>CM022301.1:465237386-467637386 GCA_011799875.1 Thinopyrum elongatum | reverse complement strand
TCAGAATACAACTCCCGGTCGTCCTGTTACCGTGGACACGGCTATTCGAATAGATCAATCTTCCCTGTAGGGGTGCACCACATTACCCAACACGATCGATCACTTTGGCCGGACACACTTTCCTGGGTCATGTCTAGCCTCGGAAGATCAACACGTCGCAGCCCTACCTAGGCCTAACAGAGAGGGCAACACGCTGGTCTAAATCCTATGCTCGTAGGGGTCTTGGGCCCATTGCCCGTTGCACACCTGCACGTTGCGTACACGGCCGGTGAGCAGACCTGGTAGCCTCCATTACAAAGAAGGGTGCTTTACGTGGTCCAAACCGGTGCGCGCCGCTCAGTCGCTGACGTCTAGAAGGCTTCGGCTGATCCTACGATGTTGAGTGCCCATAACTGTTCCCACGTGGTGGTTAGTGCGTATAGGCCAGTGGCCAACTCAGATCAAATACCCAATCTCGTTAAGCGTGTTATTTTGAAGTGATCGCGGATGCCGACCAGGACAGGCCCACTTATCTCCAAGGTGGTCACAACCTGCCCTGTCGCTCCGCCACAAAGTAACACTAGGGGGCCGTCGGGAACCCAGGCCCACCACTACCTGGATGAAACCACCTGTCCTTTCAGCCCCCCACATTGGAATCACTTGCGGGTACTCTACGAGCCGACCCGACTTTAGTCACATCATGTGTGATGACCCCGGCTTAATCGTGCACTAATCATACACGCAAATGCACATGATCAAGCCAAGGACTCACTTGAAGATATCACAACACAACTCTAAAACATAAATAACATCATACAAGCTTTATATTACAAGCCAGGGCCTCGAGGGCTCGAATACATAGCTCGATTGCATACAAGTGTCAGCGAAAGCATCAGATATCTGGGTACAGATATATTACAGAACAGAGATAAGCCTTCATAGAGGCGGGGCAAAGCAAAATACTATGATCGAAAGGCGTAGGCCTCCTGCCTAGGACCCTCCGAATCCTACTCCTGGTCGTCAGTCGGCTCCTCGTAGTAGTACTCGCCGAGAGGGTAGTAGTAGTAGTCGTAGTCGTCGACGGGGGCAGCTAACTCAGGGGCTCCGTCATCTGGCGGCGTCGATTGGATATGGGGGAAAAAGAAAGTAAAGCAAACATGAGTACTCATCCGAAGTACTCAGCAAGCAAGGATCTACACTACATATGCAACATTTTCAAAGGGGTGGCTGTATATGTGGACTGGGCTACAGAAATGCCAGAATAGAGGGGGAAAGCCTAGTCCTATCGAAGACTAGCAGCTTCAGCATCTTCATCGGTCTTGCAGCATTAGAAGAGTGCAGATTAACATAATGTAAAGTAGTAGTAATGTCATCAACCTCGGCCAGAGATTCTTCCTCGACTCCCTGCGAGAAAGCAATCCCAGAGCCGTACTATCTAGTTCTCATCTCAAGTCATCAGTTCTAGTTGTACCGATCGGGATACAACTCCGAGTGTCCGTTACCGTAGGACAGGCTATCGATATATTAGTTCTTCCCTGCAGGGGTGCACCAAGTTACCCACCACGCTCGCTTAACTCCAGCCGGACACACTTTTCTGGGTCATGCCCGGCCTCGGCTAAGCAACACGCCGCAACCCGACCAAATACTTAACAGAGAGGTCAGCACGCCGGACTAAACCTATGCCCCCAGGGGTCTTGCTCCTTCGCCCCGGGAACTCCTGCACGTTACGTTCACGGCCGAGAGCAGACCTAGCAACCCCTTAATACAAGCGCAGTTGTGTAACCAGTCCAACTCGGCGCGCGCCGCTCAATCGCTGACGTCCATTAAGCTTCGGCTGAAGTATACGACGCAGAACGCCCATACTATGCCCACGTGATGGTTAGTGCTATCAGGCCAGAGGCCCCTCGGATCAAATATCCAAACCGTTTAGTGGTTTAGGAGCACGCGGTAACGAGCAGAGACTCACGATCGATGTGACCCCATCGCCCCGTCTCGAGGACTTGCGGCAAGGGCTAAGAATGCCCGGCCACGCCTCGTAGTTATCTTACGGGCACCTCTCAGGTCAACCCGTCTCCACATCACTTCACAATATGCTCGCGCGGGTACCCCTCAGGGCCGACCCGTCTTTAGTATCATGGTTCAGTGTTCCGTCATAGTAACCAAAGTCTCCGTGTGTCTGACACCAAAGGGAACCCAGAGGAATCACCCTCGACGGAATCCCACTTGATGTTATCGTCAATGTGAACGAAGGAGGAATCACCCTCGAGGTCCACACTTGAGGTGTTGCATGACGGCGTCGGTGTCGGGGGTGGTGTAGCAGGAATCACCCTCGACGGAATCCCACTTGATGTTATCGTCAAGGTGAACGAAGGAGGAATCACCCTCAAGGTCCACACTTGAGGTGTTGCACGACGGCGTCGGTGTCGGGGGTGGTGTAGGAGGAATCACCCTCGCTTACCACGACCGGCTAACTAACCTACAAGGTTATCATCAGAAGTGCTGACGAGGTATCACCCTCGGCACTCAATAATAACCCTGTAGTGTCGAGCAATTTAAGGGGGAAAGTTACGTGTGGTGCCAGGGTCTGATCTTCGATCCTGTTGCTCGGGTCTTCTGAGAGTCCAGTGGGGCAGTCGGGACAAGTGGGTCTCTGATAGGGCTCTATCCATCCTATACTAAACAGTTTAGGATAGCAGGAAAGTATCAACAATAGGTTACAAGTAAACAGGCTATGCAGCAGATATAGGACAACAGTAGCAGCAGTAACTTCTAATGCAAGCATAAGAGAGAAGAGAGTGGGCAATATCGGAATGCTCAAAAAGGGGGTGCTTGCCTGTCTGCTCGACGGCAAGGGCAAGGTCGTCAACTGCGTCGTCGGGCTCCTGAGCAGCGTCGACCTCGGGAGCTACATCGACGTCGGGGTCTACCGAGAGAGAAGAGGGGGAGGAAACAAATAAATACACAGCAACGATGCAACACAGGGTATACTACGACTATGATGCAGTGCAGGGTTGCCTGAAGTATGCCTAAGTCATTTTTCGTTACTAAAGGATTAAGGTGGGATTTATTTACCGGTGATCATGCACTATTCATCTACCGGATACGGGCTTAAAGTTGCGGTTTCACCTACGTAGGGGGTTCCGGCATAGGAACAGACGACACGATCAGATTCGTCTCGTCGTTCTGAGCAAGTTTCATGTTTTAACTTTTTCGATCTGAGCTACGGTTTAAAAGTTACGAATTTTCGAGGTTTAAATGAGTTTCTGGAATTATTTTAATTAATCAGAAAATGATATATGACGTCAGCATGATGTCACTGTGACATCAGCAGTCAACAGCGGCCGATCAGAGTCAAACCTGACATGTGGGGTCCAGTGGGACCCACATGTCAGCCTCTGTTGAGCCTAACAATAAGTTAATCTAATTAACAGGGCTAATTAAGGGGTGGACCCCACATGTCAGTGAGTCATTAGTCTAATTAATTGATTTTCATTTATTTAAAATGTTATTAGGTTAATTATCCGCGGGGGCCCACACGTCAGCGACTGGGGTTGCCCAGTCAGCACGTTGACTGGGTCAACCCAGTCAACGGGGCCCCCGGGGCCCACGGGCAGTGAGCCAGGGGTGGGGCCCGCTCATCCACGTCGGCTGCCGGCGCCGGAGTTGCGCCGGCGACCATTTGCGCGGCGGCCGATCGCCGGAGCTGCTCGGATTTGCGTTACAGGGCTCGGTTCGAGCCGTGGTTAGGTGCGTTCGAGAGCTAGAGGACTCGCGCGTCGAGTGGTGCGGTCGGAGGGGCTCGAGGGTGACTGGAACTGGCCCGGCGACGAGTGAAGGCGGACGCCGGAGCTCGGACGCCGACGGGACCGGCGTTACCGCACGCAAACGAGCAAATGGCTGGGCTAGCGAGGCTCTATTCGACGCACTGAGCGCAACGGGCTCGACCCCGTGACCATTAGGTCACCGGAGAGGTGCCGGCGGCGAGCTGCAGCGGAGGTGCGATCGGGGCTTCGACGGGAGCTAGGCTAGAAAGCATGGGGAGGCTCGGGCGCGGTCTCATTGGGCTCCTGGGAGCACCAGGAGCTCAACCGTGGCCTCTGGCGGCGATGACAAGAGCCACAATGACGGCCCGAGCTCATCGGTGGCGAGCAGAGCACGGGCTCGGGGGCATCTAGCTACGGCGCGCGCAAAGGCTAACGCAGGGGAGAAGAGGACGGGGAAGCTCACCGTGCGGCACGCCGAAGGCCCTCAAAAGTTTAGTAGTAGCAGGAGCTCGCCGGAGATGACGGATTTCGCCGGAGACCGAGAAGAAGAAACGAGGTCGATCCCGAGCGCGTAGTCGTTCCCGAGCTCAAAGATGAGGTGTAGTCGAGGCAGACGAGCAAGGCGGAGCTGCAGGACTCGTCGGCGGGGCGAACGGAAGACGGTGGCCACGTCTACGGGCGAGCACGACGGCGACGACGCTCGGTGGCGATGGGGAATGAGCAGGGGAGAGCGAGGGAAGAGGGGGAGAATGGTGGAGAGGGACCAGGGGGCACGCACGAGCTCGACCTTATCCTCTCCCGCGTGTCGGCGGCGTCGGCGCCGTCGCCGTGTCGCCGCCCGGTTGGCGCGCGCGCGCGCGGCCATGGCGCGGCTGACACGGGGAGGAGGGAGAAGGAGCTGGGCCAGGTGGGCCGCGGTCGGGGCACTGTGCACTTAGGCCCAGTGCACAGTGCCTCGTTTTATTTTCCTGTTTTTCTGTTTTGCCTTTTCTTTTATTCTTTTCGGTTTGGAAATAGTTAGACCTTTTGTGCACTTTTGTAAAATATGGGACTTGGCCCAAATATTAATATGCAATGTAAACATTCACCAAAAATTGGTTTGAGCATAGTTGGGCTTCTTTTGAAATTGATATGATTTTAGATGTATTATATATTGCTGTTTTGGTGCTGTTTCATATTGTTTGAATCATTTAATTAATCCAAGTATTACTGGTGATATTTTTATGAGTGCTTCTGGAATATTTGCTATTTAGTGAACATTTTTGCAACAGTGTTTGAACCAATTTATTTTGCACTTTTGAATTTGAGTTGATTTTCAGGATGGAGTTTGAATTATTTTGGTTAACCACTATGATTAAGCACTGCAAATGATATGACTTGGCAATATTAGCAGTTGATCATAATGGCTATTACATAGGGGTGTTACAAGTTCTCCTCCCCTAAAAGAAATTCTCGTCCCGAGAATTTGGGAGGTATAAGGAAAGAGGTCAGGATATTCCTTTCGGAGATGATCCTCGCGTTCCCAAGTGGCTTCATCTTTAGTGTGATTCGACCACTGCACTTTCAGGAACTTGGTCGTCTTCTGACGAGTTCGACGTTCAGCTTCATCAAGGATGCGGATCGGATGCTCCTTATAAGATAAGTCATCTTGCAATTCAAGCATATCGTGATCCACTGCGCGGTGCGGAGATTCCTTGAAGCATTTACGAAGTTGTGACACGTGGAAAACATCATGGATATGAGAGAATTTGTGGTGGCAACTCCAATTTATAAGCCACTTGTCCACGTCCGGCAACTATGCGAAAGGGACCAATATAGCGAGGAGCTAGCTTGTCCTTGATTCCGAATCGACGAGTGCCCTTCATAGGAGTAACACGAAGATAAGCTTGATCACCTGGTTGATAAGTCAGACCGCATCGCTTGCGATCATAATTGCTCTTCTGACGGTCCTGAGCTGCTTTGAGATTTTCTCGGACAATTCTAACTTGTTCTTCAGCATGTTGAATAATGTCCGGTCCAACGAGTGGTCGTTCCCCAGTTTCTGACCAATTCAGAGGGGTTCGACACTTACGTCCGTATAACACTTCGAAAGGGGCCATTTTCAAGCTGGCTTGATAACTGTTGTTATAAGAGAATTCGGCAAACGGGAGAGATTCTTCCCACTTCTTACCGAATGATATAACACAAGCGCGAAGCATATCTTCAAGTACTTGGTTAACTCGCTCAACCTGGCCTTGGGATTGGGGATGATAAGCTGAACTCCATGTAATGTGAGTCCCCATAGCTTCTTGGAAACTTTCCCAGAACTTGGACGTGAAAAGACCGCCACGGTCCGAACTGATCTCCTTCGGAATACCGTGGAGTGAAACGATTCTGGAGATATACAGCTCTGCTAGCTGGCTAGCAGTGATAGTCTCCTTGACAGGCAGGAAATGAGCAACCTTGGAAAGCTGGTCGATGACGACAAGAATAGCATCGTGACCTTTCTGAGACTTGGGTAGACCAGTAATGAAATCCATTTGCACTTTATCCCACTTCCACAAAGGAATAGGGAGTGGTTGAAGAATTCCAGTAGGCTTCTGATGTTCTGCTTTGACGCGACGACATACGTCACATTCAACAACATATCGAGCAATGTCCTGCTTCATTTTTGACCACCAGTACCTCTGTCGAAGATCGCGATACATCTTGGTGCTACCCGGATGGATAGACAGCGGTGTATCATGAACCTCCTTCATGACCTTGTCAGTCATAAGTCGGGCCCACGTCTCAAAATATGCCTTCCAACCAAGGGAACACGACAACGGGAGGCCGTGGCACAACCCGACACCCCACTTCAGAATACAACCAAAAGCAATCTTAGCATTCACATTTTGTTTGTATCAATGACTATTTGAAAGATGTTTTAACTCAAACTTATCGATGGTTATTTTAAAAATTGTCAAAATATTTTTAAAATGAATCTTATTTAAAAGCCCTCGTCATCAGCAACACAAATATGCAAGAAAACCTTAATTTAAACTTTTAATTCAAAAGATATGAAAGATTAAAAATTGAAATACCAAAGAAAAAGAGGGCTGCGTGCTACAAATACCCTCTCATAAGTGTGATCAACACCCAGCTCACGTGGAAGCTATGAAATGTGAACACCAAAGAGGAAATTGGCTCAGTTAAAAAAAAGGAGCCAGGACTCAGGACAGTACGCCTGATTTTATTTTATTTTAATATTTTTGTGGGGGATAGGATAGTACGCCTGATACACAGGCAGACAACAGCAGATTTGTTTACATCGATTGATGACAAATTGGAATGATTGCTCTGTTGTTGGGTCCGGAAAAAAAAATACTAACAAATTTTCCGGTTGCCGTGCATCGCATGGTCTATTTTCTGCTGGAGTTTAATCGGCATCACCATCAGAACTGCTCCCTCCGTTCTAAAATAGATAACTCAACTTTGTACTAACTTTAGTACAAAATTACACCCTCCCGCGCGAAAAAAAAACATTCCGTACCCCGATTTGCACTATTTCATTTCTATAATTTTCTTTTATATCTTTTTGAGGGGGTAAGAATATTTCTATATTATTACGTATGTACTCGGAGTAAGGGGGAAGGCACGGGAAATGAAAGGAGTCAGGGGATTGGAAGAAAAACAGAACGGCAACCAGATTATTTCATTTTTAAGACAAAGTGCACGAGAAGAAATGGAGAGGTCCACTCAATCCATCGAATAAGTTTCGAGACCGAGAGCCTGATTCCTCGGTGCTGGCCACCATTGGCTAGGATCCGACGGAAAGCCTGTCAAAGCAAGCTCGATTTCTCTATCTAAACAAGATTTGTCGAATGCATTTTAAACTCTTGATGGAGCCAAGGTTTGACAAACAGAGATTCAACCCCCCCCCCCCCCCCCCCCCCCCCCAGTTAGTTTATATTTATCCATGATTTCGTTCCCATATACGGTGATAGAGACACAAATCGAACAGTACAACCTAGCTCACGAGTCACGATCCAATCGAGTACTCCGTAGGAGTAAATATTTATTTGCGATGTGACGCGCGGTTGCATGTAACACGAGCGAGCGACGGCACCTCGCCGCGACGGTTAATGAAGTACGCGAGCGGCTCAACTGCACAAACATGCATGGACAGCGCCATCCGCGTGGGCTATAGCATAAGCTTTGTGTCACGTACTGATACAGTCACAGCCCACGGTGTGCTGACAAGGCACACATGTTCCAATTATCACAACCATTAGGGGCTGGCGAATATATGCAGCCAAAATGATATATCGTCAATCAAAATGATTGATGTAGATTTATGTTTTCAGGATGATGTCATATTTGTATCTTCACAAACTACCCACTTCCCATATCTGCAACAACGAGATTTGATGTCAGATTTTTCAGACCAAATTCAGAGATTCAATGACGACGACTTTTAGTCTGGAGTGCTAGTCATTAAGGTAAGGGCACGTGTACAAAGACTTTTCATCACTCATCAACAAAGTCCGGCTAACTCCGATATGAGAGCGGCGATATTGATGACGGCTCGTTTAGCATGGCACGGTTGCCTATGCATTTTTCTAAGTGCGTGCATGCAAAGATTCCATGCGGCTCATGGGTAGGATAGGTATGTGTACTATATATTCGAATAATCCCTATGTCCTGTCATTACATATACACAAAGCCGAATAACCGCAACAACACATCGATATATATTTGAATACTTCCCATTCAAAAAAAAAAAAGAATACTTGTGCGAGGCTGACACGTATGCATACATACCCGGATATCCATGCATAACCACAAGCCCAAAGAATACTGGAGATGGGAAAATTCAGGTGATACAAGAGTTTAGGTGCTACCATGATATGGGCTTCGGCGAGCCGTTGGATCTAAGATCTAAGGGTGACAGCCATGCTCTTGGCCATGCACGTAAATATCAAATTCTTGAAGGATTTTTCTGCAAAGTTGCAGGAGCTTTGTCTAGTTCGCGGCAATTCGTATCACAGGAGCATCTAATATAAGCTCTCGTATTACCTGATACTCACTCTGCACACACGACGCGCTGCATTTTTGTGATGTAAAAGGCAGAAGCGCTGCCCATTTCATTAAGTCAAGAAAAAAGAGATAAAGTTATTTACATAACAATCAAAATAAAACAAAAATAAAGTGACACAACTACATCCGAAGAGATCTTTTGAACGTAGGAGCACTGCATTTTGAACGTAGTATTCGTTGGCTACAACGACGAAGAGATCTTTCCGTTCCTGCTGCCACACGAAGAGTTGGTCTTCGTCCAATACGTGAAGTCGCGAACGATAAGGCCTCTTCGGCCTGGTGAGATACGAAGAGTTGCTCCTCGGCCCCGGCACAAATGAATAGTCTCTCTGCGGGTGAGATACGTTCTTTCCTTAACCATAAACTAAGGCTGGTTCTAATGCTAGTATCATAGCTAGTATCATGCATGCCAACTAGGCAATTTTGTTGAGGTGTCATAGAATTAAATGAAGAAAGTGAGTGTTGAGTATTATATCATGATACCGTATCATAATAAATGTTATGCTACTATGTGTCATGTATGACAATAAATAAAGTACTACATGATACTACTATATGATACTATGCATTAGGAAGGTAGTATCATACACTAGTATCATATGCATGATAGTAGTATATGATAACCCCCATTACAACCAGCCTAATCACCCCCCTGATTTTCACAGGGTGGGCCTGGATCTTTTTCCCTTCCAGTCAAATCAGGCCAGATCACCTTTTACGTAGGTTACGTAAAAATCTTTACGTAGATGTAGCAACGCCTTTTATTTAGTAGAGAAAGCTAATTACGTAGGTTTACATACAAAGCTTTCGTAGGTGTAGCATTTTTTGGGCGTGTTTGGTTTACATACGAGAAATCCGGGTTCGATCCCTGTTATAGCACCGTTTTATACGGGCAAAAATCTACTACATCTCTCCCTCCCAAGGTACACGCGGTTGAGTTCATGTCTTGATCGATGCTCTAATTATAATTAATCAGCCCACGCTATCCTCACTTATCTACTGTAGTGAATACAACATCTGATCTCTTTCTTACTCAACATTTTTTTTTTAGAAACTGCATGAAGAGATTTCACTAGTAGAAAAAGGCCCATTTGTCCCGGTATCAAGATAAGCATATTTCAAAGTATCAGGTAATTGTTTAAGCTCAAACACGGGATCTCCCTTGGGTGGAGGAGGATCCCCAAGGATTTCAACAGGCAAATTATGTTTCAAAATAGGCCCTTGATTAAAGAATATTTCATCTATTTCCCTTCTTTCATTCATGAACATATCATTTTCATGATCTAGCAAATATTGTTCTAAGGGATCAGTAGGAGGCACGACAATTGAAGCAAGACCAATAATCTCATCCTTACTAGGCAATTCTTTATCATGGGGTTGTCTACGAAATTTAGAGAAATTAAAATCATGAGACATATCCCCTAAACCAACAGTAACAATATCTTTTTCGCAATCTATCTTAGCATTAGCAGTGTTTAAGAAAGGTCTACCAAATATAATGGGACAAAAATCATCTTGTGGGGAACCAAGAACAAGAAAATCAGTAGGGTATTTTATTTTCCCACACAAGACTTCAACATCTCTAACAATCCCAATTGGTGATATAGTATCTCTATTGGCAAGCTTAATAGTAACATCAATATCCTCTATCTCAGTAGGTGCAATATCATTCATAAATTCTTTATATAAAGTAAAAGGAATTGCACTCACACTAGCACCCACATCACATAAGCCATGATAACAACGATCTCCTATTTTAACAGAAACAACCGGCATGCCAACAACAGGTCTATGTTTATCTTTAATATCAGGTTTAGCAATTCTAGCAGCTTCATCACAGAAATAAATAACATGCCCATCAATATTATCAACCAAGAGATCTTTAACCATAGCAATGCTAGGTTCAACTTTAATTTGTTCAGGGGGTGTAGGTGTTCTAGTATAACTCTTACGAACCACAGTTGAAGCTTTAGCATGATCCTTTATTCTAACAGAAAAATGTGGTTTCTCAATATAAGCAGTAGTAAAAATAGGATCAACATTATAAGTAATAGTTTCTTCTTCAACTTTAATAGGTTCAACTACTTTAGCTTCAATGGGAGGATGATATTAAAACCACTTCTCCTTAGGGAGATCAACATGAGTAGCAAATGATTCACAGAAAGAAGCTACTATCTCAGAGTCAAGTCCATATTTAGTGCCAAAATCACGAAAAGCATCGGTATCCATAAAAGATTTAACACAATCAAACTTAAGGTTTATACCTGACTCCTTACCTTCATCGAGTTCTCAATCTTCAGAGTTGCATTTAATTCTTTCCAAAAAATCCCATTTGAATTCAATATCCTTCTTCATAAAAGAACCAGTACAAGAAGTATCGAGCATGGATCGATAATTATGAGAAAGCCGAGCATAAAATTTTTGAATAATAATTTCTCTTGAGAGCTCATGATTGGGGCAAGAATATAAAATTGGCTTAAGCCTCCCCCAAGTTTGAGCGATACTTTCTCCTTCACGGGGCCAAAAATTATAAATATAATTCCGATCACGATGAACCAGATGCATAGGATAAAACTTCTGATGAAATTCCAATTTCAATCGGTTGTAGTTCCATGATCCAATATCATCACATAGCCTATACCATGTCAATGCCTTCTACTTCAAAGATAAAGGGAATACCTTCTTCTTGGCTTCAACCCCGGGCAAACCTGCAAGCTTAAATAATCCACAAACTTCATCCACATAGATTGGATGCATATCAGGATGTAGTGTTCCATCTCCTGTATAAGGATTAGCTAGCAGTTTCTCTATCATACCTGAAGAAATTTCATAATAAATAATTTCAGTAGGTGCAGTAGGTTGAGAGGAAACTCTTTCCTCTTCCGGTCGTAGTGAAGATACGCCGAACAAACCCCTCAAAGGATTATTGTCCATAGTAACAAGTAACAGTAAATTTCAGCACACTATATAAATGTTTCCTTACCAAATTCCACTTACCAAAGGCACTTCACTCCCCGGCAACGGCGCCAGAAAAGAGTCTTGATGACCCACAAGTATAGGGGATCTATCGTAGTCCTTTCAATAAGTAAGAGTGTCGAACCCAACGAGGAGCAGAAGAAAATGACAAGCGGGTTTCAGCAAGGTATTCTCTGCAAGCACTGAAATTATCGGTAACAGATAGTTGTGTGATAAGATAATTTATAACGGGTAACAAGTAACAAAAGTAACTAAGGTGCAGCAAGGTGGCCCAATCCTTTTTGTAGCAAAGGACAAGCCTAGACGAACTCTTATATAATGCAAAGCGCTCCCGAGGACACATGGGAATTGTTGTCAAGTTAGTTTTCATCATGCTCATATGATTCACGTTTGTTACTTTGATAATTTGATATGTGGGTGGACCGGTGCTTGCGTGCTGCCCTTCCTTGGACAAGCCTCCCACTTATTATTAACCCCTCTCGCAAGCATCCGCAACTACAAAAGAAGAATTAAGATAAATCTAACCATAGCATGAAACATATGGATCCAAATCAGCCCCTCACGAAGCAACGCATAAACTAGGGTTTAAGATTCTGTAACTCTAGCAACTCATCATCTACTTATTACTTCCCAATGCCTTCCCCTAGGCCCAAATCATGGTGAAGTGTCATGTAGTCGACGTTCACATAACACCACTAGAGGAAAGACAACATACATCTCATCAAAATATCGAACGAATACCAAATTCACATGATTACTTATAACAAGACTTCTCCCATGTCCTTAGGAACAAACGTAACTACTGACAAAGCATATTCATGTCCATAATCAGAGGAGTATTAATTATCATTAAGAATCTGAACATATGATCTTCCACCGGATAAACTAACTAGGAGTATTAATTATCATTAAGAATCTGAACATATGATCTTCCACCGGATAAACTAACTAGCATCAACTACAAGGAGTAATCAACACTACTAGCAACCCACAGGTACCAATCTGAGGTTTTGAGACAAAGATCGGATACAAGAGATGAACAAGGGTTTGAGAGGAGATGGTGCTGGTGAAGATGTTGATGGAGATTGACCCCCTCTCGATGAGAGGATCGTTGGTGATGACGATGGCTTCAATTTCCCCCTCCCGTAGGGAAGTTTCCCCGGCAGAACAGCTCCGCCGGAGCCCTAGATTGGTTCTGCCCAGGTTCCGCCTCTAGACGGCGGCGCTTCGTCCCGAAAGCTTCTTCTTGATTTTTTTCAGGTCAAAACACATCATATAGCAGAAGATAGGCATCGGGGGCCTGCCAGGTGGCACACAAGGCAGGAGGGCGCGCCCTCCACCCTTGTGGATGGCTGGTGGCCCCCCTCTGGTGCTTTCTTCGCCCAATATTTTTTATTAATTCCAAAATGACTCTCCGTGAAGTTTCATGACTTTTGGAGTTGTGCAGAATAGGTCTCTAATATTTGCTCCTTTTCCAGCCCAGAATTCCAGCTGTCGGCATTCTCCCTCTTCATGTAAATCCTGTAAAATAAGAGAGGAAAGGCATAAGTATTGTGCCATAATGTGTAATAACAGCCCATAATGCAATAAATATCAACATAAAAGCATGATGCAAAATGGACGGATCAGGTGACGCACGGCGTCGTGGGGGTCGAGGCAGGGGCGGCGCCGGGCGCCGGGTTTGTTCCCCCTTCCCGATCCAGAACGGGATCGAGAGGTGGGGGGAGAGACGAGGGAGAGTGGGGGCGAGTGGGGGTGAGTGAGGTCTCGGTGGGTTAAGGTTCGGTCGCCCGAGGGGATAAGGGTGGATGGGGTGGGCTGGCCTGGTGGCCTGGATGCCCGGTTGGGCCGAACGGCCCAGGGGGGAGGGGGGTTTAGTTTTTCTTTTGTTTTGTTTTATTTTTACCTTTTCTTTTATTTATTTTTCTTTTATTTCTTTAATAGTTTTACAAAAAGTAAAACCCACACCTAAAATAGAGTTATAGTTCCCACTACTGTCACAAAAGGTTTTACCCCCGAACAAAATAGTTTAGTATTTTATAACATTCAAAAGGCATTTATTTAATTGTTTTAGCTACTGTTTTATTCATTTTAGAGTATTTAAACATTTTATAAAAGTGTGGTTTCTCCACAATAATTACCTATGCATTATTTGGCTCCACCCGAACATTTAGTTTTGATATCAGGAAATAATTACTTGATATCAGGAAATGACCAAAGTTGCCGGTATGGTGCGATAATGATCGATTGAACTTACTTCTGGAGCATTTCAGTCATGGCCGCATACTCCTTGGGATCTTTTCGTCTTGAGTCTAAGACGGTTACTAGTCCCTGCTCAAGCTTAATCTCTAGGAGAATAAAGTGGAAGCTGCGCACGCATGCATAACTCATCAATTACATTACTATAACCTCGAGTAATAAGGGAAACCGAATATGCAGAAGACAGTAACACTCACTTGAAGTTGTAAGGAAAGAGTATTTTATCTTTGTTTTGATTTTTAAGCAACGATTGTAGCAAGTTGGCCTCGGTTTCTTTCGCATTATATGTAACTGTCCATTCATCTATGAGATTTGTGTTAATGAACCCAATGTCATAGATTTGTGCATTTCTGCATTCGACGGTCTTCAATCTGCATAATATAGTGAGGATAATTATATATACATGCAATGAAAGAGCTGAGCTATATATAGAGACTTAATTACAGAAGTATAGTACTTACAGACAGTAGCAAGTGATGATTATTTTATCGAGGTCCTTTTGATTGAAAAACTGGAAGAACTCCTCAAATGAAACAGACAACAGATCAATTCCAACGAGGTCGTGCTCCTCTTTAACTCTCAGCGTCAAAATATCCTTCCCAGACTTGCAGGTGTCCATGTACCACTTATGGAATCTTCGCATCATCGTTGTTAGAGGAGGATCACCAGGTCTGACGAGAGGCTTCCCGTACTGGTATTTGTGTTCGTCCACCTCCATTGTATCAAGATGTGCATCGTCGAGCAGGTAATCACCAGGATTGGTACCGGGCACCATCCCCGGCAGATTTGTGACGATATCGCTAGACACCTTGAGCGGGGGGCACGATTGGTTTGCCTATTCGCCGAGCTAGGGAGTTTTGTTCCCTCTTCTTCGTTCTTGTAACCTTTTGTCACTTGAAGTAGTTCCCGACCGGCGCGCTCCTTCCACTGCCTTTTTCAGAGCGTGGACATGGTTGTCATCCGGCGGAGGCGGTGGTGGTCGCTTCAGGTTCTTCAAAGTGCGCTTCAATTTCACCGGATCCATCTTCTCCTCCGGAGGTGGATTTTTCTTTGCAAAAAAGTCCTTCACTTGGGCTTGACAGATCTCCTCGTTTTCCTCCTCGGTCATCTCGTATGGTAACTTCCCTAGAGGCTTGAGAGATGGACCGAATTTGTATTGCCTCCCGCCTCTGGCTGTACTGCTAGACGCCGGAGCAGCCGGAGCGGCTGCGGCTGTCTTCCTTCGTTGCTTACGAGGCGGAGAAGGAGGCGGTGTGCTACGACGCGCCGGAGCAGCCGGAGCGGCGGCGGCTGTCTTCCGTTGTTGTTGCGAGGCGGAGAAGGAGGCGGGCTGCTCGGACGCGCCGGCGCAGGCGGAGAAGGAGGCGGAGTGCCGCCACGCGCCGGAGCAGCTAGAGAAGGAGGCGGAGTGCCGCCACGCGCCGGAGCAGCCGGAGAAGGAGGCGGAGTGCCCTGAGCACTCGCCAGAGGAGGAGGCGGAGGAGGAGGTGGAGTGCCCTGACTCGCTGGAGGAGGAGGCGGAGGCGTCCAGTTCGGAAGGTTGATGAGCTCCTTCCGCCATAGACATGGAGTCTTCAGAGCAAGACCCAGCTGAGTCTCCCCTTCACCGGTAGGGTGGTCAAGCTCGAGCTCCTCCAATCCCTCCGTTATTTCATCGACCATCACAACAGCATTGCCTTCTGGAATCGGAAGGCAGTGAAAAGTTGCGCCGGGTTGAGGAGGTGCAACAGAGCCAACGGCCGCCTTGACTTTGAGGTGCTGTCATTGCGTCATAAGGTGGCAATCTTGAGCCTCCGTGATAGCATCCACGGGGTAGCTGGGAGCCGTGAAGTGAGGCTGCTGAAGGAGCTCGGTGGAAGCCATGCTGCTTCTCCGCTGAGATGGCGGGGTAGCTTCTGGGGTAGCTTCGGCAGGTCGCTGGCTCTGAACTAGTGCTTGTTCCTCTAGCGCGTGTACCCTTGCATTCAGCTTCTGCAGTTCGGTCTGCTCCACTTTCCTCCTCCTCTCCCGGGTTTTGTAACCGCCTGCGCTGGGAAACCCTTCCTTCCACGCAACGGAGCCTGTCGTGCCTCGTGTTCGTCCTGGGTGCTCAGGATTCCCGAGGGCCTGTGTGAGCTCGTCATTCTCTCTGTTGGGAACGAATGTCCCTTGCTGCGCTGCGGCGATATACTTCTGAAGCTTCTTGACGGGTATTTCAAGTTGCTCCTTCATCCAACGGTACTTCCCTGTTTCAGGGTCCAAGGTTCCCCCAACCCCGAAGAACCAAGTCCTTGAACGGTCTGGCCAGTTCAATGTCTCTGGTTCGACCCCTTTATCAAGCAGGTCCTTCTCAGCCTTGTCCCACAACGGCCGGGCTTTGAGGTAGCCACCTGACCCCGTGCGATGGTGATACTCCTTCTTTGCAGCATTTTTCTTGTTTGTCGCTGACATCTTCTTACTCTTCTCCGATGTCTTGTGGGCCACAAATGCGGGCCAGTGATCTCTTATCTTCTCAAATCGGCCGGTGAATTCTGGAGTCTTCCCTTTGTCGACAAACGTTGATTTCAACTCATTCTTCCACCTCCTGAATAGATCTGCCATCTTCTTAAGAGCATGAGACTTGACCAATGGCTATATAACTGGCTTATCCGGATCCTCCTCTGGCGGTAGGGTGAAATTTGCCTTCAGCGTGGTCCAAAGATCATCTTTCTGTCTATCGTTGACAAAAGACACTTGAGGGTCTTCGCTCTTAGGCTTATTCCATTGGTGGATGCTGATCGGGATCATGTCCCTAACAAGAACCCCGCACTGAGCAGAAAATGCTTCCTTGGTCCGGCTGGGTTCAATCGGTTGGCCATCGCCCTTGATTGCTGTGATCGTGAACCTTTCATCCTGGCGCAACCTTTTCTTTGGGCCTCGTCTCGTTACCGAAGTTTGGCTCGATCCGGAGGGCTAGAAAAGAAGAAAGAAGAGAGTTAATATGTGTACATACCAAAACAATTAATGCATGAATTAGCTAGTCAGCACAGGCTTAATTAATATATATACCTCGCCGGACTTTGCAACATCTCCTTCCTCCGTTCGCTCACCGGAGCAGTCATCACGGTCTCCTTCTTCCACCGGCATTCCGTCACTGGAGCCATCATAATCATGTCCTTCCACCTCCATTGTTCGATCACCGGAGCCTGCTTCACCCTCTCCTTCCAGACCATCGGTGTCGTTGAGAAACGACAAGACATCACCTCCACCGAGGATTATGTCCCCCAACAACTGTTCTGCTTCGATGTCTCGGTGCTCCATAGTTTCTGCAAATATTACAACATGGCAATTAATATACAAACATGACAGATGGATATATTAGTGCAAACGTAGACCTAGCTAGCTCAACGCTTCTACGGTTTGGGGTGGCCTCGACAATGCTTGTAGGGTTTGGGGTGGCCTAGGCAACGCTTCTAGGGTTTGGGGTGGCCTCGACAACGCTTCTAGGGTTTGGGTCGGACCGCCTCTCTCATGAATGTCCGACGTCCGGACCGACAAGGGATTTAACAAAATGACGCCATTCTGGATGTGCAGAAAATGGTCCATATTTTTCCTGATCTTATCTACCCTTCTATATGTCACGTTGTCTAGTGTCAAAGAATTCAAGAAAACCATGACTTCATCATTAGCCGGAAATGACAGGCGTATAATGGTACGAAGCTCTTCAAAGTTGTTTTGGAACGGAGTTCCCGATAGAATAATTCGCTTTTTGGTACAAAGTTCAGCAAGAGCCTTCCGAATATCGCTATTTGGAAGGCCTTTGCTGAAATTCGTACCAAAAGGCGAATTATTCTATTAGGAACTCCGTTCCAAAACAACTTTGAAGAGCTTCGTAGCATCATACGCCTGTTACTTCCGACTAATGATGAAGCCATGGATTTCTTCAATACTTTGACAGACAACGTGACATATAGAAGAATATATATATAGATGAGATCAGAAAAAAATTGGATCAACTTGTGCACATCCATAATGGGGGCATTCTTGATAAATCTATATATGTCAAAATTCAAACTTTGACATATGATCAAACTTTGACATATGATCAAATGCTGCATATGTCAAAATTCAAACTTTGACATATGATCAAACTTTGATATATGATCAAATGTTGCATATGTCAAAATTTAAACTTCGACATATGATCAAACTTTGATATATGTCCACCGCGATATAAAATAATACATAGACTTGTTCGGGCGAGAGGGGGTTGATCGACGTCCCCCCTCATGTCGAAGTGAATGAACAACTCTGAATTTTTTTACATGTACTCCTACAACATGAAAATTTCTAAGTGATTGCCAAACTGTTTGCTAAACTTTTATGCTTCATTTATAAGAAGATCAATTGTCCAATATAACTATGTTCGCGATATGAGGCATTGGACATTATCTAGATCACATGCCTCAAAATCAAAGGAAAAACTCCTCTCACAACTATCCGCGGTGCCCAACAATATGAAATCATTCACAAATATTGATGTTGGACTCGACTAAATATGCACTCCATAGTCCAATCAAGTATATAAGTCCGCGGTGATCAAACACATAAAAGTTACAAAAATTTCTATGCTCACAAAAATATAAGCCCGAGGGGAATTGAAGTTATCGGGGTTATGTTTATACAACAAATGGACATCTCATCTCATTTCATCTCATCTGAAAAAACATAGCACATCTAAAAAAATACATACATACATGAAAAAAAATTGCTATGAACAAAAAAAACATCATATATGAACATTTTCTATATCCATCCATACATACATACATTGAAAAAAATGCTATGAACAAACACATCAGTAGTAATTATTTTTATAATGATTTGGCCTCAAAAATTCTTTTATTAGTATTTTCAAACTCTAGAATGACCCTGTTGCACTAGAACTATTTCAAATAATTCTTTTCAAATGCCACAAATTTTTTGAGAAGTCCTCTGATGCCTATAGATCATTTTTATGCAAAAACCCAATTTGGTCATTTGAAACTTTTGAGCACAACTTCCATTTTTCAATTTTGGTCCAATCTTGGCATTGAACTACAACCCTATTTTTTCCTTACTAAATTTTTTTGAAAAAATTACACCAACTTCATGACAGTACCCACACTCTATTTCACCAAAAACCTTATGATCCATAGTTCAAAATTTTCAAATTTCGTTCAAATGAAATTTGAACCAGATTCAAATTCCTTGCTGAAAACCTATTCTAAACCACTCCAAAAATTCTGAAATTTTTCCATCACCTTTGTCTTGCATCAGTACCTCACCACAAAAAAATTCAGAAATTTCAAAAATGCCCAAAGCCATCTAGCATTTCATCAAACACCTTCTATGCATTTCATCAATAAATTTCAGAAAATTCAGAAGGGGGAGGGGAGGGGGGGCTGCTGCTGCTCTTCACTGTCCACTCCTTCTCCTCTCCTTCACGGCGTTGCTGCTGCTCTTCAATGCGTCGGGGCCGGCGGCGACCATGGAGCAGTGGCAGAGCAAGGCCGAGCTCGGGGGAGCACGCGGCGACGGGGAGCAGGGGACCATGGGAAAGGGGGGTGCTCACTGGGGGGCGGCGATGGCTGGAGGCCGGCGACGAGGACGGCGGGCTCGGGGTGGCACGCGACGACGGGGACGAGGACGGCGGCTCGGGGCGGCACAAGGCGATGGGGACGAGGACGGCGGGGGAGAGAGCGCAGGATCGAAGAACTGAATGGAAATTTTCACAAGTGCTGCTTATATACACTAAGCATTGGTCCCGGTTCGTGGAACCAACCGGGACCAATGCCACCTTTAGACCCGGTTCGTACCACCAACCGGGACCAAAGGTCTCTTTTCAGCAGCCCAAAGGGCGGGAAACAGAGGCCTTTGGTCCCGGTTGGTGCCAGCAACCGGGACTAAAGGGTGGCATTGGTCCCGGTTCATGCCACGAACCGGTACCAATGCACCCCTTTAGTCCCGGTTGCTGGCACCAACCGGGACCACAGGCCTTGTGCTGCCCGCGGCCAAAAGTTTAGTCCCACCTCGCTAGTTGAGAGGGGCGCGGAGTGGTTTATAAACCCCACTGTCGCTGCCCTCTCAAGCTCCTCTCAGATGCAGGCTTACGGGCCTAACGTGACACTTCGCTGCCTGTGGGCCTACTGGGCCTTCTGCGGGCCTGAATCTTGGCCCGTGGTTGGGTTTCTAGTCGTATTCAGGCCGTGGTGGCCCAGTAGGTGGCATTTTTTTTCTATTTTTTTTCCAGTTTTTATTCTTTTTTACTTTATTTATTTTATTTTGTTTCTACTTACAACAAAATACAAACTGTTTTTCAGTGATTCTTTTTGCTTTTAGGTAATAAA
Organism: Thinopyrum elongatum; assembly: GCA_011799875.1. NCBI lineage: Eukaryota > Viridiplantae > Streptophyta > Magnoliopsida > Poales > Poaceae > Thinopyrum > Thinopyrum elongatum. The sequence continues at coordinate 467,617,003 of CM022301.1, read as the reverse complement.
AATTATAAACTTGCTGTTAGTGCCATTAGTTTTCCAATTTGAATAGTTTAAATTTGAATTCTTTGAAATTTGTTTGAATCGCTAGTTTGTGATTAACTTTACTATAAAAATAGATTTTAGAGTGATTCTTTTTCCTGCTATTATTACTGTGTTTTATCATTATATTCAAAAATAGTTTTTGTTATTTTAGTTTCTAACAAAAAAAATATTTATGATAATTCTTTTTGCTATTAAAGTTTTCTAGTTCATTCTTTTGTGTGTTCAAAATGAACCATTCAAAGCCACGTCATCAATTTTCAACCCTTTCTGACTTCATCTGTTATTTTTCATGCATTTACTGATTTTTTTGAGCTAAATGACCCTGAAATTGAAAAGCACTTCAATTGAACTCTGAAGAGGTTGAAAATTGGCATGATATCATCATTTCACTTACATAGCATGTGCTAAAAAGTTGAGAGGGTTACGGCAAAAACAGGATGCACTTCGTGTTCAAAATGGACAATCTCTTTCGAAGTATCAGGGTTTCGGACGAAAACTCATCTGTTACAAAGGGATTTCACTTTTTTGAACTTATTTGAACTCCAGACTTTTTGTGTGCTCAAAATGAACCATTCAAAGCCACATCATCAATTTTCAACCCTTTCTGACTTCATCTGTTATTTTTCATGCATTTACTGATTTTTTTGAGCTAAATGACCCTGAAATTGAAAAGCACTTCAAATGAACTCTGAAGAGGTTGAAAATTGGCATGATGTCATCATTTCACCCACATAGCATGTGCTAAAAAGTTGAGAGGGTTACGGCAAAAACTGGATGCACTTCGTGTACAAAGTGGACAATCTCTTTCGAAGTATCAGGGTTTCGGACGAAAACTCATCTGTTACAAAGGGATTTCATTTTTTTGAACTTATTTGAACTCCAGACTTTTTGTGTTCTCAAAATGAACCATTCAAAGCCACATCATCAATTTTCAACCCTTTCTGACTTCATCTGTCTTCACTTTTTCTTCGCTTGTGTCCTTTGCTTATTGCGCCGTAACCATGGATATTCTTCATCGCTTAACAGGGTGCTTGGGTCAGCCTTGACTTTGAAGGGAGGAATTTCATGAAACTTTTCATAATCTTCAGACATGTCTGTCTTACCCTCCACTCCCACGATGTCTCTTTTCCCTGAAAGAACTATGTGGCGCTTTGGCTCATCATACGATGTATTCACTTCCTTATCTTTTCTTTTTCTCGGTTTGGTAGACATGTCCTTCACATAGAAAACCTGCGCCACATCATTGGCTAGGACGAATGGTTCGTCTGTGTACCCAAGATTGTTCAGATCCACTGTTGTCATTCCGTAATGTGGCTCTACCTGTACCCCGCCTCCGGACAGATTGACCCATTTGCACTTAAACAAAGGGGCCTTAAAATCATGTCCGTAGTCAAGTTCCCATATGTCCACTATGTAACCATAATATGTGTCCTTTCCCCTCTTGGTTGCTGCATCAAAGCGGACACCGCTGTTTTGGTTGGTGCTCTTTTGATCTTGGGCGATCGTGTAAAATGTATTCCCATTTATCTCATATCCTTTGTAAGTCAATACAGTCGAAGATGGTCCCCTGGACAACGAGTACAGCTCATCAGAAACAGTGTTGTCACCTCTGAGACGTGTTTCCAACCAACTGCCGAAAGTACTGATGTGTTCACATGTAATCCAGTCGTCACACTGCTCCGGGTGTTTGGAGCGCAGAATGTTCTTGTGTTCATCGACATATGGGGTCACCAAGGTAGAGTTCTGTAGAACTGTGTAGTGTGCTTGAGACCAAGAATGCCCGTCCCTGCATATTATTGAGTCCCCTCCTAGCGTGCCTTTTCCAGTCAGTCTCCCCTCATACTACGATTGAGGGAGACCAATCTTCTTAAGGTCAGGAATGAAGTCAACACAAAACCCAATGACATCCTCTGTTTGATGGCCCATGGAGATGCTTCCTTCTGGCCTAGCGCGGTTACGAACATATTTCTTTAGGACTCCCATGAACCTCTCAAAGGGGAACATATTGTGTAGAAATACGGGGCCCAGAACGACAATCTCGTCGACTAGATGAACTAGGACGTGCGTCATGGTATTGAAGAAGGATGGTGGGAACACCAGCTCGAAACTGACAAGACATTGCGCCACATCACTCCTTACCCTTGGTATGATTTCTGGATCGATCACCTTCTGAGAGATTGCATTGAGGAATGCACATAGCTTCACAATGGCTAATCGAACATTTTCCGGTAGAAGCCCCCTCAATGCAACCGGAAGCAGTTGCGTCATAATCACGTGGCAGTCATGAGACTTTAGGTTCTGGAACTTTTTCTCTGCCATATTTATTATTCCCTTTATATTCGACGAGAAGCCAGACGGGACCTTCATACTGAGCAGGCATTCAAAGAAGATTTCCTTCTCTTCTTTGGTAAGAGCGTAGCTGGCAGGACATTCATACTGCTTTGGAGGCATGCCGTCTTTTTCATGCCAATATTGCAGGTCCTCCCGTGCCTCCGGTGTATCTTTTGTCTTTCCATACACGCCCAACAAGCCTAGCAGGTTCACGCAAAGGTTCTTTGTCACGTGCATCACGTCGATTGAAGAGCGGACCTCTAGGTCTTTCCAGTAGGGTAGGTCCCAAAATATAGATTTCTTCTTCCACATGGGAGCGCGTCCCTCAGCGTCATTCGGAACAGATAGTCCGCCGGGACCCTTTCCAAAGATTACGTGTAAATCATTGACCATAGCAAGTACGTGATCACCGGTACGCATGGCGGGCTTCTTCCGGTGATCTGCCTCGCCTTTGAAATGCTTGCCTTTCTTTCGACATTGATGGTTGGTCGGAAGAAATCGATGATGCCTCAGGTACATATTCTTCCTGCATTTGTCCAGGTATATACTTTCGGTGTCAGCTAAACAGTGCGTGCATGCGTGGTATCCCTTGTTTGTCTGTCCTGAAAGGTTACTGAGAGCAGGCCAATCATTGATGGTTACAAACAGCAACGCATGCAGGTCAAATTCCTCCTGTCTGTGCTCATCCCACACACATACACCGTTTCCATTCCACAGCTGTAAAAGTTCTTCAACTAATGGCCTTAGGTACACATCAATGTCGTTGCCGGGTTGCTTAGGGCCTTGGATGAGTACTGGCATCATAATGAACTTCCGCTTCATGCACAGCCAAGGAGGAAGGTTATAGATACATAGAGTCACGGGCCAGGTGCTGTGATTGCTGCTCTGCTCCCCGAAAGGATTAATGCCATCCGCGCTTAAACCAAACCATACGTTCCTTGGGTCACCTGCAAACTCAGTCCGGTACTTTCTCTCGATTTTTCTCCACTGCGACCCGTCAGCGGGTGCTCTCAACTTCCCGTCTTTCTTACGGTCCTCTCTGTGCCATCGCATCAACTTGGCATGCTCTTTGTTTCTGAACAGACGTTTCAACCGTGGTATTATAGGAGCATACCACATCACCTTGGCAGGAACCCTCTTCCTGGGGGGCTCGCCGTCAACATCACCAGGGTCATCTCGTCTGATCTTATACCACAATGCACCGCATACCGGGCATGCGTTCAAATCCTCGTACACACCGCGGTACAGGATGCAGTCATTAGGGCATGCATGTATCTTCTGCACCTCCAATCCTAAAGGGCATACGACCTTCTTTGCTGCGTACGTACTGTCGGGCAATTCGTTATCCTTTGGAAGCTTCTTCTTCAATATTTTCAGTAGCTTCTCAAATCCTTTGTCAGGCACAGCATTCTCTGCCTTCCACTGCAGCAATTCCAGTACGGTACCGAGCTTTGTGTTGCCATCTTCGCAATTGGGGTACAACCCTTTTTGGTGATCCTCTAACATGCGATCGAATTTCAGCCTCTCCTTTTCACTTTCGCACTGTCTCCTTGCATCAACAATGACCCGGCGGAGATCATCATCGGGCACATCGTCTGGCTCCTCTTGATCTTTAGCTTCCCCCGTTGCAGCATCACCGTATTCAGGGGGCACATAGTTGTCATCGTCCTCTTCTTCTTCGCTGTCTTCCATCATAACCCCTATTTCTCCGTGCCTGGTCCAAACATTATAGTGTGGCATGAAATCCTTCTCAAGAAGGTGGGTGTGAAGGATTTTCCGGTCAGAGTAAGACTTCGTATTCCCACATATAGGGCATGGACAACACATAAAACTATTCTGCTTGTTTGCCTCAGCCACTTCGAGAAAATTATGCACGCCCTTAATGTACTCGGAGGTGCGTCTGTCACCGTACATCCATTGCCGGTTCATCTGCGTGCATTATATATAATTAAGTGTGTAAAAAATCATTACAAAACATCATGAATAGATAAGTGATCAAATTAATAGAAGTTCATCATCACATTAAAACCAAAGTACATACATAGTTCTCATTGAACAACATATAGCTCTCCAGAGCATCTAATTAAACCATACATTGAAACTATGTAAAACATTTCAATGCAACAACAAATGTGATCATAATCGCAACCAAGGTAACAATTGATCCAACGGCATAATGATACCAAGCCTCGGTATGAATGACATATTTTCTATACTTTCTAATCTTGAAGCGCATTGCATCCATGTTGATCTTGTGATCATCGACGACATCCGCAACATGCAACTCCAATATCATCTTCTCCTCCTCAATTTTTTTCAATTTTTCATTCAAGTAATTTTTTTCTTCTTCAACTAAATTTAACCTCTCGACAATAGGGTCGGTTGGAATTTCCGGTTCACATACCTCCTAGATAAAAAAATCTATGTCACGTTGGTCGGCATAATTGTCATAAACAATAAATGAACCAATTAGTTATAAAATATAATATATACCACATTCGAATCATAGACAGGACGAGGGCCGACGGGGGCGGATACCAAAACCATCGCACTATATAATAACAAACAATAATAAAAGTAAGAAAATTAGACAAGTATCTATCTAAATCATACAAGTAAGAATTTTTTCCTTTTAGAAAGAAGATAAGAACAAGAGGCTCACCACGGTTATGCCGGCGACGAGATCGGCGCGGGAGATCGACAGCGGTGAAGACGGGAACGGGACGTGACGGACCGCTAAACCTAGACAAATCTTGAGGAAAATGGAGCTTGAAGGTCGAGTTTCGAGAGGAGAAAGCTTAACTAGTGTGGCTTGGGCATTTCATCAAACACCTCATGTGCATAGGAGGTGAGCTAGAGCACCACAAAGCTCTCCCCTCGCCGGCAAGAAAAAACAGAGCAGTGTGGAGTGCTCTGCTCGCCGGCGATGGGGTATATATAGCCACCTCATTGGTCCCGGTTCGTGCATGGAACCGGGACTAAAGGCCCCCCTTCTGTCCCGGTTCAAGCCACGAACCGGGACCAATGGATGTGGGCCAGGAGCGAGGCCCATTGGTCCCGGTTCGTGCCAGGAACCGGGACAAATGGGTCCAGACGAACCGGGACCAATGCCCACGAGGCCCCGGCCGGCCCCCTGGGCGCATGAACTGGGACGTATGCCCCCCATGGGTCCCGGTTCGTGACTGAACCGGGACTAATGGGCTAGGCTGGCCCGAACCAAAGCCCTGTTTTCTACTAGTGTTTGGTTAATTGTTGTTGACCCAGCAGTGACGTCGCCACACATGTTCCTCCAATTCTTTTCGAAACATAGTACAAACGTTAGACGCTCACATAAATGCAGGCATACTCATACCTATGAACTCACACATACACCATACACCTGTTAGCATCTTCGAGAGGCTGAGCCGACGACAAACATCACCGACGCCTCATAGTTGATGAGTACATCATACCGTTGAACAAGTAGGCCAGTAAACCTGAAAGAAATCTACAAAAGTGCGACCACGCGTGGCAAGTCTAACACGGATGGACAGGTTTCACGACAAGAAACCTAGCCATGTAGCAAAGCTCAGTTCGCTCCTCTGAATTTTCCAGTAGCTAGTGTAGAATTATGGGTAGGCAGACATACCGTGTGGTTCCCAGCAGATCAAACGTCAGTTGGTAGTGAGTGTATGTATGTACACCCTTCATTTTTATTTACTTCACATATTTGCTTTGTTCGTAGTCAATTTTTGCAAACTTTTACCAACTTTATACAAAATATTATTAACATCCACAACATCAAATCAATACTATAGAAATCATCATTGAATATATTTCATATCATATATATTTGTTATTGTGAAAGTTTAGACTGTTTTCTATAAAGTTGGTCAAATTTTATGAAGTTTGACTTAGGTCAAAGCTAATATGTTGAGAAAATTAAAACGAAGGGAATATTGAACTGGTCTTTGCAGCTCATGCATGCTGCGCCACTTTGAAAGGGCAGGTTGAGTTTTAAGTTTATTAACACGTCGCGCACGAAACATAAGCAGTATGATTTCTGAGTGGTTTTTGAAAGGGCAGCTGAATGGCAGAGACTTAAGCACTATATTGTCTATAACCCTTTTCAGGTGGACACCATTATTATACAGGTAATTACTCCATAGGAATACATAAAAAATAAATTCTGTAAGGATCCAGGATCCTGAAAAGGAAACCCGAAAAATCATTTCTGGCAATTTTGAAGAAAATAAAAAAATATCGGGCAAAAGAGCCAGACAAGGGGGTGCCTATGGGTCCCATGCGGGCACCCCCTAGCCATTTGGTGGCCTTGGAACACCGCCTCGGCTTCTTCTTTCGCCCGATGACTCCTTCTGCATGCAAATTTTTTATTATGAATTTCCCGAATTTTTCTCGATCCGTATATCACACTCTTTCCTCTCATTTCGTTTGGAGTTGTTTCTGCCAGGAATTTTTAGGGTTTTAGATCAACATGTCTTAGTTGAGCTCGTCAAAGGATCAATTCTTGCATAAGGTCATCAACCTTATCTCCCTGGTGTGATGACACACCCTAAAACCTTACAATTTAGGTTGTTGTGCTTCAAATCTAGGAGGAGGAGGCACCGAAGAAGGAGGAGAGAGAAAAAACCAGGCTCATAGAGGTTGAACAAGAGATTTTTGGATGCAAAAAGATGGTGGGGCATGGAGTGGACTCATCATGAAGAAATTGTTGGACTATGAAAAGAGATCCACCGCCTCCGCCACAAGGCAGAAAACCTCCAAGTGTAGCTCTACGACGTCCAGAATCAAAACCGTGAGTATGAAACTATGTTCAATATGATAAGTTTAGCCTCAACTTATAGGGCTCTAGAGACTACTTCATCTTTTGTGGATGGATGTCCCATGGCATGGAAGCTTGAAGATGATCCTGCTCCTGCCTCCATCACCACAAAAGGACCCAACATGAGTTTATGGGTAAAGGCATCCTGCTAGGCTTGTTCAAAGCTTGGGGGAAGTTTGTTGTATATTTTACATCATTCTTATTTTTCTTTATTTTTCGATCCTTGGTCATATCATGATTTAGAGAATTTACAGTTTAGTATAGTGGCTGCAAGATGTTCTATTTGCTCCTTCAGAGCAATTATCAATGTATCTATTGGTGTGAGGTTATATAATAATTAAAGAGAAGGCATGACACTTCTTTTTGCTTTTTGATAATCATATATTCTAACCCTACATTTCACTCTTATAGAATTATCTTGTGGGAGATTATGAGTTTACATTTGGGGGTAAAATGAATAAAAGTTATTGAGAATTAACAAACAAGCATTAGTCACTTGGAGCAATTCATGACACTAAGTGCAAGGAAGAGAGATATCACATGCAAATATATCACTTGGACATCTTTTATGATTGTGAACTCTCAATATATATGTTAGAACGTGAACCATTTGGTTTGGCTAGACATGGAAGACAACCTAATGAATGCATTGTTATGTACCTTTATATTTATTTGTCATGGATCCTCCAAAAAGCATGCTTTATTTGAGCCTCTGCTAGCCCAAAACCATGTACTAAACATGAATTCAGCTTGTGCATCAAAAACCCGTTGAATCCAGTAACATCCATGAGTGTCCACTATACCTACCTATTGGTCAAGAAACATCTTCCAATTAAATTCTCCTCGGTGCAGGTATCAAAGTTACTATTTAATTGAGTGTAAGTTTTTATTGCAAGGGAATTAAATCTTTACATAAACTTGTGATGGAGAGTAAGACCATAATGATAATGCAAATGGGCGCCATCATAAAAAGCAATGTAAAGTAAAGTTCTGCTCCATTAAACCCTTATGCATCCAAAACACAATAAGTGCATGACAATCCCTGCTTCTCTCTGCGAATGACTTATCTTTTATTTTTAAGTTGAGTCATTTCCCTTGAGCCATCGTAATCTCTTAAAGTAAACATAGTATGTTGGAGAAAGATTCATGAACATATAAATTACTCATGTGCATAATTATGTTGATTCATTACTGTTGACATTATCACTGAGATAAATACGTAAAGAAGCTAAGCACTTGCTAAACTTCATATCTTCCTTGTGTCCGGTTGAAACATATTTATTCTGAAAGTATGCATTTTCACATTTATGAGCTAAATTCAAAGATTAAAATCATGGCCGTTGGACCTATTGCGGCAGGCCTAAAATGGCGCGATAGCTGGAAAATGGGTCATCTGCACCCGAGCTCAAAAACAACCACATGAACAGTAAATTAAAAAAAACAGTAAAAGAGAAACAAATCTGATTTTTTTTGTGGATGAACGTCAACAAATTTGCTAACATAATGCCTCTACCGATGTTTTTTCATGGTGAAAGTTTGAAATACATCCCTGGAGGCATCTACAAAAAAAAAACAGGACTCAAAAAGACACATTTTGGAGCACTCTTACACGCCTATACCGATGTTTTTGGTGGTGAAATTTTGTAGGATATTACAAAACTTGTTGATGTTCATCCATAAAAAACGTTCATATTTTTTAAATTTTAGTTTTACTATTCTTTGGAATTTATTGTTCATATAGGTACAGTTGAGCTCGGGACTGGAGTAACACTTTCTGCGATAGCGGTGCTATATCTATCCCATGAAATTAGCGATATATCCCGCGATTTAGTTTATGGGCCTTCTTTGGTTTGAAGGAATTTTGTCCGGATTGTTTTTATTTTTATTTTTTGCACATATTGTCCGGATTCGTTGTGGCGCGTGTGGTGCACACATACCAGGAGCCCGGGTTTGATCACTGTTATAGCACCGTTACGAACAAAAATCTACATCTCTGCCGCCTGATTACACGCGATTGAGATCTTTTGTTGATCGGTGCTCTAACTATAATTAAATCTGCCCACGCTATCCTCACCTATCTACTCCAGTGAATACAATATCTGATCTCAATCCCTTAGCTAATACTGAAACCGATTTAACAAACAAGTAGACCCCAAAGTCCAATAATGTCGTACAGTAGCCAACGCTCAGCTCGCACCCCTGCCCCTTCGTTCATCTATAAATAGCCGGGCTGCCATTGTAGAGCTCACACACACCATCCACAGCTAGCCACACTAGCACCACACTACTGCTCTTAATTAGAAGCAATACATACAGGAAGATGTTTAGCGATCTCATCGGCGGGCTGATCGGGGACAAGAGTGCCCGGCTCAAGGGCTCGGTAGTCCTGACGCGCAAGAACGCGCTCGACTTCAACGACTTGGGCGCCACCATCTTGGACAGCGTCACCGAGTTCCTCGGCCGTGGCGTCACCTGCCAGCTGATCAGCTCCACCGTCGTCGACTCCAGTGAGCTAGCTCCCCCCTTGATTAGTTGTCTTCCCATGCAAATATTGAATGGATATGCAAGCGTGACAATAACCGGAAATCCTATTTGGCTCCTGGGAGCACGTGCTCCAAGTTCTTACTCTACTCGTTTGCGTGCGCAGACAATGGCAACCGCGGGAAGGTGGGCGCGGAGGCGAGCCTGGAGCAGTGGATCACGAGCCTGCCGTTGATCACCGTGGGCGACTCCAAGTTCAGCGTCACGTTCGACTGGGCGGTGGACAAGCTGGGGGTGCCGGGCGCCATCATCGTCAAGAACAACCACGCCTCGGAGTTCTTCCTCAAGACCATCACCCTCGGCGACGTGCCCGGCCACGGCACCGTCGTCTTCGTCGCCAACTCATGGGTCTACCCGCAGGCCAAGTACCGCTACAACCGCGTCTTCTTCGCCAACGACGTGAGTTCTTGGATCAATCGCCTTGTCGTCGTGGTTGTTTCATTTTTCAATGGTTTGCCTGTCCGCTTATCTCTCAAGTATATATATGCAGACGTACCTGCCCAGCAAGATGCCGGCGGCGCTGAAGCCTTACCGCGACGACGAGCTCCGCAACCTGAGGGGCGACGACCAGCAGGGACCCTACGAGGCGCACGACCGCGTCTACCGCTACGACATCTACCACGACCTCGGCGACTCCCGCCAGATCCTCGGCGGCTCCAAGGAGTTCCCCTACCCTCGCCGCTGCCGCACCGGCCGCAAGCTCTCACAAACCAGTGCGTTCATTTCCCTCTCTTTCTCAATCACTACTCACTAGCACAGCACTTGGAACTTACGAGTCGAAATCCGTTGCGCGCGCAGACCCCGATCGCGAGAGCCGTCTTCTGCCGCTGGTGCAGAACACCTACGTGCCGCGGGACGAGCTGTTCGGGCATCTCAAGCAGTCGGACTTCCTCGGGTACTCCCTCAAGGCGCTGGTGGACGGGATCATACCGGCCATCCGCACCTACGTCGACCTCTCCCCCGGCGAGTTCGACTCCTTCGCCGACATCCTCAAGCTCTACGAGGGCGGCATCAAGCTGCCCAACATCCCGGCCCTGGAGGAGATGCGCAAGCGCTTCCCGCTCGAGCTCGTCAAGGACCTCATCCCCATGGGCGGCGACTACCTCCTCAAGCTCCCCAAGCCACACGTCATCAAAGGTAGTACGTACTTATATATTACTAACATGCATGGTTACTCCATGTTTGTATGAGTTTGCTACTACTCCTTATATGCTAACTAATCGTGCACGTCCAGAGGACGAGATAGCATGGATGACCGACGAGGAGTTTGCAAGGGAGATTCTTGCCGGGGTCAACCCGATGATGATCACACGTGTCACGGTGAGTCTGAGATCAAGTGATATACTTTTTGTGGCATATAGAGTATATCCCCGTCGTGAGAAGTATGAACTAAACTCTAGATTAACGGTAAAAATTAATCCATTGCAGGAGTTTCCTCCCAAGAGTACTTTGGATCCCAGCCAGTACGGCGACCACACCAGCACCATCACTGAGGCGCATATCGGGAATAGCCTCGAGGGCCTCACGACGCAGCAGGCAATTGCCAGCAACAGGCTCTACATCCTTGACCACCACGACAACATGATGCCATACCTCGTCAGACTCAATAACCTCGACGACACCTTCCTCTATGCCACACGGACTCTGTTCTTCCTGCGAGGCGACGGCACGCTGGCGCCAGTGGCCATCGAGCTGAGCACGCCTCTGCCCCAGGGCGACCTTACCACCGCAAAGAGCACTGTCTACACGCCAGCATCCACCGGAGTCGAGGCCTGGATATGGCAGCTCGCCAAGGCATACGTCTGCGTGAATGACTACGGCTATCACCAGCTGGTTAGCCACTGGCTCAACACTCACGCCGTGATGGAGCCCTTCATTATCGCCACGAACCGGCAACTAAGTGTGACGCACCCGGTGCACAAGCTCCTACAGCCGCACTACCGTGACACGATGAACATCAACTCGCGGGCGCGTGAGTTGCTCATCAACGCCGGCGGAGTCATCGAGTTGACCGTCTTCCAACGCAAGTACGCCATGGAGATGTCCTCCGTCACCTACAAGGACTGGAACTTCAACGAGCAGGCCCTCCCCGATGATCTAATCAAAAGGTAAGTAGTTGTTCTGTAGAGTAGGTTAAGTATGTGAAGAACCATGCATTCGTCAGATAGTGACATTGTACTAATCATGAAATGCAGAGGCATGGCCGTGCCTGACCCATCAAGCCCGCACAAGGTGCGGCTGCTGCTTGACGACTACCCTTACGCGGTGGACGGGCTGGCTATCTGGACTGTCATTGAGCGGTGGGTGACAGAGTATCTCGCCATCTACTACACCAGCGACAGCGTGCTCCAGGGCGACGTGGAGCTGCAGGCGTGGTGGAAGGAGGTTCGTGAGGTCGGCCACGGCGACCTCAAGGACGCGGCGTGGTGGCCAGAGATGAAGACAATGGCAGAGCTGGTCAAGGCATGCACCACCATCATCTGGACCGGGTCGGCGCTGCACGCCGCTGTAAACTTCGGGCAGTACCCATACGCAGGTTACCACCCCAACAAGCCATCAGCGAGCCGTCGTCCGATGCCGGAGCCAGGCACCGAGGAGTACGCGTTGCTGGCCCGCGAGCCGGAAAAGGTGTTCATCCGAACTATCACCAACCAGTTGCAGGCCATCATCGGCATTTCACTGCTGGAGATCCTGTCCAAGCACTCCTCCGATGAGATTTACCTCGGGCAACGTGACACGCTGGAGTGGACATCGGATGCTAAGGCTCTGGAGGCGTTCAAGCGGTTTGGCACGAGGCTGGAGGGCATCGAGAGCGAGGTGGTAGCCTTGAACGGAAACCCCCAGCTCAAGAACCGCAATGGGCCGGTCAAGTTCCCATACATGCTGCTCTACCCCAATACCTCTGACCACAATGGCGATGCCACCGGGCTCACGGCCAGGGGCATCCCCAACAGCATCTCCATTTGATGAGATATTTGGAGAATGGTCGCTGCTCGCTAGCATGCGAAAATGTTGGGGTGCATGCTTCCAGGGTCATTGCTTGAATAATCTACGTACATCAATGCTCATTTGCCATCCAAGTGATATGTGCTTGGCTAGCCACTCGTTACTGTATCTTCCATGTATATTTCCCTTTCAATTTATATCAATAAAGTGAGTTCTATTTCGTTTAACCAAGACGACAGGAAAATTTCCTACTGCGAATTTTTTATAAAAAATAATAAGTGAAAAGACAGAGGAGAAAGAGAAAGAAGGGAAAGAGTAAGAAAAAGAAGAGACAAAAGATGTTGAAGCCATTAATTCAGATGGAATCTTGGGCTAAGGAGGTGACCTGGTAGGCTTCTCATTTCATGATTTTTGAGACAAACACATAAGAGCATATAGTATTTTGATTTCCAAGCACTCTAGCACTTTTTCTGGCAGCTTGCACTGGCCCCCAGTTTTTCTGTTTCCTCCTTTTCTGCACCCCCTGTTCCTCAGGCACTTTTTGCTCTTGATGCTCCTCAGCAGCACCCAAAGACTGAAAAGTGGGCATGATATCCTCAGGGAGATTATCAGCCTGGTCCACCTCCCTCAAAGTATCCTCTTGAACATCAATTTCCAGCTCTTCCAGCTCTTCAGCCATGACATCCAACTGCTGCATCTCAGAGAAAATGAAGGTAGCAGCCTCCATCTCAGGGTTCTCCACAAGCATCACAGAAGAACCATCCAATCCTTCATCACAGTCTTGAGGCTGTACTTCTTCAAAGCCCATGCTAAACACTTTGTCAGAACTTCCTTCTAGAGATCTTTTCTGGACAACAGTACTACTGCCACTCCCTTTCCCATGCAAAGGCCCCCCATTGCTTCCAGGGGTAGTATTGTTTTTAGCAGTGTTGCCTTGGTCTTCCATGCCATCAGTATCCATACCTCTGTGTTTGCTTGAATCCTCACTCTTGTCATCATCATCTCCATCTATCTCAGAATCCTTGCTAGCTAGATCAACTATAGGAACCTCAACAGTCATCCTAACCTTGAAGGTCTTTCCTCCAATGCCAAACACTTTTTCAGTAGGTATTTTGGTGGGATCCCTACATTGGACTTTAACTCTAACACACTCAAACAAGGATTGGAACATTCCATGCCAGTCCAAGTCAACTAACAAGCCAAAAGCTGAAGTACATTGATCCAAGACAGACCATTCACACCATTTTGGTAGCAGCCCCCTAATCTGAACCCAGACCTATTTTAGATCCTCCATACATTTTAGATCTTCTTTCCACACCTCAACATTCACAGTAATATCTGGATTTGTCAGTCCAAAGCATGGGTATCCAGCCACCTGCTCAACTGGAATGTGTGGTGGAAATTTTACCACATAAGACCATCTCCCCAAAGCTCTCACTTGCCAAGGCCAATTTGTCTTGTATATCTCAGAGAATTCTTTGATCAGTTCCTCCTTGGACAGCTCTCCAGCTTCTACATATACAATCCCACAATTCCTCATATTTCCCAGAGCATTTGAGCCCAGTTCTGGAGCTTCCACATGGTAGAAACCCAGTCCTGGGGCAGCACTTCCATTGTACTTTGCCACCTGATGTGGTCTTTTTTTGACTGGACAAGCATCTACCTGATGTGCAGTGGCTTTGCATATGAAGCACTTCTTCGGTTGATCACACATAGCCCTATGATGCCCTGGGTCACCACAGTTGAAGCAGGTCACCTGAGCATACTCTGTAAACTCTCCACAGCTTGCCCCCTGCACATGAGCCTGAGCATTACTCCCTCCAGCACCTTTATCCAAGTTCTTCTTCAGTTTCTCTTTCCCTGGCAATCCACCCTGCCCCTGGTGGGCTTGCTGTTTACCACTCCCTTGTTTTCTCAGTTGTGATTCAGACGCCTGCGGCCTCATCTGACCCTGCCCTCCTGGCTGATCCCACCGCGGCCCTTGCTGGTGAACCATGGGAGGAGTAGGGTATGGTGGGTATCCACCCGCAAACATCCACGGCGGTGGAGCTCCCGGGAAACCGAAGAACAGAAGCGGGTAGCCAAATTGCGGCATCCTGCCCAGCTCTGGAATCGGTCCCTGTTGCTGTTGCTGTGATGAAGCTGGGCGAGCACCTCGCCCTCTCCCCCTACCTCTGCCATCAGCCATCGCGCAATTCTCCTGGATCTCAACAAAGCTTGGCCTCGGTTCTCAGCAAAGCTTGAAAAAGCCCAATTATTAAAAATGAAGCAGAATCTTGAGATTCCAACTATGAGAGGTATTGCTTCAAAAAACCCTTTCTGTGTTCTTCCTGTTGATGAGTTAGTTGATATGAATAGTAATGTTGGTGTTTAGATTGGAGAAGATATGTCTACAAATGCAAGTGGTAGTTTGAGTGAGTCTAATATTGGTTCTGAAAATCTTGAAAATAGTAATAGTGTAGCCAAAGACTCTCTTGTGGAAGAGGGTGTAGGGTGGACTCCTGTTAAGAATAGATGGGGCAAGCACCCCAGAGAAAAGTTTCAATGAGATACATCTTCTGGAATGCTAGGGGCATTATGGCCCCTGGGAGAAAGAAATGTATTGAGGATATGATTCTTCCTTTAAATCATGTTTATGTTGGTTTCCAGGAAGCAATGTAGTTTTACTAGGAATTATCTCAAGAACCTGCTGGGCAACAGAAACTTTGAGTGGAACCTTTTACCCTCTAATGGCTCTGCTGGAGGCATTTTAGTGGGGGTAGATTTGGATTACTTTGATGTAATTAGCTGGGATATTAAACAGTTTTCTGTTAGTGTGTTAGTTAAGGAGAAGGATAAAGAGATGGTGTCTAGAATTACCACAGTCTATGGTCCTGCTTATGAGGATGACAAGGCTGCTTTTCTCTCTGAGTTGCATAGTTTGTATTTAGACTGGTCTGGCTCTGCCATTATTGGAGGTGATTTTAACCTGGTTAGATCTATAGAGGACAAAAATAATGGCAATATTAACTTTAGATGGGCAGACAAATTTAATGTGTGGGTTGATATGTGGTCTCTGTTGGAGATTAACATGTCTGGTAGGTTGTATACTTGGGGCAACAATCAAGAGAATTTGATTATGTCTAAGATTGATAGGATCTTCTGCACTACCGAGTTTGATGCTTCTTACCCTCTGGCTAGTGCTAGAGTGCTACCTAGGGTGGGGAGTGACCATACTCCTGTAGTGTGGGAATCTGGAATCAATTTGGTTCATAAATGTTGTAGTTTTAAATTTGAGAAATGGTGGTTGAATAGGCCTGACTTTAAAGATTTAGTAAAAAAAAGCTTGGGCTAGTAGGTGTAATAGCAGTAACCCTGTAGATATTTGGCAACACAAAGTTAGAACCTTTAGGAAACTAGCCAAGGGGTGGAGTAGGAACATAGAAGCTGCTCTGAGAAAAGAAAAAAAAGAGCTTATGGAGGAGTATGATTCTTTGGACGTCAGGGCTGAAACTGATATGATGTATGATGAGGATAAGGAGAGGATGTGTTACATCCTGAAGGAGTTCCAGCATGTGTGGGAGATAGAGGAAATTAACGCCAGGCAAAGGTCTAGAGATAGGGATATTCTAGAGGGTGATAGGAATACTGCTTATTTTCAAGCAGTAGCTAACCAGAGGAGGAGTAAGAAAATGATTCATGTGCTGGAAGGGGATGATGGCCTTGTTAGTGATAGTGAAGGGATGAAGAAAATAGCTGTAGATAATTACAAAAAATTGTTTGGTTGGGAACCCAAACCAGACATACATCTGCAGGATGATTTTTATAGTGATAATGAAAAAGTGACCTCTGAAGAAAATGCTAGGCTGGAGGCCAAGTTTTCAGAAGAAGAAATTAAAAATGTTGTGTTTGGCTCTTATTCAGATGGAGCACCTGGCCCTGATGGGCTACCTTTTATGTTTTTCCAAAACTTCTGGGATATTGTGAAAAAAGATCTTATTGAGATGTTTAATGCTTGGTTTGATGGTAATCTGGACCTTTTTAGACTTAATTTTGCCATGATTACTTTGATCCCAAAAGAAAATGAGGCAAAAACTATGAACAAATTTAGACCTATTAGTCTCCTAAATTGTGTGTTTAAGATTTTTACTAAAGTACTCACTAATAGGCTTGCTGGAGTGATTGGAAGACTAATCTCTGACTTCCAATCTGCCTTTGTGAGGGGGAGATATAGTTTAGAGAGTGTGGTGTCTGCACATGAAGTGGTGCATGCAGTGCATTCTACTGGTAGACAGGGTTTTTTAGTGTTTGAAATAGACTATGAGAAGGCTTATGACAAAGTTAATCTGGATTTCCTTTATGAGATGTTGTCTCTGAGAGGATTTGGGACTAGATGGATAGGTTGGATTAAGAGTATCACCCAAGGAGGCTCTGTTGGAGTCAAACTAAATGGGGAGGAAAGTGATTTCTTCCTAACTGGTAAGGGATTGAGGCAAGGGGATCCTGTAGCACCCTTGCTTTTTAATTTAGTGGTGGATGTCTTCTCTAGGATGCTAGTTAAAGGTTCCCACTCTGGGTTAATTAGGGGGTTGTGCCCTGAATTAGTTCCTGGAGGGGTTATGTGCTTGCAATATGCTGATGACACCCTGTTATTTTTAGAGAAAGACAGTAGAGTAGCCTTAAACCTTAAATGGATTCTTACCTGTTTTGAACAAGTCTCTGGGATGAGAATCAACTACCACAAAAGTGCCTTAGTTCCTATTAATGTTGAACCTCAGGAGTTGGAAGAGTTCATTGGTATTTTCCAATATGTAGAGGGGTCCTTCCCAATTAAGTATTTAGGTATCCCCCTACATTTTGATAAACTGAGCAGGGAAGACATGCAGTACCTGATTGATAAGATCTTGGCTAGAATAGCAGGTTGGAGGGGGAAGTTGCTTTCTTATCTAGGGAAGATTATTCTCATCAAGACTTGCTTAGCTAGCATACCACTGTATCTGTTATCCTTTTTCAAATTCTCAAAATGGGCTCTGAACTTGATTAATTCTCATATGGCCAACTATCTGTGGAGTGACACTGATGGTGCTCACAAAATTCATCTAGCTAACTGGCCTTCCATTTGTATGAAGAAAGAGTTTGGGGGCATGGGAATCCCAAATCTCCAGGATATGAATCTTTGCCTGATTGGGTCTTGGGTTAAAAGGTACATAGCTGGAGAGGGGTCCCTGTGGAGAAAAATTGTTGATAACAAATATAATACTAAAAACCCAAATATTCTTTGTTGTCGGGACCCACATCCTTCCCAGTTTTGGAAAAGTCTTATGAGGACTTTGCAAGCTGTGAAGGTAGGATTCAAATGGCAAGTAGGAGATGGTAGTTTAGTTAGATTCTGGAAAGATACCTGGTATGGTAATACTCCCCTAGCTACTCAATGCTGGGACCTGTATGTATTGGTGAATGCGAAGAATAAAACCATTGCAGAGATCTGGGATGGGCAGGAGCTCAAATGCACATTTAGAAGGACCTTCTTGGATGAGCTGATGTCACAGTGGTTTGAGATAGTTGATATCCTTTCCCTGACTAACTTTAGCCAGGAGAAAGATTCTTTGATTTGGAAATATGAGTCTAAAGGGATTTACTCGTCTAAATCCCTCTATGCCATTGTTAATTTTAGGGGAATACAACCTATTTATTTACCTGCTGTTTGGAGTGTGAAAGTACCACCTAGGGTGCAAGGCTTTCTATGGCTTTTTTCATAGAATAAAATCATGACTTGTGATAATCTTAGGAAAAGAGGCATAGCAAAACCACTAGAATGTATCCTTTGCAAAGAGATTGAAACTCTGCAGCATTTGCTATTTGACTGTTTGGTAGCTAGGCTGATCTGGGCTGAGGTGAAATCTGTCTTTAATATTTCTGTTATTGGATATGAATCTATAGCAAAGTTTTGGCTGTGTGCAAGCAACTGAATGTTGTGAGCTCTGCAGTTCTGTGGGGACTGTGGAATTTTAGGAATTCTGTAGTCTTTAATAGATGCTCTTGGATTTCTATGAAATAGGTTCTAGGGCTGGTTTATCGTCATCTGAGGGACTGGACCAAGCTGTTTCAAGATCTCCAGGGAGGAAAGATGCAAGAGTTTCAGGAACTGATCTGGGAACGGCTGAGAAAACCCCTGATGCTGGAGCCGGGCTGATCTGCCACAAATGGTTCGAAGACCAAAACGGTGAGGATGGGCTCTGGAAGAAGGCGGTGGGAAAGGCTGCTCATGGAGGGAAGACCACCCTTGAATACCAACTACAACACCCAGAGGAAGCTGACAGCATTCACGTGGTCAGTATCGGGTGGGGGCCTCTCTCCTGCTAGAGCAATTTGGCAAACTTGTCTCTCGCGTGATGTGAGCTCGTGTAATGCTAGTGGTCTAGTCTTTGAGGGTTCTGGTCGATGGATTACATACATGTTCAGCTAATAAATTGGAGTGGTAGTGGGTGAAGAGATGTTTCTCTTCCTAAGTCTATTTGCGTTTGAGTCTTGGTTCTGTAAGACTTTGTTACGCTGAGGTTTCTTTCTATATGAAATGGAGCCGGGGGCGATCCCCTGTTTATCGAAAAAAAATAAGAGCATATACAGCCGGGCGTCCCAAACCAGGCTCAAACGCCCGGGCGGGCCATCCGGTCACTGGCCTGTCACAAAAATCTGACCCAGACCGGCGTCTCAAATGGGTCTCAAACTCCCGGGCTAACCGGCACCCTTCATATCCAGGCCAAATATGGGGCGGATATGGGGACGCCCAGGCGCGCCGCCACGTCGGACTGACGGCGGGGTCCCACGCGGAATCGCCTGGAAACCCGGTGGTCCGAAGCTCGTCTCCTCCGTCGGACCAATGTCACCGCGTCGCGCCGCTCGGGCGGGCCACGTAGTGCCTAGCCCGCCTATTTAAGTCAACCCCCGACACCGAAACCCTACCATCCACATTTTCCTCTGCCTGGCCGCCGCCGCCGCCACTTTCCACTCCCCGTCTGCCTAGTAGCCATGCCCCCACGCCGTCGGGGGAGGACCTACCCATTTCTAACGCCGGAGCGCCGGCTAGAGCTCCTTGAGCAGATCCGGGCAAGGCGTGAAGCCCGGATCACCACCGGGCTACCTCCGGATGCAGTGGATCCAGAGGACGGGTTGGAGGAGGAGGAGGAGGGCGATGATGATGAGGAGTATGGGGAGGATGCTGGCAACGCGGATCTGCAGACGGAGCAGCAGGCCATCCTCGATTCCCTCTGCTTGGATTCGGCTGCGGAGGAGAGACGCCGTCGCCGGCAGGAGATGGAGGCGCAGCAGGCCGCGGAGGAGGCAGAGATGCTCACCTACATGGATGAGGTCGAGCAGGAGGAGGATGAGCCGGAGCCCTCCTATGCACCCGGCCACTCGGCGCCCGGCACCGACATCGTGGACATCTCCGACGATGAAGATTAGTTAAGGTGGTACGTAGTATGTAGTATGTAGGATTTCTTTTACATGCCTTGTATAGATTTAGGGCTTGAAATATGAGAGACTCGGATGGAGATTGGCTAATTTGAGACGTGACCGGTCAGGGGCACGGACACGCCCGATCGCTAGCAAGTACAAAAGCGGAGGAAGAAGAGACTGAAGACGTTGCTCAATCCGTTGAGTGAGAGATGCTTTGACCGAACCTTGAGATCGAGAAAAAAATGAATATCATTCATTAACCCGATACTGTGAGGAGTTAGCATATGTCTTTTTTTTAAGATCAGACCATGCATGGCTTTCTTGATCCCCATGTGGTGATTTCCATTGTGAAAGGATTGCTAAGAGCATCTACAGCCACATATGGCAAATCCGGTCCCTCAAACGCTCACGGAAGCGTCCGGGTGCGTCCGCGGGTAGTGACTGTAACGCCCGGATAATTCAGCTACAATAATCCCCTGCTAATGATGTCGTGTCACCGCTATTACTGTTGCTAATCTCATGTTGATTCAAACCAATTCAAAATTCAAATTTAAAACAAAGTCAAATAGTTAAAGTTTCAAATGTCAAAACTAATATGTTCAAAATGTGGCAAATATTCCATAACTAATTATGATGGTGAACCAACATTTTTATAAAGTGGTTTAATGCCCTAAAATAATTAAAACAGTGGCCTAAACAATAATTTAAATGATTTTTAAATTATAAAAATTATAAACTAATTTATTAATGTGCCAAACTTTTAGTTGCAGTGGGTTAATTTACAACTCTAATTATGGAGCAAGTTTTACATTTAAAAAATTAAAATAAAAGTGTAAAAAAAGAAACATAGACAACAAAAAAAAGGGCCAGGCGACACTGTGCACACGGCCCAACCGCGGCACAGTAGCCGGACCAGCCCAAAACCCCACAGTCTTCCCCTACCTACTGCTCACCACCGCGCTGGACGCCCGCGCGCACGTCCACACTCTGGATCGCCACCCGCCAGCCATCCGAGCACTCCCGCCGGCGATAAGGCCCCCTCTGGCGCTAACCCTAGCCCCTCTCGCACTCCTCTCTTCGCCCTTGCACCTCTGGCCTCGCCCCTCCCCAGATCCACCCGCGCCCGACGCCGCGTCACCATGAGCGTCGTCGCCCGCGCGCCCCGCGAGCTCGCCGTCGCCTGAGAACACGCCCACGAGCTCCACCGTGCTCCGCTCTGTCTCCCCTGACCACGGCCTCGGGCTCGCCGCCCCTGCATCGCCCTCTCC
Source organism: Thinopyrum elongatum (assembly GCA_011799875.1). Taxonomy (NCBI): domain Eukaryota; kingdom Viridiplantae; phylum Streptophyta; class Magnoliopsida; order Poales; family Poaceae; genus Thinopyrum; species Thinopyrum elongatum. The sequence goes on along the minus strand of CM022301.1, from coordinate 467,595,619 downwards.
GCCGTCTGGTTCCTCCTCAAACGCCGTCGACCTCGTTGTCGATTGTGACTCCGGCAGCCCCTCCCCGCGCTCACTTTGCTCAACTACAGGCGCTCGGTGAGCCCCTCCCTCTTCCCTCTCTCCCCTGGCGCCCCGTAACTTGCTCCCCGCGCCATCCGCGTCGTTGCCGAACCGCCGCTCCGCCGCGTTACTAGCCACAGCGGCCACCGCACGCGCAGCTCGCGTTTGAGCTTGCGGTCGTGCTCAATGCAACCCCAGGGACCCAACGTGCTCTTCCGCGGGCTTTGTCGTGCCCAGCTTCGCCGGTTCCATCGACGGCCGAGCCCCGGCCGCCGCCATGATTCATCGCTGTCGTCCTTGCCGGCCACCTCCGCTCGTTCCGACGCCACCATCGGACGCGCGGCGAAGGGCCCGATCGAAAGCACCCGGCAGCGGCCCGAACGGGCGTCTATGCCATTTTTTCAAGCCTCTCTGGCATGGTGCCGCCGTGAAATGACTCGTCGGAGTTAGTCTGGCGCCGCTGCCGGCGTGGCCAATGCTACTTCTTGAGCTTGCGTTGATTTTTCCCTTGAAGAGGAAAGGGTGATGCAGTAAAGTAGAGATAAGTATTTTCCTCAGTTAAGAACCAAGGTATCAATCCAATAGGAGGCACAAGTAAGTCCCCAATAGATGCACCTGCACAAACTAACAAACACTTGCGCACAACGCGAAAAAAGGGTTGTCAATCCCTTCACAGTCACTAGCAAGAGTGAGATCTAATAGAGATAGATATAAAAGATAAATAAAAGGCAAAAATAAACTAAATATAAATAAATTGCAGCAAGGTATTTTGGGGTTTTTTGTTTTATAGATCTGAAAATATATAATGAGAAATAGACCCAGGGGCCATAGTTTTCACTAAAGGCTTCTCTCTTGAAAGAACACATACGGTGGGGCATCAAATTACTGTTGAGCAATTAATAGAAAAGTGCAAAGTTATGACGATATCTAAGGCAATGATCATGTATATAGGCATCACGTCCGTGACAAGTAGACCGACTCCTGCCTGCATCTACTACTATTACTCCACACATCGACCGCTATCCAGCATGCATATAGTGAATTAAGTTAACAAGAACGGAGTAACACCTTAAGCAAGATAACATGATGTAGAGGGATAGGTCCAATCAATATGGTAAAAAACCCATCTTTTTATCCTTAATGGCACCAATACAAATACGTGCCTCGCTACCCTTACTGTCACTGGGTGAGGACACCGCAAGATTGAACCCAAAACAAAGCACCTCTCCCATTGCAAGAAAAATCAATCTAGTTGGCCAAACCAAATCGATAGACCAGAGAGAAATACAAACCTATCTTAATCATGCATGAAAGAGTTCAGAGAAGACTCAAATAATATTCAGAGATAATCTGATCATAAATTCACAATTCATCGGATCTCAACAAACGCACCACAAAAGAAGATTACGTCGAATATAACTCCAAGAACATCGAGGAGAACATTGTATTGAAGATCAAAGAGATAGAAGAAGCCATCTATCTACTAGCTATGGACCCGTACGTCTGTGGTCAACTACTCACACATCATCAGAAGGGCAGTAAGGTTGGTGTAGAGGCCCTCCGTGATCGAACCCCCCTCCGGCAGAGTGCCAGAAAAGGCCGCAAGATGGGATCTCACGAGATCAGAAGCTTGCGGCGGCGAAAAAGTATTTTTGGTGTGCCCTCTGGTATACGGGGAATATTTGGGTATTTATGGAGCCAGGATTAGGTCTAGGAGGTCTGCGAGAGGCCCACTAGCCTATGCACCCCCCCCCCCCCCCGGGGCTTGCCCCTATGGCTTGTGGCCTCTTCGTAGGTCTTCTGGCCTTCTCCCGAAGCTTCCTAGGTGTCTTCTGGTCCAAGAAAAATCATCGTAAAGTTTTATTCCGTTTGGTATTGATTTTCTGTAAAAGACAAAAACAAGGGAAAAAACAGCAACTGGCACTGGGCACTAGGTTAATAGGTTAGTCCGAAAAAATGATATAAAATAGCATATTAATGCATATAAAACATCCAAGATGGATAATATAGTAGCATGGAACAATAAAAAATTATAGATACGTTAGAGTCGCATCAAGCATCCCCAAGCTTAATTCCTGCTCGTCCTCGAGTAGGTAAATGACAAAAACAGAATTTTTTATGTGGAATGCTACCTAACATATTTATCAATGTAATTTTTCTTATTGTGGCATCAATGTTCAGATCCATAAGATTCAAAACAAAAGTTAAATATTGACATAAAATCAATAATACTTCAAGCATACTAATAAAGCAATCATGTCTTCTCAAAATATCATGGCTAAAGCAAGTTATCCCCACAAAATCATATAATCTTGCCATGCTCTATCTTCGTCACACAAAGTATTTATCATGCACAACCCTGATGACAAGCCATGCAATTGTTTCATACTTTTAATGTTCTAATGCTTTTTCAACTTTCACGCAATACATGAGCATGAGCCATGGATATAGCACTATAGGTGGAATAGAGTATGGTGGAGGTTGTGAGGAGAAGACAAAAAGGAGAAAGTCTCACATCAACTAGGCAAATTAATGGGCTATGGAGATGCCCATCAATTGATATCGATGCAAGTGAGTAGGGATTGCCATGCAACGGATGCACTAGAGCTATAAGTGTATGAAAGCTCAAAAGAAAACTAAGTGGGTGTGCATCCAACTTGCTTGCTCACCAAGACATAGGGCAATTTGAGGAAGCCCATCATTGGAATATACAAGCCAAGTTCTATAATGAAAAATTCCCACTAGTATATGAAAGTGATAAAATAGGAGACTCTCTATCATCAAGAACATGGTGCTACTTTGAAGCACAAGTGTGGTAAAGGATAGTAACATTGTCCCTTCTCTCTTTTTCTCTCATTTTTTTCTTTTTCTTTTTTTCTTTTCTCTTTTTTTATTTTTCTTTTTCTTTTTGGGCTCTTTGGCCTCTTCTCTTTTTTTATTTAAGTCTGGAGTCTCATCCCGACTTGTGGGGAATCATAGTCTCCATCATCCTTTTCTCACATGGGACAATGCTCTAATAATGATGATCATTACACTTTTATTTACTTACAACTCAAGAATTACAACTCGATACTTGAACAAAATATGACTATATGTGAATGCCTCCGGTGGTGTACCGGGATGTGCAATGATCTAGAGTGACATGTATAAAAAATATGAACGGTGGCCAAGCCACAAATACTATGCCAACTACATGATCATGCAAAGCAATATGACAATGAGTGGTATGAGTCATAAAAAATGGAACAGTGGAAGTTGCATGGCAATATATCTCGGAATGGCTATGGAAATGCCATAATATGTAGGTATTGTGGATGTTTTGAGGAAGGGTATATGGTGGGTTTAATGCACCGGCGAAAGTTGTGCGGTACTAGAGAGGCTAGCAATGGTGGAAGGGTGAGAGTGCGTATAATCCATGGACTCAACATTAGTCATAAAGAACTAACATACTTATTGAAAAAAATTATTAGCCATCGAAGCAAAGTACTAATACGCATGCTCCTAGAGGGATAGATTGGTAGGAAAAGACCATCGCTCGTCCCCGACCTCCACTCATAAGGAAGACAATCATAAATAAATCATGCTTCAACTTCATCACATAACGATAGACCATACGTGCATGCTTTGGGAATCACAAACCTTAACACAAGTATTTCTACTAATCCACAATTACTCTCTAGCATGACTCTAATATCACCATCTTTATATCTCAAAACAAATGCAAGGAATCAAACTTCTCATATATTCAATGCTCTTTATGAAATCTTTTATTATATCCCTCTTGGATACTCATCATATTAAGACCAAATTCATAACCTAAGCAAATTGCCATACTATTTTTAAGACTCTCAAAATAATATAAGTGAACCATGAGAGTTCATCAATTTCTACAAAATAAAACCACCGTCGTGCTCTAAAAAGATATAAGTGAAGCACTAGAGCAACTACCCAGCTCAAAAAATATAAGTGAAGCACATAGAATATTCTAATAAATTCATGATTAATGTGTGTCTGTCTCAAAAGGTGTGTACAGCAAGGATGATTGTGGCAAACTAAAACACATATCATGTGGTGAATAAAAATATAGCCTCAAGTAAATTTACCGATGGATTGAAGACAAAAGAGGGGATGCCATCCGGGGCATCCCCAAGCTTAGATGCTTGGTTGTCCTTGAATATTACCTTGGGGTGCCTTGGGCATCCCCAAGCTTAGGCACTTGCCACTCCTTATTCCATAGTCCATCAAATCTTTACCCAAAACTTGAAAACTTCACAACACAAAACTCAACAAAAAAACTCGTGAGATCTGTTAGTATGATAAAACAAATCTCCACTTTTAGGTACTTTTGTGAACTCAGTCTAATTTTATATTGGTGTTATATATACTATATTATAACTTCTCCATGGTTCATACCCCCCGATGCTACCCATAGATTCATCAAAATAAGCAAATAGCACATCGAAAATAGAATGTGTCAAAAATAGAACAGTCTGTAAAGACCAGAATATTAGTCATACTTCTATAACTCCAAAAATTCTGAAAAATTAGGACAACAGAGGCAATTCATATATCAATCTTGTGTAAAAATGCAGAATTTTTTCACGCTCCAGTGAATTTTAACAATTCTGTTACTGGGCGCAAAAGTTTCTGTTTTTTAGCAAAACCAAATCAACGATATACCAAAGCATGCCAAAGGTCTTGCTTGGCTCAAACACTAATTAAAACACCAAAACACAATTACTACAGAGGTAATATTGTGTATTCTCATAAAAACAAAAAATGAAAATATTGGGTTGCCTCCCAACAGGCGCTTTTCTTTTAAAGCCTTTTAGCTAAGAGTTGATAATTTTAATGATGCTCACATGAAAGACAAAAAATTAAAGCACAAAGAGAGCATCATATAGCATGTGAAAAACAAGTTTAAGCCTAACATACTTCCTATGCATAGGCATTTTATAGGGAAAATATTTATCAAGACAAGCAAAAACTAGCATATGCAAGGAAGAAGAAAGAAACAATAGCAATCTCAACATAACGAGAGGTAATTTAGTAACATGAAAATTTCTAAAACCATATTTTACTCTCTCTTAATAATTACATGTAGGATCATAATCAAATTCAACAATATAACTATAACATAAAATATTCTCTTCATGATCACATGCATGCAAAGTTGACACTCGTCCAAAATAGTGGGATTATCATCAAATAAAGTCATGACTTCTCCAAGCCCACTTTTATCAAAAATTTCATAAGATTGATCATACTCCAAAGTAGTGGGATCATTATTACCTAGATTTGACACTCTTCCAAACCCACTTTCAATATTATTGCAAACGTATCCATCATGAGGCTTAAATAAATTTTCAAGATCATAAGAAGCATTATCACCCCAATCATGATCATTGCAATAACTAGTGGACATAGCAAAATTAGCATCCCCAAGCTTGGGGTTTTGCATATTATTAGCACAATTGACATTAATAGAATTTATAATAACATCATTGCAATCATGCTTTTCATTCAAGGAGCTATCATGAATCACTTTATAAATTTCTTCTTTTAGCACTTCATCACAATTTTCAGATTCACGAATTTCAAGCAAAACTCCATAAAGATAATCTAGTGCACTCAACTCACTAGCAATTGGTTCATCATAAATGGATCCTTTAAAAAGATTACCAAGTGGATGAGGATCCATAACCTTTTTGCTTCCTGATTACCAAGTGGATGAGGATCCTGAAGAAATAAAGGCAAACGAAAAGACGAACGGAAAGAAGGCGAATAAAAAGGCAAATATTTTTGTGTTTTTCTGAAATCGTTTTAGAAGTGGGGGAGAGGAAAACGAGAGGCAAATGGAAAATAATGTAAGTGCAAGAGATGAGAGTTTATAATAGGTACTTGGTAGGCTTGATGTAGAACCACCTCGGCAACAGCGCCAGAAATTCTTCATGGTACTTCTTGAGCTTGCGTTGAATTTTCCCTTGAAGAGGAAAGGGTGATACAGCAAAGTTGAGATAAGTATTTCCCTCAGTTAAGAACCAAGGTATCAATCCAGTAGGAGGCACAAGCAAGTCCTTAATAGATGCACCTGCACAAACTAACAAACACTTGCACACAACGCGAAAAAGGGGTTATCAATCCCTTCACGGTCACTATAAAGAGTGAGATCTAATAGAGATAGATATAAAAAATAAATAAAAGGAAAAAATAAAGTAAATATAAATAAATTGCAGCAAGGTATTTTTGTGTTTATGGTTTTATAGATCTGAAAATATATAATGAGAAATGGACCCGGGGGCCATAGTTTTCACTAGAGGCTTCTCTCTTGAAAGAGCACATACGGTGGGTGAACAAATTACTGTTGAGCAATTGATAGAAAAGCACAAAGTTATGACAATATCTAAGGCAATGATCATGAATATAGGTATCACGTCCGTGACAAGTAGACCGACTCCTGCCTGCATCTACTACTATTACTCCACACATCGACCGCTATCCAGCATGCATCTAGTGAATTAAGTTAACAAGAACAGAGTAACACCTTAAGCAAGATGACATGATGTAGAGGGGTGGATCCAATCAATATGGTAAAAAAACCATCTTTTTATCCTTAATGGCACCAATACAAATACGTGCCTCGCTACCCCTATTGTCACTGGGTGAGGACACCGCAATAATGAACCCAAAACAAAGCACCTCTCCCATTGCAAGAAAAAAATCTAGTTGGTCAAACCAAATCGATAGATCGGAGAGAAATACAAAGCTATCATAATCATGCATAAAAGAGTTCAGAGAAGACTCAAATAATATTCATAAATAATCTGATCATAAATCCACAATTCATCGGACCTCAACAAACACACCACAAAAGAGGATTACATCGAATAGAACTTGTTGGGATCGGGGGTCCGCAGACCCACTAAGGTTCGAACTCTGGGGCGTGTGCGAAGGATCCAGCCTAGCGGCGGCTCACAGCTCACCAACCCACGGCTAGACTCTGACGAGTTCGTGCGAGCGAGAAGAACAAGATGACATGGTGGTTTACCCAGGTTCGGGCCACCTTGCGGTGTAAAACCCTACTCTTGCTTTGTGGTGGATTGCCTCGAGAGGAGGATGATGATGAACTAGTTCAAGTGCGAGCTGCCTCAAGAGAGCTCAATGGACGAAGGATTCGATCTCTCTGAAGGATTGGATCCCGCCCTTCTATGGTGGAGACTAGCCTATATTTATAGTGGCCTTGGTCCTCTTCCCTCATTGCTTAGGTGGGAAGGGATACCACAACGGCCAATTTGAAGCGGGGCAGGAGTACACCCTATCCTGACTAAAGGTGGTCTTCGTTTGCAAAGCTTCTGGTCGTGACGTTGTGGTGGGCTCGGTGATGACCTCTGTCCTGCCGAGCCAGCGGCCTTGGTCTTGTTGCACCTGAATGGAAACCTTTGGGCGATTCCTTGGGAACCCGCGTACGTCCTTGCCTCCTTAGCACCAAAGAGGAAACTGTCCTCTCCTGCGCCCGATGGCGCCCGCCTGGCCTTGGTCATCATGGCTCACGTCATCACGTGCCTCGTGAGGCGGGGGGCTTGCGTAGAGATCTCCGCTCCTCGGGAGACAGCCTCGGTAGGCCGCTCCCCGGGGGGGCCTTGGCGTCGTTCTCCTTGCGAGGTGGGGGCCTCATGAGGGTCTTGTCCGTGGATTCTTGTAGCTGGGTCGTACAGGGCCGTCGATGGAGCCACACGCTGGGCCGCAGGAAGCAGGTCTGGGTATCCCCGATCCTAGAATGCCGACAGTAACCCCCGAGCCCAAGGCGCACTCGGCCTGGCTTCGAGGTGAAGGCAATGAAGAGAGGGTGAAGCGACGCGGGCCCTCACCGCCTGCGGGCCAGGCTTGACCCGTGGCGCATGATGGGAGGTGGACACCCCCACTTCCCGATGTCGTCTCGACAACCGCCCAGACTGACAAAAGTTTGGCGCGTGTCGCGGGGCCATCATTGCTCCGCCGTACTCCCGACTTCTTCCTTTTCCTTCTCCAGCAAGCTCGCACCTCGCCAGCCTGATCCTGCGCCGCCTCAGACTCATCGCATCGCCATGGCCCACGACAGGAAGAAAAGCGGGGCCGTGGCGGCGGCGGACCACCAAACGGGACCGCAACCCGCCCTGGGTCAGTCCATCGTGATTAATCCGAGGGGTTGGACAAGATCTTACCCGTGATCGCAGCAGATTCCAGCGAGTGGAAGGCGTCGAAGGTCTGGCCTACCTCTCGGCCGTCCATCGATATGGAAGCCACCACCATCGCCCTTCACCTTCCTGCCTTCTTCTCCGGCTTGCTGCCACCATTCTCAAATTTCTTGAACATCGTGCTTTCGCACTACCAGGTCCACGCGCTGCATTTTGAACCGGAATCCATCATCCTCCTTTCTGCTTTCGCGTTCTTGTGCGAAGCCTTCGTGGGCATCGCTCCCTCGGTGGCGCTGCTTCGCCACTTCTTTTCTCTACAACAGGTCACCAGCGCGCAGTGCTCCGGGTGCGTGGGGCTCCACGCAGCGAGCACGGCAACGGACGAGGGCATTGACATGGAGGTCCATCTGAACAAAGGGGGCTTCCGGAAGCAATGGGTGTACATCGACGCAGCCCAGTACAACCCCCTACTCCAGACTCTGTGATCTCCGGCGAAGGCGAGCTCTGGGTGGGAGCACGAGAGGCTCCCTGACCCGAGGCTCTCGCGAGTCATGGCGAGGATGGCCAACCTGAGGGCGGCAGACATGTCGATGGCGATGGTGGTGAGGGAGTTTCTCCGGCGGCAGATCGCCCCGCTCCAGTGCCACTCCTGTCCGATATGGGCCTTCTCTAGCCGCGAGGACCCCATGAGGCTCCAAGTGGCCTCCTTGCCTTTCAGCGTGCTGCGCGAAATCGTCCGCCTCCTGACTGCTGGGGAAGCCAGTGCGCTTCCTCGGGAGGGGCTCCCTCTTTATGATTACACAAGTGGGGGAGACTTCGCCAGGGGGATGCCTCGCTTCGATGAGTGGGGGTTGCCTCCCGAAGGCCACGAGGGGCCTCGGGACAACCCCCTCCTGGTGGTGCCATCCCCTGAAGGCACCGTGGATGAAGCGCCACCCGGCGACGACCGGGGGGGGGGGGGGTTGCGCTGACATGCCAGCCGGGAACCAGCCTGTTCCCGCGCCTTCGAATGGTGGCGGCATTACCCCGCCTGGGGGCGCGGCCATTGCCTCGAGCATGCAGAGAAGCTAGCCATGCCCTAGGGCGCCGTCTCCTGGGGTTCATGGCTCCTTGAGGAAGGAGCGGCTCGAGGGCGACGCCGGCTCGCCTCCGCGGGACTTGAAGAGAAGAAAGTGGGTCACCATGGATGAGTAAGTTCTCTGCCCCCGTTGATCCTTGTGTGACAAGCCTTCCTGAGCTCCTGCACCTCAGGTCTTCTCCGGGCGAAGAGACGAGGGCGCTCGCGCCGCGCCTCCCGAGGGCTCATGGCGTGCATCACCCATGCGCTCCGCGGGCCTGGCGGATGAACCCGCGCACACTGGAGAGACCGCGCTTCCCCCGAGGCAATCCTTGGTGGCCCTCAGTCCTGCGCCCTCCACGCCCTCCATCGGGGGCAGCATCAGGCTTGCTTGGGTGGCACCACCGCCCGTCCCGCCATCTCTCAATGGCAACTGGGTCTACCATGAGCCGACGGTAGGCATGGTGTCAGGCCTACGCAGGGCCGTGTCCCGGGCCAAGGAAACGGGTGCAAGACCGGCGGGCCCTGGGTCCCCGCCGAGCACGGCCAGATCTTTGCGGGCTTCTGCCACAGACCGGAGTGCGGGCCGGAGCCCAGGCTAGGCGTTGGAGCTCGCACGCGTCTGAGGCGCCGCCCGTCATGGCCTCCTTTAGGACGCGAGAGGCGCGTTGGACCGACTCAAATCAGAGCTTGGCGATATTGATTCATGCCTCAAGGCCGAGCACCAGCACCTGGCACGCGAGTGGTGCTGGCTTGAACTGGCCGTCAACTTGAGCCACCTACAGCACGAGCCCGCCCGCTCAAAGGACGAGGAGTCCTCCGCCACGGCGAAAGAGGCCTACGACCGTGCTTTCGAGGAGGCAGAGGCCGCGGACCAACGCCGCGAGGCCGCCAAAAAGCGCGAGCGGGAGCTCTTGGACTCCATCAGTGCCCTGGAGCGGCGGGCTCATGCACGCGGGGCCATCACGACTGCCTCTGCAGAAGTGCCATCGGCCCACGAAGCGAGGTTCCGCGCCATTGAAGAGGCGTTGGAGCTGGTGGCGTCCGAACAAAACCTGGAGCGCGAGCGGCTGGAAGTGATGGAGTGTCAAGTGACGCCCGCCGAAGATTCTCTGGCCTCCCGGGAGGCGAGGGTCCAGGCAGAGATCAACGAGGGGATGACGGGAGTCCACCGAGCCCTCATCCAGGACCACTGCCAGAAGCTGGAACTTCAGGAGGCCCGCTTCCGCACTCGGCATAAAGAGCTGACAGATGAGATTGACGGCCTCAAGAAGCAACTGGTTGGGGCGAACCAATGCCAGAAGGCCGCCCTCGATGCCCAAGCCGTGGCCGAGGCCGAGCTGGTGTCCCTTTATCAGCAAGTGGGGGACGTCACCTCCTTGGTGGAGCGGGCAGCGGATGAGGTGAACCGGGCCCGAGGTCTGCAGCATACACGCTCTGTGATGTTCCAAGACCTCAAACAGAGGGCCAGCCATGCCCTCAGCTCCATCTGCAAGGAGAGCGTCTCCAGCCCCCTCATGGTTGATGATGCCGGCTACCTCGCCTTTTTTACCAAAATCATGGAGCGGCTCGACGGGGGTGTGGAGAAGGTGCCCAAGCTTGTTGAAGAAGAAAGTCGCGACCTTCTTGCGCAGGCGTCGACGCGTGTCTTCAGCCACCTCCTTCGCTCTGAACCCGATTTTGATTTCGAGGCTGTGATCGATCCTGTTCCCAGGGTCATCTGCGATGCCCTGGGGGAATGGGTGGAGGATCATGTGGATGACCTGATCGCTCGGTTTGCCCCCGACAGCCATGAAGATCAGCACAGGGCCGATGAGCATGGGGCTGCCGACAGCGACGACGACGACGCATCCCCTTAGGTCACCTTTCTTCTGTTTTACCTACTGACATTTTAAGTAAGGCCCCGCGGGGATGTAAAGGGTACTAGTGGCAACTCCTTAATGATGTATGGAACAATGATGCACTCCCTTAGGCTGTTTTTCTACTTATTCTGTACCCACAGCCCCCGAGCGAGGGTTGATCATCACTGGCACACTGGGTCGCGATGCCCGGCTGAGGCCAGGAGATGAGCACTCCTGAGGTCAGAGACCGAGGGCAACGCATGCCTGTTGGCTCGCTCGAGAGCGTCGCGTGAGGACTTGGACACCAGAGTCTTGTTGAGGTGTGCACAGGGGCAGACCCGCGGCTGTCGCGGCCCAAGCTCCCACGCCGCTGGGGCTAGCCCACGTGCAACACCCTGCCTAGCCCCCGCTCGCGGGACACTCGGGAGTGGGCAGTAGGCGGCCGTTGCTGCTTTCGGGAAAACTCAAGAAAAGGGAAAACCGCAAGAAAAGCAAACCCCCACCCTTCATTGAGCAAATACACAAAAACTTCAAATTCCATTCAGGGAAATCGTGAAATGGTTTACAAGAAAATAGGGGAAATGTTGCCGCGTCCGGCGCCTACATTAGTCTTCCCACCAGCGCGGAGCATGGGGCCTCCAATTGGGCGTGGGCATAGTCGATGTTCGACCATTCCGCGAGCGCGGAGCATGGGGCTTCCACTGGGGCACGGACGGGAGCTCCCGCAAGGCTGTCGGACGGCACACCGGGAGACTCTGGGGTGTGTACAGCCCCACTCATTATTACGTGAGAGTGTCACGGGTAGAACTTGCGGAGGTGTTGGATGTTCCAGGCATTCTGGACGGGGACCCCGCCCTCCGTCTCCAGGCGTGCGGCGCCAGGCCTGGAGACGCGGGCAACCATGAACGGGCCCTCCCACATCGGCGAGAGCTTGTGGAGGCCCTCCCTGGAGAGGACCCGCCTCAGGACGAGGTCTCCGACCTCGAGAGTCCGGGAGCAGACATTGCGGATGTGATATCGCCGCAGGGCCTGCTGGTACCTCGCAGCGCGGAGGGAGGCCTGGCGGCGGGCCTCCTCGCCGAGCACAAGATCAATTCCCCGCGCGGCATCCTGACGCGCCTCGTCGAACGCCACGACCCGTGGGGAACCATGCTTGGTCTCGAGCAAGAGGACCGCCTCGGCCCCATAGACGAGGAAGAACGGAGTTCACCAGTGGGCTTAGTCGTGGTGGTGCGGATAGACCACAGCACGGACTGCAGCTCGTCCAGCCAACCTTTGCCGCAGGCCTCAAGCTTCTTCTTGAAGCTTCTGGTCTTGAGGCACCTTAGGACCTCTGTGTTGGCGCACTCGGCCTGGCCATTGCTCTGTGGTGCGCTACCGAAGCATAGCATATCTGCATTCCAAGGTTAGCACAATATGACCTGAAGAGGTTGCTTGTAAATTGGGGCCCGTTGTCGGTGATGATGCGGTTGGGGACACCGAAACGGCTCACGAGGCCCTTGATGAACTTCACAGCCGAGCCTGCTGGAATGGTGCGCACAGGTTCCACCTCCGCCCACTTGGTGAATTTGTCGATGGCTACATAGAGATAATGGTAGCCACCGGCTACCCGAGGGAACGGCCCCAGTATGTCCAGCCCCCAGACCGCAAAGGGCCACGAGAGTGCAATTGTTTGGAGCCCCTGCGCCAGCTGGTGGATCTGCTTGGCATGGAATTGGCAGGCCTCGCAAGACCGAACCAGCTTGGCGGCATCGTGAAGAGTTGTGGACCAGTAGAAGCCACTGCGAAACACCTTACCCACGAGAGTGCGCGACGAAGAGTGGTGCTCGCAGTCTCCCCCGTGGATATCAGCTAGCAGCTCGCGCCCTTGGTCTTCTGAAATGCACCTTAGCGAGACATCGTTAGGATGCCCGCGGTACAACTCGCCATCTAGCAAGCAGTAAGCGGTGGCCTGGCGTGCGACGCACTCCGCGTCCTCCTCCTTTTCCGGCAGCGTGCCGTGAAGCAGGTACGCCTCGAACTCCTTGATCCAACTGTCCTCCTGAGGTGTCAACGCCAGGAGCAGGCGGGCTCCTGAGGTTGGGCCGCAGGTCGAGGCGCCTGTGAGCAGTGTGGGAGGCAACTCCTCCTGAGCTAGTGTTGCGCTAGCCATCGAGGGAGTGGCTGACGGCTTGAAGAGCCTTTCTTCGAAGACTCCAGGGCTCTGGGGCTCGCGGCGCGACGCCCACGTCTGATTTCTTGTCTGCGCCTCGAGGGACGTGCTGCAACTCCAAGCCCAAGAAACTTTATCAGTTTTACGTACCTCCTCTACGTATGTCGTCATGTGTTCGTCCTTCGGCTTGTATTCCTTGTTGGAGAAGTTCACGAGGAGCTGGGAGTCGCCCTTGATGGTGAGGTGCTTGACCCCCAGGGCGGCCACGGCCTTGAGCCTAGAGATCAAGCCCTCGTATTTTGCGATGTTGTTCGAGACCTTCTCGCCATGTTGGAAGCAAAGCTAGACGGCGTAGTAAAGCTTGTCTTTGGCCAGGAAGACAAGCACGATGCCGGCTCCCGCACCTTGCCGCGCGAAGGCTCCGTCGAAGTGCATGACCCAGCCGTCGGGCGCCTCGTCGCCCGACGTGAGGGACCGGTCCTCGCGTAGCTCCTAGTGGCATGTATCTGTCCACTCCGCCATGAAGCCGGCGAGTGCCGCTCCCTTGATGACCCGGTCGTACTGAATTCTAGCTGGAAAGAATGCAGCTCGATGTTCCACTCGGTGACCCTGCCGGCAGCGTTGGGGCTGCACAACACCTTTTCCAGAGGGTATGCGGACACAACCTTGATGGGGTGGGCTTGGAAATAATGGAGCAGCTTCCTTGAGGTGACCAGGAGCGTGAGGAGAAGCTTTTGTTGCATAGGGTAGCGTGCGTGTGCATCCCGCGGCACTATGCTGACGAAGTACACCGGGTGCTCGATCAGGCGTGGGGCGGCGGCGGCAGCCTGCTCTGCGCGGGGTGCGCGGGGCCCTGGTGCCTCTTTGGGCGATCAAGGGGCAAAGCCCCCAGGGGCGCCGTCCTCTGGCGATGAGGGGTGGGGGCTTCATGACCTTGCGCGGGCCGTCGGATCTCCCTCGGGCGATGACGCATTCCTCCCAAACCGTCACGAGGGCTGCGCTAGCCGAGTGCGTGGTGGCCGCCAGGTAGAGCACCAAGGGATCGCGAGAGCAGGGTGCCACCATGATAGGCGGGCTCGTGAGGTACCTTTTGAGGTCCTCGGAGGCCACCTCCGCTTCGGGGGTCCACTCGAAGGTCCCCTTCTTCTTCATCAACTTGAAGAACGGCAACGAGCACTTTCCCAGCTTGGAGATGAAGCGCCCCAGGGATGTCACACATCCTGCCAGCTTCTACATTTCCTTGAGGGTCTGAGGAGGGTGCATCCTTTCGATAGCATTGACCTTCTCAGGGTTGGCTTCTATCCCTCGGTGCGAGACAAGAAAGCCGAGCAGCTTGCCGGATGGGACCCCGAAAACACATTTCTCAGGGTTGAGCCTCAGGTTCACCCTGCGTAGGTTGGCAAATTTTTCCTCGAGGTCCTCGATCAGGGCTCTTGCCGCGTGCAACTTGATCACGATGTCGTCGATGTACGCCTCTGCGTTCCTCCCCAGCTATGGCCCCAGTGCGATGTGCATCAGCCGAAGGGCATGCAGGTGTTGTCAGATTCAGGGCTCCGCGGACCCAAGAGGGTTCGAACTCTGGGGCGTGTGCGAAGAACTCAACCTCTCAAGCCCACCGACTCATCGCCCCACAGCCTAGCCTAGCCGGACTCGCGTGAACAAGGAAGAAGATGAACACGGCAGTTTACCCAGGTTCAGGCCACCATGCGGTGTAAAACCCTACTCCTGCTTTGTGGTGGATTGGCCTCATGAGGGGCTGAGGATGAACAAGCACAGAGGATGAACAACCTCGCGAGGGCTCGGGGGTGAGAATGAGTCGACCCCTTCTATGGTGGTGGCTAACCTATCTTTATAGTGGCCTCGGTCCACTTCCCCCAAAACGTAGGCGGGAAGGGATCCCACAGCGGCCAATTTGAAAGGGGACAAGTAGTACATCTTTATCCTGACGAAAGGTGGTCTTCGCCTACAAAGCTTCTAGTCCTGACGCAGTGGTGGGCTCGGCGATTAAATCTGTCTTGCCGTGCTGGTGGTCTTGGTCTTGTAGCACCGGAATGGAAACCTTTGGTAGATTCCTCGGGAACCCAAGCCTGTCCTTGCCTCCTTAGCACCAAAGAGGAAACTGCCTCCTCTACGCCCGCTGGTGCCCGCCTGGCATTGGTCGTCATGGCTTGCGTCATCGCAGCCTCATGAGGCTGGTACCTGCATAGAAATCTCCACTCCTCGGGAGGCAGCCTGGGAAGGCCGCTCCCTCCGGAGGTCTTGGCGTCATCCGCCTCATGAGGCCAGGGGGCCTCGCGAGGGTCTTGTCTTGGCGGTCTTGTAGATATGCCGTACCAGGCCGTCGAGGGAGCCACGCCATGGGCCGCAGGCAGGCAAGTCTGGGTACCCTGGTTCCCCGGGCCCAAGGCGCGCTCGAGCTTGGCTTCGAGGCGAAGCCAAAGGGCAAGGGCGAAGCGCCGCCGGCCCCAATCGCCTGCGGGCCAAGTTGACGCGTGGCGCTTGACGGGACGTGGGCGTCTCCACTTCCCCATGCCACCTCGGCAACTACCCGACTTGATAACTGCTTGGTAATCGCATCTGAGCCATCATTGCCTTGCGGCGCGCTTGCCCTCTGCTTCTCCTCCTCTTCGCAGACTCACGTCCTTTTCGCCAGATTCCATGACAGCTCCAATCCACCTCGTCGCCATGGCTCCCAGGAAGAAGAAGGGCAAGACCCCTGCGGTGGTGGAACCCTCACCGGGGCCGGAACCAGTGCTGGGCCGGTCCACAGTGATCAACCACGAGGGGCTGGATAAGGTCCGGCATGCAATCGCCGCCGATTCCAATGAGTGGAGGGCGACGAAGATCTGGCCTGCCTCCCGGATTCTGGCTGACATGGAGGCCACCAACATCCCCCTCCATATTCATGCTATCTTCTCTGGCCTGCTGCCGCCATTCTCAGATTTCTTCAATGCCGTGCTTACGCACTACCAGATCCATGCACTGCACCTTGACCCAGGGTCCATCGTTCTTCTCTCCGGCTTCGCGTTCTTGTGCGAAGCCTTCGTGGGCGTCGCCCTATCCCTGGCTCTGCTCCGCCACTTCTTCTCCCTTCAGAAGGTCGCCAGTGGGCAACGCTCGGGGTGCGTGTCGCTCCGCGCAGCGGCGGCGACTGCGGGCTCCTGCATCGAGACCGTGCTCTGCCCGGACACGGAAGGGTTCCGGAAGCAATGGGTGTATGTTGATGCCGCCGCGTACAGCCCCCTGCTCCTGATCTCGTCGGCGCCGGCAGAACCGAGCTCCGGCTAGGAGCACGCGAAGCTTGCTGACCCGCGACTCGCGCGGGTCTTGACCGGGCTGGCCAAGCTGAAGGAGGCGCGGGTGACAATGGCAATGGTGGTGAGGGAATTCGTTCGGCGGCGCATCGCTCCACTCCAGCGCCACTCTCGCCCAATGTGGGCCTTCACTGGCCCTGATGATTCCATGAGGCTTCAGGTGCCTTCGCTCCCCTCCAACACGCTGCACGAGGTGCTCCACCTCTTGACCGGCGTGGCGCCCGCCGCGCTTCCTCCTGAAGGACGTCCCTTGTACAACTACCCAAATGGGAGGACCTTCGCCGAGAAGATGCCACACTTCGACGAGTGGGGGATGCTTCCCGAGGGCCACACAGGGCCTCGCAACAACCCCCTAATGGTGGTTCTAATGCCCTCGGGTCCTGAGGTGCGCTCCCCCGTGGCGACCACGGAGGGGCAACTGAGCCATGCGCCCCCAAAGCATCCGTCTTCATCCCTTTGAGCGGCGGAGGAAACGCTCATCCCGGGGCTGCTGCCACCGACATCGCAGTGGGAGGCCGCGCGCCGGGCTCCAGCGCGCTACCTCCTAGACCCTGCCCATCCCGGAGGAGGAAGGAGTCCGACAGCTGTCGCTGCCCTGCCCCGAGGGCCCTGAAGAGGAGGAGGAAGTGGGTTGTTGTGGACGAGTAAGCGCCTTGCCTCCTTCTTGATCCTTGTATCCCACATCACCTCCTGACTCTTGTCCCTTAGGATCCTTTCCGATGAGGGGGCGAGCGCGCCCCGAGCACCGCCTCCGGAGGGCACGGGTCCCGTCATGACCTTGTGCCTCTGGAGCCGCGCGGTTGTGCGCAAGGCGGCGCCCGTACCCGAATCGAGGCCGACCCAGGGGAGCCTCGGTCCTGAGTTCCTGGCGTTCTTCCTTCAGGGAGGCCTCCCGGTCGCCGGGGCCATGCCGAGGGCTCCGCCACTAATGCTCGTCGGCAGTCGGGCCGCTTATGGGACAGCGCCATCCCCAAGCAGCGGGGTGAGCCCGTGTCGAGTCCCACCTCGGGCAAGAGGAGCGGGCGAAGGAGCTTCAGCCCCCAGGCCACTATCAGAGGCGGGCGACTCTTCGCGTGCCTCCGCTGCCGTCTGGGGCATGGAAGAAAGCCCCGGCCAGGTGTTGGAGCATGCGCGTGGGTGCAGTGCCATCTGGCATGACCTTCTCCAGGAGGCGGCGGGCGCGCTCGGGCGCCTTGGAATGGAGCTCGGCGATGTCGACACACGCCTTGAGGCGGAACGCTTGCGTCTGGTACCTGCATAGAAATCTCCGCGACTTGAGAGGCAGCTTAGGGCGGCCGCTCCCTCCGGAGGTCTTGGCGTCATCTACCTCGCGAGGCCAGGGGGCCTAGCGAGGGTCTTGTCTTGGCGGTCAGGTAGATGGGCCGTACCAGGCCATCGAGGGAGCCACGCCATGGGCCGCAGGCAGGCAAGTCTGGGTACCCTGGTTCCCAGAGCGCCGACAGGTGTAGCAGTACACGCCACACGGGGAGATGAAGGCCGTCTTCTCGACATCCTCCGCCACCATCTTGATCTGGTGATAACCCGAGAACGCATCCAGAAAGCACAGCAGATCACACTCCACGGTAGAGTCCACGATCTGGTCGATGCGGGGGAGCGGGAAGGGATCCTATGGACAGGCCTTGTTGATTCTTGTGAAGTCGACGCACATGCGCTCCTGTCCGCCTTTCTTGGGGACAACCATCGGGTTGGCAAGCCACTCCGGATGCCGCACTTCTCGTATGACCCCTGCTTCATGTAACTTGCATACTTCTTGGACGATGAACGCCTGCTTTTCTTGTGCCTGACGCCGTGCCTTTTGTTTCACTGGACGCGCGTTGGGGCACACTGCCAAGTGGTGTTCGATCACCATCCTCAGGACGCCAACCAGATTGGACGCCTTCCATGTGAACACATCCTTGTTTGCTCGGAGGAAGCAGACGAGCACATGCTCCTTCTCTGGGGGTAGGCCGGCACCGATGGTGAAGGTGGGGCCTAAGTCGGTGTCGTCCACGGGCACCTTTTTTGTCTAAAGTGCAGTCTTGAGAGAACAGCTGCCTCTTCTTCGCGGACGCGGCTTCCAGAGCCCCCGGGGTGTCTTTGGTGTCCGGGCGTGAGGTCGCCGCGGCCCCGTAAGTGAGCTTGAGGGCTCGGACGGCATCCTTCCTATCCCCAGTCACAGTGATGACGCCGCCGCTGCCTGGCATCTTGATGACGTTGTAGCCCGGATGGGTGACCGCCATGAACTTGGCGAGAGTAGGGTATCCCAAGCTGGCGTTGTAAGGGAGGTCGATACGGGCCACGTCGAAGTCGATCAGCTCGGTGTGGTAGTTGTCGCGCTTGCCAAAGGTCACGGGAAGGCGCACCTGACCCAGGGGAGCGGCGAAGCCCTTTGTCACCCCCGAGACCGCCCTGGTGGGCATGAGCAGATCATGGGGCACCTGAAGCATCTCAAAGGTCTCGAAGGATAGCACGTTGAGGCCAGCGCCACCGTCGATGAGAGTCTTGGTGATGGAGACATTGCTGATGGTGGGCATGCACAGCATGTGGAGCGCACCGGCAGCAGCCGTAGATTCGGGGTGGTCCCTAGAGTCGAAGGTGATGACAACCTCGCGCCACGCGCGGCTCTACGGGGTCTCAGGCTGAAGCCGAGCGGCGTTCGCCTAGCGGAAGAGCTGCTTGGCGCGGTGACCAGACGCGGGAGCCTGCGACCCGCCGAGGATGCAAGCGACCGTGTGGGGCCATGGAGCTACGAAGCGCTCGACAAACTGACCGTGGAGCTCTCCCTAAGAGGACACCGAGGCCTCCAGAAGGCCGTGGAGCCAAGAGCGCGGAGCTTCTGTGAGGGCTAGAGGTAGCCAGTTCGCCATGGCTTTGTCGTCGCCTCCCGCCGCCAGAATCCTCTAGGCAGACAGCTGGAGGAATTCCTCGGGGTCGACCGCACTGTCGTAGCGCGGGGGCAGCACTGGCCTAAACTTGACCGGCCATCGCACTCGACACAGGTCAGGAGTGAAGGCCGGGTAGCCCGCGGGGTTCCCAGGGACGGTGCATCGAGCAACAGGGCAAATAGTATTGTCCATGGAAGTGACGAGGCGATGAGGAGCGAAGCGAGAGGGAGAACCTCGACACGCCCCTACCTGGTGCGCCAAATGTCGGGATCGGGGGTCAGCAGACCCACTAAGGTTCGAACTCTGGGGCGTGTGCGAAGGATCTAGCCTAGCCGCGGCTCACTGCTCACCACCCCACGGCTTGACTCCGACGAGTTCATGCGAGCGAGAAGAAGAAGATGACATGGTGGTTTACCCAGGTTCGGGCCACCTTGCTGGTGGTGGGCGTGCACAGCAATGGGAGCACGCCGGCGCCGACCGTAGTCTTGGGGTGATCCCTGGATTCGAAGGTGATGTCGGTCTCAGGCGCCGCCCGGCCCGAAGGAGCCCCAGGCCGTGGTTGGGCGGCCCCCAACTGTCAGAAGAGCTGCTTGATGTGGCGGCTTGAGGCATGCGCCTGCGACCCACTGAGAATGGCCGCAAAGGCATGGGGCGCCCGTGCCGCGAAGCGCGCGATTAACTGATTGCGCAGCTCCTCCCAGGAGGCCATCGAAGACTCCGGTAGGCTAAGGATCCAAGAGCGCGGCACGCCCATGAGAGCCATGGGGAGCCAGTTCGCCATGGCCTTGTCGTCACCGTTTGCCGCCTCGATGCTCAGCTCGTAGAGGCGAAAGAACTCTGTGGGGTTCCCCGTGCCGTCGTACCGCGGAGGCAGCGCCGGCCTAAACTTCGGCGGCCACCGCACCTGCCGCGGGGCGGGGGAAAAGGCCCGGTGGCCCACGACGTCTCCGAGTGCGCTCGACGGGTGGGGCGGAGCCTGCCATGGGAACCACACAGCGCGGGCGGAGCGCAGCCGATGGAGAAGCAGAGCTTCGACACGCCCCTACCTGGCGCACCAAATGTCGGATTCAGGGCTCCGGAGACCCAAGAAAGGTTCGAACTCTGGGGCGTGTGCGAAGAACTCAACCTATCAAGCCAACCAGCTCGTCGCCCTATGGCCCAGCTCAAGGAACAAGGAAGAAGATGAACACGGCAGTTTACCCAGGTTCAGGCCACCTTGCGGTGTAAGACCCTACTCCTGCTTTGTGGTGGATTTGCCTCACGAGGGGCTGAGGATGAACAAGTACAAGGGATGAACAACCTCGCGAGGTCTGCTCTGGTGAGGGTGGAAAGGATCCGATCCCGGGGGGTTCGTCCTGCTCTACGGTGGTGGCTAGCCTATATTTATAGTGGCCTTGGTCCTCTTCCCAAAACGTAGGCGGGAAGGGATTCCACAACGGCCAATTTGAAAGGGGACAAGTAGTACATCTTATCCTGACGAAAGGTGGTCTTCGCCTGCAAATCTTCTAGCGTGACACTGCGGTGGGCTCGGCGATGACATCCATCCTGCCGTCCTGGTGGTCTTGATCTTGTTGCACAGCAATGGAAACCTTTGCTTGAGTCTGCGGGAACCCACGCCTGCGCTTGCCTCCTTAGCACCAAAGAGGAAACTGTCTCCTCTGCGCCCGCTGGCGCCTGCCTAGCCTTGGTCGCATGGCTTGCGTCACCGCAACCTCATGAGGTTTGGGCACCTGCATTGGAATCTCCGCTCCTCAGGAGGCAGCCTGGGAAGGCCGCTCCCTCGGGAGGTCTTGGCGTCATCTGCCTCGCGAGGCTTGGCCGTTCGCGAGGGTCTTGTCTTGGTAGTCTTGTAGATCGGTTATACCAGGCCGTCGATGAAGCCACGCTATGGGCCACAGGCAGGCAAGTCTGGGTACCCTGGTTTCCAGAACGCTGACAGCTATGTTCTTTGAAGAGAATTCATTTATGGACATTCGGTGCTTCGATTATACATGTTCCTTTGAGGATTTTGCCATGAGACAGAGTGCGATTGGTTCATCATCACTTGACGCATTATCATCGATATCTGACTGGAGTTACTGTTCGAATGATTCATAAGCAATGAATGCATTGCGTCTTACTAGGCCTCTATAGAACTCTTCTTCATCTGATTCGGATTCTGATATTTCATCTTTGGAGTCCATTGTCATTCCATCACACACACCAGCCAGCTAAGACATTCTCTTCATATTTGATTTGTTGTTTCTTTTGCTCGCGCGTCAGTGACTGGTCTCTTTAAAGAGGATGTAGATGGTTCATTCTTCTTCGCTAGCTTAGTGCGACTATTTGTGCGAACGAATCCAGAGCAATGAGGAGCACGCCATCTTCTGCTAGGTTTTGCATTCAATTCCCAATTAGGACAGTCTGCAATGAAATGACCATATTGTTTGCACTTATAACACATCATTTCTTTCGGAGGTAATCTTCTCAAAGATTTGGGTGGTCCATCTTCGTCAGCATATGTGAGATACATATTCTGTTTCCTGAGGTTGTTGAGCCGTTCTGTGAGCATTTCAAGTTCTCTTGTAACAGAGTGTTAATTCTCGACATCTTCTTATTCTTGAGAGCTACCATAATGTGAGAGGATTTCTCCTTCACTTTCTAAAGAAGATTCGGGTTTCTTATTTTCTTGCGCCATCTTTTCTTCATGTATAGTCAAGAGCATCATGATTTCAAGTTTTCAACATAGTGAAGTTCTTCATAGTATGGTCTTTGCTTGATCACAACAACGATTGGATCAAAGGATGCATTAAGAGCACTGAGCAGCTTGATGGTCACATCTTGATCAGTGATATCTTTTACTCCTCGTTGATGTAATAGTTCAACAATGTTGGTTAAGTGATTGGTGAGTTCCATGACCCTTTCTCTTCGAAGACTTCGAAAGTGAGCAAACATGGCACGAAGCATATCTGTGTGTGCTTATGTTCTGATAATAACACCTTCATGAACATTTTTTATGGCATCCCAGGTTTTGTTGGCTGTATCAAGGTTTCAAAAATGAATGAAAATATCTATGGTGATGCTATCACAGATGATATCTTTCGCTTGAGCGTTCAGTCAAATGTTTGCTTCATCTTTAGGAGGAGTAGTCTCTAGGTGTTGAATAGTGTATCCATTATCCACAATCTGCCATAGCTCCTCACTGATAGCTTGAAGTGTCATTCTAATTTTGCCTTGCCAGTAGAGATGCTCATTTCCATCGAAGATAAAAAATCTTTTAGAGCGCGTGGATCTACCTGCATACAACATACTCAAAACTCCAAGGCGGTTAGACCTTTAACAAAAAGAGACAGGGAGTACCTGCTATGATACCAATTATTAGGACCAAGAGTATATCGACCAGAGGCGGTGAATGGGAGATTCAAAAATTCTTGCGGAAGTTTGAATTGAGTCATATCACAACAGCGTAAAAAGTTCGGTAGAGTGAAAGCTAAACAGGAAAATCAGAGCGGAGCAAATCTTCGAAGAAAGATGCTATAATCGTTTGTGCATAGTAGATCACAGGTTTGACAATCACGATGGTAATGTTGTATGCCAACAGGTAGAGTAACATGAGATGACACGAAATATAACTGCATAACAGATAGGAATGAGAGCAGGATAACTAAATACTGAATCAAATGAAAACAAACTATGGAGATAAGTTACTAAGACTGGGACTTGGGTGAATAACAAAGTAATGTCACGGAACAATAAGATGCACATACACACAAACATCCTGAATGCAAACTGAAATGTAATAAATAGAATGGATGATACGGATGAACACTCGAATAACTATAGTAGATCAGATATATTTATCGATACTGAGCATGAAGGTAAACTGCTGAATGAAATGTAATAAAGTAGAGTGAACCACTGGTGCTTGATGGTGAAAGATGAATTTGGTATACTAGTTCGCCCTTCTGCCAAAGGACTATGTCTGGTTGGAGGGACTTGTAATTGAAAACAGTAGCAAACCTCTCCCCGTCCTATTCTCCTTTAACTCGGACCTGATTAGACTCCAGTTGATTTCACTCATGGTAGAGACTTGTCAGCGATCTCTAAACCTTCGACAGACTTCTTCACGAACCACAATCTCTCTTGGTTGTTGTAGACTTTGCTTGGTGAAAAAAATTACTCTTCGCCACTCAAGCCGACACCTATCCATCTAGAGAGTGTGCAGCTCTCAAGAGTAATAGGTATAAGAACTCTAACTCGGGTCTACTATGATGCTCAACTACTGTCTAAGTTTTGGCTCTTGGTTTTCTCTCGATGAATTTTAAACTCAAATCTGTCGGAGAGGGGATAATCAATCAATCTTCTCAGAAATCTTAAGCGGAGCAGCCAATGGATGATGTTGCGGCGGGGTGGCTATTTATAGCCGCAACCTTCCCTGAAGGGAAATGACCAAATTGGACACGCAAAACAGCCAATGGTCAAATGACACGTTTCCAACGGTCGGATTTCAAGCAGAATGGTAACATTCCTTGCGGAGCAAGAAATGCTAACTCCTCAGTCTGAAACATATCTCCTGCAGCACCGAAGAACAATGTCTTCTGCTGATCGGTAATCATTCAAAGCATAAACAGATTTCTCTAAGTCTTTCATAGGTTTCGGCTAAGCATCACAGTGGATCTAAGTTTCTAGAACCTATACCCCTCTTGATAGTATGGAGGCCATATGACTCAAAAGAGAAACAAGAACAAAGAAATGAATGCTATGTCTTCACTCTGTCTTCAACTTCTCGATTGTACTCATTTTCTTCGGACACTCCGAGCAAATATTGCTTCACACAAGTAATAATTTTAAGGGGTCAATTCCTTCGTTACGATCTTCTCGCATATATGTCTTCACGAAATGTAGCCCATCCTTCTCTACAACGCAGATAGTGTTCGGTGAAGTTCTTCGAACTTACCACCGAATACAGCATTCTTCTCGGGCTTGCATGACTATTTCTCTCTATGTGCACAAACAAACAAATCAGTTTATGCCCGTTTCTGGCAATAATCTCCAAAACACAAGGGGGCAAAACATTGCACCAAAAGGACCGCAGAGCAGACCGATACAGCCTCAAATTGGATGGCAAAACATGTTGAACCCGCATGTTCCGAATGATTGCGGGTGGTTTGAGCGTTCGTGTTAGAGATGCCTGATACGTCTCCAACATATCTATAATTTTTTATTATTCCATGTTGTTATATTATCATTCTTGGATGTTTTAAATTCATTTTATAGCAACTTTATATCATTTTTTGGGACTAACCTATTGACATAGTGCCTAGTGCCAGTTGTTGTTTTTTGCTTGTTTTTTACTTCGCAAAATATCCATATCAAACAGAGTCCAAACGCAGCGAAACTTTTTGGAGATTTTTTTCTGCCCAGAAGACAACTTGGGAGCCAAGGAAGTGCATGAGGCAAGGCCCGTGGGGCCCACCACCCACCTGGGCAAGCCAGAGGCCCCTGGCACACCCTTATGGGTGGTGGGGCCCACGGAGGTCCTTTCCACCGCCTCTCAGCTCTATAAATACCCAAATATTCCAGAAACCCTAGGGGAGTCGATGAAACACAATTCCAGCTGCCGCAAGTTCCAGAACCACAAGATCCAATCTAGAGCCCTATTCCGGCACCTTGCCGAAGGGGAACACGATCACGGAGGGGTTCATCTGTTGGGGAACGTTGCATGGAAAACAAAAAAAATTCTACCCACACGCAAGATCTATCTATGGAGATGCATAGCTACGAGAGGGGGAGAGCATCTACATACCCTTGTAGATCGATAAGCGGAAGCGTTTATCAACACGGTTGACGTAGTCGTACACCTTCATGATCCGTCCCGATCAAGTACCGAACGTACGGCACCTCCGTGTTCAGCACACGTTCAGCTCGATGACATCATCGCCTTCTCGATCCAGCAAGAGAGGCGAAGTAGTAGATGAGTTCCGGCAGCATGACAGTGTGGTGACGGTGGTGGTGAAACTATTCTGCAAGGTTTCGCCAAGCACAACGGACATGGACAGAGGAGGAACTAGAACTAGAGGGAGAGGGGGCGCCGGCACACGGCTTGGTGAATCATGGTGTCCCCCAGGGGCTAGCCTTGCTCCTCTATTTATATGTTGAGCCTTGGGGTCATTTCTTGGAGAAAGAGCCTCCTCAAAGTCGGTTTGGAACGCAAGGAAGAGTCCTTCTTAGTTTCCAGTACCAGACGCCACGGTCCTCGGCATCTGGCCTAGGGCCAGACGCTAGGGTCCCTAGCGTCTGGTCCATGACCTCCGTAAAACTTTCTTTTGCACCGACCTACAGCCCCGTGGGCCTTACCCCTTGGCCCAACCATATCACTTACCTCCGGACCATTCCGGAGCTCCTCGTCATGTCCGTGATCTCATCCGGGACTCCGAACAACATTCGGTCACCAACATACATAACTCATATAATACAATATCGTCAACGAACATTAAGCGTGCGGATCCTACGGGTTCGAGAATGATGTAGACATGACCGAGATGCTTCTCCGGTCAATAACCAATAGCGGGACCTGGATGCCCATATTGGTTCCAACATATTCTATGAAGATCTTTATCGGTTGAACCTTTATGACAAATACGTAGTTCCCTTTGTCTGTTGGTATGTTACTTGCCCGAGATTCGATCGTCGGTATCTTCATACCTAGTTCAATCTCGTTACCGGTAAATCTCTTTACTCGTTCCGTAATACAGCATCTTGTAACTAACTCCTTAGTCATTTTGCTTGCAAGCTTCTTGTGATGTTGTATTACCAAGAGGGCCTAGAGATACCTCTCCATCATACGGAGTGACAAATCCCAATCTCAATTCACGCCAACTCAACAAACACCATCGGAGATAGCTGTAGAGCATCTTTATCATCACCCAGTTACGTTGTGACGTTTGATGGCACACAAGGTATTCCTCCGGTATCCGGGAGTTGCATGATCTCATGGTTGAAGGAATATGTATTTGAAATTTAAGAAAGCAGTAGCAATAAACTGAACGATCATATGCTAAGCTAACGGATGGGTCTTGTCCATCACATCATTCTCCTAATGATGTCATCTCGTTATCAAATGACAACTCATGTCTATGGTCAGGAAACCTTAACCATCTTTTGATCAATGAGCTAGTCTACTAGAGGCATACTAGGGACTTGGTATTTGCTTATGTATTCACACAAGTATTTAAGTTTCCAATCAATACAATTCTAGCATGAATAATAAACCTTTATCATGATTAAGGAAATATAATAATAACCACTTTATTATTGCCTCTAGGGCATATTTCCAACAGTCTCCCACTTGCACTAGAGTCAATAATCTAGATTACATTTTAATGAATCTAACACCCATGGAGTCTTGGTGCTGATCATGTTTTGCCCGCGAAAGAGGTTTAGTCAACGGGTCTGCCACATTGAGATCTGTATGTACTTTGCAAATTTCTATGTCTCCATCCTTGACCTTTTCACGAACAGAGTTTAAGCGTCTCTTGATGTGTTTGGTTCTCTTGTGAAACCTGGATTTCTTCGCTAAGGAAATTGCTCCAGTGTTGTCCCAAAAGATTGTCATTGGACCCGATGCACTGGGTATTACACCGAGATCGGATATGAATTCCTTCATCCAGACTCCTTCATGCGCTGCTTCCGAAGCAGCTATGTACACCGCTTCACAAGTAGATCCCGCCACGACGCTTTGCTTAGAACTGCACCAACTGACAGCTCCACCATTCAATATAAATACATATCCGGTTTGTAACTTAGAGTCATCCGGATCTGTGTCGAAGCTAGCATCGACGTAACCCTTTACGATGAGCTCTTCGTCACCTCCATAAACGAGAAACATATCCTTGGTCCTTTTCAGGTACTTTAGGATATTCTTGACCGCTGTACAGTGATCCACTCCTGGATTACTTTGGTACCTCCCTGCCAAACTTATGGCAAGACACACATCAGGTCTGGTACACAGCATGGCATACATTATAGAACCTATGGCTGAGGCATAGGGAATGACTTTCATTCTCTCTCTATCTTCTGCCTTGGTCGGTCTTTGAGTCTGACTCAATTTCACACCTTGCAACACAGGCAAGAACCCTTTCTTTGACTGGTCCATTTTGAACTTCTTCAGAACTTTGTCAAGGTATGTCCTTTGTGCAAGTCCTATTAAGCGTCTTGATCTATCCCTATAGATCTTGATGCCCAATATGTAAGCAGCTTCACCGAGGTCTTTCACTGAAAAATTCTTATTCAAATATCCTTTTATGCTATCTAGAAATTCTATATCATTTCCAATCAGCAATATGTCATCCACATATAATATCAGAAATGCTACAGAGCTCCCACTCACTTTCTTCTAAATACAGGCTTCACCATAAGTCTGTACAAAACCATATGCTTTGATCACCTCATCAAAGCGTATATTCCAACTCCGAGATGCTTGCACCAGTCCATAGATGGATCGCTTTGTTAGCACCCTTTGGATCGACAAAACATTCTAGTTACATCATATACAACTCTTCTTTAAGAAACCCATTAAGGAATGCAGTTTTGACGTCCATTTGCCAGATTTCATAATCATAAAATGCGGCAATTGCTAACATGATTCTGACAGACTTAAGCATCACTACGGGTGAGAAAGTCTCATCGTAGTCAACCCCTTGAACTTGTCGAAATCCTTTCGCGACAAGTCAAGCTTTGTAGACAGTGATATTACCATCAGCATATGTCTTCCTCTTGAAGATCCATTTATTCTCAATGGCTTGCCGATCATCGGGCAAGTCCACCAAAGTCCACACTTTGTTCTCATACATGGATCCTATCTCGGATTTCGTGGCCTCTAGCCATTTGTCAAAATCTGGGCTCATCATAGCTTCTTCATAGTTTGTAGGTTTGCCGTTGTCTAACAACATGACTTCCAGGATAGGATTACCATACCACTCTAGTGCGGTACGTGCTCTGGTCGACCTACGAGGTTCAGTAGTAACTTGATTCGAAGTTTCATGATATTATCATTAGCTTCCTCTTCGGTTGGTGTAGGCATCACGGGAACGTTTTTCTCTGATGTGCTATTTCCAATTCGAGAGAAGGTACAACTACCTCATCAAGTTCTACTTTCCTCTCACTCACTTCTTTCGAGAGAAACTCCTTCTCTATAAAGGACCCATTCTTGTTAACAAAGATCTTGCCTTCGGATCTATGGTAGAAGGTATGCCCAATAGTTTCTTTAGGGTATCCTATGAAGACGCACTTCTCCGCTTTGGGTTCAAGCTTATCAGGCTGAAGCCTTTTGACATAAGCATCACATCCCCAAACTTTAAGAAATGACAACTTAGGTTTATTGCCAAACCATAGTTCATACGGTGTCGTCTCAACGGATTTAGACGGTGCCCTATTTAACATGAATGCGGCTGTCTCTAATGCATAACCCCAAAATGATAAAGGCAAATCGGTAAGAGACATCATAGAACGCACCATATCTAATAAAGTACGGTTACAACGTTCGGACACACCATTACGCTGTTGTGTTCCAGGTGGCGTGAGTTGTGAAACAATTCGACATTGTCTTAAATGAAGGCCAAACTCGTAACTCAAATATTCGCCACCTCGATCAGATCGTAGAAACTTTATTTTCTTGTTACGATGATTCTCCACTTCACTTTGAAATTCTTTGAACATTTCAAATGTTTCAGACTTGTGTTTCATCAAGTAGATATACCCATACCTACTCAAATAATCTATGAAGGTTAGAAAATAACGATACCCGCCGTGTGCCTCAACACTCATCAGACCGCATACATCGGTATGTATTATTTCCAATAAGTCATTAGCTCGCTCCATTGTTCCGGAGAACGGAGTTTTAGTCATCTTACCCATGAGGCATGGTTCGCAAGTATCAAATGATTCATAATCAAGTGATTCCAAAAGTCCATCCGCATGGAGTTTCTTCATGCGCTTTACACCAATATGACCTAAACGGCAGTGCCACAAGTATGTTGCACTATCATTATCAACTTTGCATCTTTTGGCATCAATATTATGAATATGTGTATCACTACGATCGAGATTCAATAAGAATAGACCATTCATCAAAGGTGCATGACCATAAAAGATATTACTCATATAAATAGAATAACCATTATTCTCTGACTTAAATGAATAACCGTCTCGCAATAAACAAGACCTAGATATAATGTTCATGCTCAACGCTGGCACCAAATAACAATTATTGAAGTCTAAAACTAATCCCGAAGGTAGATGTAGAGGTAGCGTGCCGACGGCGATCACATCAACCTTGGAACCATTCCCGACGCGCATCGTTACCTCGTCCTTAGCCAATCTTCATTTATTCCGCAGCTCCTGTTTTGAGTTACGAATATGAGCAACCGAACCAATATCAAATACCCAGGCGCTACTACGAGCATTAGTAAGGAACACATCAATAACATGTATATCAAATATACCTTTGTTCACTTTGCCATCCTTCTTATCTGCCAAGTACTTGGGGCAGTTCCGCTTCCAGTGACCATTTCCTTTGCAGTAGAAGCACTCAGTTTCAGGCTTGGGTCCAGCTTTGGGCTTCTTCACGGGAGCGGCAACTTCTTGCCATTCTTCTTGAAGTTCCCTTTATTTCCCTTGCCCTTTTTCTTGAAACTAGTGGTCTTGTTAACCATCAACACTTGATGCTCTTTCTTGATTTCTACCTCCATGTCACGAAGAGCACGGGAATCGTTTTCGTCATCCCTTGCATATTATAGTTCATCACGAAGCCTTTTTAGCTTGGTGGCAGTGACTGAAGAACTCTGTCAATAACACTCTCAACTGGCAGATCAATTCCCAGCTAAGTCAAATGGTTATGATACCCAGACATTTTGAGTATGTGTTCACTGACATAACTGTTCTCCTCCATCTTACAGCTATAGAAATTGTTGGAGACTTCATATCTCTCAACCCGGGCATTAGCTTGAAATATCAACATTAGCTCTTGGAACATCTCATATGCTCTGTGGTATTCAAAACGTCTTTGAAGTCCTGGTTCTAAGCCGTAAAGCATGGCACACTGAACTATCGAGTAGTCATCAGATCGAGCCTGCCATACGTTCATAACATCTGCATCAGCTCCTGCAGCAGGTCTGTCACCTAGCGGTGCATCAAGGACATAATTCTTCTGTGCATCAATGAGGATTTCAACTTAGCTTTCTCTAGGAACGCATTAAAATTCAAGGGAACGGAAGCACGGGCCATTGATCTACAACATAGATATGCAAAAACTATTAAGACTAAGTTCATGATAAATTTTAGTTCAAATAATCAAATTACTAATGAACTCCCACTTAAATCAACATCCCTCAAGTTGTCTAAGTGATACATGATCCAAATCAACTAACCCATGTCCGATCATCACGTGAGATGGGGTAGTCTTCAATGGCGAACATCTCTATGTTGATCATATCTACTATATGACTCACGTTCAACCTTTTGGTCTCCAGTGTTTCGAGACCATGTCTGTACATGCTAGGCTCGTCAAGTTTAACCCAAGTATTCTGCATGTGCAAAACTGGCTTACACCCGTTGTATGTGAACGTAGAGTCTATCACTCCCGATCATCACAAGGTGCTTCGAAACGACGAACTTTAGCAACGGTGCATACTCGGGGAGAACACTTTTATCTTGAAATTAAGTGAAGGGGTCATCCTATAATGCTACCATCGTTCTAAGCAAAATAAGATGCATAAAAGATAAACATCACATGCAATCAAAATATGTGACATGATATGGCCATCATCATCTTGTGCTTTTGATCTCCATCTCCAAAGCATCGGCATGCTCTCCATCGTCACCGGCGTGACACCTTGATCTCCATCGTTGCGTCGGGGTCGTCTCGCCAACTATTGCTAACGCATAGCGATAAAGTAAAGCAATTACATGGCACTTAGTGATTGACACGCAGGTCATACAATAATTAAAGACAACCCTAAGGCTCCTGTCGGTTGTCGAACTCATCGACATGCAAGTCGTGAACTTATTACAAAACATGATCATCTCATACATCAACATATATCACATCACATCTTGACCATATCACATCACAACATGCCTTGCAAAAACAAGTTAGACGTCCTCTACTTTGTTGTTGCAAGTTTTAAGTGGATGCTATGGGCAACTAGCAAGAACCATTCTTACCTACGCAAAACCACAACGGTGATTATCAAGTTGCTATTTAACCTTCTGCAAGGACCATCAGCCACCCGCCAGCCACCTTTATGCAAAACAAGTTGCTTGTCAGTCGGTGGAACCGGTCTCATGTGCGTGGACATGTAAGCTTGGTCCGGGCCGCTTCATCCCACAATGCCGCCGAATCAAAATAAGACATTGGTGGGAAGCAATATAAACCTCACCACCCACAACTCCTTTGTGTTCTACTCGTGCATACCATCTACGCATATACCTGGCTCATGATGCCAGTGTTGGGGAACGTTGCATGGAAAACAAAAAAATTCTACGCACACGCAAGATCTATCTATGGAGATGCATAGCTATGAGAGGGGGAGAGCATCTACATACCCTTGTAGATTGCTAAGCGGAAGCATTTATCAACGCGGTTGATGTAGTCATACACCTTCACAATCCGTCCCGATCAAGCACCGAACGTACGGCACCTCCGTGTTCAGCACACGTTCATCTCGATGACGTCCTCGCCTTCTCGATCCAGCAAGAGAGGCGAAGTAGCATATGAGTTCCGGCAGCATGACGGTGTGGTGACGGTGGTGGTGAAACTATTCCGCAGGGCTTCGCCAAGCACAATGGACGTGGACGGAGGAGGAACTAGAACTAGAGGGAGAGGGGGTGCCAGCACACGTCTTGGTGAATCGTGGTGTCCCCCAGGGGCTAGCCCTACTCCTCTATTTATATGTTGAGCCCTGGGGTCATTTCTTGGAGAAAGAGCCTCCTCAAAGTCGGTTTGGAACGCAAGGAAGAGTCCTTCTTGGTTTCCAGTACCAGACGCCACGGTCCTCAGTGTCTGGCCCAGACGCCGCGGTCCTCATCGTCTGGCCCAGACGCCATGGGCCTCGGCATCTGGCCTAGGGCCAGACGCCATGGTCCCAGGCGTCTGGTCCCTGACCTCCGCAAAACTTCCTTTTACACCGACCTAAAGCCCCGTGGGCCTTACCCCTTGGCCTAACTATATCATCCTATATATCAATCTTTACCTTCGAACCATTCCGGAGCTCCTCGTCATGTCCGTGATCTCATCCGGGACTCCGAACAACATTCAGTCACCAGCATACATAACTCATATAATACTATATCATCAACGAACGTTAAGCGTGCGGACCCTACGGGTTCGAGATGATGTAGACATGACCGAGATGCTTCTTCGATCAATAAACAATAGCGGGACCTGGATGCCCATATTGGTTCCTACATATTCTACGAAGATCTTTATCGGTCGAACCTTTATGACAAATAGGTAGTTCCCTTTGTCCGTCGGTATGTTACTTGCCTGAGATTCGATCGTCGGTATCTTCATACCTAGTTCAATCTCGTTACCGGTAAGTCTCTTTACTCATTCCATAATACATCATCTGGTAACTAACTCCTTAGTCATTTTGCTTGCAAGCTTCTTGTGATGCGGTATTATCGAGAGGGCCCAGAGATACCTCTCTGTCATACGGAGTGACAAATCCCAATTTCAATTCACGCCAACTCAACAGACACCTTCGAAGATACCAGTAGAGCATCTTTATGATCACCCAGTTACGTTGTTACGTTTGATAGCACACAAGGTATTCCTCCGGTATCCGGGAGTTGCATGACCTCATGGTCGAAGGAATATGTATTTGACATTTAAGAAAGCAGTCAATAAACTGAACGATCATATGCTAAGCTAACGGATGGGTCTTTTCCATCACATCATTCTCCTAATGATGTGATCCCGTTATCAAATGACAACACATTTCTATGGCCAGGAAACCTTAACCATCTTTTGATCAACGAGCTAGTCTAGTAGAGGCATACTAGGGACTTGGTATTTGCTTATGTATTCACACATGTATTTAAGTTTCCAATCAATACAATTCTAGCATGAATAATAAACCTTTATCATGATTAAGGAAATATAATAATAATCACTTTATTATTGCCTCTAGGGCATATTTCCAACATCATCATCCTCATTGATGCTCCTCCGATGATGCGTGAGTAGTTTACCACAGACCTACGGGTCCGTAGGCAGTAGCTAGATGGCTTCTTCTCTCTTTTTGATTCTCAATACAATGTCTCCTCGATATTCTTGGAGATCTATTTGATGTAACTCTTTTTTGTGGTGTGTTTGTTGGGATCTGATAAATTGTGAGTTTATAATCAGATCTATCTATGAATATTATTTGAGTCTTCTTTGATTTCTTATATGCATGATTATTATAGCCTCGTATTTCTTCTCCGAAACTTTGGTTTGGTTTGGCCCACTAGATTGATTTTTCTTGCAATGGGAACAGGTGCTTTGTGATGGGTTCGATCTTGTGGTGCTCAATCTCAGTGACAGAAGGAGACATGACACGCATGTATCATTGCCATTAAGGATAAAAAGATGGGGTATATTCCTACATGAATAGATCTTGTTTACATCATGTCATCGTTCTTATTGCATTACTTCGTTTTTCCATGAACTTAATACACTAGATGCATGCTAGATAGCGTTCGATGTGTGGAGTAATAGTAGTAGATGGAGAATCATTTCGGTCTACAAATCTTGGACGTGATGCCTATATACATGATCATTGCCTTGGATATCGTCATAATTATTTGCTCTTCTATCAATTGCCCAACAATAATTTGTTTACCCACTATATGCTATTTTCTTGAGAGAAGCCACTAGTGAAATCTACGGCCCCGGGTATATTTCCTATCATATTGTTTTCAGATATATTATTCCAAAAACCCAAAAATACCTTGCTGCACTTTTTCTTTATTTATTTTATTTTGTGTTTTTGCTAGATCTATTTATCCAATCTCATACAATTTAATCTATCTTAATACCGAGGAGGGATTGACAACCCCTCTTACGCGTTGGGTTGCAAGTATTTGTTATTTGTGCACAGGTGTTGTTTACATAGTGTTGCTTGCTTCTCCTACTGGATAGATAACCTTGGTTTCATAACTGAGGGAAATACTTACCATTGATGTGTTGCATCATCCTCTCCTCTTCGGGGAAATACCAACGCAGATACAAGCAATTAGGAAGAATTTCTGGCGTCGTTGCTGGGGAGACATCATCAACATCTATCAGGTTCCTAATCACAAATCTCATCTCCTTGCAATTAACATTATTTGCCATTTGCCTCTCATTTTCATCTCCACCACTTCTAAAACATTTTTGCGAAAAGCACAAAAATATTTGCCTTCTTTTTGTTTGCCTTTTTCTCATTCTATCTTTTGTTTGCGGGTGATCTTGTTTGCGTAGTCACGATGTCTCAAGAAAATACCAAATTGTGTGATTTTTCCAATACTAATAATAATGATTTTATTAGTACTCTGATTGCTCCTCCCGCCACTAGTGTGGAGTCTTATGATATTAATGCCGCTTTGTTGAATCTTGTTATGAAAGAGCAATTTTCTGGTACTCCTAATGAGGATACCGCGTCCCATCTAAACACTTTTGTAGAATTGTGTGATATGCAAAAGAAAAAAGATGTGGACAATGATATTGTGAAATTGAAATTTTTTCCTTTCTCTTTGAGGGATCGTGCAAAAATTTGGTTTTCTTCTTTGCCTCGTAATAGTATCGATTCTTGGGATAGGTGCAAAGATGCTTTTATTACTAAGTATTTTCCGCCCGCGGAAATTATTTCCCTTAGAAATCAAATCATGAAATTCAAGCAACTTGAACATGAACATGTTACACAATCTTGGGAAAGAATAAAATTGATGCTAAGAAAGTGTCCTACGCATGGTTTAAATCTTTGGATGATTATACAAAAAAATTATGCGGGGTTGAATTTTGTTTCTAGAAATCTTTTAGATTCCACCGCGGGGGGTACTTTTATGGAAATTACTTTGGGTGAAGCTACTAAATTGTTAGATAATATCATGGCAAATTATTCACAATGGCATACCAAAAAAGCACCTACTAGTAAAAAGATCAATTCTGTTGAAGAAATTAGTACTTTGAGTGAAAAAGTTGATGCTCTTATGAAATTGGTTGCTAGTAAAAATGCTCCTATTTATCTTAATAATGTGCCTTTGTCTACTTTGATTGAGCAAAATAGTGATCCCGTAGATGTGAATTTTGTCTCGCGAAATAATTTTAATAACAATGCTTATAGAGGTAATTTTAATCCTATGCCTTTTCCTGGAAATTCCTCTAATAATTATGGCAATTCCTATGGTAATTCTTCTTACAATAATAATAGGAATCCCTCTGATCTTGAGAGTAATATTAAAGAATTTATCAATGCTCAAAAAGTTTTCAACACTACGATAGAAGAAAAATTGAGTAAACTTGATGATATGTCTAGAAGCATTGATAGAATTTCACATGATGTAGAGAATCTCAAGATTAAAATCGTTCCACCTAAGGTTGATGTTAATGAGTCAATTGAAGCTTTATATATTTCTATGGATGAAAGTAAGAAGCGTACCGCTATGCTTAGAGCTAAAAGAGAATTTTTAGAAAGCGCATTTTCTACCGATTGCTTTCATAATAATGATGAAGATCTTAAAATGATTGGTGTTTCTTCTATTATTCCT
Source organism: Thinopyrum elongatum (assembly GCA_011799875.1). Lineage (NCBI taxonomy): Eukaryota > Viridiplantae > Streptophyta > Magnoliopsida > Poales > Poaceae > Thinopyrum > Thinopyrum elongatum. The sequence continues at coordinate 467,559,369 of CM022301.1, read as the reverse complement.
TGTTTATTAATATTAAACTTGATGAAAAGAGGACTGAAGAAGAGTCAACTTTAGCTAGAGGGAGTCTTCATAATTCGGAGGGTGAAAATCTTATTGAAAAAATTGATAAAAGTGGGTTTGGAGAGGTCAAAACTTTAACTAGTGATGTGCCCACTCTTTTGGATTACCAAGATTTTAATTATGATAGTTGCTCTTTGATTGAATGTATTTCTTTGCTGCAATCCATGTTAAATTCAACCAATGCCTATGAACAAAATAAAGCTTTTACTAAACATATTGTAGAAGCGATGATGAAGGCTTTAGAAGAAAAGTTGGAATTAGAGATTACAATTCCTAGAAAATTATATGATGAATGGGAACCCACCATTAAAATCAGGATCAAAAATTATGAGTGTTTTGCTTTATGTGATTTAGGTGCTAGTGTTTCCACAATTCCGAAATCTCTATGTGATGTGCTTGGTCTTACCAATATTTAAGAATGTTCTCTTAATTTGCACTTGGCGGATTCTACTATTAAAAAACCTTTGGGAAGGATTAATGATGTTCTTATTCTTGCAAATAGGAAATATGTGCCCATAGATTTTATTGTTCTTTATATTGATTGCAATCCGTCTTGTCCAATCATACTTGGTAGACCGTTTTTACGAACTATAGGTGTCGTGACTGATATGAAAGAAGGGAATATAAATTTTCAATTTCCACTAAGAAAGGGTATGGAACACTTCCCTAGAACAAGAATTAAGCCACCATATGAATCAATCATGAGGACAACCTATGGAGCAAAAACTAAAGATGACAATACTTGAATCTATGCATTATGCCTAGCTAGGGGCATAAAATGATAGCGTTTGTTGGGAGGCAGCCCAATGAATAAAATATTTTTTCTCTTTTTCTTTATGTTTTTGTGTGTTCACACAATTATGTTACTGTTATGATTGTGTTTTTATGTTTTAATTAGTGTTTGTGCTAAGTAAAGCCTTTAGGATGGCTTTGGGTGATAGTTGATTTGATCTTGTTGAAAAACAGAAACTTTTACGTCCAGTAGCAGAATTTTGAAAAACCACTCCAGCGACGAAAAACTCTGAATTGTTTTACACAAGATTGATATTTGAATTTCCTATATTTTCCTAATTTTGCAGAATTTTTTGAGTTACATAAGAATGAGTAAAATTCGAGTATTTACAGACTGTTCTGTTTTTGACAGATTCTGTTTTCGTTGCATTGTGTGCTTATTTTGATGAATCTATGGAATGTATCCGGGGGTATAAGCCTTGGTAAAGTTATAATACAGTAGGTATAATGAAATAACAAAATATGAATGGGTTTGCAAAAGTACTTAAAGTAAAGATTGGTTTCTTATACTAATGGATCTCACGAAGGTTTTTGTTAAGTTGTGTGATTGAAGTTTTCAAGTTTTGGGTGAGATCACGATGGATGAAGGAATAAGGAGTGAGAAGAGCCTAAGCTTAGGGATGCCCATGGCACCCCCAGGTAATATTCAAGGAGAACCAAGAAACTAAGCTTGGGGATGCACCGGAAGGCATCCCCTCTTTTTTCTAACAACCATCGGTAATTTTACTTGAAGCTATATTTGTATTCGTCACATAGCATGAGTTTTGCTTGGAGCATCTTGTATTATATGACTCTTTGCTTGTTTTGCCTTTTAGTTTGTCACAATCATCCATGCTGGGCACACCTATTTGAGAAAGCCATAACGATGCTATGATTTGTTAGAATTGCTCTAGTGCTTCCCTTATATCTTTTTTAGCACGATGGTGCTTTAAATATATTTTTTTAAGAAATACTCTCATGCTTCACTTATATTTATTTGAGAGTTAGTAAATTTTTGAAGAAATTCTCTCATACTTCACTTATATTATTTTGGGAGATGAAAAAAATTAGTTATGCTCATGTTCTTCACTTAAATTTGTTTGAGAGCTTGTCATAAGCAATAGTAATATATTAAATTAGTCCCAAAGTGATAGATATCCAAGGGGGATAAAAGAAAAACTTTCATGAAGATCATTGGATATTATAAACTTGATTCTTTGTAATAGTTTTGAGATATGATGATAGTAATATGTGAGTCATGTTGGTGAGTAATTATGCTTTAGTAAGAATATTCATGTTAAGGTTTGTGATTCCCTATGCAAGCACGAAAGTCAATAGTTATGCAATGAAATTACATCCTACTTGTGGTGCATTATTCAGTATTAGTTATGCTTAATGCTCGTTTATGAGAATTTCTGTTTTTTGGTTGGTTGCTTCTCAATCTATTTGCTAGCCTTTCCTTGTACTAAGTAGGAATACTACTTGTGCATCCAAAATCCTTAAACTAAGTTGTGCCATATGAGTCCACCATACCTACCTATATGTGGTATTTCCGTGCCGTTCCAAGTAAATTTGTATGTGCCAACTCTAATTTTCAAAATAAATTTCCTTTTTGTGTGCTCGTACCGCTCATGAAGCGGCCGGGGGTGGCCAATATTTTTCCATGCTAGATGTGTTATTCTCAAGATGAGTGTTTATTCACTTGTCATTGCACGAGAGTGTGACGGTAATAGGGATGCCCAGTCCCAAAATGAAAAAGAAATTTACTTTATGTTGTCAAATGATAAATTCCTTGGAAAGTGTTGATATAGAAGGCACCCGTGGATATGGCTAGCCATGGATTGTGAAAGAATGGTGGAAAAAGGAATAAACTTTATTTCATGTTTGGAAATCGCCTATGATGTATCTACCATGGAAAGTATTGGGAATTACTCGGTCGTTTTCGTTGACGGGAAAAGCATGCCTCTCAAAAAAAATGTCTCTTAATTTAAGCTTTGAGCTCTAGCACCTCTACAAATCTCTGCTTCCCTCTGCAAATGGCCTATCTATTTACTTTATGCAATTTTTATTTTTATTTGAGTCTCCATCTTCTCTTATAAAGAACCAACTAGGGAGCACTATGATCATACTTGTGCATTGGATGTAGCTAATATTCGAGCGTGTTTCATGAATGGATCAATGATTGAGCATGATGGGCTAGGGATAACTTTCTTTAGTGTTGATATTTTGAAAGACATGGTTGCTTGTTGATATACTTGAGTATTGAAATCTTCATGTCAAATATAGACTATTGCTTTGAATCATCTAAAAGTCCAAATGTCCATGCTATAAAAGAAAAGAATATGTGACGAACATGTTAGGCAGCATTCCACATCAAAAAATCTGTTTTTATCATTTACCTGCTCGAGGACGAGCAGGAATTAAGCTTGGGATGCTGATACGTCTCCAACGTATCTATAATTTTTTTATTGTTCCATGCTGTTATATTATCAATCTTGGATGTTTTATATTCATTTTATAGCAATTTTATATCATTTTTTGGGACTAACTATCGACATAGTGCCCAGTGCCAGTTGCTGTTTTTTGCTTGCTTTTTACTTCTCAGAATATCAGTACCAAATGAAGTCCAAATGCCACGAAATATTTTGGAGATTTTTTTCTGCCCAGAAGACAACTTGGGAGCCAAGGAAGTACCGGGGGGGAGGCCCATGGGGCCCACAAGGCACCAGGGCGCGCTAGAGGCCCCTGGCACGCCCTGGTGGGTAGTGGGGCCCATAGGCCCCCTCTCCACCGCCTCTCAGCTCTCTGAATACCCAAATATTCCAGAAACCCTAGAGGAGTCGACGAAAAACAATTCCAGCCGCCGCAAGTTCCAGAACCACGAGATCCAATCTAGAGCCCTATTTCGGCACCTTGTCGGAGGGGAACACGATCATGGAGAGGTTCATCATCCTCATTGGTGCTCCTCCGATGATGCGTGAGTAGTTTACCACAGACCTACGGGTCCGTAGGCAGTAGCTAGATGGCTTCTTCTCTATTTTTGATTCTCAATACAATGTTCTCCTCGATGTTCTTGGAGATCTATTTGATGTAACTCTTTTTTGCGGTGTGTTTGTTGGGATCCGACGAATTGTGAGTTTATGATCAGATCTATCTATGAATATTATTTGAGTCTTCTTTGATCTCTTATATGCATGATTATTATAGCCTCATATTTCTTCTCCGAAACTTTGGTTTAGTTTGGCCAACTGGATTGATTTTTCTTGCAATGGGAAGAGGCGCTTTGTGATGGGTTCGATCTTGCAGTGCTCAATCTCAGTGACAGAAGGAGACATGACACGCATGTATCGTTGCCATTAAGGATAAGAAGATGGGGTCTATTCCTACATGAATAGATCTTGTCTACATCTTGTCATCGTTCTTATTGCATTACTCCGTTTTTCCATGAACTTAATACACTAGATGCATGTTGGATAGCGGTCGATGTGTGGAGTAATAGTAGTAGATGCAGAATCGTTTCGGTCTACTAATCTTGGACGTGATGCTTATATGCATGATCATTGCCTTGGATATCGTCATAATTATTTGCTCTTCTATCAATTTCCCAACAGTAATTTGTTTACCCACCGTATGCTATTTTCTCGAGAGAAGCCACTAGTGAAATCTACGGCCCCCGGGTCTATTTCCTATCATATTGTTTTCAGATCTATTATTCCAAAAACCCAAAAATGCCTTGCTGCACTTTTTCTTTATTTATTTTATTTTGTGTTTTTGCTAGATCTATTTATCCAATCTCATACAATTTAATCTATCTCAATACCAAGGAGGGATTGACAACCCCTCTTACGCGTTGGGTTGCAAGTATTTGTTATTTGTGTGTAGGTGTTGTTTACATAGTGTTGCTTGGTTCTCCTACTGGATTGATAACCTTGGTTTCATAACTGAGGGAAATACTTACTGTTGTTGTGCTGCATCATCTTCTCCTCTTCGGGAAATACCAACGCAGATACAAGCAATCACGATCCTCTCCATGACACCCTGTGAGAGAGCGGTTACCGGGTTGTATCTGTCACTTATCTGGGTGTGTTTTATTAAGTATCCGGTTTTAGTTGTAAGAGGTCGGAATACAACTCCAAGTCATCCTGTTATCGTGGACACGACTATTCGAATAGATCAACTTCCCTGCAGTGGTGCACCACATTACCCGACAAGCTCGATCACTCTGGCCGGGCACACTTTCCTGGTTCATGTCCGGCCTCGGAAGATCAACACGTAGCAGCCCTACCTAGACTCAACAGAGAGGCCAGCACACCGGTCTACATCCTAAGCACGCAGGGGTCTTGGGCCCATCGCACTTTGCACTCCTGCATGTTGCATGGGCGGCCAGGACCAATCCTCGCAACCTCCATTACAAAGGTGGTTGCTTTACGCGGACCACCCGGGCGCGCGCCGCTCAGTTGCTGACGTCTGGAAAGCTTTGGCTGATACTATGATGCCGGTTGCCCATATCTTGTCCCACGTGGTGGTTAGTGCGTATAGGTCAATGACCAACTCAGATCAAATACCCAATCTCGTTATGTGTGTTATTTTGAAGTAACCGCGGATGCCGACCAGGGACCAGGCCCACCTCTCTCCTGGGTGGTCTCAACCTGCCCTGTCGCCGCCACAAAGTAACACTCGGGGGGCCGTCGGGAACCCAGGCCCACCACTACCTGGATGGAACCACCTGTCCCTTCAGCCCCCACATCCGAACAGTAACATAAGTATGTAATAGTATATAGTATATAGTATATACCCGTGATCACCTCCCGAAGTGATCACGGCCCGATAGTATAGCATGGCAGACGGACAAGAATGTAGGGCCACTGGTGATATGCTCACAACCTATACTAAGCATTTAGGATTGTAGGTAAAGGTAACAACAGTAGTAACAAGGACAGGCTATGCAGCATAATAGGATCATTCGAAAAGTAGTAACAGCTACACTACTCTAATGCAAGCAGTAGAGGGAAAGAATAGGCGGTATCGGAATGATCAAGGGGGTTTTGCTTGCCTGGAAGCTCTGCTGAGAAAGAGGGGTCGTCAGGAGTGTAGTCGACGTCAGGAGCTGCGGCGTCAGTCTTGAAGTCTACCGAAGAGAAGAGGGGGAAGAAACAATGAATACAATGCAAACATATGCATGACATGGCAATAAGCGGTGCTAGGTGTGACCTAACGCAGCACTAGGTGATACTGGCGAAGGGGGAAAACATCCGGGAAAGTATTCCCGGAGTTTGGCATTTTCGGACAGGTGAAACGGAGGGGGGCGGTTGCATGTTCGCTATGCTAGGGACGTATGGCAGACGAACGCAGTGCGTATTCGGATTCGTCGCGTTTTTCTGAGCAACTTTCATGTATAAAAGTATTTTCATCCGAGTTACAGATTATTTTATATGATTTTTCAAAGTTTTATTCATTTTCTAAAGTTATTTTTAATTCGAAAATAAATGTTAAAATGCTATGTGCACCCAGCACAGTGTAAACAAAAGTGTACACAATGGCTAACAGGTGGGCCAGGGGGACCCAGTTGACTAGTCAACATTGACTGGTCAACAAGGGGTGGGGCCCCTGTCATTGTCTGCCTAGTTAATTAACAAGATTAGTTAGACTAATTAGGTAGTTAATTGGTTAATTAAGCAACATTAATTAAGTTAACTAATTATAAAATTAATTAATTATTTTATAATTATTATTAATTCTCTTTTTTCATTCATTTTTTTAACATCTTTTTTCAGGGCGTGGGCCCCTGTGGTCAGTGACCCAAGGAGGCAACCGGGCGCTGGGCTATCGGGCGCCGGAGCGGGGGCCGAGCGGGCGCCTGGCAGCGGCCACGGCAGGGTGGGCGCAGCCGGCCGGCGCGGGCGCGGCTGGGGCCATGGTCAGCGGCAGGAGAGGCCAGTGGGGGAGGCAGAGGAGGCGGGCAGCGGCCGGCCGGGGCGAGGCCACTGCGCGGGCAGCGGCGCATGCGCGGCGAGGAGAGGCGGGCGCGCGGCATGGTCGGCGCGTGTGGGGACAGGGGGCAGGCCGGAGCGGGCGGCGCGGTGGTGGAGCGGCGCCCAAGCAGGCGGGAGGCGAGGACCGGGGCGAGCGCAGGGGGCGCGGCGGGGCGGAGGCCAGCGTGGCCGGTTGAGCTAGCGAGGCGGGCGGCGGCGTAGGCAGCAGAGCAGGGGAGCGGGTGCGAGAGGCAGGGCGCGGCCCTGGCGGAGGAAGGCGCGGGCAGGAGCGGCCAGTGAGCGCGCGGTGTGGCACGGGGTAGCGCAGGTTGGTGCAGGGGGCCGCGGGCGACGCGAGTTCGAGCGCCGGAGCGGGGAGCGACGCGGGCAAGGCCGGAGCGTGGCTCGAGGGGAAGAGGAGGCCGGGGGTTCCTCACCCTCCGTTCGTGAGAAGAGGGCGGCGAGGCCCAATGAAGCTGCTCGGAGAGGAGGCCGGGGACGAGCGACGGGCGACGGCAGGCGGCGGGGCGGCGACGGCGTCGGGGAGCGATCCCGATCCAGATCGGGACGGGGGGAAAGGGGAGAGAGTGAGGGACAGGGGCTAGGGTTTCGGGCGCCCAGGGGGTAGATGTAGGCAGGGGTGGGCCGGCCTGGTTGGCCTGGTGGCCAGCTGGGTCGGTTGGCCCAGCGGAGGGAGGGGTATTTTGTTTCTTTTGGTTTTGTTTTTCTGGTTTTTCCCTTTTCTTTTATTTATTTTATTTCTTTTCTGTTTTTTTAGTTTCAATAAAATACAAAAGTGGCACCTAAATTAGTTTTACAATTTATGCCACTACCAAAAATAATTTAGCACTAAAATAAAATAGTTTTAAAATTGTTTATTATTTTAAAAGCATTTAAATAATTGTTTAGCCCCTATTTTAATTAATTTAGTGCATATAAATTCGTTATAAAAATGTGGTTTCTTCACCAATATTATTTTAAAATTTATTTGTCACATTTTGTACTTTTTAGTTTTGATATTTGAAAACTTTAATTGTTTCACTTGATTTTGAATTTGAATTTGAACGGGATTTGAATCATCGTGAGATTAGCAACAGTAACAGTGGTGACATGGCATCATTAGCATGGGATTACTGTAGCTTAATTATTCGGGAGTTACATTGGGATCAGTCCGGACTCCCGCAAACCTCCCCAGGATTGTCTCCGGTTTGCGGGAGAAATCGCGTCCAGATCGCTCCGTGAACCGATACAGGTCGGCATTGGATGCCTTCCGCGGTCCGGATAAAGCGGTCCGGACGGTTGCGAGAGGTTTATGGGTCAGCCTTGGAGACGCCCTTAGAGCATCTACAGCCGCGATGGCCAAATCCGGCCGCTCAAACGCCCACAGCACTGACCAGGCACGCCTCATATTTGTCACTCTGCATCCGCGTATCTCATATCCGACGCCTTATATCCATACTACACATGCAAACGTTGATCTACCCTACATTATCAAACGACAGACAACAAAAATCGGCTGCAAAGGAACATAAGATCGGCTGCAAACGAACATTAACATACTTCACCACTTCCAAAAGATCATAGTTCGTCCCCGGACAAGTTCTAAAACTTCTACAGCTAAAAACGATATAAACATTGAGGAGGAGGGTGCCGGAATCACCATTTCCTGGCCGGGCCTTTGCCCTTCCGGTCACCGGCGCAGTTATAGGCTTCCGCGGCTGGAGGAGGGTCTTGATCGTCCGACGAGGAGGTGCAGCTGTCGCCGTCGTCGGAGTCGGAGTCGAAGTCGAAGAGGACAATGAGCCCCTTCATCCGATGGACCGCCATGTCCTGCTGCCACTTCAACCTGGCGACCCGAGCCTTCCCCATCGTCGCCTCCTTCACCTCGCGCTCCAACTGCTCAATAGCAAGCCGGAGCGCCTTGGCGTTCTTCTGTCGGAGGGGCGAGCGTCCGTCTTCGCCGTCGTGAGGGAGCGGCGGTAGACCCATGCGAGGAGACGCGCGTCCTCGTTGGGGTCCGGCCCTGTCCCGCTGTGGCGGCGCGCGGACTGCTCCGCCGCGCGTCCCTCTCTCGTGCACGCTGCCTCTCACGGCGCGCACCTTTGACTTTGGAGTGCGCATGCGGGCCGGATGCGCGGGCACAAGCACCCAACGCTGGCCGTGTGGAGGAGCGGCCGGCGGGGGAAGGAGACGGCGCGGGGCCGACGCGGACTGTGTTGTCCTTGTGTCGCTGCGCGCGGGCCAGGAGGGTCCAGCTCCCGCGTCCGTGTTGCGCCGGCGCGGGAGCTGCGGTGACACTCCAGATCCAGAGCTGCGCCGGTCTCCATCTTGGACCGCTCCAGCGCAATGCGGAGGGCCATCTCCTCCGCGTAGTCGAGCTCCGAGCCGGAGTCGCTGCAGGAGCTGCTCATCGTGGTGGATGGGACTGGAACCGGAGAGGAAGAGGAGTGGATGGAGCGAGAGAGAGGAAGAGAATGAGTTAGGGTTTGAGCTCGCCGCGCGGATTGGGGTTTTTTATGGGGTCGATGGTGGGTCAGGCATGTCAGGCGGACGCATCCGGACCTGCCCGGGCCGTCTCATATCTGTCCTATATTTAGGCTGGATATAAGGGATGCTGATCCGTCCGGGCGTTTGTTCACGATTTGAGAGGTCCGATTAAATTGATTTTTTTTAACGGTCAGTGACTGGACGCCTGTCCGAATGTTTGAGACGGGTATGACGTACCCGGGTGCGGATGCTTTTACTACCTTTCGTTGCCCTGTTTCTTCTGTTTCGTGTTTCTTGCGCGAAATCCTTCGCCCGAGACAGGGCATGTGTGAATGAATGCGCTTTAATCAGAGCGGTACTAGATCCTAAAAAAAATCAGAGCGGTACTTGATGGATGCAGCGCGCACATGCAACACGACGGCACGATCCCTCGCGGACGGAACGCACAGTCAGCAAGCGACATAGGACGGCCCTATCAATCAACGAGTGGTAAAAGTGTAGCCCGTCAAAAATATAAGCAGTAAAAGTGTAAAACCTCGTCTACCTGCTCTAATCTGATCCCTGGTACTGTAGGAGGCACTGCATTGTGCATTGTACAGCTACCTATGCGAACCGCTCGACGTGAACCTAAAGGTTAATTAAACTGAGCCGATCTCTCGTCCACCAATGCAGTGCAGCGAAGGAGTGCAGAGTAGTAGCAGCAGTATTAGTACTCCCTCCGATCCTTTTTACTTCGCATATACTTCCTCAGTTCCAAAATATAGTGTGTCCTCGGTTTCTGTGCTTCAACTTTGATCATAAATTTAACCAACGAGACCGACTGTGGCGGGATAAAAAATTATATCAGTTAATTCGTATTCGAAAGAAGTTTTTAATTATATAATTTGTCTGAAATCAAGTCCCGTAAAATTTAACCAACTTTATAGAAAAAAATATCAACATCCACAATATGAAATCAATGTCAGTAGATGTGTCATGACTCAAATTTCCATATTGTATAACTTTAACATGATAGATATTGATATTTTTTCATAGACAATTCTTATATGCAGAGTAAAAAAAACCAAAGGCAATACTAGCGCTATACTACGTGCACGGTAGGTGGCATCGCCTGACACCGCATAGCACCACGAATTAAATTGTGTGTTGGCAAGATATGATGCGTGTGGGGGCATGACATGCTTGATCCCAAGGCAGGGGCGTACGTATAGTATAGTACTCCCAGTGGTTGATCGCTTCTACGTATGCCATCTTCAAAATCTGTACGGGGGATCCGCGCGGTTGGTCGTGCACTGATTGCTGATTATTATACGTGCTCCCAAGGGGCCCGTTCGCCGGTGGATAGGGCCGCCACGTACTACGAGTTGAGCCGGTGTCCCCGTAAAAACGATAGTACGTGCTACAGTAGAAGGTTAGAAACACATGCTCGCGCATGTGCGTGTGTACTACATGATGTGCCCACTTTGGCGGCACGTACGAAGAGCTTGACTAAAATATTTGGACGCGGCGCGCGCGTGGAGCACAAGCCGCGGCCGGGCCGGCGCCCCCACATCGCCCGTCGCGGTAGGTGGCACCAGTGATCATATCGATGGAGACCGATCACCATGAGCTACGCGGCGCCAAGGCAAAACACATGCATCGTGCAGGAGGCCCCGCCGGCTATGACCGCGTGTTGCACGGGACTCCCCCTCGGTTAATTGGGTGCTACTTCTACTCGAAGACCGTAGGAAGGTCTTCACGCTACGCCGAAGGCTGATACCTCAAACTAACAGCAACTCTAACGGACCGACCCAAACAGACCGACCCGCTCGGCGTCCGCTCCGTCTAAGATTTGGATCGACAGTCCGTCCAACACGCCGATCCATTTCATGTCCGCATGTAATTTTTAAAAAAGGTCCGCGGCCATAGATCATGCCAGCGACCATGTCGTCTCATGCTGGCACCATGCCAGCGCCGGCATACACTGTCAGCTTCAAAAAACACCACACAATTTATGCTGGCGCACTCGCCAGCGGCCGGCACACATGCCAGCACACAAAAAGGGGTGGGACTTGAGTTCGACCACGCCATCGCGGCCCCGTGGTATTGCCGGTATGCAAAAAAAGGATGGCGCTCGCCGCCATAGATCACTCGTTGTCGAACTTGAGCATGTCGGCCTGCATCTTCTCGAACCACGGCCTCTTCCTTGGCGACACGGTGTTGAGATCCACCTTCATGATCTCCACCCTGGTCATCATGCTCACGAGAGCCACTTCTTTCACCTTGGTCTTGGCGTTGGCGGCCTCGATCTCTAGCATCTTGGCTTGCTTCTTCGCCTCCATCTCAAGCATCTTGGCTTGCTTCTCCGCATCCATCTCAAGTCTCCTCCTTTGGATCTCCATGAAGGCGTTCATTTGTTCTTCTTTGTATCGCCGCCGCTCCTCCTCCCTCGAGTCCTTCTTGGTCATCATGCCCTCCACGCTTGCGATCAAGGCGTTCGACGCCGCAACCCGCTTATCCTCCTTCTTGGAGTTGGTCTTCCCCCGCGGTCGTGCCTTCTCGCCATCCCCAACCTCCTCCACAGCTTGCTTCCCCCCACGCGACTTGAGGGCGGCATATTGCGCCTTGAACTTCTCCTCGTCTTTGATGACCCTAAAACAATGGGAGAGGTTGAAGCACTTGCCATTGTGTTGGACCTTGAATGCCTCCAAAGCTTGAAATGCCTACAAATGTATTTCATGCAAGCATATTGGCAAATGGATATGGAAATGGACACGCAAGCATAAACGGAATGACACGAAAGAGGGCCGCTTGCTAGCATACCATGTCTTGCATGCCGATGCCGCTCACGGGGCGTGCCTTGATGCTCTCAAGAGTGGCACAAAACTTGTTGCATTCTTGTTGGATCACCCTCCATCGCTGCGAAATGGACACCCACCCGCGCGTGCTTTGGATTTGGTACGGCGGAAACTTCTTGCGCTCATGGAACTCACGGTGAACATGAATCCAAAAGGTTGCTGCCTTTTGTTCGGCGCCGGTCTTGGGGTCTTGCCCAATGTCCCTCCAACACTCACAAAGGAGCTTGTCGTCGGCCGCCGTGTATGCCTTGGTCCGCTTGCTCTTGCGCTTCGGCTTCGCCCCGGCGGCTTGGTTGGCGAGCTCGTCCTCGAATAAAGGCTCCCCTTCGATGTCCAAGTCGTCCTCTTCCTCTTGTCCGTAGTCCTCCGGAAACTCGTGGTCGAGTCTGAAGCCATCCAGGTCCAGGACGACCTGATCATGCATGAAGGCCACCTGATCTTGATCAAAGGTGGACGGCGTGAACGCCCCTCGGCCGTCCTGGCTTTGTGTCTCTTCGGGATCGTAGGCGGCCCCGGCGGCACCGCCAGCGGCCGCCGCACCACCCTCGAAGATGATGTTTTGCATGTACTCGTTGTCGCCGAAGGCCGGCATTCCGTCGAACAGGTTGCGTGCGCCCGGCAGCACGTCGGCTGGCATGTGCCGCGCGTGTTTCCTCGCGCCTCCGGATGACGAGCCACCGGCCACCGGTGTGGCGTTGAGGTCGATGGGCGCGGGCGCGGGCGTCGAAGGCGCCACCACGCTCACCTCGGGCGAGCACTACCCGGAGAGGCGGGAGGCCTGCGGGTAGACGTGGAAGCCGGGCATCGGGGTACAAGCCGACGCGCGGGGCGAGTCGGGCAGCACCATCCGAGGGAACGCGGATAAGCCGGTGCTGGCCGCGGCCACGGCGGCGTTGACGAGGCCGTGCTAGCTAGGGTTTAACCCTAGCATATATAGCGCCTCCCTTGTTGCCGCCGCGACGCGGGCGTTGGTGACCTCCTGCTGCGCGGCGGCGGCGGCCGCCGCGATGGCTTCGTCCCTCGCGTCCGCCGCGGGCCTCCGGTCCTTTCTCTTCGCTGACTCCCTTGCCCGTTGTTCGGGCGTCAGCTTCTTCTTCGGCTTGGGCGCGGCGGCGGTCTTGCGGGGGGCACGAGGCTTGCCTTGTCGGAGGGGGCGGTCATCATGCCGGACGAGGCGAGGGAGGTGAGGCCGGCGGCAGCGTCCAGGTCGTCGTCCATGGCGGGCGGCGGGAGCGCGCGCGGGCGGGAGGGTTTTTGGGGGAAAATGTAGGAAAATGGTGGAGTGTGCCACCGACCAGCGGGCCAGGGGAAGGAGAGGGCGAGCACGCGCGCGTCCGTCTCGTGTCCACGCCGACGCAAATCCGACTCAAAAATGGGCCAGGAATGGGTCGCCCGCGAACGAAAAGCGGACGCGCGTCCGTTTAGGTCGGCGCGTTGGGCTGACTTTTGTGTTTGCGCCGACCCAAACTGACGCCCGCGGATGAAATGGATCGCCCCGTTGGAGTTGCTCTAAGCAAATAGCGGGACGTTAATGAAACCCGTTCCCGTAGCATTGTGTCGTGAGCTATGGCCATTAATTCAATAAACGTGCCATTTTCCGCTATTTGCGAACTCATAAAAATCGGGACGAAGATCACCCCAGAGTCCGGACATCTCCACCTGCCTGCCTATCATCATTTTTTTTTAAACACAGTACAGACATAAGCGTTCATATATACGCGTATACATTTTTTCCTTCGAAACGAAGGCAAAAAGTTTGACTCGTCCATTAATTAAGCAAAAGAGAGTTGCGCGGTTAATTAATGAAAAACCAGGTGAAAATCGTCACAAATAATTGAGCGGCACATACAGATAGCCCACACACACCTATACAAAGAGTGCCTCATCGAGCTAGCACACAGGCGTCATCGTCATCACTTCTCCCCAAACAGGCGTCATCGCCATCCCTAATCTCCAAGCAAGCGACTCCGACTTTGTTGTGGACGAACGCCGACCCAACCCTCACCGCAGAGGCGGTGCAGAAACACATGAAGGATCGTGCCAGAACTCAGCCACCCACGTCGAGGGCAACCCAGCTCCGACTCTGAAGGAGAGATTCGAAGGGGAACTAAGCGCGCCGTGAAAGACCACTGAAAGGACCACCCGCTGACTGTCATCGTTGCCACAGGGGCCCCGCCGCCGCAGATCTGACTTCATCACAACAAACAAGGCGAGGTAATCACACGAACACGCCGGAGAAGAGCCGACTACCGCAACCACTGCAATGCCTTCGACTTCACTTGCCCCATCATCGTTGCCACAGAAACCTCAACGCCATACCAACGCCTTCCACCTCCCAACACACCGACTAGTCCCTCTTGTCGGAATCGGGGCTCCGGGGACCCAAAGGTTCGAAGTCTGGGGTGCACTCGTTCCTACCGCCCTATCCTTCCCTATCTGCAGCTAACCACGGCGAGGCTACGGCGAGAGCGAGCTAACGGGAGCGGATCGGTGGCACGGCGGTTACCCAGGTTCGGGCCACCTTGCGGTGTAAAACCCTACTCCTGCTTGGATGGAATTGCACTGGAGAGAGTGAGAATACAAAGGTTCCAGAATCCGCCCCCTTCTACGGCGGCACCCTGCCCTCCTTTTATATCTGCCTTGGTCCTCTTCCCCCGAAAACATTGGCAGGAAGGGTTGCCACACAACGGCAATTTGAAGGGGGCAGGGGCGCAGTCTATCCTGACAAAAGGGAGGTCTTCGCCTGCAAAGCCACCGTCCATGACGCGCCGGTGGGCTCGGGGATGACCTCCGCCCTGCGCGCCCGTCGTCTTGGTCTTCTTTCACCGATCGGGCAACCTTTGGGGGTTGCTTTGGGAACCGACTTGCTAGCCTTGCTCCCTTTGCACAAAAGAGGAAATCCCTCATCCGCGCCTGCTGGCATGGCCTCTGGCGCCATTCATCGCCGCGCACGTCACCCATGTGGTGGGCACGGGACCGCACGACCGAACCAGTGGTATATGACCTGCTGCCTCCGGGACGGCACCTCGGGAGGCCGCCTCGCGAGGGGGCCTCACGAAGCTCTTAGTGAAGCCGCCTGGTCCGCCCAGGGCACCTGCCGAGGGGGCCTCGCGAGGAGTCTTGCTCATGATGCTTGATGGTGGGCCACTCGCTGGGCCCTCGCCATGCGCCGTGCCCTGGCCGAAGGCAGACGGGCTTGGATACGCTGGGTTGCATGGGCCCGACAGTAGCCCCCGGGCCCGCGGTGCGCGCGTTCCCGCCTATTGGAGGCAAAATAGCGCGGGCCCTAACCTCCGTCCTCTGTCTCTGGTTGGGTAGGGCCTAGCCTGGAGGCGTGAGCAATCCTAAAAAGGCCTTCTCACACGGGCGAGAGTTTGTGGAGTCCATGGTTCGGTCGGTACTTGGAAGCGGACGGGGCCGCTGAGTGCAAGCCTTGTTAAGGCTCGTGAGGTCGACGCACATGCGCCCCTTGCCGCCCCCCTTCTTGGGGACGACGATCAGGCTGGCGGGCCGTGCGGGGTGGTGATACGTCCATTTTGCATCATGATTTCCTACTGTTATTTACAATGTTTTTATGCATAATAAAGCCTTATGGAGTAATTCTAATGCCTTTTCTCTCATAACATGCAAGGTTTACACACAAAGGGAGAATGCCGGCAACTGGAATTCTGGACCTGAAAAAGCTACATCAGAATTACCTATTCTGCACAACTCCAAATAAGCTGAAACTTCACGGAGAATTATTTTGGAATATATGAAAAATACTGGAGCAAATAACTACCGGAGGGGGGCCACCTGGTGAGAGCAATACACGAGGGCGCGCCAGGCCCTCAGGCGCGCCCTGGTGGGTTGTGCTCAGCCTAGCCCACCTCCGGTGCCCATCTTCTGGTATGTAAGTCATTTTAACCTAGAAAAAATAAGGAGAGGACTTTTGGGACGGAACACCGCCGTCTCGAGGCGAAACTTGGGCAGGAGCACTTTTGCCCTCCGGCGGAGCGATTCCGCCGGGGGAACTTCCCTCCTGGAGGGGGAAATCGAAGCCATCGTCATTACCAACAACCCTCTCATCTTTGGGAGGGAAATCTCCATCAACATCTTCAACAACACCATCTCCTCTCAAACCCTAGTTTATCTCTTGTGTTCAACCTTTGTATCGGAACCTTAGATTGGTACTTGTGGGTGACTAGTAGTGTTGATTACATCTTGTAGTTTATTACTATATGGTTTATTTTGTGGAAGATTATATGTTCAGATCCATTATGCTATTTAACACCCCTCTGATCCTGAGCATGATTATCATTTGTGAGTAGTTACTTTAGTTCTTGAGGTCACGGGAGAAATCATGTTGCAAGTAATCATGTGAATTTGATATGTGTTCGATATTTTGATGATATGTATGTTGTGATTCCCTTAGTGGTGTCATGTGAACGTCGATTACATGGCACTTCATCACCTTTGGGCCTAAGGGAATGCATTGTGGAGTAGTTATTAGATGATGGGTTGCTAGAGTGACAGAAGCTTAAACCCTAGTTTACGCGCTACTTCGTAAGGGACCGATTTGGATCCAAATGTTTAATGCTATGGTTAGATTTTAGCTTAATACTTTTCTCGTAGTTGCGGATGCTTGCGAGGGGGTTAATCATAAGTGGGAGGTTTGTTCAAGTAAGAACAGCACCCAAGCACCGGTCCACCCACATATCAAATTATCAAAGTAGCGAACGCAAATCAAACCAACATGATGAAAATGACTAGATGAAATTCCCGTGTACCCTCAAGGAATTCCTTTGGGTATCATAGAACAACTGCTAGCTAATCCTTATGCAGGACACGGAACCGAACATCCTGATATGCACTTGATATATGTGGATGAAATTTATGGATTATTTAAGCTTGCAGATTTATCCGGAGGTGAAGCTAAGAAGAAGGTTTTCCCTTTATCTGTGAAGCGAAAAGCATTGACATGGTATAGCCTATGCAATGATATTGGATCTTGGAACTGGAATCGATTGAAATTGGAATTTCACAAAAAATATATATCCTATGCATCTAGTTCATCGTGATCGGAATTATATATATAATTTTTTGCCTCGTGAAGGAGAAAGTATGTCTCTAGCTTGGGGGAGGCTTAAGTCAATGTTATATTCATGCCCCAATCATGAGCTCTCTAGAGAAATTATCATTCAGAATTTTTATGATCGGCTTTCTCGTGAAGATCAATCCATGCTCGATACTTCTTGTACTGGTTCTTTTATGAAAAAGACTATTGAATTCAGGTGGGATCTTTTAGAAAGAGTTAAACGCAATTCTGAAGATTGGGAACTCGACGAAGGTAAGGAGTCAGGTATTAAGCTTGAGTTTGATTGTGTTAAATCTTTTATGAATACCGATGTTTTTCACAAGTTTAGCACTAAATATGGACTTGACTCTTTCTGTGAATCATTTGCTACTCATGTTGATCTCCCTAAAGAGAAGTGGTTCAAATATCATCCCCCTATTAAAGAAGAAATTAAAGAACCGGTAATAGCTAAAGATGAAACTATTATTTACAATGTTGATCCAGTTGTGCCTACTGCCTATATTGAAAAACCACCTGTCCCTGTTAGGATAAAGGAACTGTTGGAAATATGAGCAATTTCCCATCAAACTTTGCTTTACCATCAAACTTGCCCTTGTTCTTGAACTTGTGGGGTTGGAAGTTTTTCTTCTGTACCAGATTGGCACTAGATCCTCCCTCAATACCTCAAGCACGTTTGTCTTTTGATCTTGCCTTTTCTTCCACATCAAGAGTACCAATGAGATCCGGAACAGAAAACTCCTGCCTCTTATGCTTCAGTAAGGTAGAAAAGTTCCTCCTCGAGGGAGGAAGCTTAGTGATGATGCCTCCGGTAACAAACTTGTCCGGTAACATACAATTGAAGTGCTCAAGTACTCTAGCAAATGACTGTATCTCGTGAGCTTGCTCAACCACGGAGCGCTCATCAGTCATCCTGTAGTCATAGAATTGCTCCATGATGTACAGCTCAGTGCTGGCATCCAAGACCCCAAACTTGGCCTCGAGTGCGTTCCACATATCTTTTCCATTGTCAATTGACGCATAAGCATCAACTATGTTCTCACTAAGAACACTCAAGAGAGCAGCCTTAAACAGGGTATCCATTTTCTGAAAAGCATGTTCCTGTTGAGCATCATACTCTCCTTCAGGTTTGCCAAGAGTGGCGTCATAGCAACTCATGGTTTGAAACCATAAGACTGCTCTCACATGCCACCTCTTATAGTGGATACCCTCAAACATAGGAGGTCTCATGGAAGCAGCAAAACCACTCGGGGTAAATTGCCTATATTAAGGTTTTTGGATTGTTGGAAATATGAACAATTTACCATATGATTTTATTAACAGAAATACTAGATACAACATGACTAATGTAGTAGAGATGAAACATGTCATGTAATCTAATAGGAAGAAGACAAATAGCATCCGTGCATATGAACTAGAACGAAACATATCTAGAACAGAGGGTAGAACAAGAAAGGCTAGAGCAAGAAACTGAGGCAAGAACTTAAACAGAGAGAACACGAAGACATACGGAACAGCGACAGAAGCACTGGTCTTGGGGTCGGTGTCCTTCCCAGCCATGTCGTCGAAGAGCTTGTCGACGTCGGGGAAGAAGTCGTCATTGGGGAAGTGGTCGTCGGTGTCCGGAGCGTCCATGATGAACCGGTCAGTAGTCGCGCAGAGCGCACCCCAAAAATCTTATCACCCTTCTCCCGTACAGGAATCAAAGAGGTGCGGTTTCGGAGGCCTACTATCCTGACCTGTGGTGCATACCGCAAGCCGAGATGGAGAAGATCGTAGCAGCAGCTCAGAGATTGGAACTCGGTGGCGAGATGAAGATGTTCTGGTGTGTCTCTTTGCAGAGGAGCGACCTCCCTTTTATAGGCACAGAAGAAGCAAGTGAACAGGCAGCAACAGGAGGTGAAACGAAGAGAGGGAGACAAAGTGAACAGCCAGCAGCCGAAGGGATGCGCCGTTCGCATTCAGTCTCCACTATAGCAAAAATCTTTTCAACTTCCGTGTGACCTGTCGTATACCAGTCGTGCGTGACAAAAATTTAGACATCGGCTCATTCCCGCAACCCGTGGCTCGTCGTGACGAGGCGTGGCGTGGCGAGGCAGGCGGCGAAGGAGGAGCGCGCGTGAATGTCCCTCTTGTTCTCATGCTCATACATGTGGGGAAACAACCTCCCTTATAAGGAGGTCCAACTCCCACCAAATTAGCAATGTGGGACTAGACTTTACTTCCACCTCTTGCCTTGCACGAATGGGCTGCGTGGGCCTCTAGGATTTATTAGGAATTTCTGAAATAGCTATTGGGCTGGCCCAAAATAGACTAAATTCTAGCAGGAACATGCTAAGGTATCAACTGTGGTTCGCAAAAGTAATATTAAATCACCTAAACCTCCTGAACAAATTAAAGTAGAATCTAGTGTTGTTATGGTTAAAGATCTCCTGGTAGAAAATATTGATGGGCATGTTATTTACTTCTGTGATGAAGCTGCTAGAATTGCCAAACCCGATGAAAAAGATAAACATAGACATGTTGTTGGCATGCCTGTTGTCTCAGTTAAAATAGGAGATCACTGTTATCATGGTTTATGTGACTTAGGTGCTAGTGTGAGTGCTATTCCTTTTACCTTATACCAAGAAATTATGAATGATATAGCACCCGCTGAAATAGAAGATATAGATGTTACTATTAAACTTGCTAATAGAGACACCATCACACCACTTGGGATTGTTAGAGATGTTGAAGTCTTTTGTGGGAAAATAAAATACCCTACTGATTTTGTAGTTCTTGGTTCCCCACAAGATGATTTTTGTCCCATTATCTTTGGTAGATCTTTCTTGAACACCGTTAATGCTAAAATAGATTGTGAGAAACAAACTGTTGGTTTTAGCTTTGGTGATGAGTCTCATGAATTTAATTTCTCCAAGTTTAGTAGACAACCCCATAATAAAGAATTACCTAGTAAGGATGAAATAATTGGTCTTGCTTCTATTGCCATGCCTCCTACCGCTCCACTAGAACAATATTTGCTAGACCATGAAAATAATATGCACTTGCGTGAAAGGAACGGAATAGATAAGATATTCTTTGAACAACAACCTCTGCTTAAACACAATTTGCCTATTGAAACTCTAGGAGGTCCTCCTCCACCTAAAGGTGATCCTGTGTTTGAATTAAAGCAATTGCCTGACACTTTGAAATATGCTTATCTTGATGAAAAGAAGATATATCCTGTTATTATTAGTGCTAACCTTTTACAACATGAAGAAGAAAGATTATTGAAAGTTCTGAAGAAGTACCGTGCTGCTATTGGATGTACTCTTGATGATCTTAAGGGCATTAGTCCCACTCTCTGTCAGCACAAAATTAATATGGAACCTGATGCCAAACCAGTTGTTGATCACCAACGACGATTAAATCCTAAGATGAAAGAAGTGGTGAGAACTGAAATATTAAAACTTCTGGAAGCAGGTATAATCTATCCCATAGCTGATAGTAGATGGGTAAGTCCTTTTCATTGTGTCCCTAAGAAGGGAGGTATTACTGTTGTTCCTAATGATAAAAATGAACTTATTCCACAAAGAATTGTCACTGGCTATAGAATGGTAATTGATTTTAGAAAATTAAATAAAGCAACTAGAAAAGATCATTACCCTCTGCCTTTTATTGATCAAATGCTGGAAAGATTATCTAAGCACACACACTTTTGCTTTCTTGATGGATATTCTGGTTTCTCTCAAATACCTGTTTCACAACCTGATCAAGAGAAAACCACTTTTACTTGCCCTTTTGGAACTTATGCTTATAGATGTATGCCTTTTGGTTTATGCAATGAATCTGCTACCTTTCAAAGATGTATGACTGCTATATTCTCTGATTTTTGTGAAAAGATTGTTGAGGTTTTCATGGATGATTTTTCCGTTTACGGAACTTCTTTTGATGATTGCTTAAGCAACCTTGATCGAGTTTTGCAGAGATGTGAACAAAATAATCTTGTATTGAATTGGGAGAAGTGCCACTTTATGGTTAATGAAGGTATTGTTTTCGGGCATAAAATTTCTGAACGAGGTATTGAGGTGGATAAAGCTAAAGTTGATGCAATTGAGAAAATGCCATGTCCTAAAGATATTAAAGGTATTCATAGTTTCCTTGGTCATGCTGGTTTCTATAGGAGGTTTATTAAAGACTTCTCTAAAATTTCTAGGCCCCTTGCTAATGTTTTACAAAAGGATGTTCCCTTTGTTTTTGATGATGATTGTGTAGAAGCCTTTGAAACACTTAAGAAAGCCTTAACTTCTGCACCTATTGTTCAACCACCTGATTGGAACTTGCCTTTTGAAATTATGTGTGATGCTAGTGATTATGTTGTTGGTGTTGTTCTAGGACAAAGAGTTGATAAGAAATTAAATGTTATCCATTATGCTAGCAAAACTCTAGACAGTGCCCAAAGAAATTATGCTACTACTGAAAAAGATTTTTTAGCAGTTGTGTTTGCTTGTGATAAATTCAGATCTTACATTGTTGATTCCAAAGTAATTGTTCACACTGATCATGCTGCTGTAAAATATCTTATGGAAGAGAAAGATGCTAAACCTAGACTCATTAGGTGGGTTCTCTTACTACAAGAATTTGATTTACATATCACTGATA
Source organism: Thinopyrum elongatum (assembly GCA_011799875.1). Classification (NCBI taxonomy): domain Eukaryota; kingdom Viridiplantae; phylum Streptophyta; class Magnoliopsida; order Poales; family Poaceae; genus Thinopyrum; species Thinopyrum elongatum. Next base: position 467,537,527 of record CM022301.1, on the reverse strand, counting down.
GGAGAGGAGCTGAGAACCCCGTAGCAGATAACTTGTCTAGGTTAGAAAATATTCTTGATGACCCACTACCTATTGATGATAGTTTTCCTGATGAACAACTAGCTACAATAATTGTTTCTCATAATACTCCTTGGTATGCTGACTATGCTAATTATATTGTTGCTAAATATATACCACCTAGTTTCACATACCAACAAAAGAAAAAAATTCTTCTATGATTTAAGACATTACTTTTGGGATGACCCACATCTTTATAAAGAAGGAGTAGATGGTATTATTAGACGTTGTGTACCTGAGCATGAACAGGAACGAATCCTACGGAAATGTCACTCCGAAGCCTATGGAGGACATCATGTGGGAGATAGAACTGCTCACAAGGTATTGCAATCTAGTTTTATTGGCCTACTCTCTTCAAAGATGCCAGTAAGTTTGTTTTATCTTGTGATGAATGTCAAAGAATTGGTAATATCGGTAAGCGTCAGGAAATTCCTATGAATTATTCACTTGTCGTTGAACCATTTGATGTTCGGGGTTTTGATTATGTGGGGTCTTTTCCTTCCTCTAATGGGTATACACATATTTTGGTTGTTGTTGATTATGTTACTAAGTGGGTAGAAGCTATTCCGACTAGTAGTGCTGATCATAACCCTTCCATTAAAATGCTTAAAGAAGTTATTTTCCCAAGGTTTGGAGTCCCTAGATATTTAATGACTGATGGTGGTTCACACTTTATTCATGGTGCTTTCCCTAAAATGCTTGCTAAATATGATGTTAACCATAGAATTGCTTCACCCTATCATCCTCAGTCTAGTGGCCAAGTTGAACTTAGCAATAGAGAAATAAAGTTAATATTACAAAAAACTGTCAATAGGTCCCAAAAGAATTGGTCTAAGAAATTAGATGATGCACTTTGGGCTTACAGAACAGCATATAAAAATCCTATGGGCATGTCTCCATATAAAATGGTTTATGGAAAAGCTTGTCATTTGCCTCTTCAGTTAGAACATAAAGCATATTGGGCAATTAAAGAACTCAACTATGATTTCAAACTTGCCGACGAAAAGAGGTTATTTGATATTAGCTCATTAGATGAATGGAGAACCCAAGCTTATGAAAATGCCAAATTATTCAAAGAAAAAGTTAAAAGATGGCATGAAAAAAGAATCCAAAAGCGGGAGTTCAAAGTTGGAGAATATGTTCTTTTGTACAACTCTCGTTTTAGATTCTTTGCAGGAAAACTTCTCTCCAAATGGGAAGGACCATATATTATCGAAGAGTTTATCACTCTGGAACTATCAAGATTAATAATGCCGAAGGTACTAACCCGAAGGTGGTCAATGGGCAAAGAATTAAACACTATATCTCAGGTACGCCTATTAATGTTGAAAGCAATATTATCCAAACCATGACACCGGAGGAACACATAAAAAAACCTTCCAGAACACTCCAGAATCCTGAAAAAGAAGAGGTACGTGATACGATAAGTAAAGGGACTCCAAAAAATCCACAAAATAATTTCTGTCAGTTTTGGAATATTACAAAAATTAGGAAAATAAGAAATAACTAGGAAGGCAACCAAGGAGGGCACGATACACCAGGGCGCGCCTGCCTTGCCTGGCACGCCCAGGTGGGTTGTGCCCACCTCGGGAACCTTTCTGACTCTGTTTTCCTCCTGTTTGCTTGTTTCCCAAGATAAAAAAATCTTTATATACCCCCCGAACGTATTGACCACCGTATCGCGGAGAAATCTTCGGTTCTTGTTTCGTGTTGTTTCTCTGTCAGATCTATCAAGTCAGCATCATGTCTTCTCCCTCCTCCAACAACGTAGAAGAAGATGCTTGGTTGATGAAGATAGAACTGAAAAGGAAGGAACCAAAGGAAGCCCTCAAGAAGGACAAGAGCAAGGAAACTTCGGGAGATCAAGCTCAAATAGGAGGGCAGGCCCTGCTGGAAGAAGAAGAAGAAGATATCCTTCAACCTTACTACAATCATCTTACCCCTACTGAGATTGAAGCTTTTAGGGCCTTTGAAACGGTTCGTGTTCAGAATAAATATCTCACTCGTGAAAATATTATGTTGCGAGAGCAAATCATCGCTCTCCGGAGCATCATTCGTAGATTGGAGTACCTTCTGAGCCTCATGTGTGATACTACCTCATCACCGCCACCATCATCATCTTCCCCACCAAAGGAGGCTTGAGTACATGGTATGGGCACTCCCCTTGGCTTGTGCCAAGCTTGGGGAAGATGCCCCGGTATCGTATCACCATCACTTTTATTGCCTTTACCTATCTTAGTTCGATCTTTAGTTTTATCATGAATTGGTTGAATAAAAAGTTTAGTGTGATCTATCTTTGAGTATTAGTTTCATGATGCAGCTATCTATGTAATCGAGTGAGAGCTATATAATAAAATTTAGTTTGAGTCTTGGCTTCTTTACTTTTATGTTGCAATCAAATAAAAGGAAATAAATGAAAAAGATCATATGCTAATCATATGGTAAGTAATGACATCACATAAGGAAAAGTATAAGTGGTAAAATTTATTGGAGATTGACAAACATAGCATTGGTCAATGATGCAACTCATGAAAGAATTAATAAGGGAAGAGAAGACTCGCATGCAAATACACTATCTTGGACATCTTTTATGATTGTGAGCCCCCATTAAATATTATATATCAAAATAGTTGACGTTGGACAAGAAAGATAACATAATGATTTATGTTTGTTCATATTCACATAAAAGTTATATTGTCATAGATCCTTCAACATGTGGTGCTTGCTCAATATCTTTGCTAGCCAAAATTCCGCACTAAGTAGAGATACTACTTGTGCATCCAAAAACCCTAAACCCAAACTCATGTTTTGAGAGCCCGCCATACCTACCTATGGAATGAGTAAGATCCTTCAAGTAAGTTGTCATCGGTGCAATAAGGCAATAAAAATTGCTTCTAAATGTGTTGGATCATTTAGTGTAAGAGAAAATTGAGCGTTGTACGAATTTGTGATGGCAAAGTAATAAAAGCGACGGACTGCATAATAAAGGTTCCTATCATAAGGGGCAATATAACATGACGTTCTTTTACATTAAGGGATTTGGCATACAAACCAAAAAGCGCATGACAACCTCTGCTTCCCTCTGCGAAGGGCCTATCTTTTACTTTCATGTATTTACTTTTATGCAAGAGTCAAAGTATTCTTCCCTATTCTTTTTTATTTTCTCTTTTTGCAAGCATCATGTGGTGAAGAAAGATCTAGGCACATATATCCAGTTGGATATGAGTGAGCATGAGTAATTATTGTTGACATCACCCTTGAGGTGAATACGTTGCGATGTGAAACTATAAGCCCCTATCTTTCTATGTGTCCGATTGAAACTTTTTGCTCATGGGTATGCTGTGAGTGTTAGCAATCATAGAAGATTAAATGATGGTTGAGTATGTGGACTTGCCAAAAGGCTCCAAAACGATACCCTTCCTGAAAATATGATGAATTGTAGTTGCAAAGTTGACTGAGAACATAGTTTTGTTGGTTTTCAATAGAGTTTATGCTTTTTACTTCGATATTGTGATGAATTGTTACTTGTTCATGAGAAGTTATATGACAAGAGTTATATGATAAAAGTTTTATGATAAAGTTCATTGTTGTTATGATAATAAGCATGATGCTACTATGTCCGTATTTTTGTTTTTATCGACACCTCTCTCTCTCTAAGCATGTGGGCATGTTTTTCGATATCGGTTTTGCTTGAGGACAAGCGAGGTTTAAGCTTGGGGGATTTGATACGTCCATTTTGCATCATGATTTCCTACTATTATTTACAATGTTTTTATGCATAATAAAGCCTTATGGAGTAATTCCAATGCCTTTTCTCTCATAATATGCAAGGTTTGCACAAAGAGGGAGAATGCCGGCAGCTGGAATTCTGGACCTGAAAAAGCTATGTCAGAGTTACCTATTCTGCACAACTCCAAATAAGTTGAAACTTCACGAAGAATTATTTTGGAATATATGAAAAATACTGGAGCAAATAACTACCGGAGGGGGGGCACCTAGTGAGCACAATACACCAGGGCGCGCCAGGCCCCCCAGGCGCGCCCTGGTGGGTTGTGCTCAACCCAGCCCACCTCCAGTGCCCATCTTATGGTATATAAGTCATTTTTACCTAGAAAAAATAAGGAGAGGACTTTCGGGACGAAACACCGTGGTCTCGAGGCGGAACTTGGGCAGGAGTACTTTTGCCCTCTGGCGGAGCGATTCCACCGGGGAAACTTCCCTCCCGGAGGGGGAAATCGAAGCCATCGTCATCACCAACAACCCTCTCATCTTTGGGAGGGCAATCTCCATCAACATCTTCAATAGCACCATCTCCTCTCAAACCCTAGTTCATCTCTTGTGTTCAATCTTTGTACCGGAACCTTAGATTGGTACTTGTGGGTGACTAGTAGTGTTGATTACATCTTGTAGTAGAGATGAAACATGTCATGTAATCCAATAGGGAGAAGACAAATAGCATCCGTGCATATGAACTAGAATGGAACATATCTAGAACAGAGGGTAGAACAAGAAAGGATAGAGCAAGAAACTGAGGCAAGAACTTAAACAGAGAGAACACGAAGACATATGGAACAGCGGCAGAAGCACTGGTCTTGGGGTCGGTGTCCTCGCCAGCCATGTTGTCGAAGAGGTTGTCGACGTCGGGGAAGAAGTCATCATTGGGGAAGTGGTCGTCAGTGTCCGGAGCGTCCGTGATGAACCGGTCAGTAGTCGCGCAGAGCGCTCCCCAAAAACCTTATCACCCTTCTCCCATACAGGACTCAAAGAGGTGCTGTTTCGGAGGACTACTGTCCCGACCTGCGGTGCACGCCGCAAGCCGGGATGGAGAATATCGTAGCAGCAGCTCAGAGATTGGAACTCGATGGTGAGAGGAAGATGATCTGGTGTGTCTCTCTAAAGAGGAGCGACCTCCCTTTTATAGGCACAGAAGAAGCAAGCGAACAGGCAGCGACGGGAGGTGAAACAAAGAGAGGGAGATGAAGTGAACAGCTAGCAGCCGAAGGGCTGCGCCGTTCGCATTCAGTCTCCACTATAGCAAAAATCTTTTCAACTTCCGTGTGACCTTTCGTATACCAGTCGTGCGTGACAGAAATTTAGACTTCGGCTCGGCTCATTCCCGCAACCCGCGGCGCGGTGCGTCGTGACGAGGTGGGCGGCGAAGGAGGAGCGCGCGTGAATGTCCCTCTTGTTCTCATGCTCGTACATGTGGGGAAACAACCTCCCTTATAAGGAGGTCCAACTCCCACCAAACTAGCAATGTGGGACTAAACTTTAGTTCCACCTCTTGCCTTGCACAAATGGGCTACATGGGCCTCTAGGATTTATTAGGAATTTCTAAAATAGCTATTGGGCTGGCCCAAAATAGGCTAAATTCCAGCCATCCCCCACCAGATCCCAGAGGCACAGAAAATTTGCCTTGGGTTCCAAAACACTGTTTTATATACCGGTACTGCAGTGGAGACTGTTAAGTTAAACTTCCACCTAGAACTCTATGCTACACTAGTAAGCAACTTGAACAGTGGACTGGGCCTTGATCTGCAAGTTTTCTGCGAATCTAGCTTCACACAAAGCCTTGACCGATACTAGGCTACTGTGGGTCTTCCCCGCGGGTGGAGCTTATGCGTCATACTCCGAGACCTTTCATGATTTTACTAGAGAGCACCCTACTCTCATAGATTGTGATGTTTAATAATCAGACTCATATAGGTGTGTTCTTCAAAAGATGTTCTGCAGGACAACATCTCTGCTTAAACGAGCCACTTAGAACACATTAAGATATACATCAACCTGCCATGCAGATTAGGAGAGTATTGCATCTTTATGGAGTGGTGTTGTTAATAGTAAGGATACTCTCCTCTCAGTTGACCAACAACTTGTCTTCCACATCTAATTCACGGGATCTCCGATCACATAGACTAGGTTACCACTGTAAATAACTCATATGGTGGGTCTCATACCCATCTCCTTCGATGCATTATCTATCACATTACGTGATAGACCCTTAGTAAAAGGATCTGGCAGATTTTTTGGTGTTTGGATATAATCCAATGCAATAACTCCGGAGTTTCTCATTTTTCTGACAGACTTTAACCTTCTCTGAATATGTCTTGATGACTTTGTGTTATCTTTTGGGCTGCTCACTTTCGTGATTACAGTTTGATTGTCGCAGTTCATAAGGATACCCGTTACAGGTTTCTCAACTACCGGCAAGTCATTCAAGAGTCGACGAAGCCAATCTGCTTCGACCGTAGTTGTATCTAGTGCTGTGAGTTCTGCTTCCATTGTTGACCTCGTTAAGATGGCCTGCTTGCAAGACTTCCAAGAAACAGCTCCACCTCCATGAGTGAATACATATCCGCTCGTGGTCTTTATCTCATCGGCATCTGAGATCCAGTTTGAGTCACTATACCCTTCAAGCACCTTTGGGTACCCAGTGTAGTGAATTCCATAATTAATAGTGCCTTTCAAATAACGCATAACTCTCTCTAGAGCTTTCTAATGCACATCTCCTGGTTTTGAGACAAACCGACTCAGTTTGCTAACAGCAAAAGAGATGTCAGGCCTTGTAGCACTGGCTAAGTACATAAGTGTGCCAATAATCTGAGAATATTTCAATTGATCTCTAGCAATTCTTCGATTCTTTCGAAGCAGCACGCTAGCATCGTATGGTGTTGGAGAGGGCTTGCAGTCACTATAGCCAAAGTGACTCAAGATCTTTTCCACATAGTGAGATTGAAGTAATGTAATCCCACCATCATCATCTCTCAGCAGCTTGATGTTCAGAATAACATCTGATGGAAATATGCCCTAGAGGCAATAATAAAGTTGTTATTATTATATTTCCTTATTCATGATAAAAGGTTTATTATTCATGCTAGAATTGTATTGACCGGAAACTTAAATACATGTGTGGATACATAAACAAAATACCGTGTCCCTAGTGAGCCTCTACTAGACTAGCTCATTGATCAAAAGATGGTTAAGGTTTCCTAACCATAGACATGAGTTGTCATTTGATAATGGGATCACATCATTAGGAGAATGATTTGATGGACAAGACCCATCCGTTAGCTTAGCATATGATCGTTCAGTTTATTGCTATTGCTTTCTTAATGTCAAATACATATTCCTTCGACTATGAGATCATGCAACTCCCGGATACCGGAGGAATACCTTGTGTGCTATCAAATGCCACAACGTAACTGGGTGATCATAAAGATGCTCTACAGGTATCTCCGAAGGTGTCTATTGAGTTGGCATGGATCGAGATTAGGATTTGTCACTCCGTGTATCGGAGAGGTATCTCTGGGCCCTCTCGGTAATACACATCACAAGAAGCTTGCAAGCAAAGTGACTAAGGAGTTAGTTACGAGATGATGTATTACGGAACGAGTAAAGAGACTTGCCGGTAATAAGATTGAACTGGTATGAAGATACCGACGATCGAATCTCGGGCAAGTAACATACTAACAGACAAAGGGAACTACGTATGTTGTCATAAGGTTCGACCGATAAAGATCTTTGTAGAATATGTAGGAACCAATATGGGCATCCAAGTTCGGCTATTGGTTATTGACCGGAGAGGCGTCTCGGTCATGTCTACATCATTCTCGAACCCGTAGGGTCCGCACGCTTAAACGTTCGTTGATGATATAGTATTCTATGAGTTATGTGATTTGGTGACCGAATGTTGTTCGGAGTCCCGGATGAGATCACAGACATGACAAGGAGCTCCGGAATGGTCCGAAGGTAAAGATTGATATATAGGACGATGCTATTTGGACACCGGAAAGGTTTCGGAGTGTATCGGGTAGTCATCGGATCACCGGAAGGGGTTCTGGGAAGCCCCGGGAGGTTAATGGGCCTTATGGGCCAAGTGAGGGGAACACACCAGCCCACAAGGGACTGGCGCGCCCCTCCTCTTGGCCGCCGGCCCTATGGATGGAAAGGGCGGAGGGCTAGCCCCTCTTTCCTTCCCTCCACCTAAGAGGAAGGAAAGGGGGGCGCCACCCCCTCCTGCCATCCCCCCGCAGGCAAACAAGGAAAGGGGGGTGCCAAAAGGGCAGGCGCCCAAGGGGGCTAGCCGGCCACCTTGGGGCGCACCCAAGGCTGCCTCCCCTCCCCCCACCTATATATATGAGAGGGAGGAGTGCCACACAACCCATGGCAATCTCTTAGCCGTGTGCGACGCCCCTCTCCACAGTTTAGTCCTCCGTCCAGATTTTCCGCAGTGCTCGGCGAAGCCCTGCTGGAACAAGTTCACCACCACCATCGCCACGCCGTCGTGCTGCCAGAACTCATCTACTACTTCACCCGTCTTGCTGGATCAAGAAGGCGAGGACGTCATCGAGCTGAACATGTGTTGAACGCGTAGGTGACGTACGTTCGGTACTTGATCGCTTGGGTCGCGAAGGTGTTCGACTACATCAACCGCGTTAATAAACGCTTCTGCTTTACGGTCTACGAGGGTCGTAGACACACTCTCCCCTCTCGTAGCTATGTATCTCCATGGATAGATCTTGCTTGTGCGTAGAAAATTTTTTGTTTTCCATGCAACGTTCCCCAACAGTGGCATCCGAGCCAGGTCTAAGCATAGACGATATGCACAAGTAGAACACAAAGGAGTTATGGGCGGTGATGGTCATACTACTTACCACCAACGTGTTATTTTGATTCGGTGGTATTGTGGGATGAAGCGGCCCGGACCAACCTTACATGTCCACGCACATGAGACCGGTTCCACCGATTGACATGCAACTTGTTTTGCATAAAGGTGGCTGGCGGGTGTCTGTTTCTCCTACTTTAGTTGAATCGAATTTGACTACAGCCGATCCTTGAAGAAGGTTAAAACAGCAAACTTGATAATCACCGTTGTGGTTTTTGCGTAGTTAAGAACGGTTCTTGCTAGAAGCCCGTAGCAGCCACGTAAAACTTGCAACAAGAAAGTAGAGGACGTCTAACTTGTTTTTGCAGGGCATGTTGTGATGTGATACGATCAAGACGTGATGTGATATACATTGTTGTATGAGATGATCATGTTTTGTAATATCGACAACCGGCAGGAGCCTTAGGGTTGTCTCTTAATTATTGTATGAAATGCAAGCGCCATGTAATTGCTTTACTTTATCGCTATGCGTTGGCAATAGTTGTAGAAGCAATAGTTGGGGAGACGACCCCGACGCAACAATGGAGATCAAGGTGTCGAGCCGGTGATGATGGAGATCATGACGATGCTTTGGAGATGGAGATCAAAAGCACAAGATGATGATGGCCATATCATGTCACATTTTTTTGATTGCATGTGATGTTTATCCTTTATGCATCTTATTTTGCTTAGAACGGCGGTGGCATTATAAGATGATCCCTTCACTAAATTTCAAGATAAAAGTGTTCTCCCTGAGTATGCACCATTGCTAAAGTTCATCGTTTTGAAGCACCTCGTGATGATCGGGTGTGATAGACTCTACATTCACATACAACGGGTGTAAGACAGTTTTGCACAAGCAGAATACTTGGGTTAAACTTGACGAGCCTAGCATGTACAGACATGGTCTCGGAACAGTAGAGACCGAAAGGTCGAACGTGAGTCATATAGTAGATATGATCAACATAGAGATGTTCACCATTGATGACTACCCCATCTCTCGTGATGATCGAACATGGCTTAGTTGATTTGGATCATGTATCACTTTGATAAATTGAGGGATGTTATTTTAAGTGGGAGTTCATTAGTAATTTGATTAATTGAACTTAATTTATCATGAACTTAGTCTTAATAGTTTTGCATATCTATGTTGTAGATCAATGGCCCGTGCTACCGTTCCCCTGAATTTTAATGCATTCCTAGAGAAAGCTAAGTTGAAAGATGATGGTAGCAACTACACGAACTGGGTCCGTAACTTGAGGATTATCCTCATTGCTGCACAGAAGAATTATGTCCTTGAAGCACCGCTAGGTGACAGACCTGCTGCAGGAGCTACTGCAGATGTTATGAACGTCTGGCAGGCTCGATCTGATGACTACTCAATAGTTCAGTGTGCCATGCTTTACGGCTTAGAACCGGGACTTCAAAGACGTTTTGAACGCCACGAAGCATATGAGATATTCCAAGAGCTGAAGTTGATATTTCAAGCTAATGCCCGGGTTGAGAGATACGAAGTCTCCAACAAGTTCTATAGCTGCAAGATGGAGGAGAACAGTTCTGACAGTGAACACATACTCAAAATGTCTGGGTATCATAACCACTTGACTCAACTAGGAATTGATCTTTCAGCTGAGAGTGTTATTGACAGAGCTCTTCAGTCACTGCCACCAAGCTACAAAGGCTTTGGGATGAACTATAATATGCAAGGGATGACGAAAACGATTCCCGAGCTCTTCGCAATGCTTAAGGCCGCGGAGGTAGAAATCAAAAAGGAGCATCAAGTGTTGATGGTTAACAAAACCACTAGTTTCAAGAAAAAGGGCAAGGGAAAGAAAGGGAACATGAAGAAGAATGGAAACCAAGTTGCCGCTCCCGTGAAGAAGCCCAAAGCTGGACCCAAGCCTGAAACTGAGTGCTTCTACTGCAAAGGGAATGGTCACTAGAAGCGGAACTGCCCCAAATACTTGGCGGATAAGAAGGATGGCAAAGTGAACGAAGGTATATTTGATATACATGTTATTGATGTGTTCCTTACTAATGCTCGTAGTAGCGCCTGGGTATTTGATACTAGTTCGGTTGTACATATTTGTAACTCGAAATAGGAGCTGCAGAATAAACGAAGATTGGCTAAGGACGAGGTGACGATGCGATTCGGGAATGGTTCCAAGGTCGATGTGATCACCGTCGGCATGCTACCTCTACATCTACCTTCGGGATTAGTTTTAGACCTCAATAATTGTTATTTGGTGCCAGCGTTGAGCATGAACATTATATCTAGATCTTGTTTATTGCGAGACGGTTATTCATTTAAGTCGGAGAATAATGGTTGTTCTATTTATATGAGTAATATATTTTATGGTCATGCACCTTTGATGAATGGTCTATTCTTGTTGAATCTCGATCATAGTGATACACATATTCATAATATTGATGCCAAAAGATGCAAAGTTGATAATGATAGTGCAACATACTTGTGGCACTGCCATTTAGGTCATATTGGTGTAAAGCGCATGAAGAAACTCCATGCGGATGGACTTTTGGAATCACTTGATTATGAATCATTTGATACTTGCGAACCATGCCTCATGGGCAAGATGACTAAAACTCCGTTCTCCGGAACAATGGAGCGAGCTAATGACTTGTTGCAAATAATACATACCAATGTATGTGGTCCAATGAGTGTTGAGGCACGCAGTGGTATCGTTATTTTCAACTCTTTACAGATGATTTGAGTAGGTATGGGTATATCTACTTAATGAAACACAAATCTGAAACATTTGAAAAGTTCAAAGAATTTCAGACTGAAGTAGAGAATCATCGTAACAAGAAAATAAAATTTCTACGATCTGATCGTGGAGGTGAATATTTGAGTTACGAATTTGGCCTTCATTTAAAAAAATGTGGAATTGTTTCACAACTCACGCCACCTGGAACACCACAGCGTAATGGTGTGTCCGAACGTTGTAACCGTACTTTATTAGATATGGTGTGTTCTATGATGTCTCTTACCGATTTACCACTATCATTTTGGGGTTATGCATTAGAGACAGCCGCATTCACGTTAAATAGGGCACCGTCTAAATCTGTTGAGACGACACCGTATGAACTATGGTTTGGCAAGAAACCTAAGTTGTCATTTCTTAAAGTTTGGGGATGTGACACTTATGTCAAAAGGCTTCAGTCTGATAAGCTCGAACCCAAATCGGAGAAGTGTGTCTTCATAGGATACCCTAAAGAAACTATTGGGTACACCTTCTACCACAGATCCGAAGGCAAGATCTTTGTTGCCAAGAATGGGTCCTTTCTAGAGAAGGAGTTCCTCTCGAAAGAAGTGAGTGGGAGGAAAGTTGGACTTTATAAGGTAATTGTACCTTCTCTCGAATTGGAAAGTAGCACATCATAGAAAATCGTTCCCGTGATGCCTACACCCACTAGAGACGAAGCTAATGATGATGATCATGAAACTTCAGATCAAGTTACTACTGAACCTCGTAGGTCGACCAGAACACGTACCGCACCAGAGTGGTACGGTAATCCTGTCCTGGAAGTCATGTTATTAGACCATGGAGAACCTACGAACTATGAAGAAGCTATGATGAGCCCAGATTCCGATAAATGGCTTGAAGCCATGAAATCTGAGATAGGATCCATGTATGAGAACAAAGTGTGGACTTTGGTGGACTTGCCTGATGATCGGCAAGCCATTGAAAATAAATGGATCTTCAAGAAGAAGACGAACGCTGATGGTAATGTCACTATCTACAAAGCTCGACTTATCGCAAAAGGTTTTCGACAAGTTCAAGGGGTTGACTACGATGAGACTTTCTCACCCGTAGCGATGCTTAAGTCTGTATGAATCATGTTAGAAATTACCGCATTTTATAATTATGAAATCTGGCAAATGGACGTCAAAACTGCATTCCTTAATGGATTTCTTAAAGAAGATTTGTATATGATGCAACCAGAAGGTTTTGTCGATCCTAAAGGTGCTAACAAAGTGTGCAAGCTCCAGCAATCCATCTATGGACTGGTGCAAGCATCTCGGAGTTGGAATATACGCTTTGATGAGGTGATCAAAGCATATGGTTTTATACAGACTTACGGTGAAGCCTGTATTTACAAGAAAGTGAGTGAAAGCTCTGTAGCATTTCTGATATTATATGTAGATGACATATTGTTGATTGGAAATGATATAGAATTTCTGGATAGCATAAAAGGATACTTGAATAAGAATTTTTCAATGAAAGACCTCGGTGAAGCTGCTTATATATTGGGCATCAAGATCTATAGGGATAGACCAAGATGCTTAATAGGACTTTCACAAAGCACATACCTTGACAAAGTTTTGAAGAAGTTCAAAATGGATCAGTCAAAGAAAGGGTTCTTGCCTGTGTTGCAAGGTGTGAAATTGAGTTAGACTCAAAGCCCAACCACGGCAGAAGGTAGAGAGAAAATGAAAGTCATTCCCTATTGCTAAACCATAGGTTCTATCATGTATGCTATGTTGTGTACCAGGCCTGATGTGTGCCTTGCCATAAGTTTGGCAGGGAGGTACCAAAGTAATCCAGGAGTGGATCATTGGACAGCAGTCAAAAACATCCTGAAGTACCTGAATAGGACCAAGGATATGTTTATTGTTTATGGAGGTGATGAAGAGCTCGTCGTAAATGGTTACGTCGATGCTAGCTTTGACACTGATCCGGATGACTCTAGTCACAAACCGGATACGTATTTATATTGAATGGTGGAGCTGTTAGTTGGTGCAGTTCCAAGCAGAGCGTCGTGGCGGGATCTACATGTGAAGCGGAGTACATAGCTGCTTCGGAAGCAGCACATGAAGGAGTTCATATCCGATCTAGGTGTAATACCCAGTGCATCGGGTCCAATGAAAATCTTTTGTGACAACACTGGAGCAATTGCCTTGGCAAAGGAATCCAGGTTTCACAAGAGAACCAAAGACATCAAGAGACGCTTCAACTCCATTCGTGAAAAGGTCAAGGATGGAGACATAGAAATTTGCAAAATACATATGTATCTAAATATAGCAAACCCGTTGACTAAACCTCTTCCACGGGCAAAACATGATCAGCACCAAGACTCCATGGGTGTTAGATTCATTACTATGTAATCTACATTATTGACTCTAGTGCAAGTGGGAGACTAATGGAAATATGCCCTAGAGGCAATAATAAAGTTGTTATTATTATATTTCCTTATTCATGATAAAAGGTTTATTATTCATGCTAGAATTGTATTGACCGGAAACTTAAATACATGTGTGGATACATAAACAAAATACCGTGTCCCTAGTGAGCCTCTACTAGACTAGCTCGTTGATCAAAAGATGGTTAAGGTTTCCTAACCATAGACATGAGTTGTCATTTGATAACGGGATCACATCATTAGGAGAATGAAGTGATGGACAAGACCCATATGTTAGCTTAGCATATGATCGTTCAGTTTATTGCTATTGCTTTCTTAATGTCAAATACATATTCCTTTGACTATGAGATCATGCAACTCCCGGATACCGGAGGAATACCTTGTGTGCTATCAAACATCACAAGTAACTGGGTGATCATAAAGATGCTCTGCAGGTATCTCCGAAGGTGTCTGTTGAGTTGGCATGGATCGAGATTAGGATTTGTCACTCCGTGTATCGGAGAGGTATCTCTGGGCCCTCTCGGTAGTACACATCACAAGAAGCTTGCAAGAAAAGTGACTAAGGAGTTAGTTACGAGATGATGTATTACGGAACGAGTAAAGAGACTTGCCGATAACGAGATTGAACTAGGTATGAAGATACCGACGATCGAATCTCGGGCAAGTAACATACCGACAGACAAAGGGAACTATGTATGTTGTCATAAGGTTCAACCGATAAAGATCTTCGTAGAATATGTAGGAACCAATATGGGCATCCAGGTTCCGCTATTGGTTATTGACCGGAGAGGTGTCTCGGCATGTCTACATATTTCTCGAACCCGTAGGGTCCGCACGCTTAACGTTCGGAGTGTATCGGGTAGTCATCGGATCACCAGAAGGGGTTCCAGGAAGCCCAGGAGGTTAATGGGCCTTATGGGCCCAGTGAGGGGAACACACCAGCCCACAAGGGGCTGGCGCGCCCCTCCTCTTGGCCGCCAGCCCTATGGATGGAATAGGGCGGAGGGCTAGCCCCTCTTTCCTTCCCTCCACCTAAGAGGAAGGAAAGGGGGGCGCCACCCCCTCCTGCCTTCCCCCCGCAGGCAAACAAGGAAAGGGGGCACCAAAGGGCAGGCGCCCAAGGGGGCCGGCCGGCCACCTTGGGCACACCCAAGGCTGACTTCCCTCCCCCCACCTATATATATGAGAGGGAGGGGCACCACACAACCCACGACAATCTCTTAGCCGTGTGCGGCGCCCCTCTCCACAGTTTAGTCCTCCGTCCAGATTTTCCGTAGTGCTCGGCAAAGCCCTGCGGGAACAAGTTCACCACCACCATCGCCACGCCGTCATGCTACCGGAACTCATCTACTACTTCGCCTATCTTACTAGATCAAGAAGGCGAGGACGTCATCGAGCTGAACGTGTGCTGAATGCGGAGGTGTCGTACGTTCGGTACTTGATCGGTTGGATCGCGAAGGTGTTCAACTACATCAACCGCGTTAATAAACGCTTCCGCTTTACGGTCTATGAGGGTACGTAGACACACTCTCCCCTCTCATAGGTATGCATCTCCATGGATAGATCTTGCGTGTGCATAGATTTTTTTTGTTTTCCATGCAACGTTCCCCAACAACATCAGCCACTCCTAAATCCTTCATCTCAAAACAACGAGATAGAAAATCCTTGACCTCCATAATAACATTCAGATTTGTTTCGAAAATCAATATGTCATCAACATACAAGCAAAGGATAACTCCCTTGCCCCCACCATGGTGATAGTACACACATTTATCAGCTTTGTTTACAACAAAGCCTGCAGCTGTTAAAGTTCTTTCAAACTTCTCATGACACTGTTTGGGTGCTTGCTTAAGTCCATACAAAGATTTCAGCAACTTGCACACTTTTCTTTCCTGACCATCTACTACAAACCCATTTGGTTGTTCCATATAAATTTCCTCTTCCAACTCTCCATTTAGGAAAGCAGTCTTAACATCCATTTGATGAACGAGAAGACCATGTGAGGCAGCTAGTGAAAGTAGTACTCGAATAGTGGTCAGTCGAGCCACAGGTGAGTAAGTATCAAAGAAGTATTCACCTTCCTTTTGGGTATAACCCTTAGCCATGAGTCGTGCCTTGTACTTCTCAATAGTGCCATCAGGCCTAAGCTTCTTCATGAAAACCCATTTGCACCCTATAGGTTTGCAGCCATAAGGACGATCAGTGATCTCCCAAGTTTCATTTGCCAAGATGGAATCCATTTCACTACGGACCGCTTCCTTCTAGTAGTCAGCGTCTTCAGATGCATAGGCCTCTGAAATGGAACTAGGAGTGCCATCTATGAGATACACAAGAAAATCATCACCAAAGGACTTTGTAGTCCTCTGTCTCTTGCTCCTTTTAGGAGTCTCATCATTGTCCTCCACAAGATCTTCAAGATGTTGCATCGGAGTGGTAGGTTCGGAAATTGTAACCACATCCCGAATCGATGAACTAGGCAACTCCTGATTTGATGAGATACCCATATCCTTCATGGGAAAGATATCTTCAAAGAAATTCGCATCATTCGACTCCATGATTGTACCAATATGCATATCTGGTACTTCAAATTTTACAATCAAGAACCTATAACCAATGCTATGAAAAGCATACCCAAGGAAAACACAATCCACAGTTTTTGGTCCAAGCTTACGCTTCCTTGGAACTGGCACATTGACTTTCGCCAAGCAGCCCCAAGTTCGTAAGTAAGAGAGTTTCAACCTTTCCTTCTCCCATTCCTCGAATGGAGTTATCTCTTTGTTCTTTGTGGGAACTCGGTTTAGGACATGACATGCAGTCAATATCGCCTCCCCCACCATGCCTTGGAGAGACTCGATGTGTCTAACATGGCGTTAACCAAATCAGTTAGAGTACGGTTCTTTCTTTTGGCTACCCCATTTGACTGAGGTGAATAGGGAGGCATCCTCTCATGGATTATACCATGTTCCACACAAAAAGAATCAAATTCATTTGAAAATTACTCTCCACCATGGTCAGACCTAAGCCTCTTGATTTTATGGTCAAGTTGGTTTTCCACTTCAGCTTTATAGATCTTGAAAAAGTTTAAAGCCTCATGTTTTGACTTCAAAAGATAAAACACCATTCATTTCACAAAGATCTGAATGTATGAGTTCAAGTGGCACAAGATTTCTTGTTTCCGCAATCGTATGAGACTTACGAGGTTGTTTAGCTTGCACACAAACTTGACACTTAGATCCCTTAACAGTGGTGAAACTAGGGATTAAGTTCAACTTGGCTAGTCGTGACATGCAACCAAAATTAACATGACAGAGACGTGAATGCCACACATTTGATTCACTATTGTTGAAAACATGATTTACAACTTTATTGCAAACATCTGACAAGGATAAACGGAACAGGCCTCCTGACTCATAGCCTTTACCAACAAAAGTTCCATACTTGGATATTACAAATTTATTCGACTCAAAGACAAGCTTGTAGCCATCTCTACACAGAAGAGACCCGCTAACAAGATTTTTATTGACGGAGGGGACATAATGCACGTTCTTCAGTCGCACAATCTTCCCCGAAGTAAACTTCAAATCGACCGTGTCAACACCATGAACTGAAGCACTTGAACTGTTGCCCATCAGCATGGTGGAAGTCCCTGTAGTCTGATAAGAGGAAAACATGGAAGTATCACCGCATACATCCATGTTAGCACCCGTGTCAATCAACCAATCAGGGGAATGACATACTAAAAGAATAGTGGGAAATATAACATACCTAGTATCCTTCATGTCAGTGTCACCAATGACAACATTAGCGGTCTTGCCGCCTTTCCCAAGATGACGCTTGTCATAACGATTAGGGAAACTAGGAGCCCAATGATCAGGATCTCCGCACACATGACAAACACCTTTCTTCTTGTCATTCTTCTTGAAGTTGGTGTGTTGTACAGCCTTGTTCTTCCCATCAAACTTTGCTTTACCATCAAACTTGCCCTTGTTCTTGAACTTGTGGGGCTGGAAGTTTTTCTTCTGTACCAGATTGGCACTCGATCCTCCCTCAATACCTCAAGCACGTGTGTCTTTTAATCTCGCCTTTTCTTCCACATCAAGAGTACCAATGAGATTCGGGACGGAAAACTCCTGCCTCTTATGCTTCAGTAAGGTAGAAAAGTTCCTCCTCGAGGGAGAAAGCTTAGTGATGATGCCTCCGGTAACAAACTTGTCCGGTAACATACAATTGAAGTGCTCAAGTTCTCTAGCAAATGACTGTATCTCGTGAGCTTGCTCAACCACGGAGCGCTCATCAGTCATCCTGTAGTCATAGAATTGCTCCATGATGTACAGCTCAGTGCCGGCATCCAAGACCCCAAACTTGGCCTCGAGTGCGTCCCACATATCTTTTCCATTGTCAATTGACGCATAAGCATCAACTATGTTCTCACTAAGAACACTCAAGAGAGCAGCCTTAAACAGGGTATCCATTTTCTGAAAAGCATGTTCCTGTTGAGCATCATACTCTCCTTCAGGTTTGCCAAGAGTGGCGTCATAGCAACTCATGGTTTGAAACCATAAGACTGCTCTCACATGCCACCTCTTATAGTGGATACCCTCAAACATAGGAGGTCTCATGGAAGCAGCAAAACCACTCGGGGTAAATTGCCTATATTAAGGTTTTTGGATTGTTGGAAATATGAACAATTTACCATATGATTTTATTAACAGAAATACTAGATACAACATGACTAATGTAGTAGAGATGAAACATGTCATGTAATCTAATAGGAAGAAGACAAATAGCATCCGTGCATATGAACTAGAACGAAACATATCTAGAACAGAGGGTAGAACAAGAAAGGCTAGAGCAAGAAACTGAGGCAAGAACTTAAACAGAGAGAACACGAAGACATACGGAACAGCGACAGAAGCACTGGTCTTGGGGTCGGTGTCCTTCCCAGCCATGTCGTCGAAGAGCTTGTCGACGTCGGGGAAGAAGTCGTCATTGGGGAAGTGGTCGTCGGTGTCCGGAGCGTCCATGATGAACCGGTCAGTAGTCGCGCAGAGCGCACCCCAAAAATCTTATCACCCTTCTCCCGTACAGGAATCAAAGAGGTGCGGTTTCGGAGGCCTACTATCCTGACCTGTGGTGCATACCGCAAGCCGAGATGGAGAAGATCGTAGCAGCAGCTCAGAGATTGGAACTCGGTGGCGAGATGAAGATGTTCTGGTGTGTCTCTCTGCAGAGGAGCGACCTCCCTTTTATAGGCACAGAAGAAGCAAGTGAACAGGCAGCAACAGGAGGTGAAACGAAGAGAGGGAGACAAAGTGAACAGCCAGCAGCCGAAGGGATGCGCCGTTCGCATTCAGTCTCCACTATAGCAAAAATCTTTTCAACTTTCGTGTGACCTGTCGTATACCAGTCGTGCGTGACAAAAATTTAGACATCGGCTCATTCCCGCAACCCGTGGCTCGTCGTGACGAGGCGTGGCGTGGCGAGGCAGGCGGCGAAGGAGGAGCGCGCGTGAATGTCCCTCTTGTTCTCATGCTCATACATGTGGGGAAACAACCTCCCTTATAAGGAGGTCCAACTCCCACCAAATTAGCAATGTGGGACTAGACTTTACTTCCACCTCTTGCCTTGCACGAATGGGCTGCGTGGGCCTCTAGGATTTATTAGGAATTTCTGAAATAGCTATTGGGCTGGCCCAAAATAGACTAAATTCTAGCAGGAACATGCTAAGGTATCAACTGTGGTTCGCAAAAGTAATATTAAATCACCTAAACCTCCTGAACAAATTAAAGTAGAATCTAGTGTTGTTATGGTTAAAGATCTCCTGGTAGAAAATATTGATGGGCATGTTATTTACTTCTGTGATGAAGCTGCTAGAATTGCCAAACCCGATGAAAAAGATAAACATAGACATGTTGTTGGCATGCCTGTTGTCTCAGTTAAAATAGGAGATCACTGTTATCATGGTTTATGTGACTTAGGTGCTAGTGTGAGTGCTATTCCTTTTACCTTATACCAAGAAATTATGAATGATATAGCACCCGCTGAAATAGAAGATATAGATGTTACTATTAAACTTGCTAATAGAGACACCATCACACCACTTGGGATTGTTAGAGATGTTGAAGTCTTTTGTGGGAAAATAAAATACCCTACTGATTTTGTAGTTCTTGGTTCCCCACAAGATGATTTTTGT
Organism: Thinopyrum elongatum; assembly: GCA_011799875.1. Taxonomy (NCBI): domain Eukaryota; kingdom Viridiplantae; phylum Streptophyta; class Magnoliopsida; order Poales; family Poaceae; genus Thinopyrum; species Thinopyrum elongatum. The sequence continues at coordinate 467,517,470 of CM022301.1, read as the reverse complement.
CCCATTATCTTTGGTAGATCTTTCTTGAACACCGTTAATGCTAAAATAGATTGTGAGAAACAAACTGTTGGTTTTAGCTTTGGTGATGAGTCTCATGAATTTAATTTCTCCAAGTTTAGTAGACAACCCCATAATAAAGAATTACCTAGTAAGGATGAAATAATTGGTCTTGCTTCTATTGCCATGCCTCCTACCGATCCACTAGAACAATATTTGCTAGACCATGAAAATAATATGCACTTGCGTGAAAGGAACGGAATAGATAAGATATTCTTTGAACAACAACCTCTGCTTAAACACAATTTGCCTATTGAAACTCTAGGAGGTCCTCCTCCACCTAAAGGTGATCCTGTGTTTGAATTAAAGCAATTGCCTAACACTTTGAAATATGCTTATCTTGATGAAAAGAAGATATATCATGTTATTATTAGTGCTAACCTTTTACAACATGAAGAAGAAAGATTATTGAAAGTTCTGAAGAAGTACCGTGCTGCTATTGGATGTACTCTTGATGATCTTAAGGGCATTAGTCCCACTCTCTGTCAGCACAAAATTAATATGGAACCTGATGCCAAACCAGTTGTTGATCACCAACGACGATTAAATCCTAAGATGAAAGAAGTGGTGAGAACTGAAATATTAAAACTTCTGGAAGCAGGTATAATCTATCCCATAGCTGATAGTAGATGGGTAAGTCCTTTTCATTGTGTCCCTAAGAAGGGAGGTATTACTGTTGTTCCTAATGATAAAAATGAACTTATTCCACAAAGAATTGTCACTGGCTATAGAATGGTAATTGATTTTAGAAAATTAAATAAAGCAACTAGAAAAGATCATTACCCTCTGCCTTTTATTGATCAAATGCTGGAAAGATTATCTAAGCACACACACTTTTGCTTTCTTGATGGATATTCTGGTTTCTCTCAAATACCTGTTTCACAACCTGATCAAGAGAAAACCACTTTTACTTGCCCTTTTGGAACTTATGCTTATAGATGTATGCCTTTTGGTTTATGCAATGAATCTGCTACCTTTCAAAGATGTATGACTGCTATATTCTCTGATTTTTGTGAAAAGATTGTTGAGGTTTTCATGGATGATTTTTCCGTTTACGGAACTTCTTTTGATGATTGCTTAAGCAACCTTGATCGAGTTTTGCAGAGATGTGAACAAAATAATCTTGTATTGAATTGGGAGAAGTGCCACTTTATGGTTAATGAAGGTATTGTTTTCGGGCATAAAATTTCTGAACGAGGTATTGAGGTGGATAAAGCTAAAGTTGATGCAATTGAGAAAATGCCATGTCCTAAAGATATTAAAGGTATTCATAGTTTCCTTGGTCATGCTGGTTTCTATAGGAGGTTTATTAAAGACTTCTCTAAAATTTCTAGGCCCCTTGCTAATGTTTTACAAAAGGATGTTCCCTTTGTTTTTGATGATGATTGTGTAGAAGCCTTTGAAACACTTAAGAAAGCCTTAACTTCTGCACCTATTGTTCAACCACCTGATTGGAACTTGCCTTTTGAAATTATGTGTGATGCTAGTGATTATGTTGTTGGTGTTGTTCTAGGACAAAGAGTTGATAAGAAATTAAATGTTATCCATTATGCTAGCAAAACTCTAGACAGTGCCCAAAGAAATTATGCTACTACTGAAAAAGATTTTTTAGCAGTTGTGTTTGCTTGTGATAAATTCAGATCTTACATTGTTGATTCCAAAGTAATTGTTCACACTGATCATGCTGCTGTAAAATATCTTATGGAAGAGAAAGATGCTAAACCTAGACTCATTAGGTGGGTTCTCTTACTACAAGAATTTGATTTACATATCACTGATAGGAGAGGAGCTGAGAACCCCGTAGCAGATAACTTGTCTAGGTTAGAAAATATTCTTGATGACCCACTACCTATTGATGATAGTTTTCCTGATGAACAACTAGCTACAATAATTGTTTCTCATAATACTCCTTGGTATGCTGACTATGCTAATTATATTGTTGCTAAATATATACCACCTAGTTTCACATACCAACAAAAGAAAAAAATTCTTCTATGATTTAAGACATTACTTTTGGGATGACCCACATCTTTATAAAGAAGGAGTAGATGGTATTATTAGACGTTGTGTACCTGAGCATGAACAGGAACGAATCCTACGGAAATGTCACTCCGAAGCCTATGGAGGACATCATGTGGGAGATAGAACTGCTCACAAGGTATTGCAATCTAGTTTTATTGGCCTACTCTCTTCAAAGATGCCAGTAAGTTTGTTTTATCTTGTGATGAATGTCAAAGAATTGGTAATATCGGTAAGCGTCAGGAAATTCCTATGAATTATTCACTTGTCGTTGAACCATTTGATGTTCGGGGTTTTGATTATGTGGGGTCTTTTCCTTCCTCTAATGGGTATACACATATTTTGGTTGTTGTTGATTATGTTACTAAGTGGGTAGAAGCTATTCCGACTAGTAGTGCTGATCATAACCCTTCCATTAAAATGCTTAAAGAAGTTATTTTCCCAAGGTTTGGAGTCCCTAGATATTTAATGACTGATGGTGGTTCACACTTTATTCATGGTGCTTTCCCTAAAATGCTTGCTAAATATGATGTTAACCATAGAATTGCTTCACCCTATCATCCTCAGTCTAGTGGCCAAGTTGAACTTAGCAATAGAGAAATAAAGTTAATATTACAAAAAACTGTCAATAGGTCCCGAAAGAATTGGTCTAAGAAATTAGATGATGCACTTTGGGCTTACAGAACAGCATATAAAAATCCTATGGGCATGTCTCCATATAAAATGGTTTATGGAAAAGCTTGTCATTTGCCTCTTCAGTTAGAACATAAAGCATATTGGGCAATTAAAGAACTCAACTATGATTTCAAACTTGCCGACGAAAAGAGGTTATTTGATATTAGCTCATTAGATGAATGGAGAACCCAAGCTTATGAAAATGCCAAATTATTCAAAGAAAAAGTTAAAAGATGGCATGAAAAAAGAATCCAAAAGCGGGAGTTCAAAGTTGGAGAATATGTTCTTTTGTACAACTCTCGTTTTAGATTCTTTGCAGGAAAACTTCTCTCCAAATGGGAAGGACCATATATTATCGAAGAGTTTATCACTCTGGAACTATCAAGATTAATAATGCCGAAGGTACTAACCCGAAGGTGGTCAATGGGCAAAGAATTAAACACTATATCTCAGGTACGCCTATTAATGTTGAAAGCAATATTATCCAAACCATGACACCGGAGGAACAAATAAAAAAACCTTCCAGAACACTCCAGAATCCTGAAAAAGAAGAGGTACGTGATACGATAAGTAAAGGGACTCCAAAAAATCCACAAAATAATTTCTGTCAGTTTTGGAATATTACAAAAATTAGGAAAATAAGAAATAACTAGGAAGGCAACCAAGGAGGGCACGATACACCAGGGCGCGCCTGCCTTGCCTGGCACGCCCAGGTGGGTTGTGCCCACCTCGGGAACCTTTCTGACTCTGTTTTCCTCCTGTTTGCTTGTTTCCCAAGATAAAAAAATCTTTATATACCCCCCGAACGTATTGACCACCGTATCGCGGAGAAATCTTCGGTTCTTGTTTCGTGTTGTTTCTCTGTCAGATCTATCAAGTCAGCATCATGTCTTCTCCCTCCTCCAACAACGTAGAAGAAGATGCTTGGTTGATGAAGATAGAACTGAAAAGGAAGGAACCAAAGGAAGCCCTCAAGAAGGACAAGAGCAAGGAAACTTCGGGAGATCAAGCTCAAATAGGAGGGCAGGCCCTGCTGGAAGAAGAAGAAGAAGATATCCTTCAACCTTACTACAATCATCTTACCCCTACTGAGATTGAAGCTTTTAGGGCCTTTGAAACGGTTCGTGTTCAGAATAAATATCTCACTCGTGAAAATATTATGTTGCGAGAGCAAATCATCGCCCTCCGGAGCATCATTCGTAGATTGGAGTACCTTCTGAGCCTCATGTGTGATACTACCTCATCACCGCCACCATCATCATCTTCCCCACCAAAGGAGGCTTGAGTACATGGTATGGGCACTCCCCTTGGCTTGTGCCAAGCTTGGGGAAGATGCCCCGGTATCGTATCACCATCACTTTTATTGCCTTTACCTATCTTAGTTCGATCTTTAGTTTTATCATGAATTGGTTGAATAAAAAGTTTAGTGTGACCTATCTTTGAGTATTAGTTTCATGATGCAGCTATCTATGTAATCGAGTGAGAGCTATATAATAAAATTTAGTTTGAGTCTTGGCTTCTTTACTTTTATGTTGCAATCAAATAAAAGGAAATAAATGAAAAAGATCATATGCTAATCATATGGTAAGTAATGACATCACATAAGGAAAAGTATAAGTGGTAAAATTTATTGGAGATTGACAAACATAGCATTGGTCAATGATGCAACTCATGAAAGAATTAATAAGGGAAGAGAAGACTCGCATGCAAATACACTATCTTGGACATCTTTTATGATTGTGAGCCCCCATTAAATATTATATATCAAAATAGTTGACGTTGGACAAGAAAGATAACATAATGATTTATGTTTGTTCATATTCACATAAAAGTTATATTGTCATAGATCCTTCAACATGTGGTGCTTGCTCAATATCTTTGCTAGCCAAAATTCCGCACTAAGTAGAGATACTACTTGTGCATCCAAAAACCCTAAACCCAAACTCATGTTTTGAGAGCCCGCCATACCTACCTATGGAATGAGTAAGATCCTTCAAGTAAGTTGTCATCGGTGCAATAAGGCAATAAAAATTGCTTCTAAATGTGTTGGATCATTTAGTGTAAGAGAAAATTGAGCGTTGTACGAATTTGTGATGGCAAAGTAATAAAAGCGACGGACTGCATAATAAAGGTTCCTATCATAAGGGGCAATATAACATGACGTTCTTTTACATTAAGGGATTTGGCATACAAACCAAAAAGCGCATGACAACCTCTGCTTCCCTCTGCGAAGGGCCTATCTTTTACTTTCATGTATTTACTTTTATGCAAGAGTCAAAGTATTCTTCCCTATTCTTTTTTATTTTCTCTTTTTGCAAGCATCATGTGGTGAAGAAAGATCTAGGCACATATATCCAGTTGGATATGAGTGAGCATGAGTAATTATTGTTGACATCACCCTTGAGGTGAATACGTTGGGATGTGAAACTATAAGCCCCTATCTTTCTATGTGTCCGATTGAAACTTTTTGCTCATGGGTATGCTGTGAGTGTTAGCAATCATAGAAGATTAAATGATGGTTGAGTATGTGGACTTGCCAAAAGGCTCCAAAACGATACCCTTCCTGAAAATATGATGAATTGTAGTTGCAAAGTTGACTGAGAACATAGTTTTGTTGGTTTTCAATAGAGTTTATGCTTTTTACTTCGATATTGTGATGAATTGTTACTTGTTCATGAGAAGTTATATGACAAGAGTTATATGATAAAAGTTTTATGATAAAGTTCATTGTTGTTATGATAATAAGCATGATGCTACTATGTCCGTATTTTTGTTTTTATCGACACCTCTCTCTCTCTCTAAGCATGTGGGCATGTTTTTCGATATCGGTTTTGCTTGAGGACAAGCGAGGTTTAAGCTTGGGGGATTTGATACGTCCATTTTGCATCATGATTTCCTACTGTTATTTACAATGTTTTTATGCATAATAAAGCCTTATGGAGTAATTCCAATGCCTTTTCTCTCATAATATGCAAGGTTTGCACAAAGAGGGAGAATGCCGGCAGCTGGAATTCTGGACCTGAAAAAGCTATGTCAGAGTTACCTATTCTGCACAACTCCAAATAAGTTGAAACTTCACGGAGAATTATTTTGGAATATATGAAAAATACTGGAGCAAATAACTACCGGAGGGGGGGGCACCTAGTGAGCACAATACACCAGGGCGCGCCAGGCCCCCCAGGCGCGCCCTGGTGGGTTGTGCTCAACCCAGCCCACCTCCAGTGCCCATCTTATGGTATATAAGTCATTTTTACCTAGAAAAAATAAGGAGAGGACTTTCGGGACGAAACACCGTTGTCTCGAGGCGGAACTTGGGCAGGAGTACTTTTGCCCTCTGGCGGAGCGATTCCACCGGGGAAACTTCCCTCCCAGAGGGGGAAATCGAAGCCATCGTCATCACCAACAACCCTCTCATCTTTGGGAGGGCAATCTCCATCAACATCTTCAACAGCACCATCTCCTCTCAAACCCTAGTTCATCTCTTGTGTTCAATCTTTGTACCGGAACCTTAGATTGGTACTTGTGGGTGACTAGTAGTGTTGATTACATCTTGTAGTTTATTACTATATGGTTTATTTGGTGGAAGATTATATGTTCAGATCCATTATGCTATTTAATACCCCTCTGATCCTGAGCATGATTATCATTTGTGAGTAGTTACTTTAGTTCTTGAGGTCATGGGATAAATCATGTTGCAACTAATCATGTGAATTTGATACGTGTTCGATATTTTGATGATATGTATGTTGTGATTCCCTTAGTGGTGTCATGTGAACATCGACTACATGGCACTTCACCATCTTTGGGCCTAAGGGAATGCATTGCGGAGTAATTGTTAGATGATGGGTTGCTAGAGTGACAGAAGCTTAAACCCTAGTTTATGCGCTACTTCGTAAGGGACCGATTTGGATCCAAATGTTTAATGCTATGGTTAGATTTTATCTTAATACTTTTCTCATAGTTGCGGATTCTTGCGAGGGGGTTAATCATAAGTGGGAGGTTTGTTCAAGTAAGAACAGCACCCAAGCACCGGTCCACCCACATCTCAAATTATCAAAGTAGCGAACGCAAACCAAACCAACAGGTGGCGCTCCCCACAGATGGCTCCAGCTCGCTGCAGTTTGTAGGTTTCCACGACAATGTACTCTTGCTTCTCGGGCGCCTGGCGTCGCGCTTCTTGCTTGATGGGGCGCGCTCTGAGGCACACCGCTAAGTGGTGCTCGACCACCTCCCTTGGCACGCGGGACAAGCCAGACGCTTTTCTGGAGTAAACATCCGGGCTTGCCCAAAGGAAGCTGGTGAGCACGCCTTCCTATGCGGGAGGAGGGCAGGCGGCGATGGTGAGGGCAGGGCTCGAGCCACTGCCGCTAGCAGACGCCTTCTTCATCTCGGTGCGGGCCTGAGAGAGCAGCAACTTCTTCGCTGGAGCAGCCTCGGGAGGCTTGACGGCGTCCTTGCCATCAGAATGTGCGGCTGCGGCGGCCTTGTAGGCGTGCTCGAGGGAGCAGACCGCATCCTTCTCATCGCAGGCGACAGTGATGACGCCGCTGCAGCCAGGCATCTTGAGGATGTTGTAGCCGTGGTGGGTTGCCGGCATGAACTTGGCGAGTGCCGGGTACCCCAGGATGGCGTTGTACGGCAGGCCAATGTGCGCCACATCGAATTCGATGAGCTCACTGTGGTAGTTGTAGCGGGTACCATAGGTGACGGGGAGGCGCACTTGCCCCAGGGGGGTGGTAGACCCATCAGTCACCGCGGAGAAGGGCCTGGTCGGCATTAGCTGGTCGTTGGGCACTTGGAGCGTCTCGAAGGTTTTGATGGAGATCACGTTGAGGCCGGCACCCCCGTCGATGAGGGTCTTGGTGACTGCGATGTTGCTGATGGTGGGGCTGCACAGCATGGGGAGCGCGCCTGCTGCGGCCGTGGACTTGAGGTGGTCCTTGGAGTCAAAGGTGATGTCATACTGCGACCACTTGAGGGGTCGGGCAGCATCAGGCCTCGGGAGGGTGGCGTTCATCTCGCGAGAGAACTGCTTGAAGAGGCGGTTGGACGCGGGGGCCTGAGTTGCCCCAAGGATGCAGGCTATCGCGCGAGGCTCCTGATAGCCCCTAGCACCCTCGTCAAGCTGATTAACGCTGTTCCTCCAGGGCGGCGATGGTAGTGGCGGAAGGGTTGCGTTGGCCTGAGGATTCGCCTCGCGAGGCTGATTGCGCCAAGCGCCCTCACGAGGCTGGTCGCGCGAGGCGCCCTCACGAGGCTGATCGCGCCAGCCTTGGCAGGGATTGCCGTTGCCGTTGCGGCTATCCCATCGGTCGCCGCCGCGGCCCCCTCCACGACCGGCGTTGCAGTCACCTCGACGGCCCAAGCGTTCGTCGCGAAGCGACTTGAGCTCTTGACAGTCTTCATTGTTGTGGGTGCGCATGTTGTGGTAGACACAAAACGGGCGGTTGTCCTTCTCGGGTTCGTCGCGGTCGCGGCCGCGCTTCTTCTCGGGCTCCGCCGCGAGTACGTGATAACCCACAAGTATAGGGGATCGCAACATTTTTTGAGGGTAGAGTATTCAACCCAAATTTATATATTCGACACAAGGGGAGCCAAAGAATATTTGTAAGTATTAGCAGATGAGTTGTCAATTCAACCACACCTAAAGATTAAATATCTGCATCAAAGTGATCAGTAGCACAGTAGTTTAATAGTTTTGATAGCAGTGGTAACTGTAATAGTAACATTAACAGTGATAGCAATAGTTTTATAACAGTTGTAACAGTAGCAATAGCAATAGTAACTTAGCAAGAACAATATGTGAAAAATTCGTAGGCACTGGATCGGTGATTTTGTTGGATGATATTAATCATATAACAGTCAAAACCTAGGGCGACACAGAACTAGCTCCAGTTCATAAATATAATGTAGGCATGTATTCCATAAATAGTCATACGAGTGCTTATGGAAAAGAACTTGCATGACATCTCTTGTCCTACCCTCCCGTGGCAGCGGGGTCCATAAGGAAACTAAGGGATATTAAGACCTCCTTTTAACAAAGCATTAACACATAGTGAATACATGAACTCCTCAAACTGCGGTAATCACCGGAAAGAATCCCAATTATTGTCACCTTGGGGAACATAGATATAATGGTGAAAACATAAACGGTTCAGATCTGAAATCATGGCACTCGGGCCCTAGTGACAAGCATTAAGCATGGCAAAGTCATATCAACATCAATCGCAGAACATAGTGGATACTAGGGATCAAGCCCTAACAAAACTAACTCCATTACATGATGAATCTCATCCAACCCTCACCGACCAGCGAGCTTACGAAGGAATTACTCACTGCCGGTGGGGAGCATCATGGAACTGATGATGGAGGATGGTTGATGATGACGAAGACCTAAGATTCCCCTCTCCGGAGCGCCGAACGGGCTCCAGATCTGGCCTTCCGATGAAGAACACGAGGCGGTGGCGGCTCCGTATCGTAAAACGCGACGAAACTTCCTCCCTGATTTTTTTCTCCAAAAATAGGATTTTATAGCGTCGGAGTTAGGGTCAGCGGAGCCTCATGGGCCCCACTACCCACCAGGGCACGCCAGAGGGGGGTGGCGCGCCCTGGTGCCTTGTGGGCAGCCTGTCCCCCCCCCCCCTCCAGTGGGTCTTGGTTCCAGTATTTTTTATTTATTCCAAAATAATTCTCCAAAAAGTTTCGTCCAATTCTGATAACTTTTATTTCTGCACAAAAACAACACCATGGTAGTTCTGCTGAAAACAGCGTCAGTCTCAGTTAGTTTCATTCAAACCATGCAAATTAGAGTCCAAAACAAGAGCAAAGCGTTAGGAAAAAGAGATACGATGGAGACGTATCAGTACGGCAGGGCCCTTGCGCTTGACGTACTTGCCCTTGGCCTTGGCGGTGTCGAGCGTCGAGTAGGGGTCATTGTGGACGAAGAGGCGACCCTCTTCGGCCTTGGCGCACTTGTCGGCAAGGTCGAACAGCTTCATAACCAAGTCCAATTCTTCGTTGATGGCGAGCTTCTCGAGCATCCGAACGTCCGTGATGCCAGTGGAGAACGCAGAGATGACGGCCGTGTCAGAGGCACGCGGAATCTTGTTGCGCACCTGGCTGAAGCGCTGGATGTACTTGCGGAGGGTCTCGCTGAGGCGCTGCCGCACATGTCGCAGGTCGTTGATGGTGAGGGGGCGGTCATGCATGCCCTTGAAGTTAGGGATGAACTGGTCGCAGATTTCACACCATGAAGAGATTGAAGCCTCGGGGAGGTTCATCAGCCAAGAGCGCGGGCCGTCCTTGAGGGCTATGGGAAACCAGTTTGCCATGACCTTGTCGTCGCCGTTCGCCGCCTCGATGCTCAGCGCGTAGAGCTGGAGGAACTCCGCGGGGTTAGGAATGTCGTCGTAGCGTGGGGGAAGTTTCGGCTTGAACTTCATGGGCCATACCACCCGGCGCAGCTCGTGGGTGAACGCTCAGCAACCCACACCGCTCAAAGGAACACCACCTGCAAGGGCGGCACGGTTCTGGCGCTCAGCCGTAGCGACTTCCTAGACTGCCCGGTCCTGGCGCTGGTGATGTTGCTCGAGGAGCACATGCGCATCAGGAGGCGCGCGATGAACGATCTGGCAGCTGGCCTCATCTCGAGCTGGCGGGGGCGCTCCGCGGGGCGGGTCACGCCCCCGCGCGTCGTGCCCGGGCTTGCCGAAGTCGCGGCTCATAGGGGGCGGTGGAGGCGCGTCGTGCGCCACATCCCCAGCACGGGACGGCAGAGGGCGGGGCGAGTGGGAGGGCGCCGGGGCATCTCCAGTGGCGTTGACGAGCTCGGTGATGCGGCCAAGCCAGGCGTCGTACCCGGCGTCAGCCGGACGGTAGCGGAGCAGCTCGTGCGCCATGAGCAGCGCGACCTGTGTGTGGAGGCGGCCCGCGACGGGCGAGGAAGGAAGAGGCCGTGGCGGTGCAACCATCCGGCCGCACGAATAGGTGCATGGATGAGTCATGTTGCTCATGAGCAGCTGGGTTGGTGGCGGCGGCAGCCGCGGCCCCGGCAGGGCGACGGCGGTTGTCGTGGCCCACAGGCTCCGTCTGGGCGACGCAACCCGCCCGGCGCTCAGCACGCTCACGGCGAGCGTCGGCCATGAAGTTGATGGGGTGGAGGGTGGAGTGGAGCTGAAGAGCGGCAGCACACCCCTACCTGGCGCGCCAAATGTCAAAATCGAGGCTCCGGGGACCCAAGGTTCGAACTCTGGGGTGCACTTGTTTCTACCGCCCTATCCTTCCCTACCTGCAACTAACCACGGTGAGGCTACGGCAAGAGCGAGCTAGCGGGAGCAGATCGATGGCACAGCGGTTACCTAGGTTCGGGCCACCTTGAGGTGTAAAACCCTACTCATGCTTGGATGGAATTGCTCTGGAGAGAGAGTGAGAATACAAGGGTTTCGGAATCTGTCCCCTTCTACGGTGGCACCCTGCCCTCCTTTTATATCTGCCTTGGTCCTCTTCCCACAAAAACATTGGCGGGTAGGATTGCCACACAACGGTAATTTGAAGGGGGGCAGGGGCGCAGTCTATCCTAACAAAAGGGTGTTGTTCGCCTGCAAAGCCACCGTTCATGACGCGTCGGTGGGCTAGGGGATGACATCCTCCCTGCGCGCCCATCGTCTTGGTCCTCTTTCACCGATCGGGCAACCTTTGGGGGTTGCTTTGGGAACCGGCTTGCTGGCCTTACTCCCTTAGCACAAAAGAGGATGTCCTCCTCGTCCGCGCCTGCTGGCATGGCCTCTGGCACCTGTAACACCCCCAGTGGTTAGCTACAGTAATTCCCTTTTGAGTGTGCCATGTCATCATGATCAACAGTGCTTAATCATCATTAGTAACATATCCCTTTTCAAATTCAAACTCAATTGGAAATTCAAACTGAAAGTGAAAAATAAAAGTTGCTCAAATCAGAAACTAAATTGTTCATTAAATAGCAAGTAAATCAGAGACAATTCTAAAATTGAAACCAACATTATTGGGATTGGGTAAGTGACTCAAACATCCTCAAACAGTGACTAAAGACAATATTTATTAACCTTTTATTTAATCTAACTTAAATATGAAATTATGTTTTGTCCAAACTAGTTTTTGCAGTTAGCTTATAATGCACTACTAATTTTGGGCTAGGTCACTTGTTTAGTAAAAATCATTTTGTGGCCTAACTATTTGCAAACAGGAAAAACAGAAAAGAAGAAAAACAATAAAACAGAAAAGCTCCCCTCCCCCCCCCCCCCCACGCTGGGCCAACCGGCCCAGCTAGCCAACAGGCCGGCCCAGCCGTGCCTAATAAACCGCCCGCACTGCCGAAACCCTAGCGCAGCTACCCCCCTTCCCCCCCTCCCACGACCCCCTCGCTCCTCCTCCCATTTCCCCCCCCCCCCGACCCGATCTGGATCGGGGCAAACGCCGACGCCGCGCCGTCGCTCACCGCGCTGACCTCGCCGCACCTCGTTACGTCACTGATCTGCCTCGCCGGACTTCCAGGCCTCGCCGCCCGATCACCGGCACCGGGGGTGAGCTCCCGCGCCCGCTTCCCTTCCCCTCTGTCCCGATACCATGCGCACTGCCCGCTCGATCCGCGACCGCCCCTGCCCGCTCGCGCCGCGGCCGCCGCCCCCGCGCCGCGTCTGGCACCCCACGCCCCTGGAGTCCGTTGCCGTTCGTGGCCCGACTACCGCCTCCAAGGCTACAAAGAGAAAAAAGTGAGAAAGGAAAGAAGAAGAGGCTTGCCTCTCCTCATCACACGCAGTCTAGATAACTCCATTCCGTCCCCACGCCTTCGTCCACCTCCTTCCTCTATCCCTCCAGACCTCCAATATGTGACATCCTCTCTATCATTCGGGACGTAAGGGGTTCATATTAACCACCCTTAAGACCGCCGCATATCGTCCAGAAAGGCATTTTAGCTCACTCATCCCCTCAACTTCGCCCCGGGAAAATGGATAAATCTATACGACCCCCCTATCAGTTTCGAGCGCTACCTCGAAAATCGCTATCTTCCCGCCCCACGTGCAACGACTACGCTGGACACTGTTAACTGCTCGCGCCAAGAAAACAAGAGCCGCGAGCACTGTATGTGCAGTGGCAGCCGTGGCCCCGGCACGCAGGCCAACTGCCCCCGCCGCGTACTTAGTAAAGCACGGCACCCAATCGCACGCGCAGTGAGCGCGCCCGCCTATGCGCCGCACCCCGCCTCGTCCGCCAGTCAAGCTCGTCCCCCACCCGCGATGCCGCCACGGCGCTGCTCAGCGCGCCCTGGCGCCCCTGACCAGGCGCTTTGGGGGGGTGTGAGAGGGTGTGCTCCAACAGGAGCACCGCTGGGTAGCGCTTGGGCGCATGCCCAGCCGGCCCTCCCCTGTTCCTCTCGCGATAATCCCCCCCCCCCACTAAGCTAACCCCTTTGGACCATTGACAACGGGGCCCCACGCCCCAGCCCCGGTTAAAAAAAAGGAAAAGAAAATAAAACTAATTAATTAATTAATTAATTAATTAAACAATTAATTAACTTAATTAATTCTGTTTAGATACCTAATTAAACTTAATTAGCCTGCTAACTAAAATAACTAACTGTTAATTAGTTAGTAGTCTATGACACGCGGGACCCACACGTCAGTTTGACTAGGTCAACTGAACTGTTGACTGCTGACGTCAGCATGATGTCATGCTGACATCATCAATTACTATTCTGGATAATGTTGAATTTAAATAATTAAATAAATTCCAGAAAATCAATTAAATCTTTAGAAATTCATATAAAATAATCCGTAACTCAGATCGAAAAACTTTGTACATGAAAGTTGCTCAGAATTTCGAGACAAATCCAAATACGCGGTCCGTTTGTCCGTCACACGTCCCTAACTATCCGAACATGGAACCGTTCCCCTCCGGTCATCTGTCTGACAAATGTCCGGAACCAGGAAAACATTCCCGGATGGATTCCTCCTTCCTCGGTGACGTGCAACCATACGTTAGGACACACCCGACACTGCATATTGTCATGCCGTACTTTGCGTTGCTCATGTTTGCTCTATATTTATACTGTTTCCTCCCCCTCTTCTCTCTCGTTAGACCCCGACGCAGTTCCCCGAGACCGACGCAGCTCAGGAGCCCGACGACACCGTTGACAACCTTGCCTTTGCCAGAGCAACCAGGCAAGCACCCCCCCCCCTTTGAGCATACCGATATCGCCTATTCTTTCTCTCTCATGCTTGCATTAGAATTGCTGCTGCTACTGCTTTACCTATTCTGATGCATAGCCTGTTTACTGTAACCTGCTGTTGATAATTACTTGCATATCCTAAACTGCTTAGTATAGGCTGGGTAGAGACCTATTAGTGACCCCGCTAGTCCCGACTGCCCCGCTGGATTATCAGAAGACCCGATCAACGGGATTGAAGACCAGGCCCCGGCACCGCACATCACCCCCCTTAGTTGTAACGACACTGCAGCGTTACTGTCAAGTGCCGAGGGTGAAACCTCTTGTAGCACTTCTGATGTTAACTCTGTAGAGAAGCTGTTCGGTCGTGGTCATCGAGGGTGATTCCTCCTTCACCGCTTCCGATAACGACGCCGTCGTACAACACCACAAGTGTGAACCCAGCGAGGGTGATTCCTCCGAGTTCACCTTGATGGATACATCGAGTGGGAATTCAACGAGGGTGATACCTCGGATTCCCCTGATGTTATGGACACACGGATACTTGGACTTTACACCGTTACTTGGGAAAGGCAGGTCAACCCTGAGGGGTACCCGCGTGTGATGTGAAGACGGGTTGCCTGTATGGTGCCCGAGTGATGAATACGAGGCGCGGCCGGGCATTCTTAACCCTTGCAGCAAGTCCTCGAGACGGGGCGACGGGGTCACATCTTTCGTGAGTCTCTGCTCGTTACCGCAAGCCCAAGGTACTAACGATTTGGATATTTGATCCGAGCAGGCCTCTGGCCTGATAGCACTAACCATCACGTGGGCATGGTATGGGCGTTCTGCATCGTAGCATCAGCCGAAAGCTCTGTTAGACGTCCAGTTCAGCACTGCGGCCGGGCTGGGCCGGCACTATCCTGAGGGGTGGAGCCTGGTTCGCCCGGCACGCAACGACCCGGAGGGCGAGGGGCGATGGCCAAGACCCCCTTGCGCTTAGGATGTAGACCGACGGGGACCTCTCTGCTGAGCTATAGGTAGGGTTGCGGTGTATCGTTTGGCCGAGGCCGGGCATGACCCGGAAAAGTGTGTACGGCCGGAGTTAAGCGAGCGTGGTGGGTAAGTTGGTGCACCCCTGCAGGGAAGAAAACTTCTATCGATAGTCGGTCCTATGGTAAAGGACACTCGGAGTTGTATCCCGATCGAAACAACTAGACCTTGAGATGATACCTGGATATATGGCTCTGGGATTGCTTCTCGCAGGGAGTCGAGAAGGGATCTCCGGACGAGGTTGATGACTGTATGGCTCTGGGATTGCTTTCTTGCAGGGAGTCGAGAAAGGATCTCTGGGTGAGGTTGATACATTACTATTACTTTATATGGTACTAATCTACACTCTTCTAATGCTGCAAGACCTCTGAAGATGCTAGTCTTCGATAGGACTAGGCCTCCTCTCTATTCTGGCATTTTTGCAGCCCAGTCCACATATACAGCCTTCCTTTGATAATGTTGCATATGTAGTGTAGATCCTTGCTTGCTGAGTACTTCGGATGAGTACTCACGATTGCTTTGCTTTCTTTTTCCCCCATATTCATTTGATGCGACCAGATGACGGAGCCCCGGATATAGCTGCCCCCGCCGACGATCGCTACTACTATCCCGAGGGTGGATACTACTACGAGTTGACTGACGACCAGGAGTAGGATCGGAGGGTCCCAGGCAAGAGGCCTACGCCTTTCGATCGTAGTGTTTTATTTTGCCCTGCCTTTCTAAAGGCCTTTCTGTGCTTTCTTTTATATCTGTACTCATATATCTGATGCTTCCGCTGACGCTTGTATGCGAGCTGATGTATTCGAGCCCTCGAGGCCCCTGGCTTGTAATATAAAGCTTGTATGACTTTATTTATGTTTTAGAGTTGTGTTGTGATATCTTCCCGTGAGTCCTTAGGCTTGATCGTGTGCATTTGCGTTAATGATTAGTGCACGATTGAGCCGGGGGCGTCACAAGTTGGTATCAGAGCCGACTGCCTGTAGGAACCCCCCTTTCCAATTCCTCGGCCGAAGTTGAGTCTAGTAGTCCAAAACTGTTTTACGAACTTGGCTGTGTGGCTTACGGGCCCACGTCGCCAATTGGGTGGTATTAGGATCTTTTACTCTTCGACCTTTACTCTGGGACTCTGATCTCTCTTCTATTCGGGTTAGAATTTTACTAACTCTGGCATTAGGTTCTCGTAACCACTTCTTCCCGGAGAGCCCCTTCACTACAAATGATCGTCTGCCCCATCAGAAGACTCTGAAGATACTCCTCGATGATTCCCGAGACCCTGTGCCCACTGCTTAGCAGTTCCTGACCACCGATAAATCCTGACGAATAACTACTTACACTCGTTGTACATATATTCATTCCAGTCACTCTATTGTTCCATCCGACATATCGAAATACTATCCGACATTTCGAAAATTCTCTGAACCCACTGCCTTGCAGTTCCTTTCCGCCTGAATACCCTACGAATAATTCCTCACGTTACCGGGGATCCGTTCATCCCCAGTTATACAATTGCTTTCCATAACACATTGAATTGCTATCTGATCTCCCGAAAATCCTCTGCAGCCTATTGCTCTTGAAATTCTTGCCTGATGGCCTTATGGTTAATTCCCTATGTCTAGTAATCTCCGTTGACGTCTCTTGTCATTACCATTTTGAGCCCTTGATTCAATCTGCTACGAATGCTCGCAACCATCAGTCGAACCCTGAAATTTGACCTTCCTGCTCAGACGTCATTCTGGACATGAGTTGGATCTCGGCCAATCATGTTGCAATTGATTGTCCACCTAGTTCCCTTCAACTTGAACGCCGAATTATTCAGATGTTTCCATAAACCGATGCCTTTGCATTCTTTCCTTCTTCTGATTGAGTACTGATACTCGCATCAGATCCACGGAGGGCCACTGAATCCTTTGTTGGATTATTATCCGGCAGTGTCCTTCATATTCAAAATTTTGTGCGCTCTCCCCCTGATACATATTACCTTTGGTAAATTGTAGTCCCTGCTTTGTCAACCTGGCTATGCTGGCGAGCTTGTGATATATACTCCGGAAGTTGTGGTACATGTTCCTAAGATGCCCCCAATGGGTTGAACCTATGCCTTCCTTAATCTGTGTGAACCCGAAAGTTTTCCAGGGTTCATACTCCTCTGGTAAATCACCATGTAGGCCTTCGCACTCAAATCATTTTTTTTATATATAGAGCAGCGTATGAAAGGTTATGCATTGCAGAAGTGGGAGTCGACCTTGAACTTTGTGTTCATGCCCATGGACACGATGTATATCTAGTCATTAAAGCTTCTCTTAAATTAATTATTTCCTTGGTATAAGTTCATCTTATATCTGGGATCTGGCCTTTTGCAATCGTGGTTCCGACCATGTCCTCCTTTTAATTACCATTTCTCGTGCAAATTAAACACTTGTCTTCTGTAGAGCAATACCCCAGTCCAACCTCTGTTTTGTTCTGTCGTCGAGTATTACCCCCTGGTATCTCGAGATTATCACGGAGCTACATAACTCCTTATGAGTTCTTCATCTACTATTATGTCTCACCGATCCCAATTTTTCCCCGGGTTCTGAGTTGTTAGACACTCAAGGACACCGATAACGGAATCTAGCCCGCATTGCGATTCGACAAGTATTCGAAATATTCATTGCTTACAAGTTTAATACTCCATAATGTTAACCCTAGCCTGAACGGCTACATCATTATCGTGCTATTAGGTCCTTCTTCCTAGAGCACAAATTTCGACGGTGAGCTAATCTTACGTCGAATTTCCTCGTCATACCATTTCTCCTAGAACAACAAACTTGATTTCGAGTTCGTGGCGTACCCATGGTTCCAATAACCTTTTGCTTCATCATTTCTTTGACTTGATGTCATCGCCGATCGATTACATCTTCATGGAATCTCTCGACAAATGTGTCGTGATCATCATCAGCATTCTGAGCTCTTCCAGGATATCAATTGAATTCATGATGAGGAATACCATTTTCACCACCTCTTGTGAATTCTTGATACAAGTGTTACTTCTCACCATCACCATTCCTTCTTGGTCCCCGTGTTGTTTATAACCGGAATGCCGACAAATGAACTATGGTGTGTGAATTCGAAACTTTTAGCAACCCTATTGCCTCCTGATGGATCCTTTGTGTATCCAAAGTCTGACCTTTGCTGGAAGACCATGTCAATGCTATCTCGAAGCATGACTGTGGTACTCCGATCTTCAATAAGAACATTTAAAGCATAATGCCAAAAATTTCTTTTACAATTATCCAAACACCATTGTATGGGTAATGTCATGGAATTTCTCTCCCCTTACCTATAGCGTTTTCTACTTTCTATCCTGCCATGGATATCATGCTCTTCTTGTCCTTGCGAAGGATATACCCCTGGAATATGTGTATAAACACATTTTTCTTTCCATTGTTTTGTTTAACCTTTCTTGTAATCTATATGATACAAGCAGAAATAATTCCCTGCTTATGAAAACACCTCGATATACAACATTGTCAGTGGGACCCCGTTACTATTGTTAATGACATTTCGGTAACCACCGATGGACGAGAACTTTGCCTATCGGTCCGCCTCACTCAACGAGCAGGAAAATGGTTCTCTTCGTCCCTCGCCCTTGGTACCGATGTTGTCGTCGACATAACTGACAGACTATCCTCTGACATGCCTTGCTATCGTGACGGTGCAATATGTCAGCCTCCTTCCTATTTTTAACCCTCATGGTGGGCCCATAACCCACAGTTCCACAGGATCGAAACCTGACTCTCCTGTACACCCTGTTGTCGAAGTTATTCCTCGCGCGTGGCCTCGTACGCAATTCACGAGCCACCTTCTGAGAGAACATCAATTCTGGTATTAGACACAGTACTTATTCTCGTTGCTCTAGGCCATTTTCACACTTTGTTTCAGACATCGAACGATTGCCTATTCACTTGAAACTTCTTACTGTACCTTCTTGCTTGGCTCCCGATGTGTTTCATTTGACCAACTCGAGAGATACCCATGTGTTCGTTCATGGGATAACCCCGATGATTACCCCTTATAGCCTTCTATCGTTGCCGAGTTGCCCCTTACTATTCATAAGTACAATGGAGTTCCCGAAGAAAGGATGCCGACTTCGTCATGAGGACCTGAAACAGAGGGATGAATACATCAACGTAGTGGGTCGACCTCGTCAAGAAGAGCAACCAAAACTGAGAAGAATCGTTAGAATTTCATAACCTAGTCCTTTCCCCTTACTCCACCTCTTAATTCTTGGGACGAGAATTCTTATTAGTAGAAGAGATTTGTAACACCCCCAGTGGTTAGCTACAGTAATCCCCTTTTGAGTGTGCCATGTCATCATGATCAACAGTGCTTAATCATCATTAGTAACATATCCCTTTTCAAATTCAAACTCAATTGGAAATTCAAACTGAAAGTGGAAAATAAAAGTTGCTCAAATCAGAAACTAAATTGTTCATTAAATAGCAAGTAAATCAGAGACAATTCTAAAATTGAAACCAACATTATTGGGATTGGGTAAGCGACTCAAACATCCTCAAACAGTGACTAAAGACAATATTTATTAACCTTTTATTTAATCTAACTTAAATATGAAATTATGTTTTGTCCAAACTAGTTTTTGGAGTTAGGTTATAATGCACTACTAATTTTGGGCTAGGTCACTTGTTTAGTAAAAATCATTTTGTGGCCTAACTGTTTGCAAACAGGAAAAACAGAAAAGAAGAAAACAAAATAAAAAGAAAAGCCTCCCCTCCCCCCCCCCCCACGCTGGGCCAACACGGCCCAGAGCCAACAGGCCGGCCAGCCGTGATAAAGCCCGCAAGGAAAACTAGCGTAAGCTACACCCCCTCCTCCCCCCCTCCCCACGACCCCCTCGCTCCATCCCCCCCCCCCCGACCCGATCTGGATCGGGGCAAACGCCGACGCCGCGTCGTCGCTCGCCGCGCTGACCTCGCCGCCACCTCGTCACGTCACTGATCTGCCTCGCCGGACTTCCCCAGGCCTCGCCGCCCCGATCACCGGCACCGGGGGTGAGCTCCCGCGCCTCGCTTCCCTTTCCCCTCTGTCCCGATACCGTGCGCACTCGCCCGCTCGATCCCGCGACCGCCCCTGCCCGCTCGCGCCGCGGCCGTCGCCCCCGCGCCTGCGTCTGGCACCCGCGCCCCTGGAGTCCCGCAGCCGCCGTGGCCCGACCTCGCCCCCCTGCCATGCTCCCCCCTGCTCCCGCTCACCTCCCGCGCGCCCCGCAACCCGCGTCGCGCGCCCTCCTGTGCAGTGCGCGCCGTGGCCATGCACGCAGCCACGCGCCCCCGCCGCGTCCTTCGTCCCACACAGCCACCCCGTCGCCCGCGCAGTGCGCGCGCCCGCCTCTGCCGCCGCACCCCGCGCTCGTCCGCCAGTCGCGCTCGTCCACCCGCCGATGCTCGCCACCCGGCGCCGCTCAGCGCGCCTTGGCCGCCCCCTGACCAGGCGCGGTGATCACCGGCGCCCCGCTGGGAGCGCTTGTGCGCATGCCCAGCCGGCCCTCCCCTGTTTCTCTTAGCGCTAATCCCCCCCCCCCCCCCCCCCACTAAGCTAACCCCTTTGGGCCATTGACAACGGGGCCCCACGCCCCAGCCCCGGTTAAAAAAAGGAAAAGAAAATAAAACTAACTAATTAATTAATTAAACAATTAATTAACTTAATTAATTCTGTTTAGATACCTGATTAAACTTAATTAGCCTGCTAACTAAAATAACTAACTGTTAATTAGTTAGTAGTCTATGACACGCGGGACCCACACGTCAGTTTGACTAGGTCAACTGCACTGTTGACTGCTGACGTCAGCATGATGTCGTGCTGACATCATCAATTACTATTCTGGATAATGTTGAATTTAAAAAATTAAATAAATTCCAGAAAATCAATTAAATCTTTAGAAATTCATATAAAATAATCCGTAACTCAGATCGAAAAACTTTGTACATGAAAGTTGCTCAGAATTTCGAGACAAATCCAAATACGCGGTCCGTTCGTCCGTCACACATCCCTAACTATCCGAACATGGAACCGTTCCCCTCCGGTCATCTGTTTGACAAATGTCCGGAACCAGGAAAACATTCCCGGATGGATTCCTCCTACCTCGGTGACGTGCAACCATACGTTAGGACACACCCGGCACTGCATATTGTCATGCCGTACTTTGCGTTGCTCATGTTTGCTCTATATTTATACTGTTTCATCCCCCTCTTCTCTCTCGTTAGACCCCGACGCAGTTCCCCGAGACCGACGCAGCTCAGGAGCCCGACGACACCGTTGACAACCTTGCCTTTGCCAGAGCAACCAGGCAAGCACCCCCCCCCCCCTTTGAGCATACCGATATCGCCTATTCTTTCTCTCTCATGCTTGCATTATAATTGTTGCTGCTACTGCTTTACCTATTCTGATGCATAGCCTGTTTACTGTAACCTGCTGTTGATAATTACTTGCATATCCTAAAGTGCTTAGTATAGGCTAGGTAGAGACCTATTAGTGACCCCGCTAGTCCCGACTGCCCCGCTGGATTATCAGAAGACCCGATCAACAGGATTGAAGACCAGGCCCCGGCACCGCACATCACCCCCCCTTAGTTCTAACGACACTGCAGCGTTACTGTCAAGTGCCGAGGGTGAAATCTCTTGTAGCACTTCTGATGTTAACTCTGTAGAGAAGCTGTTCGGTCGTGGTCATCGAGGGTGATTCCTCCTTCACCGCTTCCGATAACGACACCGTCGTACAACACCACAAGTGTGAACCCAGCGAGGGTGATTCCTCCGAGTTCACCTTGACGGATACATCGAGTGGGAATTCAACGAGGGTGATACCTCGGATTCCCCTGATGTTATGGACACACGGATACTTGGACTTTACACCGTTACTTGGGAAAGGCGGGTCGACCCTGAGGGGTCCCCGCGTGTGATGTGAAGACGGGTTGCCTGTATGGTGCCCGAGTGATGAATACGAGGCGCGGCCGGGCATTCTTAACCCTTGCAGCAAGTCCTCGAGACGGGGCGACGGGGTCACATCTTTCGTGAGTCTCTGCTCTTTACCGCAAGCCCAATGTACTAACGATTTGGATATTTGATCCGAGCAGGCCTCTGGCCTGATAGCACTAACCATCACGTGGGCATGGTATAGGTGTTCTGCATCGTAGCTTCAGCCGAAAGCTCTGTTAGACGTCCAGTTCAGCACTGCAGCCGGGCTGGGCTGGCACCATCCTGAGGGGTGGAGCCTGGTTCGCCCGGCACGCAACGACCCGGAGGGCGAGGGGCGATGGCCAAGACCCCCTTGCGCTTAGGATGTAGACCGACGGGGACCTCTCTGCTGAGCTGTAGGTAGGGTTGCGGTGTATCGTTTGGCCGAGGCCGGGCATGACCCGGAAAAGTGTGTACGGCCGGAGTTAAGCGAGCGTGGTGGGTAAGTTGGTGCACCCCTGCAGGGAAGAAAACTTCTATCGATAGCCGGTCCTACGGTAAAGGACACTCGGAGTTGTATCCCGATCGACACAACTAGACCTTGAGATGATACCTGGATATATGGCTCTGGGATTGCTTCTCGCAAGGAGTCGAGAAGGGATCTCCGGACGAGGTTGATGACTGTATGGCTCTGGGATTGCTTTCTCGCAGGGAGTCGAGAAAGGATCTCTGGGTGAGGTTGATACATTACTATTACTTTATATGGCACTAATCTACACTCTTCTAATGCTGCAAGACCTCTGAAGATGCTAGTCTTCGATAGGACTAGGCCTCCTCTCTATTCTGGCATTTCTGCAGCCCAGTCCACATATACAGTCTTCCTTTGATAATGTTGCATATGTAGTGTAGATCCTTGCTTGCTGAGTACTTCGGATGAGTACTCACGGTTGCTTTGCTTTCTTTTTCCCCCATATTCATTTGATGCGACCAGATGACGGAGCCCCGGATACAGCTGCCCCCGCCGACGATCGCTACTACTACCCCGAGGGTGGATACTACTACGAGTTGACTGACGACCAGGAGTAGGATCGGAGGGTCCCAGGCAGGAGGCCTACGCCTTTCGATCGTAGTGTTTTATTTTGCCCTGCCTTTCTAAAGGCCTTTCTGTGCTTTCTTTTATATCTGTACTCATATATCTGATGCTTCCGCTGACGCTTGTATGCGAGCTGATGTATTCGAGCCCTCGAGGCCCCTGGCTTGTAATATAAAGCTTGTATGACTTTATTTATGTTTTAGAGTTGTGTTGTGATATCTTCCCATGAGTCCTTAGGCTTGATCGTGTGCATTTGCGTGAATGATTAGTGCACGATTGAGCCGGGGGCGTGACAGCACCATTCGTCGGCGCGCGCGTCACCCATGTGGTGGGCACGGGACTGTGCGACCGAACCAGCGGTACATGACCTGCTGCCTCCGGGAGGGCGCCTCGGGAGGCCACCTCGCGAGAGGGCCTCACGAGGCTCTTACTGAAGTCGCCTGGTCTGCCCAGGGCGCCTGCCGAGGGGGGCTCGTGAGACAAGGGCCTCGCGAGGAGTATTGCTCGTGATGCTTGATGGTGAGCCACTCGCTAGGCCCTCGCCATGCGTCGTGCCCTGGGCCGAAGGCAGACGGGCCTGGATACCCTTGGTTCCATGGGCCCGACACCTCTAACTGGATTAAACTTCAAAATCGATACCCTCAAGAAGGGAACGATGCCAAGGCGCCGCCAACAACCGACCCTCTAGGTCTGGGCTTTCCCCTGGAGCTGTCCCTTGCAGAGAAAGAGAGAGCATCCCATCGACGCCTTCAAGAAGGTTACGACGTCCACGGACGCCACCGTCGCAGGCTCCAGCCATGGCCAAAACAGGTTTTCACCCAGCCCTCAACATCCTCTGGTCGACAGTCAATCCGGCAGCCCACCTTCCCTGTTGCAACTCCACACATCCACCGTCCTGGCAACCAAATCCTGCAGTCTTCAATCTGGCAGTCACATCGCAGCATTAGGATGAGAAGCCTCGTCGCAGGAAGCTGCCAAGAGCTGCCACCCCACCGGACCTTGGTGCAGAGAGGCCGAGGGAGTCCGCCCCTAGCCGCACGCCCAAGATGCGCGCCATAACGCATCGGCGCCACACTAGCGCCCCGACCAGAGCGCCTGAACCTACGCGCCCTGCCGCATCTGCACCACACCGAGCGCGGGTTATGGCACCAGATTCGTGTGGTAGATGGCCACCACGCGGACCACGCCGCCCCTGCCAGACCTGCGCGTCCCGCGCCCTCACATCATCGATGTGGCCCGCGCCGCCCCTGCCGGACCTGCGCGCCCTCACGACTCTGTCGCGGACTCGCGCGACTGCGTCGCCCCTTGGTCGTGGCACCAGATCTGCGCGGCCCATGGTCACTGCGCGCACCACGTTGCCCCTGCACGCCCTGCGCCCCTTGTCGCCATCAGGTCGACGACGTCTCTTCACGCCTCCGCTTGGCTAAGCAGCCCCGCACCACCCGAGCGCCTCCCGAGAGGGGGAAACTGGCCCCGCCGCCACCGACACCGCGCGGGCTTTGCTCGGCGGCGCCCTTCGGCGGCGACGGGAGGTGGGAGGGGTGTGGTGGGGTTGGTGTGCGGCGGCGCCTAGGGTTTCTTCCGGGCCGCTCGCGGGGAGCGACATGGGAGCTCACTCACTCGATCAATCAATGATGTGGCAGCATACGCGCAAACACTCACCCCTATGAACACACGCACGCACACCTTACCCCTATGAGCAACTTCGAGAGACTGAGCCGGCATATCATCTTGAGATTTTACGAAGTGACCGTAGACGACTCGTAGTCGACGGGAACGTCTCCTCCTACTAAATGCGCATCGCCGAAAATTCTGAAATAAATCCAAGAGAACGAGTACCAGGACTTAAACCATGATGGGCTAGGATACCGCCGTTCATCTAACCGTACAACCACACGTTGATTCACGTCACCGTCCTCTTCTTTAGTCTGCAGTATACACGATTGATGCATTTGTCTCGATGCCGTAATAATCAGCCCACGCCATCACGATGCACGCAGCATGCATGCATATACAATTGAGATATTATCTTTGATCCCCGCCCTAAATAATCAAATCGATCGGCCAGTGTAGGCCACGGCCGGACGGAATCCAACGTCCACAGTGCTCACACCCTCCCTCTCGGCCGGGCATCTATAAATAGCCTCCCAGTCGCTCTTGGAGCTCTCACACACCAGTGCCACAGCAAGCTAACCAAGCGTTCCACAGTCCCAGAGTGTTCCCTTTTAGATCTACCGAAGATGTTTGGCGTCGGCGGCATCGTGAGCGACCTCACGGGTGGCCTCAGGGGCCCCCACCTCAAGGGCTCCGTCGTCCTCATGCGCAAGAACGCGCTCGACTTCAACGACTTCGGCGCCACCGTTATGGACGGCGTCACCGAGCTCCTCGGCCGCGGCGTCACCTGTCAGCTCATCAGCTCCACCCACGTCGACCACAGTGAGCACTCATCACTCAGTCCATCAAATTTCCCACCGTGCATTTCGTAGATCGTTCGTTCATAAAAAGGGCAGATCACACGGACGAAATGAGTAAAAAGCAGAGGAACTGAACATAAAAAAAATGAGAAAAATGACATGCTCCATCACCATTGAAAAGCAGAGGAATTTGTATGTATGCTTGAGAGAGACACGGGCAAAAACGGACTACGCACTCTTCTTGAGATGACGCAGAACGATGTAGATATACTATACTACCCAATAGTATGTCGTGATGTGACATGACGCATGCATTTAGTAAATTTTTAACTATGTCGTGTAATGCAGACAACGGGGGCCGCGGGAAGGTGGGCGCGGAGGCCAACCTGGAGCAGTGGCTCCTGCCGACGAACCTGCCGTTCATCACGACCGGCGAGAACAAGTTCGCCGTCACGTTCGACTGGTCGGTGGACAAGCTGGGCGTGCCGGGCGCCATCATCGTCAAGAACAACCACGCCGCCGAGTTCTTCCTCAAGACCATCACCCTCGACAACGTGCCCGGCCGCGGCACCGTCGTCTTCGTCGCCAACTCCTGGGTCTACCCGCAGGCCAAGTACCGCTACAACCGCGTCTTCTTCGCCAACGACGTACGTACGCGAGCTCGATCGATCAGTCCATGTAGTCAGTCGTGTGTTCCAGTCCAATGGATTTTGCTTGCTTGCTCATTAATCGATCGGGTCCGTTGATGCAGGCGTACCTGCCGCACCAGATGCCGGCGGCGCTGAAGCCGTACCGCGACGACGAGCTCCGGAACCTGAGGGGCGACGACCAGCAGGGGCCCTACGAGGACCATGACCGCGTCTACCGCTACGACGTCTACAACGACCTCGGCGACACCCGGGACGTCCTCGGCGGCTCCAAGGACCTCCCCTACCCGCGCCGCTGCCGCACCGGCCGGAAGCCCTCAGCCAGCAGTGCGTGTCCCCTTCCTTTCGATCTCCCCGTAATCAACGTCGTGTACTTGGTCTGACCCGCATCTATGGCTGGCGCAGAACCCGACCACGAGAGCCGGCTGCTGCCGCTGGTGGGGAACGTCTACGTGCCACGCGACGAGCTCTTCGGCCACCTCAAGCAGTCCGACTTCCTGGGCTACACGCTCAAGGCGCTGGTGGACGGCATCGTGCCGGCCATCCGCACCTACGTCGACCTCTCCCCCGGCGAGTTCGACTCCTTCGCCGACATCCTCAAGCTCTACGAGGGCGGCATCAAGCTGCCCAACATCCCCGCCCTCGAGGAGGTGCGCAAGCGCTTCCCGCTCCAGCTCGTCAAGGACCTCATCCCCATGGGCGGCGACTTCCTCCTCAAGCTCCCCAAGCCGCAGATCATCAAAGCGGACGAGAAGGCATGGATGACCGACGAGGAGTTCGCCAGGGAGATGCTCGCCGGCGTCAACCCCATGATGATCAAACGCCTCACGGTCAGTGACCCACTCCATCTACCAACCACTGAGCAAAATTATCCATGTGTTAGAGCATCTCCAACAGGCGCCCAAAAACTGGGCCGCGCGCTAAAATCCGGGTTTTTTTTGGCGCCGGACAGCTCCAGCAGAAGCTGTAAAATAGTGCGCGCGCAAAAAAGGTTGGGCGCGCGCTAAAAACGCTATCAAAAGCTGCAAATTTGAGGCGCCAGATTGCGCGCGCTTCATAATTTACACTGCGTGTTTTTTTGAACGTTTGCTAAAACAATATTGGCCCCGGTGCATTAAAAGTGCTACAGTGACACGCTATAACTTTTATTGGACGCGAAATTTTTGTGCGGCCGTTGGAGATGCTTTTGCTCACTACACGTACCGTTTGACCGCGTGCAGGAGTTCCCTCCCAAGAGCACTCTGGATCCTAGCAAGTACGGCGACCACACCAGCACCATCACCGAGGAGCACGTGGCCAGGAGCCTCGAGGGCCTCACCGTGCAGCAGGCGCTCACCAGCAACAGGCTCTACATCGTGGACCAGCACGACAACCTGATGCCGTTCCTGGTCGACATCAACAACCTCGACGGCAGCTTCGTGTACGCGACCAGGACCCTGCTCTTCCTGCGAGGGGACGGCACGCTGGCGCCGGTCGCCATCGAGCTGAGCTCGCCGCTGATCCAGGGCGACCTGACCACCGCGAAGAGCACCGTGTACACGCCCCAGCACGCCGGCGTGGAGGGCTGGATATGGCAGCTCGCCAAGGCGTACGCCTCCGTGAACGACTACGGCTGGCACCAGCTGATCAGCCACTGGCTCAACACGCACGCCGTGATGGAGCCCTTCGTCATCGCGACCAACAGGCAGCTCAGCGTGACCCACCCGGTGTACAAGCTCCTGCACCCGCACTACCGCGACACCATGAACATCAACGCCCGGGCGCGGGGTCTGCTCATCAACGCCGGCGGCGTCATCGAGATGACCGTGTTCCCGCGCAAGCACGCCATGCCCATGTCCTCCATGGTCTACAAGAACTGGAACTTCACCGAACAAGCTCTCCCTGACGATCTGATCAAGAGGTGGGTAGAACATTGACTAAATCGATGAATTACATAGATCAATCATTGACAAATGACGTGGTAGCAATGATTGATCGATCTTGATGGTGCAGGGGCATGGCAGTGGAGGACCCATCGAGCCCACACAAGGTGCGGCTGCTGATCGAGGACTACCCGTACGCGGCGGACGGGCTGGCCGTGTGGCAAGCGATCGAGCAGTGGGCGTCAGACTACCTGACCATCTACTACCCGAACGACGGCGTGCTGCAGGGCGACGTGGAGCTGCAGGCGTGGTGGAAGGAGGTGCGGGAGGTCGGGCACGGCGACCTCAAGGACGCGGCGTGGTGGCCCAAGATGCAGACGGTGGCGGAGCTGATCAAGGCCTGCGCCACCATCATCTGGACCGGGTCGGCGCTCCACGCGGCCGTCAACTTCGGGCAGTACCCCTACTCGGGCTACCACCCCAATAAGCCGTCGGCGAGCCGGCGGCCGATGCCGGTGGCGGGCAGCGAGGAGTACGCCTTGCTGGAGCGCGACCCGGAGAAGGCCTTCATCCTCACCATCACCAACCAGTTCCAGGCGCTGGTGGGCATCTCGCTGATGGAGATCCTGTCCAAGCACTCCTCCGACGAGGTGTACCTGGGGCAGCACGACACGCCGGCGTGGACGTCGGACGCCAAGGCGCAGGAGGCGTTCAAGCGGTTCGGCGCGAGGCTGGAGGGCATCGAGAAGCAGGTGGTGGCCATGAACGGGGACCCGCGGCTCAAGAACCGCACCGGGCCGGCCAAGTTCCCCTACATGCTGCTCTACCCCAACACCTCCGACCACACGGGCCAGGCCGAGGGGCTCACGGCCAGGGGCATCCCCAACAGCATCTCCATCTGAGGAGCTCCATCTCTGCTTGCTTGCTTGCACCGGATACTAGCTAGTGTGGGTGTTCTGCCGGTGCCTATGCTTGCCATGATCTCAATAATAAGGCAATAATGAGTGCGTGCACGGCGGGTCCGATCGGCATGCGGAAGCTCAGCTGGCTACTGCCTACCGGTTAATGCATCGTCGTGTAGAGAAAAATTCCCTTCTTTTGCCCAATAAATAATGAAGTCGATGTAGTGATGTTCCCTCCGTTTGGCAAAAAATAGTACTACTATCAATTTTTTTTGGCAAGCCTACTGTGTTGTTCTGATCTTCGGTTTGGCCGTTGTAAGCTCCTCTGTTTTCTCTCTTTCTGGGTCAAGTTCAGCCTGAAGGATCATCTTCAGTCGGCTGCAATTTGCCTCGTCCCAAAGCGTAACCCATACACAAGACAAAACACTTCATTTGTTATTAGTTTGAACAATTTTGTTCTCCAACTCGGAACATCTCGGTTTACCTACTTTTCTGAAAAACCAGGATGTAAACCAATGATTTATCATGTTAATAACCACTCAAGGATCATCCGCTCGCTTTGTTTTCAAAAGTCAAAACATGCGCTCTTCCATTAAGGCCAACTCTAGCCAATCCTCTATCGGGCGTTAGAGGAGTAAAATTTCCGTTTTACTCCTCTATACCACACCTAGCCGAAGTCCTAAACCGAATAAAGAAATTTTACTCCTCTATACCACACCTAGCCGAAGTCCTAAACCGAATAGAGGAGTACAAATTTTACTCCGCCTCCTATCCGGCGCCTAAATATACTCGGCCGCTACCGCTTGAAGGAAATGATCTGCTTCTCTGCAGGCGCCTGTTGCCGTCCTTCGCGGGCGCACCTCTCGGCGATCGTCCGCCGGCCCCTCCGCTACCTCGTTGCCTTCCTTGGCTCTCGCCGCCCTTCGGCCCGACTCTGAACCCGTTCCCCGCCCATTGCCGTCGCAGGAATCAAGGTCAAATGCCGTCGTCGTCGCCATAACCGATTGTCAGATTGCTCTCGAATCTTCTTCCTCCTTGGCGGCCACCGCATCTGATCTTGCTTGCGCACCATTGCAAGTCATTCCCACGCGTCGCCGCCCGCTGGTTTGGCCTAAACGACGTCGGCCGGCCGGTGCACCACCACCGCCTTGCAAGTGTTCTACGGTTTGCCGAGGTGAGTTTTTTATTATTATTTTCTTTCATTTTGTTTTGTTTTGTACAATCGAATTGAACCAAGCCATTTGAATTGAAGATGAAGAGGTTGAGAGAGATGGTATTCGAGGACTCTTCATCATCCGAAGAGGAAGAAGACTGACGAAGACTTTGAAACCGTTCTTGGCATGATTTTCAATGATGATATTCAGGGGCTGAGGAGAGGATCACAGTTTGGCCACATACAACTCCACCGTGATAGAGCGGAGGACCAAGAAGCGACTAGGAAAGATGTGGAGAGAGCCTTCGGTGTGCTTCAGAAGCTCTTTGCAATTGTTCGTGGCCCTGCCGAGACTGAAGCTCTGAGGTTCTATGGCATATAACGACTTGTTGCATCATATTGCATAACATGATCATTAAAGATGAGAGATATATGTCTAAGAACTTTCGGTACATCACCAACGGGACTCCTTGAAGGGCATCGTAGGATCCTTCATATTTATGTTTATTTTTTATATGTGCGCTAATATGTAGTTGCAATGTAAACTAGAATTGCATAAGTTAGAAAAAACAAAATTATACTCCGTTATATTCAGGGGATCGGCTAGGTCCAGCCAAAAGTTAGTGGAGTAAATATACTCACAAAGTTTTACCGGCCGGATCCTCCTCTATTTTATAGGGGGCCGGCTAGAGTTGGCCTAAACTTCAAAAATCGTCAAGAAAACAGCTAAGACACTGTGTATTTGTTGGTGTAGATCTTACCACATTATCCTGTAGAGTTGGTCAACCTATTACTTCAATTGTTTTGGAATGGAGAGGGAGTAACCTTTGATGCAGGATTTAGAGGAATGGGCATCGTTCCATGGCGACTCAAAAGCCACAGAACCTGGCCACATGTTTGCCGGCAAACAGGACACCATTGTAACACTTGAAGAATCTGAAGAAAATTCCATGTAAAGCCTAATGACTTCATCTCATACAATCATGGAGGTTCAAACCATTCTCACTGGCTTAGAACATTGTAAAGGTCACCTCATTGGTTTCTGAAGTGACCATTTGCGTAAAGTCCCCGGAGCATCTGCTGGACAATCAGCCGCAACCTATTTGAGTCCAACCGTCAACCATGTCAGCGCATAACCGGGAACAATCCTCTAAAACTTCAAACTCCCATTTGTTACACTAGCCAGAATCACGAGAAACAATGTAGCGAGAAGAACAAAGCACCTGAACAAGAACAGGTGTCATATGACTCGACATTTGAAAGGCAGCTTCGGTACTCGACATCAATCTTCCTCCAGGTTGATGGCCTCTCCAAATTTCCCGTAGAGGATCTTCCTCAGCTCGGCCATCTGTGTGAGGATGGATTCCTTCTCTTCCTCCAGCCTCTCCAGCTTCTTGGCTGCGTCCTCTTTCATCTGCTCTAGCCTAGCTTCCACATCATCCACTGGCATGTGGGCAAACACTTCCCCAATTTGGAAACGCACCACATCTTCATCAGACAAGATTAGTTCATTCCCAGCATCCTCAAGGTTTTCATTTGCTTCCTGGTACATAGAGGGAAAAGGCAAATGGCATTTAGCGTTTGGTGTGTTAAGCAACGTTTTGGTTTCAGTTGCAAATGCAGCATCTATTGCTCTATCAGAAATGAGCCCACTGTACTGTACAAAAATATTGGCAGCCAACTCTGGTAGCAGAAGATCAAAAAACTGGGAACATGTCATTGCGAAGATTTAAGTTCTGAAAAATGCCACTGGATGTCTCAATGGCATGTCAGATCTATAAACAAACATGCCATTGTCACAGGCTCACAGCCAAGGAACTTCTCATAAACGTCAACTTTGCAGTCACATTGTTTTGATTTTCCAAATGAGTAAATATCCTTATTAGGCAATCTTTCATTGCCCATTTGCGCGTGCAAAACACTGGACTGCAGGTCAATTTGAGATAAAGGCAAAAACATAAGTCATACTCCCTCTGTTCCATAATTCTTGTCGTGGTTTTATTCATTTATTGAATTAAAACCACGACAAGAATTATGGAGCGGAGGGAGTACATAATAATAATTTCATAAGGCATTGGATAAACCAATGTTCAAGAAAGCGTTTTTAGGCGCCGCTTAAGCGCTAAGAGACAGCTAAACGCTTCGCTTCTGCCCTAGGCGGAAGTTTTAGCATTAAGCGAAAAAAAGCGGGATTTAGCGGTCGCTGAGCGCGCTTAAGCGTTCAAAAAGCGAGGAATGGGCCACGGGCTGGAGGTAAAAGGGGGGTATAAAGGCCTGGCCCAATACTGGCCTGTTCGGCTAGGGTTTACTGTGTTAGAAGGGGAGGGGGGAGAAGAGAGCTCCAATGGCGGCTGCTCCTGTTCTGCATCCAACTCAGCTCCATGCATTCTTCCTCCTCGTCCCCGGACTGGATCTGAACTACTGCTTGGGCTGGGCTGGGGCTGCTGTTTGGCTGCTGCTGCTGCTGTTTGGTTGCTGCTGCTGCTGTTTGGTTGCTGCTGCTGCTGTTTGGTTGTTGCTGCTGCTTGCCTGCAGCTGCCATTTATCTTATATGCTCTAAGAAAATATTATGCGTTTATGCTTGCTGTGTGAACCACTGAACCTTATCCTTATGTGTTATTTGGCTATTTGTTGTGGTGTGTGAACCACTGAACCTCAACCTTATATGCTCTTTCAGATTTTCAGTTACCTATGTGCTATATTTCCTGTTTTCTTGTGCATATTATTCAAAAACAGCCACATTCTGGCCAATTTAAAAAAAAACGCTTAATCCCGGTTAAGCTGCGCTTAAGCGGCCATTGCTCTAAGCTGTGGCCTTCCGCTCCGCTTACGCTTACCGCTTTCTTGAACATTGGGATAAACTGGATATTCAAATGCCTTGATGGCTAGATATCTAACAAATAGTGGCATTTCGAAGTCTACCACTCGTGCCAGTTTTTTACATGGCACCTTCGAAGGTAGGTTTAGAACATTAGATAGACCCAAGGCATTGATCAAACTATTTTCTAACACTTTTTCCTATTTATCTAGAGGATGAGTTAGCAAAATCATGAGGAGCATAGTAACACATGTCAGGCC
This sequence comes from Thinopyrum elongatum, assembly GCA_011799875.1. Classification (NCBI taxonomy): domain Eukaryota; kingdom Viridiplantae; phylum Streptophyta; class Magnoliopsida; order Poales; family Poaceae; genus Thinopyrum; species Thinopyrum elongatum. The sequence goes on along the minus strand of CM022301.1, from coordinate 467,484,394 downwards.
ATGATGTCACTGGAAAGTTCACAGACTTAAAAGGAATGACGAAATAAAATTTCTGATGGATTAGAGGATCACTCGAGACCTACTGGGTCATTGCTTAAAACTATGTGAAGCTTTTGCAGCTGTAACCCCAACTGCTAAAAAAACGAACCCTTGATTTGGGACTCTATTCAACCAACCGCTGAACACAGTTATATGAGACAGAAACAAAATATTTAGGCTCCAAATCCAAAATGCTCAGTTTCTTGGATGTAGTAGGAGTCCATTCATATTATTAAAAAAATGAACATATGAAGCTAAACCAAGGGAATTGGCAGTGGTAAAAAATAAGAAGACATAGGTAGGACTTCTTTTGTAGTACACAGAATCGCCCTAGCTTCCCAAGAAGGTTTAGTTCTTTGGTCAACAATTCACAAAATCTCCCAAGCGTCGCAAACAAGAACTCAGTCACTATCCTCGGTTTTAATGTTAGTATTCGTGAGTTGCATAATTGATAATCTGCAAACATATAAATCTAGCCTTAGGAAATTCCATCATCTGAACTATCGTAGCCATGAAAGCCCATCAAATGACTAAACCAGATTGTGATGCCACACTGCAACGAAGGAAATAATCTAGAACTACACTAGAGCTAATTCAGATGCAGCGATGCAAAGTTGACAAACAACAGACCGCAAAGCATGCGTTTGCGAGTCCCTGGAATCATATTATCAACTCTGTCCCTGTAAGGCTATAACCCCAAGAACCTTGAGACCACCAAATACCAAGCCCTGGACCCTAGCGCCTCTTGCAAAGGGCAAAAGCTGTAATCACGTATTTTTCTCTCAATGGGAGCGAATTGAACAATTCATAACAACAAGAGCATCCGAGAAACAGCAAGGGGGCGCCAAAAGGGAAAGAAACCTTGGCGAGCCGGATCTCGTCGGCGAGCTCGTGGAGGCGGTTGTTGAGGCGGCCGAACCGGTTGATGTTCTGCTGGTCGTCCCACGTCACCTGCGCCTCCGTGCCATCGCCCTGCAGGATTAATCCGCCCAACACCGCAAGAATCGCATCAGATCGGAAGCGCGCACAAGAACAGATGGAGCATCGACAGAAACAGCCCTCTCTTTCTTTGCGATGAACAGAAACAGCCCCTGGCCATGGGTAGATCTGGTCGGCCTACCTACCTGCTGCATCTCCGGCTTCCTTGGGTATTCGTCGGCCTCGGGCAGGGGTGAGATGCGCCGGCGGTCGCTGCTGGATTTCGGGCGGCAGGGGGCTGAGGACTGCAGAAAAGCGATGAAAGAGAGATGGAGAAATATGGGCCGTTGGATTTGCTTGTGATGGTAAAGAACACAAATGGACCGCAGCTAGGTTAACCTGCGACAACAAACGGAGCGTCTATTTGATTATTTTTTTTAACACAGTACAGACGCAAGCGCTTATACATACGCGCATACACTCACCTCTATGAACGCACACATGCACACCCTATCCCTATGAGCATCTCCGAGAGACTGAGCCGGCATATCATCTTGAGATTTACGAAGTCACCGTAGGCGTCTCATCATCGACGGGAACATCTCCTCCCACTCAAAGCACATCGCCGGAAATCCTGAAATAAATCCAGGAATAATGCGAGCACCAGGACTTGAACCCTGGTGGGCTGGGGATACCACTGTCCCTCTAACCATCCAATCACAGGTTGGTTCACGAGCGTCTATTTGATTCGCTAGATTTTTAAAGGAAAACGCTAACCTTCAGCCGGCTGATGCACGCACAACATCCGCCGCCTGCGTAGCCGGCAGATTGATTTTGATCCGGCGCTCGCACTGACGACAAGTCCCGTGCAACTAGTTTTTTTTTTTGCAACAAGCGTCTTGTTTCAGAAGCTTTCTGCACAAAGATCTTGTTTCGGAAAGAAAAAAAGTGTTTGGTGGTGAAGTTTTTCTTTCGGCAATAGGGTCTAGTTTCAGAAAGTTTCTACAACAGAGATCTTGTTTCAGAAAGAAGAAAAATGGTTCGACGATGAATATTTTCTCTTCTGCAACAAGGGTATTGTTTCAGAAACATAGCCCCGGTTGCAGAAAGCGCAGAATGTGCGCCTACGAGGGCAAGCATTGTAACACGACGCATGTTTCAGAAACATAGCTTCGGTTGCAGAAATTGTCAGAGGAGTGCCCGACGTGAGACTTCATCGTTGTCGTGCTGGAGTAGAGGCAGATGCCCGGGATGCTGGTTCGGAGGAGGCGTGACGACCCCGGCGGCCGGCGACGCTCCATGGCCGAGGCACTCAGGCCATGGCGAGGCAGTGGTGCTGTCTCAGTGGACCTTTGCAACAAGGTCCATGTTGCAAAGCCATGAGCGTAACAAGCTAGCTGTTGCGAATGCGCCCAGTTGGCTGGGACGGTAGATCGGACGGCTGTTTCGGGCGGCATCCGATGGTTACCGAGACGGCTGATCTTATCGGTTTATCACCCGGCGGACGCGTAGCATTGCCCATTTTTAAAACCATGGTCTTATATTTTGGTACAGAGAGAGTATTATATTATGAATAGAAAAAACACAGAATTAGGATGTGCTATACGTCGGCCGGCTAAAAGATCGATCGGGTCGCAAGCCGTCCGATTTGCTAAACGTGTGATCTGCTCATCGACGATCTATCATTGCGACAAGGTTCCTTGTTGCAGAAGCATCTCCGACTCACGGTCGTCAACGTTGCCATTGTAACAGGATTCTTGTTGCAAAAAAGCATCACCAGCTCATGTGACCGTCGCCATTGCAACAAGAGACTTGTTCCAATTGCAGAAGCATTTGTGGCTCTTCTATAAACTTCGATGAGCCACAAGAGGCGGAGGTACCCGTCGGACGAGGCTACAAGGGAGGCAGGGGCGTGGGGCACTGGTGACCAAAGCCGGCCATGGTGTACGGGCATGCAAACTCGCGCTAGGGAAACGTGCGCAAAGGAAGAGGATGGAAGGCAAGGAGAGGAAAGAGATTGGAGGGGCGACGTGGATCTCGTCGGCGTGGTGGCAGCTCGCTGAACATGGATCGAGGCGAGGCATGGGAGGTTGGGCTTCCTCGCGGCGTGCTCAGGTGGTGGAAGGCATGGAGAGAAGAGAGAGACTGGAGAGGCGACGCAGATCTTGCCGGCGAGCTCGCCAGTCAGTGTGTCAGCGGCTAGCTAAGCATGGATCAAGGCGAGGCAGGGGAGGTCGGACTTCCTGACGGCATGCTCAGTCGTCGACAACAAGCCCCTTGTTCGGGTTTAAAGGATTGCAACATGGGCCAAGTTGCAAACCTGTGTTAGGTTAGCGGTTGCTCCCAAGTCGTCCGATCAAAATCAAATCAGGGACGGTTACAGAGGCGGTCGACAAGCTCCAACAATCAGTCGGTTGAGCCCAAGCGTTTTTTTTTTTTAAGTTATAGTAATTCGCATAAAAGATTTTGACGCATCATAGGAAACACATGAATCTCTACTGCATAAAAGATACGTAAGGTTCCCTCTCCCCTCTTACGTTCTCCTTTTCGTCCTCCCTCGCAGTTCCTCCGATCCCACCTACCGCCCTATTTTTCTTGGACGACGATAACTGCCACACGTGTGGCATCTAGGGGATCTGCCCACACGTTTTGTGTGGTGTCTAAGAGGATCAGCCCACACGCTTGCGTGTGGGCAAAACAAGTAATGCCCACACGCCTTTTTTTTCCTCGCGGTTCCTCTCACACTCCTACGTGTGGGCAAAATAGATAACGCCCACACGCCCGTACGTCAGGCCTCCTATCTCATGGTCCCACACGCCCCGCGTGACAGTCACCACGCGTCCTGCAGTTGCCATGGTCCGGACCCTCTTCCATGTTCGTTTAACTGCAGTTGCCATGTCGCTGAACTACAGTTGCCATGTCAGACAACTACAGTTGCCATGGTTGCTCAACTGCAGTTGCCATCTCAGGTCAAGTGCCAGATGCCATTTTTGGACAACTGCAGTTGTTGCCATGTATGGTCTGATTTACTATAGTTGCCATGATTTGAAAACTTTAGGGGTTGCCATCTACTAACACTAGGCAGTTGCCATGTATGGTCTGGTTTACTACAGTAGCCATGATTTGAAAACTTTAAGAGTTACCACCTACTGACACTAGGCAATTGCCGTGTAGCGCTACAAAAAGACATGGCAAAATAACATGTTCGGGTAAAGAGAGAGTTGTCATCTGCTTAGAAGCACACTAGGGCAGTTGCCATGTACCCTGCAAAACACATGGCAACTGACATGTTCGGGTAAAAGAGAGAGTTGCCATCTGCTTACAAGCACACTAGGGCAGTTGCCATGTACCCTACAAAACACATGGCAACTGGCAGCTTTGGGTGTGGGAGAGGAGACGGGCGTGTGGGCGAACTAATAAATGCCCACACACCAGCCCCTGTGCGTGAGTGAAAACTGACGTGTGGGCGAACTGCTAAACGCCCACACACCGGTCCTTCCATGTGGTGAAAACGGACGTGTAGGCGACCGGATGAATGCCCACACACCAGCCCAGTTCTACGTGGCACCACAAACATGCCAAGATTCGTGCAACCACAAACGCACGTGGATCCACGCGTGTGGGCGAGATGCAAACGCCCACACGTGTGGGCGTTAGTATTTCCGTTTTTCTTTCCACAAATTCTCTCCCACTAATTCCACGATTCACGGCTTTAAAAGTCCCCACGATCGAGCATCCCCTCCCGTCATGTTTTTGTTTCCAAAAACATCCTCCTACTAATAATCCCATGATCCACGGCCGTAACAAATACCCACGAGCATCCCTCCTTCCTGCCTCACCGCGTTATGACGCTGCTTCACCCTGTCCTACCCGCTGATCGCTGGCGGCGGCCTTCGCCGTGACGTCGGCGCCCTGCAAGCAACCTCCCTCTATGGCGCCGAGTTCGCACATGCTCCGCCTCCGCGACTGGCTCTCTAGCGCCGGCTTCCAGCCTTAGGGTCAGAGCTGAGGACACCGCAGACGGGGCGGCATGGATTTGCGGACTTCTCTGCCCTCACACCAACCCTTCGGCATGCCGACACCCCTAGGACGCCCAACCGTCGCGGCCGCGAACACGGCCGAGGCAACCAGTTGAGCCCATGGGGGCACTGCTACGGTGCTACCCAAATTCAGCGCCCGCCAACGAGTCCAAGTTGCTCAAGTGGCGTGGCACCAATCAAAGGTACTCGCCCGTCCGCATTGCCGCAGTTCTGATTGCCTCGATCATGGACCGACGACCTCCTGGTATGTGTCCTCCAGCGTGAAAGCACCATATAGCCTCTGCGGTTTGTCCTGGTATGTGATTGTTTGTTCATGTAAAGAATCAATTGGTACATGCTAAGAGCTTGCAATCGTTGAACTGGTGGTCCTTTAGCCTGTATGTTCAGTTAGTAGCAGAAGCATGGATTTATCTAATTGGGAAGTTAGATGCTCATTTTGTCTTCTGTAGTACCGAAGGCTAGCTGTGTGTTCAACTAAAATCATTAGATGGTTAACTCCCTCTAAATTCTGAATCTTCCACTCGAAACAATGGACATATTCATTGGGAAGGACAAACTATAGAACGGTCGCAGTCATCTATTCTTGGATGTTTGTATTGTTAACTATATGTTGTTTGATGATCATGATTATATGTAACTAGAGATGTGAAAGAGTGGTTGTTGGGGCTGCAAGGAAGAGCAGAAAATAATGATAGCGTTATAAGGCTATCTTTGACTGTTGTCCATTCCAAGCAGATGGATGATGTGAATCGGGGAAATGGCATGATTAAATGTCAGATAATGTTTTACTTATTGCACCCTGTTGGTTTACTTCCTCGTCCATTCTGCTCTTTCTTGTTTTGATCAAGTTATTTATTCTCTATAGCTTCTGCTGATAAATCTACCTCCCAACTACAGAATAGAGATTTTTTTATTTGTTGGCTGCTGGAAACTACGGAAATGGTAACTTTGTAAGAAGGCAGCAACGTCTAGCAGACTATTGTTTGCAGGTATTCTTGCAATGCTTCTCTCTTCTAGGTATTTTCTGGACACATGTTATATGATGTAATTCTGAATTGATGTGCACATTTGTGATAAGGAAGTGAATTACAGTAACAATGTAGAACAATGTGAATTTTTTCTCTGAACTTCATGTAGTGACATAGTATTTGTTGGTGCCTTTTAGATGTTCCACTATGGCCGCAGCTTCCTTTACATCCATGGTTGTACTCGGGGGAGATTCAAGAAGATCTGGCATGTAAGAACTCACTTAATTAAGTTACAGAAATTTGTATCGTGCGCAAGTGTTGAGTTGTTACTTGTGAGGAGAAGAGGTGCTCACACGCACGCGCGCGCTCGCGTGCACACACACACACAAGTAGGATTATCAGCCTGACCCGACGTTTCTTTGTTGTTAGTTGTGTTTGTTTTCTTCTAAGATTTGCAAAATGTAGATATTGGAATTACTTTTGCCCTATTGAAAACGATGTATTTGCTAAAATAATGGATGTCCAAATTAAGTAGTCCGATGTGATTAAAGAAAATGGATACTGGAAATACATCTATGCATGAAAGAGAGCAGGGTAGTCACTAAGGAGAAATTCAAACAAAATAAGGGTATATAGTTACTATATTATATAAATGGGATGTTGGCCCTTAGTTATCATGGCCATTGTTTCCCGTCTCACACATGATTGCTTTCCTGTCAAATGCATTTTACAGTTTTTTTTTTGTGGGGAAAATGCATTTTATAGTTGATTCAATTTATTTAGCACACAGTGCTATCGGCCCTTTATGATTCATGAGATTATTAACAAGTTATAGAAATGTTCTACAGTTTAAATTCTGCCGTACAAATGCTTTTAGCTTTCCATATTAATTATGGTTGGAGGAAGAGTGATGTGCCGACAAGAGAAGTTGTGAAAGTCGATTGACATGCATGAGGATCCTTAGAGCAACTCTAGCGGATCCGGCCAAAACTGATACTATGGGCCGCGGTCGCGTGCCTGCTTGGGCCACCATAGCTCGACGGCGAGCCGGTTGGAGCTGCCGGTTTACGCATCGCGTCGGGCGAGCTTGCGCATCATGGCCGCCATGCCCGTGAGCAGCAACGGCCAAGGAGGAGGAGGAAAAACGGCAGAAATGGGGAGGGATTTGACGATGGAGGCCGGGACGACTAGCGGCGGGGCATGCGATATTGCGGCGGAGGGATAGCATTTGGTAACACTAAATCCCGACCGGACCGTAGATACAACCTCGGAGGGACGGTTTTGCATGCCGCCTCTAATTTTTTTTGTGGGTCGGTCTAAATTTAGCGGATCTATCCATGCCGCAAAAACGCATCTTCCGTAAAATGGCCAAAGTTTTACGCGCCGACGAGCTTTTGGGGATCTGCTAGAGATGCTCTTATGATATATGTTGGACATAATTTATGTTGAACGACTGGAATATGTATATTCCGTTGCAACGCACGGGCAATTAACTATACATACTTCAAAAGAATGAAAAGTTTCATGTTTTACTTTTTTTCCGCCAGCCCTTCGCCCAACCTTCGGAAGCAATTCCATTTTGATTTACTTGCCAAATATTTCATCATAATATAAGGCAAATCACGGGCAGGATTTTATAAACATTATTTCACAATCTCATTAATATGGGCATGTAAATCACAAAGCTAACATACTGGAATACTTATATCCCGTTGTAACGCACGGGCATTGTCCTAGTTTTATTAAGAGATTTGAGTATATTGAAATATTCCTCCGGCTAAGGTGCACAAGAATCCTTAAAAAATCTCAAAATCCTAATTTGTCGGAGTGTGAACTCTTGATATCAGGGATCAAAGATACCATGTTTATTTGTTCGGCCCTTTGGGTAAACGCTTAGTTCCTCTTTGAAAAGTAAAATGGACAAGGACACAAAGAATTTATAAAGGTTCAGGCCGTGCAGAGGCGTAATACCCTACTTCCTGTTTGATGGAGGAGATATGGCATGGTTTACAAGTGTTCGGACGAACCGACGGCATACTCGGGGGAGCTTTGGGAGTGCTCGGGTGAGCTCTTGGGTGTGCTCGAAGCTTGGTAAACAACCTAGTCTATGCTCCCGAGCACCCCTCTGGTGGCTACCTTGCTTCTAAGCTTGGTGCCTTATGAATCTCTCACTTTTTTTCTCCTCTTTGTTCCACGCCCATCCTCTCATATAGAGGCATCAAAGTGGCTGCTCAACCTATGTGTGAACACACATCTAACTTAGTGGTTTGGAGCCCACGTGACACCTTGACGAACCAAACCGTTGTCAGGCGGCTTATCGTCTGGTCTTTACAGGCGTGTCAGGTGATGACCCACAAATATAGGAGATCTATCGTAGTCCTTTCGATAAGTAAGAGTGTCAAACCCAACGAGGAGCAGAAGGAAATGACAAGCGGTTTTCAGCAAGGTATTCTCTGCAAGCACTGAAATTATCGGTAATAGATAGTTGTATGATAAGATAAGTCGTAATGGGTAACAAGTAACAAAAATAACTAAGGTGCAGCAAGGTGGCACAATTCTTTTTGTAGCAAAGGACAAGCCTGGACGAACTCTTATATAAAGCAAAGTGCTCCCGAGGACACATGGAATTGTTATCAAGTTAGTTTTCATCATGCTCATATGATTCGCGTTCGTTACTTTGATAATTTGATATGTGGGTGGACCGGTGCTTGGGTGCTGGCCTTCCTTGGACAAGCCTCCCACTTATGATTAACCCCTCTCGCAAGCATCTGCAACTACGAAAGAAGAATTATAATAAATCTAACCATAGCATGAAACATATGGATCCAAATCAGCCCCTTACGAAGCAACGCATAAACTAGGGTTTAAGCTTCTGTCACTCTAGCAACCCATCATCTACTTATTACTTCCCAATGCCTTCCCCTAGGCCCAAATCATGATGAAGTGTCATGTAGTCGACGTTCACATAACACCACTAGAGGAAAGACAACATACATCTCATCAAAATATCGAACGAATACCAAATTCACATGATTATTTATAACAAGACTTCTTCCATATCCTCAGGAACAAACGTAACTACTCACAAAGCATATTCATGTTCATAATCAGAGGAGTATTAATTATCATTAAGGATCTGAACAAATGATCTTCCACCGAATAAACCAACTAGCATCAACTACAAGGAGTAATCAACACTACTAGCAACCCACAGGTACCAATCTGAGGTTTTGAGACAAAGATCGGGTACAAGAGATGAACTAGGGTTTGAGAGGAGATGGTGCTGGTGAAAATGTTGATGGAGATTGACCCCCTCTCGATGAGAGGATCGATGGTGATAATGATGGCGATGATTTTCCCCTCCCGGAGGGATGTTTCCCCGGCAGAACAGCTCCGCCGGAGCCCTGGATTGGTTCTGCCCAGGTTCCGCCTCGAGACGGCGGCGCTTCGTCCCGAAAACTTCTTTCTTATTTTTTCCAGGGCAAAAGACACCATATAGCAGAAGATGGGTGTCGGGGGCCTGCCAGGTGGCCCACAAGGACGAGGGGTGCGCCCAGGGGGGTAGGGCGTGCCCTCCATCCTTGTGGATGGCAGGTGGCCCCCTTTGGTACTTTCTTCACTCAATATTTTTTATTAAATCCAAAATAACTCTCCGTGAAGTTTCAGGACTTTTGAAGTTGTGCAGAATAGGTCTCTAATATTTGCTATTTTTCCAGCCCAGAATTCCAGCTGCCGGCATTCTCCCTCTTCATGTAAACCTTGTAAAATAAGAGAGAAAAGGCATAAGTATTGTGCCATAATGTGTAATAACAGCCCATAATATAATAAATATTGATATAAAAGCATGATGCAAAATGAACGTATCATCAGGTAATCGAGTATTATCTTGATACGCTCTCCTCCTTATCTCCTGCGCCGTTTCGCATTTTTCCTCTCCTAAGAAGCATAGGCCTGCAACAGCTTACACCTGATAGTCTGCTTCTACATTAAATGCGCCGTAGTAGACGTGTCCTGGCATGCACTTTCCACCGCTTTGAGGCAAATTTGATAATTTTGACCTGTGGATGAAATCATTTCACAAAATGAACTGCCCCTAAAAAAATTTCACTCAGCTGACCTTTTTGTGTGGCGCCCGACACGAAGGCGCCACACTACACTGTGCAGCGTCTAACTGACAGGCGCTGCACGCCTAGCCAGCGTCGCACCCGGGTGATCCGAAAATTACTAAGTCAGTGTGCAGCGTCTGAGAGCTAGGCGCCACACTATACAGTGTAGCGTCTAGGCGTTGCACTAGTGGTTGCTTCATTTTGTAGTAGTAAATAATGCAACCACTAGTGCAACGCCTAGAGGTTAGGCGCTACACAGTGTGGCGCCTAGCTCTTAGGCGCTGCACATTGACTTAGTAATTTTTAGGCAGTTCGGGGTGCGACGCTGGCCAGGCGTTGCACAGTGTAGTGTGGCGCCTTCGTGTCGGGCGTCACTCAAAAAGGTCAACTGAGTGAAATTTTTTTAGGAACAGTTCATTTTGGGAAATAATTTCATTCACAGATCAAAATTGTCAAATTTGCCCCGCCTTGATCTGCAAGGAGCACTGCGTGAGCGAGCCATGCTCGGGCTGTGAGCATGCCCGGAAGGCGTCACATATGACATTGCTCCTGGTCTGAGGATCTTCTATGAAGCAGGTCTTGACAAAAATCTACATGCTTCCGGTGAGGCTCCAAAAATGAGAATGGACTCCTTACGGATGTTACAAAATTCCTTTTCCACATCCTTGTCTATTTATGTGGACGGTTTGGGCTGCCCATGTGGCGTACTCGGGACACCCTGTTCCGATTACGCAGTCATAATCATGTGAGTCAAATGATATCCACAAGCAAGAAGTCCTTAGGATTCAAATCCTGACATTCTTTGTTTTTTGGATAAAGCAAAGCCTAAGACCAAACTAGGTTAGAACTAGTGGGGATAGGGCTTTTAAAATTGGGCTATTTGAAATCTCAAATCGCATAATTTCTAGGAAGAAAAAAAAAACACAAATACTTAGGTTCTACAATCAAATTGGACGAAGATACGATTTGCCCACGAAAAATGTGGTCATGGTATACGGAGATTTTTGTGGTGGTGGCGACATGGGCCTTATGAGAATTCGTTGATGTGACTTGAGGGGTGGGAATGATCTCAGGGCTATATGCTTCTTTGCGGTCAGAGGCAGAACTATGCACATCTCACGTATCAAACGGGGTAGTGCTCACTTTTATGATGACATTAAGTTAGGCATACGGAGAGAAAAATATATTCAGCCATTTTGTTGCTCATGCCAAAGACTTTTCTCAATGTATGGAAGAGGAAGGAGAAACATTTATACTCCCTAGTTATCAACTATGTTGAACTAAAAGAGTCAGCTAGATAACTTGTTTTATAGTGCAATTACTAGGGATCCAACTCCTATGCATTTCTGGTGATTGGTACTCTAATTATAATCACATTTATGTGCACACTCGATTATCAAAGAAAAGAAATGTGTGATATTTCTGTTGTTGCCATACAATATCTACCGAGCTAGTGAACAATAATGTACAAAAATGCGTACTATTTTTTTACAAAGAATATATATATATATATTCATTGTTGCATATATTACAAATGTAACAAGTCTACTAATATAGCACAATGAGATGAAATCATTTCTCTCAATTGTCTCTTTTGCAGATGCATCACTTCCTTAGAAAAACACCGCCACGAGTCGCTCTCGTTTCTTTTCATCATCCTTAACACCAAGCAAAAGGTTGGTGAACAACACGAGAACACGTCACTATGCTCTGGCCAATGGCCATCTAAATATGTGAACAACTTTGAATCATAGTTGCAACATTCATATTGTGCTTGTTGCTCTTCCTCTCTTTAGAGAGAGTGAGAAGAGGACAAGGATGTCCGCGATGTGCAGCATTGCTGAGCCACTAACTTTGGAGCTCCAGCGGTCTAGCTCGCAATGGAGCCCTGTCGATATTGCTCTGAGAGGCCTCCTACGTGGCTCTGGTACTCCTGGTCTTCAACATGCTTGTGAGTAACAAGCAATGGTTGTTTTTAGGATGAGTATTGTTTGATGTGGTGGATTTTAATTATTACTCCCTCCGTCCTATAATATAAGAGCGTTTTTTACACTAGTGTAGTGCCAAAAAACGCTCTTATATTATGGGACGGAGAGAATAGTATTTTATGCTGCAGTGAGAATGGATTATTTGTGCGAGTCTCTTTTAGTTTATTGCAAGTGTTGTGTTTCTGTCACATTAAAGGTTAGTTTATGTTCCATACAATTAGTAAACTTGTTGCATAAGTTTTTGTGTAATTGACATATATGTACTTTATTTTGTCGCATTAGTTTAGCTTTTTCCTGCACTTCCCTTCCATGCTATTGGTGTCCCTTCAACAATGCATAAACTATGCTAGAATTTCAACCATATATTCAGTTTTTACCACATGATTTACAATTTTGAGCCTCTTGTCTGTTGTTTCCTGAAACCTCCATCCATGAGTACGGAGTACTTCATTGTCATGCAATGCATGAAACATTGACAAAATAATTCTGGCTTTCTCAGAAAGAAATAAAAGTAGCACATCAATATGATTCAGGATACTGCCCTCAAAAACAAATATGATTCAGGATAAAAGTTGACTTTGAAACTCTTTGTCTGGCCTCTTGAGATATTGTAAAGCTAGGAAGACCAACAACATTGTACAATCCAACATAACACCGATGCCAATTCCCCCCCTACATCTTTATAACAGCATTCAATTCCGTGCAGGTCTTCTTTAGGAGTACCCGTTAAAATACATGTCGTGCTACAACAAGTCATGACACAACCAAATGGCAATTTTCAATCCACTCATAGTCATAATCACCTCTTACAATCAGAAGCATCAATGGTTGAGACTGTTCCCTCTCTTTATATCCAATCTAAAGATCAGTTTTCATCTATCTTTGGTGTATAATAAATAAGAAAAAAAATGTCATAATGGAATCGAAGAACAACAACACCTACCAACATAAATGAATACATGAATATGTCGCCGAGGGCTGGCTGTCGAGGGAGCCAGCCACATCGCGACGTTGTGTACCAACGGGGACTTCATCTTTCGACAACCTCTTCCATCGGCCCAGCAAATGGCTGGCCATGGCAGAAAAGACCCGGCCTTTCAAAATGAAATGGTTCGAATCATTAATGTGCACTCAAGGTTCCATGGCCTTTGGCCGTCCATAATTTAGCACCATCACAAACTCTTCCGCAGGGGAGCCTACAATGGCCTGTGTTGCCTGCGCTGTTCGCCCCCTGAGCCATAACTCTACTAAATTGCGCAGAGGTTGTGTAGGGTTCACTGGCTGCCCGCAGCAATTTATTTCCACCTGTAAATATGAAGATCAAGTACTATTCATATGAGTGAACATGACCAGTTGAGCTTACAGGGGCATGCAGAGTTCAAAAAACTGGCCTGATATATCCTTGTGCAAAATGTTCTTGAGAGCCAGATGTTACATATATTTCTTATGAAAAAGATACAAACAGCATGTAGGAGGAACTACATGTTCTTTTAGTAAGTAAGCACATGCCGCGAACTCAAAACTATTAGGTGATGGGACTCTACATCCACTAACTGAGCTAGGCTTGGTTTACTATTATGAGAGTGAAAAATATAATATGCAGTGAAACTATTGCATGGTAATGTGTGATGAGCATATGAAAGCCGACAGTTTCAAAAAAAAGTTGAAGCAAAGTTTCAAGTTTTATGATTGCTCGGCATATTTTATCAAAACACCTAGACGGCAAACTCAAGCTATACGAATTTCACTCCCTGTTATCAATATAACATGAATTTTGATAAGTGCACTTTACTGTTCAAATGGCAAGAAGCGAACCATATTGGAGAACAGATAGCAGAAATGAGGTAAGTCTGCTACATCCAGACGAGAAAAGAAACTTATATTTCAAATCCCAGTCATTTATACAAAAAAAATCCAGCTGTGCATAAAACAGTAATTTATGCATCATATATGACACAGATGTGGCTCTTACCTCGGACTCACTTGGGAGACTGAGTTTCTGCACGAGGTACTTTTGGATAGACGAAGCAGGTATATTTGCATCTCTGATGTAAAACAATTAGTGCATTAGCCACAGGGAACTCTCACAGGATATAGTTGAGAAATACGTAACAATTAGTGCTGTTTAAAAGGTTAACGTCTCATTTCAATGTGAAGCAATCAACATGTCAAGACATGGCGAAAAAAGGTTACTGAGGTTTGTGCTTATCTATCATATATCTACTGATAACCCAGCTTATAAATTTAAACAAAACTCGTTAACCTCAGATCCACACAAAAAAAACAGGGTACAAATACGAGCTTACTTTATTCGCAAATAGTGTGAAGGTATCTGTGGTAGAGGTGAGTCCCCTTTCCTGAAAAATATAGTGGCACAAGAAGATAAGATACAAACCTGTGCGAGTTGTTGCTTCTTCTAAATTTAAAACAAAGTGACACTATGACAGCTTGATGAACTGATTATGCTTACTGTTCGAGCGAGGCAACCAACGAAAACCATATGCAGTTGAATCTCTTTTCGTTCTGCGTAAGTGCCCCATCAGGATCCCCATCGGCTGGGGCTCGAAGTCCGCTCCTTCTCCGCCCGGTCCCTTTAAGTTTCCTTTTTAGCGTCACTGGTGGAACTGGAGCATCTTTCTTATCATCCTCAGTTTTGGTTCTCTTCGGATGCTCTTTTGGGTTTGTTTTGATACCATTTGTGCTACTGGGAGAACCATTAAGCTGCTCTCTTTTAACACCTGAACCTTGTAAACTCGACCTAAAGGATTTTGTCCTGTTTGCAGCTTCGACCAAACAATTTAAAGGTCTCCAGAGCTCAGCATTATCTGCCATGTCCTTACTATCGTCTTCAGTATCTTTATTGCTGGAATAGTTAGATGCCTCCTCTGCATTTGACAATATCTGGAGAAAAAGGTTCAAGTTACTGCAGACGTGTACAGTCTTCTAGCTAATAACCAATTGTTGTTTTGGGAATTCGGTGCACATTCCACAGCTAACTCCAACGCAACTATTTTCCAAAAAAAAAAAAAACTCTAACGCAACTAGCATGAAGATGCTAAGGTGTGGTTTGTTTACCTGTCTCTTTGTTTTTGGCACTTTGCCCAAATTAGCAGGCAAGCTTGAGCTATGAGCACTCTTGTCACTGTTTTCCTTTTTCACAGGATTGTCAACGGTAGAACCAAGGCCATGCAAGGCAGCAGCAGCTTTCCTGGTAACTACCTTTGTCCGCCGTCCAGTCGATCCGGTCGGTGTTAATCTAGGTGTATGGACCACTAATGAAGAGATGGATCTCTCTTTCCTTTTATTAGGAGGTGAATCAGGAGATGCAACATCTTCAGCCTTGATCTTCTTTCTTTTGAAGGGGAAGATTTTGGATCTTACATCTTGTAAACTGTGGTCAGCTCTGAATACGGAAAATGACAAATATGAGTATAAGGAGTACATATATTACAAAAAAAAATACTGTTAAGGTCCTTTTTAGAAACACTAAGTACAACATAGGCATGCACGCGCACACCACCACTCACTCACACAGCGGGTACTGCAGACTGGAATCACGGAACATCAATACTGACATACTATTAGGGTCTTCGCAAAACAATTTAAGTGTATATTATGGTACAGCTCATTTTAACAAGCGAACAATGAGTATGGCAAACTGACTGTTTTCGCAGGCCATGAATGAACTTGACATCAACCAACACTTTCACAGGCTACCAGTAGTCCAATGTAGTCAAGTGTGAGGGAGAAAATTGGCATCAAAGCACTGAAAAAGACACCGCAGCGAAACAAGAAACAGAGCAAGCTTTCTTTTAGAGTATTATGACAAGTGGTAATCTCTATTTCAAATTACTTATCCCGAAGAGTTGAGGCACAAAAATCCTAGTCTGTATAAAAGGTAACAAGTGTAGCAAATCAGAAACGCAACAGCCTGCCGCCGAAATAGGCCCTTATGATTTGCAATTGCATTATCATCAGCGCAGAAAGCATGCAATTCAAGCAAACAGCATTGGTGAATTACAGCAATCATATAAATTGCTTTCTGTGTTGCCGAGAATTCTAAGATGTGAGGGGCCTTAAAAATCTATGTGCCCACCGGATTTACGCAGATGGTTACTAAATTCCAGCACAGATTGCAACATTTGTACGCTTTATTCCAGTGTGTTACCTCCTATTGTGTTCAAACTTTGCTAGTGAAAAATTGAACAAGTTCTACATGTAGTACTAACTACGCAAAGTTATTTATGATAAAAAAAAATCCAGGAAACTTAACGATAAGGTGTGCGCAGTTATATTGATCTTAAGATGAGCAAAGTGGAAACAATGGGGTACATAGTCGTAAGCATAAGTATACCTGAGCTTCTCGACTGGAGTGCAGCCAAGATCAATGTCACATAC
Source organism: Thinopyrum elongatum (assembly GCA_011799875.1). NCBI lineage: Eukaryota > Viridiplantae > Streptophyta > Magnoliopsida > Poales > Poaceae > Thinopyrum > Thinopyrum elongatum. The sequence continues at coordinate 467,467,937 of CM022301.1, read as the reverse complement.
TGGGCAGGACTCTACCTCCTCGTCATTAAACTTCTTGTATATACACTTTCTACAAACTGCATCAAATGCAAAATTAGAGCTCCGAAACAATGAACAACGTAAGATAAATAAATTTAGTAACAAGTGAAGTAAATACTCAGTAAATAGAGGAAACATAGCTTCGCACAACTTATATTACTCTGTTGTACAGTGAGCTCAATAGTTAATGATAGGCTCAGACGCCTACCTGTAGAGCATACCATGGAATAAATAATGAAAAGAAGTATCACGGTTACCCAGGAAAGAAGAAACAACAGAGGAAATGCTGCAGAAGCAACTCGGAGATCGTATGGGGTAACAGTGATAACTTCCATGCTGAGTAGGCGTCAGTTATTTCTAGTTAGCCCCAGAATAGGCAGAGGCGTAATGAAACAGAGAGTCGACATGGACGAATGGTAGTAGAAGCATTTCAAGAGTGTCGACAATAAATAATGGACTAAGACGTAATCAAGTCTTGGTCATGAATGAGGCATCATGGCAAGCACTCAAACCGGATGAAGCAGCAGCAGCGATCCAGGGCGCGGCAGGTTTAAGGTTGACATAGCATCCATGCAGATCGAATGACCGACGAACGGAAGCAGAGGCCACGGAAAACAGAACGAGCGACGACGACTCGGACGACGTGAGGTGGGAGCCAGGCCCGGCAAGCTGTAGTAAATTAAGCGAAATCCCAGCGCGTGAGAGGCGTCAACGCGCTGGAGCGGACGAGCGCCCACGTCGAGGGGCCACGGCGGCGGCGGCAGGGGCCGAATCCCACGTCCCCGATGCGCCGTACGTGCTGGCCAGATCAGGACGTCGGGGAGAAGCATACCGAATCGCCGGCGAGAGGAGGAGGGAGGAGGTGAAGGAGAGGAGAATTTGGTGCTCACATGTGTGGAGGCACTCGGAGACGGTGGTGGCGTCGCGGAGGAGGCGGTTGCAGAGCGGGCACGTCATGCAGCGCGCGAGCAGCTCCCGCTTCACCATGACCAGGCCCCTGGGCGCGCCGGGCCGCCTCCCTCGCTTCCGCCCCCTGCCCCTCCTCTGCTCCTCCTGCTCCTGCTCGTCCCCATCCTTGGCCTCCTCCTCCCGTCCCTTGACCGCCTCCTCGGCAGCCGCGTCCTTCACCTCCTCCGCATCAGGCTCGGGCGCCGCCTCCTCCGTAGGCATGGGCTCCGGCGGAGGCGGCGGGGTGTCGTCCTCCTCCTGGCGCGGGCACGGGGGCGACGCGGGGTCCGGGTCTGGCTGCATGGCTAGCGGCGCATGGGTCGTGGTTGGTCGTTGCGGGATGGTGGAAGGGAGGAGAGATCGAGGACGAGGAGGGGGAGGGAAGGAGGCGGAGAAAGGAGGTGCGTCGCGGATGCGTGGTGCGGTGCGAGGCTGAGAGCGACCAAGACAAGCAAAAGAGAGCAAAAGGCAAAAGGAAAAAAGTGGGCGAGCTGCGACGCGAGGGCGAGCTGGCGGTTCGTTAACGTGTCGTCCCAGCTGGGCTGGCTGGGATGGCGCGTCGTCCATCTCTCCTCTCCTCCCCTCTGATTGTTCCGTCTTGCTGCTCAAGATTGGTGATTTGTGCTTTTGTGCAGTGCAGCCGATGCGGATGCGATCTTGGTTGGTCTCTTTACGTACGTGCAAAAAACAATGGGCAGTAGCGTGCTTTCTTTTCCGGAAAGGATAAAGAACACCATGTTTTCCACACGTGACAAGTGTTGTATGTGCGCAGCTCTGTAGACAATCAGAGCTCTTTTGGGCAGAGAGAATTGAGATGGGTTGCTTGGTTGGGTGTGGTGTTAACTGTTAATCACGCATAGCCTGGCCCACTGGCACTGGTAGCACCCCGCATGTTCGGGCTGAATGTTAGAGTAGTACTCCCTCAGTCCCAAAATAAGTGTCTCAAGTTTGTATTAATTTTAGTACAAAGTTGTACTAAGATTGAGACACTTATTTTAAGACGGAGATAGTACTTTTTTTGCTGCTTATTACTTTAAGCCGGCTCTTAACTGACCCTGAGCCTTGCATACGGCCGTTCAGTGCCTGTGCCAGATCGGGTAAAGAACCCTGGCTGTGGCTGGCGCAGTTCCGTTGCAAAACGCACCCGCCTGTAAAAGATCATATGGCCTGGCGCCGGTGGCACGCGCATTGTGGTCTGCTATTCCTGAGAACCTGCTACTGCTGAACGCTGATCGCCGAGAGAGAGGGCGACGGGGAGGGACGAAAAATCGTGACGTGCAATCTTATCACGAAAGCGTGAGGCGAACCTGCCACCCGGGTGGAACGGAACACGCGTGTCGTACGTATGATGCCGGCCATGTACGTACACTCAGTCGTGCTTCTGCTTTTTTGTGTGCGTGTGTGTGTGTGTTGAGAGACGCCGGGCGGCACGCGGTGTCGGGCCCATGGGTTTGGGTCGCGTCGCACGCACAGATAGAGACATGCACTGGCACTGGCACAGGCTGGTGTTTGTTTCCTGGGAGGCCGGACGGGCGGGCGGCTCTGGGCTCTCCGATCATGCACCCGTGCGGTTTGGATGCGTGGGATGGGATGGGATGGGATGGGACGGCGATTCGCGATGTGACGTGCATTCTTGTGCGGCCAAACCAGGAGAGAAATGATTGGAAATAATAAAGGAGGAAAAAAAACGAATGTCTCGCTCGAAATATGAGCTAAGTGAGCTGGCTTGGCTTAAGAGCATCCATCAAATCCAGCCTTTAAACGCCCGGAGACGCGCTACGGACCGACCAGACAAGTCTCAGTTTATGTCCTCCAAATCCGTGTATCTCATATCCAATACACTATATTCATACTAAAACCTCTTCCAATGCATTGGTGCTAAAGTGAGATGCTAAGTGCATTAAAATGCTTAGCAACTAATGTCCCCAATGCATCGGTGCTTAGGTTTTATAGCTAAACCTCATTTATTTAATTGTTTAGTAATAAAACTCCTTCATGTATTGGTTGGCTGTCTTTTTGCATAGGTCCACGTGCTTAGCATTGGTTCTTATTGGGGTCACCATAATGCTCTCTCTCCTTTTTAATTGCTTTACCACATCATTGTTCTGCCTATGTGGCACCCTTAGCACATGTACACCATGGAGCACTGGGAAGGGCCTAAGCATGCCAAAATGAATAGGAAGTACGTAGATCATCACGCTGACTATGAAACGGGACATAGATATGCTCATTCCTATCACCATCGGATCTCGAAACAAAGGTCACATAATCTACATACACGACGGGCGGGTTCTAACTAGAGTACTAAAAAACTAGAAATTAATGACGGACACAGCGAAGATTCACCACTTCCTCGTCGGGCCTTTGCCCTTCCGATCGCCGACGTAGCTGTAGGCATTCACGGCAAGTGGATCGTCTGAGTCGTCGGAGTCAGAGCCGTGTTCGTTGTCGTCGTCCGAGGAGGAACCATAGATGAAGACGAGCCCCTTCATCCGGCGGATGGCCCGATGACAGTGTCCTAGACTAGGTGGTACCAAACTAGTTGGCCCGCAGTCCATCGGCCGAGCTTATGGCCCACCGATCTCATAAGGAAGGACTCTGGAAGCCTCAAGCCCTGGCATAGTTAAGAAGGATTCTGATTGTTCCTCCTTGTTTGTCTTGCTGCTGAAGAATGGTGGTCTATGCTTTTGTGCAGCGGATGCGGATGCGATCTTGGTTGGTCTCTTTACGTACGTGAAAGCAATGAGCAGTAGCGTGCTTTCTTTTCCGGGAAGGATAAACAACTACTCCCTCCGTAAACTAATATAAGAGCATTTAGTTTACATACGGAGTACGTATTACATGTTTTCCACATGTGACAAGTGTTCTCTGTCTCTAGATAATCGGAGCTCTTTTTGTCAGAGAAGAGAATTGAGATAGTTTGGTTGTTTTTTTTTTTCAATTAATCACGCATAGCCTGGCCTGGCCCACTAGTAGTACCCCCGCATGTTCGGGCTGCAATGCATGTTGCTGGCTTGCTGCCTACTTTAAGCCGGATCTTAACCAGCCATGAGCCTTAAATACAACCTACTACAGTGACCTGGGCTCTTCGGGTTTTTTTGCTCAAGGTAAGAATGGGTCGCATCCCTGGCGCTGGCGCAGTTCCGTTGCAGAAAGTCCATGCCCGTAGATCATATATGGGCAGGCAGTGCCAGGCAGCTGGGCGCATTATGCCCTGCTATTCTGGGAACCTCCTGCTTGATCGCCGAGAGAGAGAAAGAGAGGGCGACGGGGAGGGACGAGAAATGGTGCAATCTTATCACGAAGGGAAAGCGTGAGGTGAACCCAACCTGCTACCCCACCCGGACCCGGGTGGAACGGAACACGCGTGTCGTATGCTGCCGGCCATATACGTAGTGCACTCGTGCTTCTGCTCTGTGTGGTGAGTGAGAGACGATGAGCAGAGCAGAGAAGCGGAGGAGGAAGCCGGGGGCCATGGGCTTGGGCCGCGTCGGCGTCGCGCGCGTAGATAGACATTCCGGTGTTTGTTTCCGGTGGATCTGCCTTTCGTGAATTTGCTCGGATCTGGTCGCAGTTCATGTGTCTCTGGTGGATCTGTCTTTGGTGGATTTGCTCGGATCCTTCTGATCTACACTACTCTTCAACGGCGGCGGTTGTTGTTCTGGTGCGCTGGTCTTATGGGGCCTTAGCACGACGACTTTCCGACTGTCTACTACAACAAGTTTTGCCCCGCTCCGGTGAGGGAGGAGCGACGACGACAGCGCGCTTCGACTCTGTTCAATGCTTGTAGTCGTCGCTAAGGTGGTCTACGGATCTGGATATTTTTTATTATTATTTCTGATGTTTGTTGAACTACCCTAATTGATGAGGGATAGATTGAAAGTTTTCCAAAAAAATCTGATCCTGTTAGCAAAAAAAAAACTTAACTATCTCAAAGGTTTTTTTTACGAAAAAACTAACGCCCACACGTGTGGCATCTTGCACATCGCCCACACGCCTCCATCATCACTCATTTTGCCACGTATGAACAGATGACATCAACAGGAATCTTTTTGGTTTTCGGCTTAAAAATGTTTTATCTTCTAATTAAAAAATTGAATTAAAAATCTGTTTTCACCATTAAATCCGTCTCGACAAGGTCTTCAAAACTAGACCCCATGTTGATATGTTTCGACGAAATTTTTTTTTGCCAAAAAATTGCCATGATGTTTACACTGTAGTTGCCATAGTGCTTAAGCTAAAGTTGCCATGTGGCAATTTTAGTTTGTAGAGCATGGCAATTTTAGTTTTTTTATGATGGCAATTTCAGTACTTTGACCATGAAAATTATTTTTTGTATAAACCATGGCAATTTTAAGTGCATGTATCATGGCAATTTTAGTTTATGGTTCATGGCAAGTCTAGTTTCTTAATTCCCCGATTTATAATATGTCAAAATTTACTTTTAAATGTAGAAGAAAATAGCTGAAACATATCATGGCAACTTCAGTGTAAACATCATGGCAATTCATATGCAATAGACATGGCAACTTTTAACCCAAAAAAATTCGTCGAAATATATTGATATGAGATCTAGTTTCGAAGATCTCGTCACGAGGGATTTAATGGTGAAAACGGATCTTCAATCGAATTTTTCATTTAAGAGATAAAATATTTTAAAAACTGAAAATCCAAAAAGATTCCCACATGCATACATGCAGTGACGTGACGCAGTCTGTGTGTTATAGGGCGTGTGGGCGGGTTTGACTCCCACCACACGTGTGGGCGTTAGCGTTGTCCTTTTTTTAAGGAACTAGTCTCAAAGGTTTGAAAAGCGGCAAGAGACAGCCACCACAAGTGGTGAGAATTATAAACCATTGAACACGTCGTGGCCGAGGACACGCCGCTCACAAGGCAAGCCGTTGACTCATTGCATCTTCACCGGACTGTGCCAAGTAGAAGACCGTGATGACGATGTGATAAAAATGGGAGAAACCAAAACACCGCTAGTTTCAGGACATCGTCAGCAAAGACCAAGCTAGGATAGAAATGGAACGTTTGAATCGTTGAAAGTTGGTTTGGTATTTTCACAGAGCGTTTTGACTCCGGAGAGCAATTTTCTAGATATACTCATTGCGTGCCGAATTCAAAAAAAAAAATAGTTTGGATTGCGTGCCGAACGTGAAGGTTTCCTTGCATCAAACTAGACGCGGCTGTACGCTTTTCCAACCCGGACGTGCACTGCACGCACCGTGGATCGATCGTCCACGAGGCGGGTCCTGTCCGGATTCGAGTTAGACACGAACCAACGTGCGCCCGATCGAGGTACGCACGGAGAGCCCTCCCGAGACGTGACGCCGTCGGCCTTCTCGGCTGCATGCCTATTTTTTTATTTTTTTTTATTTTTTTTGCGATTGCATGCCTATTTAATTTGATGGGCGCTCATCACGTCACGTACGCCAAACGCTCCAAACCCTAGCCGCCCCCTCTCCGCAACCGAGCTCTCGGTCGCGGCAACCGTGCGTACGTACGTCGCCTTCGTCGTAGCCGGTCGATTTGCGGCGCCTCCACCGGTGAGTCTCCGCTCGCCTCTCCCTCCCCTAGAGTCGTCTTCCAAGAACTCTCCATCCGTAGCGTTTGCTTTGCGTCACGTCGCCTTTACCTCGTCGACGCCGAGTCCACCATCAAACGGCCGCCATCGCCTCTGCCCACGTATTGGACATAAACAATGGAAACATCTCTCAAAGCTGGTTCAAAGCTTTTTTTTTTCATGGCGCCGTTATAGTTTTCTTAATTTTCTGACACTTGTTATAACCCCAGAAGACCGATGGCGGGCGCGAAGTCGTCGGTTCTGCTCGACGTGAAGCCGTGGGACGACGAGACCGACATGGCCAAGCTCGAGGAAGCCGTACGAAGCGTCGCCATGGAAGGATTGACATGGGGTGCATGTATGTTTGACTTCCTTTATTATGTACGCGGTCGGCTCGTGAAGGTGAATCAAGCACTTGATTTTGGTTACGTATATCTGAATTATGCCACCTTGTTCTTGCAGCCAAGCTGGTTCCTGTTGGATACGGAATGAGCAAGCTGCAGATCATGCTGACGATCGTCGACGATCTCGTGTCCGTCGACGACCTCATCGAGGACCATCTCTGCGCCGAGCCCGTCGACGAGTTCGTGCAGAGCTGCGACATTGCCAGCTTCAACAAAATATGTACGTGCCCTGATCTGGTCGTTCAGAAGATTAATTTTAGCTAGCTGCATCTTTGATAGTTTTTTGCAGTGCTTTCGCTTCGACTAAACGTGTCCTATTGTTGCAGGAAATTACTCGTCCCATGCGAAGAAGCAGAATGTGATTTCGCAGCACAAGATTACTATAGCTAGATGGTTTACCGAGTTATTCTTAGTTAGAGTACTTTGTTATTGTTTTGTCAGTCGTCACGTGCACAACTAGATGTGCTTCCTTGTACTATTCGTTGTTTCCTGGAAGCCCTGTTTCCTCTGTGGAAGACTGTCTTTTTGCTTCTATGAAAAAGTATTTAATGTGATGAAATGGTCAACTCGTTCCGGAGCACGGCGAGAATATTACGGCATGCTATTGTCAAACATACGAATCCGCGGCTGCGAGATGGCTTGACGAGAGTCAAATAGTCAGCATCGAAGTGCCAAAGGTCACGAGCTCACACTTGCGTTCATCAGTTTGCTTTTCTCAGGAAAAACAAAGGTTTGTCGACGACGATCAGTCGAGCACGGCATGCTGATGCTCCACGCCTCCACCCGAACAAGTACCGCAAGATTACACCTCGACGGGAAAAAATCACGACCTTCGGGGAGACTGTCACATCACCATCAAATGCTTTGACCCTCCATCCCGCAAAGAAAAAAAGCGGGCTTCTTCAACACAGACCTCAAACCGCCAGCATTTGTTCGGACGCAATTTGTTATCCAAAGTGGTACCCTATCGATCCGCGGACCGGTACGGGCATGTGTTTTCTCGCAAATCAAGGGGTTTTATGGGTGTCACGTGCGCATCCGACACCCTGGACATACCTGACCCCCCCCCCCCCCCCCCCCAATGAATGATGCCAGATTTTTATAATTTTTTGGACCCTAAAAGCCGAGGAGACCTCCTTGCATGGGTCTGGCCCAGCAACGCTCGCAGGCTGCAAACAGTTTATCGATTTTGAAAAAAGTTCATGTAATTTGAGAACAATTCATCAATTTTGAAAACAGTTCATCGTTGCCGCAAGTTCCTATTTCGCGAAAATCCAATCTGTAGGCCTATTACAGAGTTCTGCCGGAGGGGGAATCCATTGTCGAAGTCTTCTTCATTAACCTTGCTGCCTCCATGACCAAGTGTGTATTGCCGAACTTAAGTGAATTATCTTGTTTGCGTGAAATTCATCCAAATTATTTAAATCCCTTTTGAAATGTATGCGGACACGGTTGAATGGCCGACTCTCGCATCATTGTTTGTGGACTGATTTGAACCAGTCCACGGACAAATAAAGTGCTCGTTTTGAAGGACAACATAGGAGATGCCCTGACCCCCCATCTCCAAAACACCATCTCACCAAGAGGTGATTCAACATTGGTGGCGCTTGGTAGGTGGAATAAAGTGAAACGAACAATTATGAAATTACTGCCTTGATCTATTGTGGCCTGCTCAATCTAGCTAAACTAGATAAAACGTTGGTATACTAAATTTTGCAGATGCATGAATAATAAGCTATGCCATTTTTCATGTATTATTTTACGTTATCCCAAAGTGAAGCACAAAACAATAAATAATATTGTACCGCTTTGTATTGTCAAGGAAGGGATTGCTTTTTTCACAAACTTGTTACACTAGATCCATTGAGTAGCCGCAGCTCCGAATTGCATTGACAAGTTTCTTGTGAGATTCACTTCTTAAACCAAATAAAGCACAACAAAGGGAAAGTATCCTTTTGAGCTCGAGCTCATTTGAGCCTGGATGAACAGTAAATTCATAAAAAATTCAAAACAATTCAAAAAAATCTGAAATTTTTTTATGGTATACTTTGGCAAATGTTCTAACTTTTTGTAAATTTTCAGCTTGAGATCACATTCATGGAAGGCGTAGCAAAAAAAAAATTCAGTGTTTCAAAATGCTTTTGAAAGTAGCATTTTCAGAACATCGTTTTTATTTTTTTCGTCACGCCTTCCTCGAATGTGATCTCGTGATGAAAATTTTCAAGCACTTAGAAAATTTGTCAAAGTTTATCACAAAAAAAATTCAGAATTTTTTGAATTTGTTTTCATTTTTTTCCGATTTACTGTTCATGCGGGCTCATTTGAGCCCGAGCTCAAATACTCCACGTCCACAACAAAGACCTAATGACTAATCACAATCAAATCGAAGAGGTGACAAGAAACAAGGTAGTTGAGATGTGCCACCGAGGAACGACATGCATGTGTCCATACAGATGGGGAGTGCGGGGGGAATTGATGCAACCAAGGTCACACAATGTCCAGACCAATCCGCAGACAGTGATAGGGAGCCGGCCATCCAACCCCGTCCCCTAAACGTATGCTCCTGTTTTTTTCTTAAGTCCACGGCACTCAAAATAATAGCAAGTGAGGGAAAGGACAGAGACACGGGCTTCAAGTGGGGCTTTCGATGGGCCGAGGATGTCGGAATCTTTACGTGACGGATGCTACTTCTTGAGCTTGCGTTGATTTTTTCCTTGAAGAGAAAAGGGTGATGCAGCAAAGCAAAGATAAGTATTTCCCTTAGTTAAGAACCAAGGTATCAATCCAGTAGGAGGCACAAGCAAGTCTTCAATCTATGCACCTGCATAAACTAACAAACACTTACACTCAACGCGAAAAAGGGGTTGTCAATCTCTTCACGGTTTCGAACAAGAGTGAGATCTAATAAATATAGGTATAAAAGATTACTAAAACGTAAAACAAAGTAAAAACAAATAAATTGAAGTAAGGTATTTTTTTTTTGTTTATAGATCTGAAAATATATGATGGAAAATAGACCCGGGGGCCATAGGTTTCACTAGAGGCTTCTCTCTTGAAGATAGCATACGGTGGGTGAACAAATTACTGTTGAGCAATTGATAAAAAAACGCAAAGGTATGACGATATCTAAGGCAATGATCATGAATATAGGCATCACGTCCGTGACAAGTAGACCGAAACGATTCTGCATCTACTACTATTACTCCACACATCGACCGACTCCTGTCTGTATCTAGAGTATTAAGTTCATAAGAACGTAGCGACGCTTTAAGTAAGATGACATGATGTAGAGGGATAAACTCAAGCAATATGATGAAAACCCCATCTTTTTATCCTTGATGGCAACAATACAATACGTGCCTCGCTACCCCTTCTGTCACTGGGTGAGGACACCGCAAGATTGAACCCAAAACTAAGCACCTCTCCCATTGCAAGAAAAACCAATCTAGTTAGCCAAACCAAACCGATAGTTCAAAGAGAAATATAAAGATATCTTAATCATGCATAAAAGAGTTCAGAGAAGACTCAAATAATATTCATAGATAATCTGATCATAAATCCACAATTCATCGAATCTCAACAAACACACCGCAAAAAAGTATTACATCGAATAGATCTCCAAGAACATCGAGGAGAACATTGTATTGAAGATCAAAGAGAGAGAAGAAGCCATCTAGCTACTAGCTATGGGCCCGTAGGTCTGTGGTAAACTACTCACGCATCATCGGAAGGGCAGCAAGGTTGATGTAGAGGCCCTCCGTGATCGAATCCCCTTCCGGCAAATCGCCGGAAAAGGCCCCAAGATGGGATCTAACGGGAACAGAGGCTTGCAGCGGCGGAAAAATATTTTGGTGGACGCTTCTGGTGTTGGGGGAATATTTGGGAATTTATAGTGCAAGAATTAGGGTTAGGAGACCCCCGGGGGGCCCACAAGCCCTCATGGCAGGCTTGTGGCCTCCTCGGCCATGTTCTGACCCCCTCTCCAAGCTCCGTGGATGTCTTCTGGTCCAAGAAAAATCATCGTAAAATTTTATTCCGTTTGGACTCCGTTTGATATTCCTTTTCTGTAAAACTCAAAAACAAGGAAAAACAGAAACTGGCACTGGGCTCTAGGTTAATAGGTTAGTCCAAAAAATAATATAAAATAGCATATTAATGCATATAAAACATCCAAAACAGATAATATAATAGCATGGAACAATCAAAAATTATAGATACGTTGGAGACGTATCAAGCATCCCCAAGCTTAATTCCTGCTCGTCCTCGAGTAGGTAAATGATAAAAACAGAATTTTTGATGTGGAATGCTACCTAACATATTTATCAATGTAATCTTCTTTATTGTGGCATGAATATTTAGATCCATAAGATTCAAAACAAAAGTTTAATATTGACATAAAAATAATAATACTTCAAGCATACTAATAAAGCAATCGTGTCTTCTCAAAATAACATGGCCAAAGAAAGTTATCCCTACAAAATCATATAGTCTGGCTATGCTCCATCTTCATCACACAAAGTATTTCATCATGCACAACCCCGATGACAAGCCAAATAATTGTTTCATACTTTTGTTGTTCTCAAACTTTTTCAACTTTCACGCAATACATGAGCGTGAGCCATGGATATAGCACTATAGGTGGAATAGAATATGGTGGTTATGGAGAAGACAAAAAGAAGAAGAAAGTCTCACATCAACTAGGCAAATTAATGGGTTATGGAGATGCCCATTAATCGATATCGATGCAAGTGAGTAGGGATTGCCATGCAACGGATGCACTAGAGCTATAAGTGTATGAAAGCTCAAAAAGAAACTAAGTGGGTGTGCATCCAACTTGCTTGCTCACGAAGACCTAGGGCAATTTGAGGAAGCCCATCATTGGAATATACAAGCCAAGTTCTATAGCGAAAAATTCTCACTAGTATATGAAAGTGATAAAATAGGAGACTCTCTATCATGAAGAACATGGTGCTACTTTGAAGCACAAGTGTGGAAAAATGATAGTAACATTGTCCCTTCTCTCTTTTCTCTCATTTTCCCCTTTTTTTGTTTGGGCTTCTTTGGCCTTTTTTATTTTTATAAAGTCCGGAGACTCATCCCAACTTGTGAGGGAATCATAGCTTCTATCATCCTTTCCTCACATGGGACAATGCTCTAATAATGATGATCATCACACTTTTATTTACTTACAACTCAAATATTACAACTCGATACTTAGAACAAGATATGAATCTATATGAATGCCTCCGGCGGTGTACCGGGATGTGCTATGATCAAGAGTGACATGTATAAAAAAAATGAATGGTGGACTTGCCACAAATACTATGCCAACTAAATGATCATGCAAAGCAATATGACAATGATGGTGCGTGTCATAATAAACGGAACGGTGGAAGTTGCATGGCAATATATCTCGGAATGGCTATGAAAATGCCATAATAGGTAGGTATGGTGGTTGTTTTGAGGAAAATATATGGTGGGTTTAATGCACCGGAGAAAGTTGCGTGGTACTAGGGAGGCTAGCAATGGTGGAAGGGTGAGAGTGCGTATAATCCATGGACTCAACATTAGTCATAAAGAACTCACATACTTATTGCAAAAATTTATTAGCTATCGAAACAAAGTACTACACGCATGCCCCTAGGGGGATAGATTGGTAGGAAAAGACCATCGCTCGTCCCCGACCGCCAGTCATAAGGAAGACAATCATAAAATAAATCATGCTCCGACTTCATCACATAACGGTTCACCATACGTGCATGCTACGGGAATCACAAACTTTAACACAAGTATTTCTACCAATCCACAATTACTCACTAGCATGACTCTAATATCACCATCTTTATATCTCAAAACAAATGCAAGGAATCAAACTTCTCATCTTATTCAACGCTCTTTATATGAAAGTTTTTATTATATCCCTCTTGGATGCCCATCATATTAGGACTAAATTCATAACCTAAGAAAATTACCATGATGTTTAAAGAATCTCAAAATAATATAAGTGAAGCATGAGAGTTCAACAATTTCTATAAAATAAAGCCACCGCCGTGCTCTAAAAAGATATAAGTAAAGCACTAGAGCAAACTGCCTAGCTCAAAAGATATAACTGAAGCACATAGAGTATTCTAATAAATTCACGATTAATGTGTGTCCCTCTCAAAAGGTGTGTACAGCAAGGATGATTGTGGCAAACTAAAAAGCAAAGACTCATATCATACAAGACGCTCCAAGCAAAACACATATCATGTGGTGAATAAAAATATAGCCTCAAGTAAATTTACCGATGGATTGAAGACAAAAGAGGGGATGCCATCCGGGGCATCCTCAAGCTTAGATGCTTGGTTGTCCTTGAATATTACCTTGGGGTGCCTTGGGCATCCCCAAGCTTAGGCTCTTGCCACTCCTTATTCCGTTGTCCATCAAATCTTTACCCAAAACTTGAAAACTTCACAACACAAAACTCAACAGAAAACTCATAAGATCTGTTAGTATAATAAAATAAATCACCACTTTAGGTACTGTTGTGAACTCATTCTTTATTTATATTGGTGTAATATCTACTTTATTCCAACTTCTCCATGGTTCATACCCCCCGATACTACCCATAGATTCATCAAAATAAGCAAACAACACATAGAAAACAAAATCTGTCAAAACAGAACAGTCTGTAGTAATCTGGAAATTTCGTATACTTCTGTAACTCCAAAAATTCTGAAAAATTAGGAAAACCTGGGAAATTTGTATATCAATCTTGTGTAAAAAATTCAGATCAAAAGCATATTTCTGTGATTTTTTGAATTTCTGGCAATGAGCATAAAAGTTTCTGTTTTTCAGCAAGATCAAATCAACTATCACCGTAGACCATTCCAAAGGTCTTACTTGACTCAAACACTAACTAAAATACCAAAACACAATTACTACAGAGGTAATAATGTGTATTTATTGAAAAACAGAACCAAAATCAAAAAACATAAAAATAAAATTGGGTTGCCTCCCAACAAGCGCTATTGTTTAACGCCCCTAGCTAGGCATAAAACATAGATCTAGGTATTGTCATCTTGGTATGCAAACCATAAGTATCCCTCATAATAGATTCATATGGCAACTTAATTTTCTTTCTTAGGAAGTGTTCCATGCCCTTCCTTAACGGAAATTGAAATCTAATGTTTCCTTCTTTCATATCAATAATTGCACCAATCATTCAGGTCTACCAAGAATAATAGGACATGTAGGATTGCAATCTATATCAAGCACAATAAAATATACGAGCACATAATTCCTATTTCCAACAATAAGAACATCATTAATTCTTCCCATAGGTTTCTTAATAATGGAATCCGCTAGATGCAAATTCAAAGAACAATCATCAAATTCACGAAAACCTAGCACATCACATAAAGTTTTTGGAATCGTGGAAACGCTAGCACCCAAATCACAGAAAGCATTGCACTCATAATCTTTAATTTTAATCTTAATAGTAGGTTCCCACTCATCATAAAGTTTTCTAGGGATAGAAACTTCCAACTCAAGTTTTTCTTCAAAAGATTTCATCATAGCATCAACGATATGTTTAGTAAAAGCTTTATTTTGATTGTAAGCATGAGGGGAATTTAACATGGATTGCAACAAGGAAATACAATCTATAAAAGAGAAATTATCATAATTAAAGTCCTTTAAATCCAAAAGAGTGGGTTCATCGCTACTTAAAGTTTTGACCTCTCCAATCCCACTTTTATCAATTTTTTCATTAAGATCTTTAAACTCCAAATTATTGGGACGCCTTCTAGCTAAAGTTGACTCATCTCATGTCCCATCTTTATCAAGATTTATATTAGAAAACAAAGATTCAATAGAAGTCATACCAATTACTTTAAGATCTTCATCATTATTTTCAAAGGTCTCCGGTTTAGCGGCCATCTTATTTACCAAAGTAGTTTGCTTATCGGAAATTTGGCCTACTAAACTTTCAATATGAGAAAATTGAGATTTAAGGCCATATATTTCCTTAGTAACATCATCGAGCTCTTTATTAATATACTCCATCATAGTTTTTTGCTCTTTAAGTTTGTTTCTAAAGAAACTATTATGCTCAAATTGTAAGGACATGAAACTTTTAGCATTATTTTAAATCTCTTCCAACTTACTATAGTAAGGATCAAAGCTCTTAGGTTGAGCCATACGGGCAAACAAGAAGCACACAAAAAAATGATCAAAAGAAGGGTGAATAAAAAGGCAAATCTTTTTGTGTTTTTCTGAAAACGTTTTAGAAGTGGGGGAGAGGAAAATGAGAGGCAAATGGCAAATAATGTAATGCAAGAGATGAGAGTTTATGATGGGTACTTGGTAGGCTTGATGTAGAACCTCCCCAGCAACGGCGCCAGAAATTCTTCCTGCTACTTCTTGAGCTTGCGTAGATTTTTCCCTTGAAGACAAAAGGGTGATGCAGCAAAGTAGAGATAAGTATTTCCCTCAGTTAAGAACCAAGGTATCAATCCAGTAGGAGGCACAAGCAAGTCTCCAATCTATGCACCTGCACAAACTAACAAACACTTGCACTCAACACGAAAAAGGGGTTGTCAATCCCTTCACGGTCTCGAACAAGAGTGAGATCTAATAGAGATAGGTATAAAAGATTACTAAAACGTAAAACAAAGTAAAAACAAATAAATTGCAGCAAGGTATTTTTGGTTTATAGATCTGAAAATATATGATGGAAAATAGACCCGGGGGCCATAGGTTTCACTAGAGGCTTCTCTCTTGAAGATAGCATACGGTGGGTGAACAAATTACTATTGAGTAATTGATAGAAAAGCGCAAAGTTATGACGATATCTAAGGCAATGATCATGAATATAGGCATCACGTCCATGACAAGTAGACCGAAACGATTCTGCATCTACTACTATTACTCCACACATCGACCGACTCCTGCCTGCATCTAGAGTATTAAGTTCATAAGAACAGAGCAACGCTTTAAGTAAGATGACATGATGTAGAGGGATAAACTCAAGCAATATGATGAAAACCCCATCTTTTTATCCTTGATAGCAACAATACAATACGTGCCTTGCTACCCCTTCTGTCACTGGGTGAGGACACCGTAAGATTGAACCCAAAACTAAGCACCTCTCCCATTGCAAGAAAAACCAATCTAGTTAGCCAAACCAAACAGATAGTTCGAAGAGAAATATAAAGATATCTTAATCATGCATAAAAGAGTTCAGAGAAGACTCAAATAATATTCATAGATAATCTGATCATAAATCCACAATTCATTGGATCTCAACAAACACACCGCAAAAAAGTATTACATCGAATAGATCTCCAAGAACATCGAGGAGAACATTGTATTAAAGATCAAAGAGAGAGAAGAAGCCATCTAGCTACTAGCTATGGACCCGTAGGTCTGTGGTAAACTACTCACGCATCATCGGAAGGGCAGCAAGGTTGATGTAGAGGCCCTTCGTGATCGAATCCCCTTCCGGCAGATCACCGGAAAAGGCCCCAAGATGGGATCTCATGGGAACAGAGGCTTGCGGCGGCGTAAAAGTATTTTGGTAGACGCTTTTGGTGTTGGGGGAATATTTGGGAATTTATAGTGCAAGAATTAGGGTTAGGAGACCCCCGAGGGGCCCACATGCCCTCAGGGCGCCCCCCCAGGGGCATGCGTGGCAGGCTTGTGGCCTCCTCGGCCATCTTCTGACCCCCTCTTCAAGCTCCGTGGATGTCTTCTGGTCCAAGAAAAATCATTGTAAAGTTTTATTTCGTTTGGACTCCGTTTGATATTCCTTTTGTGTAAAACTCAAAAACAAGGAAAAACACAAACTGGCACTGGGCTCTAGGTTAATAGGTTAGTCCCAAAAATAATATAAAATAGCATATTAATGCATATAAAAAACATCCAAAACAGATAATATAATAGCATGGAACAATCAACAATTATAGATACGTTGGAGACGTATCAACGGAGCGGACGCCCGCAAAGCTCCTACGGCTTTGCTTTTGGTTTGCGGGGTTTTGTACAGCCGGACGAGTCCGCGGACGTATGTGGGACGATGTTGGATGGCTTGCTACCTTCAGATAGCTCCGTTCAGACGTTTTGCGGGTTGTTTGAGGGTCCACGTGGGATATGCCCAAATGATACAATCGATCTGTGCAAAAAGAAAAACCCTCATGTTTTGCTTTTGAAAATCCATTCCTCTAGTAGTTCCATTGTGAGTATTCCATCTCCACCAAGGCACGACATTGCTAACATAGAGAACTATCACCTTTTATTAAGTTTTGCCCTTGTGTGCAACATGATCACATCCGCTTCTGTCTTCGCCATCTCTCGACCCTAAAATAGTGGCAGTGTTCTTTAAAAACAACTATGGCGGTGTCACAGCTACGTCATCCGATCCCCAACCTATTGGCTCTGCTAGTCAAGGATCAATTTGTGCCTTTTTCAAACCTTGATGAACATCTGATACGTCCATTTGCATCATGCTTTTATGTTGATATTTATTGCATTATGGGCTGTTATTACACATTATGGTACAATACTTATGCCTTTTCTCTCTTATTTTACAAGGTTTACACAAAGAGGGAGAATGCCGGCAGCTGGAATTCTAGACCGGAAATGAGCAAATCTGAGAGACCTATTCTGCACAACTCCAAAAGTCCTGAAAATTTACGGAGAATTATTTTGGAATATATAAAAAATATTGGGCGAAGAAATACCAGAGGGGGGCCCCCAGGTGGCCACAAGCCTTGGGGGCGCCCCTAGGGCTTGTGGGCCCCCTAGCAGATCTCCGGTGCCCATCTTCTGCTATATGAAGGGTTTTTACCTGGAAAAAATCATAAGGAAGCTTTCGGGACGAAGCGCCGCCGTCTCGAGGCGGAACCTGGGCAGAAGCAATCTAGGGCTCCGGCGGAGCTATTCTGCCGGGGAAACTTCCCTCCGGGAGGGGGAAATCGAAGCCATCGTCATCACCAACGATCCTCTCATCGAGAGGGGGTCAATCTCCATCAACGTCTTCACCAGCACCATCTCCTCTCAAATCCTAGTTCATCTCTTGTATTCAATCTTTGTCTCAAAACCTCAGATTGGTACCTGTGGGTTGCTAGTAGTGTTGATTACTCCTTGTAGTTGATGCTAGTTGGTTTATTCGGTGGAAGATCATATGTTCAGATCCTTAATGATATTTATTACCACTCTGATTATGAACATGAATATGCTTTGTGAGTAGTTACGTTTGTTCCTGAGGACATGGGAGAAGTCTTGTTATAAGTAATCATGTGAATTTGGTATTCGTTCGATATTTTGATGAGATGTATGTTGTCTTTCCTCTAGTGGTGTTATGTGAATGTCGACTACATGACATTTCACCATGATTTGGGCCTAGGGGAAGGCATTGGGAAGTAATAAGTAGATTATGGGTTGCTAGAGTGATAGAAGCTTAAACCCTAGTTTATGCGTTGCTTCGTAAGGGGCTGATTTGGATCCACATGTTTCATGCTATGGTTAGATTTATCTTAATTCTTCTTTCGTAGTTGCGGATGCTTGCGAGAGGGGTTAATCATAAGTGGGAGGCTTGTCCAAGTAAGGACAGCACCCAAGCAGCGGTCCACCCACATATCAAATTATCAAAGTAACGAACGCGAATCATATGAGCATGATGAAAACCAACTTGACAACAATTCCCATGTGTCCTCGGGAGCATTTTGCTTTATATAAGAGTTCGTCCAGGCTTATCCTTTGCTACAAAAAGGATTGGGCCACCTTGCTGCACCTTAGTTACATTTGTTACTTGTTACCTATTACGAATTATCTTATCACAAAACTATCTGTTACCGATAATTTCAGTGCTTGCCGAAAATACCTTGCTGAAAACCGCTTGTCATCTCCTTCTGCTCCTCGTTGGGTTCGACACTCTTACTTATCGAAAGGACCACGATAGATCCCCTATACTTGTGGGTCATCAAGACTCTTTTCTGGCGCCGTTGCCGGGGAGTGAAGCGCCTTTGGTAAGTGGAATTTGGTAAGGAAACACTTATATTACGTGCTGAAATTTACTGTCACTTGTCACTATGGAAAATCATCCTTTGAGGGGTTTGTTCGGGGTATCTTCACCCCGACCGGAAGAGCAAAGAGTTGACCCTTAACCTACTGAACCTACTGAAAATATTTATTATGAAATTCCTTCGGGTATGATAGAGAAACTGCTAGCTAATCCTTATGCAGGAGATGGAACATTACATCATGAAATGCATCTAATCTATGTGGATGAAGTTTGTGGATTATTTAAGCTTGCAGGTTTGCCCAAGGATGAATTCAATAAGAATGTCTTCCCTTTATCTTTGAAGGAGAAGGCTTTGACATGGTATAGGCTATGCGATGATATTGGGACTTGGAATTACAACCGATTGAAATTGGAATTTCATCAGAAGTTTTATCCTATGCATCTGGTTCATCGTGATCGGAATTATATATATAATTTTTGGCCTCATGAAGGAGAAAGTATCGCTCAACATTGGGGGAGGCTTAAGTCAATGTTATATGCATGCCCCAATCATGAGCTCTCAAGAGAAATTATTATTCAGAATTTTTATGCTCGGCTTTCTCGTAATGATCAATCCATGCTCGATACTTCTTGTACTGGTTCTTTTATGAAGAAGACTATTGAATTCAAATGGGATCTCTTGGAAAGGATTAAATGCAACTCTGAAGATTGGGAACTCGACGAAGGTAAGGAGTCAGGTATAAACCTTAAGTTCGATTGTGTTAAATCTTTTATGGATACCGATGCTTTTCGTGAATTTAGCACTAAATATGGACTTGACTCTGAGATAGTAGCTTCATTCTATGAATCATTTGCTACTCATGTTGATCTCCCTAAGGAGAAGTGGTTTAAATATCATCCTCCCATTGAAGTAAAAATAGGAGAACCTATTAAAGCTGAAGAGGAAACTATTACTTATAATGTTGATCCTGTTATTCCTACTGCTTATATTGAGAAACCACCTTTCCCTGTTAGGATAAAAGAACATGCTAAAGCTTCAGCTATGGTTCGTAAGAGTTATACTAGAACACCTTCACCCCCTGAACAAATTAAAGTTGAACCTAGTATTGCTATGGTTAAAGATCTCTTGGTCGATAATATTGATGGGCATGTTATTTACTTCTGTGATGAAGCTGCTAGAATTGCTAGACCCGATAATAAAGATAAACATAGACCTGTTGTTGGCATGCTTGTTGTTTCTGTTAAAATAGGAGATCATTGTTATCATGGCTTATGTGATTTGGGTGCTAGTGTGAGTGCAATTCCTTTTACTTTATACCAAGAAATTATGAATGATATTGCACCTACTGAAATAGAAGACATTGATGTCACTATTAAGCTTGCCAATAGAGATACTATATCACCAATTGGGATTGTTAGAGATGTTGAAGTCTTGTGTGGGAAAATAAAATACCCTACTAATTTTCTAGTTCTTGGTTCCCCACAAGATGATTTTTGTCCCATTATATTTGGTAGACCTTTCTTGAACACTGTTAATGCTAAAATAGATTGTGAGAAAGAAACTGTTAGTGTAAGTTTTGGGGATGTGTCTCATGTGTTTAATTTCTCCAAATTTCGTAGACAACCCCATGATAAAGAATTGCCTAGTAAAGATGAAATTATTGGTCTTGCTTCTATTGCCGTGCCTCCTACTGATCCTTTAGAACAATATTTGCTAGACCATGAAAATGATATGTTCATGAATGAAAGAAAGGAATTAGATGAGATTTTCTTTAAACAAATGCCTGTTTTGAAACGCAATTTGCCTGTTGAGACTCTTGAAGATCCTCTACCACCCAAGAGTGATCTGGTGTTTGATCTTAAACAATTACCTGATACTTTGAAATATGCTTATCTCGATGAGAAGAAGATATATCCTGTTATTATTAGTGCTAACCTTTCAGAGTATGAAGAAAAGAAAGTATTGAAAACTCTGAAGAAGCACTGTGCAGCTATTGGATATACTCTGGACGATCTTAAGGGCATTAGTCCCACTCTATGTCAGCACAAAATTAATATGGAACCTGATGCTAAACCAGTCATTGATCACCAGCGATGGTTGAATCCTAAGATGAAAGAAGTGGTAAGAAATGAAATACTAAAGCTTCTGGACGCAGGTATAATTTATCCTATTGCTGATAGTAGATGGGTAAGTCCTGTTCATTGTGTCCCTAAGAAGGGAGGTATTACTGTTGTTCCTAATGATAAGAATGAATTGATCCCGCAAAAGAATTGTCACAGATTATAGAATGGTAATTGATTTTAGGAAGTTAAACAAAGCTACTAGGAAAGATCATTATCCTTTACCCTTTATTGATCAAATGCTAGAAAGACTATCAAAACATACACACTTCTACTTTCTAGATGGTTATTCTGGTTTTTCCCAAATACCTGTGTCACAAGTGGATCAAGAAAAAACTACGTTTACTTGCCCTTTTGGTACCTTTGCTTATAGACGTATGCCTTTTTGTTTATGTAATGCACCTGCTACCTTTCAAAGATGTATGACTGCTATATTCTCCGACTTTTGTGAAAAGATTGTTGAGGTTTTCATGGATGATTTCTCCGTTTACGGAACTTCTTTTGATGATTGCTTAAGCAACCTTGATCGAGTTTTGCAGAGATGTGAAGAAACTAATCTTGTCTTGAATTGGGAGAAGTGCCACTTTATGGTTAATGAAGGTATTATCTTGGGGCATAAAATCTCTGAAAGAGGTATTGAAGTTGATAAAGCTAAAGTGGATGCTATTGAAAAAATGCCGTGTCCTAAAGATATCAAAGGTATAAGAAGTTTCCTTGGCCATGCTGGTTTTTATAGGAGGTTTATTAAAGACTTCTCTAAAATTTCTAGGCCCCTTACTAATCTTTTGCAAAAGGATGTTCCATTTGTTTTTGATGATGATTGTGTAGAAGCATTTGAAATACTTAAGAAAGCCTTAATTTCTGCACCTATTGTTCAACCACCTGATTGGAACCTACCCTTTGAAATTATGTGCGATGCTAGTGATTATGCTATTGGTGCTGTTCTGGGACAAAGAGTTGATAAGAAATTAAATGTTATCCATTATGCTAGTAAAACTCTAGACAGTGCTCAAAGAAACTATGCTACTACTGAAAAAGAATTTTTAGCAGTTGTATTTGCTTGTGATAAGTTCAGATCTTATATTGTTGATTCCAAAGTAACTGTTCACACTGATCATGCTGCTATTAAATACCTTATGGAAAAGAAAGATGCTAAACCTAGACTCATTAGATGGGTTCTCTTGTTGCAAGAATTTGATTTGCATATTATTGATAGAAAGGGAGCTGAGAACCCCGTAGTAGACAACTTGTCTAGGTTAGAAAATATTCTTGATGACCCACTACCTATTGATGATAGCTTTCCTGATGAACAATTGGCTGTCATAAATGCTTCTTGTAGTACTCCATGGTATGCTGATTATGCTAATTATATTGTTGCTAAATTTATACCACCTAGTTTCACATACCAACAAAAGAAAAAGTTTTTCTATGATTCAAGACATTACTTCTGGGATGACCCACACCTTTATAAAGAAGGGGTAGATGGTGTTATTAGGCGTTGTGTACCTGGGCATGAACTGGAACAGATCCTACGCAAGTGTCACTCCGAGGCCTACGGAGGACACCATGCTGGTGATAGAACTGCACACAAGGTATTACAATCTGGTTTTTATAGGCCTACTCTTTTTAAGGATGCTCGTAAGTTTGTCTTGTCTTGTGATGAATGTCAAAGAATTGGTAATATTAGTAGACATCAGGAAATGCCTATGAATTATTCACTTGTTATTGAACCATTTGATGCTTGGGGATTTGATTATATGGGACCTTTTCCTTCCTCTAATGGGTTTACACATATTTTGGTTGCTGTTGATTATGTTACTAAGTGGGTAGAAGCTATTCCAACTAGTAGTGCTGATCATAACACCTCCATTAAAATGCTTAAAGAAGTTATTTTCCCGAGGTTTGGAGTCCCTAGATATTTAATGACCGATGATGGTTCACACTTTATTCATGGTGCTTTCCGTAAATTGCTTGCTAAATATGATGTTAACCATAGAATTGCATCTCACAATCACCCTCAATCTAGTGGTCAAGTAGAATTAAGTAACCGAGAAATAAAGATGATTTTGCAAAAGACTGTTAATAGATCTAGAAAGAATTGGTCTAAGAAACTTGATGATGCGTTATGGGCTTATAGAACTGCTTATAAAAACCCTATGGGTATGTCTCCATATAAAATGGTTTATGGAAAAGCATGTCACTTACCTCTTGAATTATAACATAAAACTTGTTGGGCAATTAAAGAGCTCCACTATGATTTCAAACTTGCCGATGAGAAGAGGTTATTTAACATTAGCTCACTTGATGAATGGAGAACCCAAGCCTATGAAAATGCCAAACTGTTTAAAGAGAAAGTTAAAAGATGGCATGATAAAAGGATACAAAAGCGTGAATTTAATGTAGGTGACCATGTATTGCTATACAATTCTCGTTTAAGATTTTTTGTAGGAAATCTTCTCTCTAAATGGGAAGGGCCTTAAATTGTCGAGGAAGTTTATCGTTCCGGTGCCATCAAAATTGTTAGGACCGAGAGTATATCGACCAGAGGGGGGGTGAATGGGAGATTCAAATTTTCTTCGAAATCTTTGAAATCTAGTCCACACACCGCAACGGAATAGAGTATAGAGAGAAATGCACTGAATCAGATTTCCTCGTCAGAAGCATATTCATCGAGAAAGGCATTTACAACAGAGCGAGCTTGATTGATAATAGGTTTAACTGCGATGAGAGTTATGCAACAAGCAAACAAGTGTAACAGAATGAAACAAAACATAACGACCATTGAAGAAAATACAATCTCAGGGTTACACCATATAATAAGGATACCAATTGATAATGAAGGAATAAGGACGAAGATAATGAAATGATTTGATACTACAACACAGGATAAATGACACAGATAAGAACAAAGATCAGATAAACCAGAGGCACTGAGCACAAATGTAAACTACTGAAAGAATTGCAGTAGAGTAGATATAACCAGTGGTGCTCGATGGCGACAAGATATTTGGTAGACCAGTTCACCCTTCTGCCAAAGGGCTACTTCTGGTTGGAGGGGCTGTGACTTAACACGGAAGATAAACTCTCTTCACCCTATTCTCCTTCAACACAGAGCTGATCAGACTCAGGTTGATTTCACTTGTGGTAGATCCTTGTCGGCAATCTCCAAACCTTCGGTCGACCTTTGCGAACCACAATCACTCTTGGTTGCTGAAGATCAGGCTCGGTGAAGACAACGACTCTTCATCACTCGAAGCCAAACCTATCCGTCTAGAGAGTGCGCAGCTCTTAAGAGTAACAGGTACAAGAACTCTCACTCGGATCTGCTGTGATGCTAAACCACTGTCTAAGTTTGGGCTCTTGATTTTTCTCTCGGTGGATCTTAAACTCAAATCACTCAAAGAGGGGTTGCTCAAATCAATCTTCTCAGAAATCTCAAGCGGAGCAGCCAATGGATAACGTTGGAGCGGGGTGGCTATTTATAGCCGCAGCCTTCCCAGATGGGAAATGACCAAATTGGACATCGGCCTCAGCCAATAGCCGAGCGACACGATTCCAACAGTCGGATTTGAGCTCAACGGTAACATTCCTTGCTGAGCAAGAAATGCTAACTCCTCGGTCCGAGGCAAATCTCTCGCAGCGAAGAAGATCACAGTCTCTTGCTGGCAAGTATTTACTCGAAGCACAAAGAGATTTCTCTCGCATCTTTCATAGGTTGTAGCTAAGCATCACAGCTGATCTAAGCAACAAGAACCTATACCCCTCTTAATAGTATGGAGGTCCTATGACTCAAAAGACTGAAAGAAGAAAAACTCAATGAATGCTACGTCTTCATTTTGTCTTCGACTTCAATCACTGCAGTCAATTTCTTCGGACGACAGTATTGAAACAGAAAGCTTCGCTATCTCAGCAAATCTTTCGAGGGGTCGATTTCTTCACATTAATCTTCTTGACTCTATCTCTTCATCAGATGTAGCTCGTTCTTCTCTGCAGCGCAGATATGCTTCGGTGAAGTTCCTAGAACTCTGCACCGGAGACAGCATTCTCTTTGGTTGAGTATGGACTTTTTCTCTCTGTGTGCACTAGCAAACACATTAGTCCATACCTGTTTCTGTCAACAATCTCCAAAACTCAAGGTAGGCAGATATTGCACCAACAATCTCCCCCTTTTTGGACGACTGTTGACAAAACAGATCACATCGAATGATAGATAATGAATGGAATGTAATGCGAAGAATAATGAATTATGAGAGAGGTTTATGAAGATAAGATATTCTCCCCCTTAAGTTATGCTTCGGTTTGGGAAAGTATATTTCTCTTCATATGAGTGTCATTGATAAAGATTTCATACTGGAGTTCTTTCAATGCACTCGACGGTGTCTGAGGTAGTTCCTGTCACAAAAACTTCGACAAGGGTTAGAAGAGAAAACATGGTAAGTTTTGTGACATGGATAAATCATGAATGTTTTCTCAGAGCACAATTTTGGATCCACGTGAGAGATAACTTTCCTGCATGTTAGATGTATAATAAGATCAACAGGATCGAATGATAATTCATTGCTCACAGTGAATAGGCTTCGAAGATGCTTTCCCTTGTAATTCGGTGATGCATATGATATCCGAGAGAAACACTTTGTCAGCCATAGATAGCCTTCACAGGGCATTTGTGCATCGACTGACTATATTTTCCTGCAAGATTAGATATTAAATAGCAATAAGAGCATATCCAACCATTAGTTATGAATCACACAGTGCTCCAATATAATATCATCATTTGATGATTCTCTGTTCGTTGAAGAGAATTAATGTGTCCCTGTAAGAAGAATAATCGTCTGTGATATCATTCACAGGACAACCATATTTAATGGTACCTGCAGACAAATAATGCGAAGAAGTAGTATTGCAGGCGGGGGGTTATTAACATTACATGACGACCGAAGTTTTAACACCACATGCGGTGCGATAAGGTTCTAAAGCAAATTGTTCGAAGAGAAACCAAATGAAAGTTCGAAGCAAAATCACCCTGCAAACCCCGATAGATTATCACTTGATGTTATCCTCCCCCTTTTTGTCAACAAGTGTCCAAAAGGATAGAGAGTTTGAAAGGACATGCGGTGCCCCCATGTTTGGTTTTGGTAATTGATGACAATCTCTATGGACTAATGGTTGCCTTGAGTTATATTCGTAGGCTTTGTCCATAGGCTTTTCTTGAAGTCCATTTATTGGTTTCAAGAAGTTTATGTGGCCAAGGTGCTTTTCAAGGAATTATCCAAAGTTTGGTCATGTCAGTGTTGAGCTTATTGCAAGCATGTCTTGAAGAAGAAGATTGTGTGATCATTCATGTTTACCTTCAAGACATCATCCAAATGAAGAGAGTTGGAAAGATTCAAGGTTGATCAAGACTAAGAACAGAGAGTGATTTAAGTTGATCAACACACAAAGCATACAAGATGTACCGAGAGGGATCAAGTGATCCCATGGTATGGTAAGCATTGTCCATTACGCTTTGTGTACTAACCCATGGTCTTCGTGAGAGTTCTATGTGGGGTTAGGTATGTTTCCATGGGATTGCGTCAAGAGGAAGATCTCATACAACCCATGGAGGATGACATCAAGTGGTGATCGTGATCAAGATTGCGGTGTGCAAGTTCAAGTGGAGCATCACTAAGAGATCAAGTGCTTGAAGCTTGCCGTCCATTGTGGTGACAATGGACTTGTGAAGATGTGCCGAAGAGTGGCTCACCCATAGTGGAGTATGGGGGAGCAATCAACCAGTCTTCATCGAGCCAACGCAATCAAGAAAGGTGGTCAACTTGAGGGAGTCAAGATCGTCATCATCCAGCTCAAGTGGACTATGTGCAAGGCAAAGGTTTTCCCTTGATAGGTTTTCTATTTTACCGGTCTCATGGTGGTAGTTGGGAGACCAGGTTATAGGATCGATTGTCGTACTATCTATTGGGGCTCTCAAGTTACTAGCTTGATCGCATCATTCGTAGAGAGCTCAAACCATTGCATCCTTGCATCATCTTTCTTGGTTCTTGCTTGGTGTTTCTCTGTGTGAGTTTTAGAGCTTATGGTCATCTTCTTGACAAGCTCGAGTTCATCGAAAATGGAGTTCACTTGCTTCTTCTATGATGTTTTCGATGTTGGAGGTTATGCCGATTCTTCTTTGTTGGAGGTTTCACTCTTCTTTATCTAAGGCATACCTTCCCTATCGCTGTTGGATAGTTCTAGTCGTCATCTATCCAACAAGCTTGAGTTTGCTCAATTCAGAGCTCATTTGCAGAAGTTGTGGCAGTTCTGGTTTTCCTGGAGTATCTGTTTTGCTTGGAAGTGGCATAAGGGAGGCGCCAGCGGTAGTACCGCGGCCCGGGAGTGGCAGTACCGCTGAAAGCCATAAGCGGTAGTACCACTGTTTCACAGCGGTAGTATCGCCCACGGCCACAGGCGATAGTACGGCTCCGGTTCCGCGCTAGTACCGCCTCGACTCGAGACCTGCGTGTCTCGTGTCGGGTTCAGCGGCAGTAGGAGCGGTAGTACCGCTTATAAGCGGTAGTACCGCCCCTACTACCGTTACTAGTGCCGCTCAATGGCCCTCCTCTCTGTTCCTTCTCCCTTAGGCGATGTGCAAGGTCCCAGCGGTAGTACCGCTGGGCCGAGCGGCAGTACCACTACAGCCAGCGGTAGTACCGCCCGTTGCGGGCTGAGAATGGGGATAACGGTTGGATTTTTTCCCTCCTATAAAAGGGGGTCTTCTTCCCCATTGAGCCTTATCCTTTGAGCTCGTGTTCTTCCCCCATTGTTGACCTTCTTCGAGCTTGCTATCTCTCAATCCCTCCATGGATTCTTGCTAGTTTTTGGGGGAAAAGAGAGAGGAGATCTAGATCCACATTTCCACCAATCACTTTCTCCTCTATGTGAGGGGAACCCCTTGGATCTAGATCTTGGAGTTCTTGGTGTTCTCCTTCATGTTCTTCCTCTCTTTTTCTTCCATAGCTTCCGTTGCTTTGGTGGGATTTGAGAGTGAGGGACTTGGGCACTTCGTGTGCCCTTGCCATTGCATTTGGTGCATCGGTTTGAGTTCTCCACGGTGATACGTGGTGGTGAAGTTGAGAAGCTTATTACTCTTGGGTGCTTGGTACCCTTGAGCTTGTTCCTCTTGGGTGCTTGGGCGCCCTAGACGGTTGGTGGTGTTCGGAGCTCAATCATTGTGGTGTAAAGCTCCGGACAAGCGTCGGGGTCTCCAATTAGGTTGTGGAGATCGCCCCGAGCAATTTGATGGATACCGGTGACCGCCCCCAAGGGTTGCCAAAGTGTACGGCTTCGGTGACCGCCCCCAAGGGTTGCCATTTGTACGGGTTCGGTGACCGCCCTCAAGGGTCCCTTAATGGAATCACGGCATCTTGCATTGTGCGAGGGCGTGAGGAGATTACGGTGGCCCTAGTGGCTTCTTGGGGAGCATTGTGCCTCCACACCGCTCCAAACGAAGATTAGCATCCACAAGGGTGTGAACTTCGGGATACATCGTCGTCTCCGCGTGCCTCGGTTATCTCTTACCCGAGCCATTTACTTATGCACTTTACTTTGTGATAGCCATATTGTTTCATGTCATATATCTTGCTATCACATAGTTGTTTATATTGCTTAGCATAAGTTGTTGGTGCACATAGGTGAGCCTAGTTGTTGTAGGTTTTGTGCTTGACAGATTAACCGCTAGGTTTATTCCGCATTTGTTCAAGCCTAAACCGTAATTATTTTAAAGCGCCTATTCACCCCCCCTCTAGGCCACATCCACGATCTTTTAGAGTTCACACGAGGAATCACTCTGATGGAGTATCTTCTGAGTCGGAGTTGAAACCACTTGAAGAACCAGAATCAGAAGAGTGTGGAATGGTCGAGGTAGAAGCAGGTGCAGCAGTCTTGGCTTTGAGGGGCTTCGAAGGATTTGCATCTGGCTTGAAAATGCGTGTGCTTGCTGTTTCTTTAATTTCATCATCGTGGTTGACAAACAACGGATCCGTTGAAGCAGAATGCTGTGGGAGATCTGGAGTTTGTCTTCGAACACGCGGGACTGCAAGCAGGTCCAGATAATCATAATCCTTGAAGAGGCCCTTCTTGGCTAGATCCTTGCGAGAGAAACGCCTCCTCAGCAAGGTCCAAGATCTCTTTCTTGCATCTTTCTCATGAAGAAGGATTTGCCTGGTGTGATTATGAAGCAGATTCAGTTCAGTAAGCAATTCCATCTTTTCCTTCCTATCCATCCTGATACGCCTCTCCAAAGTCTGCTGTGTGCGAATGCAAATTTCATACAGCGATGGATTTTCTTCTCGAGGAACTTCAACTTTGGCTTCTTTGACCTTCGATGCATTCTCAGATGCTGAAGCATTTGCACCCATGTCAACAGGTTCTTTCCCCTTTTTGTATTCCTTCACTATGCGCAGAGTGTCACGGACAGGTGGCATGAATACCTTCGATGCATAGGCCCAGAAGAATTTTTCATTTGTAAGCTGCTCAATGGCATACATGATCCAAGGAGCATAGGGCTTGAGCGACTGAGGGCTGTCTGCAGCACATGCCAGATTCCGAATGAATAGGTCAGGAATGTCGAATTTGATTCCCTGA
Organism: Thinopyrum elongatum; assembly: GCA_011799875.1. Lineage (NCBI taxonomy): Eukaryota > Viridiplantae > Streptophyta > Magnoliopsida > Poales > Poaceae > Thinopyrum > Thinopyrum elongatum. The sequence continues at coordinate 467,438,251 of CM022301.1, read as the reverse complement.
GAAATTGGCACTAGAGCATTTCCTACGATGCCTTTGATGGCGTTGGGCCGATTGGTTGGCGTAATGGTATTGCACATGATGTGGAATAGCACTTTGTTGTCATAGGCCAACTTCTTCGGGTCAACATCTATGCATTCATCACCCACCAAGGTGGGATCCATCAGGAAATGGAGTTGAGCATCTAACACCTCCCAGAAATGCAGCCTGTGTTCTCTGTCATTATCAAATTCGCATTGAGGCAAATTGATCAGGGCCAAAAAATGATCTGCTGAGCATTTGATTCTCTCTCCGCCTGTCATCCATTTGAGCGTCCAGGTTGAAGTGTTTTCCATCTGCCCTGTGATGCATAGAACTGAAGAATAATCTCTTTGTTCCATCCATGATTGAAACGCATGAAACCCTTCAGAAGAGCATGCTCAATATGGTCAAGGGCGTTGTGGAAGCAAGGCATTCCTTCGAGCTTGGCGAAGTTTATCATCTTGTGATTAAAAATCCTGTGCTTGCCAAACAAGATCCGAGCATAATATATTGCCTGCTCCTCTGTCCAGAACCTTGGTGACAAAGACATTCTTTCTCCTTCGTAGGGGCTCACCCCAGAGAATGCAAGCTTCGCTGAGTGAAGCTGCTCATTGAAAGCTGGGCCATAGGGGCCATACTCAGATGAAAATAGCGGGAAAGATTCCTGAGGTTTTTTTCGATAAACTTCTGCGCTAATTTCCATCAGCTGAACATCATCAGTTGCAGATGCATTCTCATCAGAGGGTTGTACGGGCACATGAGGTATGATATCCTTCTCTGAAGCAGACGGCATGGGATCATCAGACCGTTGATCATTTTTCTTCGCCGGAACTCCTTCAGCAGCTTTCTCAGATTCAGGCTCAAGGGCCTTTTCTTTCGGTGATTCAGCGATTGGTGGTGGTGGAACAAAAACTTCTCCAGCCTGCTGCGGCAGCACTGGTGGTAAGACTTGGTGGGACTGAATAGGTGGTACAACTTCTTCATCCTTCTTCTCGTGAGCCATGGGCTCTTCAATCTTCTTTCCTTCCTGTTCCGGTTGTGAAGCCAAGGAACCAGGAGTAGGGTCAACCTCCATCGGGGCAGGGGCACCAGATGAGGAGACCGTTGGGGCAGTACTTGTAGGAGATATGCCCTAGAGGCAATAATAAATACTATTATATATCTCCCTGTTCATAATTAGGTTTATGTTCTATGCTATAACTGCTATGGTTCTCGAGTCTACAAATAAAACGAGGCTTGGAGGAAGACTCATATGCACGTGTGGAATAATAAACGGTAAAATGTATTCCTAGTCTGGCCTCTAAGACTAGCTCAAGTGTTGCATGATGGTTCTGTTTTCCTGATCATGGGCATGTCTATGCCAACAACTTTTGAGGGCACAATGTTAGGAGAACACTTGTGTTGAATCGACCCGAATTAATGTTATGCTATGAGATACATTCGTCATGAGTTAATGGTTAATAACACAGAGATGGTTAACGTTTGCATGATTCCTTAGACCATGAGAGTATCGAGTTTCTTCATGCTTGATTCATGAACTTTGGGGTTTGTTAAACGTCATCCGTAAATGGATGGCTATTACGGCGGCTTACGGGTTCATGGGAAAGTATGTCAAGTAACTAGATAGCTCGAGATTGGGATTTGCTCCTCCGACGATGGAGAGATATCTCTGGGCCCTCTCGGTGTTATGGTGTCCATCATCGTCTGGCCAGACACTGTGTGATTTGATCACGGGGATGCCGGAACACGTAACGAGAAAATAGAACAATACCGGTAACGAGGTAACTGGCTTAGTGGACAAGTTGTTGATCCACGGGAATGCCAACATGTCTCACCTCGGGTATTTGTAACATATCGCGAAGCAACAGGAATAGCACACGGCAACTGGAGGTTCACTCGAATATTCATTCGTGTGGGTATAGGGGTCAATATGGGTGTCCACGGCTCCGATGTTGATCATTGATCGGAAGGGGTTCCGTGTCATGTCTGTACTTCACCGAACCTATAGGGTCACACGCTTAAGGGTCATCTATCTGCTGAATACTAGACAGGGAGTCTGAGAGAAAATCACCGAAAAAGTTTCGGACAGCGGAAAAGTTCCGCAGAGAGAGGTCACCGGATGAGTTCCGGTGAAACTGAAAAGTTGTTTCAGAGGATACCATAAAGTCAAATTGGTTTCGGCACATGCCCGATAATTCTTGGAGGGTGCCAGAATCATTCTGGAAACTTTTGGGAATTTTCTGGAAGAAAAACCGGAAATGTTCCGGAGCTGCCGGAACCACTTCAGATGCTTTTCGCAGATGAAAATCACTAATCTGGAATTGTTCCAGAACGCGTTGAAAATTATTTTAGTGGGTACTGGAAATGTTCTAAGCCCACATATATATTTTCAGTTCGAACGGACGCTGAAAAATGTCGTCGTGAATAGTGAAAGTGCTTTTTGGGTGGCTTCTTGGAGAAGCCACCTTGAGGGTCCTTTGGTATTTTTCCCCTTGGCTTCTTGGAGAAGCCACCCTTGGGCTTGGCCTATAAATAGGGGTGGAGGGGGCTGCCTAAAGACTCACTCCTTCTCACATACAAGTGCCATTGCAATGATCTGGCTTCTCTCTCCCTCCCTGCGAAATAGTTTCGTAGAGCCGAAAGGCTGTCTGGGTTCCGGTGGGAACTAGTTCTGGATGGCGAAGCCCTGCCGGATAGATGACACCGTATGTGTGCAACTCTGTAGAGAGGTCGTAGTTTCGATCTTAGTGCCCGAGTGGCTGTTCGAGAGTGCCTCCCGAAGGGCTGTCCAAGTGACGGTCCAAATTCTGTGAGTCCTCCCGAAGGGCTGTCCGAGTGACCGTCTGAGTTTCGAAGGTCCTCCCGAAGGGCTGTCCGCGACACTGTCCGGGGGACTGTTCAACCGCCTCCCGGAGGGCTGTCCTGGGCGCGGATGAGGGTATACATCCTCACGGTTGGGAGGTTGTAAATCCTAGCTGCGGGGATCTGCACCGCCGATCGTCATCGACTCTACTTCCGCTGCGCTACGAGTCGGTAACAAAAATGATCAAACCTTGTATGCAGTCTCCATAGTGGTCCTGGGCTGGTGCGTAGGTCTGAAAATTTTTGTTTTCTGCTGCGTTACCCTACAGTACTTTGGGCAGCAATTTGCTCCCCCTCAACCTTTTCTTCCTCCTCAGTGGGTCTGGAGGGTCTAGCTTGAATGTTCTTCGCAGGCGATGAGACTAGCTTCTCCATTTCAATTTCTTCGTCAATCTTTTCCTCGGGAGCATTTTCCTCGGGCACAGTCATAACTTCATCAGGATTGACAAGATAAATGTCCACCACATCCGCTTCTTGTTCGACTGAGGTAGGAATTACAACAGTCTCAACTTGTTGTTCGGCTACTTCCTCGGGACGAGGGGATGGTGGAATCTGTTGAAGTGGTGCACTTGAGTCAATAGGAGCATCAGCTGAAGCAGATTTGACACGACTGTTCTTGACTTCTTTTGGCTTATTTGCTCTGGCCTGAGCTCTCTGGCGTTTTTCCTCTTCTCCTTGCGTAGAGCAAGATTTTCCTGACGCTGAATCTCTTCGATTCTTTGATCACAAAGCTGGGAGACATCCATTTTCATCCTAGAGTGCCACTCTATCTTGCTGTTCCTCATGGTAGTGAGGGCTTTGGTGGTTTCAAGAGTGGCCTTGTTCACATCCTTTCTTTCAGCTTCAGACTTGGCTTCCATTCTCATTTTCTCCAGAAGCTTCTTATCTTCGACAGCCTGATTGAGTTCTTTGGTGATTTCCTTCAGATCAGTGAAGTGTTTTGCCACCATCTTGGTAATATCTTCAGGCAGACCCAAATCACCCAACTCAGCTGGATTGGCATCATAGGAAGCACCTTCAATGATGTCGAATATCATATCAAAATCATATTCCTCTATGGAAGCAGGAATAATTTTCTTTGCCTTCTTGGCGAAAACAACTGCTTTTTCATCAGTGACCAGCTTCCTCTTGGCAGCTGAGGCAGCAGAACTCGAAGGTTTATCGAAGGGAACTGGTGCAAGCCTTGGTGAGGATCTTACAGGCGGTGATTTCTTAGCAGGTGATGGAGTGTGATATGGCTTATCGAGCAACGCTCGTTGATCGCACATGGGAATTTCATCGCCAGCATTATTATCAGAAGATTCTTCATCAGACGAGGCAGATGCAACCTTTATGGACTTACTCACAACAGACTTCTTCTTCGGAGCTCGAGGAGAAACTGACTTCCTCTTCTTCTTCTCTTTTCGGGCAGAGCCCTTTCCTTCTTCTCAATTACATCTTGTTGAGTCGGCTCAACATTCCGCTGCTCAACTTGGTTCTTCTTCGGAAGCCTAGCCTCACGCTTAGCCTTTGCCTTTTCCCTCTTAGCAACTTCTTCGGGAAAATCAGTTGTGGTTTTCAAAGAATCGGCATGAGCGTTGGGAGGTGGTGCTGGCCTTACTTTCTCATCTTCCTGGCCTAGACAGCCTTCTGCAATGCAATCATTCCAGGGTGGAGTGAAAGCAAACAATATCTGATATTTCTGTCGAACGTTCTCGTAGTTGAACCATTTCTTCGCCCAATGCCGGCAAATCTTTTGCAATCTAGTGTTCCTGTCTTGAGCTGTTTCCACACCTGGTGGAGTCCTGTATGTTTCCTGATCAGACATCTCAGCTGATGTATTTCTTTCTCTTCCTCTGCCACCCTTCTTGGGATTTCCATCTGAGAACATGGTCTTGGAATCAGTGACTAGCTCATCTTCTGGCTGACTGTGAGCAGAAGGAATATCATCATCAACGTCATCAGCAGATTCTGGTTCGACCTTCTTCTTCGGCGCTCTTGGTGGCTTGGCGGATTTTCGTTCGACCACCTTTGCTTTGGCAGCCACCCTTGGTTGCTGAGGGATTTCTTCCTCTGAACCAGAATGCTCATCCGAACTGTTTGCCATGACCACTCCTGAAGAAAAACACAAGAGCGAAAGAAAGCACGGTCGAGGTCACAAGCATGCACATAGGAAATTTTTAACACAAAACAGAAGGTTTTACAGGAGGAACCGATGGATTCAAGTCATGCACTGGCAAGATATCATCGAGTAAATTCTAGTATGCCTAAGGACGACACAACAGATTCTCTAATCTTTCGAATAGCATGCACAGTGAACCCTAGATCCAAAGGACATGTACGAGGAACAACTACAAACCATACAAGTGAAAACTAGCAGAGCCTAGAGGATCTACCGCACAGAAATAACATGGAATAAATCGCGTTGGGAGGAACTGCTCTAGAACAGGAGTTGAGTAGAGCAAGAACCGGATCTGAATGCCCTAACTTGGCGAGACAGATCAACTATGACAGAGCGGGAAGGAGCATTTACCGCACTAGCGCGACCAACGGTGACGGAGCTTCGCCAGAGTTGCACGACAATGCTTGACGTCAACGCTGCTTCGAGCTCGGCTTGGGCGGAGAGCGAGAGTAGGGTTTGAGGCTAAACAGAGAGGAACTAAGGAAGAAGAGACCCGGAGCGGGGGGGGGGGGGGGTGGGTTTATAGCCTGCAGGACAACCCAACCCACGCACTCCTAAATCTACGGACGAAAAAATCGGGACGTTCCACATTCAACGGACGAGATCACGATGAAGAGATCGTGGGCACGTGTCAGCCGTTTCCTGCGAAATTTTCGGTAACTGGACTTAATGCCAAAGGATTTGAGGAAGGGCAAGCGCCAAAAACAGATGAAGGAATTGAGGATGATTTAATTCACGACCAAGGACGTCGGAAAGAAATCTTCTTCAGATCAAGTGCATGTTTGTGACACGAGGAACAAAAAAACAGAATAGGAATCTAGATGAAAACACAAAAGAAAACAACTGAAAAGGAGAGCAAGAACACTACGAATAAAAACAAGAAAACAAGAGCACCAACAATGATTGCACTCAGGGCATAGGATGAGAGTGTGATATCCTTGAGAGAGTTTCCTGCGAGAAATGATTAGTTCTTCTTCACAACCCACACCTGTGTGGGAGGTGATGACCTCATTTGCTTCGCCTAGCTTGGGATATTTCTTCGGCGTGTTCTGCGTGACACCTGAGTACTATGATAATAATCATATGAATAGGCGTTGAAGTTGTTTCCAGATGCATGAGTATAATGATTAGAGGATATGCGCATGTACTCCTTCTGACGCAAGTGAGGGTGATAATCATTCGAGAATGATAATTGATTCGGCTGTGAATGGTAGCCATTTCCTCGTCGAGGATTATCCTGCACAGTCAGATTAGCAGTAACAGATAGATTTTCAATGATATTTTTCTTCACCCAGATTTGTTTCTTGGGAGAGCCTGCCCTTTAGTTAGTTCTAACATATCAAGCGAAAACCTTACCATTCTGTTGCTTGAAGAGTTTGTAATTTGAGTCATTTGCCTCATCAGTTTCAATAGAAATGGGCGAAAGATAACCAGATAGAGTTTCAGGTTCAAGAGTTTTACTATTTGCTCGAATCCAAGTTGTACGAGGATATTGTTCGGGAGTCCAGTACGAACCATCCACATTAAGTTTCTTTTCGAAACCTAATCCTTCGTTCTGAGGATTTTTGTGAAGAATAGACTTCTTGAGCACATCACACAAGGTTTGATGCCCTTCCAGGCTCCTTAGCATTCCAGTCTCAAGTAAGCCTCTTAACCTGCAATTTTCTTCAGTAAGAGCAGCAAAATCCTCGAAAGAGGGGTTAGTGGTGCCATTAGAAGTAGCGGTGTTCTGTTTCATAGCATTGGAAGTTTCAGCATGAGAATCTGCATTGCTACGTTCTAGGCAAGTTAAGCAAGAGGGTACAAAACCATCAGGAAGTTGAACAGATTGCTCGGTGAAGAGAGAAGCTTTTTCTAAAGCCAGTTCGTTATGAGACTCTTTCAGTGACACGAGTTCTTGATTCCTGCTAAGGAGTTCATTTGATAAACTCTCGTAGTCAACTGCAAGTGAGTCATATCGAATGGTAAGATTATCAATAGTTGATGAAAAAGCATCTTGCTCTTCAATCAACTTTTGATTCTTCTCCATCTCTTCAACCAGTAATCCTTCAGTTTTTCTGAGATTTCTTTCAAGCATTTCAAGTTCATCATGTTGAGATTTAGCAATTTTGACCAGCTTGGCATAAGATATGTATTCAGGAGAGCATTCATCCATGGACCTAAGGTGTTTGGCAGATACCTGATCCTTTGAGGATTTGGCCATGAGGCAAAAGGCGATTGGTTCATCATTGCTTGATTCATCATCACTTGAATCATCATCAGTGTTTGAGTTGGTGACTTTCTTTGATGATTCAATAGCAACGTAGGCATTACTTCTCCCAATCATTTTGTAGAATTCTGCTTCATCGGAATCAGTATCCGTGGCTTCTTCTTCAGATTCTACCGTCAAGTCTGCATATACTCTGTTCAGCCGTGACATCCTCTTCATATTTGATTTGATGACTGCTCTGGCCTTAATGTCAGTGACTGGTCTCTTCGAAGAAGATGAGGTAGTAATTTTCTTCGAGAGCTTAGTATGACGATCCATTCGAGTAAAACCACTGCAGTGAAGATATTTCCATCTGCTGCTAGATTTTCCTTCCCAACCAGGGCAATCAGCAATGACATGGCCGTATAGTTTGCATTTGAAGCACTTCATATCTTTCGGAGGCAAACGTCTTCTTAATGATTATGGTGCATGGAATTCTTCATCATTGACGAGATAAAGGTTGTGTCCCTTAAGATCACTCAGTCATTGTGTGAGCATTTCAAGTTCTTGAGTGATGGAGTGTTGATTTTCGACATCTTCTTCTTCTTCAGAACTGTCATAATGTGAGAGAATTTCTCCTTCACCTTCCGAAGAGGATTCTTGATTTGCCGTTTCCAGCTCCATCTTTTCTTCATGGATTGATAGCAACGTCATGATCTCAACATAGTGAAGTTCTTCATAGTCAGGTCTTTGTTTGATTTCAGACACAATGAGATCAAAGGATTCGTCAAGAGCACTCAGAAGCATGTTGACTACATCTCTATCAGTGATATCAGTTACCCCTAGCTGGTGTAGTCTTTCAACAATGTTTGTCAATCGATCAGTGAGTTCCATAACACTCTCCTTGCGCAGGCTTCTAAATCCAGTGAACATGGTCCGAAGCATTTTGATGTGAAGATCAGATCGGGCAACCAAATCTACATGAGCATTGTTAAGAGCATCCCACATTTGCTTCGCCGTGTTGAGCCTGTGAAACCGAAGGAAAATGTCTTTTGATAGACTGCCACATATGATATCTTTTGCTTAAGCATCCAACTGCAGATTTTCCTTGTCATCGGAGGACAGATTGTCTTGTTGCTGAATGGTGTATCCTTCTTCCACAATCTGCCACAGATCATAGTTGATAGCTTGAATTCTGATTCTCATTCGTTCTTTCCAGTACAGATAGTCATTTCCATCGAAGATGGGAAACCTTTCAGAGTGCGAGGATCTACCTGCAAGCGACATACTCAAAACTCCAAGGACGTTAGACCTTTAATAAACAGAAACAGGGAGAACCCGCTCTGATACCAATTGTTAGGACCGAGAGTATATCGACCAGATGGGGGGGGTGAATGGGAGATTCAAATTTTCTTTCAAAATCTTTGAAATCTAGTCCACACACCGCAGCGGAATAGCGTATAGAGAGAAATGCACTGAATCAGATTTCCTCGTCAGAAGCATATTCATCGAGAAAGGCATTTACAACAGAGCGAGCTTGATTGATAATAGGTTTAACTACGATGAGAGTTATGCAACAAGCAAACAAGTGTAACAGAATGAAACAAAACATAACGACCATTGAAGAAAATACAATCTCAGGGTTACGCCATATAATAAGGATACCAATTGATAATGAAGGAATAAGGACGAAGATAATGAAATGATTTGATACTACAACACAGGATAAATGACACAGATCAGAACAAAGATCAGATAAACCAGAGGCACTGAGCACGAATGTAAACTACTGAAAGAATTGCAGTAGAGTAGATATAACCAGTGGTGCTCGATAGCGACAAGAGATTTGGTAGACCAGTTCACCCTTCTGCCAAAGGGCTACTTCTGGTTGGAGGGGCTGTGACTTAACACTTAAGATAAACTCTCTTCACCCTATTCTCCTTCAACACAGAGCTGATCAGACTCAGGTTGATTTCACTCGTGGTAGATCCTTGTCGGCGATCTCCAAACCTTCGGTCGACCTTCGTGAACCACAATCACTCTTGGTTGCTGAAGATCAGGCTCGGTGAAGACAACGACTCTTCATCACTCGAAGCCAAACCTATCTCTCTAGAGAGTGCGCAGCTCTCAAGAGTAACAGGTACAAGAACTCTCACTCAGATCTGCTGTGATGCTAAACCATTGTCTAAGTTTGGGCTCTTGATTTTTCTCTCGGTGGATCTTAAACTCAAATCACTCAGAGAGGGGTTGCTCAAATCAATCTTCTCAGAAATCTCAAGCGGAGCAGCCAACGGATAACGTTGGAGCGGGGTGGCTATTTATAGCCGCAGCCTTCCCAGATGGGAAATGACCAAATTGGACATCGGCCTCAGCCAATAGCCGAGCGACACGATTCCAACGGTCGGATTTGAGCTCAACGGTAACATTCCTTGCTGAGCAAGAAATGCTAACTCCTCGGTCCGAGGCAAATCTCTCGCAGCGAAGAAGATCACAGTCTCTTGCTGGCAAGTATTTACTCGGAGCACAAAGAGATTTCTCTCGCATCTTTCATAGGTTGTAGCTAAGCATCACAGCTGATCTAAGCAACAAGAACCTATACCCCTCTTAATAGTACGGAGGTCCTATGACTCAAAAGACTGAAAGAAGAAAAACTCAACGAATGCTACGTCTTCATTTTGTCTTCGACTTCAATCGCTGCAGCCAATTTCTTCGAACGACAGTATTGAAACAGAAAGCTTCGCTATCTCAGCAAATCTTTCGAGGGGTCGATTTCTTCACATTAATCTTCTTGACTCTATCTCTTCATCAGATGTAGCTCGTTCTTCTCTGCAGCAGATATGCTTCGGTGAAGTTCCTAGAACTCTGCACCGAAGACAGCATTCTCTTCGGTTGAGTATGGACTTTTCTCTCTGTGTGCACTAGCAAACACATTAGTCCATACATGTTTATGTCAACAATCTCCAAAACTCAAGGTAGGCAGATATTGCACCAACAAAAATCAACAACGCCGAAGGCAATAACCCGAAGGTGGTAAACGGGCAAAGAATCAAACATTATATCTCAGGTACTCCCATAAATGTTGAAACAAATATTATTAATACCATACCACTGGAGGAGTACATAAGGGATATCTACCAGAACGCTCCAGACTCCGAAAAGGAATAGGTATGTGATACGGTAAGTAAACCGACTCCAAAACTTTTCGAACAACAATTTTACTCCGTTTTGGAATATTTAAAAAATTAGGAAAATAAAAAGTAGTCCGAAAAGTGCACGAGGAGGCGACAAGCCCTGGGGGCGCGCCCTACCCCCCTGGGCGCGCCTCCCAGGCTTGTGGCCACCTCGTGTGCCCTGCGGACTCCGTTTTCTTGTAGTACACTCCTTTTGGTCGGTAAAAAATTATTATATAATCTCCCGAAGGTTTTGACCACCGTACCACGGCAAAATCCTCTGTTCTTGTTTTGTGATGTTTTCCCTTACAGATCTGAAAACATTATCGTCTCAAGATTCGGAGGGAGAGAGCTATGTCGCTGATTACATCGCAAACCCAAAGGTCTATGGAGAGGTGGAGCATTATGGCTGGACTACGGAGGAGGAGGAAGACTCCTACATGGAGAGAACAAGGAATGATAGCTTCGACGAAGATGAAGATCCACTACCTCAACCTGGCGATATGCACGTGGAATTCAAGAAGTCAAGCCTTCCTAAGGTCCAATCTATCCCACCACGTTTTCTGCAGGACAACAAGGCGGCGTTATGCAGAAAGATATTAAGACTCGAGCTCGAGAATGATGATCTAAGGGAGGAAAATTTTAGCCTCAGACGCAAGCTGGAAAAGAAGAATACATCAACTCCATCATCACCACCTCCGAAGAAAGAGACCTAAGTACATGGGTATGGGCACTCCCCTTAGCAACTGCCAAGCTTGGGGGAGGTGCCCCGGTATCGTATCACCATCACATCTTTACCTTTATCATTTTTCTTAATTCAATCCTTTTGGTTATATCTCGGTTTAGTAGAATAAAGTTTTAGTATGATCTAGATTTGAGTTTTGCTTTGTGTTCCCTCTATGTAATCAAGTCTGAGAGTTATATAATAAATATTAGTTTTGAGTTGAGGGCTTTGCTTTCTTGCTATGATCTTGAATAAGAGAAATAAAGAATAAAAGAAATAAAAAGATTATATAATGATCTTATGGGAAGTGATGACTTCACATATACGAAGTATGTCGCATGAAATTTGTTGGGAGTTGACAAACCTAGTTTTGGTCATTGTTGCAATTAATAGGAAGTGATAAAGAAAGAGAGGTCTCACATATAAATACACTATCTTGGACATCTTTTGTGATTGTGAGCACTCATTAAAATATTATATGCTAAAAGGTTGATGTTGGACAAGGAAGACAACATAATGGGTTATGTTTCTTTATATCCGAATAGAAGTTATATTATCAGGGATCCTCCAACATGTTGAGCTTGCTTCTCATCCTATGCTAGCCAAATCTTTTGCACCAAGTAGAGATACTACTTGTGCCTCCAAAATCCCTGAACCCAGTTTTGCCATGAGAGTCCACCATACCTACCTATGGATTGAGTAAGATCCTTCAAGTAAGTTGTCATCGGTGCAAGCAATAAAAATTGATCTCTAAATATGCATGATCTTTTAGTGTGAGGAAAATAATCTTTATACGAACTTGTGATATGGAAGAAATAGAAGCGACGGACTACATAATAAAGTTCCTTATCACAAGCGGCAATATAAAGTGACGTTCTTTCGCATTAAGATTTTGTGCTTCCAACCATAAAAGTGCATGACAACCTCTGCTTCCCTCTGCGAAGGGCCTATCTTTTATTTAACTTCTACCTTTATACAAGAGTCATGGTGATCATGACCTCTTCTTTTTATATTTTTTCTTTTTGGCAAGCACTATATGTTGGGGGAAGATCCAGATATATATATCCACTCGGATGTAGATATTCATAAACTATTATTGTTGACGTTACCCTTGAGGTAAAAGGTTGGGAGGCGAAATTATAAGCCCCTATCTTTCTCTGTGTCCGACTGAAACTTTGATCTCATAAGTATCGCGTGAGTGTTAGCAATTGTGAAAGACTAAATGATAGTTGAGTATGTGAAACTTGCTAAACAAAAGCTCTTACATTGACTCTTTCCGATGTTATGATAAATTGCAATTGTTTCAAGGACCAAGATCATAGTTTGTTGGTTTTCAATAAAGTTCTTGTTTCATACTTTACCTTGTGAACGAATCATTACTTTAGCATAAGAAATTATATGACAATATATGTTGTTGTTCTAAAGATGATCATGATGCCTTCATGTCCGTATTTTATTTTATCAACACCTCTATCGCTAAACATGTGGACATGATTATCGATTTCGGTTTCCGCTTGAGGACAAGCGAGGTCTAAGCTTGGGGAGTTGATACGTCCATTTTGCATCATGCTTTTATGTTAATATTTATTGCATTATGGGTTGTTATTACACATTATGGTACAATACTTATGCCTTTTCTCTCTTATTTTACAAGGTTTACACAAAGAGGGAGAATGCCGACAGCTGGAATTCTGGACCGGAAAGGAGCAAATCTGAGAGACCTATTCTGCACAACTCCAAAAGTCCTGAAAATTTACGGAGAATTATTTTGGAATATATAAAAAATATTGGGCGAAGAAATACCAAAGGGGGACCCACCAGGTGGCCACAAGCCTGGGGGGCGCGCCCCTAGGGCTTGTGGGTCCCCTGGCAGGTTTCCGGTGCCCATCTTTTGCTATATGAAGGGTTTTTACCTGGAAAAAATCATAAGGAAGCTTTTGGGACGAAGCGCCGCCGTCTCAAGGCGGAACATGGGCAGAAGCAATCTAGGGCTCCGGCGGAGCTATTCTGCCGGGGAAACCTCCCTCCGGGAGGGGGAAATCGAAGCCATCGTCATCACCAACGATCCTCTCATCGAGAGGGGGTCAATCTCCATCAACATCTTCACCAGCACCATCTCCTCTCAAACCCTAGTTTATCTCTTGTATTCAATCTTTGTCTCAAAACCTCAGATTGGTACCTATGGGTTGCTAGTAGTGTTGATTACTCCTTGTAGTTGATGCTAGTTGGTTTATTCGATGGAAGATCATATGTTCAGATCCTTAATGATATTTATTACCCCTCTGATTATGAACATGAATATGCTTTGTGAGTAGTTACGTTTGTTACTGAGGACATGGGAGAAGTCTTGTTATAAGTAATCATGTGAATTTGGTATTCGTTCGATATTTTGATGATATGTATGTTGTCTTTCCTCTAGTGGTGTTATGTGAACATCGACTACATGACACTTCACCATAATTTGGGCCTAGGGGAAGGAATTGGGAAGTAATAAGTAGATGATGGGTTGCTAGAGTGACAGAAGTTTAAACCCTAATTTATGCGTTGCTTCGCAAGGGGCTGATTTGGATCCACATGTTTCATGCTATGGTTAGATTTATCTTAATTCTTCTTTCGTAGTTGCGGATGCTTGTGAGAGGGGTTAATCATAAGTAGGAGGCTTGTCCAAGTAAGGACAACACCCAAGTACCGGTCCACCCACATATCAAATTATCATAGTAACGAACGCGAATCATATGAGCATGATGAAAACCAACTTGACAACAATTCCCATGTGTCCCCGGGAGCGTTTTGCTTTATATAAGAGTTCGTCCAGGCTTATCCTTTGCTACAAAAAGGATTGGGCCACCTTGCTGCACCTTAGTTACATTTGTTACTTGTTACCCGTTACGAATTATCTTATCACAAAACTATCTGTTACCGATAATTTCATTGCTTGTAGAAAATACCTTGCTGAAAACCGCTTGTCATCTCCTTCTGCTCTTTGTTGGGTTCGACACTCTTACTTATCGAAAGGACTACGATAGATCCCCTATACTTGTGGGTCATCAACATCCTCAATGTCAACCCTCATTTTCAAGTGAGGTCTCTTGTGTGGGCTCTACCTTTGTTGTTACCTGTAATGGGTTTGTCTTGGTACCCTGGCTATTCTGGCGAGATCTCCCCTGCCTCGTCCATTACTATGGTGTGTCGATGACTACCGTCACTCATGCTAACCTTTTACTCACCTCCATTTTCACTTGGCCCATCCATAGTGGCTACACCGCATCAAGACATATATATCTGGCTGAAAATAATGTTTTTAGTTTTGTCGGTTGAGACCTAGTTAATTTCCTTTTATCATTGTCATCTAGACTATTGATGGATATCAATGTTTTTCTGTAAGGCTGCTGAAAAAGCCGTGCAACTTGGATGTATGAATCCATTTTATGAATAATCTCATTTTTAGTTAAGATGCCAAACCCACAAAACATCAATGGCTAAAATTAAACTTCATGTCATCGGCAAGTTTATCTTCACGAGGCAACATCCAAGCATGGTGCATTTATTCACAAAAAGCCCAAGCTCTCGTGTATTGAACCACGGCATAGAACCATTCATCATGAATGCTACAAACCACAAATGCTAGTCAACTCTGCAAATTGACATTTCAATGTTAGTTTTCAAAGTTCCCTAGCATTTATTTTTCTACATCGGCAAACTCCTAGTAGCAAGTTTCCAAGCAAACCCTTTCAACTTTGGATGAGAACGGTCAAACCAAACATATTGTCACACGTTTGGCTCAAGCAAGGGAACGAATAAGCTCGACGGGGAGAAAGGCTCCCTGTTTTCCAAAACCAACCGAAGATGAACGAACGCGGTTCCAGGACAATTTTTCTTTCACATGATCAAATGGCTTTGATGAACCGAAAAATAGATCTCGTTGATCCTATCGCACAAACATCAAACAACTTGTTTACTGTACCACCAATTGACACCATCCGTTCCTTGCCATCGTAAGATTTTAAAACGGATTGATTCCATTGTTTATACAGCAGACTGTGCTTTTTTTCCCCAATAAACCCCGCGCTATCATACTACAACCCGTACATTATTTGTTTTGCAAATTAAACACCAGTTGTTGGAAAAAAAAGGAAGAAGAACAGAGATCTCACGTCATCTCAGTGCACCATCATTATCGAATGAATTACCCTACGGCCAGCATACTTTGTCGCACCGGTGCACCATCGTTACTGCCGGGTGGTGACACGATAAAGGGGCGAAGGATAAGAAGACAGAGGCGGTGGTCAACAAAGGTACAACTAGATTATAAAAAAGAGAGAGGCCGCAACGAGAAAATGAATGGAGAAAAAGCCCGCGCCATGTTCCTTGTGTTTGCTAGCTCAAGTGTTGTTACGTGGAATATGTTTTCAAATTTCGAGAATGCCGATTTTGCCTGGTCAACTGATTCACGGACGTTCCAACGAAGTAGGGCCAAAGGAGGTGCAACCGCACCAAACCCGAACTTCTCTCTCAACCAAAAGAGGGAAGAAAAAGGGGCAGGAGCTGCCTGCAATGCAAGCCGGGAACCCGCACTAGTTCCCATTCGAAAGCACGTGCTATTTCTTGCATCACCATCGGCCGTTCGTTCAACTTTTTTTGCCAACAACAAAAGAAAAGAAAAGAAAAAAAAGGAAAAGGAAAATCAATCTCGAGCCAGCCAGCCAACCAGCCGTGGGTTGCACGTCGACGTGGGCGCTCACGCCGCGGCGGGGCTCGGCTCATCTCCGCCACACCCTCTCATCCGGTCCAGTCCACCGGGTCTCCTCCTCCCGTCCCGTGCCCCAAAAAATGGCGCCAATCCCTCCCCAATCTCCCGCCCCACCCCCCCGCTATTTCCCCTCCGCCCCCCAGCCCTAGCCGCGCCGGGGCAAACCCTAACCCCATGTCCTCCTCCTCCTCGCTGCCCGCCAAGCCGCCCCCGCCGCCGCGCCCCAAGACGCGGGGCAGCTACAACTGCGGCCGATGCGGCCAGCCCAAGAAGGGCCACGTCTGCAACCTCCCCTCCCCCGCCGCCGCCGACGGCGCGCCCCCCTCCCCGTCGCCCTCCTCCTCCGGAGCCGCCAGCGGGGAGACCCGCCTCCGCCGCGCCCTCTCCTTCGACGACGCGCCCACGCCCTGCTCCCCCGAGAAGAAGCCCAGGCCCGACCATGACGGCCGGACGATGGAGCTGGGCGGGAGGGCCGTGCCGGTGGACCTCGTCGTCGAGGTCCTGCGGCGGCTCGGCCCCAGGGGCGTCCTGGACGCCGCCGCCGTCAGCCGCGCCTGGCGCGACTGCGCCGACCGGGTCTGGCGCGTCGCCGAGGAGCTCCGCCTCCGGCCGGCCGCCGCCGGCCTCCTCGGCGCGCTGCTCCCCCGGTGCGCCGCGCTCTCGCGCCTCGTGCTCCACATGGAAAGGTGAGGGGACCCGGACCAATCTGAACAAATCTTGTCCCATGCGATGCGAATTTGACGCGATCTGGCCAGATCGATGCTGGATCTTCGATCGGCGCCTGCTCGGGACAGGAGCTGTTATTCACAGCTTTTATGGTTAAAGGCTACGACACAAATAACCACTGGAGTAGTATATATTCATAATAAAATCGTAATATAAATAAATACAATAATAACAAGTGGTATATCGAGAACCTGGGATTTCTGAACGACTTCCAAGGTGAACGGACGTCGGATCTGATACTGGCTGCAGGATGTTTATTTCTGGATTGCTAAGTGGTATGTTATATTTGTGTTTGTGCGTAGGAACTTGTCAAAGTAGAGGGTATCATGGAAAATGCTTACGGCCTGTGCATTTTTAGCTCCGATTATGAAAGATCATGCATGTCTTTGTGGATATTGAATTTGACATGCTCTTGGATGAGCTGGTGGCCACATGAAACTCATGTTGTGTAGGTAATAGGTTCGGAGATGTCTGTGTTTTGGACAATATTCTGTTGGTGCTGCAAGATCAATTTGGAGAACTTTTACCTGTGCTTTAGTTGCAAACCCTTCACCAGGGCTGGGTTGGATTGTAGAAAGCGCA
Source organism: Thinopyrum elongatum (assembly GCA_011799875.1). Classification (NCBI taxonomy): domain Eukaryota; kingdom Viridiplantae; phylum Streptophyta; class Magnoliopsida; order Poales; family Poaceae; genus Thinopyrum; species Thinopyrum elongatum. The sequence continues at coordinate 467,421,070 of CM022301.1, read as the reverse complement.
TAACCAATGGTGTTGGTCTCCGGTGATGCAAAATGCGCAATTATCGCGCGAACAGTATGCTATTTCCGAAAATAAAAATTATTGTTGCTTATCTCTTGTTGCGAGCCTGTGAGGATACAACCACAAACTAGTAATTAAAGCACTATAAATTGGTTACTGCAATCAGTTATTTGATAATGTTTCTTATTGTATTTGTCTGCATAGAAGGAATATCCATATATTTGCAGTGCAAACAAAATGAGCCTTTTCAGGCCTTCTTTGTTGTGACTGAACAAATTTATATTTGACAAGTTGGCTTATACTGACATAGTGACATATGCTGTAGTTGCTAGACCCGTTATTCTATATACATGATCAATAGATGATCCCAGGTTGTTGATCATCGATTATCATTCATGTTATTCTGGTATAGGATTATAGATGCCACCATCTGGTTTTAGAATTCTGTGTGTGTAATTGTTGTGTGCAGTTAGGGCCTTATTAATGACAAGACAAGATCGCTTGTCTTCTGTGTCTCTTAATGGTTTTCACATCCAGCTGTTGCTTATGTACAGTGAAATAATCATATGCACTTAAGTTGACGCAAAAGTGAAGTAAATAGATTGTGGTATTCTGGATATGGTCAAAGCAACATGGTTAATCTAGCTTTGGTGTTTCAGTATATGTTTCCCTGTCCTGCTTATTTGCAATGAAATTAATATATGCACCTAAGTTCATGTGAGAGTGGATAAGTAAAAGCCATGCATATTGTTTTGGATCTGGCTGCAGCGACAATTAATCTAGTTCCAGTCCTGCCGTGTTTGTTTCCTATGCCGATAAAAGATGTTCCACTTGCGACATGTATCTTATTCGTATATGTTTGATTCAGTGATGTTGATGCCACCATGCTGTCATGTCTTGCATTTTCCTGTTCAAGTTTGGAAACTCTGGAGATCACCGTGGCCGACAAGGCAATCAACAATATGACTGGGTATGTTGTAAATCTCTAACAGTACTCATACATCCTAAACGCTATGTTGGCATCTATATATCTTTTTTGAAATCTAGTTATTTAGTTTACACTATTTTATATCAAATACACTTGCTTTATTATAATTTGAACCACTAGTTTTAAAGGTGTCTTCCCTTTTTTTTGCAAGTGCTAGCTTCTCAACTAATAGTTGCCTACCTTGCAAGGTCAGATACAGTTAAGGCGCGATTTTAGTTTTACCTTGTAAATGAGGATTTGTACTTAATTTTTTCATATGTAATGCAATTGCGGGTTGATTTTTTTTGGATCTTTTGCTGGTTGATTTGTCACACCATGTTATGTTATGCTTGCATGAAACTAGTCTATTTTCCATTTTCTTGCCATGCAAGTCGTGTTGAATATGCGTTGATTTTGAAATAGAAATGTCATGCAAATGGATAGAAGGTTCACACAATCTCCGTGTTCAGCTCCTATATTAACTTAAGTTGTTCTATTCTAACAGAGAGGAGCTAAGTCGACTTGTTTCAGAGAAGCATTCTCTCTCAATTCTCAAAATCGGTGGTTGCTCTAATCTTGGTTTTCTTAATCTAAGCTCTTCAAGCCTTAATGTCCTTTGGCTATCCGATCTTTGCTCCCTTTCGGAATCGGTAATATTGTGTGCTATTAGTATTTACAGTTATATCAACTTTATTGTGGGCATGAATTCATTGGACACAAATTTGTTGCAGGTCATAAGCTGCCCTAATATGAGCGAGCTCTCCCTGTGTTTCACACAACAAAGTACTGAATGTACTGACCTAGTTAGTTTGATGGATGGCCTGGGCCGATCGTGCCCTAACTTAAGAAATTTGCACATATCATCAATTCAACTATCTAATGAAGCTGTGTCCGCTCTAGAGGGTGCCAACCTCAGGTATATTTCTACCCCACCATGCTCTTAGCACAATTTTGTTGTATTTGAGCTATAATGTTATAGTTCTTTTTATTTTATTTGAAGAAAAGGGGTCCCCCCTGCCCCATTTTTATTAGAAACGAGACAAAACAGAAAACAAACTGTTCCCAGCGCTCAGGCTGAGCCAAAGTAGCCGAGCCAGAATTTTGTTGTATCTGAGCTATAGCATTATAGTTCTCTTCTCACTATAATTCCAGTTTCATAACATTCCAACCTCTAAATCTCAAATCTCATTATTGCTTCATCAGGGGCTTGTGCATGCTATCCTTGATTCTTGGTTCAAAAATGACAGATGCAGCTGTTGCATCTATCGTCAGATCTTGTGCAAGCTTGGAATTGCTTGATTTAAGTGGGTAAGCTCCAATATATCCTTTTGGATATAAAACTAAAATTATGGAATTAACATAAAGGTGATGATTATTTTCCTGTGGCGCGATACTTCAAATTAGCTTATTCAGTTACTCGTTTTGATAATACCTCAGATCTAGCATCAGTGATAGTGGTGTTGCTATGATATGCAAGGCGTTCCCTCATACTTTAACGAGGCTGCTCCTTGCTCTCTGCCCAAATATTACTACATGTAAGCTTTATATGAATTTCATGGTTTATTGTTTCTGCTCCACCGAAAATGAATTTGCCAGTCAACCATTACATGTTCCAGTGTTAAGAATCTCTCTATGTGTTTTCTAGGTGGGATCCAGGCCGCAACAGCACAATTGCCACTTCTTCAGCTCATGGACTGTGGAATGAGCTTACGTTCTAACTTGCAGAATGAAAAACAGGGGGCTTATTTTGGTGAGATCAATGGAAGGATTAGATTGTGCCCAAAATTACCCACCTTAAAAAAGCAACCTATGCGCCAAAAGCTAATCATAAAGCATGATAATTTGAAGAAGCTCAGTCTATGGGGCTGTTCAGCAATAGATGTAAGCCCTCAAATTTTGCCAGCAGAGATCCACTCAAGTCCTTTATGGATATAGTCTTGTTACTAATTTCACATATGGCAGGCTTTGTATGTGAAATGCCCAGAGTTGATTGATTTGAACCTCAACACTTGTACAAATCTACACCCAGGTATTGTGTCACTTTTTCATGAGGCTGTCAAGTTGGTAGCCGCTTTTACGATTATAAACAATTTAAATATTTTGCAGAGCGACTGCTACTTCAGTGCCCAAATCTGAATAATGTACATGCATTTGGATGCCAAGATGTGTTGATTGGTGCAATAAAAAACCAGGTATTACTTTGTTTCCTCACCCCCAAAGTGAACTTTCATTTCAGCTTGAGCTTTCTTCCAAAACTCCTTTCTTCGTATACGCTGGCCAGTAGTTTCAAGGTTATTGGATGAACATGTTTGAAGTGCTAAGCAGTAACCGTTTGCGAAATATAATCTCAAAAAAGAAGTGAGAAATATGCTATCTAAGTATTAGCTTCACCCGTGTTTTTGGCTCACCCAATTTATGCAAGCGTGTGCAGAATTAGACTGAACCAAACAAACCAGAACTTGAACTAAAAAGTTTAGTCTTGTCTGAACTGCATGTCAGTTAGAAAAAACAGTGTCGTTTTCCTATTTGGTGGGAATAATTTAATTTGGCTCTTGGTTTTTGGCTTGCCTTTTTCCCTTCAGAAACTGATAAACAGAAAGAATCTAATGAAGCAATGTGTATCAACTGGAGTCTAGCAAGGAGTAAGCAGTGAAGCTGAAGGTGTATCAGGCCGTAAGCTTCTTTAGCTTAGGAATCATACTATTGGAAACAGTGCATCTACATTATTAGTCTGCCCTATGTAGCGTGTAACTATGTTGTAGCCTAAGATGTTGTAACAAACCCCTTATCTCTTATGCACCACAAAGCAGTCGTTGCGGCCTACCTAAAAAAGTATATAGTAGCATACTTCCCAACTGCGGATTTTCTGCTGCCGGTTAACAATTCAAAAACATCATTTCAAAGTTGTATCAGTCAGAAAAACAATTGTATATACACATTGTACGACGAATTATGAGCCTGAAAATTTTGGATAAAAAGTTCTGGCCATTTGTATGCTATGCAAATAAAATAAGTTAGGGGTGTATACTAATTGTAAATCTACAGAGTATTTGTTACAGAGCACATACACTATCATGAATTTTTAGCTAACATTTGCAGTTTCAGATATCATCCAAAATAGAACTGAATTTTTGGCCTGGGCTTATATGGACCATGATTTTTTTCCCCAAGTGTTTCCAATTTTTTTGTCTGATTGTTTCCAACACTTGGAAGTGAGTTTTTGGCCTGGGCTCATATGGACCTGGGATCATTTGAGATGTTCTATTTTCCTTTTAAAAGGATATAGCAGGCTTAGGTGACATCCTGGGCCCTCCAAGTTTGTAGGTCTACAGGCCCAAACAGCACACATGAAGGATACGATTAAAGCCCACCTGTATACCCAAAACCTAGGTACACTTATCAATCTCCTGACGGTTTTGAGTTCTTGCTCCATCAGGTCGGCACTTGATCTACCATCCATAGTATCGCCACCTTGTATCATTTTTGTCATAATCCTAAACATTACTGGCACCAATCTGGCTATATGTGGACGTTAGATATATCACGTTAGTAGTGATGGCCGTGACTCCCCACGCTATCCATATGTTAGGCAACGTTTGATGGTGTATCAGGTTACCATATAATTCGTTAAGTTAAAAATGTCAAAGTTAGTTGCTTTTGTTATTCTTGGCACTTCAGAGTGTAGTGGAGAAACATTCTGGTGGTAAACTCTGAAATGAAGCCATAGTTATACTATAATGCTGTTAGCCAACATTTTTCTGCCATATATCATAATTTACCGGTAGTTGGCAATTGGTTCAAGCTTCACACATGTTACTGCACAGTTAACGCAAACATGAACCAGAGTAGAATTTAGTTTGGAATTTTGAAACGGAAACGTACTGAAAGAGCTAAATTGAGTTGCAATAATTTATTAATTCAAGCACAGCAGCACTCACAAAAGATAGTGGCACCCAACAAATTAACCGGTACAATAAAGAAAACCCGTCAACTTATGTTTACAATTTTGCATCTGAGTTATCACTTAGTCAACAAAGGTGAAAGAGCATTACCCCTGTCTTCGTTTTCCAATGTATTGCCACAAATTTTGCCAGGTTCTGAATGAGTTCGCTGCAGCTGAACCACATCTTCCATGCAAGCGGCTAGCAGATGGTTCGAAGCGGGTTCAACTGTCGCAGTTCCCACAAGAGCAGGCAAGCATCATTTCACATATCTCCTAAGCATCCTACCAATCCATGTGCTGACTCTCTTGTTTGTTTCAGTTACCGGAGGACAAAATATGGATTGGATTCAAGCGGTCAGAGTGCATCGTTCATCTTGATTCTTGATTGATAATAATAATCACATAACCATTAGCTAGAGAACCGCTCATTGTGTGCACTCTAATTTGTGAAATTAGACAATTGGCGAGTATTTATTTATTTGTTTTGTGCACCTTCAAACCCATAATATATGTAATGTGCCTGTTGTATAAGCTGCTACATGGAAGTGAAACTTGCATCAACTGGTTTTTGGGTTTCCACTGGTGTGCTCCGCTTGGCCTAATTAATATGTAACCATTTTCCATAATATTATTTTTGGTGCAATAAAGTTGTGAATCATCTAAACTGTTCTGCCAGGCATGTTCAGCTGCATTGCTTAGTACAGAAAGATATAAAATCAATCTTTCCTGTTATTAGGCCAGATGCTTGCTGAAATGTCCTTTCCTTCAGTTGTGAGGGAGAAAATTCAGAAGGTTATCACTTTTTATGTCGGCAATCTTGCTGTCATGCCACTTGATAGGACTTGGCAGACGGAGGAAAATAATGTACTAATAAGATTCTTTTGCTTGCTCTAGTTTCTTTTTTGAACTGTTGCTTTGCTCTAGTTGGAGCAATTGAAAATCACCAGATTTCTTGAAGCTTGTCATCATCACGAGGGGACACAAGATCCCCCAAGGAAACATGTCATGTGTAATATATAACGTACCTTCAACTTGCTAATGCCTTTTGGATACTACTTTTGGACGTAATAACATCTTATATTGTGGGATGGAGGGGGATGTAATAACATCTTATATTGTGGGACGGAGGGACTTGTAGCATGGAAGGAGCGAACCAAAGTTGCTGCAAATAATGGCACTTCAATTTTGCCAACCTTGCACCCTTTTAATTGCTTAAATTAGGGATTGACATATCGTACCCTTGCCATAGAATACAGTTACGCAGCAGTGTATGACGCCACTGAAATTTGTATAAGAACACCCCCCTATCCGGCCCTATATGCACATGGCATTGTCCCCTCCTATGGCTGGCTTTAGAGATATGGAGATGGGCGTTTTGAGTGTGCATCACACCACCAGCGCATGAAACGTTGGCAATGTTTCTTGTGCACGCACACTTCTAATGAACACAGAAGAATGAACCTGGACACCACGGAACAGCTTCATCATAATCATAATTAAACAAGGCTGCCGGGCGATTATTTGTCCAACGGCAGCAGTCATGATAATTGAGCGCTGCTGTTGGACAAACTGCAAGATCCCTGCAGTTGAACTGGTACTGGTAGCCACCATCTATCCGACTTCTTTTCTGGACAATAATGGAAGGGCATCTTCTGCCTTTTCTGAGTGCCAAGCGGAAATGGCAACGCACATTGCTTGTAGTACGTAAACAGTGACAAGCTGATGACATCTTTCTCACGTATACATACTATACTACATAGTATAAATAAATAACAACAAGATGGAACATACGTACTTATACAGAACAGATAGTAATAAACTAATCGAGGCGATAACGGAACTTTGACCGGATCATAGCGAAGTAGCAGGAGTATATTATGGTACAGAGTTGGGCAAGCAGAGTCATAATCTTGAAATGGACACTACGTCGATCAGCTCTTGCTCTTGCATTTCTCCATCGCCCTCGGCGCTGAAAAAACAGAAAATTAATAGAGTTAGCAAATGGCCGTCGAGCATTTTTTTTTTTTGAGCAAAAGATGGTTTCCCCTCCGATTTCTATTAAAGAAACCACCCCGAAGCCAACATAATCGAGTATGTCAAGCGAGCTACAATACCACCAGACGGCCGTCGAGCATGCAAATGTAAACCAGAAAATTAAGAGGGAGCGTGGTCGAGGAGGCACCGACCGAGGCCGATGGCTTCTGATCCTTTCATTATCCGCAGGCGCTTGCACGACGCCACGAACATCCTGCCATGAGCGAGAAGAAGAAGAAGAAGAAGAAGAAGAAGAGATTATTAGTAAGTGAGAAACACCGACGTGAGAAGAGAAAACATGCATGCATGCATGGCGGAGCATCGGTGCATGCGCTCACTTCCAGGGGACGTCGCCGACGAGCATCCAGTCGCCGTCCTTGTCCTCGTAGGTGGGCACGTAGTCGGAGCCGCTGAGCAGGTCCACCAGCTTGCTCTCGTTCATGCCCGTCATCCCCTGAGCCTGAGAGCAGTCGTTGCCGATGGTGAAGGAGCTGAACATCTTCTCCAGGGCCTTGGACAGCTCCTGGTAGCTCTTGTAGGTGCCCATGTCCACCTTGCGCAGGTAGGGCGCGCCGTCCATGCTCACCTTCACCAGCGCCGGGCCCCCTTTCTCCGCCGCCGCCAGCATGTTCCTCCGGAACGACCGCACCGGCGGCCACCCCACCGCCTGCGCCCTGCTCCACGCGCCAAGCATCAATCAATCAATTAATAATTGTTCACATGGATGAATATTACTGTGCAGATGATGATGATGGCGAGGCCGGAGGACATGCAGTGCGGAGACATTTTGCAGGGCAAAAATAGGCTCCTTTTTATCGTGTCGGCAGGGCCGGCACTAGCTGCGCTTCTCCCCGTGCGTGCATTGTTGCCCCGGCTCCACCCCACCACATGCAACTCTGCGTCGCATGATGCTAAAATTTGTGTGCTTTGCGCTCACCCCCGTCTGAATCACTTTTATGTTTTTTATTTATTCATACCTTTCAGAAGATGCACGCTCCTCTCCTGCTAGGGTTAAAAAAGCGTGCACGCATGATCAAATTTGCAAAAACTTCTTGTCGGACCGTGTAGTCTGGTTATCTCTAAATCATACTGTAGTATTCGTCTTTTTTACCCGAATTTGAAAACACATTCATCTTAAGAACTGTAAATGATCATCTTCTTCGAGAGCACGGGAGGCCCTTGAGATCTTTTTTGGAGAGGGCTAACACATTCGCATGCAAAAAAAGTAACGAGGGACGACGAGGACGTACTTGGGCGCGCGCGGCTTCTCGGGGTCCGCGTCCGGCTGCGCGGTGGTGACCACGCTGCTCTGGCTCGGCGACCGCTTCAACTGCCCGTCGGCAGCAGCCGGAGACGGCTGCGCCTCCGCGACACCGTCGGCCACTTCCTCGTCATCCTCGGACGGCGGCGCGGCTGCAGACGCTGGCTCCAGCTTCAGCATGAGGTCGATGGTCTCGGCGTAGCCCCTCTTGCCGGAGCTCCTCACCGCGGCGGCCGCCTCCTCGGCCTCGTTGCTGCCGCCTGGCAGGCCGAGCCGGAGCTCGGTCTCCTCGAACCCGAGGCCCGCCATTGGTCTCCTGCTCCAACGCAGCAGCCGCCCCTGGGTCTCTTCTTCGCTCCTTGTGAGTTTGCTTTCGCGTGTCTGCTGCTGCTTGGGTTTGGCTTGTGAGCACAAATAGAAGGGAGGGGACGAAGAATGAGATAATGGCGGCCGGGTGGATGGTTACAAAAGAGTATGGTTCCTCTTGCCGGAAGTGGCGTAGGATATTGCAATAGAGCAATAGAGTCCCTATATAATATCAGAATGAACAGGATACGTATGCAATTTGGCCATGTCCCTGCAAAAGTAGGTTAAATGGCACGTACACGCTCCATTCCAGTGGAGTGCTACCGATGGCTTGTCAGTGCAACGTATCGTACCGTCAGCCCATGCACGCAAACGCAAGTATGGCACTAGTATTATGTGGTACGTACTGGCAACGAACCATCTCAACATTCTTTTCTGGACTTGACATATAAATTTCATATTACTACTTGTTAGTAGTCTGTATCTGTACTACACCCTTCCGTTCTTATTAATGGAAGTTCTCATTTGTTCCTAGTCAAAAAACATGTCAACATCTACTACATCAAACTAGCCTCATTAGATTTATTATAAAAATATACTCCCTCCGTCTCATGATATAAGAGCGCTTTTTAACCCTATGAAGGGGGTAATACATATTCTATGAAGTACAAATTTAAAATTTCCCGATAGAGCTGGTTCACTCGACCCGGTGCATGCACGGGAGCTCTCAGCCGACTGTTCTTTGGGTCCCTGACCCGATTGTGCCGTACGGAGTGCCCACACGTACGTTGCACGTACACTTGCGGCTCCCTGCATATGCCGATGTTTTTGGTCCCTAGCCCGACGTACAGGTAGCGATCGGTAGCGGATGAATGGGGCTACGAGCTCTTGACTTTTTGCTGCACGGGCAGTACGGCCCCGGCCGGGGGCCAAGGTCGACGAGGCACGCGTGCACGACTGCGCCGTCCGTTCCATTCCAGTGTGCCGTTGTTGCTTCACGTGCGCGCGCCTTGCGTATTCCTGTGGGACTGGCATGCATGCACGCACACAGTTTGTTTTCCAGAGCATTTTCACGTGCATGGATATCCGATCACGTGGGGCCGGCCCTTGTGCAGCCTGCTTGGCATTCTCATCTCTCGGGTTTGTAGGTGTGTATTTTTTCGAATCTACGAGATTCGGTTGGTTAATAAGCGGTGGCTGTACAAACAAGACGGAAATTGATTGTACATACAAAACAGAACCAAACCTCCCGCTGTTTGGCCAACAGTCACCGTGCGCGCAAGTGCCGCAACCCTTGTCGTCCACTCAGTTCGCTGGCAAGCCTTGTTATGCCGTCCGGGCGCCGCCTCGGCATCGAGTGCTTCCTGTGAAGGTCCGATGAAGTCCACACTTCCCTTCGAGGCGCTTCGTCGTGGGTCTTGGGCGTCTGTCGTCTCTGATATCTCTTGCTCGACAACCCTGCCTGATGTGGAGTTGCAGTCCACTCTCGCAGATCAGTTCAAGCTGCTGCAAGGCTTGTTGGAGCGGGTTGAGAGCTTTTTGCAGTAGGCGGAGGATGCTTTGAGCATGCTCTCCCTCATGCCGACTATGTTGCCGACCGCTCCGACGTTGTGTCCTTCTGGTGTTTCCGGTGTTGGTTCCGTGGAAGACAAGGGGATAGTGCTCTTCGGTCATTTCTCCCCTCGTGCTGGGGTCAGTTCATCGTTATTGTCTGCCTTGCCTCCTATGCCGTCTACCGTTGTGGGTGAGGCCATCGCCGTGGTCGTTGCTCCTGTGCTGCAGATCATGTCCGAGCTTCAACAACTATGTGTGAGACCTGTTTCGCCTCTCTCTATGGAGCATATGGAGGTCGTCTCAACAGCGACCTCGTGCGAGAGATAGCATTCGCCTCTATCATGTGAGCAACTGGAGGTGGCTGAGTCCATCGTGTCGGTGGTACCTGTGGCTGATGATATTGAGGCATTCGGTATGTTGACGCCTGATCCTTTGGAGCCCAGCCAACCGCTCGCCTTTGTGGACCGGGGAGATTTCGACGTGATGTCACCACTCGCACGTGACCGTTATGCAGGTGGTGTCTGTGTGTGACAAGGTCGATGAGATTTTATTTGAGATAGAGCTTCGCAACTTTCTTGCTCGCACGTTTGGAGGCGGGCTGGAACTGGCAAGACGATTGGGGAGGAGGCTCTCAGAAGCAAATGAAAGAAGAGACGGGCCACAGGGAAGGCGTCCGCAGCTGCTTGATGTATGGTCATCCGTCTTTTGGGTTGTTCTTATGGCCGAACTTGTCTCCGTGGATTTGGTGGTGCCTGTGATCTTCAACCGAGGTACTATTGTTGGGGGGTTTCTTTGCGACGTAGTAGTGTGGGAGGCGGGCTGGTCGTGTGCTTATTGTTGGGGAACGTTGCATGGAAAACAATTTTTTTTTCTACGCACACGCAAGATCTATCAAGGAGATGCATAGCAACGAGAGGGGAGAGTGTGTCTACGTACCCTCGTAGACCGTAAGCGGAAGCGTTAGTTAACGCGGTTGATGTAGTCGAACTTCTTCGCGCTCCAACCGATCAAGTACCGAACGTATGGCACCTCCGCGTTCAGCACACGTTCAGCTCGGTGACGTCCTCACCTTCTTGATCCAGCAAGACGACGAAGTAGTGGATGAGTTCCGGCAGCACGACGGCGTGGTAACGGTGATGGTGAAGCTATCTCCGCACTCGTTGGTGGTTTTGCCCTGTTTTCCATGGCGCACGTCCAGCTCCGTGCACGACGGTCGTCGGGCACTTTTTTACCCGTGTCCCTGTACCCGTCCGTTCTGGGTCCATATACGGATCGTGGACTCGTCCGTGGTTTTGCCCTGTTTTCCATGACGCGCGTCCAGCTCCGTGCACGACGGTCGTCGGGCACTTTTTTTCCCGTGTCCCTGTACCGCCCAATCTGGGTACGTGTACGGGTCCGTGTACGGATCGTGGGATCGTCCGTGGTTTTGCCCTGTTTTCCATGGCGCGTGTGCAGCTCCGTGCACGACGGTCGTCGGGCACTTTTTTTCCCGTGTCCCCGTACCGCCCAATCTGGGTACGTGTACGGGTCCGTGTACGGATCGTGGGATCGTTGGTGGTTTTGCCCTGTTTTCCATGGCGCACGTCCAGCTCCGTGCACGACGGTCGTCGGGCACTTTTTTACCTGTGTCCCTGTACCCGTCCGTTCTGGGTCCATGTACGGATCGTGGACTCGTTGGTGATTTTGCCCTGTTTTCCATGGCGCACGTCCAGCTCCATGCACGACGGTCGTCGGGCACTTTTTTACCCGTGTCCCTGTACCCGTCCGTTCTGGGTCCATGCATGGATCGTGGACTCGTCCGTGGTTTTGCCCTGTTTTCCATGGCGCATGTGCAACTCCGTCCACGATGGGCGTCGGGCACTTTTTTTCCCGTGTCCCGGTACCGCCCAATCTGGATACGTGTACGGATCGTGGGATCGTTGGTGGTTTTGCCCTGTTTTCCATGGCGCACGTCCAGCTCCGTGCACGACGGTCGTCGGGCACTTTTTTACCCGTGTCCCTGTTCGCCTAAGCACTACGAAAATATGACCGAGGGACTAAACTGTGGAGGGGGGGGGGGGGGGGGGGGAGGGGCAGCACACGGCTAAGCAATTGTCGTGGTTATGTGTGGCGCCCCCCTCCCACATATATATAGGTGTTGGGGGGGGGGGGAGAGGGTAGAGGCCAAGGGGCGCCCCAAGTAGGGCCGAATCCTACTTGGGGACTTCCCCAAGCCGCACCCCCCTTCCATATATGAGTGCGGGAGGAAGGCAGGAGGAGGAGCCCCCCCCCCCCCCCCCCAATTTCCTTTCTCTCACGAGGAGGGAAAGGCAGGAGGGGCCACCCCTCCTCTTTCCTTCCCCTAGGGCGGGCCTGCCAAGGAGAGGGGCGCGCCAGTCCCCTAGTGGGCTGGTCTGTCCCCTCCTTTGGCCCATTAGGCCCATACACTTACCGGGGGTGTCCGGAACCCCTTTCGGCGACCCGATGACTACCCGGTGCACTCCGAAACTCTTCCGGTGTCCGAATACCATCATCCTATATATCAATCTTTACCTCTCGACCATTTCGAGACTCCTCGTCATGTCCGTGATCTCATCCCGGACTCCGAACAACATTCGGTTACCAAATCATATAACTCATATAACAATATATCGTCAACGAACGTTAAGCGTGCGAACCCTACGGGTTCGAGAACTATGTAGACATGACCGAGACACCTGTTCGGTCAATAACCAATAGCGGAACCTGGATGCCCATATTGGTTCCTACATATTCTACGAAGATCTTTATCGGTCGAACCGTTATGACAACATACGCAATTCTCTTTGTTTTTCGGTATGTTACTTGCCCGAGATTCGATCGTCGGTATCTTCATACCTAGTTCAATCTCGTTACCGGCAAGTCTCTTTACTCGTTCCGTAATACATAACCTCGTAACTAACTCCTTAGTCATTTGCTTGCAAGCTTATGATGTGTATTACCGAGAGGGCCCAGAGATACCTCTCCGATACTCGGAGTGACAAATCCTAATCTCGATCTATGCCAACTCAACAAACACCTTCGGAGATACCTGTAGAGCATCTTTATGATCACCCAGTTACGTTGTGACGTTTGATAGCACATAAGGTATTCCTCCGGTATCCGGGAGTTGCATAATCTCATAGTCGAAGGAATATGTATTTGACATGAAGAAATCAACATCGATAAACTGATATCAATATGCTAAGCTAACGGATGGGTCTTGTCCATCACATCATTCTCCTAATGATGTGATCCCGTTATCAAATGACAACATATGTCTATGGTTAGGAAACCTTAACCATCTTTGATCAACGAGCTAGTCCAGTAGAGGCTTACTAGGGACATGGTATTTGTTTATGTATTCACACATGTATTTAAGTTTCCGGTCAATACAATTCTAGCATGAATAATAAACCTTTATCATGATTAAGGAAATATAATAATAACCATTTTATTATTGCCTCTAGGGCATATTTCCATCAGTCTCCCACTTGCACTAGAGTCAATAATCTAGTTCACATCACCATGTGATTTAACACCCATAGTTCACATCGCCATGTGACCAACACCCAAAGAGTTTACTAGAGTCAATAATCTAGTTCACATCGCCATGTGATTAACACCCAAAGAGTACTAAGGTTTGATCATGTTTTGCTTGTGAGAGAATTTTAGTCAACGGGCCTGTCACATTCAGATCCGTATGTATTTTGCAAATTTCTATGTCTACAAAGCTCTGTATGGAGCTACTCTATCTAATTGCTCCCACTTTCTATATGTATCCAGATTGAGACTCAGAGTCATCCGAATCGGTGTCAAAGCTTGGATCGACGTAACCCTTTACGACGAACTCTTTATTACCTCCATAACCGAGAAATATCTCCTTAGTCCTCTTAGGTAACTAAGGATAATTTTGACCACTATCCAGTGATCTACTCCTGGATCACTATTGTACCCCCTTGCCAAACTCATGGCAAGGTACACAACAGGTTTGGTACACAGCATGACATACTTTATAGAACCTATGGCTGAGGCATAGATAATGACTTTCATTCTCTCTCTATCTTCTGCCGTGGTCGGGTTTTGAGTCTTACTCAACTTCACACAGGGAAGAACCCTTTCATTGACTGATCTATTTTGAACTTCTTCAAAACTTTTGCCAAGGCATATGCTTTGTGAAAGTCCTATTAAGCGTCTCGATCTATCCCTATAGATCTTGATGCCTAATATATAAGCAGCTTCACCGAGGTCTTTCATTGAAAAATTCTTATTCAAGTATCCTTTTACGCTATCCAGAAATTCTATATCATTTCCAATCAACAATATGTCATCCACATATAATATCAGAAATGCTACAGAGCTCCCACTCACTTTCTTGTAAATACAGGCTTCATCGTAAGTCTATATAAAACCATATGCTTTGATCACCTCATCAAAGCGTATATTCCAACTCCGAGATGCTTGCACCAGTCCATAGATGGATCGCTGGAGCTTGCACACTTTGTTAGCACCTTTAGGATTGAAAAAACCTTGTGGTTGCATCATATACAACTCTTCTTTAAGAAATCCATTAAGGAATGCAGTTTTGACGTCCATTTGCCAGATTTCATAAGATGCGGCAATTGCTAACATGATTCAGACAGACTTAAGCATCGCTATGGGTGAGAAAGTCTCATCGTAGTCAACCCCTTGAACTTGTCGAAAACCTTCCGGGACAAGTCGAGCTTTGTAGATAGTGACATTACCATCAGCGTCAGTCTTATTCTTGAAGATCCATTTATTCTCAATGGCTTGCCGATCATCGGGCAAGTCCACCGAAGTCCATACTTTGTTTTCATACATGGATCCTATCTCAGATTTCATGGCCTCAAGCCATTTATCGGAATCTGGGCTCATCATAGCTTCTTCATAGTTCGTAGGTTGGCCTTGGTCTAGTAACATGACTTCCAGGACAGGATTACCGTACCACTCTGGTGTGGATCATGCTCTGCTCGACCTACGAGGTTCAGTAGCAACTTGATCTGAAGTTTCATGATCATTATCATTTGCTTCCTCTCTAGTTGGTGTAGGCATCACGGGAACGGATTTCTCTGATGTGCTACTTTCCAATTCGAGAGAAGGTACAATTACCTCATCAAGTTCTACTTTCCTCCCACTCACTTCTTTCGAGAGAAACTCCTTCTCTAGAAAGGATCCATTCTTGGCAACAAAGATCTTGCCTTTGGATCTGTGGTAGAAGGTGTACCCAATTGTTTCCTTAGGGTATCCTATGAAGACGCACTTCTCCGATTTGGGTTCGAGCTTATCAGGCTGAAGCCTTTTGACATAAGCATCGCATCCCCAAACTTTTAAGAAACGACATCTTAGGTTTCTTGCCAAACCACAGTTCATATGGTGTCATCTCAACGGATTTAGACGGTGCCCTATTTAATGTGAATGCGGCTGTCTTTAATGCATAACCCCAAAATGATAGTGGTAATTCGGTAAGAGACATCATAGAACGCACCTTATCAAATAAAGTACGGTTACGATGTTCAGACACACCATTACGCTGTGGTGTTCCAGGTGGCATGAGTTGTGAAACAATTCCACATTGTTTTAAATGAAGGCCAAACTCGTAACTCAAATATCCGCCTCTGCGATCAGATCGTAGAAACTTTATTTTCTTGTTACGATGATTGTCCACTTCACTCTGAAATTCTTTGAACTTTTCAAATGTTTCAGACTTGTGTTTCATCAAGTAGATATACCCATACCTACTCAAATCATCTGTGAAGGTCAGAAAATAACGATACCCACCGCGTGCCTCAACACTCATCGGACCGCATACATCGGTATGTATTATTTCCAATAAGTCATTAGCTCACTCCATTGTTCCGGAGAACGGAGTTTTAGTCATCTTGCCCATGAGGTATGGTTCGCAAGTATCAAATGATTCATAATCAAGTGACTCCAAAAGTCCATCTGCATGGAGTTTCTTCATGCGCTTTACACCAATATGACCTAAACGGCAGAGCCACAAGTATGTTGCACTATCATTATCAACTTTGCATCTTTTGGCATCAATATTATGAATATGTGTATCACTACGATCGAGATTCAATAAACCATTTGCATCGAGTGCATGACCATAGAAGGTTTTATTCATGTAAATAGAACAACAATTATTCTCTGATTTAAATGTATAACCGTATTGCAATCAACACGATATAATCTTGTTCATGCTCAACGCAAACACCAAATAACATTTATTTAGGCTCAACACTAATCCCGAAGGTAGAGGGAGTGTGCGATGGTGATCGTATCAACCTTGGAATCACTTCCAACACACATCGTCACGTCGCCCTTAACTAGTCTCTGTTTATTCTGCAACTCCTGTTTCGAGTTACTAATCTTAGCAACTGAACCAGTATCAAATACCCAGGGGCTACTACGAATATTAGTAAGGTACACATCAATAACATGTATATCAAATATACCTTTTGTCGGTGCAACAGACCCTGGGTCCATTGCACGGACTGTGCATAGGCCAGAAACAAGATTGCAAGACCAAGATCAGACCAAGCAAGGAGGAATTCCTTTGAAGGATCCAAAAGCAAGTCAAGAAGGCCAAGGCGAGCCAGAGGAACGAGGCATCGCTAAGGGAAGGGCCTACCTTGCCGGGCAGGCGAGCCTGGCAGGGTTGGGTTTTGCCCCGGAAGCAAGCTCCCAGATCGTCCCGGCAGGCCTGCCGGGGCTGGCGGAGGCAAGCCACTCCACCACTCCACCTCACAAGCGACGCAAGTCAGTAATCGAAGCGGTGTCAAGCTCCAAGGTGACTAAGTGGCTGCTTTCTGCCACATGGCAGCCACTTCCTACAGCAAATGGCACCATATGACACCCGTCCTGAGACGTGTCAAGCAAGCAGGCGCGAAGCTGGCAAAACAGCCCGACAGGGCTTGCCGGGCAAGCTATGATGTGACATTGAGCAGCGCATTTAATGCACTCTGTCAGCCTGCAGAGTTAGATATGATAGCACTATCAGCTATCTAATCAGTACGCAAAGACTGATTTGCCACTGTGGTGACCCCTTGATCTGTAAAAGGAGGCCCATGGCGACCGTAGAAAGGGTTGGATCCTTGCATATCCATACGCGCGTAGCCACTCTCGCCCCCAGAGCAACCCTGCTGGGCGAGTGTGCTACGTTTCACCACCATTATCCACCATCAATCCACCAAAGCAGGAGTAGGGTTTTACGCCTCACGGCGGCCTGAACCAGGGTAAAGACTGCCCGTGTGATCTCTGCCGTGCTGCGCGACGCTTATCCGCTCTTTGTGCAACGTGTCCATCCCCCCACCAAACCAAAAGGGGCTGATGGCCCCATAGGTGGCTGTTGTTTCCCACGACATCTTTGGCGCGCCAGCTAGAGGGATCACTTGCGCAAAACCGAGAGCGTACGCTGCGCGTCATCTTCATCTACATTTTCATCATCGACGGCGTCATCGACTATGGCGCCCAAGAGGAAGCCCGGAGCCACAAACCACCCGTCCACCTCCCCCGCGGCCGAAGCAGGAACGGGGAGTGCGAGGGCTTGCGAGGGTGTGGATGCTGCAGGGGATGTAGTCGGCGCAGGCGGCGCCGTCACCACCTCCCCCGCGGCCGAAGCAGGAACGGGAGGTACCAGGGAAGGACAACATCGGCAACATCCCGACGGCCATGCTCCACGAGGCACGGATGGAGGGGTCATTCCGCCTGAACCCTTTCTCCTCGCCAACGGGCACAACCGCAGTGATGATGCTCGCTCTGGGGCGAATCGCAACCCTTCGGCTGCCCCAGCTGCGGGCGCGACCGCAAGGCACGCGCCACCCCCGGGGCGGGCTGACCCAGCTACTGTGCCCAACAGAGCCGCTGGCCCTCAGGCGCCTCCGACACATCACCATGCCGTCCAAACGGCTGGTTCACAGCGGCAAGGGCACGGCGCAGTCGCCACCGGCAACGTCAGGAGCCGAGCGACACGACGATCTACATCGTCATCACCTATGCCAAGCACTGCCTCCGAAGCCATGGCACGAGCCCAACTGCTGTTGAGATTTCCACCGGCGGCAGACCAGATGGATGAGTGGCGAGCCATCATCCAAAGTTTGATTGGTTTTGCCGAGGCGGAAGGATCACAGTGGGCCGGACCGCCACGGCCTCCCCAGGCAGCAACAACGGCTCGTGCGGCTGGTCGTGCGGGAGGGGCCACCCTCATGGTGCAATCCCCGCCACGGCAAGCCGCCCGGGAGCCGCAAGTCCAGGCGCCCGATGACGTCTCAATGGCCTCATCCGATCCTCGAGCGCGTCAGGGCCGGCAGCGTGCCCCGGAGGGCAGGCGAAGGGAAGGCGCGCGCTTCATCGACGAGCGGCGCCGCGACAGCCCCCGCCAGATCAATGGGTGTGATGGCCCCGACGTCGACGAGCCCGCGCTCGGAGATGGCGGGTGCCTGCCTTTTGAGGTTGGGTGCCCTGCCTTCACCCGTGAGCTGCAGCAAGTCCGTTGGCCGTCCACTCGTACGTTCAAGCCAGAGATACCCGAGAAGTATGATGGGAGACTAAACCCGGCACAGTTCTTGAGCATCTACACCATCGCTGTTCAAGATGCCGGGGGAAGAGATGAGAAGGTGTTCGCCAACTACTTCCCTTTGGCCCTCAAGTCAAATGTGAGGTCTTGGCTGATGCACCTGCCGGAGAACTCCATTTCGACCTGGGCTGACCTGTGCCACAAGTTCATTGGTTCCTTCACGGGTGGCCATCAAGAACCAGGGCAGCCCAGTGATTTGCAGCTTCTCCGGCAGAAAGAAGGAGAATCTTTGTGGAAGTACTTGCAGAGATTCAGTCGAGTCCACAGAAATAGCCCAGATATCCACCCAACTGCCGTGATAGCTGCCTTCCAATCCAACGTGGGCAACCGCAGGATATGTTCCAAGATGAATGTTTGGTTGCCCAAGACTGTGAGGGAGCTCTACACTTTGGTGGACAAGTGTGCTCGGGTGGAGGAGGGGAGGAAGCTTCCTGGAGAGGAAGACTGCGTCGACATCGACTCAGAAGATGACGACGAAACCATCAGTAAGAAGAAGAAGAACAAGAAGCACAACAAGAAGCGTAAGGATAAAACAGTGATGGCTGTTGAGGGATCAGTCACGCCTGGTACCGGCAAGAAGGCCAAGGCTGAAGCCCCCGGCAAGGAGGCTACCACATGCGCTGACTGCCGGGAGGCGGCGACTGCCGAGAAAGCTGGGAAAGGTGATGGGCCATACTGTAAGATTCATCGGACCAAGGGCCATGATCTCCAGGAGTGTTATCAGGTTGAGCAGGTCGTCAAGAGACAGAAGGCTGAGTATGAGAAGCGTGATAAGGAAAAAGGTCAGAATGGCGCTGGTGGGAAGGGCCGGGGTGGTGAAGCAAATCGCCCCGGCAAGGCTCCACGGAACCAAGGGAAACCCGCCAAAGGCCGAGAGAAGGAGGATTGCAGTAATGAGAGTGATGGAGGGAATGAAGAGGAAACCAGCGAGCAGGAATTCCAGAAGGCCACTGACGCCCTGTGCATTGACGGGGGCGCATCTTTGCACTCCTCTCACTGCCAACTTAAACAGTGGGCGCGTGAAGTCAATGCCATGGAGCCAGCGGCAGATTCTCGGAAGCCGCTCAAGTGGTCACGCATGCCCATCATCTTTGATGAAGATGACCGTGCTTGCCGTTGTTGGTCTCACCAACAATTCGCAACCTCAAGGTCACTAAGATGCTGGTTGACGGCGGGGCCGGGTTGAATCTGATTTCCCCAAAGGTTATTAGCAAACTCCAGATAGTGGAGAAAGAACTTAAGGCCACAGGCACGTTTCAAGGAGTCAATCCCGGCAGGAGCCGTCCTAAGGGAAAGGTTACGTTGCCAGTGACATTTGGAGGGGAGTTGAACTACAGGACTGAGAAAGTTGTGTTTGATGTGGTTGACCTCCCTCTGCCGTACAACGGGATCCTTGGGCGCCCGGCCCTGGCCAAATTCAAGGCAGCATCCCACTATGCCTACAACACCTTGAAGATACCAGGGCCGATGGGCGTCATTTCCATTCCGTCAGACAAGAAAGACGCAATTATTTGCATGGATAAGATGTACCGGGACACGGGCGCGACAGACGTCGTGGAAGCCACAGTTCCCGCCAAGGGAAAGCGTAGCAGAGTCACTGGCAAGGAGTCCGGGAGGCGTACCTTTGTGGAATGTGCCGCACCCGTTGATGACACGCCAGAGAGTACCAACAGCAAGAGATCCAAGGCCACTCCACCCCAAGTGAAAAAGGTCACAACAGGGCTGGCTGGCGCTGATGGTACTTTCACTATTAGCGCCACCCTTCATGACAAATAGGAAAGCGCACTCGTTGCCTTCCTGTGGGCGAATATCGATGTGTTTGCCTGGCAACCATCTGATACCCCCGGTGTTCCCAGGGAGGTAATTGAGCACCACCTTGCTGTCTGCCCATATGCCCGGCCCGTCAAGCAGAAGGTTGGAAGCAGGCCTTGGAACAGCAGCAGTTCATTGCCGAGAAAATCAAGAAACTTGAAGCAGCTGGTTTGGTCAGAGGAGTACTGCATCCAACATGGTTAGCAAACCCAGTGGTTGTGCGCAAGGCTAATGGAAAATGGAGGCTTTGCATAGATTTTACGGATCTGAACAAGGCATGCCCTAAGGACCCATTTCCCTTGCCGCGCATCGACCAGATCGTGGATTCTACTTCAGGATGTGAGTTGCTCTCTTTTCTGGATGTGTACTCTGGATACCATCAGATTTTTATGTCCAAGGAAGACGAAGAAAAGACCTCATTCATCACCCCATGCGGCACGTACTGCTTTGTGCGCATGCCTTTCGGGTTGAAGAGTGCCGGGTCCACTTTTGCAAGAGCAGTCCAGATTGGCTTTGAACCACAGTTGCACAGGAACATTGAAGCCTATATGGATGATATTGTGGTCAAGACGAAGGACAGATCAACCCTCATTCAGGATTTAGAAGAGACATTTGTTAATCTGCGCAAGATCAACTTGAAGCTGAATCCGGAGAAGTGCGTGTTTGGCGTTCTCCCCGGCAAGCTACTTGGTTTCTTTGTGTCCCACCGTGGGATAGAGGCCAACCCCGATAAGATCAAGGCTATTGAGCAGATACAGACACCCAAGACGGTTAAGGATGTGAGGCGTTTGATAGGATGCGTTGCTGCGCTTAGCAGATTCATCTCCAAGTCTGCCGAGCGCGCCTTGCCGTTCTTCAAGATTTTGAAGAAGGCAGGACCTATGAAGTGGACCCCGGAAGCAGATACAGCACTGCAGGATTTGAAGGCCTACTTGTCTTCTGTGCCTACTTTGGTCGCACCCAAATCACAAGAGCCGTTACTGCTATATCTGGCAGCACCTAATCAAGTGGTTAGTGCGGCCCTAGTAGCACAGCGAGAAGTGGAAGAAGCAGCCACCTCAGCAAGTGTCCCGCCAGGGGAAGAGGAAGAGAGCGGCCCGGCAAGGCCAGATACGGATCAGGACAAAGAAGAGCACGGCAGCGGAAGCAACCCCAAGGACACGGCAAGGAAGAAGGTGGTGCAGCGCCCAGTATACTTCGTCAGCTCCCTGTTACAGGGGGCTAGATCTAGGTATTCTGGCGTGCAAAATTTGATCTTTGGCCTTGTCATGGCCTCAAGGAAACTGCGCCACTACTTCCAAGCCCATGAGATCATGGTTGTCACCCGCTTTTCGTTGCAAAGGATACTTCGAAACCTAGAGGCCACCGGCAGGATAGTGGAGTGGGCATTGGAGTTATCTAGCTTTGGCCTGAAGTTTGAAAACACATCAACAATCCAGAGCAGGGCGTTGGCAGAGTTTATTGCAGAATGGATGCCAACCCCTGATGAAGAAGTACAGGAAACAGTTATCCCTGGCAAGGAAGCGCCCCAAGAATGGATCATGTATTTCGATGGTGCCTTCTCCCTACAAGGTGCAGGGGCTGGCGTACTTCTCGTGGCTCCCACTGGGGAACACCTGAGGTACGTCGTCTAGATGCACTTTCCCCGGGAGGAGGCAACCAACAATACAATAGAATATGAAGGGCTTCTTGCCGGGCTCAGAATTGCCACAGAATTGGGAATCAAGAAGCTGATCATTCGAGGAGATTCACAACTGGTGGTGAGACAAGTCAACAAGGATTACCAAAGCCCATTGATGGAGGCATACGTCGAGGAAGTGAGAAGATTGGAGGAGCGCTTTGACGGGTTGCAAACAGAACACGTACCCCGTGCGGAAAACAGCATTGCTGATCACCTGTCAAAGTGTGCTGCACAGAAGCTTCCTGTGGAACCAAGGACTTTTGTTCTCCATCTTGCTCAGCCCTCTGTATCCCCGACAACAATGGCCCGAAAGAGGAGGAAATTGGACTCCGGTAAGCCTTTCGGGGCTCCTGGCAGGGACCCTGCTGGAAACAACTCCCCTTCGCTTGCCGGGCTGCACCCTCCTGCCGGGCCATTGGTCCCCGCAGTCAAGGGATGTGCCCCCACGAATGAGGAGGTGCCGCTAGTCCTCGTTGCCGAGCCTCAGGCTCCAACTTGGGCAAGGCACATAATCCATTTCCTCCAAACTGGAGAACTTCCCGAAGAGCAAGAAGAAGCTGAAAGAGTAGCCCGGAGGGCCAGTATGTATCAGTTTGTCAATGACACACTATACAGAAGAAGGCCCAACGATGTGAAATTGAAGTGCATTTGCCGGGAAGGAGGAAAGGAACTGCTGGCAGAGATACACAAAGGCACGTGCGGCTCCCATATTGGATCAAGGGCTTTGGTTGGGAAAGCATTCCGGCAAGGATTCTATTGGCCCACAGCCCTCCAAGATGCGGTTGAGCTCGTCACCAAGTGTGAAGCCTGTCAGTTCCATTCCAAAAATATCCATCTGCCTGCCCAAGCACTCCAGACAATCCCTTTGTCATGGCCGTTTTTGGTCTGGGGGCTTGATATCCTCGGCCCTTTCCCCTGAGCTGCCGGGGGCTTTGAATTCTTGTTTGTTGCAACCGACAAGTTTACAAAGTGGCCGGAAATAGATGCCGTGAGAAAGGTGACTGCTCAGTCAGCTATCAAGTTCTTGAAAGGATTGGTGTGCCACTTCGGGGTCCCTGCCCGGATCATCACCGACAACGGCACCCAGTTCATGAGCCGCGCCTTCATGCAATGTGTTCATGCCCTCGGAAGCAAGATCTCATTTGCATCTGTCTCACATCCCAGAAGCAATGGACAAGCTGAGAGGGCGAATGCTGAAGTGCTGTGAGGACTCAAGACAAGAACATTTGATAAGCTGCGGAAGCACGATAGGTAGTTGATCAATGAGCTGCCGGTGGTTCTTTGGTCCATCAGAACGACACCAAACCGAGCTACCGGGCAGACTCCCTTCTCCCTAGTCTATGGGGCAGAAGCAATTATCCCCACGAAACTCATTTACGGGTCACCTCGAGTGCTTGCCTACGATGAAGTAGCACAGGAGCAGCACATGCGTGACGACGCCGTGCTTCTCGAGGAGAACCGTCTCCGGCTGCTACGCGTGCTGCACGCTATCAGCAAGCCCTGCGTCGCTATCATAGCCGCATGGTTCATGCCCGGTGTTTTGAGGAAGGCGACCTTGTCCTTGGGCGCGTTCAGTCCGCCAAGGGTACAAACAAGCTATCGCCAAAGTGGGAAGGCCCTTACCGGGTAGTACGAGTCACCAGACCTGGCACAGTCCGTCTGGAGACCGGAGATGGCATTCAATTGCAAAACTCATGGAATATTGCGCATCTCCGCAAGTTCTACCCGTAAGGCGCAGCTGTCGGGCCCTGCCCGGCAGCCACCCTTTTGTACAGGCATTGCCTTAGCTGCATGTAACCCCTTGTACAAAGCCAGGCGAAGACCCTGAGCAACAGAGAAATAAATGAAGCGCTGGGGGCCCCCGACAAGTTGCATGCATGCATAAGCATTTCATAAGCATTGCATGATTCATGTAGATAGGTTGCATGATCATGTAGATAGATTGCATCCGGCATCATCTTCATTTGCATAAACTACAGGCTCCTGCCGTGGACTTAGTCCTAGGAAGAGGATGCGAAGACAAGCCAACACTATGATCTCCGGCAAGCCAAACAGATAAGTTCCATCTCTTATCCATACATGTTCCGTGAGTAGAACTTGTGCATACGAAAACCTCGCCGCCTCGGAAACAAAGGTGCTCCCATCTACTGGCACGAACGCTGCTTCGGTCAGGATGGTCGTAGTGGCCTTTGGCTGAAAGGGGTTGGCGGGGGGCTGGTCTCTCCCAATAGGTTCTGCGCCCGGCAGGCTCAGCCTCACGGCAGCAGTCCTATGGGGTGCCAACAAGGTAGCTTACTGGGACCTACTTGTTTATATGAAAGTACGGAGGTGTTTGACCTCTGCATGGATGTCATACATGCACAAGTGCCTGACAAGCTTATCTTTTTCATTAATATGCTGATCAACAAGTACAAATCTCACGGAACATAAACATGGATACAAGAGATTACATTATTTGAACTAAAATTTGGCAAGTGCCTACAGATTTAAGACTGAAAAAAGATAAGTGCCCCGTAATGCCTTTTCTTGTCCCTCTCCTCCTAGGCACGGCGGTAGAAGGCGAAGAGGGCAAGAGGAGTGCGGGGCAGAAGCCCAGCCTGACCCTGTCGGGCTCCAGGAGAGGATGCCCGGCAGGGGCGAGAGGGCGTGGACGAAGACGTTGATCGAGAGCATGGCGGAGGCGACCCGTCGACCACCACCACCAAGGCCAGCAGGGCACGGCAGGGCTAACGGAGCTGCAGCCCGAGAGGAAGCCTGCCGGGGTCCAACTGGAGGTCTGCTGGAAGGGCCAGGGGAGCACCATCACCACCTCTGCATCCAACTTCCCGGCAAATCACCTTGCCGGGGAGAAAACACAGGTGTAGATGATGGTGCTGCCGCCTGATAAAGGGTGCGGGCGATGTTCAGCCGGAGTCGAAGTCGTCGCCCTCCCGGCCGCTGCCGTCGTCATCGCCGTCAGTCTCCTCCTTATCGCTTTCGCTCGAGGAGGAGCTTTCGTCGTCGGTCGAGCTCTCCGCACAGCACCCTAAGCGAGCTTCCGAGCGTCCAAAGACCTTGACGGAAAGCAGGCCGCTCTACATTAATTTAAACTGGAGAACGTGCTCCTCCGACAAGCTATGGGCTCGAGCAAAGGTCTTCCAGCCACGGCGGAGGTACATGACATGAGGAGCAGGGAAGTCAACATCCACCCGCATGCTGCCATTCCCACAGCCCCTCATGTGCAACCTCAGCGCACGCGGCTGTTCGAGCTCCATCACCCTGGCAAATGGAGTAGGGAGACGGAGGCGGCCGCGCGGAGGCTTGTACAGCCTGATGACAAACTCCAAGGGTTGATCTCCGACGTGGCCCTCCATCGGGGGAAGAGCGTCCGGTGCGGGAGCAATAGAGGCGCCGCCCCGGCCTCCTCGGCCACGCACACCACGACGACCTCGGCCACGCCCCCTTCCGCCTCCTCTCACAGCGGGTTCCACCCCCACATCATCGAGAGGAGGGGGAAGACGCTGTCGAGCAGAAGTTCTCGTCGCCACCACCGGAGTACTACCGCGCCCTCGCCCCCTCACCATGGCAAGCAAGAGAAGCTTCGAAGAAAGGGAGAAGGAAGGTGTGTGAGCAGACACACTACTCCTGCCCCCTTTTATAGAAGAATGAGGCAGCGGGTTGGCCTCTCACTCAGCAGGCGACTGCCTTGCTCCTCCAATGCGGTCCCCCTTTGCGCCTCCAATGGCTCGGGGAATCAGAGTCGCCCCTCTACACCACTCGGCGACGCCTGGCTTTCTGCCATGGCGCTCGTTCCCGCGCCCTCCGCGTCCACCACCTACCCTGCGCAATGCATGCGGCACACGTGGCGGAGGCGCTCCGGGGCAGGAGGCAAGTGGGATGGCAGTTTCCTACCCCGTGATCGTGGGGCGTGGGCCGCCCACAGATCGTGGTTCAGTTTTTCCCCTAAGCGTTGCACGACGCGCGGGAAAACCGGAAACCGACCCAAGCTCAAGTTAATGAAGAAGCAACGAAGATCTCAAGGGGTGAAGCCGCCCTTACATTTCTGCCTATGCACTGGTTAGGGCCTACCCCGACGATGCCCAGCGGCGCGTCCGTGCCAGGCCCGGGGGCTCCTGTCGGTGCAACAGACCCTGGGTCCATTGCACGGACTGTGCACAAGCCAGAAACAAGATTGCAAGACCAAGCAAGGAGGATCAATTCCTTTAAAGGATACAAGAGCAAGTCAAGAAGGCCAAGGCGAGCCAGAGGAACGAGGCATCGCTAAGGGAAGGGCCTACCTTGCCGGGCAGGCGAGCCTGGCAGGGCTGGGTTTTGCCCCGGAAGCAAGCTCCCAGATCGTCCCGGCAGGCCTGCCGGGGCTGGTGAAGGCAAGCCACTCCACCGCTCCACCTCACAAGCGACGCAAGTCAGTAATCGAAGCGGTGTCAAGCTCCAAGGTGACTAAGTGGCTGCTTTCTGCCACATGGCAGCCACTTCCTACAGCAAATGCCACCGTATGACACCCGTCCCAAGACGTGTCAAGCAAGCAGGCGCGAAGCTAGCAAAACAGCCCGGCAGGGCTTGCCGGGCAAGCTGTGATGTGACATTGAGCGGCGCATTTAATGCGCTCTGTCAGCCTACAGAGTTAGATATGATAGCACTGTCAGCTATCTAATTAGTACGCAAAGACTGATTTGCCACTGTGGTGACCCCTTGATCTATAAAAGGAGGCCCATGGCGACTGTAGAAAGGGTTGGATCCTCGCATATCCATACACGCGTAGCCACTCTCGCCCCCAGAGCAACCTTGCCGGGCGAGTGTGCTACGTTTCACCACCATGATCCACCATCAATCCACTAAAGTAGGAGTAGGGTTTTACGCCTCACGGTGGCCCGAACCTGGGTAAAGACTGCCCGTGTGATCTCTGCCGTGCTGCACGACGCTTCTCCGCTCTTTGTGCAACGTGTCCATCCCCCCGCCGAACCAAAAGGGGCTGATGGCCCCATAGGTGGCCGTGGTTTCCCACGACACCTTTGTTCACTTTGCCATCCTTCTTATCCACCAAGTATTTGGAGCAGTTCCGCTTCCAGTTACCATTCCCTTTGCAGTAGAAGCACTCAGTTTCAGGCTTAGGTCCAGCTTTGGGCTTCTTCCCGGGAGTGGCAACTTGCTTGTCATTCTTCTTGAAGTTCCCTTTCTTTCCCTTTGCCCTTTTTCTTGAAACTAGTGGTGTTGTTAACCATCAACACTTGGTGCTCTTTCTTGATTTCTACTTCCGTCGATTTCAGTATCGCGAAGAGCTCGGGAATTGTTTTCGTCATCCCTTGCATATTATAGTTTATCACGAAGTTCTAGTAGCTTGGTGATAGTGACTAGAGAACTCTGTCAATCACTATATTATCTGGAAGATTAATTCCCACTTGATTCAAGCGATTGTAGTACCCAGACATTCTGAGCACATGCTCACTGGCTGAGCTATTCTCCTCCATCTTGTAGGCAAAGTACTTGTTAGAGGTCTCATATCTCTCGACACGGGCATGAGTCCGAAATACCAATTTCAGCTCTTGGAACATCTCATATGCTCCGTGGCGTTCAAAACATTTTTGAAGTCCCGGTTCTAAGCCGTAAAGCATGGCGCACTAAACTATCAAGTAGTCACCATATCGAGCTTGCCAAACATTCATAACATCTGCATCTGCTCCTGCAATAGGTCTGTCACCTAGCGGTGCATCAAGGACATAATTCTGTACAGCAAAGAGGATAATCCTCAGATCACGGATCCAGTCCGCATCATTGCTACTATCATCTTTCAACTTAGTTTTCTCTAGGAACATATCAAAAAATATAGGGGAGCTACATCGCGAGCTATTGATCTATGACATAATTATGCAAAAACTACTAAGACTAAATTCATGTTAAATTTAAGTTCAATTAATCAAATTACTAATGAACTCCCACTTAAATAAACATCCCTCAAGTTATCTAAGTGATACATGATCCAAATCAACTAACCCATGTCCGATCATCACGTGAGATGGGGTAGTCATCAATGGTGTACATCTCTATGTTGATCATATCTACTATATGACTGACGTTCGACCTTTCGGTCTCCAGTGTTCCGAGACCATGTCTGTACATGCTAGGCTTGTCAAGTTTAACCCAAGTATTCCGTGTATGTAAATTTGGCTTACACCCGTTGTATGTGAACATAGAGTCTATCACACCCGATCATCATGAGGTGCTTCGAAATGATGAACTTTGGCAACGGTGCATACTCGGGGAGAACACTTTTTCTTGAAATTTAGTGAAGGGATCATCTTATAATGCTACCGCCGTTCTAAGCAAAATATGATGCATAAAAGATAAACATCACATGCAATCAAAATATGTGACATGATATGGCCATCATCATCTTGTGCTTTTGATCTCCATCTCCAAAGCATCGTCATGATCTCCATCGTCACCAGCTCGACACTTTGATCTCCATCGTTGCGTCAGGGTCATCTCGCCAACTATTGCTTCTACAACTATTGCTAACACATAGCGGTAAAGTAAAGCAATTACATGGCGCTTGCACTTCATACAATAAAGAGACAACCCTAAGGCTCCTGCCGGTTGTCGATATTACAAAACATGATCATCTCATACATCAACATATATCACATCATATCTTGACCATATCACATCACAACATGTCCTGCAAAAACAAGTTAGACGTCCTCTACTTTGTTGCTGCAAGTTTTACGTGGCTGCTACGGGCTTCTAGCAAGAACCGTTCTTACCTACGGCAAAAACCACAACGGTGATTCATCAAGTTTGCTATTTTAACCTTCTTCAAGGACCGGCCATATTCAAATTCGATTCAACTAAAGTAGGAGAAACAGACACCCACCAACCACCTTTATGCAAAATTAGTTGCATGTCAGTCGGTGGAACCGGTCTCATGTGCGTGGACATGTAAGGTTGGTCCGGGCCGCTTCATCCCACAATACCGCCGAATCAAAATAAGACGTTGGTGGTAAGCAGTATGACTATCACCGCCCACAACTCTTTGTGTTCTACTCGTGCATATCATCTACGCATATACCTGGCTCGGATGCCACTGTTGGGGAACGTTGCATGGAAAACAAAATTTTTTCTACACTCACGCAAGATCTATCAAGGAGATGCATAGCAATGAGAGGGGAGAGTGTGTCTATGTACCCTCCTAGACTGTAAGTGGAAGCGTTAGTTAACGCGGTTGATGTAGTCGAACTTCTTCGCGCTCCAACCGATCAAGTACCGAACGTACGGCACCTCCCCGTTCAGCACACGTTCAGCTTAGTGACGTCCTCGCCTTCTTGATCCAGCAAGACAGTGAAGTAGTGGATGCGTTCCAGTAGCACGACGGCGTGGTGACGGTGATGGTGAAGCTATCTCCGCAGGGCTTCGCCTAAGCACTACGAAAATATGACCGAGGGACTAAACTATGGACGGCGCCCCCCTCCCACATATATATAGGTGGGGGGAGAGGGGAGAGGCCAAGGGGCGCCCCAAGTAGGGCCGAATCCTACTTGGGGACTTCCCCAAGCCCCCCTTCCATATATGAGTGCGGGAGGAAGGCAGGCAGGAGGAGGCCCCTCCCTTTCCTTTCTCTCACGAGGAGGAAAAGGCAGGAGGGGCCACCCCTCCTCTTTCCTTCCCCTAGGGCCGGCCTACCAAGGAGAGGGGCGCACCAGCCCCCTAGTGGGCTGGTCTGTCTCCTCCTTTGGCCCATTAGGCCCATACACTTACCGGGGGTGTCCGGAACCCCTTCCGGCGAACCGATGACTACCCGGTGCACTCCGAAACTCTTCCGGTGTCCGAATACCATCGTCCTATATATCAATCTTTACCTCTCGACCATTTCGAGGCTCCTCGTCATGTCCGTGATCTCATCTGGGACTCTGAACAACATTCGGTCACCAAATCATATAACTCATATAACACTATATCGTCAACGAACGTTAAGCGTGCGGACCCTACGGGTTCGAGAACTATGTAGACATGACCGAGACACCTCTCCAGTCAATAACCAATAGCGGAACCTGGGTGCCCATATTGGTTCCTACATATTTGTGATATCCTGGTTTTTGCTCTTTTTCTTTTTCTGGATTTCATTGCCATTTGATTTGAATTTGGAGTTTTGAATCAACTCAGTTGGACTTAATCACTTGGGCATGTCCTTGATTTTCACCCAAGTGACCCACCTCCCTCTGAAACACATCATTTCCTCTCTGATATATCACAAAATGGCCCTACAAATATTTTTCATAAATGAAAACTATTCATTTCCTCTCTAACACCTCACTTCAGTTACATATGCTCCAAAGCAACCCTCATTTTTCTTGCCCACAAAAATCTGAGAAAATTCCTTAATATTCTTTGGACCTTGGCACACCTCCCTGTAAAAAAATATTTCATAGTTATTTGGAATATTTTTGCTACAGAAAATCTTTTCTGTTCTGGTCAGAAAATGCAGTTTCTACAGGAAGTGCATTTTTCCTTGATCCAATGGAGCTGAAATTTTTAGGGCTTCATTACCCTCCTAAGAAACCCCTAACCACTAAAGCTTAGCCCTAAACTCCTTCTAGATCTCTCTCTCTCTATTAACCTCACAAGTTTCTGTCCAGAAACTTGCCAAGATGCTACACTCTCACACAGTCGACCAGTGATCAACTCAAGACCTTGGATCGACCCAAGCCATCAAGGACTACACGCCAGACATGATTTTAATGCGCGGCGTGGCACTATGCCAAAGTTCACGCGGTGACCACGCATGTGCACGATGCCAGGCTGCGTGTCGATGCGCTCTGGATGCCGCCGACGCCCCTGTGGCGCTCGTGCTCGCTTCCCCGCTCGCCGCAGCTTGGCAAACCCCGCCACCATCATCGTCTCGACGCCCTTAACTCCCCCTGGCGCTCGCCGACGCCGAAGCTCGCCGCAGCGAGCACGGGCATGACGCGGCCAGGTGCACAGTGCGCCCGTGCCACTGTTCTCGTCGCCACCCGAGCCCCTGTGCTCGTCTCCTCCCTCCCACAGTGGCCGCGTGAGCCACGACTTCTTCTCCCCCTCTCACTGACACCTCTCGTCGCCGGGCGCCGTCTCCAGAGAACTCCGGCGGAGCCCGAGCCCCATCCTCCCTCGCCTATAAATACAGCCCCTCCCCAGCCTCTCCGAGCACCTCAACACACTCACACAACCACCACGATGCAGTAGATAGCCGCAGCCCGGCCTGGCAGGCCTCTGGCCGCCGTTCCCGACCGGAGTTCGCCGGCGATCCCCTCTGTTGCTTCCCCCTCCTCCAGAGCCTCTCGAGCTCGACCGACTCCTCTAGCGTGTCTCTGGTGAACCACTGGTGCTCGCTGGTGCAGTTGGAGCCCCTGGAAACGCCCTGCCTCGCCAGAATCGCCATCTCCGATGAGCTCCCTCTGCCGACGTCTCTGGAGAAGACCACCACGACACGCTCCGTCCACCCCTAGCCATGTTTCGGGTACGTACAGGCTCACCGTAGTCTTGCGCATCCATTCCCCCCTCCACGGCGGCCGCCGACCTCTCCTCGCTGGAGAATCGCCGGCGATTCGCCGCCCCTCCTCTGTTTCCCTCCCTCTCTCTCTCTCTCAACCTGACCGCGGGGCCCACTGTCAGCCACTCAGCCACGCCCGAAGCGGTATAAGTGGTGGCGCCCCGCGGGAATACGCCTTCGACGTCACCCCCTAGTTTTCTGTTTATTTGAATTTAATTCAAATATTGGCCAGAAACTTTGACCAGCCATAATTTTTAAACCATAAGTCCAAATGAATTGATTCTTTTTGCATTGTGTTTGTATTGAAATATTCTAGCATCACACAAAATTTGAGATTTTTCTCTGCTTTCTAGAATTTTTGGTGAATTTCAGAAGTGTTCTTGATGTTTTCTTTTTGCTATTTTATTTATTTTCAGAAGGAGAAGCTTGCCTAGAGGAGAACCAGGAGGAGTGTGACCCTCCTCTGTGCTAAGGCAAGCCACACAAATATTTGCATGGTGTCATTTCAATATTTATGATTTTTCCAACTTGAATATGATTTATTTCATGCATTTAATCATTTAATGAATAATATTTATGCTAGTTACTTTGTCATGATTGAAGTGCTTAGTTTACAGTAGTGTTTGAGTACATGGACTAGTGTGAGGCAGTAGAAATATTTTTGGTAGTATGGCTATGGTTTGGTTATGATCGGTATCATTTTCATATATGAGTTAATGATTTTAATATGTTAATGGCATAACTAAAAATGATGGTAGTAAAACCAGTGAAGTTGAAACCAGTGAATTAAAGTGCTTAGTAGTGCAAGTAGAATGATTCTATGACGTTGACCCGTTCACTTTAGTGTTATGTGGATATAGTGCATGTCGGATAGTTGCATGTTCATGGTATACTATGACTCGAGTACTTTTATTTCAAGTTAAACCTGATGATAATTCAACTTGAACATAATGTTGATCGAGTCATGGTGCCACCGAATCGAGCTTCCCAGTGCAACCACATTTGCCTTTATGGGAAGGCCTTTATTCGGTCCGTTGTCATGCCTCTGGTCAGTGCCTCCAACGAGGGAAGGTTATGGGCGTGTTGTACCCTGGCCCGGTAAGCATACATAACCTTGTGCGCCCGTTGTTGTTATGGTACCTTGTCCCCGTTTGGGACCGTTGATTGTTTTGCCACGACGGTGGCCGTTGGATGTCTTTGGTAGACATCGGGGCCACCCATGACTTAGCCCAAGAGGAGAGTTGGTCGGAGTGGCCGAGAGAGTGTCATGGCAATGGGAGGGTTCTGTCGGAATGCCGTTGGTCCACCCGAATGGGAGTGCGAGGCCATGGGTTCCGTGGTGTGGGTACAGTGTACTAACCTCTGCAGAGTGTTTATTAAATCTATCGATAGCCGCGTCCTCGGTTACGGACACAGCTCGTAAGTAGGTCACACCATGGATCAACATGACTAAGTTAATCTTGCACACTAAAGTTATATGGTTGGCCCTGGTTATGTGATGAAATTGTTGGGACCATGAAGATGGTCGTTGTTGTGGGAACCAAAGTGTTGGTTTCGTTTGTGATCCAGGAGTGATCACCGTAATGATGAGGTTGGTTACGAGGTAACCCGTTTGGTAAGAGAGTCCAAGGGACTCGATGCACAAACATGATTTACTGCATGAGTAGTCCGTTGTAGACTTGCATTTAACCTGCTTAATTGTCATATTATTGTTTGCCATCATGCTTATACTTGTTGTGAGCTTGCAAGTACATTCAATGTACTGACCTGGCATGTCATGCCAGATTTCAGGAAAGTCTTACAGGATCGGAGTGCTTCCCGTGTCTAGATCGTGTCCACATCGGTGTCCCTGTGCTATGGAGTTCCGCTTCGTCGTCGTTCCGCTGCCACGTAGTTGTCGTGATCGAGGCCCCTTCATGTTCATTAAATAATGTACATACTGTTCAGCCGCACCGTGTGTGCCGCTTGGCCTCGCCACTTGATGTAATATCGAACCTATGTTTCCGCTAGCATCAATAAAGCGGTTGTATTCTGTACCAAGTTGTTGTGTGTTGCCAGAAGACTAGATCTCTAGGCTGGCAATGCAAGGTAAACCGGTTGCTCTGAGCCGGGGTGCCACAATATTCTACAAAGATCTTTATCGGTCGAACCGTTATGACAACATACGTAATTCCCTTTGTCCGTCGGCATGTTACTTGCCCGAGATTCGATCATCGGTATCTTCATACCTAGTTCAATCTTGTTACCGGCAAGTCTCTTTACTTGTTCTGTAATACATCACCTCATAACTAACTCCTTAGTCATTTGCTTGCAAGCTCATGATGTGTATTACCGAGAGGGCCTAGAGATACCTCTCCGATACTCGGAGTGACAAATCCTAATCTCGATCTATGCCAACTCAACAAACACCTTCGGAGATACCTGTAGAGCATCTTTATGATCACCCAGTTACGTTGTGACGTTTGATAGCACGCAAGGTATTCCTCCGGTATTCAGGAGTTGCATAATCTCATAGTCGAAGGAATATGTATTTGACATGAAGAAAGCAATAGCAATAAACAGAACGATCAATATGATAAGCTAACGAATGTGTCTTGTCCATCACATCATTCTCCTAATGATGTGATCCCATTATCAAATGACAACACATGTGTATGGTTAGGAAACCTTAACCATCTTTGATCAACGAGCTAGTCTAGTAGAGGCTTACTAGGGACACGATATTTGTTTATGTATTCACACATGTATTTAAGTTTTCGGTCAATACAATTCTAGCATGAATAATAAACCTTTATCATGATTAAGGAAATATAATAATAACCATTTTATTATTGACTCTAGGGCATATTTCCATCACTTATGGGGTTACGTATCGATTTTTCACCCAGTTTCCGATAAATAACTGGACAATTATCTTCTATTTAATTAATCGACGAGGCTAATATTTAGCCTCGGTTTAAAAAAAACCCTGAACCAACAAAAAGAAAGTATAAAAGGAAGATACATACTGGCGCACTCCATGCAGCTTCCGCTGGAAGCACTAGGAGACTGCCGACGATTATGGGGGTTGGGCTGGAGGTGGGGTCTATATTCAACTCGTACAAAAGCACGATGTGCGGAATAGAAATACTAGACCTACGCAAATTACATAATCTATGGTCGCATTTGGTAGCCTGCATCGAGCCCAACTAGGCCCGCTGGATGCAGCTTTTTTCGTGTTGGGCTATTTGGTTGTATGCAACCACTGTTGGGCCTACATCTGTTGGAAATATGCCCTAGAGGCAATAATAAATTGGTTATTATCATATTTCCCTATTCATGATAAACGTCTATTATCCATGCTAGAATTGTATTGATCGGAAACTCAGATACATGTGTGGATACATAGACAACACCGTGTCCCTAGTGAGCCTCTACTAGACTAGCTCGTTGATCAAAAGATGGTTAAGGTTTCCTAACCATAGACATGTGTTGCCACTTGATAATGGGATCACATCATTAGGAGAATGATGTGATGGACAAGACCCATCCGTTAGCATAGCATATGATCGTTCAGTTTTTGCTACTGCTTTCTTAATGTCAAATGCATATTCCTTCGATCATGAGATCATGCAACTCTCGGATACCGGAGGAATACCTTGTGTGCTATCAAACGTCACAACGTAACTGGGTGGTCATAAAGATGCTCTACAGGTATCTCCGAAGGTGTCTGTTGAGTTGGCGTGAATCGAGATTGAGATTTACCTCTCCGTATGACGGAGAGGTATCTCTGGGCCGTCTCGGTAATACACATCACAAGAAGCTTGCAAGCAAAGTGACTAAGGAGTTACTTGCAAGATGATGTATTACGGAACGAGTAAAGAGACTTGCCGGTAACTAGCTATAGAGATACTGACGATCGAATCTCGGGCAAGTAACATACCGACACACAAAGGGAATAACGTATGTTGTCATAAAGGTTCAACCGATAAAAGATCTTCGTGGAATATATAGGAATCAATATGGGCATCCAGGTCACGCTATTGGTTATTGACCAGAGAGGTGTCTCGGTCATGACTACATAATTCCCGAACCCGCAGGGTCGCACGCTTAACGTTCGTTGACAGTAGAGTAGTATTGGGATATTTGATGAGTGGTAACCAAATGTTGTTCGGAGTCCTGGATGAGATCCCGGACGTCACGAGGAATCTCGGAATGGTTGAGAGATAAAGATTTATATATGGGAAGTCATATTTTGGGTTCCGAAAAAAGGTGCAGTTTTTTCAGTATTGTATCAAGAAGCTTCTAGAAGGTTCCGGAGGATTCTGGAGGGGTCTGGAAGTCCAAAAGTGGGTCCACCATGACCCAAGGGCTAGCATGGGATGCGGGGAGGCGCCCTACCTTATTGGGATAGGTGCACCAAGTCCTCAAAAGCCCATGTGGCTAGGGAAGGCAAAAAAGGAAGGAGTCCTAGTAGGAATAGGATTTGACTTGGAGTCCAAGTCCTCTCCCCCTTAGCTGTGCCCTAGGGCTTGGAGGGGCTGTTTCCCATGCCCCTCCACCTATATATAGAGGGGAGGGGGCGCCCCAAGAGGAGACACCAAGCCCTTGGCGCCCCTCTCTCCCGTTACTCCGTAGTTCCACCGCCTCGTCCCGGCGACGCTTAGCGAAGCGCTGTCGGTGCTCCACCACCACCATCACCACCACGCCGTCGTGTTGGTTGTGATCCCATCTACTTCTCCTCTCCCGCTTGCTGGATCAAGAAGGAGGAGACGTCATCGAGCTGCACGTGTGCTAAACTCGGAGGTGCCGTCCGTTCGGCACTAGATCGGTTGGATCATGATCGGATCGCGAAGAGTACGACTACATCAACCGCGTGATAAATGCTTCTGCTTAGCGATCTACTAGGGTATGTAGATGCTCTCCCCCTCTCGTAGCTATGCATCTCCATGGATAGATCTTGTGTGTGCGTAGAATTTTTTTGTTTTCCATGCAACGTTCCTCAACAGTGGCATCATGAGCCAGGTCTATGCGTAGATGATATGCACGAGTAGAACACAAAGGAGTTGTGGGCGGTGATGTTCATACTGCTTACCACCAACGTCTTATTTTGATTCGGCGACATTGTGGGATGAAGCGGCCCGGACCAACCTTACATGTCCACGCACATGAGACCGGTTCCACCGACTGACATGCAACTTGTTTTGCATAAAGGTGGGTGGCGGGTGTCTGTTTCTCCTACTTTAGTTGAATTGAATTTGACTACGGCCGGTCTTTAAAGAAGGTTAAAACAGCAAACTTGATAATCACCGTTGTGGTTTTGCGTAGGTAAGAACGGTTCTTGCTAGTTGCCCGTAGCAGCCACGTAAAACTTGCAACAACAAAGTAGAGGACGTCTAACTTGTTTTTGCAGGGCATGTTGTGATGTGATATGGTCAAGATATGATATGATATATGTTGATGTATGAGATGATCATGTTTTGTAATAAGTTCACGACTTGCATGTCGATGAGTACGACAACCGGCAGGAGCCTTAGGGTTGTCTTTAATTATTGTATGACCTGCGTGTCAATCACAAAGCGCCATGTAATTGCTTTACTTTATCGCTATGCGTTAGCAATAGTTGTAGAAGCAATAGTTGGCGAGACGACCCCGATGCTACGATGGAGATCAAGGTGTCATGCCGGTGATGATGGAGATCATGACGTTGCTTTGAAGATGGAGATCAAAAGCACAAGATGATGATGGCCACATCATGTCACATATTTTGATTGCATGTGATGTTTATCCTTTATGCATCTTATTTTGCTTAGAACGACGGTAGCATTATAAGATGATCCCTTCACTTAATTTCAAGATAAGAGTGTTCTCCCTGAGTATGCACCATTGCTAAAGTTCATCATTTTGAAGCACCTCGTGATGATTGGGTGTGATAGACTCTCCGTTCACATACAACGGGTGTAAGCCAGTTTTACACATGCAGAATACTTGGGTTAAACTTGATGAGCCTAGCATGTACATACATGGTCTCGGAATACTAGAGACTGAAAGGTCGAACATGAGTCATATAGTAGATATGATCAACATGAAGATGTTCACCATTGAACACTACCCCATCTCACGTGATGATCGGACATGGGTTAGTTGATTTCGATCATGTATCACTTAGACAACTTGAGGGATGTTGATTTAAGTGGGAGTTCATTAGTAATTTAATTATTTGAACTAAAATTTATCATGAACATAGTCAAAATGTCTTTGCAAATTATGTTGTAGATCAATAGCTCGCGATGTACCTCCCCTGTTTTGGATACGTTCCTAGAGAAAACTAAGTTGAAAGATGATGATAGCAATAATGTGGACTAGGTCCGTGATCTGAGGATTATCCTCATTGCTGCACAGAAGAATTATGTCCTTGATGCACCACTAGGTGACATACCTGCTGTAGGAGCTGATGCAGATGTTATGAATGTTTGGCAAGCTCGATCTGATGACTACTTGATAGTTTAGTGCGCCATGCTTTACGACTTAGAATCAGGGCTCCAAACACGTTTTGAATGCCATGGAACATATAAGATGTTCCAAGAGCTGAAATTGGTATTTCAGGCTCATGCCCGTGTTGAGAGGTATGAGACCTCTGACAAGTACTTTGCCTACAAGAAGGAGGAGAATAGCTTAGCCAGTGAGCATGTGTTCAGAATGTCTGTGTACTACAATCGCTTGAATCAACTGGGAGTTAATCTTCCAGATAAGATAGTGATTGACAGATTTCTCCAGTCACTATCACCAAGCTACTAGAGCTTCGTGATGAACTATAATATGCAAGGGATGACGAAAACGATTCCCAAGCTCTTCACGATGCTGAAATTGGCGGAGGTAGAAATCAAGAAAGAGCATCAAGTGTTGATGGTTAACAAGACCACCAGTTTTAAGAAAAAGGGTAAGGGAAAGAAAGGGAACTTCAAGAAGAACAACAAGCAAGTTGCCGCTCCCGTGAAGAAGCCCAAAGCTGGACCCAAGCCTGAAACTGAGTGCTTCTACTACAAAGGAAATGGTCACTGGAAGCGGAACTGCCCCAAATACTTGGCAGATAAGAAGGATGGCAAAGTAAACAAAGGTATATTTGATATACATGTTATTGATGTGTACCTTACTGGTGCTCATAGTAGCCCCTGGGTATTTGATACCGGTTCAGTTGCTAAGATTAGTAACTCGAAACAGGAGTTGCAGAATAAATGGAGACTAGTTAAGGGCGAGGTGACGATGTGTGTTGGAAGTGTTTCCAAGATTGATATGATCACCATCGCACACTCCCTCTACCTTCGGGATTAGTGTTGAGCCTAAATAAATGTTATTTGGTGTTTGCGTTGAGCATGAACATGATTAGATCGTGTTTCTTGCAATACAGTTATTCATTTAAGTCAGAGAATAATTGTTGTTCTGTTTACATGAATAAAACCTTCTATGGTCATACACCCAATGTGAATGGTTTATTGAATCTTGATCGTAGTGATACACATATTCATAATATTGATGCCAAAAGATGCAAAGTTGATAATGATAGCGCAACATACTTGTTGCACTGCCGTTTAGGTCATATTGGTGTAAAGCGCATGAAGAAACTCCATGCGAATGGTGTCGTGGTTTTCTCGCGGGTGGGTTCGCGAGACGACAGATGCCACGGGGTGGCTTGAGGTGAGGGCAAGGCTGCAGTGGAGATCAAGGGACGGGATTGGGCAAGCAGCACGCGGTGGTTTACCCAGGTTCGAGGCCCTCGAGTGGAGGTAACACCCCTACTCCTACATGTCTGATGATATATCCAGTGTATATGTAGCTGTACAGAGTTGCTCCTGGAGCTTTATCCATAGGAGGAAGAAGGAGGCTGGGAGCATTCCTCTTCCCTGCCTCATGTGTGAGTGTGTGGCGTGAGAGCCAGAGAGATGTGAGCATGTGTGTCTGATTGCTAAAATGGGCTCCCTGGGTCACCTTATAAAGGGGTGCCCAGGGGACAAGGGGTGACCCACATGCCTAACTTCACTATTGGAATGGACACATGACCAACTATGCACTGTTGGATGTGTCACATGATGCAGGAACAATGTTGGCTGCTCATCTATAGTGCTCCACTGTAGAGTATGGCCGTCACGTCTGTGCAGGTCTGACGGGACGCCTTAGTTGACTAGGCCAGATTGAACCCGGACAGGGAGAACCCGGCCAAGGAGAACCCCGCCAGGGAAAACCCGGCCAGGGAGAACCCGGCCCGGGAGAACTCGGACAGATTCAGCCAGCCATACTCAACCCAGCTAGATTCAGCCCAGCAAGAATCAACTCAGCCAGACTCAACCCAGCCAGATTAAGCCAGCCAGGGGGCACTCCCCTGGCAATGTTTTGGAGCGTTATTCGCCGTCTTGGGCCTACCCGGGGGTCATCCCCCCGACAGTAGCCTCCGAGCCTCCGGGCAACTTGGAAAAGTTGCGCGGAGGGTTTTCGCGGGCGTTGATGTAGCGGATGTCGATGACAGCCGGCTGCAGACCGCAGCCGGCGCAGCTTGCTTACAGTGGGGGCGCGCAAGCGCACCCACTGGGTGTAGCCTCCGAGCCTCCGGGCAACTTGGAAAAGTTGGGCAGAGGGTTTTAGCTGTTGTTGATGCAGACGATGGCGTCGAGGATGCTGGTTGCAGCCGGTGGCGGGCGTGCAACAGGCGTGGCGTGTTCCAAGTGGGGGCGCGCAAGTGCACCCACTGGGTGTAGCCTCCGAGCCTCCGGGCAACTTGGAAAAGTTGGGCGGGGGGCTTTGCGGTTGTCGATGAAGCTGATGGCGACGTCGAGGATGCCGGGCGCGGACACAGAGTCCGCCGGCTAATGGGCGCGGGGCCCTATCGGGCGGGGACGCAGAGTCCGCCGGCTGATGGGCGCGGGGCCCTGCCGGGCGCGGACGCGGAGTCCGCCGGCTGAGTGGGGGCGCGCGAGCGCACTCACTGGGTGTAGCCTCCAAGCCTCCGGGCGAGGAGGGGGTTCCCCACAGAGATGATCGTGCAAAAGACAAGGTTAGTCCGCGCAGATATATCAAATGTTTGCTTTTAGCAGTGCAAGTTTTATGCGGAGGGTGCCGACTCGGTTTCGTCCAAGCCCCCTTCAATCTTTTTCATGTCCCCTCCGCTCTTTGGCTTTGCCTCTTGTTAGCTAGACAGCCGGGAGCCGGTCTGTAGCTGTTGCGAAGAGTGGCCGCGGAGTGGAGCGCATAGTACTCGGACTACAGGAGCAGATTCGACCGAGTAGATACTCATAAAGGAAACAACCAGGTTGCCCAAGCCGTCTTCTCCCGGACGTTTTTCGCGTGAGGTGACCTCCAGCTTTTGCTCTCGCTTGTCGGACAACCGCGTGGCGGTCTGTGGCTGAGAGGTGGACCTTCGGTACCGTATGCGCTACTAAGCCATCTGCGGGAACAAACGTATCGGGCCGAGCGGCCAGCCTTTGGGCCGAGACTAGCTGGCGCCAGGGCGAACAGTAGTGCAACTGTAAAAAAATGCGGGGATGGCCCCTGAGGTTTGCTCGGGGTTATCCGTGTTTACGCGGTGCAAAATTATACGAGTGAGGAGCTCACATTGGTTTTCGTGTAGACGAGGTGAAGGTTGTCGATGACAGCCGGCTACCGACTTGCAGCCAGTGCAGGGTTGGTGCTCGCGGAGCGCGCCGGCGCACCCAGTGAGGGTAGCCTTCGAGCCTTCGGGCGCTTGAAGGGGGTCCAGCCGGTCGGACCCGACCGACCAGGCATCGAGGCGGACGGGAAGTTGGGCGGGCTCTCCAGCCGGCCCGGTGTCGAGATAGGTGGGCAGGCCAAGCGGGCATAGCTCGTGGTCTTTTTCTTCTTCTATCCGGCAGTATATATTTTTTTCTCAGCTGGCTTCGACACTTTTTTTTTGCCGGCCCGACTCTTTTGATGGGCAGCCAACCCACATTTCTTTCTCTGCTTCTTTTCTTTCCACCCGGCTCTCTTCTTTCTTTTAGCCGAGGAACGCATAGGGGGGGAGTCGGACGGGTGCGTGGGAGACGGCCCGCGCGGGGCGGCGAGCTGGAGCAGCCGGCCAGCGGGCACGCGGCGACCCGGGAGCCAGGCGTGGCCTGGCGGGAGGGGCCATGCGAGCCGGAGCGACGCAGGGGCTGGGCGGCGTGGGACGGCGAGCCGGAGCCGGCGGGGCGGCGAGCCGGCCAGTGCGGAACCGGCGCTGGCGAGGCCGAGATGCGGAGACGGCCGAGGCCGAGCCGGAGCGACGGGGGCGACTCGGCGGGGGTGGAGGCGACCCGGCGGCCGGCGCGGGAGTCGCGAGCCGGACCCGGCAGGCGGAGTAGAGCAGCCGGCCACGGTCGAAGGCGACCGTGCGGGCGGAGCCGGTGCGGAGGACGACGCGGCCGAGCGCGGGGCGAGCGAGACCGGCCAGTGCGGGAGCCGGCGGGCGCGGGGAAGCCGGCGGGCGGGCAGGACCGCACACACGGGCAGGCAGAGTCGGCGACGGGGGGCCGCGGGACGATGCGGGCACCGCGACGCGGCCGGGAAGCGCGCGGGGGCGTGGGCGCACGGAGGCGTCAAAGGGGAGCCGGCCCGAGGCCGGCGTGCAGAGGCGGGACTAGGGCGGCGGGGCGCTGGGCCGGAGCTGGGAGCTCGGAGACGAGCGGCGGCATGCGGGAGGAAGCCGGCCTGCGCGGGGCGCGGCTTGGCAGCAGTAGCGGTAGGAGGCGGCGTGGGGTTGGAGCAGCGCGTCGGGGAGGATGCGGCACAGGCGGCGGAGGTGCGCGCGGCCGGGATGTGGGCACGAGTTGGCGCGGCCGGGTCGCGGGACGAGGTAAAGCAGCAGCGGGCTAAGTAGTCGGGCGAGCTGCAGGGCAGCGAGCAGCAGGACGGCTTGGGCAGAGCAAACCACCATGACGGAGGTGGTGCTAGGGATACAGACAGGGGCGGAGGGGGAGGCGAGCTGCCAGGGGAGCTCGAGCAGACGCAGATGCGGGGATTGCCGGAGATGCGGGAGGCACAACACAAAATACGCCATTGTCTGGGACGTGTATA
The DNA here is from genome assembly GCA_011799875.1 of Thinopyrum elongatum. Classification (NCBI taxonomy): domain Eukaryota; kingdom Viridiplantae; phylum Streptophyta; class Magnoliopsida; order Poales; family Poaceae; genus Thinopyrum; species Thinopyrum elongatum. The sequence continues at coordinate 467,378,353 of CM022301.1, read as the reverse complement.
ACTATGGTATGGGGATTATCTGGCTAATATATGGGTAGTGTATCTAGACACTGCACGGGCCATGTATGGAGGAGCGGCCGCACGCTCCGGCCGGAGCGAGATGCAGCGCGGAGGGGAGCGGACGGAGGGACGTGGCCAACCGAAGCGAGACGGCACGACGCACACACGCGCGGACGGAGGCGGCACGCAACAGAGACCAAAGGGGCGCGCGCGCGGACTGAAGACGAACGACGATGACGTGCCGCCCCGCACGGTTGCACCTGGGGCATGCTGATGTCGAGCCCCCGACCGGCGCCAGGGAGACGGCGGTGACGTCGCGGTGGTGATGACGAAAGGGGCGAGGCCGATGACGAGGACGCACCGCGCCGTGCAGTCGCCCCGGGAGCGTGTCGATGTCGGGTCCCCGAGAGCGACGGAGACGCGGAACGCGCCGAAGGGGATAATGGAGTCCGCGGAGAAGCCGGGCAGCGCTGCACCAAGTACAGGGACCAGGCCATGCATGACGGGCTCGCCGGAGTCAGTGAAGGGCCCCGTCTGGAACGTGTGTCCGGCCGGCACCTCAAGCTGCCCCACGGTGGGCGCCAACTATCGTGGTTATCTCGTGGGTGGGTTCGTGAGACGACAGATGCCACGGGGTGGCTTCAGGTGAGGGCAAGGCTGCAGTGGAGATCAAGGGACGGGATTGGGCAAGCAGCATGCGGTGGTTTACCCAGGTTCGGGGCCCTCGTGTGGAGGTAACACCCCTACTCCTGCATGTCTATATATGAGGTATACATGTGGTACAGAGTTGCTCCTGAAGCTGATACAGGGAGGGAGCAGGAGGAGCTGTGAGCTCCCTGTCCCTTTGTCCCATATGCATGTGTACATGAGAGTGAGAGTGAGGCGTGGTGCCTCCAGCTCCATCCCATGAGAGAGTGAAAATAATGGAATGGTGCTGGATGGATTAGTGCCCTTATATATGAGTAGTGGGTATGGGTGTGTGTGGCGTGAGATGTAAGCTACAGTGAGTAGCTTACATCTCAAGCCGTGTGTAGCTTGTGAGCTAGGCTATGTTTGTCCCTGAGGCATTTTATAAATCAATGCCCAGGGGACAAGGTACACTGTTGATGATGTCGCGTGTGATGAGTGAACAGCGTATGCTTTATCAACAACAGTGGTCGCGGTATGGCCGTCTTGTCGGTGTCGGGTCGATGCAGCGGTAGACTTCATGTAGCAGGCCGGCTGGAGCAGCCGGACGGGGAGCCGGCCGGGCAGCCAAGGTGGCGAGCCGGCCGAAGCAGCCGGGTTGGCGAGCCGGCTGGGCAGCCGGGATGGCGAGTCGGCCGGGGTGGCCGGACAGCCGGACCGAGGCGCTGGTCGCCCCGATGTTTTTGAAGCATTGTTCGCCGTCTTGGGCATACCCGGGGGTCATCCCCCCGACAAATGGACTATTGGAATCACTTGATTATGAATCATTTGATACTTGCGAACCATGCCTCATGGGTAAGATGACTAAAAATCTGTTCTCCGGAACAATGGAGCGAGCTAATGACTTATTATAAATAATACATACCGATGTATGCGGTCCAATGAGTGTTGAGGCATGCGGCGGGTATCGTTATTTTCTGACCTTCACAGATGATTTGAGTAGGTAAGGGTATATCTACTTGATGAAACACAAGTCTGAAACATTTGAAAAGTTCAAAGAATTTCAGAGTGAAGTGGACAATCATCGTAACAAGAAAATAAAGTTTCTACGATCTAATCGCGCAGGTGAATATTTGAGTTACGAGTTTGGCCTTCATTTAAAACAATGTGGAATTGTTTCACAGCTTACGCCACCTGGAACACCACAGCGTAATGGTGTGTCCGAACGTCGTAACCGTACTTTATTAGATATGATGTGTTCTATGATGTCTCTTATCGATTTGCCTTTATCATTTTGGGGTTATGCATTAGAGATAGCCACATTCACGTTAAATAGGGCACCGTCTAAATCCGTTGAGACGACACCGTATGAACTGTGGTTTGGGAAGAAACCTAAGCTGTCGTTTCTTAAAGTTTGGGGATGCGACGCTTATGTCAAACAGCTTCAGCCTGATAAGCTCGAACCCAAAGCAGAGAAGTGCGTCTTCATAGATACCCTAAAGAAGCTATTGGGTATACCTTCTACCACAGATCCGAAGGCAAGATATTTGTTGCCAAGAATGGATCCTTTCTAGAGAAGGTGTGTCTCTCGAAAGAAGTGAGTGGGAGGAAAGTAGAACTTGATGAGGTAGTTGTACCTTCTCCTGAATTGGAAAGTAGCACATCAGAGAAAACCGTTCCCGTGATGCCTACACCAACTAGAGAAGAAGCTAATGATGATGATCATGAAACTTTGGATCAAGTTACTACTGAACCTCGTAGGTCGACCAGAACACGATCCGCACCAGAGTGGTACAGTAATCTTGTCCTGGAAGTCATGTTGTTGGACAACGGCAAACCTACGAACTATGAAGAAGCTATGATGATCCCAGATTCCGATAAATGGCTTGAGGCCATGAAATCTGAGATAGGATCCATGTATGAGAAAGTGTGGACTTTGGTGGACTTCCCTATGATCGGTAGGCCATGGAAAATAAATGGATCTTCAAGAGGAAGACGAACGCTGATGGTAATATCACTGTCTACAAAGCTCGACTTGTCGCGAAAGGTTTATGACAAGTTCAAGGGGTTGACTATGATGAGACTTTCTCACCCGTAGCGATGCTTAAGTCTATCCGAATCATGTTAGCAATTGCCGCATTTTATGATTATGAAATCTGGCAAATGGACGTCAAAACTGCATTCCTTAACGGGTTTCTTAAAGAATAGTTGTATATGATGCAACCAGAAGGTTTTGTTGATCCTAAAGGTGCTGACAAAGTGTGCAAGCTCCAGCGATCCATCTATGGACTGGTTCAAGCATCTCGGAGTTGGAATATACACTTTGATGAGGTGATCAAAGCATTTGGTTTTATACAGACTTACGGTGAAGCCTGCATTTACAAGAAAGTGAGTGGGAGCTCTGTAGCATTTCTGATATTATATGTGGATGACATATTGCTGGTTGGAAATGATATAGAATTTCTGGATAGCATAAAAGGATATTTGAATAAGAATTTTTCAATGAAAGACCTCGATGAAGCTGCTTACATATTGGGCATCAAGATCTATAGAGATAGATCAAAACGCTTGATAAGAATTTCAATGAGTACATACCTTGACAAGATTTTGAAGGAGTTCAAAATGGATCAGTCAAAGAAGGATTTCTTGCCTGTATTGTAAGGAGTGAAGTTGAGTAAGACTCAAAGCTCGACCATGGCAGAAGAAAGAGAAAGGACGAAGGTCGTCCCCTTTGCCTTAGCCATAGGCTCTATACGATGTGCCATGCTGTGTACCACACCTGATGTGCATTGCCACGTTTCTCGCAAAGGGGGTACAAGAGTGATCCAGGAGTGGATCACTGGACAGCGGTCAAAATTATCCTTAGTAACTAGAGGACTAAGGAAATGTTTCTCGATTATGGAGGTGATAAAGAGTTCGTCGTAAAGGGTTACATCGATGCAAGCTTTGACACCGATCCGGATAACTCTGAGTAGCAACCCGGATATGTATAAATGGAGCAGTCATTTGGAATAGCTCCAAGTAAAGCGGGATAGCAACATCTACAGTATGACATAAGTATTTGCAAAATACACATGTATCTGAATGTTGCGGACCCATTTGACTAAAACCTCTCTCGCAAGCAAAACATAATCAAAACCCAGAACTCATTGGGTGTTAATCACATGGCGATGTGAACTAGATTACTGACTCTAGTGCAAGTGGGAGACTGTTGGAAATATGCCCTAGAGGCAATAATAAATTGGTTATTATCATATTTCCCTATTCATGATAAACGTCTATTATCCATGCTAGAATTGTATTGATCGGAAACTCAGATACATGTGTGGATACATAGACAACACCGTGTCCCTAGTGAGCCTCTACTAGACTAGCTCATTGATCAAAAGATGGTTAAGGTTTCCTAACCATAGACATGTGTTGTCACTTGATAATGGGATCACATCATTAGGAGAATGATGTGATGGACAAGACCCATCCGTTAGCATAGCATATGATCATTCAATTTTTGCTACTGCTTTCTTAATGTCAAATGCATATTCCTTCGATCATGAGATCATGCAACTCCCGGATACCAGAGGAATACCTTGTGTGCTATCAAACATCACAACGTAACTGGGTGATCATAAAGATGCTCTACAGGTATCTCCGAAGGTGTCTGTTGAGTTGGCGCGAATCGAGATTGGGATTTGTCACACCGTATGACGGAGAGGTATCTCTAGGCCCTCTCGGTAATACACATCACAAGAAGCTTGCAAGCAAAGTGACTAAGGAGTTACTTGCAAGATGATGTATTACGGAATGAGTAAAGAGACTTGCTGGTAACGAGATTGAACTAGGTATAGAGATACCGACAATCGAATCTTGGGCAAGTAACATACCGACAGACAAAGGGAATTACGTATGTTGTCATAAAGGTTCAACCGATAAAAGATCTTCGTGGAATATGTAGGAATCAATATGGGCATCCAGGTCAAGCTATTGGTTATTGACCGGAGAGGTGTCTCGGTCACGACTACATAATTCCCGAACCCGCAGGGTCGCACGCTTACCGTTCGTTGACGCTAGAGTAGTATTGGGATATTTGATGAGTGGTAACCAAATGTTGTTCAGAGTCCCGGATGAGATCCCAGACGTCTTGAGGAATCTCGGAATGGTCGAGAGGTAAAGATTTATATATGGGAAGTCATATTTTGGGTTCCGAAAAAAGGTGCAGTTTTTTCGGTATTGAATCGGGAGGATTCCGGAGGGGTCTGGAAGTCCACAAGTGGGTCCACCATGACCCAAGGGCTAGCATGGGCTGCGGGGAGGCGCCCTGGCCTTATTGGGCTAGGCGCACCAAGTCCTCAAAAGCCCATGTGGCTAGGGAAGGAAAAAAAGGAAGGAGTCCTAGTAGGAATAGGATTGGACTTGGAGTCCAAGTCCTCTCCTCCTTAGCTGCGCCCTAGGGCTTGGAGGGGCTATTTCCCACGCCCCTCCACCTATATATAGAGGGGGGGGGGGGGCGCCCCAAGATTACACACTGATACGTCTCCGTCATATCTATAATTTTTGATTGTTTCATGCCAATATTCTACAACTTTCATATACTTTTGGCAACTTTTTATATTATTTTTGGGACTAACATATTGATCCAGTGCCCAGTGCCAGTTCCTGTTTGTTGCATGTTTTTTGTTTTGCAGAATATCCATATCAAACGGAGTCCAAATGTGATAAAAACTTACGGAGATTTTTTTTTGGAATATATGTGATTTTTGGGAAAAAGAATCAACGCGAGATGATGCCCGAGGGGGCCACAAGCCCTAGGGGCGCGCCGCCCTACCCTGGGCACGCCTGGGAGGCTTGTGGACACCCCGTAAGGCAGCTGGTGCCCTTCTCCGGCCGCAAGAAAGATAATATCCGGATAAAAATCGTGTTAAAATTTCAGCCCAATCGGAGTTACGGATCTCCGTGAATTTAAGAAACAATGAAAGGCCAAAAAACGGGAACGCAGAAACGGAAGGAAACAAAGAGAGAGATCCAATCTCGGAGGGGCTCCCGCCCCTCCGCCGCCATGGAGGCCATGTACCAGAGTGGAAACCCTCCTCCCATCTAGGGGGGAGGTCAAGAAAGAAGAATAAGGAGGGGGGCTCTCTCCGCCTCTCCCCCGGTGGCGCCGGAACGTCGCCGGGGCCATCATCGTGACTGTGATCTACACCAACAACTTCGCCGCCGTCATCACCAACTCTCTCCCCCTCTATGCAGCGGTGTAACCTCTCTTTTACACGTTGTAATCTCTACTTAAACATGGTGCTCAACGCTATGTATTATTTCCCAATGATGTATGGCTATCCTATGATGTTTGAGTAGATCCGTTATGTCCTTTGGGTTGATTGATGATCATGATTGGTTTGAGTTGTATGTTTTATTATTGGTGCTGTCCTATGGCGCTCTCCATGTCGCGCAAGCGTGAGGGATCCCCGCTGTAGGGTTTGCAATATGTTCATGATTCGCTTATGGTGGGTGGCGTGAGTGACAGAAGCACATACCCGAGTAAGTGGGTTGTTTGCGTATGGGAGTAAAGTGGACTTGATACCTTATAATGCTATGGTTGGGTTTTACCTTAATGATCTTTAGTAGTTGCGGATGCTTGCTAGAGTTCCAATCATAAGTGCATATGATCCAAGTAGAGAAAGTATGTTAGCTTATGCCTCTCCCTCATATAAAATTGCAATAATGATTAGCGGTCTAGTTATCGATTTCCTCGGGACAAATAACTTTCTTGTGTGACAAAAAGCTCTGTACTAAAACTAACTTAATTGTTTCTTTATCTAAATAGCCCCTAGCTTTTATTTACGTGCTCTTTATTATCTTGCAAACCTATCCTATCACACCTACAAAGCACTTCTAGTTTCATACTTTTTCTAGGTAAAGCAAACGTAAAGTGTGCATAGAGTTGTATCAGTGGTCGATAGAACTTGAGGGAATATTTGTTCTACCTTTAGCTCCTCGTTGGGTTCGGCACTCTTACTTATCGAGAAAGGCTACAATTGATCCCCTATACTTGTGGGTTATCAAGACCTTTTTCTGGCGCCGTTGCCGGGGAGCAATAGCGTGGGGGTGAATGTTCTTGTGTGTGCTTGCTTGCTTTATCACTAAGTAATTTTTATTTTTTGTTCTAAGTTGTTCTCTATCTTTAGTTATGGATATGGAACGCGAAATACCAAAAAAATTAGTTGTACTTGCTACTCATGGAGATGGGGAACCTCCTAAAACCCTCGATGCTCGTTATGTGGAAAATATTATGCACTGCTTTGATAATCCTGAGAAAACCCCATTCAACTTGATAATGGAAGACACATTGGATCAACGTGAATACTTTAGGGATTATCGCTTGACTCAAAAAGGGAAACTGTTATGGGATCAAATTCATATGTTGCATTGGTATGCTTGGAATTTATGCTTGAGATATGATTATACTTGTTGCTATAGGATGAAGGCTCCACACCTTCCCTTTTCATGTAAATTTAATGATAATGAAACCTTGGATTCTTATGCTAATGGTATATATGATTATTATGATGTGGAACGAATAGAAGAATTTGTTGCTTTTAAGGGTGCTTATGAAATTGAATCTTTGTTTGAAAAGTATGAAGATTGTGATGATGCTGTTTACAGACCTGCAAATTTTGCTATACTGAAATATTGCTATGAGAATTATGAATATAATGCCGATATTAATGAGTTTATTGAGAAAGTCTCCGCTGTCCAAGAAGAGACTAATATTTTGCAGGAAACTGTGGAAGAAGAAATTGATGACACTGTGAGCTCATTGGATGAAAAAGATGACGAGGAGAGCGAAGAACAAAAGTAGGAAGAGCGGATTAGCTACCCGTACCCACCTTCTAATGAGAGTAACTCTTCAACTCATACATTGTTTAATCTCCCTTCGTGCTTACCGAAGGATGAATGCTATGATCCCTTGGATTCATTTGAAATATCCCTTTTTGATGAAATTGATGCTTGCTATGCTTGTGGCCACGATGCCAATATGAATTATGATTATGGAGATGAACTTGCTATAGTTCCTTATGTTAAGAATGAAATTGTTGCTATTGCACCCACACATGATAGTCCTATCATCTTTTTGAATTCTCCCAACTACACTATATTGGAGAAGTTTGCGCTTATTAAGGATTATATTGATGGGTTGTGTTTTAATACTACACAGGATGATTTTGATAGATATAATATGCATGTGCTTGCTGCTCCTACTTGCAATTATTATTAGAGAGGAACTACATCTCCACCTCTTTATGTTTCCTACACAATAAAATTGCAAGAAACTGTTTATGCTATGTATCGACCTTTACTTGGTGTGCATGAATTGTTCTTTAATGACATGCCGATGCATAGGAAGAGAGTTAGAATTCGTTGTTGCATGATATATGTTGCTTTGTGCTCCATACTAAATTACAAATCATTGTTAATTAAAATCGGCTTTGATATACCTTGGGATCCGGGTGGATCAATTACTTGAGCACTTTATGCCTAGCTTAATGGCTTTAAAGAAAGCACTGCCAGGGAGACAACCCGGAAGTTTTAGAGAGTCATTTTATTCTGTTAAGTGCTTTTTTAAAGTTTAAACACAAAAAATATAGAGGGGAACCTAAAAACTTTTCCAAAAAGAAAAGCGAAAGTGAGAAAGATGAGCATTGTTAAAGCGGGAGCTAGCCTTGAACTTTGTTCATGCCCATGGAAACTTTGTGAACCTTGATTACAGGAACTTTTCAAAAAAATAAATAATTATGCCCTTGTACAAATCCATTGTATTATAAAAATAATGTGCCAAGATTTGCCTTTAGGATGATTAGATTGCTTGTTTTGTTTGTGTAGTGCAAAAACAGAAACTTTGGCTGTAGTGCGTGATTTTACATTTTTTCCTGGAATGTCAAAAGTTTCCAAATTTTTTACACGGTACTGATATACAATTTTTTTATTTTTTCATAATTTTTCAGAATTTTTGGAGTTACAGAAGTATGGTTAATATTCAGATTACTACAGACTGTTCTGTTTTTGATGCATTGTTTTGCGTGTTTTGATGAATCTATGGATTGTATCGGTGATATAAGCCATGGTGAAGTTCGAGTACAATAGCTATAATGAAAAAATAAAATATAAATGAGTTTTCAACAGAACTTAAAGTGGTGATTTGTTTTATACTAACGGATCTCACGAGGGTTTTGTTAAGTTTTGTGTGATTGAAGTTTTCAAGTTTTGGGTGAGATCACGATGGATGAAGGAATAAGGAGTGGCAAGATCCTAAGCTTGGGGATGCCCAAGGCACCCCAAGGTAATATTAAAGGACTCCCAAGCAACTAAGCTTGGGGATGCCCCGGAAGGCATCCCCTCTCTCTTCTAACGACCATCGGTAATTTTACTTGGAGCTATATTTTTATTCGTCACATGATATGCGTAAATTCTTGGAGCGACGTGTGCCTTTTATTTTTCTTTTAGTAATGCACCATGCTGGTATGAGATAGTCCTTGGTTGATTTATAGAATGCAATATGCACTTCACTTATATCTTTTGAGTATGGCTTTATAGAATGCTTCTGTGCTTCACTTATATCATTTGAAGTTTGGATTGCCTGTTTCTCTACACATAGAAAACCACCATCTGTAGAATGCTCTTTTGCTTCACTTATATTTGTTAGAGCGTGGGCATATATTTTGTAGAAAGAATTAAACTCTCATGCTTCACTTATATCTATTTAGAGAGTCAACAGGAATTGGTCATTCACATGGTTAGTCATAAAATCCTACATAAAACTTATAGATCACTGAATATGATATGTTTGATTCCTTGCAATAGTTTTGCGATATAAAGATGGTGATATTAGAGTCATGCTAGTGAGTAATTGTGGATTGGTAGAAATACTTGTGTTAAGGTTTGTGATTCCCGAAGCATGCACGTATGGTGAACCATTATGTGATGAAGTCGGAGCATGATTTATTTTTGATTGTCTTCCTTATGAGTGGTGGTCGGGGACGAGCGATGGTGTTTTTCTACCAATCTATCCCCCTAGGAGCATGCGTATTAGTACTTTGTTTCGATGGCTAATAAACTTTTGCAATAAGTATGTGAGTTCTTTATGACTAATGTTGAGTCCACGGATTATACACACTCTCACCCTTCCATCATTGCTAGCCTCTCTAGTACCGCGCAACTTTTGCCGGTGCATTAAACCCACCATATTCCCTTCCTCAAAACAGCCACCGTACCCACCTATTATGGCATTTCCATAGCCACTCCGAGATATATTGCCATGCAACTTCCATCATCATCATACACATGACTTGAGTATTCATTGCCATATTGCTTTGCATGATCGTAAGATAGCTAGCATGATATTTTCATGGCTTGTCCATTTTTTGATATCTTTGCTATGCTAGATCATTGCACATCCTGATACACTGCCAAAGGCATTCATATAGAGTCATCATGTATTAGTTGTATCGAGTTGTAAGTAAATAAAAGTGTGATGATCATAATTATTAGAGCATTGTCCCATGTGAGGAAAGGATGAGCTATGATTCCCTCACAAGTTGGGATGAATCTCCGGACTTAAAAATAAAAAAATAAAAGATGCCAAAGAGCCCAAAATAAAAAAAGAGGCCAAAGAGCCCAAAACAAAAAAAAATTAAAAAAAAGAGAGAAAAAGAGAGAAGGGCCAATGCTACTATCCTTTACCACACTTGTGCTTCAGAGTAGCATCATGTTTTTCATATAGAGGGTCTCCTATGTTGTCACTTTCATATACTAGTGGGAATTTTTCATTATAGAACTTGGCTTGTATATTCCAATGACGGGCTTCCTCAAATTGCCCTAGGTCTTCGTGAGCAAGCAAGTTGGATGCACACCCACTTAGTTTTCTTTTGAGCTTTCATACACTTATAGCTCTAGTGCATCCGTTGCATGGCAATCCCTACTCACTTGCATCGATATTGATTGGCGGGCATCTCCATAGCCCATTAATTTGCCTAGTTGATGTGAGACTTTCTCCCTTTTGGTTTTATCTTCACAACCACCATATTCTATTCCACCTATAGTGCTATATCCATGGCTCATGCTCATGTATTGCGTGAAAGTTGAAAAGGCTTGAGAACATTAAAAGTATGAAACAATTGCTTGGCTTGTCATCGGGGTTGTGCATGATGAAATACTTTGTGTGATGAAGATGGAGCATAGCCAGACTATATGATTTTGTAGGGATAACTTTCTTTTAGCTATTGTATTTTGAGAAGACATGATTGCTTGATTAGTATCCTTGAAGTATTATGGTCTTTATGTCAAATTATAGACTATTGCTTTGAATCTCTTGTGTCTTAATATACATGCCATGTTTAGATTATATGATCAAGATTATGCTAGGTAGCATTCCACATCAAAATTTTTCCTTTTATCATTTACCTACTCGAGGACGAGCAGGAATTAAGCTTGGGGATGCAGATACATCTCCGTCATATCTATAATGTTTGATTGTTTCATGCCAATATTCTACAACTTTCATATAATTTTGGCAACTTTTTATATTATTTTTGGGACTAACAGATTGATCCAGTGCCCAGTGCCAGTTCCTGTTTGTTGCATGTTTTTTGTTTTGCAGAATATCCATATCAAATGGAGTCCAAACGCGATAAAAACTTATGGATATTTTTTTGGAATATATGTGATTTTTGGGAAAAAGAATCAACGCGAGACGATGCCCGAGGGGGCCACAAGCCCTAGGGTCACGCCCCCTACCCTGGGCGCGCCTGGGAGGCTTGTGGCCACCCCGTAAGGCGGATGGTGCCCTGCTTCCGCCGCAAGAAAGATAATATCCGGATAAAAATCGTGTTAAAATTTCAGCCCAATCGGAGTTACGGATTTCCGGGAATTTAAGAAACAATGAAAGGCCAGAAAACGGGAACGCAGAAACAGAAGGAAACAGAGAGAGAGATCCAATCTCGGAGGGGCTCCCGCCCCTTCGCCACCATGGAGGCCATGGACCAGAGGGGAAACCCTCCTCCCATCTAGGGGGGAGGTCAAGGAAGAAGAATAAGGAGGGGGGCTCTCTCTGCCTCTCCCCCGGTGGCGCCGAAACACCGTCGGGGCCATCATCGTGACTGCGATCTACACCAACAACTTCGCCGCCATCATCACCAACTCTCTTCCCCTCTATGCAGCGGTGTAACCTCTCTTTTACCCGCTGTAATCTCTACTTAAACATGGTGCTCAACACTATATATTATTTCCCAATGATGTATGGCTATCCTATGATGTTTGAGTAGATCTGTTTTGTCCTATGGGTTGATTGATGATCATGATTGGCTTGAGTTGTATGTTTTATTATTGGTGCTGTCCTATGGTGCTCTCCGTGTCGCGCAAGCGTGAGGTATCCCCACTGTAGGGTTTGCAATATGTTCATGATTCGCTTATGGTGGGTGGCGTGAGTGACAGAAGCACATACCCGAGTAAGTGGGTTGTTTGCGTATGGGAGTAAAGAGGACTTGATACCTTATAATGCTATGGTTGGGTTTTACCTTAATGATCTTTAGTAGTTGTGGATGCTTTCTAGAGTTCCAATCATAAGTGCATATGATCCAAGTAGAGAAAGTATGTTAGCTTATGCCTCTCCCTCATATAAAATTGCAATAATGATTACCGGTCTAGTTATCGATTTCCTAGGGACAAATAACTTTCTTGTGTGACAAAAAGCTCTCTACTAAAACTAACTTAATTTTTTCTTTATCTAAACATCCCCTAGCTTTTATTTACGTGCTCTTTATTATCTTGCAAACCTATCCTATCACACCTACAGAGCACTTCTAGTTTCATACTTGTTCTAGGTAAAGCAAACGTAAAGTGTGCGTAGAGTTGTATCCGTGGTCGATAGAACTTGAGGGAATATTTGTTCTACCTTTAGCTCCTCGTTGGGTTCGACACTCTTACTTATCGACAAAGGCTACAATTAATCCCCTATACTTGTGGGTTATCACACACCAAGCCCTTGGCGCCCCTCTCTCCCGTTACTCCGTATCCACCGCCTCGTCCCGGCGACGCTTAGCGAAGCGCTGTCGGTGCTCCACCACCACGCCGTTGTGTTGGTTGTGATCCCATCTACTTCTCCTCTCCCGCTTGCTGGATCAAGAAGGAGGAGACGTCATCAAGCCGCATGTGTGCTAAACTCGGAGGTGCTGTCCGTTTGGCACTAGATCGGTTGGATCGTGATCGGATCGCGAAGAGTACGACTACATCAACCGCATGATAAATGCTTCCGCTTAGCGATCTACAAGGGTATGTAGATGCTCTCCCCATCTCGTAGCTATGCATCTCCATGGATAGAACCTGTGTGTGCGTAGATTTTTTTTTTCCATGCAACGTTCCTCAACTGTGGCATCATGAGCCAGGTCTATGCGTAGATGATATGCACGAGTAGAACACAAAGGAGTTGTGGGCGGTGATGTTCATACTGCTTACCACCAACGTCTTATTTTGGTTCGGCGGCATTGTGGGATGAAGTGGCCCGGACCAACCTTACATGTCCACGCACATGAGACCGGTTCCACCGACTGACATGCAACTTGTTTTGCATAAAAGTGGGTGGCGGGTGTCTGTTTCTCCTACTTTAGTTGAATTGAATTTGACTACGGCCGGTCCTTGAAGAAGGTTAAAACAGCAAACTTGATAATCACCGTTGTGGTTTTCGTAGGTAAGAACGGTTCTTGCTAGTTGCCCGTAGTAGCCACGTAAAACTTGCAACAACAAAGTAGAGGACATCTAACTTGCTTTTGCAGGGCATGTTGTAATGTGATATGGTCAAGATATGGTATGCTATATGTTGATGTATGAGATGATCATGTTTTGTAATAAGTTCACGACTTGCTAAATTCCTTCCAAGCTCGAAGATTACTAAATTGAGAAGAAACCTCACTTCATTTGTCCAAGAAGACGGTGAAACATTGTATAAAGCTTGGGAGGGATACTCCAAATTTTTAAGCTTATGCCCTAACCATGGTTATGCTAAATATGTTTTTATCATGGAATTAATGAGGAATCAAAATCCAATCTTGATCTAAGTGCAGGTGGACAATTCATGTCATTGTCCCTAGAAGAAGGGAAAGAACATATTGAGAAGATTGTATCCGCATAGGAGCAATGGAATATTGAAGAACCTATCAAACCAACTGGAAAGGTATACCGTATTGAAGATATGGAAGAATTCAAGAGGGTAACTCACGAGAAAGGTAAGCATGTTGAACAAGTTATTAATGAAAAAGTGGATATATTCAATATTTATCGTCAGGAAGATGAGCTTCAAGATAAGATGAACAAGTTTAAATTCCATCAAGATAATTTCAACAGAGACTTCAGAAGATGTATCTATCATAATGAAAAGGTAATAGCATATCTCTTATGAGAGGTAGATGGGCTAAACCAAGCTGTAAAAAATCTTTATAAACACTCTTGTATGATAGAGACTCAATGTATTCAAATCTCTGAGGCTCAAGCTTTGATTCTTGCTCAATTAGATAATCATGTTTCTTCTAATGAAATATCTACTCGAAGTGGTAAGAGAACGCAGGATCCAAAGGGCCCGGAATGGTACGAAAGAGAGCAAGAACAAAGAAGAATAGAGAGCCAAAGCCAAACTCAAGAGAATAGATAATTTATCTTTGGTGAAGAAGAACCTAAGAACAGTTCCACCAAGATACTCAGGGAGGTGAAGAAGAAGTTGACTCTGATGCAGAAACAACAGATGGCAATAACAATGAAGAAGAAACTCCAGAAGCAGTAGCAGCAGAAGAAGAACCTAGGATGGAGAGAAATAAATAACCACCTAATCCAACCAATAAGGTTAGTGGCCAAGCACCGAAAAACAAAGGAAAAGGTAAGGAGAAAGAGAAAGATAAAGGTAAAAACTAAGAAAACTCTCACTTATCCCAAGGCTGTAAGACCACCTTCAAATGATGCATTATATTCTTCTTTTCTGCAAGCCATAGCTGATCTTAAAATGTCAATGCGTGTGACTGATATGTAAAAAAAATCCTACTTTTGCTAAGTTCGTGCGTGATGTTGTGAATAATAAAAGGAGTATGACTCTGAAGTAACAAGTTGCCGTGATAACGGACTATCCGTTCGATAACAAGATACCAGAGAAATTGGGAGACCCAGGTATACCCCTATATCTTGTTCTATTGGTAATCTTGATATAAATAATGCTCTTTGTGATGTAGGAGCCGGGGTAAGTGTGATGCCTCTAACCCTTTATCACAAGTTAAATTTATCTGAATGCATACCCACAGGCACAACTCTGTAGATGGCAGACAAATCCACAAAGAAACCAGTGGGGATGGCTGAAAATGTTCCATTGAGATTGGATGGGCATGTTATACCTACTGATTTTATTATTCTTGACATGCCTGAAGACGAAAAATTATCAATTATCCTTGGTAGACCATTTTTGAATACTACAGGTGCATCGTTAGATTGCTCAGAAGGGAAGGTAACCTTTAGAATCTGTGAGGAGGAAATAGTCAAGTACTTCCCGAAGAAGCCAGGAGCAAGGGTGAGGTATGTGCCACCGCCTAAACGATTATGTACGGTGAGCAGAGAAAACCCATGACCACCTGATACTTGATAAAATACCGAGGTAAGAGGTTGAGCTAAGCAACCTAAAAACCAGCGCTTTATGGGAGGCAACCCATTATCTTTTTATTCTTCAGTAAAATTTTATCTTTGTTTAAGTCAATATTATGCTCTTATAAGTGAACTGATGAAAATCCCTCGAAAAGTTGTTTTTAATCTTTTTGTTGAAGGAAAAGTGTTGAAAAGAGGAATTAGGAAACGAAACAAAGGAGAAAAGCAATAGGGAGAAAGGCGATGTTTCAAGCGGGCACTGCCGCCCGTATGCGCGGTCGCATGAAAGTTCAGAAGAAACGCAGAAAAGAACAGGACATCGACGGTGTTTCATATGACCGCACGCGCCTGTTTGCGCGGTCGTATGACACTCTCGCCAAAATTAGCCAAAACTCATTGAGCGAAAGGCGGCGTGCCAAACAGGGGCGAACGCCCGCTTACGCGGTCATTTGGTTCTTCAACCAGGAGCGTCCGTGGAAACAGAGCGAACGACGGCTTTCGGGACGAGCGCCAATGACTATTCGAGCGCCCATTTCGCCCTTCGCCCAAAACATGCTCATGCAAACAGGTTTGACAATGGTGTTTTAAATGAGCGCGTGCGCCCGTTTGAGCGCTAGTTTTAGGTATGTAAACCCTAGATTGACAGATTTGAATGTGAGACGATGTTCCATACGGACGCCCGCGCCCGTATGAGCGCCCGTTTTGTCTGAATTTTCATAAATATGAGCCGCCGGCGCTGGGAGGTTCTCTTCTTCCTCCCAATGCCCAAGACTCTCACATATCTCTCTCAAACCCTAGCAAAAATCCTCCAAAACCTTTGCTTCTTTGCGGATTTTGTTCGTTTGATCCGTGCATCTTCATCCTAGGTGAATTTCTCCTCCCATAAATGGTTTATTTGCAAGTTTTGGTGGTGATTTCATCAATGTTCATGTCCTAGATGAGATGCATAATATTTTTGTTTTCCGATCGATTTGCACGTTAGGATTCAAAGTAATAGGTTAGAATCGATCTTAGGTAGTATTAGAACTCGATTCCCACGTTAAACTTACAATTTTTTGTTGTTATTTTTGTTGTGTGTAGAAAATGATGAGATCGGTGATTGCCGCGGGGAAGAAGGCCACGGCCTCACGCTCTAAGCATGCCTAGAACGAGGGAGATGAACTCCGTGCTGCTGTGAACAAGGGCTTCCAACGCGTGAACAACCGGGGGATGACCCCCACGAAGAGGAAGTATGACGCGTTCTTGGAGTCCCAAGGGCTTCACAATGACTTCGCATGGCTTGCGAACAACGTTGGGATGGGAGTTTTTAGTAACTTCCATTACCTCACGTACCGCAGTATCACCGTAGAGCTCATTGATATGTCTCCAATGTATCTATAATTTTTTATTGGTCCATGCTATTATAATATCAATCTTGAATGTTTTATATGCAACTTTATGCAATTATATATATCATTTTTTGGGACTAACCTATTAACTTAGTGCCCAGTGCCAGTTGCTGTTTTTTGCTCTTCAGGAAATCAATATCAAATAGAGTCCAAAAGGAGAAAAAACTTTGGATTAATTTTTTCTGGACCAGAAGAGACTCTAGAAGGTTCGGGAGAAGACATGAAGAGTCACGATGGAGCGAGAAGCTCGGGAGACGCGCCCTAGGGGGGGCGCCCCCAGGCTTGTGGGCCCCTCGTGGAACATCTTGACCTAATTCCGCCTCTATAAATTCTCAAATATTCCCCTGATATCAGAGAGCCACCCGAAATACTTTTTCCGCCGCTGCAAGTTTCTGTTCTCGTGAGATCCCATATGGAGGCCTTCTTCGGTACTATGCTGAAGGGGGAATCGATCATGGAGGGGCTCTACATCAACCTTGCTGCCCTTCCAATGATTTGTGAGTAGTTTAAGTCAGACCTACGGGTCCATAGCTAGTATCTAGATGGCTTCTTCTCTCTCTTTGATGTTCAATACAATGTTCTCCTCGATGTTCTTGGAGATCTATTTGATGTAATCACTTTTTGCGGTGTGTTTGTTGGGATCCGATGAATTGTGAGTTTATGATCAGATTATCCATGAATATTATTTGAGTCTTCTCTGAACTCTTTTATGCATTATTATTATAGCATAGTGTCGGTGCAACAGACCCTGGTGTATGTTGTCCGGACTGTACACAGGCTCAGGAACAAGGTTACAACATCCAAGACAAGGCCAAGCTGAAGATGTAGCTCTTTGAGAAGTCAAAGGGCGCATCAAGAAGACCAAGACAAACCAAAGAAGCAAGATCTCACCAAGGGGAAACCTCCCTTGCCCGGCAGGCGAGCCTGGTTAGGTCGAGGTCGTCCCAGAGACAAGTCGCAAGACTCCCCCAGCAGGCTTGCTGGGGACGCCGAGGGCGGATTACCCCGCCAAGGCTCCACCTCACAGCAACGCAATTCACCTATCGGTGCGGTGTCGAGCCCCCAAGTGATTAAGTGGCCGTTATTTGGTACGTGGCAGGCCATTTCTGAGGAAGAACACCCCTAAATGACACCCATCCAGGAGACGTGTCACGCAGGCAGGCGAAGAGGTGGCTGAATGGCACGACAAGGCTTGCCGGGCTACACCCATGATGTGACACTAAGCGGTGCATTTAATGCGCCTTGTCCTGTCTGCAGAGTGAGGTATGATAGCACTGTTTGCTATCCAATCAGTATGTAATGACTGATTTGCCATTGTGGTGACCCCTTGACCTATAAAAAAAGGGTCGTGGCAACCTTAGAAAGGATTCGGACCCCTGTACGCTCATACGTGCGTAGCTGCTCTCGTCCCAAGGTGACCTTGCCGGGCTAGAGCGCTGCGTCTCCACCCCGGTCCATTCATCAATCCACCAAAGCAGGAGTAGGGTTTTAAGCCTCGCGGCGGCCCGAACCTGGGTAAAAACTGCCAGTGTCATCACCGCCGCGCCGTCCTACGGCCCCCGCTCTTTGTGCATCGCGCTCTTCCCCCTTGCCAAACCACAAGGGGCCGATGGCCCCATAGGTGGCCGTGTTGAACCATGACATCTTTGGCGCGCCAGGTAGGGGGAAACGCCTATGCGAACCTGAGGTCATAAGCGGTGCGTTCGTTTTCATCATCGTCTTCTTCATCAACGGCTTCATTTGCCATGGCGCCCAAAAAGAAATCCGGTGCTTCAGCTCACTCGTCCACATCGAAGGCCCCCTCGCATGCAGCCACTAATGCCATGGGGGCTGCGGGGGAACATGGGAACGCAGACGCCGCGGGGGACGTGACTGGCGCAGGCGGCGCCATCACCGTTCCCCCTGTGGCCGAAGCGGGAGCAGGAGGCACCGGAGGAGGGCGACACCAACAACACCCCGGGTGGGGAGAATGTTCCGTCTCTGCCTCCCCACCTCACCGAGGGACATAGCCGCAACGATGGCGCTCGTCCTGACGCGGGTCGTAACCTCCTAGTTGCCCCTGCCGCGGGAGTAGCTACAAGGCCCGCACCATCCCCGGGGCAAGTTAACCAAGACGATGCGCCGAACGGGGTCGTCAATCCCCAAGCGCATCCACCTCGTCGCCACATCACCCTGGTGACCGGCTCGTGGCGGCGAGAACATGGCACCACCACAACATGCACCATCAGAAGTCGGGCAACATCGTGATCCGCATCATCATCCATGCCAAGCACTGCCTCGGAAGCCATGGCACGGGCCCAGCTCTTGTTGAGATTCCCGCCAGCGGCCAATCAAATGGATGAGTGGAGAGCCACCATTCAGAGCCTGATTGGTTTTGCTGAGGTGGGAAGATCACAACAGGCAGGCCCGCCGCGGCCTCCACCGACGGCGGCAACAACCCAAGCCGCTGGTCGCACCGAGGGAGCCGTTCCGATGGTGCAGTCCCCTCCACAGCAGCCAGCGCAGGGGCCGTGGCCAGAACTGCGCGACCAAGAACTTGATGATGTGTCAATGGCTTCGTCTGATCCTCGAGCCCGTCGAGACCAGTGGCAGGTCCTAGAAGACAGGCGGGGGGAAGACGCGCGCATCACCATAGAACGACGCCGCGAAACCCACCGCCAGTCCGATAGGCGAAATGGCCCTGACGTCGACGGGCCCGCGCCCGGTGGGAACGGGTACCTGCCTTTCGAGGTTGGGTGCCCCGCCTTCACCCGTGAGCTACGGCAAGTCCGTTGGCCATCTGCCCGTATGTTCAAGCCAGAGATACCAGAAAAATACGATGGTAGATTGAACCCGTCAGAATTCTTGAGCATCTACACCATCGCCGTCCAAGCTGCCGGAGGGAGAGATGAAAAGGTGTTCGCCAACTACTTCCCTTTGGTACTCAAGCCAAACATGAGGTCATGGCTGATGCACCTGCCGAAGAATTCCCTCTCGACCTGGGCTGACTTGTGCAATGAGTTTGTTGGCGCCTTCACAGGCGGTCATCAAGAACCAGGGTGGCCCAGCGATTTGCAACTCCTCCTGCAGAAAGAAGGTGAGAGTTTGCAGAAGTATATGCAGAGGTTCAGACAGGTGCACAGAAACATTCCAGACATCCACCCCGCAGCCGTGATCGTTGCGTTCCAGTCCAACGTACGCAACCGCATGATACGTTCCAAGATGAACGTCCGGTTGCCCAAGACTGTGAATGAGCTGTAAACTTTGGCGGATAAGTGTGCCCGGACAGAGGAGGGGAGGCGACTCCCCGGAGAAGAAGGTGGCGTCGACGTCGACTCGGAAGACGACGACAATGCTACCGATCAGAAGAAGAAGAACAAGAAACGCAACAAGAAGCGCAAGGAGAAAACAGTGTTGGCTGTCGAAGGATCTAGTGCCCCTACTATCGGCAAGAAGGCCAAGGCCGAAGCTCCTGGCAGGGAGGTTGCCGCGTGCGCTGATTGCCGAGAGGTTGCGGCAGCCGAGAAGTCTGGGAAAGCTGATGGGCCGTATTGCAAGATCCATCGGACCAAAGGCCATGATCTCCAAGAGTGTCACCAAGTCGAGCAACTCGTCAAGAAGCAAAAGGCTGAATATGAGAAGCGTGACAAGGAAAGAGACCAAGATGGCATTGGTGGGAAGGGCCGAGGTGGCAAAGGAGGCCGCCCCGGCAAGGTCCATCAGCATCAAGGGAAACCTCCTAAAGGCCGTGACAAGAAGGAATGCGATGATGAGAGCGATGAAGGGGATGAAGAGGAAACCAGTGAGCAGGAGTTTCAGAAGGCCACTGACGCCCTGTGCATTGACGGGGGTGCATCCTTGCACTCCTCTCACCGCCATCTTAAACAGTGGGCGCGTGAGGTCAATGTTATGGAACCAGCGGTAGAGTTTCGGAAACCGCTCAAGTGGTCCTGCACGCCCATCATCTTTGACGAAGAGGATCACCCTGACCGCACCACTGCGGTAGGGTGTTTGCCATTGTTGGTTTCACCAACAATCCGCAACCTCAAAGTCACGAAGATGTTGGTTGACGGCGGGGCTGGGTTGAATCTGATTTCCCCCAAGGTGTTCAACAAGCTTCAGATAGCGGATGAAGAGCTCGAGGTTACCGGTACTTTCCAAGGGATCAACCCCGGCAGGAGTCGTCCTAAGGGAAAAGATCATGCTACCAGTAACATTCGGAGGAGAGGTAAACTACCGGACTGAGAAGGTTGTGTTTGATGTGGTTGACCTCCCCCTGCCGTACAATGGAATCCTTGGTCGTCCAGCCCTGGCTAAATTCATGGCGGCATCCCACTATGCCTATAACACACTGAAGATGCCAGGGCCGATGGGCGTCATTTCCATTCCATCGGACAAGAAAGACGCAATCATATGCGTGGATAAGATATATAGAGAGGCAGTCGCTGCCGAGGCCGCGGAAGCTGCCGCTCCCGCCAAGGAAAGTAAGAAAGGGAAGAAAGCTAGCAAGGATACTGGCAAGGAACCCGGGAAGCGCGCCTCTCCGGAGTGCGCTGCGCCTATCGACGACTTGCTAGAAAGTTCCAATAGCAAGAGATCAAAGGTTGCTGCACCTGCTGTGAAGAAGGTCCTGGCAGGGCTGGTTGGCGCTGATGGTACGTTCACCATCAGCTCCACCCTTGACGACAAATAGGAAAGTGCGCTCGTTACCTTCCTGCGGGCGAATGTCGATGTATTTGCCTGGCAACCATCTGACATCCGCGGTGTTCCCAGGGAGATAATCGAGCACCACCTTGCTGTCTGCCCTCATGCCCGGCCCGTCAAGCAGAAGGTCCAGAAGCAAGCTTTGGAGCGGCATCAATTCATTGCCGAAGAGATCAAGAAACTTGAAGCTGCTGGTTTGGTCAGGGGAGTGTTGCACCCAACATGGTTGGCTAATCCAGTGGTGGTGCGCAAGGCGAATGGGAAGTGGAGGCTCTGCATAGATTTCACAGATCTAAATAAGGCGTGCCTGAAGGACCCATTCCCCTTGCCGCGCATCGATTAGATTGTGGATTCCACCTCCGGGTGTGACCTGCTCTCCTTCTTGGACGCTTACTCCGGGTACCACCAGATATTCATGTCCAAGGAAGATGAGGAGAAGACCGCGTTCATAACCCCATGCGGCACGTACCGCTTTGTACGAATGCCCTTCGGGTTAAAGAGCGCTGGGTCCACCTTTGCAAGAGCTGCGTAGATTGGCTTCGAGCCCTAGTTGCACAGAAATATTGAAGCTTACATGGATGACATTGTGGTTAAAACCAAGGACAGATCAACTCTCATTCAAGATTTGGAAGAGAAATTTGCGAATCTGCGCAAGATTAACCTGAAGCTTAACCCGGAGAAGTGCGTATTTGGCGTTCCCTCCGGCAAGCTACTTGGCTTCTTTATGTCTCATCGAGGGATAGAGGCCAACCCTGACAAGATCAGAGCGATTGAGCAAATTCAAGCACCCAGGACAGTCAAGGATGTAAGGTGTTTAACTGGATGTGTTGCCGCGTTGAGCAGGTTCATCTCCATGTCCGCTGAACGCGTCCTACCATTCTTCAAAATCTTGAAGAAGGCAGGGCCGATGAAGTGGACCCCAGAGGCAGAGGCAGCGCTGCAAGACTTGAAGACCTACCTTTCCTCTGTTTCCACTCTGGTTGCTCCTAAACCACGAGAACCGTTGCTGCTATATCTAGCGGCAACCAATCAAGTGGTTAGTGCAGCCCTGGTGGCATAGCGGGAAGCAGAAGGAGGAGCAGCGGTGGCCACTGCCCTTCCTGGGGAAGGAAGTGAACCGGTCGCGGCAGGATTAAGCATTGATCAAGAGGAAGAAGAGCAGGGCAGGGGAGGCAACTCCAAGACTGTGGCGAGGAAGAAGGTGGTGCACCGGCCAGTTTACTTTGTTAGCTCCCTACTGCAGGGGGCTAGATCAAGGTATTCTGGCGTGTAAAAGTTGATCTTTGGCCTCATCATGGCGTCAAGGAAACTACACCACTACTTCGAAGCCCACGAGATCACGGTTGTCACCCGTTTTCCCCTGCAACACATATTGAGGAACCCTGAAGCCACCGGCAGGATAATTGAATGGGCGCTGGAATTATCAAGCTTTGGATTGAAGTATGAAACCACCTCGACTATCCAGAGCAGAGCGTTGGCGGAGTTTATTGCAGAGTGGACACCTACCCCTGACAAGGAAGCACTGGAAACAGTCATTCCCGGCAAGGAAGCGCCCCAAGAATGGGTCATGTACTTTGATGGTGCCTTCTCCCTACAAGGTGCGGGAGCTGGCGTGCTCCTCGTCGCACCTACTGGGGAACACCTCAAGTACATGGTCAAAATGCATTTCCCCCGGGAGGAAGCTACCAACAATACAGCTGAGTATGAAGGACTCCTTGCCGGGCTCAGGATTGCAACAGAGTTGGGAATCAAGAAGTTGGTAATTCGAGGAGACTCGCAGCTCGTGTTGAGGCAAGTGAACAAGGATTACCAAAGTCCATTGATGGAGGCTTACGTGGAGGAAGTGAGAAAGCTGGAGGAGCGCTTTAACAGATTGCAAACAGAGCATGTGTCGTGTGTGGAAAATAGCATTGCTGATTATCTGTCAAAGTGCGCTGTGCAAAAGCTTCCTGTGGAACTAGGAACTTTTGTTCTCCACCTGACTCAACCCTCAGTATCCCCAACAACAATGGCCAGAAAGAGGAGGAAACTGGACTCCGGCAAGCCTCTCCCGGCAGAGCTTCCTGAAGCCCCCGGCAGAGAGGTTGGCGGGGACAACTCCACTTCGCCTGGTGAGCAGCACCCTCCCACCGAGCGATCAGCCGTTGCGGTTGAGGCAAGCACTCCCACGAATGAGGAGGTGCCGCTAATCCTTGTTGTCGAGCCCCAGGCTCCAACTTGGGCACAACACATAGTCCGGTACCTCCAAACAGGAGAACTTCCTGAAGAGCAAGAAGAAGCTAAAAGAGTAGCCTGGAGGGCCAGTATGTATCAGTTTGTCGACAACACACTATACAGAAGAAGGACAATGGTGTGAAATTGAAGTGCATTTGCCGGGAAGAAGGAAAGGAACTGTTGGCAGAGATTCACGGAGGCATGTGCGACTCTCATATTGGATCGAGGGCCTTGGTTGGAAAAGCTTTTCGGCAAGGATTCTATTGGCCCACGGCCCTCCAAGATGCAATCGAGCTAGTCACCAAATGTGAAGCCTACCAGTTCCACTCGAAGAATATCCATCAGCCTGCCCAAGCTCTCCAGACGATCCCTTTGTCATGGCCCTTTTCGGTCTGGGGGCTCGACATTTTTGGCCCCTTCCCCCATGCTACCGGGGGCTTTGAGTTCTTGTACGTTGCCATCGACAAGTTCACAAAGTGGCCAGAAGTAGAGCCTATGAGGAAGGTGACTGCACAGTCAGCTATCAAGTTCTTGAAAGGACTTGTGTGCCACTTCGGAGTACCCGCGGGAGTCATCACAGAAAACGACATCCAGTTCATGAGCCGCGCCTTCATGTAATACGTTCAAGCCCTCGGAAGCAAGATCTCATTCACCTCTGTTGCCCATCCCAGGAGCAACGGGCAAGCTGAGAGGGAAAACACTGAAGTGCTGCGAGGACTCAAGACAAGAACATTTGACAAGCTGCGGAAGTGTGGCAGGCGATGGATCGATGAGCTGCCGGTGGTTCTTTGGTCCCTCCGTACGACACCAAATCGAGCTACCGGCCAGACTCCCTTCTCCCTAGCTATGGGGCTAAAGCAGTTATCCCCATGGAACTCATATACGGGTCACCTCGAGTGCTTGCCTACGATGAAGTAGCGGAAGAACGACACCGGCGTGATGACGCTGTGCTACTTGAGGAGAACCGTCTCCGGGCTGCTGTACATGCTGCACGATACCAGCAAGCCCTGCGTCACTATCACAGCCGCAGGGTTCGTGCCCAGAGCCTTGAGGAAGGCAACCTTGTCATTAGGCGCGTTCATTCCGCCAAGGGTGCAAACAAGTTGACGCCGAAGTGGGAAGGCCCTTACCGGGTGGGACAAGTCACCAGACCGGGCATAGTCCGTCTGGAGATCGGAGATGGCATTCGATTACAAAACTCATGGAAAATTGAGCATCTCCATAAGTTCTACCAGTAAGGCGCGGCTGTCGGGCCCTGCCCGGCAGCCACCCTTTTGTACAAGCATTTGCCGATGTTGCATGTAACCCTTTGTACAAAGCCAGGCACAGACCCTGAGCAACAGATGAATAAACGAAGCGCTAGGCCCCCCAAAACTTGCATGCATAGCATAGCATGAGCATGTCATTATCATGTAGATGAGGTCATATTTCGCTACATATCATGGGCATGTAGATGAGATCATATGTTACCTTGCTTTCCTCTGCACTAACTGCAGGGCTCTTGCCGTGGACCCAATCTCAGAAAGAAGAAATGGAAGCGAGACTACGTATCGATCCCCGGCAAGCCAAACAGATAAGTTCCCTCTCGTCCATACATGTCTCTGTAAGAAAGAAACTTCTGCATAGAAAGACCTCATTGCCTTCGAAACATTTGTGCTCCCATCCTTTGACTCGAACGTTGCTTCGGTCAAGATGGTCGAAGTGGCTCTTGCTGAAGAAGGTTCGATGAGGGGCTGGTCCCCTTCTATAGTTTTGAAGCCCGGCAGGCCCAGCACCGCGGCAACAAACTGGGGGTGGCCGGCAAGATAACTTGCCGGGGAAAACTTGTTTACTTAAAAGTATAAAGGTTTTCCCCCTTTGCGTGGACACAGTACATGCACAAGTACCCGGCAAGACTATCTTTTTTCATTAATATGCAAATAAAACAAGTACAAGGCTTACAGAGTACAAAGATGAATAGACGAGGTTACATATTTGGAATTAAAGTTTGGCAAGTGCCTACACATTTTAGACTGAAAAAAGAAAAGTGCCCCGTAATCCCTTTCTTGTCCCTCTCCTAATAGGAACCGCGGCAAGAGGCAAAGAGAGCAAAAGGGGCGCCTGGGCAGAAGCCCAGCCTAACCCCGTCGGGCCCCATGACAAGGAGCCCAACAAGATCGAGAAGGCGCGAGCGAAGGTGATGGTGAAGAGAGCGGTGGAAGGGTCCCCCTGGCCACCGCCACCAAGGCCAGCAGGACACGGCAGGGCGAATGAAGCTGTAGCCCGCGAGGAAGCCTGCCGGGCTCCAGCTGGAAGGCTGCTGGAGGGGCCGAAGGCACCATCCCCACCTCCACCCCTAGCTCCCCGGCAAATTGACTTGCCGGGAAGGGGGTGCAGGTACAGATGGCGGTGCCGCCGACTGACGGTGATGGTGCGGCTGGTGTTCAGCCGGAGTCGGAGCCGTCGTCCTCCCCATCGGCTCCGTCGTCACTGCCGTCACCGTACTCCTCATCGCTATCGCCCTAGGAGGAGCTTTCGTCATCGATCGAGCTCTCCGCACAGCACCCTAAGTGAGTACCCGAGCACCTGAAGACCTTGACGGAGAGCAGATCGGCCTCCATTAATTTAAAATGGAGGACGTGCCCCTCCGACAAGCTATGGGCGCGAGCAAAGGTCTTCCAACCGCGTCGGAAGAGCATAACATGGGGGGGGGGGGAAATCCACATCCACCCGCATGTTGCCATTGCAGCAAACCCTCATGTGCAGCTTCAACGCGCGCGGCTGTTCAGGCTCCATCGCCCTCGCAAATGGAGTAGGGAGACGGAGGTGGCCGCGCGGAGACCTGTGTAGTTTGATGATAAACTCCAGTGGTTGGTCACCAATGTGGCCCACCATCGGGGGTTGAACAGCCGGCGGAGGTGCGATCAGCGCACCAACCCGTCCTCCTCGACCCCAAGCACCACGACGACCGCGACCTCGCCCCCTCCCACCTCCCCTCGCGGTGGGATCCGCCCCCGCGTCTCTGGTGGGAGGAGGGAGGTGCAGTCGGGTAGAAGCCCTCGTCGCCACCGCCCGAGCACCACCGCGTCCTCGCCCTCTCACCATGGTGGATGGGGAACGCTAAGGGAAAGGAAGAAGTAAGGCATGTAAGCAAGCACCCCGCTCACGTCCCTTTTTATAGGCGAACGGGGCGGGGGGCTGGCTCCTCACCCAGGGGAGGTGACCGCCCCACTCTGCCAATCCGACTCCCTCGCGCCCTCAACGGCTCGTGGAATCAAGGCCGACCCCCTGCGCCAATCCATGGCGTCTGGTTTTCTGCCATGGCACACATTTTCGCACCCTCCGCGTCCGCCACCAACCCTGCACAATGCATGTGGTGTATGTGGCAGAAACGCGTGAAGCAGAGAAGATAATGGAATGGCAGTTATTGCCCCGTGAACGTCGGACGTGGGTAGCCCATGGATCGTGGCTTTAACCTCCCCACTACGTCTCGCACGACATGCGGGAAAACTGGAAACTGATTCCAGCGCAGGTTAATGAAGAAGCAAAGGAAATCTCAAAGGATGAGCTACCACAAGACCTCAGCCTATGTACATGATAGGGCCTACCCCGACGACGCTCGACAGCGCGTTCGGGCCAGGCCCGGGGGCTCCTGTTGGTGCAACAGACCCTGTTGTATGTTGCCCGGACTGTACACAGGCTCAGGAACAAGGTTACAACATCCAAGACAAGGCCAAGCTGAAGATATAGCTCTTTGAGAAGTCAAAGGGCAGATCAAGAAGACCAAGACAAACCAAAGAAGCAAGATCTCACCAAGGGGAAACCTCCCTTGCCCGGCAGGCGAGCCTAGTTAGGTCGAGGTCATCCCAAAGACAAGTCTCAAGACTCCCCCGGCAGGCTTGCTGGGCACGCCGAGGGCGGATTACCCCGCCAAGGCTCCACCGCTCCACCTCACAGCAACGCAAGTCACCTATCGGTGTGGTGTCGAGCCCCCAAGTGATTAAGTGGCCATTATTTGGTACGTGGCAGGCCATTTCTGAGGAAGAACACCCCTAAATGACACCCGTCCAGGAGACGTGTCACGCAGGCAGGCGAAGAGGTGGCTGAATGGCACGGTAAGGCTTGCTGGGCTACACCCACGATGTGACACTAAGCGGTGCATTTAATGCACCTTGTCCTGTCTGCAGAGTTAGGTATGATAGCACTGTTTGCTATCCAATCAGTACATAATGACTGATTTTCCATTGTGGTGACCCCTTGACCTATAAAAGGAGGGTCGTGACAACCTTAGAAAGGATTCGGACCCCTATACGCTCATACGCGCATAGCTGCTCTCGTCCCAAGGCGACCTTGCTGGGCTAGAGCACTGCGTCTCCACCCCGGTCCATTCATCAATCCACCAAAGCAGGAGTAGGGTTTTACGCCTCGCGGCGGCCCGAACCTGGGTAAAAACTGCCTGTGTCATCACCGCCGCGTCGTCCTACGGCCTCTGCTCTTTGTGTAGTGTGCCCTTCCCCCTTGCCGAACCACAAGGGGCTGATGGCCCCATAGGTATCCGTGTTGAACCACGACACATCCTATTTCTCTCCGATCTATTGATTTGGTTTGGTTAACTAGATTGATTTTTCTTGCAATGGGAGAGGTGCTTTCTAATGGGTTTGATCTTGCGGTGCTCAATCCCAGTGACAGAAGGGGACTTGACACATATTGTATCGTTGCTATTAAGGATAAAAAGATGGGGTTTATTCATGCGTGAGTTTACTTTGTCTACATCATGTCATCTTGCTTAAGGCGTTACTCCGTTCTTTATGAACTTAACACTCTAGATGCATGCTGGATAGCGATCGATGTGTGGAGTAATAGTAGTAGATGCAGAATCGTTTTGGTCTACTTGTCTCGGACGTGATGCCTATATACATGATCATTGCGTTGGATATCGTCATGATTATTTGCTTTTCTATCAATTGCCCAACAGTAATTTGTTTACCCACCGTATGCTATTTTCAAGAGAGAAGCCTCTAGTGAAAACTATGGCACCCGAGTCTATTTTCATCATATATCAAAAACCAAAAATACTTTGCTGCAATTTTCTTTGCTTTATTTTATTTTGTTTTTATTTATCTGTCTACCTATACAAGATTTGATCCTTGCAATTAACCACCGAGGGATTGACAATCCCTTGTTCGTGTTGGGTGCAAGTATTTGTTATTTTGTGTGGAACTGTTGTTCATGAGGTGTTGTGTGGTTCTCCTACTGGATTGATAACCTTGGTTCTTAACTGAGTGAAATACTTATCTCTACTGTACTGCATCATCCTCTCCTCTTCGAGGAAATCCCAACGCAGCTCACAAGTAGCACTCATCTCCATCTTCTCCCACACTATCGATGATTCGAGGGTGGAACCGAGCTGCTCATTCATTCTCGGAGGAGTCCAGCGCACCATGACGCTGGAGCAGTTCTGCAGTGCCTTTGTTTTTTAGAACCAAGGAGTTCTCGACACCAGGGGCACGCCAGTTACTGACGCGTTGGGTTCATGGGAACTCATCTCCATCAAGGATGAACATGACCTCTATGGGAAGAAGGTATTGAGTATCCAAAACCCTGCCGTTCGCTACTTCATGATTTTCATTGCCAACACTATTTTTGGTAGGGAGAACATCGGGGGCATGTCGAGCTATGACATGTGTGTGCTCCACGCAGCACTCCACCCCTCTTACACCCCCAAGCCTAACTTGGGAGCTTTTCTTATGCATCACCATGGTAGGCAGCCCAAGTAGCCGAGGGGAACTATTGTTGTGGGAGGCGTAGTGACTCGGCTTGCCGAGCACTTCGGCCTCGATCTTGATGATATGCAGCACGTCCCATGCCCTAGGATAATGACCAACACTCACTTCATTGGGCCCATGCAAGGGGAGCATTGTTACAAATGCCCCCTACCTAATACGCACATTGTTGATGTTCGCTTGCCCTTGCCGCAAGCATTTACTATTTCTATGCGTAATATGTGGGTACTCTCTGTTGATGAGATCAACGAGTACTGTGATACGTCTCCAACGTATTTATAATTTTTGATTGTTCCATGCTATTATATTATCTGTTTTGGATGTTTTATATGCATTAATATGCTATTTTATATTATTTTTGGGACTAACCTATTAACCTAGAGCCCAGTGCCAGTTTCTGTTTTTTTCCTTGTTTTTGAGTTTTACAGAAAAGGAATATCAAACGGAGTCCAAACGGAATAAAACTTTACGATGATTTTTCTTGGACCAGAAGACATCCATGGAGCTTGGAGAGGGGGTCGGAAGATGCTCGAGGAGGCCACAAGCCTGCCAGGTGCGCCCCTAGGGGGGGGCGCCCTGAGGGCTTGTGGGCCCCTTGGGAGTTCTGCAACCCTAATTCTTGCGCTATAAATTCCCAAATATTCCCAAACCACCAGAAGTGTCCACCAAAATACTTTTCCTCCGTCGCAAGCCTCTGTTCCCGTGAGATCCCATCTTGGGGCCTTTTTCGGCGATCTGCCGGAGGGGGATTCGATCACGGAGGGCCTCTACATGAACCTTGCTGCCCTACCGATGATGCGTGAGTAGTTTAACACAGACCTACGGGTCCATAGCTAGTAGCTAGATGGCTTCTTCTCTCTCTTTGATCTTCAATACAATGTTCTCCTCGATGTTCTTGGAGATCTATTCGATGTAATACTTTTTTGCCGTGTGTTTGTTGAGATCCGATGAATTGTGGATTTATGATCAGATTATCTATGAATATTATTTGAGTCTTCTCTGAACTCTTTTATGCATGATTAATATATCTTTGTATTTCTCTTCGAACTGTCGGTTTGGTTTGGCCAACTAGATTGGTTTTTCTTGCAATGGGAGAGGTGCTTAGTTTTGGGTTCAATCTTGCGGTGTACTCACCCAGTGACAGAAGGGGTAGCGAGGCACGCATTGTATTTTTGCCCTCGAGGATAAAAATATGGGTTTTTCATCATATTGCTTGAGTTTATCCCTCTACATCATGTCATCTTACTTAAAGCGTTGCTATGTTCTTATGAACTTAATACTCTAGATGCAGGCAGGAGTTGGTCGATGTGTGGAGTAATAGTAGTAGATGCAGAATCGTTTTGGTCTACTTGTCACATACGTGATGCCTATATTCATGATCATTGCCTTAGATATCATCATAACTTTGCGTTTTTCTATCAATTGCTCAACAGTAATTTGTTCACTCAACGTATGCTATCTTCAAGAGAGAAGCCTCTAGTGAAACCTATGGCCCCCGGGTCTATTTTCCATCATATATTTTCAGATCTATAAACCAAAAAACCCAAAAATACCTTGCTGCAATTTATTTAGATTTATTTTAGTTTGCCTTTTTATTTATCTTTTATACCTATCTCTATTAGATCTCACTCTTGTTCGAGACCGTGAAGGGATTGACAACCCCTTTTTCGGGTTGAGTGCAAGTGTTTGTTAGTTTGTGCAGGTGCATAGATTGGAGACTTGCTTGTGCCTCCTATTGGATTGATACCTTGGTTCTTAACTGAGGGTAATACTTATCTCTACTTTGCTACATCACCCTTTCCTATTCAAGGGAAAAATCAATGCAAGCTCAAGAAGTAGCATACTGCCACGAGGCTGGTTTCGGGAACATTGCACAACCCGAACCCGCTCCCAAGCGGGAGAGCACAGCAGCAGGCCCTGCCCATGGTTGGGATGCATGGGGCAATGCCCCTCAGCACACACCCAACTTTCCGCTGCAACCTAGACGATAATATGCACCACAGGTTCACTTTGGGCGGCCACATGACTATGTGCCCAGGGTTGAGTTTCAGCAGCTGTAGTAGCAGGTAGGAGGAATCCGTATGGACCTCCGTGAGGCCAACAACAACATTAACATGCTGAGTGGGAACATGCAATCCCTCTTTTCTTTCCGGCAGCCACACCTTGGAGCAGGAGGTCCGTCCTCTAGTGGCCCATCCTTCAGTGGCCACACTTTGGCCAAGGGGGCAACGATGACGAGGACATGGACTAGAGAGTAGGCCAAGAGCCTAAGCTCAGGGGAGCTCATCCCCTAGTCCATGCATGCATATTTATTTTTATTTTATTTGTTTTTGTATTTTGCATGTTATTTTCAGTTTGCATAATAAAATGAGGAGCACACTTTGGTCTTGCCTTGTTGTAGTTCTTTTCATTTGTTTTCTTCGAGCCTACAGGTTTGTTTTCACCTAGCAAGAGGAAATAAATAAAGTGAATTGGGACTTGATGGAGGGAAGAGTGAGCCAGCGCGAGAAGGTATAACATATACATAATCCCTTGTCTCGCAATATTATTTGAGAAAGAATTTTCAGTTGACTGGCTGCACTTGAATTAGTTCCCCGCGTTAGTTGAATATCATCTAGTCATAACTCCCAATTTCAAAATTTTTTAGTCATAACTTGTGGGAAAGCATTCTTTTGTTTTAATGAAAATCTGAAATTTTTAGAGGATATGAGCTTTGGAAGAGAACGAGTACTTAAGCAATTCAACTCCACATGCTGATTTTGATTGACTTGATGACACCTATTGATGGAATTGTTTAGAGGGATTGATATTTGAAGTGGTTGAGTTTATGCCAAAATTTATTCGCAGTACTTAAATTGTGGAGCTCCAGCCCTAGGCTGGCTTTACATCTCGTTGCTATATGTTGAGATAATTCGCGTACCTGCACCTCCGTCACGAATTTGGGGATTGTGTGGTAAATCATCGACCTTCCACAAGGGAGTGTGTAAGTGGTAAATAAAACCACTGATCATTGAGCTCGAAAGAGACAACCATTCTTGATCCATAGTGCATGAAATTAAGCCACGACGGAACCCAATTGCATATAGTGAATTTTGGCATAACCCCGCCACCTAGATTGAAATACCGAAGAACAATAACTGAGGGAAGTGTTTGAGAGCCATGACTAGGAGGCATTAGTGGGTGTTAATGAAAAACTTGAGTACTTTGCTATCTTTGATCTATAAATCTTCTAAATGCATTTTGATGATTGAGCTTAAGTTGAATATCCATCTAATCGATGATCAGCTTCATTTGCCTAAACAATTGGTTAGCGAAGAAAATTTGCTTTAAGAAATTATAACTAATGGTATGAGACTGTACGTGGTTAGGCAATGAGTTTAGGTGCAGCTATTCAATTGCAAATACTTTCTTGAATGATCTTGCAGGATAAGAGAGAATGGATATGATGTATTTTCTGAAGCCGGTAAAGTTCTTCCCATTCAACCAAGCTCCTTTTCACTCTCTTGATTTCTTGTTTGCTCGGGGATGAGCAAATCTTAAGCTTGGGGGAGTTGATGGCTCGAGAATTTGCGATGTTTTTTCATAGAAATTTCCATTTGGTTTCATTGGATTTTTGTTATTATTCGAATATTTCTAATGCTAATCCAATGAAAGGAAGGAAAATCTTCTTTGTCCTATGAATGGCAGGAAGTATCACATTTGGAAGGAAACCATAGGAGATTGCTACAAATCAAGCCAATTGGAGCAACTTTCCTGAAGAGAGCATTGTCAACAGGCGCACCCGAGTGAAAGACAGCGTTTCATACGACCGCACGCACTTGTTTGAGCGGTTGCTACTTCTTGAGCTTGCGTTGATTTTTCCCTTGAAGAGGAAATGGTGATGCAGCAAAGTAGAGATAAGTATTTCCCTCAGTTAAGAACCAAGGTATCAATCCAGTAGGAGGCACAAGCAAGTCTCCAATATATGCACCTGCACAAACTAACAAACACTTGCACACAACGCAAAAAAGGGGTTGTCAATCCCTTCACGGTCACGAACAAGAGTGAGATCTAATAGAGATAGGTATAAAAGATAAATAAAATAGCAAAATAAAGTGCAGCAAGGTATTTTTGGTTTTTTTGGTTTATAGATATGAAAATATATGATGGAAAATAGACCCGGGGCCATAGGTTTCACTAGAGGCTTCTCTCTTGAATAAAGCATACGGTGGGTAAACAAACTACTGTTGAGCAATTGATAGAAAAACGCATAATTATAAAAACATCTAAGGCAATGATCATGAATATTGGCATCACGTCCGTGACAAGTAGACCAAAACGATTCTGCATCTACTACTATTACTCCACACATCGACTGACTTGTGCCTGCATCTAGAGTATTAAGTTCATAAGAACATAGCAATGCTTTAAGTAAGATGACATGATGTAGAGGGATAAACTCAAGCAATATGACATAAACCCCATCTTTTTATCCTTGATGGCAACAATACAATACGTGCCTCGCTACCCCTCCTGTCACTAGGTGAGGACACCGCAAGATTGAACCCAAAACTAAGCACCTCTCCCATTGCAAGAAAAACCAATCTAGTTGGCCAAACCAAACCGATAGTTTGAAGAGAAATACAAAGATATCTTAATCATGCATAAAAGAGTTCAGAGAAGAATCAAATAATATTCATATATAATCTGATCATAAATCCACAATTCATCAGATCTCAACAAACGCACCGCAAAAGAAGAT
The DNA here is from genome assembly GCA_011799875.1 of Thinopyrum elongatum. Classification (NCBI taxonomy): domain Eukaryota; kingdom Viridiplantae; phylum Streptophyta; class Magnoliopsida; order Poales; family Poaceae; genus Thinopyrum; species Thinopyrum elongatum. Next base: position 467,344,277 of record CM022301.1, on the reverse strand, counting down.
TACATCGAATAGATCTCCAAGAACATCGAGGAGAACATTGTATTGAAGGTCAAAGAGAGAGAAGAAGCCATCTAGCTACTAGCTATGGACCCGTAGGTCTGTGGTAAACTACTCACACATCATCGGAAGGGCAGTAAGGTTGGTGTAGGGGTCCTCCGTGATCGAATGCCCCTCCGGTGGAGTGCCGAAAAAGGCCCCAAGATGGGATCTCACGGGAACAGAGGCTTGCGGCGGCGGAAAAGTATTTTTGGTGTGCCCTCTGGTGTAGGGGGAATATTTGAGGTTTTATAGTGCGAAGATTAGGGTTGGAAGGTCTACGCGGGGGCCACAAGCCCTGGGTGCACGTCCCTACGGCTTGTGGCCTCCTCGTGGGTCTTCTGGCCTCCTCTCCAAGTCTCGTGGGTTTCTTCTGGTCCAAGAAAAGTCACCGTAAAGTTTTATTCCGTTTGGACTCCGTTTGGTATTCCTTTTCTGTAAAAGTCAAAATCAAGGAAAAAAAAACTGGCACTGAGCTCTAGGTTAATAAGTTAGTCCCAAAAATAATATAAAATAGCATATTAATGCATATAAAACATCCAAAACAGATAATATAATAGCATGGAACAATAAAAAATTATAGATACGTTGGAGACGTATCATCAGTCGTTTGGAGTGCCCATGGCCCCTCCTCATCTATACAAGCAACTTTCATGAAGGGACCATAGAGAGAAGAGAACCCTAGCCACCGCAACACCATCCAGAACAGGAGAGAAGATCATCGTAGCTTTTGGTCCTTTCATCATCATCATCATCATCATCATCATCATCATCATCATCATCTCTAACACTATTGTAAGAGGTATTGGAACTTGTAATCTCTACTCCATCTCATCGGTGATCAAGACTATTTGAGTACCATTTCATCTCACTGTGGATCCCTTTAATATTATTGATATGGTTTTTGTGGGTTTTCTCTCTATTGTGGTTGATTCACCTCTTATGATGTGTGAGTAATTCCCTTAGGTGTGGGAGATGTAGGTGAGTGGTAAGGTTGATATGTGCCTATCCTATATGTCGTCATTTGAATTCGCAGTAGTATGATCCATTTAGTATGTTGTTATACTGTGGTGAACCCTATGCTTGTTGTCCAATTTAAGGGCCCAAACAACATGATCTCAAGACCTACACAGGTAACGCATATTGTTTAGGAACTTTGTGACCTCTGACATGACAGATGGAGATGTCTATGAGAACCGAAGACAATATGAGATAACAGTGATCCAATGAACTTAATGCTTGGTTCTGATCTTATGACCTTAAATGTGGAAAAAACCACTCTGTGGCAATGGAGAAGCAAGACCATAGAATGAAATATAACCCCTAGTGGAGGAGTTTCATGACTCTAGAGAGAACCGCCTACAGAAAGTTTATATCAAATACTATGAGTACAATACAAGGTAATTGGTATTACCGTCGCACTGGCACAATTCATATATTCTTACCATGAACTGAAATCTCTCTGCACCTAATCACTTCATTGCAGGAAACACCATTTACATTTTTAAGTTCTTGTTATTTACTTTATTTAGTTATTTAGTAGACATCTTCAAATCCTCCTTTTACTAGCCTTTTTAGTTTATCATTTACCCTGGACAATAATAGTATTTGCAGAAGGTCAAGTAGTACTTCACACAAGAGCTGTGACACCTTGTGTGTAACATAAACGCGTCCATAAATACTCTCCTCTGATCTTTGTTGGGACGATTACTCATTGGGATACTTACGCGAAAGTTCTACACTACCCTGTTTGGTCTGCAGGTACCACACCATGCGCCGGGGGCCACTGCCTCCCCTGGCCCGCGTCCTCGCTCCGCCGGGCACGGGCCACCCTCGCCGACCGTGACAGCCACGCCGGGACCATTCCCTCCCCTGCACCGCCAGCGGTCCCTTCCATCTTGTTCGTCGACCCGCCCTGCGGCGGCCGTGGACAACAGCTCACCGCCGCCGCGCGCGTCGTCCTTGCCATCAACGCCTTCTATCATCGGAAGGAGGCCGGCGATGAGATACGATGGACGGTGTTGGAGCTCCAGAGAGCCGATGGAGGAGGAGCCAATGAACATCCTGCTTAAACCTCTCTGCTCAGTGTAGTTGTTAACTCCTAATTGCGTTGCATGTATACAACCAAACACCGGGTAGAGGAGTCTTCCAGAATGCAGGCAACCTATATGCAGGCAACCAGTCAACATGGAGATGTTGTATTTTGGCATGTATCTCCTCAACCAGGCTCTACTCGGCATGTCCCTTTTTTCCATGCAACCTCAAAAAAACGGTGCAGGTAACCAAACACGTCCTACGTAAATTCCTTCCCCACTAATCAACCCCCCTCCGAATTTCAGGGTGGGCCCGCACTGTCAGTGTCAAAATCGGAGGATCTCGGTTAGGGGGTCCCGAGCTGTGGATCTTGGATCAATGGGGAACATGGGACGAAGGACACAATGTTTACCCAGGTTCGGGCCCTCTCTAAGAGGTAAAACCCTACGTCCTACTCGATTATATTGAAGTGTATAGGATGATTACAGAGTCGATCTACCACGAGATCAGATGAACTAAACCCTAGGCTAGTAGGATGATGCTTGTTGTTCTAGCCTCTACGGACTAAACCCTCTGGTTTATATAGGCACTAGGGGTACTAGGGTTACACATGGTCGGTTACAACAAGGGAAATAAACATGCCAAATCATCTATCTTGACTTGGAGGACACACCAAGACTTCGAGAGTTTCCTATCCGGACACGGAGTCACCTTGTAGCTCGGTCCCGTAGTAGTCATACCGCGGCCCACCTGTCCGGTCCATAAGAAGTAGGCCGGTGGCCCGAGGACCCCCTTGTCCAGGACTCCCTCAGTAGCCCCCAAACTGGCCTCCAACGCCGGTGTCTTGTATCTCCTGAATCAGCAGTCTCCGGCTTGCGGGTGAGTTCTTCTCTCCCCGTGTGTTCGGAATAATCTTCCTTGGTTGAATCTCCAGAAAAACCATTTGATCAAGTTCGGTCATGCACTCAATTAAGTAGTATCCAGAATCCGGATTGTCGGTCTTACTTAGCCTCAAAGGCCAAACACTCAAGTGTGAACAGTGCCTTCGCCTGACAACTTTCAGCGAAGGGTCACGTCCGGTCATAAACACCGAACCGTTGTGAATACTCGATGCATGGTTCGAGGCAGCCCCTTCATAGGCACGTCTCATCGAGGTGGGGATCGTGCCCCGCTTTTTAGGGGATATGATCAATGATTTCGATCATCCCACTCACGCATAACGTTACGAGTATATCAGGAAGTGGATAGGCCTGCGGTGCAGTTAAAGGACCTTTGGTATTTCGGCAGCATATAAAAGGGGAACGGCCACCGCTATCGGCGTACGCCTTCTCCTTCCTCTCGCCATCACTTTCCCAATCTTCGGAGCTCCAACGCCCCGTGCCATTCTTCCAAAGAGAATCCCTTCAAGCCACCCCCTCACTCTAGCAATGGCCGGATCTGGTGCCAAAGGCAAGTGGGAGGCCTCCACCGTCACCAATGATGACATTGAGGATTTGAAGCGCGCCGGCTACCTCTCGGCCAACATCGCTCATCGGGCTCCAGAGGAGGGCTAGGCCATCCCCACGCCTCGACCAGGCGAGAGGGTGGTGTTCCTCCCTCACTTCATCCGGAGACTGGGCTTCCCGCTCCACCCCTTCTTCAGGGGGCTGATGTTCTTCTATGGGCTGGATTTCCATGATCTGGCCCCGAACACCTTCCTCCACATCTCGGCCTTCATCGTCATCTACGAGGCCTTCTTGCAAGTCCGGCCGCACTTCGGCTTGTGGTTGAAGGTATTCAACGTCAAGCCGAAGATAGTAGATGGCCAACAGGTGGACTGCGACGGGGCGATGATCAGCAAGCTCACCCGGGTCGAGTGGCCGGAGGGCATGTTCATTGATACTGTCAAAGTTTGGCAGAAGGAGTGGTTCTATATCACAGAACCACGGGATGCGGCCTGGACGGCGGCTCCCGAATTCAGATCCGGACCCCCGGCAAGGCTAACCTTGTGGACCAAGAAGGGTCTTGACTGGGGGTCCACCACGGAGGTGGAGGCGCTGCAGAAGCGCGTCTCCAACATGATAAAGGTGGGCGCCAAGCTGACCAATGTGGTTCAGGTGATGCTCTGTCGCCGCCTCCTCCCCTGCCAACAAAGGGCCACCCCAATGTGGTCTTACAAGCTCAAGGATCCGGCCACCATACAATACTTCTACAGCACCACCCACGACAAGCTGTGGAAGGTGTTGTTTAAGCCTCAAAAGATGTGGCCGGCCAAGGAGGAAGACATCGGCCTCGACGTCGCGCACCCCCTAAAGGAGGTAACAAAGTTCTTATCCGTTCTAAGTTCAGATGTTTGCATTCCAGGAGATTTATCCTCCATTCTTTTACTTCTGTAGGGTTGGCTCGAGAAGGCCAAGAAGATCAGCAGTCCGGCCCCACTGTCCGAACACCCCCGGTCGGCTCTGCTGGAGGAGATGCTGATTGTGGCGCCGTACAAGGAGCCAGAGAAGAAGGAAAAGAAGAAGAAGAAATAAGCGCCAGAGGCTAGGGAAGGCCTCCGCCCAAGGGGACATCTGGACAACAAGTCCGGATACACCCATGCTCCCTCCGCTCAAGAGGGGGAGCAGGAAGAGGATGAGGAGGAGAGTGACTCCTCCCGTTCTAAGAAGAGGGCAGCGTCTGACGCCGCCGAGGAGGAGCAGCCTCCTCATGCCCCGAAGAAACAGTGCAGGCCCAAGCTGGTCCTACTTGATGACAGCTCAGATTCCGATGAGGAGTCCGTAGCATTCGAAGAGGTTCCAGAGAGGAACCCCAGGGTCAAGCCCCCTGCCGAGAGGTATGGACTCTGATATTCTCCAGGCGTTTGTTTCATTAATCTTTCATTGATAACACATGTGCATCTCATATTACAGCCCACCGCGCGCCCACCCCGTTGAACAAACCTCAGAGGGGACTTCTCTGCTAGCCGAACTGGCGGAGAGTGGGTCTGCATCACGCTCTATGCCTCCCCCGGTCATTGGGGAGACCGGGAAGGTGTTGTCCCGAAGGACCCCTCCCAGCCTGGACACGGGAGGTGGTGGTGACGAGCTCATGGTCGAGGCTAACACCTCGGTCGCCGAAGACCAGGAGGATGGATCCCTCCTGGTGAACAAAGAGGGGGAGCTCAGCCAGTCCGAGCCCTCCCAGAAGACAATTCCGGAGCCCCCAAGGCCCTCGGAGGCGTCAATTCCACCCTCTACCGCGGGGGGAGCTGGGGCCCCGTTGTTAGCGCCGAACACCGACGATCGGGCTGCGGCGGGCCGGATGTTATGGAGGAGGTGGTGAACAACTCCTCCATCATCGTAGAACACCGCGCCCTGATGGGCATGGTTCTACAAAGTATTCGATCCGTTAACAGCGGACTGAAGGAAGCCTTCGGTGGCCTCCTGACGTGCTTCGAGGTAAACCATGTAATATTCTTTCCATAGAGCGGATTTGACTAACAAAGATTGAATAGTCCTTGTATATAGCAGCCTCTGAGACTCTGTTAGGATTGAGAATGCTGACGGAGGATCGACATTGAATCAAGAGTTTAAATGATGTGATTCTTTTGGTATTGTAGGCCTCATCCTTGGCAGCGGCTGCTAATGCCGCGGCGCTGGATGAGATGAATCGGAAGCTCAAGAGCTCCGATGAGGAGCTCGACCTTGTCAGTAGGCGGTTCGATGAAGCACAAGGTTAGCCCGAATGAGATTTTATAGCTCTCATGTCGAGCAAAGTGTTCGGGATTATTCCTAAGCAGGAGATGCTTAATTTTGTTTGCACCTGTCGCCGCGGAGGTCGAGGGCCTCAAGGCCAAGCTGAAGAAGGCCAAGGAGGAAGCGGCCGAATAGAAGGCGGTGGCTGAGAAAGCGGCTGCCAAACTCAAGACGGTGAAAACCGTGAGTGGGAAGCACAAGGCCCGAGTGGCCGAAGTGCAGCAGGAGCTCAAGGATGCCATCACTAAATGTGAGGACCTTGAGCAGAAGAATAAGGATCAGACCTACGAGCTATCCAAGGTGAAGCAGGAGTTCCAGGAGGCGAGGACGGAGGTGCGGGGCGCTCGAAAAGAGCTCCGCGAAGTGAAGGAAATTTGCTGATGATAAGCCATATTTACTGTAGAGTGTCTTTGGCGGCAACAGATTCGCGTTGCTCAGACGGGTCTGGCGTTCCTCGGGCACATTTGTGGAGCTCCCGAGGAGAGCGGCGGATGCGGCGAGGCACTATGTGGCTTGAGAGGGTGACACCAAACACAACCTATTCTGGGCGCAGTTCCAGGCACCCGAACACCCTTCCTTCCTGAGCAACCAGATGAAGCTGCATCGGATGGCTGAGCTAGCCATGAAGGACCTCTGTGTCCGGTACCGAGCAGTTACTTCGGCCTGGTGCAGAAGTTGTGCGACGCGCCCTCTCGGGTTGATGTAGTGAAGCGCTCCGCGTGCATCGAAGGAGCTCGGATGGCCTTCGCAAAGACCATGGTGCACTGGCCTAAGATCAAGCCAGTGGAGATGGCCACCGGTCCCCCGCCTGCTGGAAAGGAGCATCGTCACCCCGAGTAGTATTTTCCCATTGTTATGGATGATGCTCAGGCGATAGAGGACCAGTGTCCCAAAGATGTAATCCTTGACTGAAATATCATGTATTAAATGACAATCAGACCCTTTGCTTTATAATGCAGCCCTTTGTATGGTTTATTAGACGTGAATCTATGTTGATTTTATTTTGACTCCTGTGCGGCCGTTTTCAATCTGAAAGTTACTAGTCATCGGCTTCAGCCCCCATGTAGATACTACGAGGGGTGTTTCGTCCCCGCACTATTACCCTTAGCCAACATCTCGGTGCCCGGAGGCGGTAGTGCGTGAGAGAAACTAGGCAATCGGACTATGTGGTTTTATTACCTTCACTTGGCCATAGGAGCTTGACTGCGGGGGCTAGTGACTAGCCCCCAGTGTTTTGTCATGTTCGGGGAAACCGAGGCATGTGTCTTTTATCACATGGTTTGTGCAAAGACAAACCCTTCGTATAACACGAGGTAATTGCTATCGATTTTGAGTTTAACACTTGTCATCGGATCGCCGACCAGTTCTCGCCTATTATGACAGTTAGTTTTCGGCTTTCTCCATTGAGGTACTTAACTAGGCTAGGCAGAAGTACAATCGCAGTGGTTCTCCCTTTACCTTCTTAGCCGACCGTGCGGAACGTAAGAAGGTAAACACAGGAGCCGGGCAACCCAACTATTGACCCAAGACATAATTCGGAACTGATTCATATAGTGCAATATCCGAGACGCCGAACACATAAAGAAAAGTAGTGCCAAACTTCATGCGTAGGGCGGGTAGTAAAACTAAGTGCTCGGTCTATTAGCCGATTGCATTGTAGAAAAAATGTGTGCCGAGCTTGTCGAAGAGCGGAAAAAATAAAAAGGGCGATATAAATGACTGCTAGAATACCGTAGAAGGTGGTCTTTATTTCCACTAAGCTTGGGACATCTATCTGTACAATTCGAACTGCCAAGGCATCTGTTATAGGTACTTTATATAAAAAGGAAAAGTTTTTATAGATGAAAGGTTTACACAGGGCCTTGATGCGTGGGTTGAAGCCTCTACTGTGCCCTGCTGCACGTCTGCGCCTTTGCTTCTGGTGGGGGGAGAGAACTCCGTGGAGAGGGTGGAGAAATCGGCGAACATGCCCTTGACTAGGAGCCTTGAGAGGTAGCCGCGCTGTTCTAGCTTAATGATTGATAGGTCTTGAATGGTACATGTTGTCGTCCGAAGACGTGTGTGACCATGGTTCGGTTAAGCCGGACACCTGGCGTTTTAGTTTAGTTTAGGCCTCACGGTAGCCCATGGTATCTTGAGCGCAAAATTGTGCTGGCGAGGCACGTAGTGTGCGACTGGGGTGGGCATGCCGTGGGGTCGTATCCCTATTTTTGTAGAATGTAGGGGGGCTCCCTGAACGGGGACAGGGCTTGAGCCCGTTTACCTGCTTCTCGGGCCTTGATGGCGGGCTGGTACTTTGGACCTTCGACACTGGTTTGATCTTCGGCTGCCAGAGTTGCGGTGTGTTCCTCGGTCCGGAGTGAGCGCTTCGTATTGCCGTTGACCGTGATGACGCCCTTGTGTCCAGGCATTTTTAATTTGAGGTATGCGTAATGGGGGATAGCGTTGAAGCGAGCAAACGTTGTTCGGCCAAGGAGGGCGTGGTAGCTGCTGCGAAAGGGGACAATGTCGAAGATCAAGTCTTTGCTGCAGAAGTTGTCCGGCGAGCCGAACACTACTTCCAGAGTCTGGGTGTCCGAGCAGCGGGCCTCTACACCTGGGATTACCCCTTTGAAGGTAGTATTACTGGGTTTGATCCTTCACGGGTCAATGCCCATTTTCCTCACTGTATCTGCGTAGATCAGATTGAGGCTACTGCGTCTGTCCATGGGGACTCTGGTGAGGTGGTACCCATCGATAATGGGGTCGAGAACCAGGGCCGCCGACCCTCCGTGACGGATACTGGTCGGATGGTCTCTACGGTCGAAGGTGATCGGACATGCCGACCGTGGGTTAAATTTTGGGGCTACAGGCTCTACGGCGTAGGCATCCCGAAGTGCACGTTTCCTCTCCTTCTTGGGTATATGGGTGGTGTAGATCATATTCGCCGTCTTTACCTTAGGAGGGAATTGTTTTTGGCCTCCATTGTTCGGCCTGCGAGGTTCCTCGTCTTCCTCGTTGCGGGGGCTTTTGCCTGAATCTTCGGCCGTGAGCTTGCCGACCTGTTTTATTACCCAACAGTTACGGTTGGTGTGGTTGGCGGGCTTGTTAGAGGTGCCGTGGATCTGGCAGGGCCTGTCCAGGATTGTGTCCAACTTGGTGGGTCCATCCTGGTTGCCTTTAGAGAGCTTTTTCCGCGCTCCTGATTTGGGGTTGCGGAATCCGGCATTCACTGCCGTGTCTTCAGCTTCACCACCGTTGTGATGACACTTATATCTGTTGCGCCTTGGTTTCCCGTTTCCGTCCCGGACTTCCAAGGTGTCGGGGTCTTCCAGGTTGGTGCTTCTAAGCCAACCAACTATCTTCTTCCGCGCAAAAGCGGGTCATCAAGGAGGTAAGTGCTGACATCGTTTTTTGTTTATCCTGACCGAGCTGGCGCGCTAGCCATTCGTCCTAGATACTGTGCCGAAATGCAGCTATAGCTTCCAAAATTGCCGGGTTGACTCTCCGGCTGTTGGACCACGTGGCTCAGGTCATTGGCATCCGGAGGTCGGACATAGGTGCCTTGAAAGTTAGCTCGGAAAGCATCCTCAAGCTCTTCCCAACTCCCTATGGAGCCTTTGGGGAGGCTGTTCAGCCAATGCCTAGCCGGTCCCTTGAGTTTTAATGGAAAGTATTTTATGGCGTGGAGGTCGTCCCCTTGAGCCATATGAATGTGGAGAAGAAGTTCTTCGATCCACACAGCCGGGTCTGTAGTCCTGTCGTATTGTTTGATGTTTACGCGTTTAAACCCTTCGAGGAACGGATGCCGCATCACTTCGTCTGTGAAGCACATCGGGTGTGCGGCGCCCCTAACCTGGGCTACGTCACACCGTAGATCGGCGACCATACCGGTCCGGTGCTGCTCCCGAATTCTATCGTTTCGGTCACGCCATGCTTGGTATCCGCCCCGTCTATCGGTAGGGTATGCTCTAGATCCGTAAGTGGACCTTGTCTGACCTGTTCTAGCATCCAGGTCACGCCGTAAGTCATATTCATATTCCGGCTCCTTCCCTCTTCGACGAGGGGGAGCCGGTTGGTGTTCGGCCTTTCCAGCCGGCATATCCCATCCTCGAGGGGGGCGGTCTGGCTGACCTGCCTGAGTATATCTTGGAGGTGCAGGTTCAAGGGCTTCCTCGTCAAATTGCGGCAACAGTTTCCGCTTTGGATAGCTTTTGGTTTGCCACTCATAGCCGTACCCCTCTTCAGCTGCTAAGACCTTTGTCCATCTGTCGTTGAGGGTGTCTTGTTCGGCTTTTACTTTTTGCTGTTTCTTCTTCAGGCTTCGAGCGGTGGCAATAAGTTGACGTTTGAACCACTCTTGGTCTAGTGGATCCTCGGGGACTATGAAGTCCTCGTCTCCGAGGCTAACCTCCTCCTCGGAGTGGGGAAGGTAGTTACTATCCTCGGAGTCGTTAGGGTCCTCGGGATCGAACTGTTCCTCATGCTGCTCCAAATTGCCCGGCTGTTGCTCGGCGACCTCGGGGTCACCGAGGTCCTCCATATTGTCCTGGGTGTCACCTTCCCTGGTTCCCGTGTTGCTTTCTCTGCCCCGATGCCCCCTAGAGCGTCGGTGTTGCCTCCGACGTTTGGGCGGCTCTTTGCCGGGCTTATTGTTGTCTCTCCTGGGGTGCCGTCCCTATTATTAGCACCATCGCCATTGTTCTTAGGGGTGTCCACCAAGTAAACATCGTAGGTGGAGGTGGTCGTCGATCAGCCGGTGACGGTAGGGCTAGTATCGGCGTGTGCCATGGCATCACTGTCTTCGTCCATGTCATCGGCCTCCTCAGAGGCGTAGTCCAGCATGTCGGTTTGAAGGAAATATGCCCTAGAGGCAATAATAAAGTTGTTATTTTATATTTCCTTATTCATGATAAAGGTTTATTATTCATGCTAGAATTGTATTGATCGGAAACTTTAATACATGTGTGAATACATAAACAAATACTGTGTCCCTAGTAAGCCTCTACTAGACTAGCTTGTTGATCAAAGATGGTTAAGGTTTCCTAACCATGGACATGTGTTGTCATTTGATAACAGGATCACATCATTAGTAGAATGATGTGATGGACAAGACCCATCCGTTAGCTTAGCATATTGATCGTTCAGTTTATTGCTATTGCTATCTTCATGTCAAATACATATTCCTTCGACTATGAGATTATGCAACTCCTGGATACCGGAGGAATGCCTTGTGTGCTATCAAACGTCACAACGTAACTGGGTGATCATAAAGATGCTCTATAGGTATTTCCGAAGGTGTTTGTTGAGTTGGCATAGATCAAGATTAGGATTTGTCACTCCGAGTTTCGGAGAGGTATATCTGGGCACTCTCGGTAATACACATCATAAGCTTGCAAGCAAATGACTAAGGAGTTAGTTACAAGGTGATGTATTACGGAACGAGTAAAGAGAGTTGCCGGTAATGAGATTGAACTAGGTATGGAGATACCGACGATCGAATCTCGGGCAAGTAACATACCGACAGATAAAGATCTTCGTAGAATATGTAGGAGCCAATATGGGCATCTAGGTTCCGCTATTGGTTATTGACCGGAGAGGTGTCTCGGTCATGTCTACATAGTTCTCGAACCCGTAGGGTCCGCACGCTTAATGTTTGTTGACGATATAGTATTATATGAGTTATGTATGTTGGTGACCGAATGTTGTTCGGAGTCCCGGATGAGATCATGGACATAACGAGGAGCTTCAGAATGGTCCGAAAGTAAAGATTGATATATGGGATAATAGTGTTTGGTCTTCGGAAGGGTTCCGGAATTCACCGGAAGGGGTTTCGGATGTTTCCCGAAATGTTTGGGTACGAGAACACTTTATTTGGGCCAAAGGGGAAAGCCCACGAGGGTTTTGGAAAGAGTAAAAGGAAGTTTTGCGGAGACCAGAGGCCAGACGCCAGAGACCCTGGCGTCTGTCCCTGGATTCCAAGAAGGACTCTTGCCTTTAGGGCAAAACCGACTTTGAGGAGGCTTTTACTCCGAGTTTCAACCCCAGGGCTCAACATATAAATAGAGGGGCAGGGCTAGCACCCAAGACACATCAAGATTCACCAAGCCGTGTGCTGGCAACCCCGTCCCCTCTAGTTTATCCTGCATCTAGTTTCTGTAGTGCTTGGCGAAGCCCTGCGAAGATTGTTCTTCATCACCAACCGTCACCACGCCGTCGTGCTACCAGAACTCATCTACTACTTCGCCTCTCTTGCTGGATCGAGAAGGCGAGGACGTCATCGAGCTGAACGTGTGCTGAACGTGGAGGTGCCGTATGTTCGGTACTTGATCAGGACAGATCTTGAACGTGTACAACTACATCAACCGCGTTGATAAACGCTTCCTCTTAGCGGTCTTCAAGGGTATGAAGATGCTCTCCCCCTCTCATAGCTATGCATCTTCATGGATAGATCTTGCGTGTGCGTAGAATTTTTTTTGTTTTCCATGCAACATTCCCCAACAGTGGCATCCGAGCCAGGTCTATGCGTAGATGATATGCACGAGTAGAACACAAAGAGTTGTGGGCGGTGATAGTCATACTGCTTACCACCAAGGTCTTATTTTGATTCGGCGGTATTGTGGGATGAAGCGGGCCATACCAACCTTACATGTCCACGCACATGAGTCCGATTCCACCGACAGACATGCAACTAGTTTTGCATAAAGGTGGCTGGCAAGTGTCTGTTTCTCCTACTTTAGTTGAATCGAATTTGACTGTGGCCGGTCCTTGAAGAAGGTTAAAACAGCAAACTTGATAAATTACCATTGTGGTTTTTGCCGTAGGTAAGAACGGTTCTTGCTAGAAGCCTGTACCAGCCACGTAAAACTAGCAACAACAAAGTAGAGGACGTCTAACTTGTTTTTGCAGGGCATGTTGTGATGTGATATGGTCAAGATATGATGTGATATATGTTGATTTATGAGATGATCATGGTTTGTAAATTATCGGCAACCGGTAGGAGCCTTATGGTTGTCTCTTTATTGTATGAAATGCAAACGCCATGTAATTGCTTTACTTTATCGCTATGCATTAGCAATAGTTGTAGAAGCAATAGTTGGCGAGACGATCACGACGCAACGATGGAGATCAAGGTGTCGAGCCAGTTACAATGGAGATCATGACAATGCTTTGGAGATGGAGATCAAAGGCACAAGATGATGATGGCCATATCATGTCACATATTTTGATTGCATGTGATGTTTATCTTTTATGCATCTTATTTTGCTTAGAACGGCAGTAGCATTATAAGATGATCCCTTCACTTAATTTCAAGATAAAAGTGTTCTCCCTGAGTATGCACCGTTGCTACAGTTCGTCGTTTCAAGACACCATGTGATGATCGGGTGTGATAGACTCTACGTTCACATACAACGGGTGTAAGACAGTTTTGCACACGCGGAATACTTGGGTTAAACTTAACAAGCCTAGCATGTACAGACATGGCCTCGAAACACTGGAGACCGAAAGGTTAAACATGAGTCATATAGTAGATATGATCAACATAGAGATGTTCACCATTGATGACTACCCCATCTCACGTGATGATCGGACATGGGTTAGTTGATATGGATCATGTATCACTTAGACAACTTGATGGATGTTGATTTAAGTGGGAGTTCATTAGTAATTTGATTAATTGAACTTAATTTATCATGAACTTAGTCCTGATAGTATTTGCAAATCTATGTTGTAGATCAATAGCTCGCGATATAGCTCAATTATTTTTGATATGTTCCTAGAGAAAAATAAGTTGAAAGATGATAGTAGTAATGATGCGGACTGGGTTCGTGATCTGAGGATTATCCTCATTGCTGCACAGAAGAATTATGTCCTTGATGCACCACTAGGTGACAGACCTATTGCAGGAGCAGATGCAGACGTTATGAACGTTTGGCAAAGCTCGATATGATGACTACTTGATAGTTTAGTGCGCCATGCTTTACGGCTTAGAACCGGGACTTCAAAAACGTTTTGAACGCCACGGAGCATATGAGATGTTCCAAGAGCTGAAATTGGTATTTCAGACTCATGCCCGTGTTGAGAGGTATGAGACCTCTAACAAGTACTTTGCCTACAAGATGGAGGAGAATAGCTCAACCAGTGTGCATATGCTCAGAATGTCTAGGCACTACAATCGCTTGAATCAAGTGGGAGTTAATCTTCCAGATAAGATATTGATTGACAAAGTTCTCTAGTCACTATCACCAAGCTACTAGAACTTCGTGATGAACTATAATATGCAAGGGATGACGAAAATGATTCCCGAGCTCTTCGCGATGCTGAAATCGGCGAAGGTAGAAATCAAGAAAGAGCATCAAGTGTTGATGGTTAACAAGACCACTAGTTTCAAGAAAAAGGGCAAGGGAAAGAAAGGGAACTTCAAGAAGAATGGCAAGCAAGTTGTTGCTCCCATGAAGAAGCCTAAAGCTGGACCCAAGCCTGAAACTAAGTGCTTCTACTGCAAAGGAAATGGTCACTGGAAGCGGAACTGCCCCAAATACTTGGCGGATAAGAAGGATGGCAAAGTGAACAAAGGTATATTTGATATACAAGTTACTAATGTGTACCTTACTAGTGTTCGTAGTAGCCCCTGGTATTTGATACCGGCTCAGTTGCTAAGATTAGTAACTTGAAACAGGAGTTGCAGAATAAACAGAGACTAGTTAAGGGCGAGGTGACGATGTGTGTTGGAAGTGATTTCAAGGTTGATACGATCACCATCGCACACTCCCTCTACCTTCGGGATTAGTGTTGAACCTAAATAAATGTTATTTGGTGTTTGCATTGAGCATGAATATGATTGGATCATGTTTATTGCAATACGGTTATTCATTTAAGTCAAAGAATAATTGTTGTTCTGTTTACATGAATAAAACCTTCTATGGTCATACACCCAATGTTAATGGTTTATTGAATCTTAATCGTAGTGATACACATATTCATAATATTGATGCCAAAAGATACAAAGTTGATAATGGTAGTGCAACATACTTGTGGCACTACCGTTTAGGTCATATTGGTGTAAAGCGCATGAAGAAACTCCATGCGGATGGTCTTTTTGGACTCACTTGATTATGAATCATTTGATACTTGCGAACCATGCCTCATGGGCAAGATGACTAAAACTCCGTTCTCCGGAACAATGGAGCGAGCTGATGACTTATTGGATATAATACATATCAATGTATGCGGTCCGATGAGTGTTGAAGCACGCGGTGGGTATCGTTATTTTCTAACCTTTACAGATGATTTGAGTAGGTATGGGTATATCTACTTGATGAAACACAAGTCTGAAACATTTGAAAAGTTCAAAAAAATTCAGAGTGAAGTAGAGAATCATCGTAACAAGAAAATAAAGTTTCTACGATCTGATCATGGAAGCAAATATTGGAGTTACAAGTTTGGCCTTCATTTAAAACAATGTGGAATAGTTTCACAACTGACGCCACCAGGAACACCACAGCGTAATGGTGTGTTCGAACATCGTAACCATACTTTATTAGATATGGTGCGATCTATGATGTCTCTTACCGATTTACCACTATCGTTTTGGGGTTATGCATTAGAGACAGCTGCATTCACGTTAAATAGGGCACCGTCTAAATCTGTTGAGACGACACCGTATGATCTGTGGTTTGGCAAGAAACCTAAGCTGTCGTTTCTTAAAGTTTGGGGTTCCGACATTTATGTCAAAAGGCTTCAGCCTGATAAGCTCGAACCCAAATCGGAGAAGTGCGTCTTCATAGGATACCCTAAGGAAACAATTGGGTACACCTTCTACCATAGATCCGAAGGCAAGATCTTTGTTGCCAAGAATGGAACATTTCTAGAGAAGGAGTTTCTCTCGAAAGAAGTGAGTGGGAGGAAAGTAGAACTTGATGAGGTGATTGTACCTTCTCTCAATTTGGAAAGTAGCACATCAGAGAAATCCGTTCTCGTGATGCCTACACCAACTAGAGAGAAAGTTAAAGATGATGATCATGAAACTTCGGATCAAGTTACTACTGGACCTCGTAGGTCGAACAGAGCACGTTCCGCACCAGTGTGGTATGGTAATCCTGTCCTGGAAGTCATGTTACTAGACCATGATGAACCTACGAACTATGAAGAAGCTATGATGAGCCCAGATTCCGATAAATGGCTTGAGGCCATGAAATCTGAGATAGGATCCATGTAAGATAACAAAGTCTGGACTTTGGTGGATTTGCCCGATGATCGGCAAGCCATAGAGAATAAATGGATCTTCAAGAAGAAGACTAACTGTATACAAAGCTCGACTTGTCGCGAAAGGTTTTTGACAAGTTCAAGGAGTTGACTACGATGAGACTTTCTCACCTGTAGCGATCCTTAAGTCTGTCCGAATCATGTTAGCAATTGCCGCATTTTATAATTATGAAATCTGGCAAATGGATGTCAAAACTGCATTCCTTAATGGATATCTTAAAGAAGAGTCGTATATGATGCAACCAGAAGGTTTTGTCGATCCTAAAGGTGCTAACAAAGTGTGCAAGCTCCAGCGATCCATCTGTGGACTGGTGCAAGCATCTCAGAGTTGGAATATACACTTTGATGAGGTGATCAAAGCATATGGTTTTATACAGACTTACGGTGAAGCCTGTATTTACAAGAAAGTGAGTGGGAGCTCTGTTGCATTTATAATATTATATGTGGATGACATATTGCTGATTGGAAATGATATAGAATTTCTGGATAGCATAAAAGGATATTTGAATAATAATTTTTCAATGAAAGACCTCGGTGAAGCTATTTACGTATTGAGCATCAAGATCTATAGGGATAGATCGAGACGTTTAATAGGACTTTCACAAAGCACATACCTTGACAAAGTTTTGAAGAAGTTCAAAATAGATCAGTCAAAGAAAGGGTTCTTGCCTGTGTTGCAAGGTGTGAAGTTGAGTAAGACTCAAAACCCGACCACGACACAAGATAGAGAGAGAATGAAAGTCATTCCCTATGCCTCAGCCATAGGTTCTATAAAGTATGCCATGTTGTGTACCTGTTGTGTACCTTGCCATGAGTTTGGCAAGGGGGTACAATAGTGATCCAGGAGTAGATCACTTGACATCGGTCAAAATTATCCTTAGATGCCTTAAAGGGGACTAAGGAAATGTTTCTCGGTTATGGAGGTGATAAAGAGTTCATCGTAAAGGGTTACGTCGATGCAAGCTTTAACACTGATCCGGATGACTCTGAGTCTCAATCTGGATACATATTAAAAGTGGGAGCAATCAGCTAAAGTAGCTCCATGCAGAGCATTGTAGACATAGAAATTTGCAAAATACATACGGATCTGAATGTGGAAGACCCGTTGACTAAACTTCTCACACAAGCAAAACATGATCACACCTTAGTACTCTTTGGGTGTTAATCACATGGCGATGTGAACTAGATTATTTACTCTAGTAAACTCTTTGGGTATTGGTCACATGACGATGTGAACTATGGGTGTTAATCACATGGCGATGTGAACTAGATTATTGACTCTAGTGCAAGTGGGAGACTAAAGGAAATATGCCCTAGAGGCAATAATGAAGTTGTTATTTTATATTTCCTTATTCATGATAAAGGTTTATTATTCATGCTAGAATTGTATTGATCGGAAACTTTAATACATGTGTGAATACATAAACAAATATTGTGTCCCTAGTAAGCCTCTACTAGACTAGCTTGTTGATCAAAGATGGTTAAGGTTTCCTAACCATGGACATGTGTTGTCATTTGATAACAGGATCACATCATTAGGAGAATGATGTGATGCACAAGATCCATCCGTTAGCTTAGCATATTGATCGTTCAGTTTATTGCTATTGCTTTCTTCATGTCAAATACATATTCCTTTGACTATGAGATTATGCAACTCCCGGATACCGGAGGAATGCCTTGTGTGCTATCAAACATCACAACGTAACTGGGTGATCATAAAGATGCTCTACAGGTATCTTCGAAGGTGTTTGTTGAGTTGGCATAGATCTAGATTAGGATTTGTCACTCTGAGTTTCGGAGAGGTATCTCTGGGCCCTCTCAGTAATACACATCATAAGCTTGCAAGAAAATGACTAAGGAGTTAGTTACAAGGTGATGTATTACGGAACGAGTAAAGAGACTTGCCGGTAACGAGATTGAACTAGGTATGGAGATACCGACGATCGAATCTCGGGCAAGTAACATCTCGACAGACAAAGGGAATTACGTATGTTGTCATAAGGTTCGACTGATAAAGGTCTTAGTAGAATATGTAGGAGCCAATATGGGCATCCAAGTTCCGCTATTGGTTATTGACCGGAGAGGTGTCTCGGTCATGTCTACATAGTTCTCGAACCCATAGGGTCCGCACGCTTAACGTTCGTTGACGATATAGTATGATATGAGTTATGTATGTTGGTGACTGAATGTTGTTCAGAGTCCCGGATGAGATCACGGACATGACGAGGAGCTCCGGAATGGTCCGGAAGTAAAGATTGATATATGGGATAATAGTGTTTGGTCTTCGGAAGGGTTCCGGAATTCACCGGAAGGGGTTTGGGATGTTTCCCGAAATGTTTGGGTACGAGAACACTTTATTTGGGCCAAAGGGGAAAGCCCACGAGGGTTTTGGAAAGAGCAAAAGGAAGTTTTGCGAAGACCAGAGGCCAGACGCCAGAGACCCTGGCATCTAGCCCTGGAGTCCGAGAAGGACTCTTGCCTTTCGGGCAAAACCGACTTTGAGGAGGCTTTTAATCAAAGTTTCGACCCCAAGGCTCAACATATAAATAGAAGGGCAGGGCTAGCACCCAAGACACATCAAGATTCACCAAGCCGTGTGCCGGCAACCCCGTCCCCTCTAGTTTATCCTCCGTTTAGTTTCTGTAGTGCTTGGCGAAGCCCTGCGGAGATTGTTCTTCATCACCAGTCGTCAGCACACCGTCGTGCTTCCGGAACTCATCTACTACTTCGCCTCTCTTGCTGGATCGAGAAGGCGAGGACATCATCGAGCTGAACATGTGCTGAACACGGAGGTGCCGTACGTTCGGTACTTGATCGGGACGGATTGTGAAGGTGTACGACTGCATCACCCGCGTTGATAAACGCTTCCTCTTAGCGATCTTCAAGGGTATGAAGATGCTCTCCCCCTCTGGTAGCTATGCATCTTCATGGATAGATCTTGCGTGTGCGTAGATTTTTTTTGTTTTCCATGCAACGTTCCCCAACACGGTTAAGTCCTCAATTGTGGCTACTAAGTGGGTGGTGGGCAGGGCGTAAAATTCCCCGTACTTTTCCTCGAGGCCATCCAAAATAGTCATCCTCTAGATCCGATCAAGCGCCTCGTTTAACAGGGCGAGGCTGGCTGGATTGGCGCATGAGGTTTCTTCGAAGCTGTCCTCCGTTGTGATAGTGAGGCGAGGGGCGGGCCTGGCCAGGACTGACTCCTGGTCTTTGGATACCAAATTCATGCCAAGGCTCGAAGCTGGATTTGCGGCAAGGAAGATAAGTCCGGCCGAGGGTGACTCCCGGTCTTCGGACGTGGTGGTTGCGTCCGAGCTCGAAGCCGGCCGTGAGGTAGGGGCCGATCCTGAGATCAGATCGGGGAGAGGCCCCAAAGTTGATGCTTCGGATTTCGTGGGCACCTTCGATGAGGTTGAGAAGCCCGTGAAGATCAGATCGCCCCGAGTGTCAGCGACGTACTCCAGGTTACCGAACCTGATCTGGTGCTCAGGGGCAAAATTGTCGACCTGATCGAGATGACCAGTCGGATTGGCATGCAGAATGATGTTGCCAAATGCGAAAAGCTGGCCGGGGACAAAGATGTCCCCAGTGTTGATGCCATCTCCGATGATCAGGTGAGCTATCGATCCTTCAGCGATCCAACAACGAAATCTCAATGAAAGCATCAATGTCGGTGTCAAAACCGGCGGATCTCTGGTAGGGGGTCCCGAGCTGTGGATCTTGGATCAATGGGGAACATGGGACGAAGGACACAATGTTTACCCAGGTTCGGGCCCTCTCTAAGAGGTAAAACCCTACGTCCTGCTCGATTATATTGAAGTGTATAGGATGATTATAGAGTCGATCTACCATGAGATCAGATGAACTAAACCCTAGACTAGTAGGATGATAGTTGTTATTCTAGCCTCTATGGACTAAACCCTTTGGTTTATATAGGCACCAGGGGTACTAGGGTTACACATGGTCGGTTACAACAAGGGAAATAAACATGTCGAATCTTCTATCTTGACTTGGAGGACACACCAAGACTTCGAGGGTTTCCTGTCCGGACACGGAGTCACCTTGTAGCTCGGTCCCATAGTAGTCATACCGCGGCCCACCTGTCCGGCCCATAATAAGTAGGCCGGCGGCCCGAGGACCCCCTGGTCCAGGACTCCTTCCCGCACCCCCAACTAATGTCCCATAAAAAGCTAGCAAATCATCTCGTAATCCCCTCACTACGTAATCCTCACATAGGTTTAGAGCAAGTACAATAAGGTGACATAAGCAGGCTATAAGGACTAAAATATTATATCTTTGGTTAGTTGGAGACGAGAGAAGAGGAGGGAGAAGAGAAGCGGGCTCTTGATTAGTAGCTAGCTGCAGCACGAAGCCCAAGACCGTTTGTGAGGTTGTAAGGTGGACCAACCATTCATGAAGTAATACACATTTCAAATATACTATTGTACATGCCGACTATTAGGTTGGCTGTAGATAACATAGCAACTTCTTATAGCTGATTGTTGGCTCTATTATTAACCATGCTCTTAGCAAAGATTCTCTGCGGAATGCCCTGGAGGCAAGCCAACGCCCCGCTGAGTCGGTACATAGCCGACTGAGGCCGGATTGTGATGCGTGGATCACCCTGGAGGCAATATACCGCACTCGTAGTGGCGACAGTCATGACAACGAGAATAAT
The DNA here is from genome assembly GCA_011799875.1 of Thinopyrum elongatum. Taxonomy (NCBI): domain Eukaryota; kingdom Viridiplantae; phylum Streptophyta; class Magnoliopsida; order Poales; family Poaceae; genus Thinopyrum; species Thinopyrum elongatum. Next base: position 467,323,568 of record CM022301.1, on the reverse strand, counting down.
GACCTAGTTGACATGGGTTGTCAAGCCTCGTCGCCGACACCGGTGGCATATGGCAAGGAAAACCGTTTGGAAAGGAGAACTCTCTCGGGTTGGGTTTAGAATCTAAACATCAATGGAAGAAACGACCACGACGGTCATCACGACAACAAACCTAATGGTAGTACCTCAAAAGAAATGGCAAGGAAAACCATCTGGGAAGGTTTCCGGCTCGGCACCCCCTACCGATGTGCTGATGCACTCCACTCTAGCAACTCAGGCCAAGCTGCTGATGTGTGTTGGAAGCTTTCTGGAGCGGGCGGAGGCGGCCCTGAACAATCTCTCTCTTGTATCGGCTGTGTTGCAGTCCACTCCTACGCCGCGTCCTTCTAGTCAGGTTGATGTTGTTAGTCAGGTTGATGTTGGTGGCTCAATGGAGAACATGGATGAAGAGCTCTATGGTTGTTTCACCCCTCGAGCTGGGGACAACTTGTCGTCGATGTCTGCCACTGTAAGCGAGGCCATCATCGTGGTCGTCGCCCCTATGTTGCATATTATGTCCGAGCTTCAACAGCTATGTGCGAGACCTGCTTCGCCTCAGCCTATGGAGCATGTGGAGGTCGTCTCGCCGGTGACCCCGGGTGAGCGGCATGATTCGCCTAGGTCATGTGAGCAACTAGAGGCGCCTGAGTCCATCGTGTCGGTGTGTGACGCCCCCGACTCAATCATGCACTAATCATACACGCAAGCATGCACGATCAAGCACAGGGACTCACGAGAAGATATCACAACACAACTCTAACACAAATAAACGACGATCCACAAAATTACAGACCAGGGATAACGAGGATCCGAATACATAAGTCAGTCATACAAATAATATCTGAGTACAGACATAGTTAGTCAAGGTTTGCCTTAAGAAGGCTAGCACAAACAACGACTCTAGATCGAAAGGCGAAGGCCTCCTGCCTGGGGCCTCCGATCCTGCTCCTGGTCGGCTGGCTCGATCTAGTAGTACATGCCGTCTGGACCCTCCTGGTAGTAAGCTCCTGCGGGGACATCTGGCTCCGGAGCTCCATCGTCTGAGGTAACATCAAAAGGGGAAAGGGGGAAAAAGAAGTAGCAAAGCAACCATGAGTACTCATCCGAAGTACTCAGCAAGCAAGGATCTACACTACATATGCAACATTATCAAAGAGAGGCTACATATGTGGACTGGCTGCAGAAATGCCAGAATAGAGAGAAGACCTAGTCCTATCGAAGGCTAGCATCTTCACGAAGCCACCATCTTGCAGCAATTAGAAGAGTACAGAAAAGCATTTTATTAAGCAAGCATGTTGAGGCAAAGCCTAGAGATCCTTCCTCGACTCCCAGCGAGAAAGCGATCCCGGAGCTTCAATTAATTAAACAAGTATCTAGTTCAAGTAATAGATCGGGATACCAAACTGAGCGTCCTTTACCGTAGGACCGGCTATCGATAGATGTTTTCTTCCCTGCAGGGGTGCACTACTGTTACCCAACACGCTCGATCACCTCTGGCCGGACACACTTGCTGGGTAATGCCTGGCCTCGGGAGATCAACACGAAGCAGGGCCCTACCTAGGCTCAGCAGAGAGGTCAGCACGCCAGACTAACCTATGCACCCTGAGGTCTTGGGCCATCGCCCTGGGCACCCTGCGCGTTGCGTGGGTGGCCGGGGTGCAGGCGCGACACTGAACTCGTAAGTGAAGTATCCAGCCCATTCCCCGCGATCAGCCCGCATGGTGAACTGTGACGTCTGAAGAGCTTTCGGGAGAAACGTACGACGTAGAGGGCCCCATAAACCATTATCCCGCGTGGTGGTAGTGCGTATAGGGCACATCGACCCACTCAGATCAAATACCCAAATCCAATAGGCTCATTTAATAACACGCTGAGACAATCAGAGTTTCTGAAGCTCCGCCACAATATCACACTCGGGCGCCCTTCCGGGCAAGCCCGACACCATAGATCTCCCTGCGGGTACCCCTCAGGGTCGACCCGCCGGTGACGAAGGTCAAGGTAACCGTGTGGTCATAACATCAAGGGGGAAACACGAGGAATCACCCTCGGAGGATTCCACCTGATGAAATCATCAAGGTGAATGTAGGAGGCATCACCCTCGAGGTTCACACTTGAGGGGGTTACACGACAGAGTCGTATCGGAAGTGGTGAAGGAGGAATCACCCTCGATGACCATGACCGAACAGCTATACTACAGAGTTATCATCCGGAGTGCGTTACGAGGTATCACCCTCGGCACTCGATAGTAACTATGCAGAGTTGTACAACTAAGGGGGGGGGTGAGGTGATTTGTCGGTCCCTGGTCGTCGATCACGTTGATCGAGTAGTCGATGATGAAGCAGAGGCAACAAGGGTAAAGTGATGGGGGTAACTGATGGTTCATTACCAACCTATACTAAGCAGTTGAAAAAGGCAGGTAAGGTAACAATAAGCAGGTTACAAAAGCAGGCTATGCATCAGAATAGGAGCAAATAGTAACAGTAGCAAAATCTAATGCAAGCAGGAGAAAATTGAATCGGCGATATCGGGATGCTCAAGGGGGGGGCTTGCCTGGTTGCTCTGGCAAGGAGGAGGGGTCGTCGGAAGGCTGCTCGTCCGAAGCGTAGTCGTACTCTGCTACGTCGGCGTCGGTCTCGGCGTCTATCGAGAGAGAAGGAGGGGGAAGAAACAATAAATTCAAGGAAAAAATGCAAACAATATGCATGACATGTCTACATGATATGCAGAGGTGTTCTACTGCCTAACTAAATGATTTAGTTAAATTAGGAATTTATTCAGATTTATTTTATTAAAGTTGAGCACTATTTATTTAACGAAATCAGTCTAAAAGTTCTATGTTCAGGTAGCTAGGGGCATCTGACAGATGAACGGACCACGTATTAGGATCCGTCTCGAAATTCTGAGCAACTTTCATGTAAAAAGTATTTTCATCCGAGTTACGGATTATTTCATATGATTTTCTAAAGTTTTAAATCAAATAATTAACAGAATTAAATTAATTATAAAATGTAATTATGATGTCAGCGTGATGTCAGCAGTCAATAGTGCGTTTGACTGGGTCAACTGACATGTGGGTCCTGTTCGTCATCGACTGTTAACTAATTAACCAAGTTAATCATTTTAACTAACAGATTAATTGGGTTAAGCTAATTAAGTTAATTTACTTAGTTAATTAATTAATTAATTTAATTATTAATCATATTTTTATTTTATTTTTATTTTTATTATTTTAGTTTCTGGGGCAGGGCCCCACTTGTCATAGGCCCAGGGGACCATAGCGGGCACGCAGGTACGGGCACGCGGGCGCCAGCCCGATTGGGCGCTTGCCCAAGCCAACGGTGGGGGCGCCAGCGCCGGGCGACGACCGGGGCCGCGGCGAGGCCGGCCGGGAACGGCGCCGGCGATGCGGCAGGCCCAGGCATGGGGCGAGCACGACCGTGCGGGAGTGGTGGCGAGGGGGGACGCGGGGCGGCGGTGGGCAGCGACAGGGAGCGGCGGTGGCGACGCGGGCGAGCGAGGCCGGCGCAGCAGCAGAAGGCAGAGGCGGCGCGGTGCAGAGCAGTGCGGCCAGGGGCGCAGCGACGCGGGGTGTGGGCGAGCGCAAGGAGAGGCCCGGGGCTGCGGGTGCGCGCGGTGTGCGCGTGGTGGCGGGGTCGGAGCGATGCAGTGGCGACGGCGTGGCCACGGCGAGGCGAGGTCGCGGCGTGGCGCGAGCGAGGCGCGCGACTGCGGAGTTGCGCGACCACGGGTGGTCACGCGCGGGGTGTGCGCGCGGCCGGCGCGGGGTGCGGTGTGTGGGGCACGGCGAGCAGCAAGCGAGCGCGGCGGGCGGGGCATATAGGCGCGGTGAGCGTGTGCGCTAGCGCGGTGGCGCTCGGGACGAGCGAGAGAGACGGAAGGAGAGGGGGGTTCTCACCCCCGTTGTAGGGGTATGCCGGCGAGCCTTGGTGAGGCGACTCAGGGAGGAGGACGAGGATGCGCGACGGAGACGGGGAGGCGGCTTGGCGAGGTCGAGGCGGCGACGGGGTCGGGCGTCGACGACGTGCCCCGATCCTATCTGGATCGGGGAGGGGGAGGGAAGAGCGAGCGAGTGGGGGGGAGGTGGGGTAGTGTGGGGCGACGGGCTAGGGTTTCGGTGCCGGCAGACCATATAGGCCAGTGGCGCGGATGGGCCGGTGGGGAGGCCGGCTGGGTCGTGGCCCAGTTGGCCAGGGGTTTTTCTGTTTTTTATTTTTCTGTTTCATTTCTTCTCTTTTTATTTATTCTTTCCTGTTTTATTTTAGTTTTAGTAAAATATATACTTAGCATCTAATTTAGTATTTCAATTTAGTCCACTGTCACAAAAAGTCTAGTCCCCAAATAATTTAGTTTGATATTTTATTAATTAATAAAGGCATTTAAATAATTAGGTTTGCTACTATTTAAATCATTTTAGTGCATTTAAGCATTTCATAAAAGTTTCGTTTCATCACCATAATCACTTATGCATTATCTGGCACGACCCGAACATTTTAGTTTCCAATTTGGAACAACTTTAATTTTCACTTTAAGTTAAATTGAAGTTTGAAATGCAATGTGATGCCAATGATGACTAGGCTCTGTTAAGCTTGCTGACATGGCATTAACTAAGGGTGATCACTGTGGTTAATCACATGGGGTGTTACAATTCTCCTCCTCTAACAAGAATTCTCATCCCGAGAATTAAGAGGAAGACTGAAAGAAAGCAGGGTATTCTTCACGAAGACGATCCTCGCGTTCCCAAGTGGCTTCATCTTCAGAATGATTCGACCACTGAACTTTAAGGAATTTGATTGCCTTCTGACGAGTTCGATGTTCAGCTTGATCAAGAATACGGATGGGATATTCTGCATAAGATAGATCTTCCCGCAATTCAAGCATTTCATGATCCACAGCTCGAATAGGATCCTTGAAGCAGCGACGAAGTTGGGATACATAAAAACATCATGCACTTGAGAAAGATTTGGCGGCAATTGCAACTGATATGCCACTTCTCCTCGACGGGCAAGAATACGGAACGGGCCAATGTAGCGAGGAGCTAGCTTGCCCTTGATTTCGAACCGATGAGTGCCTTTGAATGGAGTGACGCGAAGGTAAGCTTGCTCGCCAGGCTGATAGACCATTACCTTGTGCTTTCGGTCATAGTTGCTCTTCTGACGAGACTGAGCAGTTTTCATATGTTCCCGGACGATGCGGACCTTTTCTTCAGCTTGCTGAACAATGTCCGGTCCAACGAGTGATCGTTCCCCAGTTTCTGACCAATTCAGGGGGGTTCGACACTTACGTCTGTAAAGAACTTCAAACGGTGCCATCTTCAAACTAGCTTGATAGCTATTGTTGTAAGAGAATTCGGCATACGGGAGAGATTCCTCCCATTTCCTACCGAAGGAGATGACACAGGCTCGAAGCATATCTTCGAGCACTTGATTAACTCGTTCGACTTGACCCTGTGACTGAGTGTGAAAAGCGGTGCTGAAGGACAGATGAGTTCCCATAGCTTCTTGGAAACTTTTCCAGAATCTTGAGGTAAAGAGACTGCCACAATCAGAACTGGTCTCCAACGGAACACCGTGGAGTGACATAATTCGGGAAACATACAAGTCTGCTAAATGACTAGCAGTGATTGTCTCCTTAACTGGCAGAAAGTGAGCAACCTTTGAGAATCGGTCAATGACGACAAAGATAGCATCATGACCCTTCTGAGATCTAGGAAAACCAGTAATGAAATCCATTTGGACTTTGTCCCATTTCCATTCAGGAATATCAAGGGGTTGCAGAGTTCCAGCAGGCCTTTGATGTTCTGCTTTAATGTGGCGGTAAACGTCACACTCAGAAACATAACGTGCAATGTCTCGCTTCATATTAGGCCACCAGTATCTCTGAGAAATGTCACGGTACATCTTTGTGCTACCAGGATGAATTAACAGGGGAGTGTCATGAGCTTCTTTCATAACGTATTCTCTCTCATCCTTGAATTTGGGTACGAAGAGACGGCGTTGGAAGAATAGGACCCCATCATTATCAAGATGGAATTCCGACGGCTTTCCTCTTTCGAGGTATCGCTTAATCCTTTCAACTTCAGAGTCATACCTTTGTATAGTCTTAATGCTGTGCTCAAGATCCGGTTCAACAACCAGGGTATTGAGCTAACCCTGTGGAACAATATGGAGGTTCAATTTGCGAAGCTCTTCATAAAGAACAGGTTGTGCTTCCTGAACCATATGGTTGCTGCAATAAGCCTTGCGACTCAAAGCATCGGCCATTACATTAGCCTTGCCAGGGGTATATGAGATATTCATATCATAATTGGCAATTGTCTCGAGCCATCTTTGCTGACGAAGGTTCAGACTGGTTGAGTATATAGATACTTCAAACTCTGATGATCCGTGTATATCTCGCAACGGTTACCGAGAAGGTAATGTCGCCATAGCTTCAGAGCATAGATAACCGCAGAAAGTTCAAGATCATGCACTGGATAATTTTCTTCATGAGGACACAATTGTCGAGAGGCATTAGCAATCACTTTGCGCTCTTGCATTAGGACACAGCCTAATCCTTGACGAGATGCATCACAGTATATCACGAAATCCTTGCGAGTATCCGGGGGTGCTAGCACTGGGGCAGATGTCAACTTATCCTTTAGCGTCTGAAAGCTTTCTTGACATTTTTTTGTCCACTCAAATTTAACACCTTTGTGGAGCAGATTCGTCAATGGCTTTGCAATCTTTGAGAAGTTCTCGACGAATCGACGGCAATAACTAGCGAGTCCAAGAAAACTCCTGACTTGCTTAACATTCTTCGGGGGAGTCCAGTCAAGAATAGCCTGTACTCGCTCGGGGTTAACAGCAATGCCATTCTTGGAAATCACATGACCAAGGTAGGTCACTTCAGATAACCAGAATTCACACTTAGAGTACTTGGTGTAAAGCTGGTGTTCTCGTAGCTTCTCCAACACAAGCCGAAGATGTTCAGCGTGTTCCTCTTCATTCTTGGAATATATAAGGATATCATCTAAATAAACCACGATGAATTTGTCGAGGTAATCCATGAAGATATAGTTCATCAACCGGGAGAAGGTTGCTGGAGCATTTGTTAAGCCAAAAGACATAACGGTGTACTCATAAGAGCCATATCGAGTAACAAAGGCGGTCTTCGGAATATCCTCTTCGCTAACACGGATCTGATGATAACCCAACCTCAAGTCGAGTTTCGAGAACACAGAGGATCCAGCAAGCTAATCATAAAGATCATTGATCCGGGGCAGTGGGTATTTATTTCTGGATTGTGGCTTGGTTAATGGGCCGGTAATCCTGAACCAATCGGTTAGTTCCATCCTTCTTCTTAACGAAGAGTGAAGGTGCTCCCCAAGCAGAGGAACTGGGGCGGATGAAACCTTTCTTAAGTGACTTGTCGATTTCCTCCTTAAGTTCAAGAAGGTGGTGCGGAGGCATCTTATAAGGACGCTTCGCAATAGGGGTATTGCCAGGCTTCAAATCAATGACAAATTCGACAGCTCTAACCGGGGGTATTCCGGGAAGTTCTTCCGGAAAGACGTCCGGAAAATCTCGAACGACAGGAACGTTCTCGATTCCTTCCAGAGGAGAGGCGTTCAAGGCATTCAGAGCATATATCTGAGCTTCAGCATTCCGGGTAATTCGGGCAGTGTAGTTCACTATCTCATCAGAGGGGTGAAGAAGTTGGTCGACTTTTGTGGCATAATTGATCGAAGCTATATGAGCTTTCAACCAATCCATTCCGAGGATGAGGTCTCTGGTGGAAGACTTCAGGATAATGGGCGAAACAAGGAATTCCAATCCTTTAATTTCAACGCGGACATTGTGTACCATCATAGTGGTTTGACACTGATACGTCTCCAATGTATCTATAATTTTTTATTGTTCCATGCTGTTATATTATCATTCTTGGATGTTTTACAATCATTTTATAGTCATTTTATATCATTTTTTGGTACTAACCTATTGACATAGTGCCAATTGCCAGTTGCTGTTTTTTGCATGTTTTTTACATCGCAGGAAATCAATACCAAACGGAGTCCAAACGCAGCGAAACTTTTTGTGGTTTTTTTTGGACCAGAAGACATCCAGTGGGCCGGAGAAGCGCCTGGGGGGTGCTCCGAGGGGAGCACAACCCACCAGGGTGCGTCTGGAGGCCCAGGTGCGCCCTGGTGGGTTGTGCCCACCTCGGGTACCCCCCGAACCGCCTCTTTGCTCTATAAATACCCCAATATTCCAGAAACCCTAGGGGAGTCGACGAAAATCAATTCCAGCCGCCGCAGAGTCCAGAACCACCAGATCCAATCTAGACACCATCATGGAGGGGTTCACCACTTCCATTGGTGCCTCTCCGATGATGCGTGAGTAGTTCTTTGTAGACTGATACGTCTCCAACGTATCTATAATTTTTTATTGTTCCATGCTATTATATTATCTGTTTTGGATGTTTTATATGCATTAATATGCTATTTTATATGATTTTTGGGACTAACCTATTAACCTAGAGTCTAGTGCCAGTTTCTGTTTTTTCCTTGTTTTAGAGTTTTAGAAAAGGAATACCAAACGGAGTCCAAACGGAATAAAACTTTCGCGATGATTTTTCTTGGACCAGAAGACACCCAGGAAACTTGTAGTGCAAGTCGGAAGAGCCGCAAGGGGGCCACAAGGGTGGAGGGCGCGCCCAGGGGGTAGGGTGCGCCCCCCGACCTTGTGGGCACCTCGTAGCCCCTCTGACCTAGATCTTTCGCCTATATATACTCTTATACCCCAAAAACATCCAGGGGAGCAACAAAAAAACTTTTCCACCGCCGCAACTTTCTGTACCCGTGAGATCCCATCTTGGGGCCTTTTCCGGCATCCTGCCGGAGGGGGATTCGATCACGGAGGGCTTCTACATCAACACCATTGCCTCTCCGATGAAGGGTGAGTAGTTTACTTCAGACCTACGGGTCCATAGCTAGTAGCTAGATGGCTTCTTCTCTCTCTTTGATTCTCAATACAAAGTTCTCCTCGATGTTCTTGGAGATCTATTCGATGTAATACTCTGTTGCGGTGTGTTTGCCGAGATCCGATGAATTGTGGATTTATGATCATCTTATCTATGAATATTATTTGAATCTTCTCTGAATTCTTATATGCATGATTTGATATCTTTGCAAGTCTCTTCTAACTATCGATTTGGTTTGGCCAACTAGATTGGTTTTTCTTGCAATGGGAGAAGTGATTAGCTTTGGGTTCAATCTTGCGGTGTCCTTTCCCAGTGACAGTAGGGGCAGCAAGGCACGTATTGTATTGTTGCCACCGAGGATAAAAAGATGGGGTTTTCATCATATTGCTTGAGTTTATCCCGCTACATCATGTCATCTTACTTAATGCGTTACTCTGTTCTTATGAACTTAATACTCTAGATGCAGGCAGGAGTCGGTCGATGTGTGGAGTAATAGTAGTAGATGCAGAATCGTTTCGGTCTACTTGACACGGACGTGATGCCTATATTCATGATCATTGCCTTAGATATCGTCATAACTTTGCGCTTTTCTATCAATTGCTCGGCAGTAATTTGTTTACCCACCGTAAGAATTTCTATCTTGAGAGAAGCCTCTAGTGAAACCTATGGCCCCCGGGTCTATTTTCCATGATATAAGTTTCCGATCTACAATTTCCGTTTCCTATTTCTTTTACTTTGCAATCTTTACTTTCCGTTCCATAAACCAAAAATACCAAAAATATTACTTTATCGTTTATCATCTCTATCAGATCTCATGTTGCAAATAACCATTAAGGGATTGACAACCCCTTTATCGCGTTGGGTGCAAGGTTGGTGTTTGTTTGTGGAGGTATTCGGTGACTTGAGCGTTGTCTCCTACTGGATTGATACCTTGGTTCTCAAAAGCTGAGGGAAATACTTACTCTACTTTGCTGCATCACCCTTTCCTCTTCAAGGGAAAAACCAACGCAAGCTCAAGAAGTAGCATAGACCTACGGGTCCGTAGTTAGTAGCTAGATGGCTTTCTCTCTCTCGTTTTATTCTCAATACAATGGTCTCTTGGAGATCCATATGATGTAACTCTTTTTGCGGTGTGTTTGTTGGGATCCGATGAACTTTGAGTTTATGATCAGATATATCTTTTTATCCATGAAAATTATTTGAGTCTTCTTTGATCTCTTATATGCATGATTGCTTATAGCCTCGTATTTCTTCTCCGATATTTGGGTTTTGTTTGGCCAACTTGATCTATTTATCTTGCAATGGGAAGAGGTGCTTTGTAGTGGGTTCGATCTTATGGTGCTTGATCCCAGTGACAGAAGGGGAACCGGCACATATGTATCGTTGCTACTAAGGACAAAACGATGGGGTCTATTTCTACATAAATAGATCTTGTCTACATCATGTCATCATTCTTATTGCATTACTCCGTTTCTCCATGAACTTAATACACTAGACGCATGCTGGATAGCGGTCGATGTGTGGAGTAATAGTAGTAGATGCAGGCAGGAGTCGGTCTACTAATCTTGGACGTGATGCCTATATAATGATCATTGCCTGGATATCATCATGATTATTTGAAGTTCTATCAATTGCCCAACAGTAATTTGTTCACCCACCGTTTGCTATTTTTCTCGAGAGAAGCCACTAGTGAAACCTACGGCCCCCGGGTCTCTTTTCCAATATACTAGATGACCCGGTTGCGCCGATGGCGCAAGAAGCCAGTTAGAAGTGATGTTAGTAGTGAATAAGTAAGTAGATGCAGACAGAAAGATAATGCAAATGAGGATTGTATACAGATAGTAGAATGATTAAATTGGTTTTCAGATGGAAAAAATATGATGTTTAGAAGAGGAAATAAGCCAATGTATATATGATGACAGATACAATAATAGTGTTAAACTTGGATTTCATAAAGTATTAATTTCCCTTATAGGTTTTCTGGGATATTCATTGACAATCATATATGGAGCAATATAAATGGATTTCTTAACTATATTGGTCACAGAGGCAGAAAGCTTGTTACCTGAATATAAGAAAATATTTGCACTAAACAGGAGGGATTAGACGCAGTTGGCATATATATATTACATGGATCTGACATAGCATCATTGATTCCAAATTTATACATGACCAGACAATACTGCCAAAAGCAAACGGGTTCTTAGTGTTAAGCTATACACACATAGTTTCATAATTTAGGTAGCTTAGTAGACTGAACATGATGACATAAGAGTCCAGTGCCAAAAGCAAACAGGTTCATAGGATGAAGCTATACATACAGAACTTCATACACTAATTAGGTAGTTTCGTAGTCTGAACATTATGCTCAGAGGGCATGCACGGTGAGATGCAGGTGCTTGTAGTTGCGCTTGAAGGCAAAGGCATATACTTCTTCCTTCATATTAGATGCATGCAAGAAGTCTTCCAAGGTTCTGGCAATTGTTGCCCTGTTATCGACTCCTTTGATTAGACGGGCTTTGACGAAGGTATTTCCATCTCCAGATTTTATTGGTAAGTCATAAAGCTTTGGGTCAATACAGCGGCGGAGATATTTGTTGGTAAATCTGGCTGAGAAATACTGCATCTGAAAGGTAAAAACACTGAGAAAAGGAACATTCGAAATGAAAGGTAACAACAGTAAGAAGAAGAACTATATATATAATTGCAAGTGATGTGTATAGGGTCTTGCCATTCTGTGAGTGGCAAAGGTCTTGCTGATGTGGCAAATTTAATAACGGATGTGTGGCTTCCTTGTAGCAATGAGACGCCTAAAATTTCTAAGCTGTTTCCTGTATAGCCTCACTTTGTTTCCCCATCTAAAATGACCATAAACATTGATGAAGTCCAACTGCTTGAGTTGGAGCAAGCTCACGCTGGACTCGGTAGTCCTGGCCCTCTCACCCGCAGCCTGCAGGAACAACAAGAAAAAATTCAATATCCCAGTTGGACACTTTGGTGAGCAACTGGTGTTCATAAACATTGATTAAACAAAGCAAATCAAGCAGGGGAGAGCTGATTAAGGGAAGCAAATCAGGCACAAACATTGATTATCCACAACTTCTACCCACAAATAGGTTCCTTAACCACTACAGAAAATGGTTTGTTGTTCATGGTACTATGAAAGAAAGGACTTGTTTAAATTGGCCACTTGCCGCATGAAGTCTCAAAATGAAAACCAGCAATAGACTCCTTACTATATACTGGAATGGCAAAGAAATAACAAAAGACAACTTGGAGCAAATAATCAATGTGTGTACCAATAACTAAAGCAAGCACATATCCTATTCCAGAACCAAATCTGAAACAATATGCATGCTGACAACAAAAAGAACATCAATGTAGGGCCAGCAAAATTAACTGAAGGTTTGCACTTGACTAATATCCAATGAAGTCAATGCAATTGCCCAAATGTTATTTTAATGAAGATCGGAACTCTCAGACGAGAAACAAAAAATTCAGAGGGCGTGATGAATTACTTACCATGTTTAATTACTTGTTGTTGAGATGTACTCTCCATCCTTTGCTTCAAGTCATTATTTTCCATGTCTCACAATATATTTTGTCGAGTAAGAAAATCCATTTCAGCGAACACTTCTATCGCTTCTAATTGAATTATTCAGCCATGAATATATTCTGAACATAAACAGGGCATTGTGGAGCAGAAATCAAAAACCATCTTGTTTCCATGATATGTGTAATGGCCCTTGCAGAAAAAGATCATGTACTGGTTAGTCTTTACTCTCAAGCTCCTCAGTATACTGACCTTTCCAAGCAAGAGACATCTCAACATATTCCCCGCAAGTGATATGATTACAAAAAGATAAAACATGAAACTGTTAAAACCATTGCTATCATAACTTGCAGACTGGTAACACTAAATGTATGTCTCATATAGGTTCAGAAATAGTTTTCACGCATGTATAACAAAGAATGCCAGAACTCACAAAATAAAAATTGAGAAGCCTCATACAATATGGTAGATGCCAAGTACAATGATACGGCTATGCTACAACCAAAGTGACAACCTCATCTCCAAACCTAGTGAATAAATGGTACTCAGACTACAGAGAAACTGAGGAACGAATGAATGCACCAGATTATGGGGCACGTGTGGTTAGTAGGAGACGGTGCAAGACCTGTAAATCTGGGCATGTCCTTTATTCTGGTACAACTTAGATGAAGAAATCATATGGAGTAGAAGCTGGGCGTCCATGTAGGTTCCCTGCAACTCACATTTGTAAATAAGGTAAGGACATGTGAACTAAACAAAGCATCAGAATAGAAGTATAGTAAACCGAAAGATAAAATGGCATGAAACCAACCTCTTTATCAATCGCCACAAGGTCAGTATGCTTGATAGGGCCATTATCAGTCGCCCACGGTAATGCCATAGACGAGACACGAGGATACACACATTCCAGCTGAATTCTCGGTCAATGTATCTCCGAAAGCAAGCTCATCTTGGTGTTTGCCATCTGCGAAGAGAAAGCTCAATTCTGGACCCAACGTTTGAACTCATGCACCTAACTTACAATTTCACAGGCTGAGGAGCAACTGAGAAGTTGCTACAAGAAACAACAGAAAGAAATCAAACTGAGCTTGCAGCTCAGAAGGAGCTCTACACGAATACTCTTAATGCAGAGAAAGAGGAATAAAGAATCAATAGAGAAGCCCAAGCTGAGCCTGAGAGCCGTTAAAGAGAAGTTTGTGGAAAATTTAATATGCTGACTAACACAACCAAATAGCTGAGGAATGCTCTCAGCAGACAAGAACAGGAGGCAAGGCATGAGAATAAGCAAACAAGGACGCATTTTTCATAGGTTAATGGAGCATGCAGCAAGAAGTAATCAAGTGCATCAATAAGAGCACATCTAACCTTGTTAGAGAAGGACGCAGACGTGAAGCAACCTGGACAGGTAGGGAAACAAGCAAAAAAGAGCGTTTCAGTTGACAGGCATTTTATCAAACACGAGATGAGCAAGAAAACCTTACCTCCCCAAGCACCAATTCGAAGGATGAACAAGGAGCCGGAGGAACCTGCAGCAAGAAGGCAAAAAGAAGTGAGAATATGAAAATAGAGCACAAGTAAAGGGGGAGAAAGCCGGCACACCCATGGCAAAGCAAAAACGACGGCGGCGGATCTTACCAGGTAGTAGTACTAAGGAAGCCATGAATCAGTGGATGAGCCCAGGTCACCATGCGAAGATGAGTAAATAGCGAAGAAAGAGCTTACCTGTGCCGAGCGTCTCCTCCACGAATTGGGGGCCATCCTCGACCTCTCCTCCTCTACAGGAGGCCGCCGGGGTGGGGGCTTGACCAGGATTGGTTCCTCTGCTGCCGTCGCTGCATCAGCCGCCACCGCTCTCCTGGTTGCGACCTACGCCCGATGTGGAATCACGGCGCCTGGCGCCGGATGGCGGCGACCTGCGCCAGATCCGACTGGATCGAGAACGTGGCGGCGCCCACGCTGCTGCACCTCAAGCGCCGGGAAGAGGCCAGGGAGTAGCGGCGCCCACGCTGCTGCACCTCGAGCGCCGAGAAGAGGCCGGGAGAGAAGGCGGCGATTTCTCGCGCGCGTGTGACGGTGCGTGCCGGCCGGGGCCGCAGCGGTGAACGTGGGTGGCAGGGGTGGGTTTGGATATTTTTACCGTCCTCAGTTCAACTCGGCTGCAACGCTGGCGTTTGTGTCCGCGCGCGCTGTTGGCTGAGGTGACTCCCGCTTTCCGTGCTCTTACGCGTTTTTGCTTGCCGCTGCGGGTGGTCCCTCATTTCCCCTGGCCCCGTCTGTCGGTGGTGATGGTCTTCCTTTACTGTTCCTGGGCCAGGTCATCAGCCCACGCCCCCCAGACAAAGCCGCGGCGCCCCGCCAGCATGCCGCGTCGCATCAACTGTACCCGCGGCTGGGTCAGCGCGGGTCAGCACGCACGCGCGAAGCTCCAGCGCGCCAATCGGGCCGCGGCAGAGCGCGACGCACCGACCCAATGACCGACGCGGACGTAGCGTCCCCCTGTGACAGCACGCGCTGGCCCACACAGGAGATGCCCCATCGGTCATGGAAAGGAACAACGAGCGGACGGGTGAAAAAGAATGGATGGCCACCAGCAGACAGGAGCAGGCGCTATGAATCGACGCGGACGTAGCGTCCCCCTATGACAGCACGCGCTGGCCCACACAGGAGATGCCCCACCGGTCATGGAAAGGAACAACGAGTGGACGGGTGAAAAAGAACGGACGGCCACCAGCAGACAGGAGCAGGCGCTATGAATAGTAAATGCAATCGAACGGCGCCAAAGCAATGCGCGCTCGACGAGCCCTCCGGTGGCCGAGTTGCCCAGACACCTTTACTAGTTAGATTTGCTTTCAAGATCTGTTTTGCTATTCGCTCTTTTATTTATTTGCAACTTTTATTTTCAGATCTATTAAACCAAAAATACAAAAATACCTTGCTGCACTTTATTTTATTTGGCGTTCGATCTATCAATATTTACTACTCTCTCATGTCTGTTTGCCAATTTTTGGCGCCGTTGCCCGAAAGGGATTGACAACCCCTTTTACACGTCGGGTTGCGAGTATTTGTTATTTGTGTGCAGTTGTTGTTTACGTAGTGTTGCTTGGTTCTCCTACTGGTTCGATAACCTTGGTCTCATCACTAAGGGAAATACCTACCGCCGCTGTGCTGCATCATCCCTTCCTCTTTGGGGAAATACCGACGTAGTTTCAAGCCACATCAAAAGGAATTTCTGGCGCCGTTGCCGGGTAGGATCTACAACATATACCAGGTTCCTAATCACAAATCTCATCTCCTCGCAATTTACATTATTTGCCATTTGCCTCTCGTTTTTCTCTCCCCCACTTCACAAAAAATTGCCGTTTTATTCGCCCTCTTTTTCGTTCACCGTTTTCTTGCCGGATCTGTTTTTGAGTGCAATCTTGGTGCGTAGTTACAATGACTCAAGAGAACACCAAGTTGTGTGATTTCTCAAATACCAACAACAATGATTTTCTTAGCACTCCGATTGCTCCTCCTGCCACTAGTGCGGAGACTTGTGATATTAATACTGCTTTGCTGAATCTTGTTATGAAAGATCAATTTTCTGGTACTCCTAATGAGGATGCCGCATCCCATCTTAACACATTCGTGGAATTATGCAATATGCAAAAGAAAAAAGATGTGGACAATGATGTTGTGAAGTTGAAATTATTTCCGTTTTCTTTGCGAGACCATGCAAAAATTTGGTTTTCTTCTTTGCCTCGTAATAGTATCGATTCTTTGAATAAGTGCAAAGATGCTTTTATCACTAAGTATTTTCCGCCCGCAAAAAATATTTCCCTTAGAACCCAGATCATGAATTTCAAGCAACTTGAACATGAGCATGTTGCACAATCTTGGGAAAGGATGAAAATGATGCTAAGGAATTGCCCAACTCATGGGTTAAATCTTTGGATGATCATACAAAATTTTTATGCGGGGTTGAAATTTGTTTCTTGTAATCTTTTAGATTCCGCCGCGGGTGAAACTTTTATGGAAATTACTTTGGGTGAAGCCACCAAATTGCTTGATAATATCATGGCAAATTATTCACAATGGCATACCGAAAGAGCTCCTACTAGTAAAAAAGTTAATTCGGTTGAGGAAATTTCTTCTTTGAGTGAAAAAGTTGATGCTCTTATGAAATTGGTTGCTAGTAAAAGTGCTCCTATTGATTTTAATGATGTGCCTTTGTCTACTTTGATTGAGCAAAATAGTGATGCCGTAGATGTGAATTTTATCTCGCGAAACAATTTCAATAACAATGCTTATAGAGGTAATTTTAATCCTAGGCCTTTTCCTAGTAATT
This sequence comes from Thinopyrum elongatum, assembly GCA_011799875.1. Classification (NCBI taxonomy): domain Eukaryota; kingdom Viridiplantae; phylum Streptophyta; class Magnoliopsida; order Poales; family Poaceae; genus Thinopyrum; species Thinopyrum elongatum. The sequence continues at coordinate 467,306,691 of CM022301.1, read as the reverse complement.
CCTCAAATAATTATGGTAATTCCTATGGTAATCCTTCTTATAATAATAATAGGAACACCTCTGATTTTTAGAATAATATTAAAGAATTTATCAATGCTCAAAATAATTTTAACACTATGATGGAAGAAAAATTGAGTAAGATTGATGATTTGTCTAGAAGCGTTGATAAAATTTCTCATGATGTAGAAAATCTCAAGATGAAAATTTTTGTGCCTAAGGTTGAAGAATCAATTAAAGCTTTATATGTTTCTATGGATGAAAGTAAGAAAAGAACCGCTATGCTTAGAGCTAGAAGAGAATTTTTAGAAAAGGCGTTTTCTAGTGATTGCTTTCATAAAAGTGATGAAGATCTTAAAATGATTGGTGTTTCTTCTATTGATTCCTTGTTTAGTAAAATTAAGATTGATGAAAAAGGGACTGGAGAAGAGTCAACTTTAGCTAGAAGGTGTCCCGATAATTTGGAGGGTGAAAATCTTGTTGAAAATTTTGATAAAAGTGGGTTTGAAGAGGTCAAGACTTTAACTAGTGATGTGCCCACTATTTTGGATTACAAAGACTTTAATTATGATAGCTGCTCTTTGATTGATTGTATTTCTTTGTTGCAATCCATGATAAATTCACCCCATGCTTATGAACAAAATGAAGCCTTTACCAAACATATTGTTGATGCTATGATGAAAGCTTTGGAAGAAAAAATGGAGTTAGAAGTTTAAATTCCTAGAAAATTACATGATGAGTGGGAACCTACTATCAAAGTCAAGATTAAAAATTATGAGTGTTTTGCTTTATGTGACTTGGGTGCTAGTGTTTCTACAATTCCGAAATCTTTATGTGATGTGCTTGGTTTTACCGATATAGAAGAATGCTCTTTAAATTTGCACTTGGCGGATTCTACTATTAAAAAGCCTATGGGAAGGATTAATGATGTTCTTATTCTTGCAAATAGGAATTATGTGCCCATAGATTTTATTGTTCTTGATATTGATTGTAATCCGTCTTGTCCAATTATTCTTGGTAGACCGTTTTTGCGCACTATTGGTGCCGTGATTGATATGAAAGAAGGCAATATTAAATTTCAAATTCCACTAAGGAAGGGTATGGAACACTTCCCTAGAACAAGAATTAGGCCTCCATATGAATCAATCATGAGGGCATCTTATGGATCTCGGAACAAAGATGACAAAACTTAGATCCTTGCATTATGCCTAGCTAGGGGCGTAAAATAATAGCGCTTGTTGGGAGGCAACCCAATGAATAAAATTTATTTTTGCCTTTTGCTTTCTGTTCTTGAGTGTTTGCACAATAATGCTACTGTTATGATTGAGTTTTTTGTTTTTTAATTAGTGTTTGTGCCAAGTAAAGCCTTTAGGATTGATTTGGGTGATAGTTGATTTGATCTTGTTGGAAAACAGAAACTTTTGCGTCCAGTAAAACAATTTTGAAAATTCATAGCAGAGACAAAAAATTCTGAATTTTTTACAAAAGATTAATATACAAATTGCCTCTATTTTCCTAATTTTCAGAATTTTTGGAGTTTCAGAAGTATTCGAAATATGCAGATTGCTACAGACTGTTCTGTTTTTGACAGATTCTGTTTTCTTTGCGTTGTGTGCTTGTTTTGATGATTCTATGGTTTTCTTTGATGAGTTTTTTCCATAGAAAAGTTGTAATACAGTAGAGATAATGCAAGAATAAAATATGAATTGGTTTTCTACAGAACTTATAGTAGTGATTTGCTTTCTTATACTAACGGACCTCACGAAGGTTTTGTTGAGTTTTGTGTGATTGAAGTTTTCAAGTTTTGGGTTATCTTACGATGGATGAAGGAATAAGGAGTAAGAAGAGCCTAATCTTAGGGATTCCCATGGCATCCCAAGCTATTATCCAAAGAGAAGCAAGCAACTAAGCTTGGGGATGCCCCGAGTGGCATCCCCTCTTTCTTCTAACGACCATCGGTATTTTACTCGAAGCTATATTTTTATTCGTCACATACTATGAGTTTTGCTTGGAGCATCTTGTATGATATGAGTCTTTGCTTGTTTAGCTTTGTGTGCTAAGTCATGAATCCTTGCTGGACACACCTATTTGAGAGAGCCAAAATTATGCCATGTCTTGTTAGAATTGCTCTCTATGCTTCACTTAAATTTTTTATGAGCTATGGATTTGCTCTAGTGCTTCACTTATATCTTTTTGAGCACGGTGTGCTTTGTTATTTTTTAAGAAATGCTCTCATGCTTCACTTAGATTTATTTGGGAGTTAGTAAATTTTTTAAGAGATTCTCTCTTGCTTCACTTAAATTAATTTGAGAGAAAGAAATATCATGCTCATGATCTTCACTCATATTTGTTTGAGCTTATCAAAAGCAACACATGAAAATTAGTCCCAAAGTGATAGATATCCAAGAAGGATATAATAAAAACTTTCATGAAGATCATTGGACAAAATAAACTTGATTCCTTGGAATAGTTTTGAGATGTGATGATGTGATATGTGAGTTATGTTGGTGAGTAATTATGCTTTAGTAAGAATATTGGTGTTAAGATTTGTGATTCCCTATGCAAGCACGAAAGTCAATAGTCATGCCATGAAATTATATCCTACTTGTGGTGCATTATTTGGTGTTAATTATGCTTAATGCTCGCTTATGAGACTATTCGTTTTTTGGTTGGTCGCTTCTCAATCTTTTGCTAGCCTTCATTTTGCACTAAGTATGATCACTACTTGTGCATCCAAAACCCTTTAAACCAGTTTTGCCACATGAGTCCACTATATCTACCTATATGCGGTATTCTTTTGCCGTTCTAAGCAAATTTGTATGTGCCATCTCTAATTTTCAAAATAAACTTCTCTTTTGTGTGTTCGTACTGCTCGCGAGGCGGTGAGGGGTGGCTAATATTTTCCATGCTAGATGTGTTATTCTCACGATGAGTGTTTATTCACTTGTCATTGCACGAGAGTAAGGCAAAGGTATTAGGGATGCCCAGTCCCAAAATGAAAAATGAATTTACTTTATGTTGTCAAATAATAAATTCTTTGGAAAGTGTTGGTATGGAGGGCACCCGTGGATACAGCTAGCCATGGAAAGTGAAAGAAATGGTGGGAAAAGGAATAAACTTTATTTTCTGTTTGGGAACCGCCTATGATATATCTAGCATGGAAAGTGTTGGTAACTCTAAGTCATTTTTGTTGGTGGGAAAAGCACACCTCCCAAAATATTTTTTATCTCTCAATTTTCACTTTGAGCTCTGGCACCTCTACAAATCCCGACTTCCCTCTGCGAAGGGCCTTTCTTTACTGTATGCAATTTTTATTTTAAATTTGAGTCTCCATCTTCTCTTATAAAGCACCAACTAGGAGGCACTATGATCGTACTTGAGCATTGGGTGTAGTTAATATGCGAGTGTGTTTCATGAATGGATCAATGGTTGAGCATGATGGGCTAGGGATAACTTATTTTAGCATTGATATTTTGAAAGACATAGTTGCTTGTTGATATGCTTGAGTATTTAAGTTATCATGTCAAAACTAGACTATTGCTTCGAACCATATAAAAGTCCAAATGTCCATGCTATAAAATAAAGAATATGATATGACATGTTAGGCAGCATTCCACATCAAAATTCTATTTTTATCATTTACCTACTCGAGGACGAGCAGGAATTAAGCTTGGGGATGCTGATACGTCTCCAATGTATCTATAATTTTTGATTGTTCCATGCTGTTATATTATCATTCTTGGATGTTTTACAATCATTTTATAGTCATTTTATATCATTTTTTGGTACTAACCTATTGACATAGTGCCAAGTGCCAGTTGCTGTTTTTTGTATGTTTTTTACATCGCAGGAAATCAATACCAAACGGAGTCCAAACGCAGTGAAACTTTTTGTGGATTTTTTTGGACCAGAAGACATCCAATGGGCCGAAGAAGCGCCTGGGGGGTGCTCCGAGGGGAGGCCCAGGCGCGCCCTGGTGGGTTGTGCCCACCTCGGGTACCCCCCGAACCGCCTCTTTGCTCTATAAATACCCCAGTATTCCAGAAACTCTAGGGGAGTCGACGAAAATCAATATTCCAGAAACTCTAGGGGAGTCCAGAACCACCAGATCCAATCTAGACACCATCATGGAGGGGTTCACCACTTCCATTGGTGCCTCTCCGATGATGCGTGAGTAGTTCTTTGTAGACCTATGGGTCTGTAGTTAGTAGCTAGATGGCTTTCTCTCTCTCTCGTTTGATTCTCAATACAATGGTCTTTTGGAGATCCATATGATGTAACTCTTTTTGCGGTGTGTTTGTTGGGATCCGATGAACTTTGAGTTTATGATCAGATCTATCTTTTTATCCATGAAAGTTATTTGAGTCTTCTTTGATCTCTTATATGCATGATTGCTTATAGCCTCGTATTTCTTCTCCGATATTTGGGTTTTGTTTGGCCAACTTGATCTATTTATCTTGCAATGGGAAGAGGTGCTTTGTAGTGGGTTCGATCTTACGGTGCTTGATCCCAGTGACAGAAGGGGAACCGACACGTATGTATCGTTGCTACTAAGGATAAAACGATGGGGTCTATTTCTACATAAATAGATCTTGTCTACATCATGTCATCATTCTTATTGCATTACTCCGTTTCTCCATGAACTTAATACACTAGATGCATGCTGGATAGCGGTCGATGTGTGGAGTAATAGTAGTAGATGCAGGCAGGAGTCGGTCTACTAATCTTGGACGTGATGCCTATATAATGATCATTGCCTGGATATCGTCATGATTATTTGAAGTTCTATCAATTGCCCAACAGTAATTTGTTCACCCACCGTTTTCTATTTTTCTCGAGAGTAGCCACTAGTGAAACCTACGGGCCCCGGGTCTCTTTTCCAATATATTTGCTTTCAAGATCTGTTTTGCTATTCGCTCTTTTATTTATTTGCAACTTTTATTTTCAGATCTATTAAACCAAAAATACAAAAATACCTTGCTGCACTTTATTTTATTTAGCGTTCGATCTATCAATATTTACTACTCTCTCACGTCCGTTTGCCAATTTTTGGCGCCGTTGCCCGATAGGGATTGACAACCCCTTTTACACGTCGGGTTGCGAGTATTTGTTATTTGTGTGCAGGTGCTGTTTACGTAGTGTTGCTTGGTTCTCCTATTGGTTCGATAACCTTGGTCCCATCACTGAGGGAAATACCTACCGCCGATGTGCTGCATCATCCCTTCCTCTTTGGGGAAATACCGACGTAGCTTCAAGCCGCATTAGACACTGGCCTCCAGGGGTGCGGATAACTACTGGCAGGTTCATCTTTCGAAATGCAATGTCATGCGATAATGCAAATGCTTCTGTCATGAATGAATGCGATGCTCCTGAATCAAATAATACAGAAGCGGGTACTGAGTTAACGAGAAGGGTACCCATCACAGTAGCAGGTTGATCCTGGAATTCTTCAATATCAATGTTGTAAGCGTGTCCACGACCATGAGCAGTAGACCCAGTATTATAGTTGCGGGCCTGATTGTTGCCACGACCATTGCCACGGCCATTACGAGGGAAAGCCAACTGATTCTGAGTCTGGCGGCAGTCCTTAGCAAGGTGGCCTGATTTGCGACACTTGAAGCACAGACCATCTTCAGGACGAAGAGGAGCATTGGGTAGAGCAGCTTGAGCTCTTGGTTGCCTCGGTGGTGGAGGAGGCAGACGTGGGGTAGCATAGTTGTTCCTTGGCGCAGGGGCATTTGGACGGAACACGTTGTTGGGAATCTAAACTCGACGCTTCTATGCTGAGTCCGAAGATGAGCCAGCATCACGATAGCGCTTCTGCGAGTCCTTATGCTTCATCTGAGCGGTCTCCACCAGAAAAGCCTTGTTCACAAGAGTAGCAAAGTCGTTGAAATCTTGAGCAGCAAGTGCAAGCTCAATGTCTGGGTGGAGTCGATTACGAAACTTCTCTTGTCTACGGGCATCCGTGGCGATGTCTTCTTCAGCATAGCGGGACAGGTCAAGGAATTCCCGCTGATAGGCTTCGACGGTCTTGTTGCCCTGAGTGAGGTTGCGGAACTGGGTTTTCATCTGGTTCATGATTCCTTGAGGAATATAACGGGCATGAAAAGCAGCCTAGAACATAGGCCAGGTAACGACTGTTCCAGCAGGCAGTGTACGCTTGTGTGTGTCCCACCATTGAGCAGCGGGACCCTTTAAGAAAAAGGATGCGAAGGTGACAAAGTTGGCAGGGGAGACATTTGCAGACTCCATCTCGTGAGTGATGTCGCGAATCCAGTCATCAGCATCCAGTGGTTTGTCAGAGTTGCGGAACTGAGTGGGGTTAAGACGCACAAATTCCGACAGAGTTATTGCAGCAGGGTTCTGGTTCTGGTTGTTCTGATGCGGAAACTGAGCCATGATCCCAGTCATGAACTGGCGGTTGAGCTCGAATTGTTGCATCATAGCTGCCATATAATCTGGCGGTGGTGGGTGTTCAGGGCCACGACCACGACCACCTGGTCTAACCATCCTGCTAAGTTTCAACAGGGGTAGTTTAGAAAAAGCAATTGCGAGTGTTTAGCGACAAGCATGATGTAACACGACCATAATTAAGCAGTGTAATAGATACTTAACAGTAGTCAATTAAGACATACATATCCATACACAGAGTCGGGTACATGCGGACAGCATAACGGCGCAAATTTAAAAACTAGATATGCTAGGCGGCGCGCAGGCACGCGGTAAGGAAGTACACAACAAGACATAGCAAAGGCTACATCAATGTCAGAGAAAACCACTGAAACGGGGTAACTGCAAGTGCGGACGACGAACATTCGTCACGGAAGGATCCTGCCCTCCATATGCACTCTGATGCAGAATCCGGTCTCGAGCTGGAAGAAGAGGTCCACGTGGAGGTGCGTGACCTCCAACAGTAGGCCAATCAATACCAGCATACATCTGAGTCCTGTGCGGGTAAAGGATGTACTCCGGATGTATCCCTGCATGAACAGCTGGTAGCAACTGTGTCATAGCATCGTAGAGACGTGCTCGAGTGGCAAACAACTCAACGACAAGAGCCCGAACAGTGCGATCCAGAGCCTGAGTGCACTGAACCAGAACGTGCGGGTTGTATCGACGATGCTCGTACGGGGCACAGATAGCTGTGTAGTATCCAGTAGCATCTCCAGTAGGGGCATACGGAATGTATCAGAACTCGGAGGCATCCAAGCTAACGCTGGACTCTCCTCGGAGACGTGCGACAACAGAGTAGGCGGCATCATGGACTGCCATCTCAATCATCATGCCGATACCATGGAAAAGGTGCAGCTCAGTGTCTGAGTCATCGTGCTGATCATAGATACGAACATCAGCATGGTACTACTCCTGGTTGAACTCACGGTAATCCTCGTAGACCATGTACTCAGGATACCAGCGGTAGCCTAGTCTGGTCAGGAGGGCGATCAGGACAACTGGAAAACTAGGGGCATCACGAGCCCAAGTGCGAAGCACAAGCTGCGTCGTAGGACGTGGGGGAAACAAACGATCCATCTGAAACAGAGGAAATTCAGGATTGTCAAATGACAATGAGAAGTATAATACAACTCGGAGAGAAAGGTTAAACAGAACAATGGAAAGGAAAATGATTATCAGATTAATCAGATCAATGGTAAGGAATTAAGCATAGATATCCAGCTCTCCGGGTAGACGAGATTTACGAGATCCTAAGTGTCGGTGTTAGTAAATTCATTTAACCCAAAAAGAAGAGGGATCAGAGTCCCAGAGTATGGACGAGGAATAAAAGATCCTAATACCACCCAGTTGATGACGTGGGCCCGTAAGCCACACGGCCAAGTTAGTAAATTAGTTTTCTGATGTCTAGACTCAACTTCGGCCAAGGAATTGGAAGGGGGCTTCCTACAGGCAGTCGGCTCTGATACCAACTTGTGACGCCCCCAACTCAATCGTGCACTAATCATACACGCAAACATGCACGATCAAGCACAAGGACTCACGGGAAGATATCACAACACAACTCTAACACAAATAAATGGAGATCCACAAAATTACAGACCAGGGATCACGAGGATCCGAATACATAAGTCAGTCATACAAATAATATCTGAGTACAGACATAGTTAGTCAAGGTTTGCCTTAAGAAGGCTAGCACAAACAACGACTCTAGATCGAAAGGCGAAGGCCTCCTGCCTGGGGCCTCCGATCCTACTCCTGGTCGGCTGGCTCGATCCAGTAGTACGTGCCGTCTGGACCCTCCTGGTAGTAAGCTCCTGCGGGGACATCTGGCTCCGGAGCTCCATCGTCTGAGGTAACATCAAAAGGGGAAAGGGGGGAAAAGAAGTAGCAAAGCAACCGTGAGTACTCATCCGAAGTACTCAGCAAGCAAGGATCTACACTACATATGCAACATTATCAAAGAGAGACTGTATATGTGGACTGGGCTGCAGAAATGCCAGAATAGAGAGAAGACCTAGTCCTATCGAAGACTAGCATCTTCACGAAGCCACCATCTTGCAGCAATTAGAAGAGTACAGAAAAGCATTTTATTAAGCAAGCATGTTGAGGCATAGCCTAGAGATCCTTCCTCGACTCCCTGCGAGAAAGTGATCCCGGAGCTTCAATTAATTAAACAAGTATCCAGTTCAAGTAATAGATCGGGATACCAAACTGAGCGTCCTTTACCGTAGGACCGGCTATCGATAGATGTTTTCTTCCCTGCAGGGGTGCACTACTGTTACCCAACACGCTCGATCACCTCTGGCCGGACACACTTGCTGGGTAATGCCCGACCTCAGGAGATCAACACGAAGCAGCGCCCTACCTAGGCTCAGCAGAGAGGTCAGCACGCCGGACTAACCTATGCACCCAGAGGTCTTGGGCCATCGCCCTGGGCACCCTGCGTGTTGCGTGGCTGGCCGAGGTGCAGGCGCGACACTGAACTCGTCAGTGAAGTATCCAGCCCATTCCCGGCGATCAGCCCGCACGGTGAACCGTGACGTCTGAAGAGCTTTCGGGAGAAACGTATGATGTAGAGGGCCCCATAAACCATTATCCCGCGTGGTGGTAGTGCGTATAGGGCACGTCGACCCACTCAGATCAAATACCCAAATCCAATAGGCTCATTTAATAACACGCGGAGACAATCAGAGTTTCTGAAGCTCCGCCACAATATCACACTCGAGCGCCCTTCCGGGCAAGCCCGACACCATAGATCTCCCTGCGGGTACCCCTCAGGGTCGACCCGCCAGTGACAAAGGTCAAAGTAACCGTGTGGTCATAACATCAAGGGGGAAACCCAAGGAATCACCCTCGGAGGATTCCACCTGATGAAATCATCAAGGTGAACGTAGGAGGCATCACCCTCGAGGTTCACACTTGAGGGGGTTACACGACAGAGTCGTATCGGAAGTGGTGAAGGAGGAATCACCCTCGATGACCACGACCGAATAGCTATACTACAGAGTTATCATCCGGAGTGCGTTACGAGGTATCACCCTCGGCACTTGATCGTAACTATGCAGAGTCATACAACTAAGGGGGGTGAGGTGATGTGTCGGTCTCTGGTCGTCGATCATGTTGATCGAGTAGTCGATGATGAAGCAGAGGCAACAAGGGTAAAGTGATGGGGGTCACTGATGTTTCATTACCAACCTATACTAAGCAGTTGAAAAAGGCAGGTAAGGTAACAATAAGCAGGTTACAAAAGCAGGCTATGCATCAGAATAGGAGCAAACAGTAGCATTAGCAAAATCTAATGCAAGCAGGAGAAAATTGAATGGGCGATATCGTGATGCTCAAGGGGGGGGGGGGGCTTGCCTGGTTGCTCTGGCAAGGAGGAGGGGTCGTCGGAAGGCTGCTCGTCCGGAGCGTAGTCGTACTCTGCTGCGTCGGCGTCGGTCTCGGCGTCTATCGAGAGAGAAGGAGGGGGAAGAAACAATAAATTCACGGCAAAAATGCAAACAATATGCATGACATGTCTAAATGATATGCAGAGGTGTTCTACTGCCTAACTAAATGATTTAGTTAAATTAGGAATTTATTCAGATTTATTTTATTAAAGTTGAGCACTATCCATTTAACGAAATTAGTCTAAAAGTTCCATGTTCAAGTAGCTAGGGGCATCTGACAGATGAACGAACCACGTATTCGGATTCGTCTCGAAATTCTAAGCAACTTTCATGTACAAAGTATTTTCATCCGAGTTACGGATTATTTTATATGATTTTCTAAAGTTTCAAATCAAATTTTATAATTAACAGAATTAAATTAATTATAAAATGTAATTATGATGTCAGCGTGATGTCAGCAGTCAATAGTGCGTTTGACTGGGTCAACTGACGTGTGGGTCCTGTTCGTCATCGACTGTTAACTAACTAACCAAGTTAATTAGTTTAACTAACAGGTTAAATAGGTTAAGCTAATTAAGGTAATTAACTTAGGTAATTAATTAATTAATTTAATTATTAATCATATTTTTATTTTTATTATTTTAGTTTCTGGGGCTGGGCCCCACTTGTCATAGGCCCAGGGGACCATAGCGGGCACGCGGGCGCCAGCCCGATTGGGCGCTTGCCCAGGCCAACGGTGGGGGCGCCAGCGCCTGGCGATGATCGGGGCCGCGGCGAGGCCGGCCGAGAACGGTGCCGGCGATGCGGCAGGCCCAGGCGTGGGGCGAGCAAGGCCGCGCGGGAGTGGTGGCGAGGGGGGACGCGGGGCGGCGCTGCGTGCGCGTCGTCGACGCGGGGCGAAGCAGCGGGGCGGCGATGGGCAGCGACAGGGCAGCAGCGGCGGCGACGCGGGCGAGCGAGGCTGGCGCAGCAGCAGAAGGCAGAGGCGGCGCGGTGCAGAGCAGTGCGGCCAGGGGCGCAGCGACGCGGGGTGCGGGCGAGCGCAAGGAGAGGCCCGGGGCTGCGGGTGCGCGCAGTGAGCGCGCGGTGGCGGGGTCGGAGCGATGCAGTGACGGCGGCGTGGCCACGGCGAGGCGAGGTCGCGGCGTGGCGCGAGCGAGGCGCGTGGCTGCGGAGGTGCGCGGCCACGGGGGGGCACTTGCAGGGTGTGCGCGCGGCCGGCGCGGGGTGCGGTGCGTGGGGCACGGCGAGCAGCAAGCGAGCGCGGCGGGCGGGGCGTATAGGCGCGGCGAGCGCGTGCGCCAGCGCGGTGGCGCTCGGGACGAGCGAGAGAGAGGGGAGGAGAGGGGGGTTCTCACCCCCGTTGCAGGGGTACGCCGGCGAGGCTTGGTGAGGCGACTCGGGGAGGAGGACGAGGAAGCGCGACGGAGACGGGGAGGCAGCCCGGCGAGGTCGAGGCGGCGACGGGGTCGGGCGTCGGCGACGTGCCCCGATCCGATCTGGATCGGGGAGGGGGAGGGAGAGGGAGCGAGTGGGGGGGGGGGGGGGGTAGTAGGGCGACGGGCTAGGGTTTCGGTGCCGGCAGGCCATATAGGCCAGGGGCGCGGATGGGCCGGCGGGGAGGCCGGCTGGGTCGTGGCCCAGTTGGCCAGGGGGGTTTTCTGTTTTTTATTTTTCTGTTTCATTTCTTCTCTTTTTATTTATTCTTTCCTGTTTTATTTTAGTTACATTTTATTTTAGTTTTAGTAAAATATATACTTAGCATCTAATTTAGTATTTCAATTTAGTCCACTGTCACAAAAAGTCTTGTCCCCAATTTAGTTTGATATTTTATTAATTAATAAAGGCATTTAAATAATTAGGTTTGCTACTATTTAAATCATTTTAGTGCATTTAAGCATTTCATAAAAGTTTGGTTTCACCACCATAATCACTTATGCATTATCTGGCACGACCCAAACATTTTAGTTTCCAATTTGGAACAACTTTTATTTTCACTTTAAGTTAAATTGAAGTTTGAATTATGAGTTTGAAATGCAATGTGATGCCAATAATGACTAGGCTCTATTAAGCTTGCTGACATGGCATTAACTAAGGGTGATCACTGTGGTTAATCACATGGTATGTTACACGGTGGTATCTATGTCTGATAGTGTCAAGGCGGTCAGTATGTTGGCATCTGATCCTTTGGAGCCCAGCCAGCCGCTCGCCATTGTGGAGCGGGAAGGTTTCGATGTTATAGTCACTCACTTGCACAAGACCGTTGGGCAAGTTTTTTTGCGTGACAAGGTCAATGATATTCTCTTCCAGATAAAGATTCACAACTTGCTCAAACGTTTGGAGGCGGCTACCCTGGATCTGGTAAGGCGATTGTGGAGGAGGCTCTCAGGAGCAAGAGAATGAAGAGTGGCGCCACAAGAAAGGCGTCCGCAACTGCTTGATGGATGGTCATCAGTCTCTTGGGTTGTCCTTATGGTCTGATTTGTCTTCACAGATTTGATGGTGCATGTGGTCTTCGGCCGTGTTATTCTCGTTGGGGTTTCTTTGAGATGTAGCAGTGTGAGGGTTGATGGTCATTATGTGTTGGGTATGGTTGTCTGGTTGATCATGTGTCTATGGGGTTGCATGCTCCGTGAGTAGTCCACATATGGTTGGCTTGTATCGGTTTTCGCTCGGTTTTCCGTTGATTAACCGGGCAATTCTCTTCTGCTTAATTAATCAATGAGGCAAATCTTTTGCCTCCATTTTGAAAAGAAAAAAATAGCTGTGAGTACATATCTGTTCGCACACGAACACGTCACCGTGTACCTCCAACGCCTAGGGTGATGCACCGCAGTTCACGTCGAAGGAGACCCGTCTGGAAGCGCGGTACGCAAGCAATCCGACGGGCGCTTTTGAGCACCCAAAACCCCACGCGCCCAGGAGGAACCCCGTCTGGACGCGCGGCGGCAATGGGCTGCCCTAGGTCGGTTCGCCCGCCCCTAGAGCCTTGAGGATCGCTGCCCTTCAACACGAAGAACGAACGAAGAACGAGAGAAAGAACAAGGGAGGGGTGTAAAACTAGGGTAAAAAGTAGATGGGTTTGCGATTGTGTGTTGTTCAATTGGCCGTCACCCCTTAGGTATATAAGAGGCGGCTGGACTTCCCGTGCAAGAAAAAGGCTTGGATTCACGTCCAAAACCCTAGTCAAATTCGATTGGTTTTGTCCGAACTTTTCAAAATTGTTCAGTTTAAAACTAGCTGCACCTTGCAGGTCTTTTTTGAGGTGGTAAACGACCTCGGATGGAAACGAGCCCAAAAGCAATCTTGACCCTTTCGACGAGACGATCAACTTTTACGTTGAACGTTTTTTGATCAGAGATCATCTTGAGAGTCAAATCGCTCACGCAAAACAGGCTATCATTCGCGCTACCCATCAGACAAGGTGTCTGGTGGAGCGCGCCATATTTTGCCTCCTGACAGGGCTGCATTCCGATAGCTCTAACTTTTGCATACGAACTCGGATTGGGACGATTTTTATATAAAAATCAACCATTTTGACGAGACGCGCAACTTTCATGTTGAAACTTTTTCCATTTGAAGCCATCTTAATTGGGTTTCAAGCCATTCTTTAATCTGGTGTTAACATGAGCATCTCCGAACTTGGCATAACTTTTGCATCCGAGCTCCGTTTTAGACCACCTTCATATCCATCTTGATCTTCTTAAAGAAAGCCATCCCATGGTGACATGAACTCATAATTTTAACATCATCTCATTATAGCCTCAAGTCACTCTTTATGATCATGCCATTTTCGAGCTCCAACAATATCAAGCCTAATAAGCTAAACCAAATGATGATTAGGGAGAAAACTACACAGTAGTTCCAAAAGCAACTACAGTTATTAATGGTCATCATGTACGAGGATATTGCAACACATGGCATCTTTTCAGACAAGCCGAACAGGAATTTGTGCACTGATCGTGGGAATCCCAGCTGAGGTGATATAATTTATCACCCGCACATCGTCTTGCATCAACACGTACGTACTAGTCGGTGCACTTGTCAGGAGGATCGTCTCACATGTCATCTGTGCGTGCACCCCGGCCCTTTGCAGAATCCAAGAGAGGGGTTCTCTGTGGGCGACATCAACAGTAACGCTCAACAACAATATTCCAATCAAGGACCGTTGAAACACGCACAAATAGCCTAGTTTACTTCACAAACTGAAGAATCTAAACAGTAAGCATATGTCATTAGTTTACTACCCACAAACCGAAGAATCTAAACAGCAAGCATATGTCAGCCTGTGTGTGCAGGAGGTTGCATGGACAGAGGGTATCTCGTTCTGGAATAGTCAAATTGCTCCTATTGATGCAGCCAATCATGCATGCAGACCAATGTGACAGACAGACGGACAGGGAATCTGTTTCGTAGCGCGTTAATTGGGTGGACGAACAAGTTCATCAGGCAGCTAGATCGATTAGTTGTTGGCTACTACCACCGATCGCGAGAATTAAACGAGCAGCTTAGATTCATTGGGTTGGGTTAGATTGGATTGGATTGATGCTGACAAAGTGACAACAGGAAGGTACTCAACACATACAACTGGCTCTGGCTGCGAAAACAATTAGTTAAAGCAAATCCTCTCATGATGCAGTACGATGTGTCGACATATGCAGGGGCATCGCGAGTACTCAGGACTTAAAGAAATGGAGGAAGTTTGGGTGGGTATGTAGAGAGTAGAGAGACTGCTAGGCGACGACCTATAACTTTGATTAGTGCCATGCGTTGCCAGGGGGTCTTGTCCTCTGATTAGGGCTGGACCAAAAGCTCGTAGCTCGCGAGCTTAATGAGCGCTCGATAGTTTGACTCGTTAAGCTTGGAGCTCGCTTCTTAATGAACAGAGCCAATCATTGATTTCAGCTCGTTAAGCTTAACGAGCTTAACGAACGAGCTAACGAGTTTCACGAGTAGCTCGTTAAGCTCGTTAGTAACAACATAACACATATTTTCATCTTACGTGACAAACTTTTTGTAGCATCTCAGCCCATCAATTCAATCTAATCAACATATGAGGCAACAAACTAGTGCATTTCTTTTTGTAGTCACCATATTTCATCTTGAAAACCACACCTACACATTCATCCTGTATATCATAACACATTATAATCTGTTAACGAGCGCTCACGAGCTTAACGAGCTTCAAACGAGCCGAGCCGAGCAGGGTTTTCTGCTCGTTAATCTTAACGAGCTTAACGAGTCGAGCCTTAACGAGCACGAGCTTAACGAGCCGAGCTGCTCGTTAGTCCACCCCTACCTCTGATTAGTGATTCTACAAAATCTCCCTAGACGTTTGGTTCTTTTTTTACTGTATGGCTCGCGATCTTGGCGAAATTGTATGCGTAGGGGCTGGGTATCTGATACTCCCTCCGCTCACAGATATAAGGTGTTTTGAATATTTTAATGTGAACTACATACGGACTGAAATGAATGAACAAACATACTAAAAAGTTTCTATCTACATCCATTCACAAGAAAGTTAGAACGTCGTCTTATATTTGTCGATTGCTGCTTTAATCGCTTGGTTTTTTTCTCCTTCGCTTAGGCATAGTTTTCATCTTATATGACTTTGCTCGTTGCCGGTGTGTTTATTTATGTGTGTTGATGTTGGTTGTGTGTATCTTAATTATCCAGGACCGGGTGTGTGCTCATTGTGTTTCTATCCACTCGATGCTTCATTTTGAGCCAAGAAAATCCACCATTTGTCAAAAAAATATTTGTGAATGGAGGGAGTAGTCACAATTGATTTTATTATATCTGATAATGAAACATTTTAAATTTGAGTTATGTTAGTTTTTGAGAGACGATCTAGATATAGTAGTTACTAATTTTTCGTGTGATGCTTACTGCGGTAGGAGTGTACAGGACAGGACCAGTGGCAAAATAGAGCTAGAATTCTTAGGAAAAAAGGCTTAAGGGTTGGAACCTGATTTATGTGTGGTTTTAGAAAAAGCAGACATTTTTCTTTGTGCAGGCTATTGATGATGTAGATAAAGAAAGTGAATTAGTAGGCTGAGTAGAGATAAATATCTAGCTAGGAAAAAATAGAAGAAGATTTATAGAAAATTCATAAACAGGGGGAAATTAAATGATTGGAAAGGTCTAAGGAGAAAGAACTATTAGAAGAAAATGCTCTAACTTCCTATTTCATGTCTAAAGCTCGTAGTAGGGAAAAAAAATAAGATTATGCATCTTAACAAAAAACAATAAAATGGAACTACCTACGAGCAACCATAATGATTTGACGATCACTGCCATTGGATCATGCTATTTAACGACCCCAATCTCCCTGATTATCCCAGAGCGTCAATGGGCATTTTGGTCGCGTTATGGCCGAGTCCCGCTCAGGCCACAATAAATGGGCCACTGCTCCAGAAACCAATCTAGGCGTCTTGTAGTGAGGTGATACATGGAGATAGAGATCTATTCTTATTTGCCACTGCCTTGTATAAGAATTTATTTGGACCTGCTGATATGCTGAATATTTCACTTGATGTTGACTATGTGCCCATGCATTGCCACGGGGACCAAATATTTTTTAACAAAATAAGACGATCAGATGGGTAAATTTTGATGCACAACAAGTAGACAAAATAAAATAATGTTTTGGTTATATAAAGTGTAAATTTTCTATCATTTCTTAAACTGTCAAAATAGGTATGTGCTCGTGATTGATCTGCTTTATTGGATTACCAAAGGTAAGATATTTATTAATATTTGTTTGTTTACATACCGGATTTTTTCCCCTATTTATTGAGTTACCAAAGATTAGGGATGGAAAACCGGAAAAAATCGGTGGAGGGTCGGATGTTGGACGAAGGGATGGTGGGAAGAAAGTGAAAGATGAAACTACACATTCTTTTTAAGTAATATAGAGATAGAGATAGAGATACGCCTGTTATATTGGATGATCTAGATAGTACACTTTTAGATAGAGAAGTTACTTTAGAAGAGATTAGGATTGTAGTTTTTTTATATGAAACATAAGATGGTCTTTGGACTTCATGGTTTGACAAGAGTTTTAGCAGAAATGTTGGCATATAGTGCGAAGTGATTTTCTTGCTTTGTTTAGAGATTTATATAATGAAAAATAGATTTGACTAGATTTAATTATGGCTTGCTTATATTACTGCCTAAATGTGCTGGAACTAATACTTTGCAGCAGTATAGACCCATTTGCTTGCTCAATGTTATTTTCAAGGTTTTTACTAAGGTCATTAATAATATAGCTATCATGGTAGCTAATAAATAGTTGCTCCAGTACATGATGCATCCATAAAAGGTAGACATATACTTTGTCGTGTCACTGTTTTAAATGAAGTGTTACATGAAATTCATAGAAAAAAGATGATGCAATTTTCTCTATAATATATTTTGATAAGGCATATCACAAAATTAACTTGAAATTTCTAAAACTTGGTATGGAGAAAAAAGGATTTCTACTAAGCACATTAATTGGTCATGCAAACTGCAGAGAGGTAAAGTAGATGTGATGGTAAATGACTAGACTAAATCTTTTTTAGAAACAAAAAAAGGTTTGAGATGGGGGTTGGCTCCCTTTCTCCTATTATTTTTAATATTGCAATAGATACATTACACCTACTTATGAAAAAAGGCACACGGACATGGTTTAATTTAGAATTTAGCTCAAGATTTAATTCCCATGGTGTTAACATGTTGAAATATCCAGATGACCCCGCTTTTATGTTTAAGGAATAATGATGATTTGAAAAGTGATAAGAATATAAAGTTAATTATTTGTTTATTTGAACTTCTCTCAGGATTGGAAGTGAATTTCAACAAGAGTGTTTTTTGATCCTGGTAAAGCTAGCAAGAAACAAGATAGTTATGCTGCTAGTTTTACATGTCCTGGTTAACCGACATGTGTTGCATTCTATGGCATCCAGTGCTTTTGGCCATATGAAATTTCTTTCAACGCACATATATATTCTCTTGGAATATCCAGTGAAATCTTCATATTATAAATACATAGTCCAATTGACGGTGGTGTCCTTTCCCTTGGCGAAGTTGTGGAGCCAGGGTTGATGTACACGTTGAAAGGATCGAATAGGTCGACCAGAGGGGGGTGAATAGGAGACTACAAAATTTTAGCTTCACTTGCCAATTTTATGGTAGGTGTGAATAAAGTAAGTTCACCATATATGCACTCTACGGTGAGAACAACCTATATGGAAAGCAAGCTAACAACCCACTAGGAAGCAAGAGAAACAAGTTAGCTAGCAAGAAAACACAAGTAAAGGTGCGAACACAGATCAACCATAGAAGTCGGAGACGCAGATGTATCCCCAAGTTCACACTTTTGGGGAGTGCTAATATCCATTGGAGAAGTGTGAAAGCCAAAGCTCCCAAACGCTGCCAGGTATCTCACACTAATCTCCCTCTGAGTCACCCCCGATGAATCATCCTCACTGGTGGTTGGTCCTGAAGGTGACACTAAACCATTACAAACTTCCCGTAGTGCACCACTACTGTCTGCTATGCAACTTTATTCTTGTAGACTCTGTTGGGCCCCTCCAAGCACAGAGTTTCGTAGGACAACAACAACTTTTCCTCAAGTGGATGACCTAAGATTTATCAATCCATGGGAGGTGTTGGATGAAGATGGCCTCTCTCAAATAACCCTGCAATCAAATACAAGACATCTTTTGTGTCCCAACACACCAAATACAATGGTAAATTGTATAGGTGAACTAGTTCGGCTAAGAGATGGTGATAAAAGTGTAGTACGAATAGTAATGTATGTTTTTGTAATCTGAAATAATAAAAAAAGCAAGGTGGCAAGTGATAAAAGTGAGCACAAATGGTATTGCAATGCTTGGAAATAAGGCCTAGGGTTCATACTTTCACTAGTGCGATCTCTCAACATCATTAGCATAATTGAATCACATAACAATCCCTCAAAGTGCGGTAAATAATCGCCCCAAAGTCTCTATTCCTACAGGAGAAAGTAGGATGGAATCGCATAGGTAGTAAACCACCTCAAAGTTGTGTTTCCAATCGATCTTATGAACCACCCCAAAGTGTGATGAATAGTTCTAGATATCGTACTACTACAACACCATATGATACGCATAAATCAACTCTAATGTCACCTAAATTCCCCAATGTCACCATGAGTATCCGCGAGTGAGACATGCATCAAGTGATCTCAAATCCAAAATATTAAATCCAATGACAAAGAAACCTCAAAGAGTAAGATTCAATTCACCACAAAAGATATAGAGGGGAAGAACACCATATGATCCAACTATATTAACAAAGCTCATGGTACATCAAGACCGTGTCTTATCAAGATCACGAGAGATAGAGATCAAACACATAGCTACTGGTACATACCATCGTCCCCAAGGGTGAACTACTCCCTCCTTGTCATGGAGGCAGCAGGGATGATGAAGATGGCCTCTGGTGATGGCTTCCCCCCTCCCGCAGGGTGCCGGAATAGGGCTCCAGATGAGATCGCTTTGGAACAGAGGTTTGCGTCGGCGGAAAAACTCATCTAGGCTAATTTTCGGGGGTTTGTGAATATATAGGATTTTTCAGCGTTGGAGTCATGCCAGGGGGAGTCCCGAGGGCCCCACAAGCTCACATGGCGCGCCCCTAGGGGTGTCACCCCTTGAGCTTATGCCCCCCTGGGCACCTTCTGGCTGACTGGCTCCCTCCCGAAGCTTCGTGGATCTCTTTCCTTCCATAAAAAATCATTATAATTTTTATCGCATTTGGACTTCATTTGGTATGGTTTTTCTGCAAACTCAAAGAAATAGACAAAAAAGCAGGAAGTGGCATTGGGCACTAGATTAATATGTTAGTCCATAAAAATAATATAAAAGTGCACCAAAACCATGTAGAACTCATGTAAATATAGAACGAATACTTCATAAATTATAAATACTTTGGAGACGTATCAACCACATAATAGGAAGCTTTCGGGCCTTGACTCCTACGGCCTAGGTGTCTCAAATCTCCAAGAGTAACAAATTTGGTGTATAACATATATGAAGACAACTAATTGGTTTGGTGGAAGTGTATATCGGGGAATTGTCTTTAAATCCTCAAAGTTTTGTGGGGTTTTAGTGGGGGGGTGGGGGTGAAGAACAATCAAGCTTTTGAGGGTTTTGCAATGGTGGAGAAGCTCAAGTCAAGGATTTGGGTTGCAAATGGAAGAAGGGTGGGTATATATACCCCCAACACCAAGTGATCGTTGCCAACATGTGGACCCTGGGGACCCGAGGTCACCCAGGAGCCGAGCCACCACTCCGGGGACTCGGATACCCAGAGAGCCAGTGCTCGGGGACCCAAGGGTTTGAGACCCTAGGGAGCCAACCCATCCAGAGAGGTAGTCATGACGAGGTGGGGGACCCTGGGGGCCCTGGAATCAGATGGCCTGGGGACCCAGAGTATCCAAAGAGAAAGCCTGGACTTCAGGGACCTGGTCCGTAGACCCTAGGGACCCGGAGGTCCCAGCATTAGTGCACTTTGGCAGAGATGAGAAAGTGTCAATAAGTAGTTTTGGTGATTGGTAGTATTTCCATGAATAGCACATATACTAAAACACTAGAATGAGTATATTGTTGTTAATTATGACTGAAATATAAAGTCCATAATTACGCAAGGCAATCAATTAACTTCAAAGTTCAACATGAACAAATATTAAAGGAAATAACTAGAGAAAATATTATAGGGGAGATTTGACCTAGAAGACAAATCTTGAAAAGGTAAAGAAAATACTAGACAAAATGTTATAAATGGAGATTTGACCTACAGGACAAAGTTTGCTTGATCCTCATAGCTAAGCCCCCATGAACTTTAGCTTTCTATAGTGCTCAGATAATCAGTGACCTTCATTTCGATGCATCTCACGTATCCTTCTTTGATCGTTCATAGCAACAAATATGTATCCACTCCATCGCTTTTAGCAAAGAAGCATACAATAATAAACAACTTTAATAATTAAGTTGTCAAGTGATTCAAGTGTTTTCTATTGCAATGTAAACTGTGAACAGTTAATCATGAATGAAGTACTTAACCGAAAAAAATCTAGAAAGCACACACAATTCACCCAAGAAAATGGATAAATTCAACGAAGAACTCGAGAAATATTTTACATGGAGATTTGACCCACTGGACAAAGCCAGGTTGCTTGTTCCTGAAAGCATGCACCCATTCACTTTACCTTTCTAGAATGCTCAAAATACAATAGCACTACCTAGTACGTATTAAGTAAACTAGACTTCCAAAAGGTCGCCTGCTCCAAGTCCAAGTGCAACCCCTACAAGCCCCACCTCCCATGATACCTCATTTCAGCTCGGCAAATCTCTTTCCAGAGGGGGACCATCTGGTACGTGCCACACACAAAAACTAGCCCTCCACTCAGGTTAGGAAGCAAGCATAGTACTGCAACAGGATACATATACTTTGTGTGGAGATTTCGGAACAAACAACTCCCACTAGGCGCTGTTGGGCACTGACCCAACCAAAAAGAAGCAAGAAGAACCAAAAGGGATTCGCTCAAGAGCAGTATCTCGTTTTGTAATAGGGCGCCGGACGCGGGAGAGGGGCCGGTAGGAGTGGGAAGAGATACGATCGATCCATATATGTAGAGAGAAAAGTTAATCGAGCACTACTACTTCCTTAATTCATTTGACTACACTAGACAGCTCTCTGAACGGTAAGATTCTCCCAAAGTGAGGAAGCGAAAATGCATGAATGCGTGCGTGGTAGAGAAGGAGAAAGAGGAACCCATGCATGCACCTCATGTCGTCGGGTAGTATATATTACCAAATCATCTCTTGGTAAGGTGGCCGAGTGTTGCGTACACGATGACTTAATCTAGTGCTCACTCACTTTTCCCACGGTTCTTCACTCGATCAGAACTTTGTCATGCCACAGAACTTTGTCGATTCGGCACACGCAGCTACATGTAACTGGACGATCTACACTACTAGAATGGAGATGAAAAGAAGAGAAAGGGATTGATTGCATGGAGCGCAAGGATCTGATCGTAAAGCAAAGGGAGGGAGGGACAGGGCGCCCATATATCCCGGGACGCATCGCTCTCCATCCAATAACGCACCGTAACATGATGGATAGGGCCGAAAGGAAGCAGCGCCGAATGCGCGAGGGATGCTCCCCAGTATCTCCGATCATGGCGCCTTGCTCGCTAGGAGTATAATCATTCAACTCGCACCCCACCCCACCTGTTTTCTATTCCATTGAGGATGGAAGTCCATGATATCACCATATCATCGCTCCATACCATACATGCATGATTCATCGGCCCATCCGGCCGGGTTATAGGGGTGCCGGGTTACGATCGCTGCCCATGCCGTTCAAGTCCCGATTCCCGATCGCCGCTCAGAAGCTTCCAGCCTGACACGTCCAGAATGTAACGGAGTACTCAGCTACTACTATAGCTAGCCACACTTACGTAGCGGATCGAACTGAAACCCGTTGCGTTGTGTGATGGACGGCAGACAACCCGTTAGACATGCCATGTGCCCCACGGAATACAATATCTGCCCCGAGACCCGGAAAACCGCGTACGCATCCACCCATCCGAATTAGCTAGTAGGATAATCAATCGATCAATCAATCAAACAGGATCTGGATTGTTTAGTTTAGGTACATGTAGCTAAACAATTGGGAGATACAATACTCCATCAAGCTAGTGTGTACTATACTATCGTACAGCCAGGCCGATCGGCACCGGCGGCGACGCACATCGGCACATGGCCTGCCGCGCCGTGTAGCCCGTGGACCGAGGGATCCCGGACGGTCAATCGTGCGCCGCCCGCGCCCGGGCCCGCGCTGTCGCCGGCCGACCCGGCACGCTGCGCCCCAGCCACCCCGACACCCCAGCCTAGCCACACCACACCACACCACACCCAGCCCCCGCCGCGTGCCGCGCTCGATCGTTGCACCTACGTGTCCGCGTATGTCATTGTCAGCCCATGCGCTGGCTCTATGCCAACTTACTCGCGATGCCCTTCGCCTCGCCTCGCCGCCTATAAAACATGGGCGCCAACCCTGGGCCAGCCAACACAAGCAAACACACATCGTCTTCTCACAGAGCATCAGATCTCATTCACATCGCATCCAAACGTACTTCTAAACTTCTTCCCTACCGCAAGCACTACGCGGCATCTTCGCACGTCCACTGGAAATGGAAGCTACCGACAACCTCCTCATGGCCACCGAGCTCAGGCTGGGCCTCCCCGGCACCGACGACAAGCCACACAAGATCGCCTCCGTGATGTCGCCGCCAGCGACTCCCAGGGGCAAGAAGCGCACCCTGGACGCCTTCGAGGCCACCGCCTCCGATGAGGCCGACAAGTCCGACGACGTCGAGACCGCACCCCCCGTGGCCAAGTGAGTACCAGTCCAACCCCTTCAGCCTCCGGGCTCACTACCTTATTCTTCTTCCTCCAACTCCAAGGCCAGGGTTCTTACATGCATGCTTGTCTCAACTCTCGCAGGGCACAAGTTGTCGGGTGGCCGCCGGTGAGGCGCTGCTTCCAGGCGGCGGCGAGCAAGAGCAAGGCGAAGAAAGCGGACGAGGTCAGCAGCAACAACACGCCGTCTGCGGCGGCGCCGGCGAGCACCAACGGCTCCTTCGTCAAAGTGAGCATGGACGGAGCGCCCTACCTGAGGAAGGTCGACATGAGGATGTACAAGGGCTACAGGGAGCTCAGGGAGGCCCTGGAGGCCATGTTCGTCTGCTTCTCCGGGGCAGACGGCGGCGCTTCCAACGGCGGCGGCGCAAACCCGGCAGAGTACGCCATCACCTACGAGGACAAGGACGGCGACCTCATGCTTGTCGGAGATGTGCCCTTCGAGTAAGTCTTGATTCATTTCATCACTTCTTCATCTTCAACATATATTAGGTGACTGTGAACTAAAGATTATTTTGTGAAGCAGTGACTTATGATCTTTGTTCTTGCGTTTTTGCAGTATGTTCAGCGGCACATGCAGGAAGTTGAGGATCATCAAGAGATCCGAAGCCACAGGCCTGGGATCCAAATAATGAAGACTTGAGAAGCAAGATGATATCATGGGCTCTCTCTTTTTTTTTCTTTTACGGTCTCTTATACTTTTTGTTCTTCGATCTGGGTTCGATCACCAAGCCAAAAGGGATGAGCTTGGTGCATCAGAGAGCACACATGGATGTGTGCCCTTTGTTTGGGTCCTTGAAGTAGGCCTTTTTAGAAGCACAAAGGAGATGTGGAGATTTGGGTTAAACTCTCCATGTGTTTGTACAAACGAAACAGTTATATTGATTGTTGATTACTCATCACCATGCATGTTTTGCTGAGGGGGCTTTCCTTCCAGTTTCCCCTTGGTTGTGCTTTTGTATTCAAGTTGTCAAGTCACTTTATCATCAACACTATTATGTTATTTGTTGTTTGTGAGTACCACTTGCTTATGCACTCTCAATTCAAGTCCAGGGATGCTTAGGTGCGGTGGACAGTGATATCCGCGACAATCAAGCATTTCTACAATATTTCGATCTGTTTTCTGAGTATATGATACAACCAAATTGGATGGATCTTCCACTTGTTTAGCTAAGAGTGCAAACACAGATGCAACACATGTGGTTTCTTTTGTATCACCGCAACATTTTAGGAGCATCATTAAATCAATCAGAGGACTCTCAAAGATATTGTGTACGGTTTCAATATGCTTAGAGAAATTGATAGATTGGATAAGAAACCTTTTGGATGTTAACTAAAAATTGATATGTAGGACTAGAAACCTGATAGTGTTACTTATGAGCCACTTCTCATCTGATACCAAATAGAAATTTCCATTCGAGAGTTCATATGCAAACTATGTAAAAAAA
The DNA here is from genome assembly GCA_011799875.1 of Thinopyrum elongatum. NCBI lineage: Eukaryota > Viridiplantae > Streptophyta > Magnoliopsida > Poales > Poaceae > Thinopyrum > Thinopyrum elongatum. Next base: position 467,281,947 of record CM022301.1, on the reverse strand, counting down.
AACGCCATAGTGCCACTTCCGTTCCGACATGGTTTTCAATCCTGTTAAGATTCAAGAGTTTCTAACATCACATTCCAGTGTTTTAGAATCTTGCGAACCGTGGAGGCTCTGTTGAATCTTAGACCTAATGACACTACGAAAGGAAGGACGACTAGTTCCATCCGAATCTTTAGCCCATGTTCCCAGAGACGTTGACTTGAAACGGGACCATGTGCCGCTGATGAGATTAAAATTCGACCACGGCCTCATTCATGGCCGATTACTCGATCCAAAATACCAATTGTAGATAGCAAGCTCAGTCAAACGAGAGAGAGAGAGAGAGAGCGAGAGAGAGAGAGAGAGAGAGAGAGAGAGAGATTCACCTAGACTGGTCAAGCGAGTAACACACACGGCCCATGCAAACCGGGCTGCATTTTGCTGTCAACACATGCGCCGGTCGATCCGTGGGCGGACAGCGCGCATGTGGTGCACATGAGCGCTGGATCCAAGCGTCCACACCACCGGCATCGATCAATCAATCGAGTGAGGTCTTCATCATCTTCTCTCTTTTTTGGCCGGAGGAAAGAGTAAGCTCTTTATCGCACTTCTCAAGAGAAAATGACACAAACTGACTGCAACCATCTTTATAGAAGCACAAAAGAAATCAAAGCCACCCTTTTGTGCCTTCTGGGATGGTCTTTATGGCCTTTCCCCCCTATTTTTTTACCGGGAAGAGTGAGGTCTTCATCCACATCCCAAGACCAAATTAGCCATCTTTATTGGTATTGTTTTGAGTCTAATTGGCCATCTTTATTAAGAACTTAAGATACAAGAGAAAACGAAGTCTACTACTATACCCCTTGTGCCTTCTGGGATGGTGCGATGGCTTGGCTGCTGGAGTAGATGGTGCCTGGAGAAACGGTAGCCACATGTGCCCTTCAAAAAAGAGAGAGGGAGAGAATAGCCGTCTGGTCGACACAAATTTCGGTGCAAATCATCATTGTCTGGTCGACATATTTTTCGGTGCAAATCATCGTTGTCTGGCCAGGGGCATCAGAGTATCGACGTGTATCCTGCTGGTTCGATGTGCGCCCCTCACCAGTGAGATATATACTCCTAACACAAGTTGCGATATTCGGGGACAGATTCGACAGCGCAGAAACCTCCCACGTATAAACTGCGAAGTCTTGTTAGTCATCTGATTAGACGGGACACGACTGACAGAACGCATCAACTGATGTGCGGACGATAGAGCTTCTCGTACATAGCCATGTTCACAATTTGTCATTACCACCGACGTAGAACAGATGGACTAATAATTAAGCTTCCGGAGCCTACCTATGTACAACAAAAACCGAGACGCGCAGATGACTTGGCGCAACTAACGCACCTTTCTACTCCCTCTGTCCCAAAATAAGTGTCTCAACTTTGTACTACCTCTAGTACAAATTTGTACTAAACTCAAGACACTTATTTTAGGACGGAGGGAGTACATGATACGATACTGGAGCTGGCTGGATGCTTGGGGGATCAGAAGCTTCCTCCCTCCTATAGCAGGGCTTAGTCGCTGTTATCAGATGTCATGAAGTCGTCGGCATACATGTAGGAGACTGGTTTCCTCTGCTTGTCCTGCAGGGAACCCATCCTCGAGTCCAAGATCGCCAGCTGGGAGACGACCCAGTTGGGGTTATTCCTCCCCTCAACCCACAGCGCTTCGCCGGTGCTCTTGTGCTTGAAGTCTGGATACCTTGGGTTCTTCTGTTGACACATACGTAAAATCATTAGTCATCATCGTATGGATTAGGCGGAGGGGGCATATATTTCTTCGAAGAAAACGTATGATGGCCAAATCATTGGTGCAAACAAATGAATATACATGAATAAAAATGCAACCGACTGCTAAGATAAAGCTTGTGGTTGTGGGGTGGAGGCTAGGAAAGGAAGATGGCACGGAATTTCACAACCTAACACGGTGTGGCTGAACCTAACATGATGAATCCTTTTTGCAAGTTATTAAGAAGAAAAGTCAGAGCTATTTGGAGATTCTAATTATAAAATTAGACCAAACTAAAACTAATGGCAGTCCCGTGTAATACAATATCTTGTAGCATGGAGAGGGGGAATAACGTAAACCAAATTGATTTAGTGCACCTCCATAAAATTAATAGTTATCGATTTAGCGTACCTCCATAAAATTACATAAAGTTTCAGAAAATCTGTAAAATAGTTATCGATCTAGTGTTGTGCCTCCATAAAATTAATCTAAAATTCTGCAAATGTTTGGCAAGATGGAAAAGAAAGAATACTAGAGAACTGTTCGCCCAAAGAATTTCATGAAAACTACTCCCTCCGTCCCATAATATAAGAGCGTTTTTGACACTACGCTAGTGTAAAAAACGCTCTTATATTATGGGACGGAGGGAGTAAAAAATTATGAACTACATGTAAATAGGGAGATAACAATAAAAGTGACCATCCACACAAAATTCCTATTTCCTCCGTTCCGAATTATAAGATGTTCTAACTTCTTTCTGATTCGGGTATATATAGACGCATTTTACTGTGTTTGTTCACTCATTTCTCAGTCCGTATGTAGTCCACATTGAAATATCCAAAACATCTTATAAAAGTGAACAGAGGGAGTGCTTTGTTACTCCTAATGCTTATAGAGGAGAGAGAATATAGGGAGGGGATCCAAGTGAGTGGAGATGAGAACAGGAGGAAGATAACCCATCCACCCCATCACATCATTTTTTATCTTGTCGGTGATCATAATCTTTCTCCTCTAGTCCAATAGCTCGCTTGGCTAGCTCAATGCTAGCGTATACGACCAGATCTCATCCTTTCCCTCTCATGTCCAGCGATCATGAACAGAGATATTGACGTGGCATCAACCACAGCAGTGCACCAACAGCAACAGCTTCAGCGATGAAGAGGCGCAACAACAGTGGCAATAGCCAATAGCAATGACGGAAAACAATGGTGGCAGCTCACATTCCTCCCTTGTGGTCCATGCCCCCCTGATTTATGGGTCTTGTTCCCAGCAAATTATATCGCTGGCAAACCCTAAAGCACATATCACATTTGACCACACATTTGGAAACTATGGTGTACTATACATATCATGGCGACCAAGGTTTTTAAGGCGGCCATAAGGTGATCAACCCCTGCCTTACCACCTAAGCTCCTAAGGTGGAAGAAATGTTTGGGCGCTGCCAGGGCACCTTACAGCCTAAGCGGCGTCTAAGTGTCGCCTATGGACACCTTAAAAACATGGATGGTGAATAATTTTACTGTGTCACATTTTACTTTCATTTGTTACTGGTCTTTTTTAGAAATTCAAGATGAATAATTTTGACAATTCTCTGTGAGCATATGACACTGAACCACAGTTTTAAGACGGTAAAGCAAGGCAGGGGCGAGGCCCCTAAGCCCTGCCGCCTTAGCATTTAAAGATTTAAGGCGGGGAGGTAAGGCGTGGCAAGGCGATGCCTTAGCCATTACAGGAACAGAACAGTGGGCAGTTTAGCACATATATTACAATGGGAAATGGAAAAGAGTGAAAAATGGCCCACTAGTTATGCACTTCCCCATGGCCCAAAAGCCCAAGTAGTAGCCATATACTCCTCCCATGGCCTAATACCACTGCCCCTCTGTTCTCCCTCAGCACAACCACCACACATCTTCTGCTCCTTTCCTCCTGATACAAGCACATAACCCTCACACTCATCCCTTCTCCTCACAACCACACCGGACCCTACTCCCTCACTGCAACCTCTATTCATCCTCACAACAACAGCAGAGTAGATCGGGGAGGGAAAGTCAAATGTGGAAGCACACACACGACAGGACGCTCGCCGAAGTGCAGGAGGCGGCGGGATCGTCATCTCCAAGCCCCAGGGGCAGCCACAGCGAGGAACATGAAGTGGGAGAGACCCCTGGAGGCGGCAGACACTTCAACAAGGCAGCCATATGCTAGATGTCTAAGGCACAGGTGACACCTTACCACCCTAGGGCTCCTCAGCACTGAAGCAACACTTAGGCAATGCCTTGCAATCCTGACTGACACAAGTGATAAGTCATAAACCACTAAAATTTGATTGTGCAACTCAAGCAGCAATATTGCCACAGTACTTATGTTGATTAAGTTGGCACAAAATATATAAGGTGTGCAGAACACTGACGAAGGGCCCAGGCACTCTTCTAAAATTTCGGAAGCCATGCCCAATCTTCCTGTCCAAAGGGAAAATACAAGCCCTGAGTCTTGAACCAAAGAAAAAAACAACATTAAAGAGAGTTCTTATTTTATTTCATGTTTCTCGGCTACATTCAGCATCTCACCATTTTTATTTTCCATGTTGGCTACTCATCAAGACTCCTCTCTGTCTCTCAACTAAGTGATCCTAAAAATGCAGGAATAGGAAGAACACGAGAATAGGGTAGGAACGAATGCGTAAAACAGAGGACTGGTAAACCCATTCCTATGATCCAAAGGGGCCTTAACAGTGTACCAATGTTTTGTACTCAGTCATTTGCTAATGGATGCGCACTCCTAAAATGTGTGGTTTACATACAAAGACAGACATTAGCACATAGAAAACAATATAAGTCAAAGCATCTAAAATTCTAAATGCCCCAAAAGGAATAAAAGAAGGAGACATAACCTTATCTTTCCTGTTATCCCACCATTCAAGAGGATTAGCAAAGAATGCTTGCCACAGTGCTTCAGTTGAACGAGAGGAGGAACTCATGTAATCTCCCTTTTTGTTCTCAGTTGAACCAGAGGTAGAATCATTACCAACATACTCTCCATGCTTTCCACCTTTAATTCACAACCAAGTGTCACCCATTACTATTTTTCAATATACTTTTCTAACATCAATATACAGCTACCTAGCATGCAGTTATGTGTATCACTGGACTAGAGCCTCTTAAGAGTTGAGACCAGGCTATATACATACAGGAAAGATGTAATTTTGAACCAAGAATGCCCAGTTAAACAAATCCATAAAACTTGATCCAATTCAGTGTGCAAATGTCTGACAATCAAGCAAGAAAGAGTACTCATCTTGTGTTGCAATTTTTGGCACTATAATCCAGGATAAATTTGGCTACATAAGATAACTTCTCACAGCCTTCTCTGCAATCTTTCAAAAGTAACTTGCTATATTCTAAAAGGTGCACATGATATAACACTTTAAATAGAGGGGCCTATAACACGTGACTTTGAAGACTACAGAACAATATCCAAGCTCCAGAATGGTTAGACATTGAACATCTACAGTTTGAAGGAAATGTGAGCACTACAAAATGTAAACAATTACAGTACTGCCATCTACTGAAAGTAAATATCACGAATAGGCAAATAAATAACCATAAGACAAAAGTATAAACAAGTGAGAAGAGAAGCAGTAGCTTTACGATACGAAATGAAGATATAAGCAAGCCAGCTCGAGTTAAATCCATACCGTCCTGGCTTGACTCTGAATATAACCGCACAGGTTGGAAGGACTCAATGAAGTTGAACTGTTGAACGACAACCTGCAAAATATACGATACTGTTCAAAACCACGAGAAAGAGCACTGATGGCAACAGCATGAAAAGAAAATATGTTAACTCAAACACAAATTATTTGCAGAGATATACCTTGTAGTAAACCTGCCTCTTCTCAGGCCCCTCATCAACAGTATCTGATACAAGCCGTCCAGAAACAAATATTCGATCTCCCTGTTTTACATGCTCAGAAGCCACAATAGCCAAGTCGTCCCAAAATGCAAGAGTTACCCTACAACCACCACCCATTAAACACACTTATGATTAATAATTCATATTAAGAATGTAATAGACAATTATGTAAACCATTATTTAACATGTGACGAACAGATGGTACAGCACGATTACATAGCAACAAAGAGGTACAGTTCCAAATTATGCTTAAGTGATGCAACAAACTTTAGTTTCGGGTTAGCAAACTTATTGGTCAAAGGGAAACAATTATTGCATCATGCAAAGCGGAGTTTCAGACTTAACTAATATGTTAATCATGCTGTTGACTTCATGCTTAATCTGTACCATGCTCTCAGTTTCATGCTTAACCTGTAAATGATGCTTGCAGAAGATGTCCACAACACGTTTGTTGATAACATATTTCTGAACCTTGTCAAGTGGTACATAACTCTTATAGCTAGCTAACAACCCCAAGGAAGAAGCATACTTAAATTTTCCTGCCCCAACCAAAGTCCCTTTAAACTGAGGAATCAATCTACGGCAAGGAACCGTACATAGTGCACGTTTGTTCTATTAGTAATTTGAAATATCTCCATATTTACATCAACAGCAAATTGATGGCCTATTGATTGATGGTACAAAAAAAGGGCAAATTGCTCCCCACTGCATAGTGCCGAACATTTGGCGGCATCCATGAACTACCATGCTAGTTACACTAATAAACATGGCCAAACACGTTAACGGCATCCACGCGAGCTGTAATCACGAGCTAGCACAGCTCAGGCTCAGCCAATGCCGAAATTACTTACCATGTGGTCTCGGTGGCCGACTTCCAGACGGCAATGCGCCCCCGCGCGACGGAGGCGCCGCTGGGAAGCTGGCGCAGCTCGATGTCGGTGCCCACCGTCCCTATAAGCCGCACCGAGTTGCAGAGCTCCCTGCTCCACGGGATCTCGTCCGGCCGCTGCGTCGTCGGAGCCGCCTGCTGCGGCGAGGCGGCATCGTCGTAGCCGGCTGCGCAGCGGAGGCGGCCGCTCCGCGAGGGCAGCGGCGGCAGGCGGAGATGGGAGGAGCCGAGGAGGAGACCACGGCGGCGGCTGGGGCTGGGGCTCGGGCTCAAGGTAGGGTTTAGGGTTTTGAGCGGGGAGGCGACGGCGAGGAGAGCCATGGCGATAATTTCGGATTTTGCTTTCCTTTCCACTCCCGAGAGTGTGGCCTCCTGAGTTTATTGCCCGGGGGGAAGGTGCCCCGCTTCTTCTTTCTCTGCTGCTGGGGCCCAAAACGTTCGGCTATAGTGGCTGACAATGCGGGCCCACCCGCAAGTGTCTCGACTATAATCCTGTTACATCCTCACTACTACAAATCCAACTGAGTTAGCAATGTCAGGCACAATTCTTCACAGCTCTATTCCAAACTGATGTACTAGTACTCCATAATTTCGACAGGAAAAACAGCAGAGATGTACAAAAGTAACTTCATACATTGATGTACACAAGTAACCTCATACATTAGCAACATGGTATTTAAGAGGGGACACATTTTCGCCGGTTACAAATAATATTGCTGGATGGCCTGCAAGAACAACAAAAACAGGGAGCAATGTGCTAGAACATCACGATGTTTTTACATACACAACTTTACTCTTCTAGTTCACGATCGTTGGCCCGGTCCTCATGTGCTCTCTTTCCTACTCGATGCCTCTAGCTCCCTTTTCTCTTCATCGTCGCTGCTGCTGACCGCCGTGGGGGTTGCCGGTGGAGGCTGGTCGCCGCCTTCCTCGGGTTCTTTCTTCAGTTCTGTTTCGAACTCCTTAGCTGCCTGAGAGTGGGTTTAGATAGACAGACAGGTAAGGAAACAAATCATAAACTGGAACTGAATGGTCTGCCTACAGAGAAGAGTAACAGTAATATGGCTCGATAGGACAAAACAAACTAGAGCAGCGTCCCTCAGAATATACAAACAAGTGCTAGGTCTCATGTATATAGCTACATTTGTTAGGAACACTCTTGTCATCTTTAGAGTTGACAGTGCTCATTTTTCAGACATGTAGAGGCAGCGAAGGAGGAGCATGCAAGCACATGTTTTTTACATTGAATCCAGGACTATGTGATTTGGATATTTGATCATAATGCATATCAGAACGTATCACTGGTGCAGGAGGAAATCAGGTTTGTGCAGTGCAGACCTTCTGCCTAGCAATGTATTTAGCATAACTCTCTATTTCCCTCCAATACTTGTCCCATATTCCCATTGCTTCACGGACAAATCAAACGACTAGAGCACATAGACCCCAGACCAGAGAAACATACTCATGCTGGCTCAGGCTGCAAGTGGACACAGGCTGCCCGCGGTGCCCACATAAAAGCCCACATAATCAGCCTTCGTGGACACCCACGGATAGAGCAGTGGAATATGTGGGATATGTGGGCTGTTCCGCGGCGCCCGCATCCCGCGATGACGCAATGGAGATTAGCGCGGCACTACCATCCTGCTCCGTCATGGCCTCAACACCGCCGTCCAGTTCCGTCATGGAGATCGCAGCGCCGCGCTGGCCGTTCCCATGTCTGATTCCTGTCATCAGCGAGCCCCTGTTGCGCCCCATTAATCGAGTATCGAGCAGTAGCAGCGGCGACTAATCGCCCTGGGGCCTGTGGCAGCGGGACACACGCCGCCTGCACCTCCCCCTCGTCCTCGACGCCGTCGTTGCCTACTCGCCGTACATGCCTGAATCCGCGCATGAGGTGAACTAGTTCAATCTCTCCATGGGGAAACTGAGGGAACTGGTTAAAAACTGAACTGAAGCATTATGAACTGGTTCAGACTTGCCTGCTGCAGGTAGGGGGCATGTAGCTAGCTGCAGTGTTACCCACCAGGCCAATGACATTTCAGTTGCTCGTACGTATGTGCCCAGGCTCCTTCCACCAGGCCAATGGCGTTTCATTTGCACGTATGTACGTGTCCAGGCTTCTTCCGCGTACAACATCTGCTCTGCGTCACAGGGCGTCGCGTACATCCGTTCTCGATCGAGAAAACTTTATCGGGATGCGGGCTATCCCACTAAACCCACATACCCACTTAACAATATGCGGGCTTTCGCGGATATCCCACTTAACATATGCGGCAATTGTGGGGCGGACGCGGGCATCCCGCTTAGCGTCCCACTTACAGCCTGAATGCTGGCCCATGCATCAGCAAGTGCTAAGCACAAATCAGCATGGTTGCATGAACTAAAAGGAATGGGACAACCACGCACATTTGGACTGGATAACATAACACAACATTGAAAAGCAGACGACAGCATGAAGCAAAGACCAAGATCATCTACTAAGGCATATATGCATATGTACCCGTTGAATGAATTCCTTGATGACTTAATCTGATAACTGCAAACCACGCAGACTAGCTCAAGCTTGCCTGGTGGTAAATCAAAATGGACACAGTGATCATGCTTAAAGCTTCAAAAGTTCAAATATTGCCAAAGTATCCCGTCTTAATCTATAAGTTTCTCACATCAACCCATATTTCCAGATTGACACGCTTATGCGCAATGAAAATGCTAGAGCTAGTTCAGTTCACGTTAAAATGATTGAAATGACAGAACACATGCATGCAGTAGCAGAAACCCCACTCACAGTTACATTTGTAAGTAAATATAGCACAATAGCGACCACGAATACCCATTTACAGTTTACAATAAATAAAGTGCTATAGCTGATCAGGTAGCAGCATACGAAAAGTACCAAAATCATTTACTTCAATCAATTGGCAAAAAGCATGTCCCATGGTGTTAAAGCCCTAATGTTTCAGCGATTTGACTACCTGAATTAGGCATCTAGAAATCGAGTAGTGATTTTCAGTCACCCTTCCCTATGACTTTGTTATAATTCCAGGATTTCATAAGAGAAATAATTTCGCTATTTTACAAACGGATACACGCTATCTTTACTAATTTAGGCTCCGATTCCGTACCTGCTGGAAGCTCTTGACGGTCTTGCCGACGCTGCGGCCGATCTCGGGGAGCTGCTTGGGCCCGAACAGCAGCGCCGCGACGCCGGCGATGACGACCATCTCCGGCACGCCGAGCCCGAACAGGCACTTGCAGCCGAGCGCACCGCCCCCCGCGCCCGTCCGCCTGGGCCGCGCGGCCACCGCCACGGAAGCCGCCGCCACGGCGAGCCCGCTGCCCGCGGCGAAGGAGGACGCCCTAGAGGAGAGCCCCGCGGCGGCGAGGCGCGCTCGGTACGCCGTACTCCTCGCCGGCGGTGGCGCTAGGGAGGAGGAGTAGGTCGCGACTGGAGCAATCACCATGGCTGTCGCTCGCTCGCCGGAGTGATAGGAAATGGGAGGAGTCGCGGAGATTTTTCTGATGGGATAGCGTTCTGTGGTTTCTGCGTTAGCACGTGCTTCTCTCGTGCCTCGACGTGCACATGGGCCGTCATATGGTCCGGCCCATATGATTGGGCCACTGACAATAGGCTATAATTGTTTTGTGCGAGCAGGCGAGAAATAAACATCACTGATTTTCTGCAAAAAAGAAGAACATCACTGATCTTCCGAGTTTCAGTCCAATGTCTATCTCTGATCAGATGCCCAACATTGGTGCAATTGTTCTTTCCCCTAAAACCAGTGCTGCAACTGTTCTTCTGTGATTTTGATGACTACATCGTCTTGCAGTTTTTTCTTTTAAGTAAGGTGCTCGCAAAAAAAGTTGCTCGTGCGGAGAAGGGCATTTTGAAGGACGAGCTCCATGGCACTTTTTTTTTGAAAAAAAAAACATATTTTGAAGATTCAATAAATTATAAGGAAATCACACGCCTTTATATTGATGTGTTTTACATGTGTGTAGAGTCTACATTATGGTGAGAGCTACACAAAAAAGACAAATTTGTGCATTTTTATAGTGAACAGTGTAATTACTGTTCACCATTTCAAAATCATGATTTTCTCCTTTTTATATAGCTGTCGCCATAATGTGTTTCATCTTCAAATTTTACACACATGTACTATACATCCATATGAACGCGTGCGATTTTTTAGATTTTTTTGAAACTTCAAATGAGATTTTCATCGGTGGTGATGATCCAACGGTCTTGAAGAGCTCCAACCAGTCTTGGTGGCATTGTTGAACTATCTTTTTAGCTCTCGATGACCTCGTTCTAATGCTTATGTGTTGCGGGAGGCGACGGTGTCCACGATTTGTTTTGTTGGTGCGTGCTCGACGTTTTGGAAATCCAGTGTTCACGTGGGCTCTCGGCTGCGTGGTTCTGCCTTGTCGGCAGTGCAATGCCCTTCGATCCTGGGCGAGAGGGCAATGGTGTAAACATATGCCACTTTGACAACGTCTGGCCGACTAGGAGCAATAAAGGTGAGATCTTTCTCTGATGGCCTCCCTCTCTTCAGGATATCACCTTCCCGCTCTGGTGTAGTCAGCAGGGTGAACAAGGCCTCGACATTGTAGCTATTTTGCTTCCTTGTTCATTGTCTATTACTCCCTCCGTCCCATAATATAAGAGTGTTTTTTACACTACCCTAGTGTAAAAAACGCCCTTATATTATGGGATGAAGAGAGTAGTTGTTTCCTTAGCACTATTGTAGCTGTTTTTTTTTTAATGTCTATATGTTAGTCACTGCAATTTCTGATCGGTTGTTGGCTTTATATTAACATAAAGTCGGGTTCATCTTGAACCTTTATTTAAAAGATATACTTCATCCATTCATAAATATAAGATGTTCTAGTTTTTTTATGAATTGAATGTATATATACACGTTTTAGCGTGTTTGTTCACTCAGTTTGGTCCGAATGCAGTCCCTGTTGATTGTTGAAATATCTAAAACATTTTATATTGGTGAACGGAACGAGTAATTTATCACGTGCAACGTGCCAAACTGTTGTGGAATATATGCCGTCGTACGTGTTTATCATCGCCAGCTATCGTCTCCATTTTCCTCTCCGCTGACGGTGGTACTCATGACGATAGGCCTACCAAGAAAAAGATGATAAGAACAGAAGATTATTTTGGCTTCTCTTTGCAATGTCTGTCGATTCAGAATTGGCAGCAGATTGTCAAACACCAACCTCAGTATGCATGCGTCTCTCTATTCGCTCATGCTGCAGCTGCTCCATTGCACCTATTTTCTTCTCGTGGCCTTGTCGGCCAGCACACATACTCAATTGCAATACCTCATTTTCCCTTTTCACCAGTTTAGACCGGAGAACCTGCAAACTACAGTAGCTTCAGAGAATTAACTACTGTAGGAGATAAGCTGGCATTGCAAGTTACTTGTAGTTTTGTCCCTAAGCTAGTGTCATGTTCCTTAATTCCATGATGCCCATGTCAAGGTCTCTCCTTTTTCGCCCGCTGGTATCTCACCCAGTACCCACTCGCTTTCGTCGACATCGATCAACTCCTAGGCTTTCTGAACCTAGTATTTTGACTTCTCATTCACTACTGCCCACTGACGCCGGCAATAGGTTTACCATTGATGCTGATCACTTGACACAAATTAGGAGTTCCTGAAACTAGAATGTGCGTGCTAATCACTTGACATAAATCACCAACACCTTAGGCTCCGCTTGGAATGGGTGTAAATTTTTACACCTGTACTTATTTTACACATGTAAAATACCGGTCATAGCTGATTTTCCGCCTGGAAACAAAACGACCAATCCAGATCTGTAAATCTAAACCAGACGAATACAAGCAAAAACGCTAATCCAAGCGGGCCCTTATGCTCCACAACATCATGTAAACTTTTGTGCAGTATTGAATAAAAACTGTTCATTGTACCATGCCAAGCATCCATTTTCCAGTTCTGACATGCATGCATTTCCGTAGTGCACACCAGCTATTGGAATCGATTGCTTCTGTTTGACCACGACTTGCACTAGTCTACTTTTACCGAGATGCTTACTCGTCGGTAGCTTCCAATCAACCTACTACCAACCGTGTGCGTCAGGAACAGCAATTACGGCATATTCTTCAGCAAGGCAGATTCATTGGCGCTTCAAAACGGACGGACGCGGATGATTCTTCCATATATGGGCAATCATCAGGCCACCACTGAAGGACAGGCATGAAGGAACTGACATGGAAAACGACCAGCACAACAAACAAGAACGCGCTGAGATATTGTTGCGAGTTAAGACAGGAAATTCGTTCCTTGGTCCTTTTCGATTTCCAAATCCTGGCAATAATTACCGTAGTGGCCATTAATGTGCATGCAGCAGCTACTACTAAATACTCGCTCCATCTCAAAATAAGTGTCTCAATTTGTACCGTCCCAAAATAAGTGTCTCAATTTGTACTAAGCTTGAGACACTTATTTTGGGACGGAGGGAGTAACGTATGCATAATTCGTAGGGACAGTTGCAGGCAGCAGAGCTGCAGTTTTCTTCTGGTTCAGACGTTCAGCAGAGTAGAGTACCTGCCAGGGAAGAAGAGTTTATTGTGCTTGAAGGATAACACCTTGTTGTAGTAGTAGCTGTCATGGCACTAATTTATTAGCACTAATTGACTTTGGAAAGCCCTCAGGTTTGCATCATGCATGTGGTGTTTTCAAACAATGTTACTTACAACCTTAATCATGTCGCCTATGGGCTAAGGCTACCATATAGTATCATTAGATTCAAGCCTTCAAGTTGAAGGTAAGCATCACAAATCATGGTTCAACTAACAATCTGCCATCTCCTTGCAGCAAAGAACAATCAAATCACAAGCATCACTATCATTGAATGGACTAACAACCAGGGAAAAAAATTATGTCATTGTGTTAAATTTAGGTTCCAATTTGGTGCATGCAGTGTACTATCAGTGTATGGTTGTGTTCATATAGTCAAAAGATCAACACAATTATAAGGCAAGGTTATTATCATTAGATTCAGACCTTCAGGCTAGCACCACAAAGACACAGAATCTAGATTCATTCCCACAAAATTTCTAATCACAAACATCAAATCAGAGTGAATGAACTAATAACAAATCTACCCCCTTCAATCTGCCACAAAGTCCTAGTTAGCTCTTTCTGGCATCAGATCATACATGTACATCCCCCAACTCCGTCCTCACAATTCCTCGCATCCATGCCACGCCATGACCACCTCCCCAAGCTCCGTCCTAAGCGCGTCCCATCCGAACGCCTGGACCTCGTCGTCGTCGCCGGCCTCCAGCCGAAGCTCGACGAGCATCAGGGGCGGCGCCACCTCCGACATCTCCATGGACATGGCCACGAGCCCCGACAGGCCGCCTAGTGGCAGCCGCTCTACTCCTTTCTTGCCCACCATGAAGTAGCCGAGCTTTGCGCCCGACTGCCCGAGCTGCTCGACCATCTGCTCCGGCGACGCCGTCGTCATGAACCGCTTCTCCCGGCTCCGCCGGTTCTCGCCGAAGAGTCCCGACAGGTCGAGCCCCGGCGACATGCTTATGATGTCGAACGCGTTCAGCGCCGGCGGGGCCTGGAACAGGAGGTCGCGCTCCGGCGCGCCGCCTAGGAGGCTGCCGAGCTGCGAGTCGAGGCTGAGCGACCGTTTGAACCACGGGTGGCTCGAGAGCTCGGCGACTGTGAGGCGCGTGGCTGGGTTGGGGTCGAGCAGGCGGCTCACGAGGCGGCGCGCCGGCTGGGACACCCACTCCGGGAGCGTGTACTCGCGGCGGTGCGCCTTCCTGCACATCTCGGCGATGTTGGAGTCGTCGAACGGCAGGCGGCCGGCGAGGAGGACGTAGAGGATGACGCCGCAGGACCAGGCATCGGCCTTGACGCCGTCGTAGGCCTTGCGGCGGAGCACCTCGGGCGCGGCGAAGGCGGGCGTCCCGCAGGCGGTGTGCAGGCGGCCGTCGTCGCGGTGCGACTCCGGGAGTGCGGCGAGGCCGAAGTCGCAGACCTTGAGGTTGCCGTCGGCGTCGATGAGGACGTTCTGCGGCTTGACGTCGCGGTGGGAGACGCCGCGCGCGTGGCAGTAGATGAGCGCGGAGACGAGCTGGAGGAAGACCCGGCGCGCGGCGTGCTCGGGGAGGCGGCGCGACGGGAGGGAGGCGAGCCTGGAGAGCAGGTCGCCTCCGGGGGCGAGCTCCATGACGAGGTAGACCTTGGAGCGCGTGGCGAGCACCTCGTGGAGGCGCAGCACGTTGGGGTGGCGGAGGCGGCGCATGGCGGAGACCTCGCCGAGCACGCGCGCGTCCATGCCGGCCGTGGCGGCGAGCTCCGGCTTGTCGAGCACCTTGATGGCCACGGCCTCCCCGCCGACGAGGGAGCGCGCGTGGTAGACCTTGGCGAAGGTGCCGCGGCCGAGGAGGCGGCCGAGCTCGTACTTGCCGAGCAGCGGGGCGGCGTGCTTGCCTGCCATGCTCTTGGCGACGGCCATGGGCGGCGGCGACACCGAGGCGAGAGCGGGCGGGATGCTCTGGCTGGCGGGCTAGGCGGTGGTGCTGTGGTTTACAGGGGGCGTCGGTATATATGGGGCGACTGTGGTTGGGCTTGTCACGTTGTTTATGCCCTAGAGGGCTCTCTGTTTTTGTCTCTACCTTATGTATTAGTGCTGGTAGAAGAGTGTTTACTTCTCGTGTATTCGCTTCGGAGAAACAAATGGTAATTGGACAGTAGAAATTGCATAATATTCGTTTTATATTAAAAAAAAAATTTGCGAGGGACGTTTTATATTAAATTAAGCATGATAAAAGTAGATCTTCTTCATTGGCAGGAAGATATGGTCCGGCTGAAGCTGAACTTCACGGGTCACGGTGAGGACTGAGCTGTCCCACTGTGCTTTCACATGGATATTACATCTACGTGTGATAAAAATCCTTTATAAATATCAAGTGTAAAATATAATATACGCCAAAATCCTTTAAAAAAATATCTGCACCAAGTTGTCTTTACTTCATCAAGTCTAGTAGGTTTCATCTTGTATTTTCTTTCTATTTCATCTCTGTGAACATAAAATGCCTTGCACCGGAATTAAACGCAGAATCATCGGTTTGTGTCTAAGAAGGTAAATTCTAAAGGCGCACATCTGACAGACTGTTTAATTAACGTCCAATGATTCTTCTAAAAAGACGTCCGATGAAAATAGCTTTAGACAAAAGCAATTAACTGACAATTTTTGTTTCTTTTGGAAATGGCGTGTTGCTGTGTAGCACCAGTGAGAAGTTGTACTAAAAATGATCTCACTGTAAAGGCTACCGGCCTATGCAAAAATTTGTTTGTTTTGAGGGGAGGTGCTCCCGTCCCGTCCCCTGCTGGTGTCATTTAATTTGCACGTATATCGGCATGTCGACCCTTGATATTGCCGGGGGCCAAGGGGAAGGCGGCTGCTGCTGGTGGGGCTGGGTCCCAGAGCGTAGGAGGGAATCATCCCCATGCGCCGCGAAGCTGGGCTTTGCTGTACTGTATCGCTTTTACTTGCTCCCTCTACCGCCTAGTGGACGCGGAGAGGAAGGGGCGCAGAAATATCAGCAGATCCACACTGATCGACGAAAGGGGACGGGGACTAGGGGAGATCTACCGCCGTGTGGTGGTCGCGCGGCTGGCTCCAGCGCGCGCGGTGCGGGGCACCGCGCACGGGCTGGCCGCCGTCTGGCGTATGCCGGAGGTCAACAGCGGCCGTGTTCCCGTTGCCTGCGGCAGCTGGAACCTTCAGGATTGGAACGTCTCTGGCCTGGCTCCATCCAGCCACCTGAGATGGACGCAGCGCTTCGTTTCCCACCCTGCGAATTTCTCGCTTTTCTTTTCTTTTTCTCAGTTTATTAGAGTTGACATTAATTACAGGATTTGGACGCATGGAAATCATCCCACCGTCAAAACCCATGGTTTCGTGATTTTTTTTTATTGAAGCATATTGCCATGGGTCTCAAGAACTGGAAATTAGGAAAAGCACGGCCAGGGTAAGTTCAAAAATTGATGTGTCTCTGACTCTAAAACAATATCACGATATTCTACCATTTTGATTTGTGTGGTCACTCGTTTTTCGAGTACAAGGACATTTCTCACCAGATAAATGAGAGGTTCAAACAAGAGTCCTCCGCAGCAGACGATAGCGTATTCACCCTGTGGGCACCAACATTAAAACGGAGCAGGTGGTGACGCAGGGGGGATCACGTTGTGACAGCTAGTAGTTAATGGGCTGGCGAACTAAGTCAGTCATAGACAACTGGTAGATGCATTGGGGTGCCATGGCATGTTAGTGCAAAGCATTAAATGGATCTTGTATTTCATTAATATCAATTTCATTCTTACATAGGTTAGTAAATAATTGTTCTACATGAAGGGTAGCCAAGCATGATAAGATCACCATTTATTTTTGTTTCATCTTTATCTACAGTTCTACACTCTCACAAAGGAAATCTCAAAAGCTGGTGATAATTGTTTTACATGGAGGGTAGCCAAGCATAATATGATCATTGTTTATTTTTGGTTCATCTTTATTTGCACTCTCAAAAGGTTTATTTTAAAATTCATCATTATAGCAACATATAAGAAAATGAGAGCATAATCTTGAGTTAGGGAGTTACCACTATCATTGAAATTTAGGCATGAGTGGCTACTCCATTCTCCATCCACTTGCTTTATTGGTTCTTCACTCTCATAAACTTCATTCCAACTATTAGTACCAAGAGAGATATCACAAGTATTAGTACCACCATTATTAAAATAACCCATCAACAACCTATAAGAAAGAGACCTATTATTTTGGGGTATTTTTATTAAGAAAAATAATTTGGATACAAATTTTGTGAATCGCAAAGCAAAAAATGCAAACAAGAATATTTAACTTAATGTTATGCTCCCATCAACATTAGTAAGTGCAGTGATAATTGTAGTTCTTACCAATATGGATGTGAAGCAATGAGTTTCGAGTAGCAAATATATAGGCTTCCTATTCTCCCAAGCTCTATCTGCTACTGATACGACCTTCCATGCACTTTTAGTGTTTTATTTTACTAAGCATTGAAGTAGATATGTGTTTTTATAAGTTTGGTAGGTGAAAGCCAATTAAAGTTAGGTAATGTATACAACAAGCGTGTGATGTTGGTGAAGAAGATGACAAAATTTCCCTAGGCAATTAGCCACGAGAATAAAATTGATACACATACTTGTTACAATAGATAGGAGCGAGAATAATGCTCAGCATGCTTCAAAACCATTGAATCGCATGCCACTTATAGTTGAATATTCCAATGTCAACCCGCTTAGCAATTGGAAATTATTAACGAAACACCAAAAACCCAACCATAACTTTAAGTTTTACGGGTCCTCTATATCCCTCATGCTACAATTCAAAAACTCGAGGAACAATATTGTTTCACTCCGACCTCCCCTCATCAATTCCTCATAACATATTGCTAACACCAAGGTGTTTAATCTAATGTGTATGTGCACCCATAAACTAGTGCAAAAGGATATAACCATGTCAAAACATGCAATTCATACCAATCAAATCCGATCACCAACGCCACACGGGATAAGGAAAAGACCGCACTACAAATCTGATGTCAGATATTTTACCATAGAAAATCGAATGTTTTTCATGGCAAATTGTGTTCTCCGAGGATGGCAAGTTTAGTTGGCGAGCATGGCAAATCCACCTTAGTTCATTTCTTCTCAGAAAATTGTTTTGCTTGCAAACTAAATTCGCCATCATCGCGCCAATATAAATTACCATGAAAAATGTCAGATTTGCCATGCCTAAAAATGCGACGTCGGAATTTTTAGTGTTTTCGTAAGGAAAACTATTCAAACATGATATAAATAGTGTAAAAAATCACATGGTAATAATTAATTGCATCAAATACCATGTCTTACTAGGGGATTACAAAGGTTCGGAGATAGATACACCGTTGGACAAAACAAGGAGATGGTGGTGGAGATGCAGGTGATGTTGGTGCCCTCAGCGATATTCTAGCGCTACTGGTATAGAGGGGGAAGGGCCCTCCTTCATTTTGATTGGCTTTCTTCCTAGAAAGGAGAGGGGTCTCCTTTGTTTTTGGTGACTATGGTGGTTAGAGGAGCCTTTTTGCGTGCCTTCGTGATCCAGGAAGTTATGCATGTTTGATTTTTCTCTCCAAATTTTTCTGTGTATGGAAGTTTGAGGGATCACCCACATTAAACATGCAAATCTGCTCATCTAGTTATTTATTAGTAGGTTGGTCCAAAAGATATAAAATATTATTTAGAATGGTGATAATTGACATGTAAAAAATTCTGATTACATTTAGGACTCATCATTGTTGAATAGGAGAATAAAAAATATTTTTCTCTCTTCTGAAAGTCTAAATTAGGTGGGATCGTGCACATATTTAAGTTGACTACAAGCCTAGAAATTCATTTTGATCTCAGTCTACATAGATCCTCAATAAGAGAATGTCCAAACACACATATCAGCTCCTACGGTATGAAGGAAAAGAAATACCAATCCAATGCACAGGTCGCCATGAAGAGGCGGCTCAAACAAAGCTCTAGCTGCCACCGTCCACATCGCCCCCTCTCCTTACTTCCTTTGTTGCCACTAGAGGACACCGGCGAACAAAGCCCGCTTGATCGACAGTGGTGATGGGGATGCCTTCTCGTGCGGGGAGCCCTCCGATCGTTCGATGTGGCTACACTAAATGACATGTCGTAGTTGATGGAGTTTGGATGTCGGGGCGGCGAGCCGGGGTGCCCTAGGTGGTGGTTGTGCCTTTGTGCTGCGTGCGTGAAGGCGGTCGACACGGGTGGCCACGTCTGGTGATGGGTTTTTGATGCCCAAATTTGACAAGGTGACTCAGGGATTGGTCGGCGGTGCAACGATAGCGACTACGGTGATGCAAAGACATGTATTGGTAGGTTGGGGGTGGTGCGGCTATGGCTTGTGGTGTCCAGAGAGTTGTCAGCGGCGGCCTCTACCACAGAGTTTCTGGAGCACGTGCACCTGAGATGGACCCCGTTGACGTTCGGCTATCCACATTCTATGACAATTCCGTGCTCGCACACATAGATTTGATCGCTTGATGATATACACTTCAAAAATATGCACGTGACCAACTACCTACGGGTATGAATTCCATGGACCCTATGGGTCTCAATTTCCCGTTACCATGGTGTTTGAATGCCTTTCCATGTAGCTTCATTTCCTTGAACAAAGGGTGGTAACATCACATTGTGTTTTCGGCTTGGTGGTGCTCTTTGAGCACCGATTCTTGAACTCCGTGGTAAAAACCCTAAATCCAACCTTCAGTGGTTGCACCTGGCAGTGGGGTGTCTTACATGTCGTGTCCTTGTTGGAGGCACTGGTTTGGAGTCTGATTAGACGTGATCTCCGGGATGAAAACCCAAGATCTGACCTATAGTGGTTGGATCCCACGACGACGGTTTTTGAGCGTCGTTACTTTCTTGGTGGTGTTATTTTTGGATAACCTTTCTCGTAACTCGATTGTTGTCAAGGATGGTGGATGACGTTGTTGCTAGTCTGTTACAAGTCGTTGGTTGTGTCGGGTTTATTTGTTTCTTCTTCTTCTTCTTCTTCTTCTTTTTAAAGTGTGAATGTCTCGATTAGGCCGCGATATTGTGTTGTTGCAGAGGACGAGGGTAATTGGTATCGTTTTAATAATAACATATTACCTTTTGTCGGAAAAACATACCGGCTCCCTCGCTAAAAGAAGAAGAAAGAAGACACGTGTCAGTGATATATTTGTCTTAGAGCATCTACAACCGGCCTCCTCAAATTGACCGAGCGGGCGCGGGGACCACTGACGGGATAGGAGAGAGAAGCAAAAAGTAGCAAAAATTTGACCCGACCGGACCCCTCATATCTTCCCTATATGTCCGGGCTGTCCGCGAACCCTCATATCCATCTCAAATATGGGGAGGATATGAGGGCCCGCGGACACACCCAGGCGCGTCCGGTCAATCCGCCACATAGGACGCGGCCCCACCCCGGACCACCTTTTCTCTTTCTTTATTCATTCTTTTCTTTCTCTCTCTTCATCTCCACCAATCACGTGTAAGTGACCGGACATATGAGGAAGAAAATAAGGATTGTGGCTGCGCGGATGGATAAATAGGGGCTCATATCTTCCCTATATGTCCGGGCTGTCCGCGAACCCTCATATCCATCCCAAATATGGGGAGGATATGAGGGCCCGCGGACACACCCGGGCGCGCCTGGTCAATCCGCCACATAGGTCGCGGCCCACCCGGACCACATTTTCTCTTTCTTTATTCATTCTTTTCTTTCTCTCTCTTCATCTCCATCAATCACGTGCAAGTGACCGGACATACGAGAAGGAAAATGAGGATTGTGGCTGCGCGGATGGATAAATAGGGGCTCATATCTTCCCTATATGTCCGGGCTGTCCGCGAACCCTCGTGTCCATATCAAATATGTGGAGGATATGAGGGCCCGCGGACACACCCGGGCGCGTCCGGTTAATCCGCCACATAGGACGCGGCCCCACCCGGACCACATTTTCTCTTTCTTTATTCATTCTTTTCTTTCTCTCTCTTCATCTCCATCAATCACGTGCAAGTGACCGGACATATGAGGAAGAAAATGAGGATTGTGGCTGCGCGGATGGATAAATAGGGGCTCAAAACAGACATGCCTGGTCGGGCGTGTCCACAGACGTTTGAGGGGTCGAATTAGAGGTATGTGGCTGAAAATGCTCTTACATGTCTACCTATCGGCGGAAGAAAGAAGAACAATGAGGATTCTTATATCGAAGCAACCCAAAGATGGTCAGTCCGAAGATAATTGGTCGGTTGTGCTGCTTGGTCGCTTGGTAACGTTCTGGAGTATGGCTGCTTTCCATCTCTCCTCGTGCACGCTTTAGGTTCCCACGTCCATTTGCTTTGCTCAAACATGCCACGTTGATTGGCTAGGACAGATGAACTTGTACTATACCGTACCATTCACTCATCATACTGGCAATTCGGCACATGGGAGATCCAGCACACGCATATGGACTAAGTCACTGCGTGAATATAAGTTGTTTGATCAGGCAGGCAGCTGGTAGCTTCATCAGTGTCAGCGTCAGTTTCGAAAGCAGGTGCAGCGAATGGAGAGGCCGCCATTGCCATCGACTTGGCCTGACGTGCAGGGTGATGCCTACTGGCTACTCGGCTAACTTTCTTTCGTAGCTACTGTGCGTGTCACAGTCACACCGTGTGCTCTTTTTTTTTTCAAGAAAAACTTCCGATCTATTCATCTTCAATCATAATAGTACCACGAACACTAGAAATAATAAAAATTACATCTAGATCCGTAAACCACCTAGCGACGACTACAAGCACTGAAGCGAGCCGAAGGCGCGCCGCCATCATCGCCCCTCCCTCATTGTACAGTAGGTTACTACTCCGTACTTCGGAAAAGAAAAACCTAATACTCTGGATAATAACACATAAATACACTTTTTAATATAAATATTGGTTCAAGATTAATTTACATGTTGTTGATAGAACTACGTGTGTGTACAACTTGAAGCGGTGACTCTTGAAAGAGGAGAGCGGGGGACATGGAGTTTTTGTTCGCGAGCTCAAATGCTTCTTCATGAATTGTGAAATTTAAAAAAAATATATATATATAATCGGATTATTTTGGCAACAACAAAATTTTTTTTGGGAGGAAAACTTTCATCAACTATCAAGGTAATACGAAGAACACCAGAAGTAAAAAATACATCCATGTCCGTAGACCACCTAACGACGACTACAAGCACTGGAGCGAGCCGAAGGCGCGCCGCCGTCATTGCCCCTCCTTCATTGTAGTTGGGCAAACCTTATTATAGTAGACAGTCGGGAAGTCATTGTGCTAAGGCCCCATAGGACCGGCGCACCAGGACAGCAACCGCCGCTGATGAAGAGATCCGTAGATTAGAAGGATCCAACCTATAGACACATAAACACACACGAACGAAGATCAGATCCACGTAGATCCATCAAGGACAAAAGCCGACCGAATTCCACGAGATCCGCAGGAGACAAACCTCCACACGTCCTCCAACAATGCTAGAAACACCACTGGGACGGGGTTAGGCGGGGAGGACCTTATTCCATCTTCAGAGAACCGCCGCCGCCTCGCCTCTCTGAGTAGGACACAAACCTTAGGAAAACTTAAAAAACCATCTGAAAACGGAGCCCCCTCCCCCCCTCTCGGCCGGCAAGGGCCGGGCTCCACTGCGCTTCCATGGCCCTAAGACCATAAAAGATGAGATAGACAGATGGCGGCGCCGACAGGAGGCACGAGAAACCCTAGCGCTTTGGCAACAAACATTGACGAATTGTCAACATAGGTACAAATTTCCATGAAGAAAAAAAATCTGAAATGCTTTGAGAAAAAAAGCCATGCTCCAAAAAGACTTTCTGAAAGTATTTTCGAGCGTTGATTTTGTTTTTTGTTGCTCAGAATATTAGCAATGTTTCTCTGCACAAAAAATACACATATGTTTAGACAATTTGTCAATACTTGTTACCAAAAAAATTCAATTTTTTTATTGATTGATTTATTTATTTTACTGTTCATCACGGATGCATTTGATCTCGTGAGCAAAAGAACATTTTCCTTGTGGATCTTCTGTAAACAGTACAGGTATTAATTTGTTTTTTTTCAGGCATTATGTTATGCGTATATACTGAACCGCTCCAAGTAGAAAAAAGATGAGAATATTCCCAGCAGCTAACCACCAAAATAATGTACTTGTTTTTCTTTTTGAGAGAAAACAATTTACTTCTTTATTATACTACTGTATATGTTTGCTAAACTAGCTCGACCGCCCAAAATATCGGAGCTTGAGGACAACAACGTGTGATTTCAATAGAACACTTCCGAGAGTTCCTATGAAGGAGTTTTCGCCTTCACGAATATTTCCACGGAGAACTTTCCAGGACCGTAGTGATCTGTAAGTTGTACAAACTCTAGAAAAATGCAACGCACACAATGTGCTTCTAAAATATGCTGAAATCCGCTACTTTTCTCCCGTATCAACCTACTTTCGAGAAAACATATATTACATCTTTGTCTTACTATTACAAGGGGAGAATTAAATATGCAGAGCAAGCAATTGCACTACGGAAAAGAGGAACCGAGGCATAAACAAGGCTAGCAAAGTGGCATACGTGTATCTTTATCACATTACATTAGTCACTACATAACCAAAAGGTCACGCACTAGGACTAGCTAATCAACTGATATGCATGTGTTCACCTAATGCCCATCTAACCCCACTAGGCATATCACAGAGAATTAACGCCATTACACAACAAAATACTTTAGGGATACCGAGTTCCAGCACGAGAATGCACCAAGTAATATCATTTCACTAGCAATGCTTATAGCGTGCTACTTAATTATAGATGTAGCTTTCCATTTTGTGACTTTGCTAAAAATTAGTAGACTTGTAACAGTGGGCTTAAGGGTGTTGGACCTGTAAGCTCTCTTCTGGGAAGAATGGGAGTGGGATGTGACAATAGGTTTAACTTTTTTATGAAGCAACTGTAAATTTAGGATACGTTTAACCATGTATTTTGAGGGTAAGGAGAGAACATAGCAGTGCCAAATCTAAAAGAAAAGTTACATGTTTGTCCTAAATTATTAATCACAACAACACTATGCCGTGACACTGGTCACATATACTCTTCACTCCAGGTCATTGCCCCCTCGAGACATAATTATCTTCTACAACCTTCTAAGCAAAGACATGAGGCTCCCATATGTCACATAGAGCAGAAAACACAATTCACAACGAAGTTTAACCTGCCAAGCTTAAAAACGCAGCGAACCTTCAATGCTAGAGCATTTTCATGAACAAAACACTTTAGCTTCATATATCGTATGGGTGCCTTCCGGAGCAATGCTCGAACTGGATTACTCATCATACAGGCCAGGACCTTGTCATCATACTTCACCTTCTTCATCACGTCCAAGAGAACTGCTTCAACATGGCGTGGATGCGGACAATAGGTTTAACTTATACACATGTGAAGGATAGATGTGTTTCTGGTTTATCGGGGTGGGGCGGGGGGTTCAGGTTGTTTCCCCAATGTTAACAGGAACGGTAAAAGCAAATCAAGTTGTAAAGGAATTGGAGTTAACGGTATTTTTCCTTATGTTGTTTGGTTCCACTTGATAATGGCTATTTCTTACATTACAATGTATGGTTAAGAACTTTCACCCCCACTGTACAACATACATGTCAAGAAACTTTGACGAGCATAAAATAATCCTAAAATTTAGATTTTTTTATTAGATTTGAATCATGATGTAGAAATCTCAACATACAAAACTTACGGATGTTACATACATGGAATAGGAATCTCAAATTTCAGAACTGGTGCAACCAACAAAAGATCTTAAAAAGCAATCATGAAATAATCAACTTTTGCAAAGGAGCCATGTGATGAACATGAACTCAAGAAGAAAACTTATCCCTGGACCGGCATGCAGAGGGAGAGGTGGTGGATGGACGGAGACACAAGGAGAACAACGTCGTGTGATCCGTAGAATACCTGCTACCTCAAGCATTGAACGGGATCGACGGCCGCCACTGCTTTTCCCGTGGCCCGCAACTACTCTTTCCACAATGACAAGCTCCCATAATCGGGGAAGACACTAGAGAGATCAGGGGTTTGGGGGCCTCCACTGCCACCTGCGCCGATAGTAAAGGGATCCAGAGAAAATTTAACCTGATATTTGTTATGTGTAAAGGTGGATAAAATTAACAAATCCAATGTTTCTATTTATTTTTTGTAAGTTTATGCATGAACTAATTAAGTTTATTTAATGTGAACATAATAGGATGTGAAGCTCATTCTCCATTTCTGATATCGCGTTACATAAATATAGTTTGTACAATCTTTCACGTTCAAAAATAGGCATATCCTTTGGTATATTCTATAATGACTTTTGTTCCTCAACATGTGTGATATATATGAAAATTGACAGGAGTGAACAACAAATCTGTCAACAAGATTTCTTGTCAATTCTGCTATACTTACCATATTTATATGGATAGATATGCCATTGATAAATCAGTGGCTAGGATGAAATTCTCCTCTTACCTCTTAAAAGGTAAGAGGAACAACACAATGTCTTTTTATAGCCATCGCTAGGGTTTCTACTGCCTCCCGCCACCGGCATGCCTCATCGCCTGTGGCCTTAGGGCCATGGAGATGCGGTGGATCCCGGTCTTTGCCAACGGAGGGTTCCGTTTTTAGGTGTTTCTTTGAGTTTTGGTAGGGTTTGTATACTGCTCAGGAAGGAGAGGTGACGACGGCTTCCTGAAGATGGAATAAGGTTCTCCCCGCCTAGCCTCCGTCCTGGTGGTGCTTCTAGCATCGCCGGAAGGCCTGTGTAGATTTTTCTCTGGCGAATCTTGCGGGATTCGGTCGGCGTTTGTCTTCGATGGATCCGCTTGGATCTGGTCTTCGTTCGTCTACGTTCATGTGTATACATGTTGGATCCTTCCGACCTACGCTTCTCTTCATCGGTGGCGGTTGCTATTCTGGTGCGCTGGTCCTCTAGAACCTTAGCATGACTACTTCCCGACTGTATACTACAACAAGGTTTGTCTGGCTCTGCTGCTGGAGGGGCGATGATGGCGGCGCGCCCTCGGCTCTCTCTAGTGCTTGTAGTCGTTGCTAGGTGTCTAAGAACCTCGATGCAATTTTTACTTTTGGTGTTCTTTATACTACTTTGACAGTTGATGAATAGATCGGAAGTTTTCTGGCAAAAAAAAACAATGTCTTTTTTGGAACAAAAGCACATGATGTGCTTATATTCATTGCACGAAGAAGTAAACTAGAAAGAGGAGTTAGGGGAAATAAAACAGTATAATTTGATTTTAATCTTTTAACTGTTCCAACAAGTATGTCACACATATGTGACATCTCATTTAACAATTTAAAGGCCCTAAAAAGAGTTGTGTATTATTAGAACTATTCAGATCCATTCTATTTGCTAGTCGCTGCTACTAGGTAGGTTTACAAGAGGACAACAAAAAAGACATTCTCCGACGAAGCTTAAAAAAAACTCAAGGCAGACTCAAAGGATTGTGATGGCTTTGTTTTCCTTCCCTAACCCTAGGCGGCTAGGGCAAATTCTCCCCTCCAAAGTTCGCCAGTGAGCTCATGGATTCACCTCCCCTCTGCCTGCCGCTCCGGCAGCCGGTGGCTGGGAGGGAAATCTCGGTGCCTCCACACCGGTTAGTAGTTTAGGTTAGGGTTTCTTAGTCCTCGCAGGTGCGGTGCTCGGACAGATGGCAACGCTACTTCTCCGAGTTTGTCTTTTGGGCTACGAACCTCCTCGAGTTCGTCCTTCTGGATGTAGTCGACGGAGTTCCGGCGTAGATTCCTGCCGTCTCTCTGGGGCGGTGAGGTTAGGGTTTCTCGTCTTGTGGCGAGATTTGGTGTCAGGTGCTTAAGATCTATGCAAGGATTCGACGATGAAGACTGCGGCTCCAGTGCGCTGGCCCTTAGGGCACGTGCACGAAGACTTCCCGGCTGTCATTGACAAGGTCAAGCTGGCTCCG
The DNA here is from genome assembly GCA_011799875.1 of Thinopyrum elongatum. NCBI lineage: Eukaryota > Viridiplantae > Streptophyta > Magnoliopsida > Poales > Poaceae > Thinopyrum > Thinopyrum elongatum. The sequence continues at coordinate 467,254,749 of CM022301.1, read as the reverse complement.
GTAGGGGAGCGGCGACAGCGGCGCGTCGGCGGCTCGTTCTGGCGGCAGTAGTGTTTGTTTGGGGGTCTTGAAATCTCAATGTAATTTTTATTATGTTCGAGATGCTTTGTACTTCTGCTGAACTTTGACAATATATCTAGATCATTTTCGCAAAAAAGAAAAATGTGATGGCTTGAATGCCTTTCGACGAGAGCTCACATTGCCCAATGAAACGTTTATATGGTCTGAATATGATCGAGCGATCGGGGACATGGAGTATTTGATCCCGAGCTCATATGCTCCCGCATGAACAGTAAAATCCAAAAAAAAGTAAAGAATTCAAAAAAATCTGATTTTTTTTAGATGAACATTCGTAAATTTTCTAACTGCGTGCAAAATTTCAGGTTGAAATGACTTTTCTGGAGGTCTGGGCAAAAAAAATAAAATCGATGGTCCAAAAAGACTATTGTTGAAAACATTCTGGAACATCGATTTTGTTATTTTTGCCCAGACCTCGACGAATGTCATTTTGACCTGAAATTTTGCACGCAGTTAGACATTCATCAATGCTTATCATATGAGCTCGGGATCAAAAGAGCACTTTCGCGATCGGTGCTTTTACTCAGTCCTTTGTTTGGCTTACTTTCAACTGAATCATTTTTTTCTTTCTAAAACTTTGTAATCTTGTTTGTTCCGACGAAGCTACAGACCCTGCCGTAGAAACACACGTGAGTGCAGCACAAAGAGCACTCACAAAGGATGATTAATATACAGAACTTCTTTTTTATTAGTCTTAACTCACTAATTTATGTTGATCATATGTTTATATGCGACAATGAATTTGCATGCGCACTACAGAGGTCGAGTGTAATTGATATCTTCATGATATTATTGGGAAACGTTGCATGGAAAACAAAAAAAAAATCTACGCATAGGCAAGGTCTATCCATGGAGATGCATAGCTACGAGAGGGGGAGAGCATCTACATACCCTTGTAGATCGCTAAGCGGAAGTGTTTGTCAACACGGTTGATGTAGTCGTACACCTTCACGATCTGTTCCGATCAAGCACCGAACGCACAGCACCTCCGCGTTCAGCACACGTTCAGCTCGATGACGTCCTCGCCTTCTTGATCTAGCAAGAGGGGCGAAGTAGTAAATGAGTTCCGGCAGCACGACGGCGTGATGACAGTGGTGGTGAAACTATTTCCGCAGGGCTTCGCCAAGCACAATGGTTTTGGACAGAGGATGAACTAGAGGGAGAGGGGGCGTCATACACGGCTTGGGGATTCGTGGTATGTGGCGCCCGTTTCCCTCCTCTCATATATATAGGTGCAGGAGGGAGGGGAAGCAGCCCTAGGCGCACCCTAAGGGGGCCGGCGGCCACCCTAGGGGGCCGCCCTAGGCGCCCCCCTTCCTTTCTTGGCGCGTGGGAGAAGGCAGGAGGGGAGCCCCCCCCCCCCCCGCCCTTTCCTTTTTCTCATGTGGAAGAGAAGGCAAGAGGGGGCCGGCCCTCTTCCTTCCTTCCCTAGGGCCGGCGACCATGAGGTGGGCGCGCCAGCCCCCTTATGGGCTGGTGTGCTCCCCTCTTCTTGGCCTGTTAAGCCCAATAACTCCCCGTGCCTCCCGGAACCCCTTCCGGTGATCCGATAAATATTCGGTTCATTCTGAAACTCTTCCGGAACCCGAATACTATCATCCTATATATCAATCTTTACCTCCGGACCATTCCGGAGTTCCTCGTCATGTCCGTGATCTCATCCGGGACTCCGAAAAATATTCGGTCACCAACATACATAACTCATATAGTACTATATCGTCAACGAATGTTAAGCGTGCGGACCCTACGGGTTCGAGAATGATGTAGACATGACCGAGACGCTTCTCCGGTCAATAACCAATAGCGCGACCTGGATGCACATATTGGTTCCTACATATTCTACGAAGATCTTTATCGGTCAAATCTTTATGACAACATATGTAGTTCCCTTTGTCTGTCAGTATGTTACTTGCCCGAGATTCGATCGTCGGTATCTCCATACCTAGTTCAATCTCGTTACCGGCAAGTCTCTTTACTCGTTCCATAATACACCATCTTGTAACTAACTCCTTAGTCACTTTGCTTGCAAGCTTCTTGTGATGCTGTATTATCGAGAGGGCCCAAAGATACCTCTCCGTCATACGGAGTGACAAATCCCAATCTCGATTCACGCCAACTCAACGGACACCTTTGGAGATACATGTAGAGCACCTTTGTGATCACCCAGTTACGAAGTGACGTTTGATAGTACACAAGGTATTCCTCCGGTATCCGGGAGTTGCATGATCTCATGGTCGAAGGAATATGTATTTGACATTTAAGAAAGGAGTAGCAAAAACCGAACGATCATATGATATGCTAACGGATGGGTCTTGTCAATCACATCATTCTCCTAATGATGTGATCCCATTATCAAGTGACAACACATGTCTATGGTTAGAAAACCTTAACCGTCTTTTGATCAACGAGATAGTCTAGTAGAGGCTCACTAGGGACACGGTAATTATTTATGTATCCACACATGTATTTAAGATTCCATTCAATATAATTCTAGCATGAATAATAAACCTTTATCATGATTAAGAAATATAATAATAACCACTTTATTATTGCCTCTAGGGCATATTTCCAACAGTCTCCCACTTGCACTAGAGTCAATAATCTAGATTACATAGTAATGAATCTAACACCCATGGAGTCTTGGTGCTAATCATGTTTTGCCCGCGGAAGAGGTTTAGTCAATGGGTCTGCCACATTCAGATCCGTATGTACTTTGCAAATTTCTATGTCTCCATCCTTGACCTTTTCACGAATGGAGTTGAAGCGTCCCTTGATGTGTTTGGTTCTCTTGTGAAACCTGGACTCCTTGGCTAAGGCAATTGCTCCAGTGTTGTCACAAAAGACTGTCATTGGTCCCGATGCACTAGGTATTACACCCTTATCGGCTATGAACTCATTCATTCAGACTCCTTCATGCATTACTTCCAAAGCAGCTATGTACTTCGCTTCACATGTAGATCCCGCCACGACGCTCTGCTTAGAACCGCACCAACTGACAGCTCCACCATTCAACATAAATATGTATCCGGTTTGAGACTTAGAGTCATCCGGATATGTGTCAAAGCTAGCATCGACGTAACCCTTTACGACGAGCTCTTCGTCACCTCCATAAATGAGAAACATATCCTTGGTCCTTTTCAGGTACTTTAGGATATTTTTTACCATTGTCCAGTGATCCACTCCTGGATTACTTTGGTACCTCCCTGCCAAACTTATGGCAAGGCACACATCAGGTCTGGTACATAGCATGGCATACATTATAGAACCTATGGTTGATGCATAGGGAATGACTTTCATTCTCTCTCTATCTTCTGCCGTGGTCGGCCTTTGAGTCTGACTCAATTTCACACCTTGCAACACAGGCAAGAACCCTTTCTTTGACTATTTCATTTTGAACTTCTTCAAAACTTTGTCAAGGTATGTGCTTTGTGAAAGTCCTATTAAGCGTCTCGATCTATCCCTATAGATCTTGATGCCTAATATGTAAGGAGCTTCACCGAGGTCTTTCATTGAAAAAATCTTATTCAAATATCCTTTTATGCTATCCAGAAATTCTATATCTTTTCCAATCAGCAATATGTCATCCACATATAATATCGGAAATGCTACAGAGCTCCCACTCACTTTCTTGTAAATACAGGCTTCACCGTAAGTTTGTATAAAACCAAATGCTTTGATCACCTCATCAAAGCGTATATTCCAACTCCGAGATGCTTGCACCAATCCATAGATGGATCGATGGAGCTTGCACACTTTGTTAGCACCCTTAGGATCGACAAAACCTTCTAGTTGCATCATATACAACTCCTCTTTAAGAAACCCGTTAAGGAATGCAGTTTTTGTGACGCCCCCGGCCCAATCGTGCACTAATCATACATGCAAATGCACACGATAAAGCCTAAGAACTCACGGGAAGATATCACAACACAACTCTAAAACATAAATAAAGTCATACAAACTTTATATTACAAGCCAGGGGCCTCGAGGGCTCGAATACATAAGCTTGCGTACAAGCGTCAGCGGAAGCATCAGATATCTGAGTACAGATATGAAACAGAAACAGAAAGGCCTTTAGAAAGGCGGGGCAAAATAAAACACTACGATCGAAAGGCGCAGGCCTCCTGCCTGGGACCCTCCGAACCTACTCCTGGTCGTCAGTCAACTCGTAGTAGTATCCACCCTCGGGGTCGAAGTAGTAGCGATCGTTGGCGGGGGCAACTGTCTCAGGGACTCCGTCATCTTGGTCACGTCAAACTGATATGGGGAGAGAAGGAAAACAAAGCAACTGTGAGTACTCAGAAGTACTCAGCAAGCAAGGATCTACACTACATATGCAACATTTTCAAAGGGAGGCTGTATATGTGGACTGGGCTGCAGAAATGCCAGAATAGAGAGAAGGCCTAGTCCTATCGAAGACTAGCATCTTCAGCGGTCTTGCAGAAATAGACGAGGGTAGAACAGTATAATATAATGTAGTAGTAACATTAAGTCTCAACCTCACCCAGAGATCCTTTCTCGACTCCCTGCGAGAAAGCAATCCCAGAGCCATACAGTCATCAACCTCGTCCTGAGATCCCTTCTCGACTCCATGCGAGAAGCAATCCCAGAGCCATAGTATCCAAGTATCCAGTTCTAAATTGTATCAATCAGGATACAACTCCGAGTGTCCGTTACCGTAGGACCGGCTATCGATAGAAGTGTTCTTCCCTGCAGGGGTGCACCAACTTACCCAACACGCTCGATTAACTCCGGCCGGACACACTTTCCTGGGTCATGCCCGGCCTCGGCCAAACGACACATCGCAACCCTACCTAGAGCTCAGCAGAGAGGTCCCCGTCGGTCTACATCCTAAGCGCTCAGAGGTCTTGGGCCATCGCCCTGTGCACTCCGAGTCGTTGCGTGCAGGGGGAAGCCAGGCACCAGGGGGGCGCCGATCCGTCCCGGCCGCAAGGCTGAACTAGACGTCTGACAGAGCTTTCGGCTGATGCTATGATGCAGAACGCCCATACTATGCCCATGTGATGGTTAGTGCTATCAGGCCAGAGACCTGCTCGGATCAAATATCCAAATCGTTAATGGACTAGGGCTTGCGGTAACGAGCAGAGACTCACAAAAGATGTGACCCCGTCACCCCGTCTCGAGGACTTGCTGCAAGGGTTAAGAATGCCCGGCCGCGCCTCGTATTCATCACTCGGGCACCATACAGGCACCCGTCTTCACAACACTCGCCTCTCAGGCGCACGCGGGTACCCCTCAGGGTCGACCCGCCTATCCAAGTAACAGTGTAAAGTCCAAGTATCCGTGTGTCTATAACATCAGGGGAATCCGAGGTATCACCCTCATTGAATTCCCACTCGATGTATTCGTCAAGGTGAACTCGGAGGATTCACCCTCGTTGGGTTCACACTTGAGGTGTTGTACGACGGCGTCGTATCGGAAGCGGTGAAGGAGGAATCATCCTCGATGACCACGACCGAATAGCTACTCTACAGAGTTAACATCAGAAGTGCTACAAGAGGTTTCACCCTCGGCACTCGATAGTAACGCTGCAGTGTCGTTACAACTAAAGGGGGTGATGTGCGGTGTCGGGGCCTGGTCTTCAATCCCGTTGATCGGGTCTTCGGATAATCCAGCGGGGCGGTCGGGACTAGTGGGGTCACTGATAGGTCTCTACCCAGCCTATACTAAGCAGTTTAGGATATGCAGGTAATTATCAACAGCAGGTTACAATAAACAGGCTATGCATCAGAATAGGTAAAGCAGTAGCAGCAGCAATTCTAATGCAAGCATGAGAAATAGAATGGGCGATATCGGTATGCTCAAGGGGGGGGGGGCTTGCCTGGTTGCTCGGCGACAAGGGCAAGGTTGTCAATGGTGTCTTCGGGCTCCGGAGCTGCGTCGGCCTCGGGGACGACGTCGGGGTCTAATGAGAGAGAAGAGGGGGAGGAAACAGTAAATACTAAGCAAACAAGTGCAGCACAAAGCATAACATGGTAATACGCGGTGACAGAGGTGATCTAACGCAATGCCGGGTGATACTGGCGAAGGTGGAATTCATCCGGGAATGTTTTCCCGGTTCCGGACATTTGTCAGACAGATGACCGGAGAGGAACGGTTGCATGTTCGGGTAGTTAGGGACGTGTGACAGATGAATGGACCGCGTGTTCGGATTCGTCTCGTCGTTCTGAGCGGCTTTCATGTACAAAGTTTTTCGATCCGGGTTACGGATTAAAAGATATGATTTTCTAAAGTTTTAATCATTTTCTGATTTTATTTCTATTATAATATTCAACATTATCCAGAATAGTAACTGATGACATCAGCATGACATCATGCTGATGTCAGCAGTCAATAGGGTTAGTTAAGTTAACTAATTAATTAGTCTAATTAGTTAATTAACTAATTAATTATTTACTTTAATTAAACAGATTTAATTAACTATTTATTTATTTATTATTATTTTTATCAGGCAGGGCTGTGGGCCCCACTGGTCAGTGGACTAGGGGCGGACATGTCCGGGGCATGCCCATTTGGGACCGGACATGTCCGGTGCCCAAAGGGCACGCACGCGCGGGCGAACGGGGACGGGCAACGGCAGCGCGAGGCAGCGCACGCGGGGCGGCGAGCGCGAGGCCGGAGCGGGCGACGCGGCGCGGTAGGGGCGGCGGGGGCGAGCGGCAGCGCGCAGCGGGCGACGCGAGCGGAGGCGCGGCGCGGTGGCCGGAGTTGGTCGGGCGCGGGCGCGCGCGGCGCACGGCGAGCGCGAGCGCGGGCGGCAGGGAGCGGGCCGGGCACGGCGCGGGGCGGCCAGGGCGCGTCCGGCGCGCGGCGGGGCCGAGAGGCGGCGAGACGGAGGAGGAGTAGGGGGGTTCCTCATAGCGGCGGTGCAGGGTCGGGCAGCGGGCTCGGGGTGGAGCTGGAGGAGCGACACCGGCGAAGGGGGTCCGGACGGCGGCGGCGGACGGCGTCAGGCGCCGGGGGAAGGAGGAGGGATCGGGGGGGGGGGGGAGAATCGGGGCTGGCCTAGGGTTCAGCCCGAGGGGGGGTATAGGCCAGGGGTGGGGGGGAGGGGTAGCTGGGCCGGCCGGCTGGGCTCTGGCCCAGTTGGGCCGGGGGGAATTTTTCCTTTTTCTTTTACTGTTTTGTTTTCTTTTTATTTAATCTCATGTCTCTGTTTAGCAAATAGTTAGGCCTCAAAATGATTTTTGTAGAACATGGCAATTGCTCCAATAAATACTAGGCATTACCTACCACTACCAAAAATTAGTTTGGAGACAATTTGAGTTCACACAATTTTCATAATAATTAAAATGCATTAATCCTTACTGTTTTGATAATGTTTGAGGCACCTAATTATTTTATTAATTGTTGGTTTCAATTTTAGAATAGTCTCTGCAATATTTGTTATTTATCGAACATTTTAGTTTCTATGTTGGACAACTTTTATTTTCCACTTTCAGTTTGAATTTCCAATTGAGTTTGAATTTGAAATAAGATATGATCCAAATGAGGTTTTAAGCACTGTTGATTATGATGACATGGCATAATCAAAAGGGTGATTACTGTAGTTAACCACCGGGGGTGTTACAAATCTCCTCTACTAACAAGAATTCTCGTCCCGAGAATTAAGAGGTGGAAGGAAAAAGTTCGGGGTATTCCGCACGAAGATTATCCTCGCGTTCCCAAGTGGCTTCATCTTCAGTATGATTTGACCACTGCACTTTGAGGAACTTGGTAACCTTCTGACGGGTCCGGCGTTCAGCTTCATCGAGAATGCGGATCGGATGTTCCTTATATGAAAGATCATCATGCAATTTGAGCATTTCGTGATCCACAGCTTGGTGCGGAGATTCCTTGAAGCATTTACGAAGTTGCGACACATGGAAGACGTCGTGGATATGAGAGAATTGCGGCGGCAACTCCAATTTATATGCCACCTGACCACGTCTTGCAATAATGCGGAAAGGACCAATGTAGCGTGGAGCTAGCTTGCCCTTGATTCCAAAACGGTGAGTGCCCTTCATAGGAGTGCCTCGCAGATAAGCTTGATCACCAGGTTGATAAGTCAAACCCCATCGTTTGCGATCATAGTTGCTCTTCTGGCGGTCCTGAGCCGCCTTGAGATTTTCCCGAACAATACGAACTTGTTCTTCGGCGTGTTGAATAATATCCGGACCCACGAGCGGTCGTTCCCCAGTTTCTGACCAATTCAGAGGGGTTCGACACTTACGTCCATATAGAACTTCTAAGGGAGCCATTTTCAAGCTGGCTTGATAGCTGTTGTTATAAGAGAACTCGGCATACGGAAGAGATTCTTCCCACTTCTTGCCGAACGATATAACACAAGCCCGCAACATGTCTTCAAGCACTTGATTGACTCGTTCGACTTGGCCTTGGGATTGGGGGTGATAAGCTGAACTCCAGGTAATATGAGTTCCCATAGCCGTTTGGAAACTTTCCCAGAATTTGGAAGTGAAAAGGCCGCCAGGGTCCGAACTGATCTCCTTCGGAATACCGTGGAGTGAAACAATTCTGGAGATATACAACTCTGCTAACTGACTAGCAGTGATAGTTTCTTTGACGGGCAGAAAGTGTGCAACTTTAGAAAGTTGGTCGACGACGACAAGAATAGCATCGTGACCCTTCTGTGACCTGGGAAGTCCTGTAACGAAATCCATCTGAACCTTATCCCATTTCCATAGAGGAATAGGAAGTGGTTGCAGAATTCCAGCTGGTTTCTGATGCTCTGCTTTAACGCGATGACACACATCACATTCAGCAACATAACGAGCAATATCCTGCTTCATTTTAGACCACCAGTACCTTTGACGGAGATCATGATACATCTTGGTGCTACCCGGATGAATAGACAGCGGGGTATCATGTGCCTCCTTCATGACCTTGTCAGTCATGAGTTCGAAGCGAGGTACCACAATGCGGTTTCTGAAATACAAGGTTCCATCTTCAGACAGCGAGAAATCCCTGTACTTTTCAAGGTGAAGATTTTTCTTCATCAGATCAACTTCAGCATCTTTAGCTTGCGCATTCTTAACAGCTTTCTCGAGATCTGGTTGTATCACAAGGTTATTAAGAGAACCCTGTGGAACAATACGCAGATTCAGCTTGCACAGTTCTTCATAAAGACGAGGTTGAGCTCGCCTAACCATGAGGTTGTCGCAATAGGACTTGCGGCTTAAGGCATCAGCCATCACATTAGCCTTGCCAGGGGTATAGGAAATACCCAAATCATAGTCCGCAATGGCCTCCATCCATCTTTGCTGACGGAGGTTTAGAGATGGCTGAGTGAACAAGTACTTCAGACTTTTATGATCCGTGTAGATCTCGCAACGATTACCGAGAAGGTAATGTCGCCACAACTGCAGTGCATAGATGACAGCAGCTAGTTCTAGATCATGTACCGGATAATTCTCTTCATGTGGGCGCAACTGATGAGAGCCATAAGCAATCACTTTACGCTCTTGCATTAGGACACAGCCTAATCCTTCACGGGATGCGTCACAATAAATCACAAAGTCTTTGCGGGTATCTGGAGGAGATAGTACTGGGGCAGATGTCAGCTTGTCTTTGAGTGCTTGAAAACTTTCCTGACATTTTTCTGTCCATTCGAACTTAACGCCCTTGTGAAGCAGGTCAGTCAAAGGCTTAGCAATCTTTGAGAAATTCTCGACAAATCGACGGCAATAGCTTGCAAGGCCAAGAAAACTTCTCACTTGCTTGACGTTCTTCGGAGGAGTCTAGTCCAGAATAGCCTGAACTTGTTCTGGGTTAACAGCAATTCCATCCTTGGAAATCACATGACCAAGATACGTTACTTCAGAAAGCCAAAATTCACATTTGGAGTATTTGGCATACAACTGATGTTCTCGGAGCCTTTCCAGTACTAGACGGAGGTGTTCGGCATGTTCTTCCTTATTCTTCGAATAAACCAGAATATCATCTAGATATACCACGACAAATTTGTCGAGGTAATCCATGAAGATGTAATTCATCAGACGGGAGAATGTGGCTGGAGCATTTGTTAAGCCAAATGACATGACAGTGTACTCATAAGAGCCATAGCGAGTAACAAATGCAGTCTTCGGAATATTCTCTTCGCGAACACGGATCTGATGATAACCCAACCTCAAGTCGAGTTTAGAAAACACCGATGATCGATCAACTTGCTGGATCCTACTCTTCGTGTGCACTCTGATGCAGAATCCGGTCTTATCGAATGACAACTCGGAGTATAATACAACTCGGAGAGAAAGGTTAAACAAAATAATGGAAAGGAAAATGATTATCAGACTAATCAGATCAATATCAGGGAAATCGCACAGATATCCAGCTCTCCGGGTGGACGAGGATTACGAGATCCTAAGTGGCGGCGTTAGTAAAATTTTATTTAACCCGAATAGAAGAGAGATCAGAGTCCCAGAGTAAAGACGAGGAATAAAAGATCCTAATACCACCCAATTGGCGATGTGGGCCCGTAAGCCACACAGCCAAGTTAGTAAAACGGTTTGTGAAAGACTAGACTCAACTTCGGCCAAGGAGTTGAAAAGGGGGTTCCTACAGGCAGTCGGCTCTGATACCAACTTGTGACGCCCCCGGCCCAATCGTGCACTAATCATACACGCAAATGCACACGATCAAGCCTAAGGACTCATGGGAAGATATCACAACACAACTCTAAAACATAAATAAAATCATACAAGCTTTATATTAAATGCCAGGGGCCTCGATGGCTCGAATACATAAGCTTGCGTACAAGCGTCAGCGGAAGCATCAGATATCTGAGTACAGATATGAAACAGAAACAGAAAGGCCTTTAGAAAGGCGGGGCAAAATAAAACACTACGATCGAAAGGCGCAGGCCTCCTGCCTGGGACCCTCCGAACCTACTCCTGGTCGTCAGTCAACTCGTAGTAGTATCCACCCTCGGGGTCGAAGTAGTAGCGATCGTCGGATGGGGCAACTGTCTCAGGGACTCCGTCATCTTGGTCACGTCAAACTGATATGGGGAGAGAAGGAAAACAAAGCAACCGTGAGTACTCAGAAGTACTCAGCAAGCAAGGATCTACACTACATATGCAACATTTTCAAAGGGAGGCTGTATATGTGGACTGGGCTGCAGAAATGCCAGAATAGAGAGAAGGCCTAGTCCTATCGAAGACTAGCATCTTCAGCGGTCTTGCAGAAATAGAAGAGGGTAGAACAGTATAATATAATGTAGTAGTAACATTAAGTCTCAACCTCACCCAGAGATCCTTTCTCGACTCCCTGCGAGAAAGCAATCCTAGAGCCATACAGTCATCAACCTCGTCCTGAGATCCCTTCTCGACTCCCTGCGAGAAGCAATCCCAGAGCCATAGTATCCAAGTATCCAGTTCTAAATTGTATCAATCAGGATACAACTTCGAGTGTCCGTTACCGTAGGACCGGCTATCGATAGAAGTGTTCTTCCCTGCAGGGGTGCACCAACTTACCCAACACGCTCGATTAACTCCGGCCGGACACACTTTCCTGGGTCATGCCCGGCCTCGGCCAAACGACACATCGCAACCCTACCTAGAGCTCAGCAGAGAGGTCCCCGTCGGTCTACATCCTAAGCGCTCAGAGGTCTTGGGCCATCGCCCTGTGCACTCCGAGTCGTTGCGTGCAGGGGAAAGCCAGGCACCAGGGGGGCGCCGGTCCGTCCCGGCCGCAAGGCTGAACTAGACGTCTGACAGAGCTTTTGGCTGATGCTACGATGCAGAACGCCCATACTATGCCCACGTGATGGTTAGTGCTATCAGGCCAGAGACCTGCTCGGATCAAATATCCAAATCGTTAATGGACTAGGGCTTGCGGTAACGAGCAAAGACTCACGAAAGATGTGACCCCGTCGCCCCGTCTCGAGGACTTGCTGCAAGGGTTAAGAATGCCCGGACGCGCCTCGTATTCATCACTCGGGCACCATACAGGCACCCGTCTTCACAACACTCGCCTCTCAAAGCATAACATGGTCATTCGCGGTGACAGAGGTGACAGAGGTGATCTAACGCAGTGCCGGGTGATACTGGCGAAGGTGGAATTCATCCGGGAATGTTTTCCCAGTTCCGGACATTTGTCAGACAGATGACCGGAGAGGAACGGTTGCATGTTCGGGTAGTTAGGGACGGGTGACAGATGAACGGACCGCGTATTCGGATTCGTCTCGTCGTTCTGAGCGACTTTCATGTACAAAGTTTTTCGATCCAGGTTACGGATTAAAAGATATGATTTTCTAAAGTTTTAATCATTTTCTGATTTTATTTCTATTATTATATTCAACATTATCCAGAATAGTAACTGATGACATCAGCATGACATCATGCTGATGTCAGCAGTCATTAGGGTTAGTTAAGTTAACTAATTAATTAGTCTAATTAGTTAATTAACTAATTAATTATTTACTTTAATTAAACAGATTTAATTAACTATTTATTTATTTATTTCTTTATCAGGCATGGCTGTGGGCCCCACTGGTCAGTGGACCAGGGGCGGACATGTCCGGGGCATGCCCATTTGGGACCGGACATGTCCGGTGCCCAGGGCACGCACGCGCGGGCGGACGGGGACGGGCAGCGGCAGCGCGAGGCAGCGCACACGGGGCGGCGAGCGCGAGGCCGGAGCGGGCGACGTGGCGCGGTAGGGGCGGCGGGGGCGAGCGGCAGCGCGCAGCGGGAGGCGCGGCGTGGAGGCGAGGCGCGGTGGCCGGAGCTGGTCGGGCGCGGGCGGGCGCGTGCGCGCGTGGCGCACGGCGAGCGCGAGCGCGGGCTGCAGGAAGCGGGCCGGGCGCGGCGCGGCCGGGGCGCGTCTGGCGCGCGGCGCGGCCGAGAGGGGGGGAGACGGAGGAGGAGGAGGGGGGTTCCTCACAACGGCGGTGCAAGGTCGGGCAGCGGGCTCGGGGTGGAGCTGGAGGAGCGACACCGGCGGAGGGGGTCTGGGCGGCGGCGGCGGACGGCGCATCACGCCGGGGAAGGAGGAGGGGATCGGGGGGGGGGGAGATTGGGCTGGCCTAGGTTTATCGGCCCGAGGGGGGGTATAGGCCAGGGGTGGGGGGCAGCTGGGCCGGCCGACTGGGCTCTGGCCCAGTTGGGCCAGGGGGAATTTTTCCTTTTTCTTTTACTGTTTTGTTTTCTTTTGCCTTTTTCTTTTTATTTAATCTCATGTCTCTGTTTAGCAAATAGTTAGGCCTTAAAATGATTTTTCTAGAACAATGGCAATTGCTCCAACAAATACTAGGCATTACCTACCACTACCAAAAATTAGTTTGGAGACAATTTGAGTTCACACAATTTTCATAATAATTAAAATGCATTAATCCTTACTGTTTTGATAATGTTTGAGCCACCTAATTATTTTATTAATTGTTGGTTTCAATTTTAGAATAGTCTCTGCAATATTTGTTATTTATCGAACATTTTAGTTTCTATGTTGGACAACTTTTATTTTCCACTTTCAGTTTGAATTTCCAATTGAGTTTGAATTTGAAATAAGATATGATCCAAATGAGGTTTTAAGCACTGTTGATCATGATGACATGGCATAATCACAAGGGTGATTACTGTAGTTAACCACCGGGGGTGTTACAGTTTTGACATCCATTTGCTAGATTTCATAATCATAAAATGCGGCAATTGCTAACATGATTCTGACAGGCTTAAGCATCGCTACGGGTGAGAAAGTCTCGTCATAGTCAACCCCTTGAAGTTGTCGAAAACCTTTTGCGACAAGTCGAGCTTTGTAGACAGTGATATTACTATCAGCGCCGGTCTACCTCTTGAAGATCCATTTATTCTCAATGGCTTGCCGATCATCGGGCAAGTCCGCCAAAGTCCACACTTTGTTCTCATACATGGATCCTATCTCAGATTTCATGGCCTCAAGCCATTTGTCGGAATCTGGGCTCATCATAGCTTCTTCATAGTTTGTAGGTTCACCGTTGTCTAACAACATGACTTCCAGGACAGGATTACCGTACCACTCTGGTGCGGTACGTGTTCTGGTCAACCTACGAGGTTCAGTAGTATCTTGATCTGAAGTTTCATGATTGATGACCCACAAGTATAGGGGATCTATCGTACTCATTTCGATAAGTAAGAGTGTCGAACCCAACGAGGAGCAGAAGGAAATGACAAGTGGTTTTCAGCAAGGTATTCTCTGCAAGCACTGAAATTTTCGGTAACAGATAGTTTTGTGATAAGATAATTCGTAACGGGTAACAAGTAACAAATGTAACTAAAGTGCAGCAAGGTGGCCCAATCCATTTTGTAGCAAAGTACAAGCCTAGACGAACTCTTATATAAAGAAAAATGCTCCCGAGGACACATGGGAATTATTGTCAAGTTAGTTTTCATCATGCTCATATGATTTGCGTTCGTTACTTTGATAATTTGATATGTGGGTGGACTGGCACTTGGGTGCTGTCCTTACTTGGACAAGCCTCCCACTTATGATTAACCACTCTCGCAAGCATCCGCAACTACGAAAGAAGAATTAAGATAAATCTAACCATAGAATGAAACATATGGATCCAAATCAGCCCCTTACGAAGCAACACATAAACTAGGGTTTAAACTTCTGTCACTCTAGCAACCCATCATCTACTTATTACTTCCCAATGCCTTCCCCTAGGCCCAAACAATGGTGAAGTGTCATGTAGTCGACGTTCACATAACACCACTAGAGGAAAGACAACATACATCTCATCAAAGTATCGAACGAATACCAAATTCACATGATTACTTATAACAAGACTTCTCCCATGTCCTCAGGAACAAACGTAACTACTCACAAAGCATATGCATGCTCATAATCAGAGGAGTAATAAATATCATTAAGGATCTGAACATATGATCTTCCACTGAATAAACCAACTAGCATCAACTACAAGGAGTAATCAACACTACTAGCAACCCATAGGTACCAATCTGAGGGTTTGAGACAAAGATCGGATACAAGAGATGAACTAGGGTTTGGAGAGGAGATGGTGCTGGTGAAGATGTTGACGGAGATTGACCCCTCTCGATGAGAGGATCGTTGGTGATGACGATGGCTTCGATTTCCCGCTCCGGGAGGGAAGTTTCCTCGGCAGAATAGCTCCGCCGGAGCCCTAGATTGGTTCTGCCCAAGTTCCGCCTCGAGACGGCGGCGCTTCATCCCGAAAGCTCTCTCCTGATTTTTTTTCCAGGTCAAAACCCTCCTTATAGCAGAAGATGGGCACCGGAGACCTGCCAGGGGGCCCACAAGCCCTACGGGCGCGCCCCCAGGCTTGTGGCCACCTGGTGGGTCCCCTCTGGTATTTTCTTCGCCCAATATTTTTTATATATTCCAAAATAATTCTTCGTAAATTTTCAGGACTTTTAGAGTTGTGCAGAATAGGTCTCTCAGATGTGCTCCTTTCCGGTCCAGAATTCTAGTTGCTGGATTTCTCCCTCTTTATGTAAACCTTGTAAAATAAGAGAGAAAAGTCATAAGTATTGTACCATAATGTGTAATAATAGCCCATAATGCAATAAATATGTATATAAAAGCATGGTGCAAAATGGACGTATCAACTCCCCCAAGCTTAGACCTCGCTTGTCCTCAAGCGAAAGCCGAAATCGATAATCATGTCCACATGTTTAGAGATAGAGATGTCGATAAAATAAAATACGTACATGAAGGCATCATGATTACCTATAGAACAACAACATATATTGTCATATAATTTCTCATGCCGAAGTAACAATTCGTTCACAAGGTAAAGTTTGAAACAAGAACTATATTGAAAACTAACAAACCATGATCTTAGTCATTGGAGCAATTGCAATTTATCATAACATCGGAAAGAGTCAATGTAAGAGCTTTTCAGCAAGTTCACATACTCAACTATCATTTAGTCTTTCATAATTGCTAACACTCATGCAACATTTATGAGATCAAAGTTTCAATCGGACACAGAGAAAGATACGGGCTTATAACTTCACCTCCCAACCTTTTACCTCAAGGGTAACGTCAACAATAATGGTTTAAATCTACATCCGAGTGGATATATGTATCTGGATCTCCCCCCAACATATAGTGCTTGCCAAAAAGAAAAAGTGTAAAAAGAATAGGTGATGATCACCATGACTCTTGTATAAGGATAGGAAATAAAATAAAAGATAGGCCCTTCGCAGAGGGAAGCAGAGATTGACATGCGCTTTTATGGTTGGATACACAAAATCTTAATGCAAAAGAACGTCACTTTATATTGCCCCTTGTGATAAAGAACTTTATTATGCAGTCCGTCGCTTTATTTGTTCCATATCACAAGTTTGTATAAAGCTTATTTTCCTCACACTAAAAGATCATACATATTTTAGAGAGCAATTTTTATTGCTTGCACCGATGGCAACTTACTTGAAGGATCTTACTTAATCCATATGTAGGTATGGTGGACTCTCATGGCAAAATTGGTTTGAGGGATTTTTGGATGCACAAGTAGTATCTCTACTTGGTGCAAAAGATTTGGCTAGCATGGGGTGAGAAGCAAGCTCAACATGTTGGAGGATCCATGACAATATAACTTCTATTCGGATATAAAGAAACATAACCCATTATGTTGTCTTACTTGTCCAACATCAACCTTTTAGCATATAATATTTTAATGAGTGCTCACAATCACAAAATATGTCCAAGATAGTATATTTATATGTGAGACCTCTCTTTCTTTATTACTTCCTATTAATTGCAACAATGACCAAAACTATGTTTGTCAACTCCCAACAAATTTCATACGACATACTTCTTATATGTGAAGTCGTCACTTCCCATAAGATCATTATATAATCTTTTTATTTGTTTTATTCTTTATTTCTTCTTAAGATCATAGCAAGAAAGCAATGCCCTCAACTTAAAACTAATCTTTATTATATAACTCTCGGACTCGATTACATAGAGGGAACACAAAGCAAAACTAAAAGCTAGATCATACTAAAACTCTTCTTCTACTAGATCAAGATATAATCAAAAGGATCAAACTAAGAAAAACGATAAAGGTAAAGATGTGATGATGATATGATACCGGGGCACCTCCCCCAAGCTTGGCAGTTGCCAAGGGGAGTGCCCATACCCATGTATTTAGGTCTCTTTCTTCGGAGGTGGTGATGATGGAGTTTTGGTTAGCTTGATTAAGCTACCCTTCAGATCCTGCAATTCTCAGAGTACACGTTGAAGCATAATTGCATTCTTTTAAATCTCCTCTAAAAGATGCTTGTTTTCTGGCCACCATGAGCTTTTTCCTGCACCACTTTCACTTGGACGGGATATATCCCAATTGGAGGGTATGTGTGTGTGAGGAGTATTCTCCACTCCATAATTATGAACCAAATTATGAAAGTTGTTCCGATGTAACCTGTGTAAGGGTCTCCTAGGAGGAAGTCCTTCATGTATCTGTTGGATTTCATGGTTGCTGGTAGCCCCTACTGCTTGATGGGGATTGGGAATAGTGGAGATGCCAGCCAGAGTGCCTCTCTCCGAAGCCGGAGGGTGGACCTCAAGTGAATCCCCTTGATCTTCTTCCATCGTGGCTTTCTTGGCCTCTGCCCTCCTGAGTTCCATCTGCATCAACCAAGCATCGTCGTCCACATTGTTGGAGGAGGAGGAAGACATGATGCCTGGCCTTGGAAACTCTGGCAAAAAATAGCTCAAAACGAAAACAGAGGATAATGCCGTGGTACGATGGTCAAAACCTTTGGGAGATTATATAATGAATTTTTACCGACCAAAAGGAGTGTACTACAAGAAAACGGAGTCCAGAGGGCACACGAGGTGGCCATAAGCCTGGGAGGCGCGCCCAGAGGGGTAGGGCGCGCCCCCACGGCTTGTCGCCTCCTCGTGCACTTTTCGGACTACTTTTTATTTTTCTAATTTTTTTAAATATTCCAAAACGGAGTAATATTGCCATTGGAAAAGTTTTGGAGTCGGTTTACTTACCGTACCACATACCTATTCCTTTTCGGGGTCTGGAACGTTCTGGTAGGTTTCCCTTATGTACTCCTCCGGTGTTATGGTATTAATAATATTTGTCTCAACATTTATGGGAGTACCTGAGATATAATGTTTGGTTCTTTGCTCGTTTACCACCTTTGGGTTATTGCCTTTGGCGTTGTTGATCTTGATGGCACCGGAACGATAAACTTCCTCAACAATGTAAGGACCTTCCCATTTAGAGAGAAGTTTTCCTGCAAAAAATCTAAAACGAGAATCATATAGCAAGACATGGTCGCCTACATTGAATTCACGCTTTTGTATCCTTTTATCATGCCATCTTTTAACTTTCTCTTTAAATAACTTGGAATTCTCAGAGGCTTGGGTTCTCCATTCATCAAGTGAGCTAATGTCAAATAACCTCTTTTCACCGGCAAGTTTGAAATCATAGTTGAGCTCTTTAATTGCCAATAAGCTTTATGTTCTAGTTCAAGAGGTAAGTGACATGCTTTACCATAAACCATTTTATACGGAGACATACCCATAGGGTTTTTATAAGCAGTTCTATAAGCCCATAATGCATCATCAAGTTTCTTAGACCAATTCTTTCTAGATCTATTAACAGTCTTTTGCAAAATCAACTTTATTTCTCGATTGCTCAATTCTACTTGACCACTAGACCGAGGATGATATGGAGATGCAATTCTATGGTTAACATCATACTTAGCAAGCAACTTACGGAAAGCACCATGAGTAAAGTGTGAACCACCATCAGTCATTAAATATCTAGGGACTCCAAACCTCGGGAAAATAACTTCTTTAAGCATTTTAATGGAAGTGTTATGATCAGCACTACTAGTTAGAATAGCTTCTACCCACTTAGTAACATAATCAACAGCAACCAAAATATGTGTATACCCATTAGAGGAAGGAAAATGTCCCATATAATCAAATCCCCAAACATCAAATGGTTCAATAACAAGTGAATAATTCATAGGCATTTCCTGACGTCTACTGATATTACCAATTCTTTGACATTCATCACAAGACAAGACAAACTTACGAGCATCCTTGAAAAGCGCAGGCCAATAAAAACCAGATTGTAATACCTTGTGTGTAGTTCTATCTCTAGCATGGTGCCCTCCGTAGGCCTCGGAGTGGCACTTGCGTAGGATCTGTTCCTGTTCATGCTCAGGTACACAACGTCTAATAACACCATCTACTCCTGCTTTATAAAGGTGTGGGTCATCCCAAAAGTAATGTCTTAAATCATAGAAAAACTTTTTCTTTTGTTGGTATGTGAAACTAGGTGGTAAAAATTTAGCAACAATATAATTGGCATAATCGGCATACCAAGGAGCACTACGAGAAGCATTTATGACAGCCAATTGTTCATCAGGAAAGCTATCATCAATAGGTAGTGGGTCATCAAGAACATTTTCTAACCTAGACAAGTTGTCTGCTACGGGGTTCTCAGCTCCCTTTCTATCAATAATATACAAATCAAATTCTTGTAGCAAGAGAACCCATCTAATAAGTCTAGGTTTAGCATCCTTCTTTTCCATAAGATATTTAATAGCAACATGATCGGTGTGAACAGTTACTTTGGAATCAGCAATATAAGATCTGAACTTATCACAAGCAAATACAACCACTAAAAATTCTTTTTCAGTAGTAGCATAATTTCTTTGAGCACTGTCTAGAGTTTTACTAGCAAAATGGATAACATTTAATTTCTTATCAACTCTTTGTCCTAGAATAGCACCAACAACATGATCTGTAGCATCACACATAATTTCAAAGGGCAAGTTCCAATCAGGCGGTTGAAACAATAGGTGCACAAATCAAGGCTTTCTTAAGAATTTCAAATGCTTCTACACAATCATCATAAAAAACAAATGGAACATCTTTTTGCAAGAGATTAGTCAGAGGCCTAGAAATTTTAGAGAAGTCTTTAATAAATCTCCTATAGAAACCAGCATGACCAAGGAAACTTCTTATACCTTTGATGTCTTTAGGACACCGCATTTTTTCAATAGCATCAACTTTAGCTTTATCAACTTCAATACCTCTTTCGGAGATTTTATGCCCCAAGACAATACCTTCATTAACCATAAAGTGACACTTCTCCCAATTCAAGACAAGATTAGTTTCTTCACATCTCTGCTAAACTCGATCAAGGTTGCTTAAGCAAACATCAAAAGAAGTTCTATAAACGGAAAAATCATCCATGAAAACCTCAACAATCTTTTCACAAAAATCAGAGAATATAGCAGTCATACATCTTTGAAAAGTAGCAAGTGCATTACATAAACCAAAAGGCATACGTCTATAAGCAATGGTACCGAAAGGGCAAGTAAAAGTAGTCTTTTCTTGATCCTCTTTTGACATAGGTATTTGAGAAAAACCAGAATAACCATCTAGAAAGCAAAAGTGTGTATGTTTTGATAGTCTTTCTAGCATTTGATCAATAAAAGGTAGAGGATAATGATCTTTCCTAGTAGCTTTGTTCAACTTTCTAAAATCAATAACCATTCTATAACATGTAATAATTCTTTGTGGGATCAATTCATTTTTATCGTTAGGAACAACAGTAAAACCTCCCTTCTTAGGGACACAATGAACAGGACTTACCCATCTACTATCAGCGACAGGATAAATTATACCTGCTTCCAGAAGCTTTAGTATTTCATTTCTTACCACTTCTTTCATTTTGGGATTCAACCGTCGCTGGTGACACTACAAAAAAAATACACTTCCGTGATGATACGTGTTTGTCACAGTAGGTCATGTTTTCTGTCATGCATGTACATCCATGATGATTTTATGACAGAATCAAGATAGTCATACCTGTGCTGTCATAGAAGTGTTCCATGACAATACCAAAATTATCATCACAGAAGTGTCCACTTCCATGACGATAAATGGCGCGTCATGGAAGTGCTTTCGTCAAAGGTAACCGACACGTGGCATCCACCGTAACGGGTCATCGTTAAGCTATCGGGTTCCGGTTTGGATCCGATAACCCGTTAACAGCCCGAACCAATGGGGATTTTCCACGTGTAAAATTCTCAATGGCCAGAGGAACCACGTGTTGGCTCAGCGTTGGGACAGATGTCATCCACTCATTGGATGGGAGGCGCCTATGATACATCGACACGTGGCACCGCCCAATAGAGGCCCATTCAGGTGAAAAGGCCGGCCCGTTTGACTTGGTCAAAAGGTAGCGGGCCGGCCCATGGAAAGCCTGTTAATGGCCTGTTCGCATATAGCCCATTTACAGCCCGTTATGGCCTATCCGAATTGGGCCCAGTAGCGTCATCTGGGCCGTCCAATATGATTCCAGCCCGTTGTAACTTCCGGCCCATACGAGGCCCGTGGTGAAACTGGCCCATAACGAACAGTGTAACAATTTACACCCATTAACGGCCCATTATTCCGTTGGGCCGTTTCCAGCCCGTGTTACATTTCGGCCTTCTAAGGGCTCATTTATTCTTGGGCTCATTTCCAGCAATCGGTTACTTACGACCAGTTACTGGCTTGTTCTGCTTGTGGGCCAAATTCAGCCCGTGGTTACAGTGGGCCCGTTAACCCGTTGGGCTGTTTTCATAGCGTCATCAAATACGGCCCATTAACGACCCGTGATGCCTGTTGATAGAATTAAGCCCGTTATACATTTCGGCCTATTAACGGCCCGTTATGGTCGGGCCATAAACACACGATTTACACTCTAGCCCGTTTACGGCCAATTTTGCGGACCGTTATTGGTCCACGAATGGCCTGTATAAGGCCCATTGATTATATGGCCAGTCGAGGGCCCATGGATTCTACGGCCTGTTGGAGGCCCATTGTCACTACAGCAGGTAGCAGGACTATGGTTACAATGGTCCGTATGTTGTCCATGGTTATTGTGGCCTAGTTATAAAAAATAGGTTACTGTGGCCACTAGAAAAACGCGGAAAAAGAACTGCAGTGACTACAATCAAACAACTAAACAAGACAATAAGGAAATAAATAAGCAAGCAACTAACGCTAGGCTATTACGGCTATTACACATATTACATCCACTGGGTATCAAAGTTCGCCACCAGTGCAAATATAGGGAACAAAGCAGCATATCACATACACTGGTTGTCAAAGTTGGTGACCAGTGCAAATAAACGCCACAGCAAAACAATTCCAGAACTGAAACCACTTTAGAAGAGCTCAAGAAACAATATCCTGGGTACCCAGCATGCTGGCAAGATGCTTAGCAAACTTATTAACTTTCTCTTGTTTGGCGCTTAAATCCTCCAGTGCTTGCTGCTACTTCTTGAGCTTGCGTTGGTTTTTCCCTTGAAGAGGAAAGGGTGATGCAGCAAAGTAGAGTAAGTATTTCCCTCAGTTTTGAGAACCAAGGTATCAATCCAGTAGGAGACAACACGCAAGTCACCGAATACCTGGACAAACAAACACCAAACTTGCACCCAACGCGATAAGGGGTTGTGAATCCCTTCACGGTTACTCGCAAAAGTGAGATCTGATAGAGATAGATAAACGGTAAAGTAAATATTTTTTGGTATTTTTGTTTTATAGATTGGAAAGTAAAAGATTGCAAAATAGTAGATCGAAAACTCGTAGATTGGAAAGTAGAAGATTGTATGATGGAAAATAGACCCGGGGGCCATAGGTTTCACTAGAGGCTTCTCTCAAGATAGAAAATAATACGGTGGGTGAACAAATTACTGCCGAGCAATTGATAGAAAAGCGCAAAGTTATGACGATATCTAACGCAATGATCATGAATATAGGCATCACGTCCGTGTCAAGTAGACCGAAACGATTCTGCATCTACTACTATTACTCCACACATCGACCGACTCCTGCCTGCATCTAGAGTATTAAGTTCATGAAGAACAGAGTAACGCATTAAGAAAGATGACATGATGTAGAGGAATTAACTCAAGCAATATGATGAAAACCCCATCTTTTTATCCTCGATGGCAACAATACAATACGTGCCTTGCTGCCCCTACTGTCACTGGGAAAGGACACCGCAAGATTGAACCCAACGCTAAGCACTTCTCCCATTGCAAGAAAAACCAATCTAGTTGGCCAAACCAAATCGATAGTTCGAAGAGACTTGCAAAGATATCAAATCATGCATAAAAGAATTCAGAGAAGATTCAAATAATATTCATAGATTAGCTGATCATAAATCCACAATTCATTGGATCTCGGCAAACACACCGCAAAAAAGTATTACATCGAATAGATCTCCAAGAACATCAAGGAGAACATGGTATTAAGAATCAAAGAGAGAGAAGAAGCCATCTAGCTACTAGCTATGGACCCGTAGGTCTGAGGTAAACTACTCATGCTTCATCGGAAGGGCAATGGTGTTGATGTAGAAGCCCTCCGTGATCGAATCCCCCTCCGGCAGGACGCCGGAAAAGGCCCCCAGATGGGATCTCACGGGTACAGAACGTTGCGGCGGTGGAAAAGTCTTTTCGTGGATGCCTCTGGTGGTTTGGGCATATAAGAGTATATATAGGCGAAAGAATTAGGTCAGGAGACGCACGAGGGGCCCACAAGGGTGGGAGGCGCGCCCTACCCCCCTGGGCGCGCCCTCCGTCCTTGTGGCCGCCTCGTGGCTTCTCTGACTTGCACTCCAAGTCCTCTGGTTTTCTTTTGGTCCAAGAAAGATCATCGCAAAAGTTTTATTCCGTTTGGACTCCGTTTGGTATTCCTTTTCTGCGAAACTCAAAAATAGAGAAAAAACAGGAACTTGCACTGGGTTCTAGGTTAATAGGTTAGTCCCAAAAATAATATAAAATAGCATATTAATGCATATAAAACATCCAAAATAGATAATATAATAGCATGGAACAATAAAAAATTATAGATACGTTGGAGACGTATCAAGCATCCCCAAGCTTAATTCCTGCTCGTCCTCGAGTAGGTAAATGATGAAAACAGAATTTTTGATGTGGAATACTACCTAACATATTTATCCATGTAATTTCTTTATTGTGGCACGAATGTTCAGATTCGTATGATTCAAAACAAAAGTTTAATATTGACATAAAAACAATAATACATCAAGCATACTAACAAGATAATTATGTCTTCTCAAAATAACATGACCAAAGAAAGCTTATCCCTACAAAATCATATAGTCTGGCTATGCTCCATCTTCATCACACAAAATACTCAAATCATGCACAACCCCGGTTTTAGCCAAGAAATTGTTTCATACTTTAGTATTCTCAAACTTTTTCAACTTTCACGCAATACATGAGCGTGAGCCATGGACATAGCACTATAGGTGGAATAGAAGGTGGTTGTGGAGAAGTCAAAAAGAGGGAGATAGTCTCACATCAACTAGGCGTATCAACGGGCTATGGAGATGCCCATCAATAGATATCAATGTGAGTGAGTAGGGATTGCCATGCAACGGATGCACTAGAGCTATAAGTTTATGAAAGCTCAAAAAGAAAACTAAGTGGGTGTGCATCCAACTTGCTTGCTCATGAAGACCTAGGGCAATTTGAGGAAGCCCATCGTTGGAATATACAAGCCAAGTTCTATAATGAAAAATTCTCACTAGTATATGAAAGTGACAACATAGGAGACTCTCTATCATGAAGATCATGGTGCTACTTTGAAGCACAAGTATGGAAAAAGGATAGTAACATTGCCCCTTCTCTCTTTTTCTCTCATTTTTTTCTTCTTTTTTTCTTCTTCTTTTTTTCTTTTCTCTTTTTTTTTCTTTCCTCTTTTTTTTCTTTCTTTCTTTTCTCTTTTTCTTTCCTCACATGGGACAATCTCTAATAATGAAAATCATCATACTTCTATTTACTTACAACTCAAAAATTACAACTCGATACTAGAACAAAATATGACTCTATATGAATTCCTCCAGCGGTGTACCGGGATGTGCAATGAATCAAGAGTGACATGCATGAAAGAATTATGAATGGTGGCTTTGCCATAAATACGATGTCAACTACATGATCATGCAAAGCAGTATGACAATGATGATGCGTGTCATAATAAACAGAACGGTGGAAAGTTGCATGGCAATATATCTCAGAATGGCTATGAAAATGCCATAATAGGTAGGTATGGTGGCTGTTTTGAGGAAGCTATATGGTGGGTTTATGGTACCGGCGAAAATTGTGCGGCACTAGAGAGGCTAGCAAAGGTGGAAGGGTGAGAGTGCGTTTAATCCATGGACTCAATATTAGTCATAAAGAACTCACATACTTATTGCAAAAATCTATTAGCCATCGAAACAAAGTACTAGACGCATGCTCCTAGGGGAAGGGTTGGTAGGAGTTAACCATCGCGCGATCCCGACTTCCACACAAAGGATGACAATCAAAAAATATCTCATGCTCCAACTTCGTTACATAACGGTTCACCATACGTGCAAGCTACGGGACTCACAAACCTTAACACAAGTATTTCTCAAATTCACAACTACTCACTAGCATGACTCTAATATCACCATCTTCATATCTCAAAACAATCATAAGGAATCAAACTTCTCATAGTATTCAATGCACTTTATATGAAAGTTTTTATTATATCCCTCTTGGATGCCTATCATATTAGGACTAAATTTATAACCAAAGCGAATTACCATGCTCTTTTAAAGACTCTCAAAATAATATAAGTGAAGCATGAGAGTTCATCAATTTCTATAAAATAAAGCCACCGCCGTGCTCTAAATAGATGTAAGTGAAGCACTAGAGCAAAATTGCCTAGCTCAAAAGATATAAGTGAAGCACAAAGAGTATTCTAATAAATCTCGATTCATGTGTGTCTCTCTCAAAAGGTGTGTACAGCAAGGATGATTGTGGCAAACTAAAAATAAAAGACTCAAATCATACAAGACGCTCCAAACAAAACAGAAATCATGTGGTGAATAAAAATATAGCCTCAAGTAAAGTTACCGATAGACGAAGACGAAAGAGGGGATGCCTTCCGGGGCATCCCCAAGCTTAGGCTCTTGGTTGTCCTTGAATATTACCTTGTGGTGCCTTGGGCATCCCCAAGATTAGGCTCTTGCCACTCCTTATTCCATAGTCCATCAGATCCTTACCCAAAACTTGAAAACTTCACAACACAAAACTCAACAGAAAATCTCATAAGCTCCATTAGTATAAGAAAATAAATCACCACTTTTGGTACTGCTGTGAACTCATTCTTTATTTATATTGGTGTAATATCTACTGTATTCCAACTTTTCCGTGGTTCATACCCCCGATATTACCCATAGATTCATCAAAATAAGCAAACAACACATAGAAAACAGAATCTGTCAAAAACAGAACAGTCTGTAGCAATCTGGAAATCTCGAATACTTATGTAACTCCAAAAATTCTGAAAAATTTGGAAGACCTAAGAAATTTGTTTATTAATATTCTGCAAAAATAATTAACTCAAAATCACTCTTCTGTGAATTATAAAAATTATTTCCCTGTGCGCAAAAGTTTCTGTTTTTCAGCAAGATCAAATCAACTATCACCGTAAGCTATCCCAAAGGTCTTACTTGGCACAAACACTAATTAAAACATAAAACCACATCTAACCAGAGGCTAGATGAATTATTTATTGCAAAAAAGAACCTAAAAAGCAAAAATAAAAATAAAACTGGGTTGCCTCCCAACAAGCGCTATTGTTTAACGCCCTTAGCTAGGCATAAAAAACACGAATAGATCTAAGTATTGTCATCTTTGGTATGCAATCCATAAGTGGCTCTCATAATAGATTCATAAGGCAATTTAATTTTCTTTCTTGGAAATTGTTCCATGCCCTTCCTTAACGGAAATTGAAATCTAATGTTTCCTTCTTTCATATCAATAATTGCACCAATCGTTCTAAGGAAAGGTCTACCAAGAATAATAGGACATGTAGGATTGCAATCTATATCAAGAACAATGAAATCTACGGGCACATAATTCCTATTTGCAACAATAAGAACATCATTAATCCTTCCCATAGGTTTCTTAATAGTGGAATCCGCAAGATGAAAATTTAAAGAACAATCATCAAATTCACGGAAACCAAATACATCACACAAAGTTTTTGGAATCGTGGAAACACTAGCACACAAATCACACAAAGCATGGCATTCATAATCTTTAATCTTAATCTTAATAGTAGGTTCCCACTCATCATAAAGTTTTCTAGGGATAGAAACTTCCAATTCAAGCTTTTCTTCAAAAGATTGCATCATAGCATCAACGATATGTTTAGTAAAAGCTTTGTTTTGTTTATAAGCATGAGGAGAATTCAACACGGATTGCAACAAGGAAATACAATCTATTAAAGAAGAATTATCATAATTAAATTTCTTGAAATCCAAAAGAGTGGGTTCATTGCTACTTAAAGTTTTGACCTCTTCAATCCCACTTTTATCAATTTTTGCATCAAGATCTAAAAACTCCGAATCATTGGGACGCCTTCTAACTAAAGTTGACTCATCTCCAGTCCCATATTTTTCAATATTTATATTAGAAAACAAAGATTCAATAGGAGTCACATCAATCACTTTAAGATCTTCATCATTATTTTCACAGAAACTAGAAGAACACGTTTTTACAAACCAATCTTTTTTAGCACGCATCTTAGCGGTTCTTTCTTTGCACTCATCAATGGAAATTCTCATAGCCTTGAGAGACTCATTGATATCATGCTTGGGTGGGATAGATCTAAGTTTCAAAGAATCAACATCAAGAGAAATTATATCCACGTTCATAGCCAAATCATCAATCTTAAGCAATTTTTCTTCAATCAAAGCATAGAAATTCTTTTGTGAACTCATAAATTCTTTAACACTATTCTCAAATTCATAGGGCATCTTATTATAATTTCGATAAGAATTGTTATAGGAATTTCCTTAATTATTAGAGGAATTACTAGGAAACGGCCTAGGATTAAAATTGCCTCTATACGCGTTATTACCAAAATTGTTCCTACCAACAAAATTCACATACATAGATTCATTATTATTTTCAATCAAAGTGGATAAAGGCATATCATTGGGATCCAAAGAAACACTCTTGCTAGCAAACAATTTCATAAGTTCATCCATCTTTCCACTCAAAACATTAATCTCTTCAATTGCATGCACCTTTTTACTAGTGGAAGATCTTTCGGTATGCCATTGAGAATAATTAACCATAATATTATCTAGAAGTTTAGTAACTTCTCCTAGGGTAATTTCCATAAAAGTGCCTCCCGCGGCCGAATCTAAAAGATTTCTAGAAGCAAAATTCAATCCGGCATAAATTTTTTGTATAATCATCCACAAATTCAAACCATGAGTAGGGCAATTTCGTATCATCAATTTCATTCTCTCCCAAGATTGTGCAACATGCTCATGATCAAGTTGTTTAAAATTCATAATATCGTTCCTAAGGGAGATGATCTTAGCGGGAGGAAAATACTTGGAAATAAAAGCATCTTTACACTTATTCCATGAATCAATACTATTTTTAGGCAAAGATGAAAACCAAGTTTTAGCACGGTCTCGTAGTGAGAACGGAAATAGCTTCAATTTAACAATATCATTATCCACATCTTTCTTCTTTTGCATATCACACAAATCAACGAAATTGTTTAGATGGGATGCGACATCTTCACTAGGAAGGCCAGAAAATTGATCTTTCATAACAAGATTCAGCAAAGCGGCATTAATTTCACAAGATTCCGCATTAGTAGCGGGAGCAATCGGAGTACTAATAAAATCATTATTATTGGTGTTGGAAAAATCACATAGTTTGGTATTCTCTTGAGTCATCGTGACAAAGCAAGCAATCCAACACGCAAGCACACAAAAAGCAAACGAAGAAGATGAACGGAAGAGGGCCGAAGAAAAGGCAAAGAGAGAGGCGAAGAAAAGGCAAACTTTTCGAAAATCATTTTAGAAGTGGGGGAGAGGAAAACGAGAGGCGAATGGCGAATAATGTAATATGAGAGATGAGAGTTTATGATGGGTACTTGGTATGTCTTGACTTGGTGTAGATCTCCCCGGCAACGGCGCCAGAAATTCTTCCTGCTACTTCTTGAGCTTGCATTGGTTTTTCCCTTGAAGAGGAAAGGGTGATGCAGCAAAGTAGAGTAATTATTTCCCTCAGTTTTGAGAACCAAGGTATCAATCTAGTAGGAGACAACACGGAAGTCACCGAATACCTGCACAAACAAACACCAAACTTGCACCCAACGCGATAAGGGGTTGTCAATCCCTTCACGGTTACTCACGAAAGTAAGATCTGATTGAGATAGATAAACGGTAAAGTAAATATTTTTTGGTATTTTTGTTTTATAGATTGGAAAGTAAAAGATTGCAAAATAGTAGATTGGAAAGTAGAAGATTGTATGATGGAAAATAGACCCGGGGGCCATAGGTTTCACTAGAGGCTTCTCTCAAGATAGAAAATAATACGGTGGGTGAACAAATTACTGCCGAGCAATTGATAGAAAAGCGCAAAGTTATGACGATATCTAAGGCAATGATCATGAATATAGGCATCACGTCCGTGTCAAGTAGACCGAAACGATTCTGCATCTACTACTATTACTCCACACATCGACCGACTCCTGCCTGCATCTAGAGTATTAAGTTCATGAAGAACAGAGTAACGCATTAAGAAAGATGACATGATGTAGAGGAATTAACTCAAGCAATATGATGAAAACCCCATCTTTTTATCCTC
Organism: Thinopyrum elongatum; assembly: GCA_011799875.1. Taxonomy (NCBI): domain Eukaryota; kingdom Viridiplantae; phylum Streptophyta; class Magnoliopsida; order Poales; family Poaceae; genus Thinopyrum; species Thinopyrum elongatum. The sequence continues at coordinate 467,224,984 of CM022301.1, read as the reverse complement.
GATGGCAACAATACAATACGTGCCTTGCTGCCCCTACTCTCACTGGGAAAGGACACCGCAAGATTGAACCCAAAGCTAAGCACTTCTCCCATTGCAAGAAAAACCAATCTAGTTGGCCAAACCAAATCGATAGTTCAAAGAGACTTGCAAAGATATCAAATCATGCATAAAAGAATTCAGAGAAGATTCAAATAATATTCATAGATAAGCTGATCATAAATCCACAATTCATCGGATCTCGGCAAACACACCGCAAAAAAGTATTACATCGAATAGATCTCCAAGAACATCGAGGAGAACGTGGTATTAAGAATCAAAGAGAGAGAAGAAGCCATCTAGCTACTAGCTATGGACCCGTAGGTCTGAGGTAAACTACTCACGCTTCATCGGAAGGGCAATGGTGTTGATGTAGAAGCCCTCCGTGATCGAATCCCCCTCCGGCAGGACGCCGGAAAAGGCCCCCAGATGGGATCTCACGGGTACAGAACGTTGCGGCGGTGGAAAAGTCTTTTCGTGGATGCCTCTGGTGGTTTGGGCATATAAGAGTATATATAGGCGAAAGAATTAGGTCAGGAGACGCACGAGGGGCCCACAAGGGTGGGGGGCGCGCCCTACCCCCCTGGGCGCACCCTCCGTCCTTGTGGCCGCCTCGTGGCTTCTCTGACTTGCACGCCAAGTCCTCTGGTTTCCTTTTGGTCCAAGAAAGATCATCGCGAAAGTTTTATTCCGTTTGGACTCCGTTTGGTATTCCTTTTCTGCGAAACTAAAAAACAGGAACTGGCACTGGGCTCTAGGTTAATAGGTTAGTCCCAAAAATAATATAAAATAGCATATTAATGCATATAAAACATCCAAAATAGATAATATAATAGCATGGAACAATCAAAAATTATAGATACGTTCGAGACGTATCACTTGCTGTTGCACCAGAAAGTATGCATCTGAATTCTGCAGGGACTTCCTCAGTCCTTCGGCTTCGTGTCGCAGCACATCTGATCGATGTCTTTCAACTTAAAGTTGAGACTCAAGAAGATGAACTAATTCAGGCAGCGAGTTCGAAGAGCTTGTGCCAGCAGTAGTGGCCAGTAACTCGAACACTACATTAAGACATGACTTTTGGGTTGTCTCACTGTCGTCAAGATAGTTTTTATCAGCTTTCTTGGAGACCAACAGGGATGTCTCACTATCTTGAACCTTATCTGCATTACTTCCTTTACCATTGCATAACGGGGTACTCTTCTCCAATATTTTTTCCGCATTCTAAAAGAGAAACAAGCAGACACATCACAGGTTTACCATGTTGTATATGAAACTCATTTTGGTAAATCAGTTCAGTAGTAAAGTGGACAGGATAACAGCATGAAACAAACATATATCTATGTACCATGGTCACTGTATGGTCTATATCATTCTAGTTTTTGTTGCCAAATCAAGATAGAGACACAGTGCAAATAATATTTGTTTAAGACAAAGCAGCATAGACAGAATATAAGTGTGGGAAACTACACAGCAATAACAACACTTGTAATGTACATGACATGAGAACATAACTGTTTATTCAATTGAAACTGAAATCAACACAGAGCAAGTTACAACAGCAAACCAGTTAAAGAAACAGGTTTAAAACATACCTGTTGCGCCATTGGAGTTTCAATTCCATCCTTCAAATTTGAAAATAGTTGGTATGAGTAAATACAGTGATGCAAGAGCAAAGGAGTATGAACCATAGCTACAGAACCTGACCTGAGAACAATTTTTCTTCTGCTTTAAGCATTGAGTTGGGGTTTGGAGTGGTGGTCCTCGTGCTGTGGGCACTGCAGTTGCCTTACTAACTGTTCGTGTCTGGGTGCTCTGTGGTGGAGACAGTGCTGTGTCAGCTGGAACTAGGTTACTATGTGCTAGGGTTGGGGTTAGAAGGGGTGTAGCCAGTTCTCTGTCCAACTGGGTAGGGGTACAATCTGCGAGAGTCTGGGTTATGTGTGGTGGGGCTGGTTCTTGGGCAAGTACAACCGTGGTTCTATCTGCATCGACTGGTAGCACTATCTTTTCTGAAGACCGTGTTGTTACTCTCTTAGATACTGCCATCACCCCCTCCAACTCAAATGGCTGATAAACAAGAAAAGTAATTGAATGTACAGACATTGTATGATAGACAGGTGCAATGGATAGTGGGGAATAAAAGAGGGCATGAAATAATTCACATTTATGTTGTCTAACCAAACAGGATAGCATGACACAATTTCACATATATGATGGCTAACTAAACAGGATAGCATGACACAATTTCACATATATGATGGCTAACTAAACAGGATAGAAAGACATAATTCAAAATATGATGACTATGTAAACAGGATGACATGATATAACTATATGATGTATTTATTAAATAGGTTGGCATGCCATAATTCACATACATGCCGCCTATGGAAACATGATAGCATGATATAATTTACGGATAGAATGACATAATTCAAAATATGATGACTGTAAACACTAAACATGATGAGATGATATAACTATATGATGTCTTTATTAAATGGGTTGGCATGCCATAATTCAGATAGATGTTGTCTATGTAAATATGATGGCATGATATAATTCAAATATATGATTTATATACTGAGCAAGTAAGCAGATGGCAATCGCATATATGATGTAAAAACTAAGCAATACACGACAACATATGCATGATATGAGTAATATAACCCTGCCAAGTTTGAGCATAGACCTCAGGGGGGGAATACGACTGGTCATCTGTCTCTGAATCCTCCTCTGAGGAGCTATCTATAACCAGCAAGATGTCTGCTTTAGCAGGTAGCATTGTCTGCTCTGTAGACCTTGTTTTCACTCCAGATACTTCCATCACCGCTTCAAATGGCTGATGCACAGGAAGAGTAGTTGAATATACAAACGTTGTCGACAAATTGAATACGTAATACAAAAAACGATAGCATGATATAATTCACATATATGATGATTGGCTAAACAGCATGACATTGCATAATTCACATATATAATGCCTTGCAACAAAATAGTATTGCATAATTCACATATATAATGTCTTGCAACAAGATGGCATTGCATAATTCACATATATGGTAATTAGACACTAAACATGTGGCATTCACACAAAGCATGTCTAAACTAAGCAAATGACATAGCAATGCGAGACACCATACGCATGATATGAGCAACATAACCCTGCCAAGTTAGAGCATACACCTCGGGGGGGGGGGGGATAGGACTGGTCATCTGTCTCTGAATCCTCCTCTGAGGAGCTATCCGTAACTAGCGAGATATGCGCTTCGTCAGATAGCATAGTCTGCTCTGAAGACCTTGTTTTCACTCCAGATTTATCCATCACCGTGTCAAATGGCTGATGCACACGAAGAGTAGTTGAATGTACTAACATTGTTGACAAATGTAATACGTAATGGAAAAAAAGGATGGCATGATATAATTCACATATAAGATGACTGGCTAAGCAGGATGGCATTGCAAAATTCACATATATGATGCCTGGCTAAACAAAATGGCGTTGCAAAATTCACATATACGATAAAGAAACTAAATAGATGGCATTCACACAAAGCATGTCTAAACTAAGCAGATGACATATTTGATGTATAAAGTAAGCAATGCAAGGCACCATATGCATGATATGACCAACATTAGCATGCCAAGTTAGAGCGAAGACCTCAGGGGTTAAATAGGAGTGGTCTGCTCCTTCTGAATCCCCCTCAGAACAGTTATCTTCCTCTTGATTACAATCTGAAATGGGTGGAGGGGGGCTGCCTTTGCGCCCACCATGGAGCGAGGTCTGCATCAAATTTTATTGCCATGCAAGGCTCGTCTCTTTTGCTCTACATGTTCAGTTCCATTGTGTACATGCAGAAACATAGGAATAAAACATAGTGAGATTATGTAAGGAGTGCATGCAGAAATCCAGAGTGATAGTACCAACCTGTGGATAGACCCAAAACCAATGATAGCAGGCAGATAATGGCTTCGGTTAAAAAATACAGATAATGGCTTCTTTACTGTTTGTTTACCACCCAACATGAAACTCATAGTAGGCACCCGAGATTAACCAGATAGTAGACAGATACTATTGATTGTGGCCCCGATATGTACCCCACAACCATTTAAAAACTCAAGTTTGAGTATTATTTTGGAGCTGACTCAGAGTCTAATCGGTGAATAGGACGATAATGTAGCATGTAATATTAAGCGATGCATAACATAAGCAGACACGAAAGAGTGCGACCTCTCTTGTGGACCCGTGTAGTTCTCGAGGTCATTTGCTCAGTTGATGATGGTAATGCAGTTGTCGTAGCTGCCAGCGGCAGGGAAGAAGATCTGAGGTGGCGAAAGACAGTCTGGAGGGCGGATCCCTGCTGTGGTGGACCCTTTTGTCATTGGAGCAGCTGAGCTGGGGTGGACGACGGCGCAGTAGGAGCGGGACAAACCACACAAGGTTTTCTTTGACAACTATCTGTAAGAGAAGTAATTTTGTAAGGGTTCGTTTGAATTGGAGGATTCTAACAATGCAGGGATAGGAAATACACAGTAATATGATAGGAATGCATGTGCAAAACAGAGAATTAAAAATCACAGGATTTCTGTCAATCCGGGTGTTTGGTTCACAGAAATTGGAAGGTCACGGGAATGCAAAGAAGCATGGTCAAATTAAGTCAAACCACAAGAAAATGTACAGTTATACTGCTATTATGCTACTATCACTTAGTCTTGTTCTTCATGAATAGGAATTTGAAAAGGAGGGCCAAGTGGATATTAAAATTCCTACGATTTTTCTTTGAAAGAGACACTAAAGGAACAAATCCTACAGTTTTCCTTTGCTCCATTCCTTTGAACCAAATGCATTAATAGTAGTACCATAGGAAACTTTCCAATTCCTATGTTTTTCCTTCACTTTTCCTTTCAACCACTGGCAATTCTAGTAGGCAGGCTTGAACAGGCAAAAGCCTACACACCAAAAATGTTTTTGTGCTACTTGTACTACTTTGGACCCAGGCCACTGCCCTACTAACTGAATTCCCAGGCCCATCTACACATGCACAGCTCAAACGCGCAAAAATAAATAATGATGGCTTTCGAGAGAGTCCATCACGGATAGCTAAGTTGCCTGGTACCTCACTGCTTGTTATATAGTTGAAACTAATCGTATTTCACGTTACTACGTGTGCTCAGTGGACAATATATATAACATGTCGAGTAAAAAAGCGATGCAGCAAGTGTACAACCTCTTTGGCGAAGCCATGTTGATCTCAGCATCATTGGGTTGGTTACTGAGGATGCTGCGGCTGATGTGGCAGTCAGAGGAGGGGAAGAAGATCTTAGGCGCCCGGAGATGGAGCCAAGGGTACTGCTTTGCGGTGATGGAGGGTTTCGTCGTTGGAGCAGCTCCGGTGAGGTGTACGACGGCGAGGCTGAAGTAGGACAAGAGAGACAACGTTAACTTGAAGTGGTATTCTAATAGCATCTCCGATAGATGATGTAAAATACACAACCAAAAAGTGCTACATGTAAAATACATCAGCCGCTCATCTCTGAACTTAATTGTTGAAACTGTATTTAACTGTCGAAACTGAATTTTACCGTCGAAACTGAATTTTGCTGTCGAAACTGAATTTTACTGTCGAAACTGAGCGCACTAGTAGCAGAAAAGCAGTGCACTAATAGTTTAGGCCGCTCGAGCACTAGTCGCAGAGTAGCAGTGATCTAAATCGGTAGCCGCTCCTACCGTACTACCAGAGAGCAGCCGGGGAGAGTAGCAGTGCGTGCGAGAGCCGGGGTAGCTGGTCGTGTAGCAGCATCTCGGGTAGCAGCAGGAGGAGCTCGAGCGAGAGCCGGAGCTGCTGCTCGTGCAGCAGCAACGCGAGCAAGAGTAGACTAGCAGTGCAAGCAAGAGCAAGAGCAAGAGCAGCACCGCAAGGAAGAGCCAGAGCAGACCATGCAGGGGACCGAGATCAAGAGCAATAGTAGTAGCATGAGCAAGAGCCAGAGCAGACCAGGCAGGGGACCGAGAGCAAGAGCAGAGCAGCAGCGCGAGCGAGAGCTGAAGCAGCAGCAGCAGTAGGGCCAGCAAGAGCCAGAGCAGCAGCAGCAGCTCTGACTGATGTGGACATCGCCACCGAGGGAGCGACGCCACGGAGGAGGTGGCTGGCGACGCCGTCGTAGATGGAGCCACGACATGGCGGCTCGGGACCGAGCGCCGGCAGCACCGTGAGGTCGAATCAAGAAGAAAATGCAGCGATTAGTGTAGAACCTCTTTGGTGGCGCCGATTAGGCCTCAGCTTCATCCGAGGAATCGGTGATGGTGCTGCTCTTCCGGTGGTGCAGGTGAAGACGGCGCTGTGTGAATGAAGGTGGCGCGAAAGACGAGGCGAATGTCGAGGCAACTCCTTTGAGGTGGAGGACGGGGTGGCAGAACCGGTGGGACGACGAGATCGACGACGGATCCTCATCCGGTGCGGTGGATGAGGGACGTCGATGTGTTGCTGTGGATGACGTCGTCGGGGAAGAGGCTCCGGCTGGGTGGCGGGCGGAGGAGGGTGTGGGGCTTTGCGGGTTTTCGGCCTCGGTGTACGAATGGGGGGGCAGAGGGAATGGGAGGGGGAACCATGGCTTAGGGACGCGCTTGTCCGAAATGTGGGGTAAGTTACGAAAGTAGCCCCACTGATTTGAACTAGGTGGTTCTTTCAGTTCAGGGGTATCACGGGAATTTCGCGTGTCGGGATTTCGCAGGAGGTGTGAGTTTTCACGCGCGTTGTAATTTTGGGATAGCAAGGCGCGGGTTGAGATGGAGGGAATTTTAGGAGCACAACGAGACAAAGAGATATCTTAAAATTTTGGGATAACAAGACGCGGGTTGAAATTTCCGGACAAGCCTAACGTGTATACTATATCAAATCAATTCGCACTTCCCTCGACGAAAAAACCAAAAAGAAATCAATTCGCACCACACAAGAGAGTCTAGTCCCGTGTACTGTACCAAATCAATTCGCACTACAAATGTCATTCAAAACTTTGAATCCATGTTATGTTCAAATAAAATATTTCGCTACATGTATAATGCATGCAACCTGCTACTCAAATGAACATTTTAGTGCATTCCAAACGTATATACTACCGCTTCAATATGAACTAAATTTGAATTCGTTTCTCTATTTGAATAAGATCTACAATCATGATTGTTGTCAAGTTAAACCATTTGAATTCGTTTCTCTATTTTAATAAGGTCTACAATCATCATTATTGTCAAGTTAAACTATCGTTTGTATATTATCTTCACAGCACACCACATGATTAATTACTGTCGAGTTAGATATGAACTATGTGTACTATATGAACTCGAACTCGATTTTTTGAATCCACTTTATGTTGATTTCAAATCACAGTACATTTCAAGCTCTAGCATCTTCATAATCTAAACCATGTCTCATATGTATAATGTGTTTATCACATAATGTATGGTGCCCCGCCCCCTACGCCTACAAGTATTTAGATGTGAGTTGCAAACGCCACACATTATCACAAATTCAAATAAAATGTGAGATTGTTCGATATATAGTATGGTTTAGATTGTTCGATATTTAGTTGTGAGCTGCAAACGCCACACATTATCACAAATTCAAATAAAATGTGAGATTGTTCAATATTTAGCTGTGAGTTGCAAACGCCACGCATTATCACATTATAGTATAACATGTCCAAAACCACACCACGTGTATCACCGCTATATTCATGCATGCATAGGTTTATAACGCTATGATCTCTTATTCAAATATATGAATCCACTTTCATATCGAATTATGATCTTTGTTAGTCTTTTACACCCACACAATCCTCTAACTTTTGTAGCTAGCACTAACTTTCTCTCATGCATGCACACGCCCTCCTCGCCATCCCCCTCCCTCGGCATTCTATCCATCGCGCACATTCATTTTTTTTCTTTAGATCGTTCTCCCACGGTCTCCACAACTCCTTCTTTCCGACACACACCGATCGATAAACCTCTCCAGCGATGTCTGCCTACCACATACACACACACTTTTCATCTCCTCCTTTCTGTGTCCATGCCTCGTGTCTCTCATATGGTCCCACACACGTGTAAACTCTCGCCCCTCTTTTCATCGATCTCACAATCGCACACTCCTCCCCTATCTAGCTAGTAGGCCTCTTGCACCACCTCCTAGATCCATCTCTCTCTCTATCCGTCTCTCTGGGCCTTATTTGCCTCTAACAAATGGATGTACACCGACCGATCTCCCACTATACATATAGCTAGCTAGGTCGTTTATAACTCGTTTTCCCCACGCGCCGATCGATCTACCTCATTAGTTATGTCTCTCCCTTCCTCCGACACACAACAATTGATCTACCGATCTAGTTAGGTCTGCTTACCAAACACATGGTCCCCCTTCATCATCCATGCATGCCTCCCGACACATCTATCACGCACACGCACACACAGAAACACATCCCCACTCTTCTTGATAATATTGCAGTTGTACCCTCAGTTTGTCTAGTAGGCCTCTCCACCATCTCCGAGAAGCAACTCCACCACCCCTCCGGCACTCTCTCTCTCTCTCTGTGTGTGTGTGTGTCCCAACCTATTTCCCGTCCTTCACTTATGTATGGATGTCGACCAATCTCCCTCAAGACATAGCTATAGGTATCTCCTTCTCAACACATATACGAGTCGATCTACCTCTCTAGTTAGGTCTCTGCCTCCCCCTCGCCCCCCCCCCACACACCGATACATCGAGCGCTCTAGTCATGTCTCCCTGCCACACACAAACTTGCCCTCTGCCCTCTGACGTTCCAGTAGGTCAGTCGCCCTATATCTTTGACGTGCACACACACAATTTCGATGGCTCTCTTCATTGATCTCGCACCCACACACTTCATCCTCTCTTCGACTCTATTGATATCTATGACCCCTCCCTCTCTTCTCGTGGATCGCCCCCTCTTTATATGATATAGATAGGCCTCTATTTCACACACATTGCATGTGTCAAATTTTTGTTTGAGATATCATCGACACATATTCCCACAAATACATTAACGAAATCACCCCCCCCATAACAAAAAACACTCACGAACACACACACCATCTCTCTAGGTTTGTATCTCTCTCACACACACCCACGTAGGTGGGGGACGTGCACGAAGAGAAGAGGTGCACGCACGGCGCACGTACTCCCGTCTCTTTCCCAACCACACCCGCGCGGGTACACGGTGGAGCTCATTTCTGTACGAAAAGGCAGCCCACGTGGTAATTTGACACGTGTACTGGTTGTCCACTTGATGGAGGATCATGTACCATGGGTGAACAAAGAAATTGCGACTTGATGCATTATTTAAAAAAAGAGGCAAACCATGTGGGGCCTACCTTAGAGGCAAGGCTCTATACACTGGAGATGCTCTGTATTACTTTTGATGTGTCCCGTCAACTCGCAGAACGAGGAGAAGCTTGCTTAGTACGCCCTCTCCCCCGCCCACGGGTGCGGTGGCTCGCAGAGTCGCAGGACGAGGAGAAGCTTGCTTACTACGCCTACGCCCGCTCCCTCGCCCACGCGCGCGGTGGCTCGCAGGACGAGGAGAAAATTTTACTACTCCCTCCGTTAGACGTATATACTCCTCGTCCCTACCTTCGTTAGAGAGATTATCATATTGTTTGAAATATATGTCTTTTAGTAGATTTAAATAAGAACTACTAGTACATACTCCAAACACTGATGTATATAGACGTATTTTAGAGTGTAGATTCACTCATTTTGCTCCGTATGTAGTCCATATTGAAACGGACGTAGTAGTACACACTCTCCCTCGCCCCTCGCCCACGTGGTGGACGTGCAAGAATTCATTCGGTCTCAGATAGCCAGAACCATATACTATAGTACCATCATTGCTCGACTTCCCGAAGAGGCAAAGAGCCAAGCGCAAGGTTAATATTTTTGAGATGCCAAGCGCAAGGTTTATAGGAGAACGAGTAGTAGTAGTACTAGTACTACGTACTGTATGGAGGAAGAAGGCAACAAGAATGTATGTTTTGCGTGACAGTCTCTTCTTACAGGACGTGCTAGACCTAGTGGACCTCATTGTTGCAATGGGAGTATCGTAGATGGCACGATTGAGGGTGGTGGGCAGCAGGAATAATATTCGGAGCTGCTTAGTCTTAAACTCCATGAAGAAGTCCCATCGAAAGGAATAGCCATCCTCTACACGTGCTCCTATGTAAAATGAGTAAATGAGACAAAAAGAGAAAGAGACAAAGTAAAAAAAAATCACCAGCCTTAGAGCCAGCCCTATTGTATCAGTGAATGATATTTCTACGTCGTGATTGACATGGCTATCTTATTAACCATGCTGTGGAGGTAGCAGCTGATTTTTATTTATTTGCGGAGGTAGCAGCGGATGGATATTCAACGAGGAGTGAAATGATGGCTGCTTCCTCGGTTAAACATAGAGAAAGGTGGGCCTCGTGATTTGACGGCTCATTAGTCATTATTATTTTTTGAGGGTTAAGACAGTAGGAAAGGCTCCTACTGCATATGTATTAAAGATCAAAGAAGCTGTTACATGGTGGTAATTACAAGGTGAGCAACATGGTCAGACGGAGCTAAACCACTACATGGCTAATGAGAATCCTGAGTTAGGTTTTGCAGCAGGGAAGAGACAACATGTCTCTTGTGTTCTGGTAGACTATATTGGATGTTACTAAAGTCACTCTTGAACCGATCCCACCATGAATCCATGGAAGGCACTTTTTGCCTAAAATAGTTATTGTTGCGCTCTTTCCAGAGCCTCCAAGCAGCTACCAGAAAGATTTCCATGATCATCTTGCGCGGGTATTGTGTCTTCATTTGTTCAACAAGATCCAGCCTATTTCCAACAGAACCCCAAACGATATTCAATCGCTGCCAGCAAGCTTTCCTAAAGGCGCAGTGGAAGAAGAGGTGCTCCACCTTTTCCTCAACGTGATGGCCACACAACAGATAGTCAAGGTTGGTTCCAATGTTGTAATGTCTCCTCTTCAGCATGTTTCGTGTGTTGAGGCGGTCAGATAGTAAAAACCAACCGAAGACTTTGATTTTCGGGGTACACTTGGTGCGCCAAAGCCAACGAAAAGCCACATGAGCTACCACATCTCGAAAGAAAAATTGATAGTATGCAGCAGTCTTGAACATAGTGGCTCCCCAGCAGCAGGCCCAAACATCCTCACGGTCATCAAAAGTTACTTCCGCTACATCAAGCTGTAGAAGCTTGAGCTCATCGTGGGCTTGTACGGATAGGGGTAGCTGGAAGGTTTCATGCAGGGTGGCGGCCGTCAAGAAATCCCGGACCGACAGATCTTCATGATGAACGTATGAGAACGCACTCGGGTATTTATTAGCATAAACATCATTATTCCAGTTGTCCTTCCAAAATAGTGCAGACGTACCGTTGTTGACTTGAACATGGGTGATTCCACGATATATTGGCATTAGTTGAATGAGATCTCGCCACCAAAAAGAGCCGCACGCGTCAGTTGCATGGGGGATTGAATCCACGTAGTATGATGTCCAAATCAGCTGCACCCAGGGGATGTCCATTTTGTTGAAGAATTTATGAAGGAATTTCAGAAGCAGGCCGTCATTTTGGATCTTCATGTCAAGAATACCGAGGCCACCACTCGACTTAGGACGACAGACCATGGGCCAGGCAGCCAGAGAGGTGTGTTTATCGCCAACAGCTGTTTTTTTATACCAGAGGCAATGTCTGCGTATTTTGTCCAACTGAGCAATGATTTTCTGAGGCAGGCGCAGGGTGCCCATCGGATAGATGGCCAGAGAAGTAATGAGTGAATTAAGCAACGCCAACCTGCCCGCATGGGACATGCGAGACATGGCTGCCGTTATTTTTCGTTCTGCTTTGCACACAAATGGCGTTGCTTAGTCTTAAACGCGTGGTAGAGTAGTTGGCTATACTTTTAATAACCATGCTCGAAGACAAGAGGTGCACGCACCCACGCACGTACTAGTAGCACTCTTTGCGTCTTCCCCAACGACATACGTGACACGGCGGAGCTCATTTCTGTACGATGATGCAGCCCACGTGATAATTTGACGCGTCTAGTAGTAATTACTCACATAATGGAGGGTCGGGAACCACGCATGAACGGTGCCGCGTTATTTAGAAATAAAGTTTTTTTTTCTTTAGTGACACATACGCAGTATAAATAGGTTCATATGGAGAGAAAAAGAAACTGCTCCACTATATACATAGCCAGGAGCCTACACGGTTGCTTGCTGGGGTTGCTCTCTTCACACTCTCTCGCACAAAATGACTGTGGCCACATCTCTAACATCCAGGCGGATCATGTCCGCCGGGGGAAGGGGTGGATGCTTTGTGTAGATGCGGTCGCCGTCGCCGACGGCGAAAACCCACTGTCGGCGTGTCCCGATCATGGGTCCCCGCCGTTCTCTCTCACAAAGCCGATGCGGTTGCCTTCGCCCCTTGCTCACTGCCACGACGTGGGAAGTTGTCGCCTCCTGCCGCCCTCCTCTAAGCTAGCTACATCCCGACATCCCTCAGGTACAACTTCCTTTACAGCCGGCTTGCACCACTGCCCCAGCTGCCCACATCGCTCCATGTGGATATTTCTCTACTTCTTTGCCCCGCACGTACCTCTACTGGCTTCTACTGTATTTGTGATGAGTTTATGTCTCATAAAAACTAGTCCCACTAGTCTTATTCTAATCACACTTCAATTTCTTTGCCATAGGGATGCTCAGCTCGATTTTAGTGAAACTGCACAAAATGATCCGATGGTCAAAGGGTTGCAAACTTCATTCCTTCGGAAGGTTCAACCTCACCAGCAAATTAAAGCCTGGTTTGGGTTTAGGGTTCAAGGACTAGGGACTGCATGGATCATTTTTTTCTTTAGCCGTCTCTATTCCAAAGTAAGTGTCAACTTTAGTACAACTTTGTACTAAATTTGGCATAAAGTTGAGACACTTATTTTGGAATAGAGGGCGTATTGGCTATGATCTGTGAATCGTTGAGATGCAATAGCATGCATGTTAGTCTCCTTTGTATTTGATGGAATGTTGCAACGGGGCAACCTTGGATGCAAGATACATGAAACAGAAGCTAAAAGCTACATAGCATTGTACATTTTTCGCTGCTTTCGTGTTTTCACTGAGCTGCCGTGTTTTCGCTGATTTCGCACTCCTCCACTATAAGAGTGGAGAAAATTGTAAAGAGTGGAGACGCTCTACCTCCTTTCGCTGAAACGTGGGACATCCAGCATCCGGTGCACGTGTCATGCACCAAAGTAAAGTGTACAGTACAAGTGAGACTCAGCACCGTCGTACCACCTTAGTAATAATGACCAATGGGCCGTCAAATCACATAGACCCGGCAGTAAGTTTGTCGGTGCAACAGACCCTGGGTCCATTGCACGAACTGTGCACAGGCCAGAGACAAGATTACAAGACCAAGATCAGACCAAACAAGAAGGATCAATTCCTTTGAAGGATCCAAGTGCAAGTCGAGAAGGCCAAGGTGAGCCAGAGGAATAAGGCATCGTTAAGAGAAGGACCTGCCTTGCCGGGCAGGCGAGCCCGACAGGGTTGGGTTTTGCCCCGGAAGCAAGCTCCCAGATCGTCCCGGCAGGCCTGCCGGGGCTGGCGGAGGCAAGCCACTCCACCGCTCCATCTTACAAGCGACGCAAGTCATTAATCAAAGTGGTGTCGAGCTCCAAGGTGACTAAGTGGCTGCTTTTTGCCATGTGGCAGCCACTTCCTACAGCAAACACCTCCACATGACACCCGTCCTGAGACGTGTTAAACAAGCAGGCACGAAGCTGGCAAAACAGCCTGGCAGGGCCTGCCGGGCGGGCCGTGATGTGACACTGAGCGGCGCATTTAATGCGCTCTGTCATCCTGCAGAGTTAGATATGATAGCACTGTTAGCTATCTAATCAGTACGCAAAGATTGATTTGCCACTGTGGTGACCCCTTAATCTATAAAAGGAGGCCCATGGCGACCGTAGAAGGGGTTGAACCCTCGCATATTCATACGCGGGTTGCCACTCTCGCGCCTAGAGCGACCTTGCCGTGTGAGTGTGCTACGTCCACCACCATTATCCACCATCAATCCACCAAAGCAAGAGTAGGGTTTTACGCCTCACGGCGGCCCGAACCTGGGTAAAGACTGCCCGTGTGATCTCTACCGTGCTGCGTGACGCTTCTCTGCTCTTTGTGCAACGTGCCCATCCCCCTGCCGAACCAAAAGGGGCTCATGGCCCCATAGGTGGCCGTGGTTTCCCATGACATCTTAGGCGCGCCAGGTAGGGGGATCACTTGCGCGAAACCGAGAGCGTACGCTGCGCGTCATCTTCATCGACATTTTCATCGTCGACGGCGTCATCGACTATGGCGCCCAAGAGGAAGCTCGGAGCTGCAAATCACCCGTCCACCTCGAAGGCTCCGCCGCCCACGACCGCCAACGTCGCGGGGAATGCGGGGGCTCGCGAGGGTGTGGATGATGCGGGGGACGTGGTCGGCGCAGGCGGCGCCGTCACCACCTCCCCCATGGCCGAAGCAGGAACGGGAGGTACTGGGGAAGGACAACATCAGCAACATCCCAACGGCCATGCTCCACGAGGTACGGATGGAGGGATCCTTCCGCCTGAACCCCTTCTCCTCGCCAACGAGCACAGCTGCAGTGATGATGCTCATTCTGGGGCGAATCGCAACCCTCCGGCCGCCCCCGCCGCGGGCGCGACCGCAGGGCACGCGCCACCCCTGGGGCGGGCTGACCCAGCTACTGTGCCCAACGGAGCCGCTGGCCCTCAGGCGCCTCCGTCGCGTCACCATGCCGTCCAAACAGCTGGTTCGCAGCAGTAAGGGCGCGGTGCAGTCGCCACCGGCAACGTCAGGAGCCGAGCGACACTACAATCTACATCGTCATCACCTATGCCAAGCACTACCTCAAAGGCCATGGCGCGAGCCCAACTGCTGTTGAGATTTCCACCAGTGGTAGACCAGATGGATGAGTGGCAAGCTACCATCCAAAGTCTGATTGGCTTTGCCGAGGCGGAAGGATCACAGCGGGCCGGACCGCCACGGCCTTCCCAGGTAGCAACGGCGGCTCGTGCGGCTGGCCGTGCGGGAGGGGCCACCCTCACGGTGCAATCCCCACCATGGCAAGCTGCCCGAGAGCCGCAAAACCAAGCACCCGATGACGTCTCGATGGCCTCATCAGACCCTCGAGCGCGTCAAGGCTGACAGCGTGCCCCGGAGGGCAGGCGAAGGGAAGGCGCGCGCATCATCGACGAGCGGCGCCGCGACAACCCCCGCCGGTCCAATGGGTGTGATGGCCCCGACGTCGACGAGCTCGCACTCAGAGATGGCGGGTGCCTGCCTTTCGAGGTTGGGTGCCCTGCCTTCACCCGTGAGCTGCGGCAAGTCCGTTGGCCGTCCACTCGCACGTTCAAGCCAGAGATACCCGAGAAGTATGATGGGAGACTAAACCCGGCAGAGTTCTTGAGCATCTACACCATCACTGTCCAAGCTGCCGGGGGAAGAGATGAGAAGGTGTTCGCCAACTACTTCCCTTTGGCCCTCAAGTCAAATGTGAGGTCTTGGCTGATGCACCTGCCGAAGAACTCCATTTCAACCTGGGCTGACCAGTGCCACGAGTTCATTGGTGCCTTCACGGGCAGCCATCAAGAACCAGGGCGGCCCAGCAACTTGCAGCTTCTCCAGCAACAAGAAGGAGAAACTCAGTACTTGCAGAGATTCAGCCGAGTCCACAGAAATATCCCAGATATCCACCCAGCTGCCGTGATAGCTGCCTTCCAATCCAACGTGCACAACCGCAGGATACGTTCCAAAATGAATGTTCGGTTTCCCAAGACTGTGAAGGAGCTCTACACTTTGGTGGACAAATGTGCTCGGGTGGAGGAGGGGAGGAAACTTCCCGGAGAGAAAGATTGCATCGACATCGACTCAGAAGATAACGACGAGACCATCAGTAAGAAGAAGAAGAACAAGAAGCACAACAAGAAGCGCAAGGATAAGACAGTGATGACTGTTGAGGGGTCAGGCACGCCTAGTACCGGCAAGAAGGCCAAGGCTGAAGCCCCCGGCAAGGAGGCTACCGCACGCGCTGACTGCCGGGAGGCGGCGGCTGCCGAGAAAGCTGGAAAAAGTGATGGGCCGTACTATAAGATTCATCGGACCAAGGGCCATGATCTCTAGGAGTGTCATCAGGTTGAGCAGCTCGCCAAGAGGCAGAAGGCTGAGTATGAGAAGCGCAATAAGGAAAAAGGTCAGAATGGCGCTGGCGGGAAGGGCCAGGGTGGTGAAGCAAATCGCCCCGGCAAGGCTCCTCGGAACCAAGGGAAACCCGCCAAAGGCTGAGAGAAGGAGGATTGCAGTAATGAGAGTGATGGAGGGAATGAAGAGGAAACCAGCGAGCAGGAATTCCAGAAGGCCACTGACGCCCTATGCATTGACGGGGGTGCATCTTTGCACTCCTCTCACCGCCAACTTAAACAGTGGGCGCATGAAGTCAATGCCGTGGAGCCAGTGGCAGATTCTCGGAAGCCGCTCAAGTGTTCACGCACGCCCATAATCTTTGATGAAGAGGACCACCCCGACTGCATTACTGCGGTAGGGTGCTTGCCGTTGTTGGTCTCACCAACAATTCGCAGCCTCAAGGTCACAAAGATGCTGGTTGACGGCGGGGCCGGACTGAGTCTGATTTCCCCAAAGGTTATCAGCAAACTCTAGATAGCAGAGGAAAAACTTAAGGCCACAGGCACGTTTCAAGGAGTCAACCCCGCCAGGAGCCGTCCTAAGGGAAATGTTACGTTGCCAGTGACATTTGGAGAAGAGTTGAACTACAGGACTGAGAAAGTTGTGTTTGATGTGGTTGACCTTCCCCTGCCGTACAACGGGATCCTTGGGCGCCCGGCCCTGGCCAAATTCATGGCAGCATCCCACTATGCCTACAATACCTTGAAGGTGCCAGGGCCGATGGGCATCATTTCCATTCCGTCGGACAAGAAAGACGCAATTATTTGCGTAGATAAGATGTACCGGGACGCGGTCACGGCAGAGGTCGCAGAAGCCACAGTTCCCGCCAAGGGAAAGCATAGCAGAGGCACTGGCAAGGAATTCGGGAAGCGTACCTCTGTGGAATGTGCCGTGCCCATTGATGACATGCCAGAGAGTTCCAACAGCAAGAGATCCAAGGTTGCTCTACCCCAAGTGAAAAAGGTCATGGCAGGGCTGGCTGGCGCTGATGGTACTTTCACTATCAGCGCCACCCTTGATGACAAATAGGAAAGCGCGCTCGTTGCCTTCCTACGGGCAAATATCGATGTGTTTGCCTAGCAACCGTCTGATATCCCCGGTGTTCCCAGGGAGGTAATCGAGCACCACCTTGCTGTCTGCCCAGATGCCCGGCCCGTCAAGCAGAAGGTTTGGAAGCAGGCCTTGGAGCGGCAGCAGTTTATTGCCGAGGAAATCAAGAAACTTGAAGCAGCTGGTTTGGTCAGAGGAGTACTGCATCCAACATGGTTAGCAAACCCAGTGGTTGTGCGCAAGGCTAATGGAAAATGGAGGCTTTGCATAGATTTCACGGATCTGAACAAGGCATGCCCAAAGGACCCATTTCCCTTGCCGCGCATCAACCAGATCGTGGATTCTACTTCAGGATGTGAGTTGCTCTCTTTTCTGGATGCATACTCTGGATACCATCAGATTTTTATGTCCAAGGAAGACGAAGAAAAGACCTCATTCATCACCCCATGCGGCACATACTGCTTTGTGCGCATGCCTTTCGGGTTGAACAGTGCCGGGTCCACTTTTGCAAGAGCAGTCCAGATTGGCTTTGAACCACAGTTACACAGGAACATTGAAGCCTATATGGATGATATTGTGGTCAAGACCAAGGATAGATCAAACCTCATCCAGGATTTAGAAGAGACATTTGCTAATCTGCGCAAGATCAACTTGAAACTGAATCCGGAGAAGTGCGTGTTTGGCGTTCCCTCCGGCAAGCTACTTGGTTTCTTTGTGTCCCACTGTGGGATAGAGGCCAACCCCGATAAGATCAAGGCCATTGAGCAGATACAGTCACCCAAGACAGTTAAGGATGTGAGGCGTTTGACAGGATGCGTTGCCGTGCTTAGCAGATTCATCTCCAAGTCTACCGAGCGCGCCTTGCCGTTCTTCAAGATTTTGAAGAGGGCAGGACCCATGAAGTGGACCCCGGAATCAGATGCAGCGCTGCAGGATTTGAAGGCCTACTTGTCTTCTGTGCCTACTTTGGTCGCACCCAAACCACAAGAGCCGTTGCTGCTATATCTGGCAGCAACTAATCAAGTGGTTAGTGCGTCCCTAGTAGCGCAGCGGGAAGTAGAAGAAGTAGCCACCTCAGCAAGTGTCCCGCTTGGGGAAGAGAAAGAGAGCGGCCCGACAAGGCCAGATACAGATCAGGACAAAGAGGAGCACGGCAGCGGAAGCAACCCCAAGGACACGGCAAGGAAGAAGGTGGTGCAGCGCCCAGTATACTTCGTCAGCTCCCTGTTGTAGAGGGCTAGATCCAGGTATTCTGGCGTGCAAAAATTGATCTTTGGCCTTGTCATGGCCTCAAGGAAACTGCGCCACTACTTCCAAGCCCATGAGATCACGGTTGTCACCCGCTTCCCGTTGCACAGGATACTTCGAAACCCAAAGGCCACCGGAAGGATAGTGGAGTGGGCATTGGAGTTGTCCAGCTTTGGCCTAAAGTTTGAGAGCACATCAACAATCCAGAGCAGGGCGTTGGCGGAGTTTATTGCAGAATGGACGCCAACCCCTGATGAAGAAGTACAGGAAACAGTTATCCCCGGCAAGGAAACGCCCCAAGAATGGATCATGTATTTCGATGGTGCCTTCTCCCTACAAAGTGCAGGGGATGACATGCTTCTCATGGCTCCCACTGGAGAGCACCTAAGGTACGTCATCCAGATGCACTTTCCCCGGGAGGAGGCGACCAACAATACAACAGAATATGAAGGGCTTCTTGCCGGGCTCAGGATTGCCACAGAGTTGGGAATCAAGAAGCTGATCATTCGAGGAGATTCACAACTGGTGGTGAGACAAGTCAACAAGGATTACCAAAGCCCATTGATGGAGGCATACATCGAGGAAGTGAGAAGATTGGAGGAGCGCTTTGACGGGTAGCAAATAGAGCATGTACCCCGTGCGGAAAACAGCATTGCTGATCACCTGTCAAAGTGCGTTGCGCAGAAGCTTCCTGTGGAACCAGGAACTTTTGTTCTCCATCTTACTCAGCCCTCTGTATCCCCGACAACAATGGCCCGAAAGAGGAGGAAATTGGACTCCGGTTAGCCTCTCCCGGTAGAGCCTTTCGGGGCTCCTGGCAGGGACCCTGCCAGAAACAACTCCCCTTCGATTGCCGGGCTGCACCCTCCTACCGGGCCACTGGTCCCCGCGGTCGAGGGATGTGCCCCCACGAATGAGGAGGTGCCGCTAGTCCTTGTTGCCGAGCCTCAGGCTCCAACTTGGGCAAGGCACATAGTCCATTTCCTCCAAACCGGAGAACTTCCCGAAGAGCAAGAAGAAGCTGAAAGAGTAGCCCGGAGGGCCAGTATGTATCAGTTTGTCGATGACACACTATACAGAAAAAGGCCCAACGGTGTGAAATTGAAGTGCATTTGCCGGGAAGGAGGAAAGGAACTGCTGGCAGAGATACACAAAGGCATGTGCGGATCCCACATTGGATCAAGGGCTTTGGTTGGGAAAGCATTCCGGCAAGGATTCTATTGGCCCACAGCCCTCCAAGATGCGGTTGAGCTCGTCACCAAGTGTGAAGCCTGTCAGTTCCATTCCAAAAATATCCATCTGCCTGCCCAAGCACTCCAGACAATCCCTTTGTCATGGCCGTTTTCGGTCTGGGGGCTCGATATCCTCGGCCCTTTCCCCCGAGCTGCCGAGGGCTTTGAATTCTTGTTCGTTGCAATCGACAAGTTTACAATGTGGCCAGAAGTAGATGCCGTGAGAAAGGTGACTGCTCAGTCAGCTATCAAGTTCTTGAAAGGATTGGTGTGCCGCTTCGGGGTCCCTGCCCGGATCATCACCGACAATGGCACCCTGTTCACGAGCCGCGCCTTCATGCAATATGTTCATGCCATCGGAAGCAAGATTTCATTTGCCTCTGTCGCACATCCCAGAAGCAATGGACAAGCTGAGAGGGTGAACGCTGAAGTGTTGCGAGGACTCAAGAAAAGAACGTTTGATAAGCTGCGGAAGCACGGCAGGCGATGGATCGATGAGCTGCCGGTGGTTCTTTGGTCCCTCAGAACGACACCAAACCGAGCTACCGGGCAGACTCCCTTCTCCCTAGTCTATGGGGCAGAAGCAGTTATCCCCATGGAACTCATTTATGGGTCACCTCGAGTGCTTGCCTATGATGAAGTAGCGCAGGAATAGCACATGCGTGACGACGCTGTGCTTCTCGAGGAGAACCGTCTCCAGGCTGCTACGCGTGCTGCACGCTATCAGCAAGCCCTGCGTTGCTATCATAGCCACAGGGTTCATGCCCGGTGTTTTGAGGAAGGCGACCTTGTCCTTAGGCGCGTTCAGTCCGCCAAGGGTACAAACAAGCTGTCGCCGAAGTGGGAAGGCCCTTACCGGGTAGTACGAGTCACCAGACCTGGCGCAGTCCATCTGGAGACCGGAGATGGCATTCAATTGCAAAACTCATGGAATATTGAGCATCTCCTCAAGTTCTACCCGTAAGGCGTGGCTGTCAGGGCCTGCCCGGCAGCCACCCTTTTGTACATGCCTTGCCTCAGCTGCATGTAACCCCTTGTACAAAGCCAGGCGCAGACCCTAAGCAACAGAGAAATAAATGAAGCGCTAGGGGCCCCCGACAAGTTGCATGCATGCATAAGCATATCATAAGCATCGCATGATTCATGTAGATAGGTTGCATGATCATGTAGATAGATTGCATCTGGCATCATCTTCATTTGCATAAACTGCAGGCTCCTGCCGTGGACTTAGTCCCAGGAGGAGGATGCGAAGATAAGCCAGCACTGTGGTCTCCGGCAAGCCAAACAGATAAGTTCTGTCTCTTATCCATACATGTTCCGTGAGTAGGACTTGTGCATATGAAAACCTCGCCGCCTCGGAAAGAAAGGTACTCCCATCTACTGACACGAACGTTGCTTTGGTCAGGATGGTCGTAGTGGCCTTTGGCTGAAAGGGGTTGGCGGGGGGCTGGTCTCTCCCAATGGGTTCTGCGCCCGGCAGGCTCAGCCTCACGGCAGTAGTCCTATGGGATGCCGGCAAGGTAGCTTACCGGGATGTACTTGTTTACATGAAAGTATGGAGGCGTTTCACCTCTGCATGGATATCGTACATGCACAAGTGCCCGGCAAAGCTTATCTTTTTCATTAATATGCTGATCAACAAGTACAAATCTCACAGAACATAAGCATGGATACGAGAAATTACATTATTTGAACTAAAATTTGGCAAGTGCCTATAGATTTAAGATTGAAAAAAGATAAGTGCCCCGTGATCTCCTCTTTTCGTTTTCCCTCCACCAGGTATTGCGGTGGGAAGAGAAGACGGCTAAAAGAGCACCCAAGCAGGAGCCCACCCCCGGTTCCTTCATGGCCTGCTGGGCGCGGCCTGACAAGATTGGGAGTGGCGAGGCTGCGAAGGAGGGGCACAAAGAGCAACTTGACAGTGCCCGGGTCACCACCTCCAGGACCAGCAAGAAGCCCCAGCTCGAGCACCGGAGGGATCAACCACCGACGCCCAGCTAGAAGACTACTGGAGGAGGGGGAAGGCACCAAGGGAACATCCCTCCCCGGCTATCACCCGAAGAGGCTGGTGATGATGGTGCCGGGGAGGGAGGAAAAGAGCGGAAAGACGAGGCAGCAGGACGCCAATACGAGACGAAGGCGTCCGTGCCATCGTACTCCGACCTAACGCCCTGCCTCCTGCCTCCCCCGTCTTCCCTCGATTTCTCTCCATCACCGTCGCTCCAGGAAGACGCCGGGCCCCTAGCCCGGCACCTCCCCCGAAGAGACGGCGGGCGACTGCAACGAGCAGGACACTCGATGCGCGCCGCTCCCCACCTTGGTGGGCAGGAAGACGCCGCCGTCCTTAGCAAGAATGCAAGATCCGCCAGAAGGAGCAGTGCTGGGATTACCAAGGACCCCATATACTGCATCCCAGGCAAGCATCAAGAGCCCCGGACACCTCGCCAACGGGGTGGCGACCCCCGGCGTCGCGCGGCACCGGACCAGACTCACTCCCCAAGCTTCAGCACGAGCATTTGACATCGTCAGCAACTCCAAGCTAGGACCCGGGGCCTGACCCCGGGCTCTTCCTTTTAGCATACCCGGAAGAAGCAGAAGGCGGAGGAGGAGAGGAATGCAGATGAATGCCTCTGCTCCTCCCCCGCTCCTCCTTTTATAGGCGAGCTGGGGCTGGGGGCTGATTCCCCGGCGAGTACCCGCCGTCCTCCTCCACCAATCCAAGAAGAACGGGCCCCTACCTTGATGCTCTCCTGCACCACGCGCCTCCATTACCTACCCCACTCAATGCATGTGGCATACGTGGCTAAGGATAAGGGCGCGGTGGGAAGAGTGAATTGGCAGTTATCCGCCCGTGCGTTAAAGTCATTCACGGGCCATTACAAGAATGGTGCCACCACAATTGGCGTTGCAAGATGCGCGGGAAAACCGGAAACTGACCCAAGCTCAGGTTAATGAAGAAGCAAAGAAGATCTCAAAGGGCGGAGCCGCCCTTACATTTCTGCATGTGCACTGGTTAGGGCCTACCCCGATGACGCCCAGCGGCACATTTGTGCCAGGCCCGGGGGCTCCTGTCGGTGCAACAGACCCTGGGTCCATTGCACGAACTGTGCACAGGCCAGAGACAAGATTACAAGACCAAGATCAGACCAAACAAGGAGGATCAATTCCTTTGAAGGATCCAAGTGCAAGTCGAGAAGGCCAAGGTGAGCCAGAGGAACAAGGCATCGCTAAGAGAAGGACTTGCCTTGCCGGGCAGGCGAGCCCGACAGGGTTGGGTTTTGCCCCGGAAGCAAGCTCCCAGATCGTCCCGGCAGGCCTGTCGGGGCTGGCGGAGGCAAGCCACTCCATCGCTCCACCTCACAAGCGACGCAAGTCATTAATCAAAGCGGTGTCGAGCTCCAAGGTGACTAAGTGGCTGCTTTTTGCCACATGGCAGCCACTTCCTGCAGCAAACAACTCCATATGACACCCGTCGTGAGACGTGTCAAACGAGCAAGCGCGAAGCTAGCAAAACAGCCCGGCAGGGCCTGCCGGGCGGGCCGTGATGTGACACTGAGCGGCACATTTAATGCTCTTTGTCAGCCTGCAGAGTTAGATATGATAGCACTGTTAGCTATCTAATCAGTACACAAAGACTTATTTGCCACTGTGGTGACCCCTTAATCTATAAAAGGAGGCCCATGGCGACCATAGAAGGGGTTGGACCCTCGCATATTCATACGCGGGTAGCCACTCTCGCGCCCAGAGCGACCTTGCCGGGCGAGTGTGCTACGTCCACCACCATTATCCACCATCAATCCACCAAAGAAGGAGTAGGGTTTTATGCCTCACGGCGGCCCGAACCTGGGTAAAGACTGCCCGTGTGATCTCTGCCGTGCTGCGCGATGCTTCTTTGCTCTTTGTGCAACGTGCCCATCCCCCCGCCGAACCAAAAGGGGCTCATGGCCCCATAGGTGGCCGTGGTTTCCCACGACAAAGTTGGACGGACGAAGCAACCATCACTCTTCGTTGAATCCGCTTCTCCCTTCAACGCATGCGCCAGTGAGAGGTCGCATTCGCTCTGCCCGGGCATGAATGCGACACCGATTCTCTGGAGCGGCGCTGACCGTTTTGGGCGGGAATCACGCGCGGGCGATGGAGGGGCCTTGGGTGGGCCAGGGTGGTCAGGAGCGGGCATGGCTGCTGTCCCAACCGGACGCCCAGAAACGAGAGGATGCACCGACTCTCACGACTTCATAGTTAGTACGTAGTACTACACACCATCTCTCTGTAGGTCGATGTGTCGCTCTCTCTAACACACACACGCTGTTAAAAAAACACACACACACACGCACACACAGGTTCATAGAATAGGAATATCGTGGGAGTGGGAAGCCACAGGAAGTGAGATAAATGGAGTACGTACAAGAAGAGAAGGGGTACACGCACGTCCGTCTGAGACACAGTCGCTGCCTCGCACTATAGCGTTTAGAACACATAAAAAAAAGAAGCCAATAATATTTATTTTTTGTTGGCATGTATTAGCAGTTCACTACTTCCTGTCTGAAGAAACCAACCAGTGCATGTAACCATTCCTACTCATTTAGTGGTCGTCCATGAATATATTGTAATTAATGTAGATTAAAGTATGAGTAATTTTGTAAACTACGAGACAGAGTACATTTCTCCACTCTTCATCTGCCTTGGTTGATGAGATTTCAAATTTAAGCCCTATAAACCGGAAAGGAGGGAGTAGTTAAAAAATTTGGTCAAACTTTGACAAAAAAAATATATGACATGACGTAAAAACCTGGACGGAGGTAGTAGTACGAGATACGGTGGCACACTAACTTAAGCCGAATACAAGTGCCCGCTCATTATTGGAAGAGAGCAAAGTGTACATACAATGTAATTAAAATTGAATTTCTCAAAAATATTTAAAATTGGAGGAGGGTGCAGCCGACCTTTCCGATATTTTGATCGTGTGTGGTTCAGTTGTTGTTCACTTCGGAGGGTCGTGTACCACACGTGAACGATAGTAAGCGCGGCCGGGAGGCGTGCAACGTTAATTGCGAGTTGACTCCTTCGAGCGTTAAATTTTCTTCACGTACTAGCATTGCCCGAGTATTTTTCTTCACTACGTTAAATAAAAAGTTCCGTTTCATGCACAATTTAAAATGATTTTTATGGAGAGAAAAAGAAAACCACTCCAACTATATACGCTGCAGCCTCGGCGCTTGTTTTCTAGGGTTTGCTCTCTTCACACTCTCTCTCCACTATATATATCCACGCTGGAGCCTCAGCGCTTGTAGTTGCTCTCTTCACACTCTCTCACCGTCGCCAGATCTAAACAAGACTGCGTTGGCCTCTCTCTCTCTCTCTCTCTCTCTCTCTCTCCCCTCACTGCTGGTCAAAGAGCAGGCAGGATCCCGTCCACCGGGGAAGGGAAGAGGCTTAACGCTGTCGCCGTCGGCGAGGGAGGGAATCCACTACCGGCGCAGCTATTCTCTTTCACCCAGCGGCGGCGCGGGAGGGCCTCCGACCCCTTCTTCCTCACTGCCGTACATAGTGTGGGCAGATCAGCCTCCGGCCGCCCACTGAGCCACACCCCGAGAACCTTAAGGTATAATTTACTTAATCCACATGCATTGCTCTAGCTGCATGTGGATTTTTTCCGTTTCTGCACTCGAATCTAGGAGTTGTATCAAACAAGAAAGTAGTGGGGAAAGTTGTATAGTATGAATCTAGGACGTGGTTCAAAGAGGAAAGGAAGGGGGGAAAGTAGTACAGACTGGCTATCCAGCACCTACGTTGGTCGAAAAGGGAAAACAATGACAAACGTAGTACGCACATCTATAACGAATTGATCTTTCTGTGGGTAGGGGACAAGGCTGTAGAGTTTGAGCAGGACTAGATTTGCTGCCCTCACATAGGGAAAGGTGTCTAAAGATAACAAAACTGGGACCAACACAAATATTCTCCTTGGTTGTTTGTTCTTTGTTGCAACAGACTGTGCATCACCCCTTTATACATCGGTAGATGCACATGGTGTTGGTGCGTCCACTGTCCCGTACAACTCTTTAGCTGTTGTTAATCTAATAATGCCGCTGGAAAATTGAAGCAATGCCACAATTAAAAGCAAATTACATGCTTAACGAATTTTATTGTTAATATAATCTCTCTGTTAATATGAATCAATACCACTGTTTGAGAAATGCTACTATCTTGCTTTCTTTCCCATTTAGATAGGTAAGATGCTTCTTTTTGTGGGCTTCTGTGTCATCCACCGTTATTGACCAGTAATTGTTTCCTTTGCACCTCTGTGTAACCAAGGTTATCTACTTCACCTCGTTGCTATTGCGACCTTTTGTTGCACTACACAAAACACTTTTGCTTTAAGAGTGTTTTGTGCAGTTCAACCAAAATGTCACACCGACAATGTTGCTTGATTGCTTGATCTTAGTGAAACTTCACAAGAGGAGATCCAACTTCCTATCTGTGTTGGCAAATTTGTTTCAGATCTTCTTCTTGTGAGTTGTTTGAATTCCGCATCATGAGAGGTGAGTAATGTTCTTCTTCCACATGATTGTGCAGTGTGCTTTCATATGTTGTGCTACATATGCTTGATTTTAGTGAACTGCACAAAAGGACACCAAACTTCCAATTTGTATGTGCACCGTAATATCCCATTGAGGTAAGATAATGATATTTCACAACTGTTGGCCTGTATTTTGCTACTGTCATCAGAAAAGTAATGTGGTTGTTTAGTGCTATACTTGTGCTCCCTAATTGACATGCCAAATCTTACATTGAAGGCGAAGCTTGTCTGTTATTGAACCAAGTGATGAAGGGGAAGAACAAGCGGAAGAAGAACAAAAATCAACTCCCGGTGCTGTAATGAAGCACTGGAACTGTGATGACACAAGTAATGATATAGTTTTGCATCTTAATTTATTACTATGACTGGAACGAGCAATTGTTTTGCCACTGTGATTTGATGACACTCTTAATGTAATATGTAATTATCTCTACTTGTGCAAATAGGGATCTTGTTTGAAGATAACATATATTTTAGTGGAACTGCACAAGAAGATGTTGGAAACATTAAACTAATTGAGGAGTTTATAGTAAGCATGGCAACCACAGTAGATAATAACGGATGGTTCTGGAGAAGTGCTTCATCTGCATGCTCTACACAAAAGCCTCCTGACAAAGGTTGGTACCGGCCCTCGGATTTCATCCATATGATTGAGCTTTGTCATCTCCATTGGTGTTGTGCTACTGTTTAGCTACTGTCATGAGAAAGTGGTATTGTTTCGCATGTTAATCTAAGGTTGCTAATAAATTGATGCACCAATTTTCCACCGTTATAGCCACTGATAAAATTAAGTAATAATACAGTTCAAGTTGAGCTACTGTGTTTGGTATCATATCATTTCCTACGAGGACAATGAGGATGCATCTCTTTGTGACTATACATTTCATCAGTTGCACCCTTTGTTAATGTAATGGTTGTTTTAAATATTTCCTTTCCTTTTTTCGAGCAAACAGGGATGCTAGCATTTAGTTGTTCTCTTGTCTTTGCACAACAGGATCCTCCTCCTCTGAAGAAGAATATGGAGTACGTGAAGTGCCTAGTTCTGATTATGCCAGGATGAAGAAGCCCAGTCTATCTTCTCATCAGAAGGAGCAGTTGAAGGATGGTTACATTACTCCCCACAAGACCAAACTAACTTCAGCTCAGAAGGACTCACAGATTTCCATCTTTTTTGCTGTGATGGGCAAGTACAATGTTGTTCTAGGATTCTTTCTGGTGAGTTCCATTTTTTTAAATGTGTGCTCTGCATGGATTATGTAGGTGCCTGTGTAAACTGTAAATTCATAATACAGTTTGCTTTACTAATCACTTTTTTTGTATTTATGCAAACCGGGATGCTCAGCTTGATTTCAATGGGAACTGCATAAAATGTTCTGATGGTTCGTGCCCATTATACTTCATCATGCACAATACATCGAATATTCTTGAATCATTCATTTCCACCTCCAGCCACAAAATTAGCTACAAGAAAGGAGGTGCCGATATGTTCAAGGCATTGCAACATATAAAGGCGAAATCATACAAGCTAAGCGCGAATTTTGTTGATTTTGGTGGAACTGCACAAAAAGTACAGCTGGTTTATTTAGCACGAGGTGCCATGTCAATGTCCGAACTGATCGCAAACCCCGCCAATTCCACAATCGTAGGCATTTGATATTTTGGAATGGGAAAACCTTGTCAAAGTTTGCTCACGCAAAAAGACACGCATTTGATATTTTGGAATGGGACAACCTTGTCAAATTTTGCTCATTGATGTTAGCAAGAAGACATGCGTTTGATATTTTCGAATGGGATGCCCTTTGCTGTTAGCAGCATCGATCGATTTTTCTTTATTCTTTAGTTGTGAAGTAAATATTGGCTCTGACATGTGAATCGCTGAGATGCATAATCATCGATTGTTTTGAATGTTCTCTATGAATTGCCAGGCCTGTGAGTTTGATTGCAATGTACAGGCACGCTAAAAAGCTGCTCAAACTTTTTGTACTCCCTTTGTTCCTTTTTACTTCGCATATTAGATTTCTTTCAAGTTAAAGTTTGCAAAGTTGGACTAAATATATATTAGAAAATGTCAACATCTACAATACCAAATATACTATATACTATGAAAGTACATTTCATAATGAATCTAAAAATGTTGATTTTACATTGTGAATGTTGATACTTTTTTCTATAAGATTGGTCAAAGTAGAGATACTTTGACTTCAGACAAAACTTATATGCAGACTAAAAAGGACCGGAGGGAGTACATGTGAAACTGCCGCAAACGAGGTGATCACCGTGCGTCCTGGGAATAATGCTAGTACGTATTGTTTTGCATGTTCATCCAATGCCAGTGATACAAGAATTCGAACTAATCGAACTAAATTCGTTCATACACGGCCGGATTTCATATAAACATGCCGGATTTCATTACATTTCATACATTCTTCAACTAAAAAGGGGTGCGCTGAAGGTATAATTAATTAACGTAATCTCTGATCTCCGGCGCCCATTTCCCGTGTCCGGCTGAGCTGAACAGAAGCTTCTTCTCCAGCACAGCTCTCCGACTCCACGTCGCCGCCAAGAAGCTAATCGACCATCAATGTTCAACCCGCCAAGCTTGGCTTCAACCGGAGGGTAGCCGCGGTGGCCTTACTTGGACCCGAGCGGCGGCGACCTACCGTGTTCTACTCTTCCTCGTTTTTTGTGTGGCGCGGCCTCGTTGGCAGCAAGGCGGGGCCTCGACGGAGCCGGCGATGTCCTCTGCCTCGTTGTTGGCGGGGCGGCGCCTCGGCGGAGCTGGGGAAATCCTCCCCCTCGTTGCCGGCAGGGCGGGGCCTCGGCGAAGCCGGCGATGTCCTCTGCCTCGTTGTTGGCGAGGCGGGGCCTAGGCGGAGCAGGGCCTCGCCGAAGCCGGCGAAGTCCTCCACCTCAGTGCCGGCGGGGCGGGGCCTCGGCGGAGCCGACGATGTCCTCTGCCTCATTGTTGGCGGGGCGGGGCCTCGGCGGAGCAGGTCCTCCGCCTCGGTGCCAGCAGGGCGGGGCCGGCATTGTCCTCCGCCTCATCGTCGGTCTCGCCAAACAGCGCCTCGCCCGCTTCATCGCCCTCTTTGTAGGCGGCTGCAACCTCCGCCACCCGCATGCAGTATCGCTAGCGCGCGAGGCGGCTCTCGCGTGCGGAGCGGTACGACTCGAGCGGCGCCTCCTGCTCCGCCCGCTCCGCGGCGATCTACTCCTTCGCCTGTAGGTGCTCCTGGAGGACATGGTGGTTGTAGGCGGCATCGACCTGCGCCTCCTGGAACTGCTCCTCATGCTTCTGCCTCACCATTTGCATGTATTGGGCACGGGCCTCGCCGATGGTCATGGTGCAATGCACCGGCGAGGATGGCACGGAGGAGGGGGTTGGCGCCGGATCGTCGACTACCACGTTCTCCATTGGGACGTCGTCGTCCTCCGGCTGCCTGCCGGCCAGCCAGTCGGCAGCAATGGCTGCCATCTCCTTCTGGTCGGTCGTCCACCCATCCCGAAGAGCGCTGGAGTGTGAGGAAGCCATGGTGGGAGTGGTGTGGACAGGAGAAAGGGAACGAAGGTGGCTGACTGCGGCTATGGCCGGCGCAATAGTTTATATAGCAATGGTGGGTGGCGGAGGGACGGACATGTGGCACCGGAGTAGCCGCCTTGGCAACCATGTATCATTAATATGGGCAGCAGACGGATGGACGGACGGCACTTGTGTCGTTTGAACGTGGAGCAATCGCCTGCACCGGGAAGCGGCGCGGGCGGCGCTGACCGTTTCGGGCGGAAAGCGCCCGCGGGCGAGGGAGGCGGTCTGGGTGGGCCAGGGCGGTCAGACTCGTGCTTGGTAGTGGTCTGGTCCAGCAGCCGGACATGCTGGCTCGCCAGCGAGCTCGCCGAGTTGAGCGACGACAATCAGACGATGGGCGTGGCTTCCGACCAGGAGCCGGCGCCACCGCCCAAGCCGGTTCATGCCGTGTTAACCATAGAGCAGGTGCGGCCGCACTTCGACGCCCTAATGGTGGAAGAGCAACCAACACAGGAGGACCTGTGCTGCAACTTCCGTCTCCTCAACGAGCACCGGCTCACGGAAGGACGAATCACCGGCGAACAAGCGAATGACAATGCTGTTGCGAACATGTGGCCCTATGATCCTGGCTTCCTGAATGAGCAGCGGGCGCTGTATCAGACCATCCGTAGGGCCCGTGAGGCCCTCTCCGTCGTCCTTTGAGTTATTGCGCTCGCCGTGGCGCCGCCGTCTCGCGTTGTCAACATGGTCAACGAACATGAGGAATCAGGAGATGACTTTAATTGGAGAGGATGACAGTGGGGACCCACCAGGGCCATAGCCGCACGTACGCAAGTGCCTCCTTATTATATACAACTATTTTTTGCTTCCTCCTGGTTTCCTGACATCACGGTCCCTCACCATTGTCAACCTATATAGTCAATAAACGAGATAATTGCACAAGGAGCGGCCGACAGCTGGGACCCAGCAGCTCGAGCAGTATTTGTGTTTTTGAGGTGTGGGCAGAGTTTTTCTTGAGCGATGTTTTTGTTGTTGTTCAGATGAGCAGGGTATCAACTGGGCGGGCTATGGCCCGTTTAGCCCAGGCTATTATTTTATGTCGACCAAATATCCAGCCCAGATATTAATTTTTTTCAAGCTGAAAATGGCTAGCCTAACTATACTTTTTTTTAGGAATACCCAGCCCACGTCAACTTAATATTCTCCGCCCCGCTGGGTTGCAAATCTTTCCTAGAAGGGATGCATTAGGCTTAACAAGAAAATGGGCTTTAAGAAATAATAAATGGGACGTAATTATAAAAATTGGGCTGTAACTATAAAAAAATGCACCAAACACGTAATTAGTTAAAAAAAATTGGATTTTGAAAATTTTAATTTCATTACTTGTTGCACTCGCAATATTTTGTTGGATTTTTACGTATTAAAAATTTATTTTGAAATTATATTTAAGCTGACTAGAAATTTCGGGATAAAAATATTTCGGATCCCATCAAAATGTGGGAAATTTTATTGAATTCTGTTTTGAGCGGTTGGTTGAAATTATTAATCGTTGTCCTAGCTAGAAAATGGCCTGTAGTTTTAACAAACTGTAAATGGGTTGTAGTAAATTCCATTAGAATTCAAAAATGTGTTGTACATTTTTACAAATCGCAAATGGGCTATATGTTCTCTGCCACACACTTGTGTGCCTACTAAGTTGACACGTACGCAAGGCTTTGTCAACTTATAGTCAATACACGGTTCTAGCAGCAGTGGCCGTTGGATGTCCATCGAACGGATGTCGTGCTTCTTCTTCAATCTCGGATATTCTTGATTCAGCCGCCCAAACCACCGCCGGCGGTACCGCCTGCTACTGCCTCCCGTGGGCGGCTGTGCTGCCGTGCAGGACTCACCGGCCCACCCTACTCCCATCGCCGTCCAAGCCATTCCTCTACTCACCAACACCTCCTGTTATTCTCCGGCGACGACAGCCTCACACCGCAGCCGAACTAGTGAACCCTCATACTCCCCTCCGTGTGGGCATCCACCTGCCTCGTCTTCCCTGGCTCCGCGTCGTTCCCTTCCTAGGCCTCGCAATCGTCCACCGCCTGGGTGTTGTCCGCGCGGCGTGATCAACGAACAACAACCATCGGAAGAGGACTCTACGTGGTGAGGCTGATAGATGGACCCACCAGCTACATCTTCGCACGCAAGGAAGTGTGTCCATATTACGGGCAAAAAATTGATTCTCCCCCCTGACAGCTGGGACCCACCTGCTATATCTTCGCACGCAAGGAAGTGCGTCCTTATCCTCCTTGACAGCTGGGACCCACCCGGTCGAAGCGTACGTAGCGTTTTCTGTCTGGTCGCGAACGTGTACGTACATACTAGTCGATCGGTCTCTCTGCAACGATGAACCGTGGCAAAGCAAGCAGCGACACGTGTAGTAGTAGAGCCCCCGACGTAGCAGTTCAGGCAGTCCAGTCTAAACCGTGCACATGTACGTACAGCCAGATGCCAAAAAATACGGCCACGTACGTACATACGGGCGGGGTCTCGAACGCCTAGCTACTCGCGCATACGTACGGCCAGGGCACGTGTACATGGAGAGGCAACGGACGGCAGCAACGGCGTCCTGTTCATCGGCAGCCAACCGGCTGGGTCGGAATGGAGAAACAACGTCATGTTCATCGGGAGGCAACAGACTGGGTTGGAATGCGTCGTGTTCAACGGGAGCCAACTGGCTTGGACGAAACAGCCGGAACGGGGTCTGGCGTACCGCAGAACGGAGGAAACGGCCTTCTGTTCGACCGGCTACGGTTGAAATGGGATTCTGTTCATCGGGAGGGGTCTGGTGTACAGCAAAACAGAGGAAACGGACTTGTGTTCGAGCTCCTACGGTCGAAATGGGGTGCTGTTGATCGGGAGGGGTGTGGCGTACCGCAAAACGGAGGAAATAGACTTATGTTGGAGCGCCTACAGTTGAAATGGGGTCCTGTTCATCGGGAGGGGTGTGGCGTACCGCAAAACGGAACTCCACGGCCTACTGTTCATCCACCGTCTACTGCCTCGCTCCAGCCTCCACGGGCTACAGTTCATCCACTGTCGACTTTTTCCTGCCTTCACCTGCTACTGTTCATCCACAGACGACTTCCTCCAGCCTCCACCAGCTACTGTTCATCCACGGGGTCCTGTTCATCCAGCCTCCACCGGCTACTGTTCAACCAGCCCTCCACCGGCTACTGTTCAACCAGCCCTCCAAGGGGTCATGTTCATTCCACCCCCAACCGGCTCGGGTGTGGCGGCCTCCTCTCGATCGGGGTCCTGTTCATCCAGCGGCAATGGCCTACTACTACCACGGGGTCCTGTTCATCCAACCCCCAACAACGGTCACTGTTCATCAAGAGGCAGCAGGTTCGATCGGCTTCAGTTAGCAGCAGTAGTGAAGGACTCGCTCGGGTTCAGTTAACAACCAAGGGATCGATCGCTCGGGTTCAGTAACGTAGCTAGTGCAATCGCTCGGGTTCAGTAAGCGAACACCTCGCTCAGGTTCAGTTAGAGCCCAACGCCTCGCACCCATGCGTGTACGTGTACGAGAGAAACGCGCAATCCCTCCGTGCAACGCGCGGCCTCGACCACCCACCGTAACCGGGAACTCTTCCCCGAAATTTTCCTCGCCCTCGCTTCTACCACAATTTTTTCCATCATGGACGGCCCAAAGAATGTCATGCAGGTGCGTCCCCGGCCCGCCCAGGATGAAAAACCCATTTTCTGTCATCGTTTTTTGTCATAGAAGTAGGAGCCCACCACATCTATGATGATACGTGCTTTTGTCACAATTATCGTCACAGAAGTGTCATAAGCATGACAGAAAAAAAATTCGTTCAACCCAATATGTCACGGATGTGTCTTTTTTTTGTAGTGTGATCAATGACAGGTTTAGCATCAGGTTCCATATTAGTTTTGTGCTGACATAGAGTGGGACTAATGCCCTTAAGATCATCAAGAGTATATCCAATAGCTGCACGGTGCTTCTTCAGAGTTTTCAATAATTTCTTTTCTTCATGCTCTGAAAGGTTAGCACTAATAATAACAGGATATATCTTTTTCTCATCAAGATAAGCATATTTCAGAGTATCAGGTAATTGTTTAAGATCGAACACAGGATCACTCTTGGGTAGTAGAGGATCTCCAAGAGTCTCAACAGGCAAATTGTGTTTCAAAACAGGCATCTGTTTAAAGAAAATCTCGTCTAATTCCTTTCTTTCTTTCATTCATGAACATATCATTTTCATGGTCTAGCAAATATTGTTCTAAAGGATCAGTAGGAGGCACGACAATACAAGCAAGACCAATAATTTCATCTCTATTAGGTAATTCTTTGTCATGGGGTTGTCTACGAAATTTGGAGAAATTAAACTCATGAGACACACCCCCAAAACTTACACTAACAGTTTCTTTCTCACAATCTATTTTAGCGTTAACAGTGTTCAAGAAAGGTCTACCAAATATAATGGGACCAAAATCATCTTGTGGGGAACCAAGAATTATAAAATTAGTAGGGTATTTTATTTTCCCACACAAGACTTCAACATCTCTAACAATCCCAATAGGTGATATAGTATCTCTATTGGCAAGCTTAATAGTGACATCAATATCTTTTAGCAGGTGCAATATCATTCATAATTTCTTGATATAAAGTAAAGGGAATTGCACTCACACTAGCACCCAAATCACATAAGCCATGGTAACAATGATCTCCTATTTTAATAGAAACAACAGGCATGCCAACAACAGGTCTGTGTTTATCTTTATCATCGGGTCTAGCAATTCTAGCAGCTTCATCACAGAAGTAAATAACATGCCCATCAATATTATCGACCAAGTGATCCTTAACCATAGCAATACTAGGTTCAACTTCAATTTGTTTAGGAGGTGCAGGTGTCCTAGTATAACTCTTACGAACCACAGCTGAAGCTTTAGCATGTTCCTTTATTCTAACAGGGAAAGGTGGTTTCCCAATATAAGCAGTAGGAACAATAGGATCAACATTATAAGTAATAGTTTCCTCTTCAGCCTTAATAGGTTCTACTATTTTTACTTCAATGGGAGGATGATATTTAAACCACTTCTCCTTAGGGAGATCAACATGAGTAGCAAATGATTCACAGAAAGAAGCTACTATCTCAGAGTCAAGTCCATATTTAGTGCTAAATTCACGAAAAGCATCGGTATCCATAAAAGATTTAACATAATCAAACTTAAGGTTTATACCTGACTCCTTACCTTCGTCAAGTTCCCAATATTTAGAGTTGCGTTTAATCCTTTCCAATAAATCCCATTTGAATTCAATAGTCTTCTTCATAAAAGAACCAGTACAAGAAGTATCGAGCATGGATTGATCATTACGAGAAAGTCGAGCATAAAAATTCTGAATAATAATTTCTCTTGAGAGCTCATGATTGCGGCATGAATATAACATTGACTTAAGCCTCCCCTAAGCTTGAGTGATACTTTTTCCTTCACGAGGCCAAAAATTATATATATAATTCCGATCACGATGAACCAGATGCATATGATAAAACTTCTGATGAAATTCCAATTTCAATCGGTTGTAATTCCAAGTCCCAATACCATCGCATAGCTGATACGTCTCCATCGTATCTATAATTTTTGATTGTTTCATGCCAATATTATACAACTTTCACATATTTTTGGCAACTTTTTATATGATTTATTGGACTAACCTATTGATCCAGTGCCAGTTCCTGTTTGTTGCATGTTTTTGTTTCACAGAAAATCCATATCAAACGAAGTCCAAACACGATAAAAATTTACGGAGAATTATTTTGGAATATTTATGATTTTTGGGAGGTGGAATCAATGCAAACGGGGGCCCACAATGACCACAACCCACCAGGACGTGCCGGGCACCCCCTGGTGTGCCCAGGTATCTTGTGCCCTCCTCGACTGTCAGTTGGGGCCCTTCTTCTGGCGCAAGAAAGATAATTTATGGAAAAAAGTCTTGTAAACATTTCAGCGCAATCGGAGTTACGGATCTCCGGGAATTTAAGAAACGGTGAAGGGCCAGATCTGGGGAACGCGAAACAGAAGAGAACAGAGAGGGAGATCCAATCTCGGAGGGGCTCCTGCCCCTCCACCACCATGGAGGCCATCGACCAGAGGGGGAACTCTCCTCCCATCTAGGGGGGAGACCAAGGAAGAATAAGAAGGAGGGGGCTCTCTCCCCCTCTCTCCCGGTGGAGCCGGAGTGCCGCCGGGGCAAAGATCGTGACGGCGATCTACATCAACAATCTTGCTACCGTCAACACCAACTTTCTCCACCTTTATGCAGCGGTGTAACACCCCTTCTCCCGCTGTAATCTCTACTTAAACATGGTGCTCAACTCCATATATTATTTCCCAATGATATTTGGCTATCCTATGATGTTTGAGTAGATCCGTTTTGTCCTATGGGTTAATCATGATCTTGGTTGGTATGATTGTATATTTTATTTATGGTGCTGTCCTACGGTGCCCTCCATCTCACGCAAACATGAGGGATCCCCACTGTAGGGTGTTGCAATATGTTCATGATTCGCTTATGGTGGGTTGCGAGAGTGACAGAAGCTTAACCCGAGTAAGTGGGTTGTTGCGTATGGGATAAAGAGGACTTGATACTTAATGCTATGGTTGGGTTTCATGACCTTAATGATCTTTAGTAGTTGCGGATGCTTGCTAGGGTTCCAATCATAAGTGCATATGATCCAAGTAGAGAAAGTATGTTAGCTCATGCCTCTCCCTCATATAAAATTACAAGAATGATTACCGGTACTTGTTATCGATTGCCTAGGGACAAATGACTTTCTTGTTGACAAAAGCTATTCACTTTTATTACCTTGCAATTTATTCATATTTTTATTCTCGCAAAGTACTCATGTTTTATTCTTGCAAATTAGTTTCATACTTGTTTTAGGTAGAGCAAACGTCAAGAGTGTGTAGAGTTGTATCGGTGGTTGATAGAACTTGAGGGAATATTTGTTCTACCTTTAGCTCCTCGTTGGGTTCGACACGCTTATTTATCGAAGAAAGCTACAAATGATCCCCTATACTTGTGGGTTATCAAGACCTTTTTCTGGCGCCGTTGCCGGGAAGCAATAGCGTGGGGTGAATATTCTCGTGTGTGCTTGTTTGCTTTATCACTAAGTAGTTTTTATTTCCTGTTCTAAGTTGTTCTCTATCTTTAGTTATAGATATGGAACACAAAATACCAAAAAAATAGTTGTACTTGCTACTCATGGAGATGGGGAACCTCCTAAAACCCTCGATGCTTGTTATGTGAAAAATATTATGCAATACTTTGATAATCCTGAGAAAAACCCGTTCAACTTGATAATGGGAGACACGTTGGATCAACATGAATACTTTAGGGATTATCGCTTGACACAAAAAGGGAAACTGTTATGGGATCAAATTCATATGTTGAAATGGTATGCTTGGAATCTATGCTCTAGATATGATTATACTTGTTGCTCTAGGATGAACGCTCCACACCTTCCCTTTACTTGCAAATTTAATGGTAATGAAACCTTGGCTTCTTATGCCAATGGTAGATATGATTATTATGATGTGGAACGAATAGAAGAATTTGTTGCTTTTAAGGGAGCTTATGAAATTGAATCTTTGTTTTTAAAGTATGAAGCTTTTGATGATGATGTTTATAGACCTGAAAATTTTGCCATCCTTAAATATTGCTATGAAAATTATAAATACAATTTCGATATTGATATATTTATTGAGAAAGTCTCCGCTGTCCAAGAAGAGACTAACATTTTGCAGGAGTCTATGGAAGAAGAAAATGATGAAACTGTGAGCTCATTGGATGAAAAAGATGATGAGGAGAGCGAAGAACAAAAGGAGGAAGAGCGGATTAGCTACCCGTGCCCACCTTCTAATGAGAGTAACTCTTCAACTCATACATTGTTTAATTTTCCTTCGTGCTTACTGAAGGATGAATGCTATGATCCCGTTGATTCTTTTGAAATAACCCTTTTTGATGAACTTAATGCTTGCTATGCTTGTGGCCAAGATGCCAATATGAATTATGCTTATGGAGATGAACTTGCTATAGTTCCTTATGTTAAGAATGAAATTGTTGCTATTGCACCCACACATGATAGTCCTATTATCTTTTTGAATTCTCCAAACTACACTATATCGGAGAAGTTTGTTCTTATTAAGGATTATATTGATGGGTTGCCTTTACCATTGCACATGATGATTTTGATGAATATAATATGCATGAGCTTGCTGCTCCTACTTGCAATTATTATGAGAGAGGAACTACATCTCCGCCTCTATGTTTCCAACACAATTTTTTTGCAAGAAACTGCTTATGCTATGTATTGGCCTTTACTTGATGTGCATGAATTGTTCTTGTATGACATACCGATGCATAGGAAGAGAGTTAGACTTCGTCATTACATGATATATGTTGCTTTGTGCTCACTACTAAATGCCAAATCATTGTTAATTAAAATTGGCTTTGATATACCTTGGGATTCGGGTGGATCCATTACTTGAGCACTTTATGCCTAGCTTAATGGCTTTAAAGAAAGCACTGCCATGGAGACAACCCGAAAGTTTTAGAGAGTCATTTATTTCTGTTAATTAAAATATAGAGGGGAACTTAAAACTTCACAAAAAGAGAAGCGATTGAAAGTTGTGCATTGGAGAAGTGAGGGTTGACCTTGAATACTTGTGTTCATGCTCATGGAAACAATATAGAATTTTTCATGAAGATTCTCACAAAAATAATTATCCCCTTGTACAATTCCATTGTATTATAAAAATAATGTGCCAAGATTTGCCTTTAGGATGATTAGATTGTTTGTTGGTATGTGCGGTGCAAAAACAGAAACTTTGGCTGTAGTGCACGATTTTACATTTTTTAGTGGAACGTCGAAAGTTTCTGAAAATTTTTGCACAGTCTTTCTATACAAATTTTTTATTTTGTCCTAATGTTTCAGAATTTTTGGAGTAACATAAGTATGGTAGGTGTTCAGATTGCTACAGACTGTCCTGTTTAAGACAAATTCTGTTTTTGATGCATTGTTTTGCTTGTTTTGATGAAACTATCGATTCTATCGGTGGTATAAGCCATGGTGAAGTTATATTATAGTAGCTACAATGCAAAAAGATAATATGACTTGGTTTGCAACAGTACTTAGAGTAGTGATTTGCTTTATTATACTAACGGATCTTACCGAGCTTTCTGTTGAGTTTTGTGTGGATGAAGTGATCAAAGATCGAGGAGGTCTTGATATGAGGAGAAGGAGGAGAGGAAAGAGATCAAGCTTTGGGATGCCCAAGGCACCCCAAGTAAATATTCAAGGAGACTCAAGCGTCTAAGCTTGGGGATGCCCCGGAAGGCATCCCATCTTTCTTCAACAAGTATCGGTATGTTTTCGTCTTCGTTTCGTTCATGTGATATGTGTGACTCTTGGAGCGTCTTTTGTGTTTATTTTTCATTTTTATTTTATGCACCATGCTGGTATGAGATAGTCCATGGTTGATTTATAGAATGCTCATTGCACTTCACTTATATCTTTTGAGTATGGCTTTATAGAATGCTTCATGTGCTTCACTTATATCATTTGAAGTTGGGATTGTCTGTTTCTCTTCACATAGAAAACCATTATTTGTAGAATGCTCTTTTGCTTCACTTATACTTATTAGAGCATGGTCTTTTGTAGAAAGAATTAAACTCTCTTGCTTCACTTATACCTATTTAGAGAGTTAAAAGGAATTGGTCATTTGCATGGTTAGTCATAAAATCCTACATAAAACTTATGGATCACTGAATATGATATGTTTGATTCCTTGCAATAGTTTTGCGATATAGAGATGGTAATATGTGGGAGGTACTAGTAAATGGTTGTGGTTAGTAGGAATATTGGCTTTAAGGTTTGTGATTCCCGAAGCATGCACGTATAGTCTCTCGTTATGCTATGAAGTTGGAGCATGATTTATTATTGATTGTTTTCCTTATGAGTGGCGGTCGGGGACGAGCGATGGTCTTTTCCTACCAATCTATCCCCCTAGGGGCATGCGTAGTAGTACTTTGCTTCGAGGGCTAATAAACTTTTGCAATAAGTATATGAGTTCTTTACGACTAATGTGAGTCCATGGAATAGACACACTCTTACCTTTCCGCAATTTGCTAGCCTCTATGGTACCGTGCATTGCCCTTTCTCACCTCGAGATGTGGTGCAAACTTCGCATGTGCATCCAAACCCTGTGATATGATACGCTCTATCACACATAAGCCTTATTATATCTTCCTCAAAACAGCCACCATACCTACCTATTATGGCCTTTCCATAGCCATTCCGAGATATATTGCCATGCAACTTCCACCGCCTCCGTTTTGATGACTTGAGCATTCGTTGTTATATTGCTTTGCATGATCGTAAGATAGCTAGCATGATATTTCCATGGCTTGTCCGTTTTTTGATATCGTTGTTATGCTAGATCATTGCACATCCTGGTACACTGCCAGAGGCATTCATATAGAGTCATACTTTGTTCTAGGTATCGAGTTGTAATTTTTATATCTTTTGAGTTATAAGTAAATAGAAGTGTGATGATCATCATTATTCATTATTAGAGCATGTCCCAGTGAGGAAAGGATGATGGAGACTATGATTCCCCCACAAGTCGGGATGAGACTCCGGACATGAGAGAATAAAAAAGAAAAAAAGAAAAGAAAAAAGAAGAAGAAAAAAAGAGAGAGAAGGGGCATTGCTACTATCTTTTACCACACTTGTGTTTCAAAGTAGCATCATGTTTTTCATATAGAGAGTCTCCTATGTAGTCACTTTCATATACTAGTGGGAATTTTTCATTATAGAACTTGGCTTGTATATTCCGATGATGGGCTTCCGCAAATGCCCGGGGTCTTCATGAGAAAGCAAGTTGGATGCACACCCACTTAGTTTTCATATTGAGCTTTCATACACTTATAGCTCTTAGTGCATCCGTTGCATGGCAATCCCTACTCCTCGCATTGATATCAATTGATGGGCATCTCCATAGCCCATTGGTTAGCCGCATCGATGTGAGACTTTCTTACTTTTTTGTCTTCTCTATATTTACCCCTATCATTATACTCTATTCCACCCATAGTGCTATATCCATGGCTTGCGCTCATGTATTGCGTGAGAGTTGAAAAAGCTGAAGCACGTTAAAAAGTATGAACCAATTGCTCGGCTTGTCATCGGGGTTGTGCATGATAAATACTTTGTATTAAGAAGACAGAGCATGACAAGATTATATGATTTTGTAGGGATAGCTTTCTTTAGCGTCGATATTTTGAAAGACACGATTGTTTGTTGGGATGCCTGAGTATTGATGTCTTTATGTCAAATTATAGATTATTGCTTTGAATCACTTATGTCTTAATATTCATGCCATGATTAGATATATGATCAAGTTTATGCTAGGAAGCATTCCACATCAAAAATCATCTTCTTTTTTTATCATTTACCTACTCGAGGACGAGCAGGAATTAAGCTTGGGGATGCTGATACGTCTCCGTCGTATCTATAATTTTTTATTGTTTCATGCCAATATTACACAACTTTCACATATTTTTGGCAACTTTTTATATGATTTAGTGGACTAACCTATTGATCCAGTGCCCAGTGCTAGTTCCTGTTTGTTGCATGTTTTTTGTTTCGCAGAAAATCCATATCAAACGAAGTCCAAACGCGATAAAAATTTACAGAGAGTTATTTGGAATATTTATGATTTTTGGGAGGTGGAATCAACGGAAACGGGGGCCCACAGTGACCACAACCCACCAGGGCGAGCCGGGCACCCCCTGGCGCGCCCAGGTATCTTGTGCCCTCCTCGAACGTCGGTTGGGGCCCTTCTTCTGGTGCAAGAAAGATAATTTATGGAAAAAAATCGTGTAAAAATTTCAGCGCAATCGGAGTTACGTATCTCCGGGAATTTAAGAAACGGTGAAGGGCCAGATCTGGGGAATGCGAAACAGAAGAGAACAGAGAGGGAGATCCAATCTCGGAGGGGCTCCTACCCCTCCGCCGCCATGGAGGCCATGGACCAGAGGGGGAACTCTCCTCCCATCTAGGGGGGAGGCCAAGGAAGAAGAAGAAGGAGGGGGGCTCTCTCCCCTCTCTCCCGGTGGCACCGGAGTGCCGCCGGGGCAAGGATCGTGACGACGATCTACATCAACAATCTAGCTACCGTCAACACCAACTTTCTCCCCCTCTATGCAGCGGTGTAACACCCCTTCTCCCTGCTGTAATCTCTACTTAAACATGGTGCTCAACTCCATATATTATTTCCCAATGATATTTGGCTATCCTATGATGTTTGAGTAGATCCGTTTTGTCCTATGGGTTAATATTGATCTTGGTTGGTATGATTGTATATTTTATTTATGGTGCTGTCCTACGGTGCCATCCGTCTCGCGCAAATGTGAGGGATCCCCACTGTAGGGTGTTGCAATATGTTCATGATTCGCTTATGGTGGGTTGCGAGAGTGACAGAAGCTTTAACCCGAGTAAGTGGGTTGTTGCGTATGGGATAAAGAGGACTTGATACTTAATGCTATGGTTGGGTTTCACGACCTTAATGATCTTTAGTAGTTGCGGATGCTTGCTAGGGGTCCAATCATAAGTGCATATGATCGAAGTAGAGAAAGTATGTTAGCTCATGCCTCTCCCTCATATAAAATTACAAGAATGATTACCAATACTTGTTATCGATTGCCTAGGGACAAATGACTTTCTTGTTGACAAAAGCTATTCACTTTTATTACCTTGCAATTTATTCATAGTTTTATTCTCGCAAAGTACTCGTGTTTTATTCTTGCAAATTAGTTTCATACTTGTTTTAGGTAGAGCAAACGTCAAGTGTGCGTAGAGTTGTATCGGTGGTCGATAGAACTTGAGGGAATATTTGTTCTACCTTTAGCTCCTCGTTGGGTTCGACACTCTTATTTATCGAAGAAGGCTACAAACGATCCCCTATACTTGTGGGTTATCAATACCCTATACCATGTCAATGCCTTCTCCTTCAAAG
Organism: Thinopyrum elongatum; assembly: GCA_011799875.1. Classification (NCBI taxonomy): domain Eukaryota; kingdom Viridiplantae; phylum Streptophyta; class Magnoliopsida; order Poales; family Poaceae; genus Thinopyrum; species Thinopyrum elongatum. The sequence continues at coordinate 467,181,925 of CM022301.1, read as the reverse complement.
ATAAAGGAAAGGCCTTCTTCTTGACTTCATCCTCGGGCAAACCTGCAAGCTTAAATAATCCACAAACTTCATCCACATAGATTAGATGCATATCAGGATGTAATGCTCCATCTCCTGCATAAGGATTAGCTAGCAGTTTCTCTATCATACCCGAAGGAATTTCATAATAAATATTTTTAGTAGGTTCAGTAGGTTGAGGGGCAACTCTTTGATCTTTCGGTCGGGGTGAAGATACCCCGAACAAACCCCTCAAAGGATGATGTTCCATAGTAACAAGTGACAGTAAATTCCAGCACACTATATAAATTTTTTCCTTACCAAAGGCGCTTCACTCCCCGGCAACGGCTTCAGAAAAGAGTCTTGATGACCCACAAGTATAGGGGATCTATCGTAGTCCTTTCGATAAGTAAGAGTGTCGAACCCAACGAGGAGCAGAAGGAAATGACAAGTGGTTTTCAGCAAGGTATTCTCTGCAAGCACTGAAATTTTTGGTAACAGATAGTTTTGTGATAAGATAATTTGTAATGGGTAACAAGTAACAAATGTAACTAAAGTGCAGCAAGGTGTCCCAATCCTTTTTGTAGCAAAGGACAAGCCTGGACGAACTCTTATATAAAGCAAAACGCTCCCGAGGACACATGGGAATTATTGTCAATTTAGTTTTCATCATGCTCATATGATTCGCGTTCGTTACTTTGATAATTTGATATGTGGGTGGACCGGCGCTTGGGTGCTATCCTTACTTGGACAAGCCTCCCACTTATGATTAACCACTCTCGCAAGCATCGAAAACTACAAAAGAAGAATTATGATAAATCTAACCATAGCATGAAACATATGGATCCAAATCAGCCCCTTACGAAGCAACGCATAAACTAGGGTTTAAGCTTCTGGCACTCTAGCAACCCATCATCTACTTATTACTTCCCAATGACTTCCCCTAGGCCCAAACAACGGTGAAGTGTCATGTAGTCGACGTTCACATAACACCACTAGAGGAAAGACAACTTACATCTCATCAAAATATCGAACGAATATCAAATTCACATGATTACTTATAACAAGACTTCTCCCATGTACTCAGGAACAAACGTAACTACTCACAAAGCATATTCACGTTCATAATCAAAGGAGTAATAAATATCATTAAGGATCTGAACATATGATCTTCCACCGAATAAACCAACTAGCATCAACTACAAGGAGTAATCAACACTACTAGCAACCCGCAGGTACCAATCTGAGGTTTTGAGATAAAGATCGGATACAAGAGATGAACTAGGGTTTGGAGAGGAGATGGTGATGGTGAAGATGTTGATGGAGATTGACCCCCTCTCGATGAGTGGATCATTGGTGATGACGATGGCTTCGATTTCCCCCTCCGGGAGGGAAGTTTCCCCGACAGAACAGCTCCACCTGAGCCCTAGATTTGTTCTACCCAAGTTCCGCCTCGAGACGGCGGCGCTTTGTCCCGAAAGCTCTCTCCTGATTTGTCCAGGTCAAAACCCTCCTTATAGCAGAAGATGGGCACCGGAGACCTGGCAGGGGGCCCACAAGCTCTAGGGGCGCGTCCCCCCAGGCTTGTGGCCACCTGGTGGGTCCCCTCTGGTATTTTCTTCGCCCAATATTTTTTATATATTCCAAAATAATTCTCCGTAAATTTTCAGGACTTTTGGAGTTGTGCAGAATAGGTCTCTCAGATTTGCTCCTTTCCGGTCCAGAATTCCAGCTGCTGGCTTTCTCCCTCTTTATGTAAACCTTGTAAAATAAGAGAGAAAAGGCATAAGTATTGTACCATAGTGTGTAATAACAGCCCATAATGCAATAAATATTGATATAAAAGCATGATGCAAAATGGACGTATCAATGATCATAGTTCATACGGTGTCATCTCAACGGATTTAGACAGTGCCCTATTTAACGTGAATGCGGCTGTCTCTAATGCATAACCCCAAAATGCTAAAGGCAAATCGGTAAAAGACATCAAAGAACGCACCATATCTAATAAAGTACAATTACGATGTTCGGACACACCATTTCACTGTGGTGTTCCAGGTGGCGTGAGTTGTGAAACAATTCTACATTGTTTTAAATGAAGGCCAAACTCGTAACTCAAATATTCACCTCCACGATCAGATCGTAGAAATTTTATTTTCTTGTTACGATGATTCTCCACTTCATTCTGAAATTCTTTGAACTTTTCAAATGTTTCAGACTTGTTTTTCATTAAGTATATATACCCATACCTACTCAAATCATCTGTGAAGGTTAGAAAATAACGATACCCGCCGCGTGCTTCAACACTCATCGGACTGCATACATCGGTATGTATTATTTCCAATAAGTCATTACCTCGCTCCATTGTTCCGGAGAACGGAGTTTTAGTCATCTTACCCATGAGGTATGGTTCGCAAGTATCAAATGATTCATAATCAAGTGATACCAAAAGTCCATCCGCATGGAGTTTCTTCATGCGCTTTACACCAATATGACCTAAATGGTAGTGCCATAAGTATGTTCACTATCATTATCAACTGTGCATCTTTTGGCATCAATATTATGAATATGTGTATCACTACGATCGAGATTCAACAAGAATAGACCATTCACTAAGGGTGCATGACCATAAAAGTTGTTACTCATAAAAATAGAACAACCATTATCCTCTGACTTAAATGAATAACCGTCTCGCAATAAACAAGATCTAGATATAATGTTCATGCCTAATGCTGGCACCAAATAACAATTATTGAGGTCTAAAACTAATCTCGAAGGTAGATGTAGAGGTAGCGTGCCGACGGCGATCACATCAACCTTGGAACCATTTCCGACGCGCACCTTCACCTCGTCCTTAGCCAATCTTCGTTTATTCCGTAGCTCCTATTTCGAGTTACAAATATGAGCAACCAAACCAGTATGAAATACCCAGGCGCTACTACGAGCATTAGTAAGGAACACATACATGTATATCAAATATACCTTTGTTAACTTTGCCATTCTTCTTATCTGCCAAGTACTTGGGGCAGTTCCGCTTCCAGTGACCATTTTCCTTGCAGTAGAAGCACTGAGTTTTAGGCTTGGGTCCAGTTTTCGGCTTCTTCACGGGAGCGGAAACTTGCTTGCCATTATTTTTGAAGTTCCCTTTCTTTCCCTTGCCCTTTTTCTTAAAACTGGTGGTCTTGTTAACCATCAACACTTGATGCTCCTTTTTGATTTCTACCTCCGCGGCCTTAAGCATTGCGAAGAGCTCGGGAATTGTTTTCTCCATCCCTTGCATATTATAGTTCATCACGAAGCCTTTGTAGCTTGGTGGCAATGACTGAAGAACTCTATCAATAACACTCTCAGCTGGAAGATCAATTCCCAACTGAGTCAAGTGGTTGTGGTACCCAGACATTCTGAGTATGTGTTCACTGACAGAGTTGTTCTCCTCCATCTTACAGCTAAAGAATTATTGGAGACTTCATATCTCTCAACCCGGGCATTTGCTTGAAATATCAAGTTCAGCTCTTGGAACATCTCATATGCTCCGTGGCGTTCAAAACGCTTTTGAAGTCCCGGTTCCAAGCCGTAAAGCATGGCACACTGAACTATCGAGTAGTCATCAGATCGAGCTTGCCAGACGTTCACAACGTCTGCATCAGCTCCTGCAGCAGGTCTGTCACCTAACGGTGCATCAAGGATATAATTCTTTTGTGCGGCAATGGGATAATCCTCAAGTTACGGACCCGGTCCGTGTAGTTGCTACCATCATCTTTCAACTTAGATTTTTCTAGGAACGCATTAAAATTCAAGGGAACGGTGTGCAAAAACTATTAAGACTAAGTTCATGATAATTTTTTAGTTCAAATAATCAAATTACTAATGAACTCCCACTTAAATTAACATCCCTCAAGTTGTCTAAGTGATACATTATTCCACTAACCCATGTCCGATCATCACGTGAGATGGGGTAGTCTTCAATGGTGAACATCTCTATGTTGATCATATCTACTATATGACTCACGTTCGACCTTTCAGTCTCCAGTGTTTCGAGACCATGTCTATACATGCTAGGCTCGTAAAGTTTAACCCAAGTATTCTGCATGTGCAAAACTGGCTTACACCCGTTGTATGCGAACGTAGAGTCTATCACACCCGATCATCACGAGGTGCTTTGAAACGACGAACTTTAGCAATGGTGCATACTCAGGGAGAACACTTTTATCTTGAAATTAAGTGAAGGGATCATCTTATAATGCTACCATCGTTCTAAGCAAATTAAGATGCATAAAGGATAAACATCACATGCAATCAAAATATATGACATGATATGGCCATCATCATCTTGTGCTTTTGATCTCCATCTCCAAAGCAACGGCATGATCTCCATCATCACCTGCGTGACACCTTGATCTCCATCATTGCGTCGGGGTCGTCTCGCCAACTATTGCTTCTACAACTGTTGCTAACGCATAGCGATAAAGTAAAGCAATTACATGGCACTTAGTGATTGACACGCAGGTCATACAATAATTTAAAGATAACCCTAAGGCTCCTGCCGGTTGTTGTACTCATCGACATGCAAGTCGTGAACTTATTACAAAACATGATCATCTCATGCATCAACATATATCACATCACGTCTTGACCATATCACATCACAACATTTCCTGCAAAAACAAGTTAGACGTCCTCTACTTTGTTGTTGCAAGTTTTACGTGGCTGCTACGGGCAACTAGCAAGAACTGTTCTTACCTATGCATAACCACAACGGTGATTATCAAGTTGCAATTTAACCTTCTACAAGGACCGCTGTAGTCAAATTAGATTCAACTAAAGTGGGAGAAACTGACACCCGCCAGCCACCTTTATGCAAAACAAGTTGCATGTTAGTCGGTGGAACCGGCCTCATGTATGTGGACATGTAAAGTTGGTCCGAGCCGCTTCATCCCACAATACCGCTGAATCAAAATAAGACGTTGGTGGTAAGCAATATGAACATCACCGCCCACAACTCTTGTGTGTTCTACTCATGCATATTATCTACGCATAGATCTGGCTCATGATGCCACTGTTGGGAAACGTTGCATGGAAAACAAAAAAATTCTACGCACACACAAGATCTATCCATGGAGATGCATAGCTACGAGAGGGGGAGAGCATCTACATACCCTTTTAGATCACTAAGCGAAAGCGTTTATCAATGCGGTTGATGTAGTCGTACACCTTCACGATCCGTTCCGATCAAGCACCGAACGCACGGCACCTCCGCGTTTAGCACACGTTCAGCTCGATGACGTCCTCGCCTTCTTGATCCAGCAAGAGGGGCGAAGTAGTAATGAGTTCCGGCAGCACGACGGCGTGATGACGGTGGTGGTGAAACTATTTCCGCAGGGCTTCGCCAAGCACAATGGTTTTGGACGGAGGATGAACTAGAGGGAGAGGGGGCGCCGCACACGGCTTCGGGATTCGTGGGTATGTGGCGCCCCTTCCCCTCCGCTCATATATATAGGTGGAGGAGGGAGGGGAGGCAGCCCTAGGCACACCCTAAGGGGGCCGGCGGCCGCCCTAGGGGCCTGCCTTAGGCGCGCCCCCTTCCTTTCTTGGCGCGTGGGAGAAGGCAGGAGGGGAGGCGCTCCCTCCTTTCCTTTTTCTCATGTGGAAGAGAAGGCAAGAGGGGGCTGGCCCTCTTCCTTCCTTCCCTAGGGCCGGCAGCCATGAGGTGGGCATGCCAGCCCCCTTGTGGGCTGGTGTGCACCCCTCTCCTTGGCCCGTTAAGCCCAATAACTCCCCGTGGCCTCCCGAAACCCCTTCCGGTGATCCGATAAATATTCGGTTCATTCCGAAACTCTTCCGGAACCCGAATATTATCATCCTATATATCAATCTTTACCTCCGGACAATCCCGGAGCTCCTCGTCATGTCCGTGATCTCACCCGGGACTCCGAACAACATTCGGTCACCAACATACATAACTCATATAGTACTATATCGTCAACAAACATTAAGCGTGCGGACCCTACGGGTTCGAGAATGATGTAGACATGACCAAGACGCTTCTTCGGTCAATAACCAATAGCGGGACCTGGATGCCCATATTGGTTCCTACATACTCTACGAAGATCTTTATCGGTCGAACCTTTGTGACAACATACGTAGTTCCCTTTGTCTGTTGGTATGTTACTTGCCCGAGATTCGATCGTCAGTATCTCCATTCCTAGTTCAATCTCGTTACCGGCAAGTCTCTTTACTCGTTCCGTAATACATCATCTTGTAACTAACTCCTTAGTCACTTTGCTTGCAAGCTTCTTGTGATGCTATACTACCGAGAGGGCCCAGAGATACCTCTCCGTCATACGGAGTGACAAATCCCAATCTCGATTCACGCCAACTCAACAGACACCTTTGGAGATACCTGTAGAGCACCTTTATTATCACCCAGTTACGAAGTGACGTTTGATAGCACACAAGGTATTCCTCCGGTATCCGGAAGTTGCATGATCTCATGGTCGAAGGAATATGTATTTGACATTTAAGAAAGCTGTAGCAAAAATTGAACGATCATATGCTATGCTAACGGATGGGTCTTGTCCTTCACATCATTCTCCTAATGATGTGATCCCGTTATCAAGTGACAACACATGTCTATGGTTAGGAAACCTTAACCATTTTTTTATCAACGAGCTAGTCTAGTAGAGGCTCACTAGGGACACGGTATTTGTTTATGTATCCACACATGTATTTAAGTTTCTGGTCAATACAATTCTAGCATGAATAATAAACCTTTATCATGATTAAGGAAATATAATAATAATCACTTTATTATTGCCTCTAGGGCATATTTCCAACAGATATTAATATATTCCTTTTGTCGAAAAAATTATCATAGCTACGCAGACTCATGCTTAAAGATTACGACGCTAAAAAGGTAAGGTTAGGGCATCTCCAACACAGATCTTAAAATAGCCCGCAAACGTCCGGACTGAGCTATCCGACCGCACTTTGCTATCCGACGCGTACCCGTATTTGTCCAAGGACGTGTCTGCTTTCCCGTAAACCAGAAGCAAACCCATGGGATGTTTGCAAGAGTCCGGACATCCCAAAAGCTAGCACGTATCCACGTCTGCTGCTATTTCGCGGAAGACAACTATTATTTGGCGGAAGGAGAACATTAAATCAATAATCACGTAGTTCTGTTAGCTATTTGGCGAAAGGCAATAGCTTATGTTGGCGAAGGTTGATTTCGGTTACCTATTTTTACTCCACTACTATTGTTATTTGCCGGAAGGCAATAACTCAAATGGCGGAAGACAATACTAGCACAAATGGTTGAAGGCGATTATGGAAGGTCGATTTGGCGGTAGGGCATTGCTATATTTTAAGTTATTTGTTTTAGGAAAATAGAGGCAGACATTTGGCAGACAGGGTGGGATGGCTGACTCCCGTATCGTGTCCGAGGACGCGTCCGGACGCGATTCGCGGATGGATAGTGTGTCCATTTTAGGGGATAAGAGCAACTCCAATAGCTCCCGCAAAAGGGGTTTTATGGAAAGTCTGTATAATCTAGGGGAAGTTGTCTGGTGAGGTCTTTTCTCCATTACAGTAAAAATCATCCCCTTATTTATTTTCTATTTCACACTAAACAAGCCTAGGGCTCGCAAGTTAGTGTCACGGGAGACAGCGAGCTGTGGCATGGGGAGGTGCGACGACGTTCTGACAGCCTTGCGGCGGCCCAACGTTTCGTTTGTGAAGTTTTTGGCTTCGTCTGCTGACATAAAAACATCCATTTCCATATCTTCGGGTACAACCCAAAAAGACTTGCCCGTTCTAATTGCATAAGCCCTTGTGATCCTTTCGCGAACTTTGTGTAATGCTTCTACTTCTTGTAAACATTTTGGGGTCCTTGCCCGATAATAAGCACTAGCAGGTTAGTGAATCATAATCCTCGCGTGCCCGTCAAAATTTTACGGAGGGGAGTTGTCGGCAACTATACGGGATCCCGTATAAAAAATCAGGTTTATGGGAGCTGTTGGAGGCTTTTTTTTGCCTCAACTTTCCATGACGGTAGTTTTTTTTTAAGGATACTGGAGCTATTGGCGTTGCTCTAACGTTGAAGATGCCCTTAATCCCATGGTAATTGAAGTAGCCATCAATAGTTTGGAGCATAGTTACACCTATTTATGTAGTATAAATGTCTGTATGGCAAACACCGCGCGGGTTAAACAACTCGCTAACATACAATCGACCAAAGGGGTGCAATGCAGCTATCTCTAGCTTATACATAATGTCAGACGGTGACAAGTAAGCAGCAGAAGAACCTACATGATTAGGCATAAATTAACCACACCTTTGTGTAGGCCATCCATTCGACAGATAGTGATCTCGCGTGAAATGAGAGCCAAGCTTTAGATTCGCATCTCGCTGTCAAGGTTCGGTTGATGGCGGTGTTTAACATTTGATGATGTTGTGGTTCAAGAACGGAATTGACCTGGTGGAGGTCTAGATCCGAGATCTATGAGTGCCACACTCAGAATATTTATTGCAAAGTTGTTGAGGGGTGACGTAGAGTGATGATGCATGCCCTCAGAAACAGCCCCACTAATTTCGTCGAGCAGTGCATGCAATTGAACTTGAACAGTTAACCATGGCACACTTCCGCTCACGGCGTTCTGCCGGGGAAATGGCCTCGGCTGATGAGTACTCCGTATTTAGCAGTAACTCAAAGTGTCAACGGTGCTGTTCATGGACAAGTCCTACATTAGTATTGAAAATTCGCATGGGGCACTCGTTGGAAGCAGAAACAAAAAATCTCCGGGAGCAAATCTTGACAATACATGGTTGGCAGTCACCATCGACCCACACTGCGAATCGCACAATGTGTGGTCCGTATCATCTGAGGAACAACAGCGATAAATATCTCGTGGGTAGGGCGGTCCGACGAATTTGTCAATGGAGCCCATCGCCGTTGTTCGCTACTGTAAACACTAAATTAGACCGTGCTTAAATGACAAAGATACGGACCAGAAAGATTGAGCCAATCGGGCGCCTTGTTTTCTTGCTGACAGTTCATATGTAAAAATAACAACTTTTAAAGCTTTGAGAAAAACCCTGCTCCAATAGATGGTTCATATGTAAAAAAAATTACATCACCATCTTTGGAAGATGTAAAATACAACACTTCATGATGTAAATTTGCATCACGAGATACATCTGATGTAAAACCGCGGCCACCCGTTCATTGCACATTTCCCCGCCCGCCCGCTCGCGATCGCCCGCCCATCCGCCTTCCCACCCCCCCCCCCCCCCCCCCCCCCCCGTGTTCGCCGCCGCCGTGGTCGAAGCCGACGACCCCGCCGCCGCCGTTGCCGCCGCGGCGAGCTCACCCTCCGCGACCGCGTCCATGCCGGCGCCCCCCGCCCGCCGGCCCAGATTCGCGCCGCGCCGGCGGTTCCTACGAAAGCGATGAAGGCACGAGGCGGAGGCAAACGGCCGGCGAATCGCTTTACAACATCGACAAAGAAGCCGGTGATGATGATGATCGTACCATGGTTCACAACGCCGGGGGTGTTGATGACCCGCATGAATGATATTCATGTGCATTTTAATTTGTAGGGCGAAAAACTTTGATTGGGACGATGCACTTTTGGTAGAGGGATTTGAAACTATGATGATAATGATGATGCACTTTTGTTAGGGATTTGAAACTATGATGATGATGATGCACTTTTGTTAGGGATTTGAAACTATGATGATGATGCACTTTAATTTGAAATTTTAAGTGATATTTCAATGCAAAACTGCGGCTGTACAGCGGCTGAACAGCAGCGGCGCGGCCGGCGGCCGGTTTTACATCTTTGTTTTGGACCGTTTTTTGGAGTTGCTCTTTTACATCTTCATTTTGAACCATCTGCTGAAGTTGAGACTTTTTCGAAGATGTAAAAAGCATTTTTTTTATGCTCTAAATTTTTACATCATCGGTTTGAAGCACCAAAATATTACGGCATCTATGGGATATGCTTTTATGCTGTGCGTCTCATCAGCGTCCCTGTAATCGGGCCTACAGGCCCTGGGGTTTTGCTTAAACAAAGACAAATGGTGTTAGGGAAAGCAAAGGTCCATTGGTGACTATACTTGTTTTTATATGAAGGTTTCTAGGTAGTGGCCAAGCCACCGGCCGGCCCCTCCCCCGCCAGGCTGGTGGTTGAGCTTCGTCGCCCCTCGTGAAGATCTTTTCCACGAGGAAGAATGGTTCTGGCCTTAGTAGAGACGCATATGGAAAATGATCCTATACTATTGTGAGCACTTATACGTATGTAATAATATTATCGTAGGGCACCACTACAGGTGGATGTACGCGCTGTATTCCAAGAGCATGCCTGCACTACGATACAAACAATGAGTCATCAAGTTCTTTTTTTTTTTACAAATTTAAAGCTTTAAAATGTTTTAACTCTCCATGTAAATCCGATCGCATCAAGCGGGCCACGAAATGTCCGCGTCGCCAGCATCACTCTCGTGGGGCGGCTCGGGCTAAAACTCTCGTTGGCGAAGCTCTCTCATTCGACAACGGCAGAAGGGTTGCTCCCTCACTCGACATCTCTTCCGGCATGGAGCGCTCATGTTGTTGCAGCGTGGCGGACACGAAGGCATAGTGTTGGCGGCGGAGCTAGGGCGGTGGAGCTAGGGTGCAGGGGCGACGACCCCGAGATCTCTCGATGGTACTCGTGATGCGATGATTGCTTGGGCAGCGTGGCAACCAACGTGACCTCAGCGGCGCAGTTGGTCCTTCCACGGCTAGATCTGTGGCTACGAGGCGGCTTGGAGCCATCAGGCGGCAGTGAGACTGTTCCTTGTGTGGCGGCACGGGTAGTGGCGAGCGCCTACTCTATGGTGTCTCCGGCTGTGGCGGCGTAGTGGCATGTCTTCTTCTCGTGCCCAAGGCGACTCCTTCCTCAAGACATGGTGGATCTACTTTCATGCTTTAGTTCCTACCATGTCGGCCCCTGGATTGGGCAGGGCTGACCTGGGCGACAAGTTGACCTTTGACTGTTTACTTTGAAAAACAGTTGATTTTTTTGGAAAAGTTTGTGGATTTAGAAAAATGTCGCAGATTTGCAGAATGTTCACAAATTGGAAAAAAATCATGAATCGAGAAAAAGTTCACAAATTTTGAAAAATATTTCAGATTTCAAAAAAGTTAATGGGTTTGGAAAAAGTTCACTGATTTGAAAATGATCTTGGATTTGAAAAATGTTCATGGACTGAAAAAATTCATGGTTTTGAAAAATGTTCATGAATTTTAAAATTTTGTTAATGATTTTTAAAGAAGTTCGCAAATTTAAAAAATGAAAATTTCATGAAAATTTAAATGAAAAAATAAAAAAGGAGAAGAAAACGAATTAAATGGAAAATGAAAAGAGAATATACAGAACAAAGAAAAAACTAAAAAAAAAACAACAGGAAAATACCAAAACAAAACCGGCCTGTAAGCACTGGATGGAACCTCCTAGAATGTTCTAAAAGGCCAAAGGGAAGAGACAAGAAATGGGCCGGCCCATTAATCACGTAGTGAAAACCTCCCTGTGTGTTGCATACGAATAAGCCTTTAACCAGCGCCTAAAGTAGTTACTAAAAAAAAAAACAGCGCCTAAAGCATTGAATAGGATTCGCGGGAAAACTATGGGAACCTCCTATATGCAGCTCGCTGCGGCAAAGTGGGCCGGCCCATTTTGGTAGCACATTCGCGAGATGAAAAAACGCACACACAAAAACGAGCGCACTTGAACTGTGAATCGAACACACGATTTTCGCAATGATTGGCGCATGTGCTAGCCGCTGCGACTGACAACTTCTCATGTTAGATTTGCAGTGCCATACTTAAAGAAACATACATCAGCGGCTAAACTTAAACGACAGTTTGCAAAAGATCAGTGTGAGGGGTCGAACTGAGGACCTCCTGCAAGTGAACAACGCAAATAGCCAGCATAATTCATGGGATTTCATGCATAAAATGGCAGTCCACCATATATGAACATAAGCTGAAACAGATTCAATTTTTTTTTGAAATTTTGAACATGATTTTCTTTTTGAAAAAGTTAATACATTTCGAAATGCAAACATTATCATATTTCAGAGAAAGCTTTTCAAAACGCAACCATTTTTGGGAATCTGAAATATTTTCTCCAAAAAGGAACAAAACTGAAAACGAGAACATTTTTGTAAATTTGCGTAGAATTTCTTGAAAGTGCAAAACATTGTTCAAAAACAGGAACAAAAAATTGAAAGCAAGAACACTTTTTGATATTACAAACATTGTTTCAAGATGCGAACATTTTATGAATTCCCCTGAACATATTTTGAATTTGGGGTCATAAAACATTAACATTTTTATGATGTCAAAAAATTTGGAAGCAGGAATTGTTTTGAAATTCTCGAGATGTTCATGAATTTGTGAACAAAAACTAAAAAATGTGAACATTTTCTGAAATTCCCCGAACATTTGTTGAATTTCCAAACAAAATATGAAAATAAGAACATTTTTTTAATTTGTGCATAAATTTTGAAAGCTGGATTTTTTGTGTGGAATTCCCCCAAAAAAATTAAATTATGCACAATATTTAAAAACATGAACATTTTTTAATTTGTGATCAAATTTGGAAAGCAGAAAATTTTCTGAATTTCTGAACAATATTTCAAGTGCACACATTTTTTGAAATTCCCCAAACATTTTTTGAATTTGCAAACAAGTGTTCAAAACATGAACATTTTTTGAATTCATGATTTTTTTAAAGTAGGAACATTTTCTGAAATACTTTAACATTTTCTTAATTTGTGATCAGAAAAATTAATTGTGAACAATATTTGTATTTCTCAAAAACTATTAAAGTAGGAACATTTTTAAATATTAAATTATAAATTATTTTGAATTTTCTTATATATTTTTGTAAAAAAATACAAAACTTGAAATTCAATTTTTTTTTTTGGAATTTCTAAGCAAAATTTCAAAGAGAAACGTTTTTCAAAAATGAATAAACTTTGGAACATGCAAACATTTTTTTAAAATTCGAACATTTGTTGAAAAGAAAATAAATTAAAAAATAATAACTAAAAAATAGTAAGAAGAAGAAAAGAAAAGAAAAGTAGAAACATAAAAAAGAAAAACGAAAAAAGAAAAAAGGGGAGAAAATAAAAAAAGAAACAAGAAAAAATAGAAAAGAAAAACAGAAAATTAAAACAAATGAAAAACATGTTCAGGAACTTTTGTAGAAGGTTCTCAAAACCAGAAAAAACTGGATGGAACCTTGCAGAAGGTTCCCAAAACTATGATATGTGGAACGCATGCCTCGCTGCTAAATGGGCCGGACCGTGTCGGTCAATCAGTTTGATTGCAATGTGTAGCGCCCCAACAGTTTGGCGCAAAATGTGTCACATAGGATTTTCCAAAACTATGCCCTGTCGACGGATTGAAAAAAAAACATAAAACCACAAACTAGTCTACAGGATCAAAACTGGTCTGCAAATCGAGGGGGGCACTGGAATTTGGATGCCATGTACACAGCCTGCACAAGCCCATCAATAACCCGACAAATAGATCAAAATCACCGGTTACTGAGGGCCAGCCATATTTATCGTGCAGGTCGCTAGACGAAATCACTAGTTAAAGTGTGGGAAATTTTTTGTTTTTGCCACTCTAGATTTTGCCAAATTTTCTTATGCCACTCTAGATTTTGACATTTCACTTTTGCCACTCTTAGCTTTTGACAATTATCACAATTGCCATCCTGTGGCAAAAGCAAAATAATTTTATTTCATTTTTGCCACTTTTAGCTTTTGACAATTATCACAATTGCCACTCTGAAAATTTTGCTTTTGCCACGGGAATGGCAGTTGTGATAATTGTCAAAAATTAAGAGTGACAAAAGTGAAATGTCAAAATCTAGAGTGGCATAAGGAAAATTGGCGAAATCTAGAGTGGGAAAAACAAAATTTTCCTGTACCCCTTGCAAAGATCACCCCCCCACTCCCCGCCACACACACCTGCTCTCATGCTGACAAGTGCTACTGTGCATGTGTGCCACTTGTTGCATCTTGGGAGTTTGCCAAAAAATAGATTCGTTTATTTCAAAACGTTTTATCTCTTGAACAGTGCATCCAAATCATGAACCGTTTTCACCAGTGGATTTCTCGCGTCGAGATTTTTGAAATTATATCTCATGTTAATAGGTTTTAACAAACCTTTTTTCATGGAAAAACCGGAAACGAAAAAAATAGAAGAATGATAACAAAATAAAAAAAGAAAAAACTAAAACCAGAAGAGAAAACTTGAGGCTGGAAGCACAATTGTGTTTTTCAAAACGAAATAAAAACCGTCAACAGGAAAAAAAGAAATCCAGATGAAAAAACCCGGAGGCCAGAAGCACAATTACATTTATCACTTTTCTAAAGCACATACTGTGGTTTTCTCTTTTTTGGGTGGGGGAGAGCATAGGCTAGTGCTTCTCGCATAAGCAAAGTTGTGCTTCGCACGGAAGCACAATTGCGCCTCTCACAGAACCTCAGGTCGTGCTTTTCCTTTGGGGGGGGGCGGAGCACAACTGTCATTTTCCCTTTTTGCGAAGCACAATTGCGCTGCTTCTTGTGGAAAAGCACTGCTTTGCCAAAAAGAAAAAAAACAATCGCCAAAACCTAGGAAAAAAGGAGCAAAACCCAAAAAAACAAAAACACGTGCGAAAAAGAGAAGAAAAACATGCTCCCGCGGGGGGCACCAGGGCGACGCTGCTGGCCGCACCAAGTGGCACACTCTTAGCAAGCAGAAGTTCCTACTGGGTATCCCCGCAGTGGGTAGCCATTTTTTTTAGAACATCATATAGCTTTATTTAAACAATGTTTGTAGGGATACAAGCTATAGGTGGGGGTGTGGTGAGCCAAACATGGCGCCCACTCTCCAGAGAAGTAGCAGTTTTTACTAGACTATGTGCTCAGTGGCGGACCCAGGAATTGAAGTTAGCCGGGGCGAACATTGTTGGAAATACAAGTCTACTTAATCAAAATTCATGACATTCAACTACCAAAAACATAAAAAGGTCTTTGAAACAATTAATATGGATTCTTCACTTGACGTCACAATACATTTCCACAATCTCAAGCGAGTCCTACAAAATTATGAGCTCAAGTGTGATAATTATTGTATATTTTCTACCCGCAAAAAAAAAATTTATTGAATATTTTCATAAGATGGCAGTATATATCTAACATGTAGTTGTACAAAGGACACCAGGTTGTAAGGTAGATGGCCTCTACGTTTCCGCAAAGTATAAAAATGTGCTATAGTCTGCTTATCACTGATTTTGACAGTAGGAGACCAGTCCATTCAGTACTGCTGAGCTGGATCGATTTTTGGTGTCCGGCAGCATGCGTTCGATCACTTGGGCCGTAAATGCAATTGTGCAAATGCTACAGACTAGCCCAAACGTTGCAGCCCAGCCCAAACGCCTCTCTCTCCCTCACCCAGCCCTTGCCTCACGTACTGCTTCGTGGAAATAGAAAACAAGCCGCCTCCATGAAAACTGCTGGCCGCCGCCATGAAATCAGCTGGCCACCGGACGATAGGTAGGCGGGGGTCGCTGCTCCGCCGGCGGGGACCCGGGACGGCCGCCCCAGCTCGCCCCAATGGTGGATCCGCCACTGTATGTGCTTCAATATTGCATGCTCGATTTTCATGACTAATGGACAACTCCGGGACAATGTCATTTTTCGAGAATCTCCTTGATGATCACTCCATAGCTGCATGGGTTATCCTCCTTGATGTTGCGAACCACTTGTAGACAATCCGTAGCAATTTGTAACCATGAGAGGTTTAGATCAAGAGCTACCAATATTGCCTCACTGCATGCAATGGCTTCAAGTGTCGCTGGATGTGTAAGACCTTCAAAAACAATAGAGGACGCGCCCAAGAAAGTGCGCTCACATCACGACAAAATTGCACTTACAGCTCCCTTTCGTTCTCCCCGGTCTATACCTCTGTCAACATAAATTTTGGCACTTCCCACAGCAGGAGCTTGCCAGCCGCCCCTGGCAGGCCTACGAGTTTGGCTGGGTTGGTTAGACTTCTTGACCGGCAGCCCTTCAATCTCTGACAGAAAATGTTGGATAAAGGAGAACGTCGATAGCAGACTCTGGAACTATTGCTCGTGAATCACTTTACGGCATGCCCACCAAATGGACCATCGTGTTACGAGGACCTTCACACTTCCGCATGTGATGCTACTTCGATAAGATTGAACAGCCACAACTTAGGATCCTCCTGATGAGCCGACTGAACAAGATTCACAACATCATCATCCATCGCGCCCATACCGCTTTCGCCATGTTACAATCAATGAGCGAATGGTGTCATGAATCTTCAGCTGCATTGCAAACAGAACAAGTCGCCTCCTGCACCATGTTTGGAGATAGCCATACATCACCCGTCGGGAGGGACATATGAGCAAGTCGCCAAGCAAAAAATTTAACTTTAGAAGGTACCTTGACGCCCCCATAAATCATACCATTGCCGACGAGTTCCTTCGAGGTCATACGGCCCCGGACGGTGCTCGAGCCAGTCCTCTCTTTGCCGCTTCGTCTCCACTAGTACAGAAAATCGTCCAGAGTGCTCATAGTGCCATGCCCAGGTATCCGGCAAGTTCATTGAGCTTCACGAGATGTTTAACACCACGTCCGCATTAGGTGGGATCATATGCTCTCGTACAACCTCTATGTTCCATGCATGCATGACTTGGTTAATTAATTCACTAACAAACTCTGGCGGTGTTGCACTACTTGCACAAATCGGCTGTAGCTTATGGTCGCGTGGCAGCCAGTTATCAAAAAACTCTCTCTCTTCTCCATCACCAATTCTCCAAATTACGCTCAGCTTCAACACATCCCTACCTTCGCAAATGGATCTATAGACGGTCGAGGGGCGCGAACCAATGGCAGCAGTTAGGATATTTCTTTTGTGAAAATAGACCGCCTTTAAAACTTGGGCACTAATGGAATCTGGGTGAGTTAACATCCGCCATGCTTGTCGGGCCAATAACGCGAGATTGAAGAGCTCGATGTCCCAGAAGCCTAGACCACCATCTCGTTTCGGCCTTGTCATCTCGTTCCACGAAACCCACACTATTTTGCGCTCGCCGTCCTTGCTGCCCCACCAAAATTTTCTAAGCAAAGAATTTATATGCTCGCAAAGACCTCGCGGCAACTTGAAGCACGCCATCAAATATGTGGGTATCGCCTGAGCCACCGACTTGATCAAGATCTCTTTCCCTCCACACGATAAAGCTTTCTCCATCCACCCTCTTACACGAGCCCAAACTCTATCCTTGAGATATTTCAAAACTCCATTCTTGGATCTACCCACAGAGGAGGGCAATCCCAAGTATTTCTCCGCTAGTGATTCATTTTGGACCCCAAGGAGTCCCTTAATCTGCCCACGAGTTGCCTCAGAACAACCTTTTCCAAAGAAAATAGAGGATTTATCCATGTTTATCCTTTGTCCTGACGCCTGACAATAGGTGTCCAGAGAATCCTTAATTTGTTGGGCTCCGACTTCATTGGCTTTGAAGAATAAAATGCTATCATATGCAAAAAAGCAAATGATTAATACATGGTGCAGTGGGGGCCACTTTGATCCTAGCAACATGATCAATGATATTTCGGCCCTTCAAAATACATGATAATCCTTCAGCCGCTAGCAAGAATAGATACGGTGAAATTGGGTCACCCTGTCGGAGTCCCCTAGATGCTTAAATTCTTCCAACTTGCCCCCATTAAATAGCACTGGGAAAGAGACCGAAGATACACAACTCATAATCCGTTCAACCCAAATAGCATTGAAACCCAGCTTGATCATAACTTTCTTCAACTATGCCGACTCTACACGGTCGTAGGCCTTCATCATATCGAGCTTGAGAGAACAAAAAGAATTTTTCTTGCCCCTCTTGACTTTCATATAATGTAAACATTCGTAGGCAGTGATCACGTTGTCGGTAATGAGTCTACCTAGCACGAAGGTAGATTGGTCCATAGAAATGATTTCCGGAAGGATGAGCTTTAGACGGTTAGCCAGCACTTTCGAGACAATTTTATATATCACGTTGCACAAGCTAATAGGTCGAAACTGAGACAAAAGTGTTGGTTTTGATACATTAGGGATGATAACAATGAAGGTTTTGTTGATCGCTTCCGGGGAATCCTCACCATTGAGAATCTGTAATACTATGCCAGACACCTCTTCACGACAAATATCCCAATTTTTCTGAAAAAAGTGTGCCGGGAGGCCATCCAGGCATGGGGCTTTGGTTGGGAACATTTGAAGCAATGCCTCCTTAACTTCGTGTTCGCAAAACGGGGCATTAAGCTGCTGATTCATCTCCGCCGAAACTCTACAAGGGATATGAGATAGAACCTCTTCCATACCTTTTGTTCCCTCAGATGCATACAGATTTTTATAGAAGTCTGATGTCATCTGGCCAAGCTCTTCATGGTCTTCACAAACAGTACCATCAGCACGAGTGAGCTTGTCAACTCGGTTCTTTCGTCGGCGCGTCGAGGCCTTCCTGTGAAAGAACGCAGTATTATTGTCGCCCTCCATTAACCACTGGATGCAAGATCGTTGATGCCAAAGGATCTCTTCTCTATAATTCAGTTCAACAATACATTCTTGAATGTTTAACTCTGCATGCATTGCTCCCGTGCTGCATGGATCTGCATGCATTGCCTCAAGGCGGCCCTTGAGCTCCTGCAGCTCCTTGCGCACTGAACCGAAGGACTGCGCACTCCAGGTGCTGCACGCAGTCGCAACCACCTCCAATTTCTGCCGTAGCTCCGCAATCGAAGAGCTCTTCGGTCTGCTCGACCATGCCTGCTGCAGTACCCTAGAGAATTCTTCGTGTCGCTCCCGCATCACTTTGTACAGGAACGGACGAGCGATTGCAACTCTCCTATTATTAGCTTCAAGCTCATTCATCAAAAGTATAGGGGAGTGATTAGATTTTACAACAGTGAGGTGCCTAAGAAATGAAAAAGGAAACATGTTACACCACTCACTGAAAGCAAGTGCCCGATCGAGGAGGACACGACAATACTGGCCACCGGTGACCCACGTAGTCCCCCGCAAAAAAAAAGATAAGTATACTTTTCGTTCTCGAACTCTGCTGATAGTATAGAAATCGTCCCTCGACTACGAAACCAGCAAAACTCAGTCCTTGAACTATCAAAACCGGATACTTTTCGTCCCTCGGGCGGTTTTAATACATGGTGAACAGTAACTCGATGAA
The DNA here is from genome assembly GCA_011799875.1 of Thinopyrum elongatum. Classification (NCBI taxonomy): domain Eukaryota; kingdom Viridiplantae; phylum Streptophyta; class Magnoliopsida; order Poales; family Poaceae; genus Thinopyrum; species Thinopyrum elongatum. The sequence goes on along the minus strand of CM022301.1, from coordinate 467,162,624 downwards.
CAGTAAAATAAAAAAAAATAGCAACAAAAAATCAAAAAAATCTCAAATTTTACAGCATGGAACATACTCTGGTGCGCAAGGCACATACAAAAATTCGTGGTGTTTCGACATTCGAGCAGCTCGTGGCAAACAAAAAAGCTGTAAATATGTACGTTGGTGAACAGTAAATTCAAAAAAATAGCAAAAAATTTCAAAACGATATGAATTTTTTTGGCATCAAAGAAGCTTGGGTGCGCAACGTGCGTGCAAATTTTCGTGGTGTTTGGGCATTGTACGAACTCGTGGCAAAAAAAAACAAAATTTGGCTCAGATTTATTTTTTTGAAAAAGTTCGCTATTTTGTTTTTTTTGCTAGAGCTCCTCGTATGTCATTTGATCACGAAATTTTGCACGCATCTTGCGTACCTAAGCATCTTTGATGCCAAAAAAATTCATATCGTTTTGAAATTTTTTGCTATTTTTTTTGAATTTACTGTTCACCAACGTACATTTTTACAGTTTTTTCTTTGCCACGAGCTGCTCGAATGTCAAAACACCACGAATTTTTGCACGTGCCTTGCGCACAAGAGTATGTTCGATGCTGTAAAATTTGAGATTTTTTTGCTATTTTTTCGATTTTACTGTTCACCGAGTACTAAAAACCGCCCGAGGGACGAAAAGTATCCGGTTTTGATAGTTCGAGGACTGAGTTTTGCTGGTTTCGTAGTTGATGGACGATTTCTATACTATCGGCAGAGTTCGAGAACGAAAAATATACTTATCCCAAAAAAAAGTGACCCACGTAGCCAATATCAGCTAACTCGCATGCATCCACCACCTCTCTAAATTGCGGAATCTGCGTCCATGCTCGGTCGGACCCAAGTGTTCTTCCCTGCGGAGCATCTCATTAAAGTCGCCGATGCACATCCACGGGAGGTCTCGCTCATATGCTCGTAGGAACCTCATCATATCCCGCAAGATGTACCTTGTGGAGGGCGGCGGTCCCCTGGACATAGCATAGTCCTTTCATGTTCTATATCTTAAACTTATATCCGCCTCTCCAGACCAACAGGTCAGGTGCCAAGGGTCCTTTCCAGCTTCCTAAACCACCATATCAACGTGATACTTTGGAGTAATTCCGTAATGTGAGGTCTACGATGTTCTTCCAGTAGATGCACAACCCCCCACTCCGTCCAGAACTACCAACTCCATAAGCACTATCAAAGCCAAGTGTACTCGCCAAACCATCCACACGATACTTTGCAATTTGTGTTTCCACTACACAAAGGATCGTCGGCGTACATTCCCGTGCGAGGTCGTGCAACTCTCGAATTGTGGCGGGGTCGCCAAGCCCCCTACAGTTCCAACACAAGGTATACATTAGGGACGGGGGCTCTCCACCTGGGAGGCCGCCAAACTCTAGGTTGTACCCTCACTATGTCCATCAAAACCATCTTCTATTCCCGCACTTTCCCCCTTCTTGAGCTTCTTCCTATCTCGTGGTGTGACAAAGATAACCAGGGGTGGGGGTGTAGCAACAGAACTAGCTATAGATGCACCATCGTCCAGATCCTTGTGAGCGGCAGAATCAACCTGCTCATTGCCCCTCAACGCGTCCATGGCCAAAAAAGCATCCGCCACCGCTGCTAGTAGAACCAATCTACCCTCCTCGTCGAGCTCCCAACCCCAAGTCCGCGGAGACAGGCAAGCTATCCCCTTTGTCAGCCCAAGGATCCAGAGCGATCGGAGGTAAGGGGTAGAAGCGGAGGATGGTAGGGAAGACTCAACGCCGGCTGGACGCTGGTGGAGTAGGTAAACCCTAGTCGTCATGGGCGGCTACGGTAGGATTCATGTCACGATCTTCTCACGTACCGATCGTGGCTACGCTGGGGCAGCCGTTAGTTAGTTGCTCTCGTCGCTAGGTAGCTAGCAAAATGATGTGTGGCACCCCGGCTCAGAGGATCCGGAACACCCCGTATTCCAGCCCAGAGATCAAGTCTTCTGGAATACGGCACTGCTTGGCACAGAACAAATCAGCTCTTATTACAAAAGATACGGGTACAAGGGTCTGATGTTACAAAGGATCACATCAGCACAGCGACACTACGCCAGCTAAGGTAGTTCTATGCTAGCAGCGGAATAACTTTAGCAGCAGAACAACGACAACGGTGATGAACTCCACTCCGCAGGAACTCTGGCTGGGACACGGTCTAGCTCGTCCGCTCGGTATCCTCGTCAATCAATCAATCATGGCATCACCTGCAAACTGGCATGACACGCCAGGTGAGTACTTTGAATGTACTCGCAAGCTCACACAATAACCAAAAGCATCAAGGCAAGACAACAACATAGCATTAACAGGTTAAGTTATTATCAACTACTATGAAGTGGAAGCAATTATTAAGCATGATATGGTAATACTAGAATACTGACGAACCAACATCTCAGATCTCAAGAACCATCTCACTCTTGGCTATTCGGCCAAGCAATATATCATCCCGATCACCTCGTGATCACCGCACAAACTGAATGATCATCCCAACATCATCATCGGCATCCTGCCAAACTGTTACCGCTCACAATAAATATAAGTCATCTCATAAGTCATTCTGTCATCGTGAGTGTTGATCGAACGGTGTGACCTAGTACGAATTGTGTCCATGACCGATGACGCGGCTATCGATAGTTTGTACACTCTGCAGAGGTTAGTACATTGTACCCACACCACGGAACTCATGGCCTCGTGATCCCATTCAGGTGGACCAACGACATTTCGAGAAAACCAATATATTGCATGACACTCTCCCGGCCACTCCGACAAACTCCCGTTTGGGCTATGTCATGGGTGGCCCCGATGTCACCGCGTGACATCCGCCACCTTCGTGGCCGGCCACCGTCGTGGCAAAACAAAACGGGGACAATGGATCCATACAACGCGGGCACACAAGGTTATCGCCGCCTACCGGGCCAGGGTAGCACGCGCACATAACCTTCCCTAGTTGGAGGAACTGGCGAGAGGCGTGACAATAGACCGGATTAGGGCCTCCCCATCCAGGCAAGTGTGGCTACACTGGTGAGCTCGATTCGGTGGCACCTGACCAACGAAATGATGGAATTTGTCCCCAAAGTTTATCTGTGATAACCAATATCATATATCCACATGTAATCCATGTCATAGCAATATCCACCGAATAATCCAAAGAATAATATAGTCATATCATAATACCCCGAGGGTAGCATATTAATTAAGATAACTAGATCATTGATGGCGTGCGTTGCCGCGCCCGTCTATTCGTATAATAAATATATGAATGCATGAAACATATTAAATTTGGACAAATATAAACATCTATTAGTCGGTAATCGAGAAAAATATCATATGTACAAATAGGCTTTCATTTGACAATAAAACAGTGTACACTTAGCAAATATAGCTAATCAGTATCGTCAAGATCGATAATAAGCAATAACACAAATATGAAATAAACATGTAACAGTATACATATATAGTGCATAGATCGAAATCTTCTTTGTTTGTGAATCTTGAATTTGGTTAGTTGCTTCTGAGTGCTCAAAGTCTCCAATGGTTTACTGGCCACACCAACTAAATTATGCCAAAAAATGACATAATTAGTAGATTTCCTTGTGGCCGTGGGCAACATCCTTGCCTTTGGTTGACTGTACCACAACTACTCCATAAATTCCAATTTTTGCAGCCTAAAAAAATGAAATATGCAGATATGAATAGTTCATTTTTAAAAAATTGACAAAACTTGGAAGAATCTAACTAAACTAAATTTCTAAGTATGTGTCATTTTTCGCCAATGAATATTTTACAAGATATAAAATATCAAAAACATATTACATGCCCCCTTACATCCAAGAATTAGTTCCTGAACAGGGGCAAGAAACACATCCGTCTACTTGAATAAATAGTACGGGAACAAGCACCAAGATAAGAGAAGTACAGGAATGCATCATCCTAATTGTGAAGTACTCGCAAGATAACCAATTGCCGACAACAACCAAGGCGGAGCCAGCGACCGGGAATTTAGGAAGCAGGGAATCTTCTCCCAGTGTGCTGGTAGGAGTAGTTAGCATGCATGGATCGAGCCATGCAATAGGTAGATTTGTAGATGTATTTAACTATACCATCAGCTCTGTTGGTCCTGGAGTTGCCTTACAAAATTTCTTATTGAATATCCAAATCATTCATCTAACCTCATGTCAAATAGGTTGTGTTGTTAGTGTTTCTTCACAAGGTTGATCTACGGGATTTACACCTCATGAGTATATCAAGAAGAGTTTTGGATTTCTATCTCTTGGACTTGCCAGAAAATTAACATGAATGTGATGCATATGAAAATGGGTTTGTCAGCATCCTTGCAGTACACAGGGCCAGATACATTATGGTTGACGCCACAAATAACATGAAGATCATACCGTTCCTGTAAGTGGGCAGAGGCATCAGTGACTGTAACATGTCAGGGTGATAATTATAAGTAAATTAAAGAACAACAGATAAAAATCTCAAGATTAACTTACTCTGTTCTCCAGTGCGTATGAGGCCAGCGCTGCTATTACTTTCTTAGAAATTCTTGTATGCTCGTCCGTCCAGGTAATTTCATATCGAGCACGACGGGAGAGCTCGGGCATGGGAACGGATTGATGCTGCAGTGAATTGCCAGGGGGTGTGTCCTTGAAACATCTCTCGGGTAATGTGGCCGACATCGACAGAGTCGAGTGGAGCATTAATCTTCGGGCTTGAGAATGTAGTCGTCCGCCCTGTTAACTGCAGAGAAAAGTCAGAGCGATGGGTGAGAGACAACCGCTAGAAAAATAACAATCGATCAGAGAGAGAGGGAACATCGAACTGCAAATAATCCAATAGCAACATGGCATCCTCAAACTGCAAAGCATTAGTCATAGGAATCCAAACATCCTCATGTCAATAGCAAGATCAAGATTTCTCCAAGAAAATGCCATGAATAAATCATATATTACTAATTCAAATTTTAAGCAAGTTTAATTAAATAAACCATGGCATTGCATTGCAATCATGCAAATGGAGGGGTGTGGCTTGCCTTGCTCCAAGGAAGTGGTGGAATGCTCCTGGTCTTCACAACACACATCAAAACACTCTGGAAAATATTTTTGGAAGCATTTATAAATAACACATAATGCAAATACTACTGTCCAGAAATTCTTGACATTAGAGAAAAATACCAAACTCTACCAGAAAATAAAGGAGCTCAAAAGAAAAACAATGCAAAAAGAATCAATTCATTTGGACATGTATTTTAGGAGATATTCAGGGTCAAAGTTGAGTCAAATCTGGATTTAAAATGAATTTAATTGAATTTCTGGAAAATCTCCAGAGGGGTGATGTCGAAGGCGTATTCTAGGAATACGCTTCCACTTAAAAACGACTCGGAGGGGATCAGTGAGGCTGACGGGTGGGACCCGCTTGCAGGTTTAAGAGAGAGAAAGAGGGAACAGAGGGACGCCGAGCTTGCCGACGGCCGTTCATCGACGTAGAGGCCATGGCGGAGCCGGGAGACGCCGGGGATGGATCGGGTAGACGACGGCGAACACACTCATACCTGCAGCTCCTCGGGAGGTGATCGGACGGCGTCGCCCCCTTCGTCTCCGGCGGCAGCATTCTTCGGGCCGGCGGGGTCGACGATTCCGGCGAGCATTCGAGCAGCAGAGGGGATGGGGAGGATCAGGGGGTCAAGAGAAGCTCGATGGTGGAGCTGGTTAGGGCGGAGGGGCATCAGAGCGAGCTGGAGGTGGAGATGACCGAGCGGCGGAGCTCCGATCGGAGAGGCAAAAAGAAGGGCTCCTGGGCTCAGGCGAGTGGCTTCGGGAGAAGATTGAGAGGTGAGGAGAGCGAGTGGTGAAGTCGGACGGGGTCGGGGATGATGACTCACAAGTATAGGGGATCAATCGTAGTCCTTTCGATAAGTAAGAGTGTCGAACCCAACGAGGTGCAGAAGGAAATGACAAGCGATTTTCAGTAAGGTATTTTCTGCACGCACTGAAATTATCGGTAACAGATAGTTTGGTAGTAAGATAATTCGTAACGGGTAACAAGTAACAAGTGTAACAAAGGTGCAGCAAGGTGGCCCAACCTTTTTAATAGCAAATGATAAGCCTGGACTAACTCTTATATAAAGCAAAGCGCTCCCGAGGACACATGGGAATTATTGTCAAGCTAGTTTTCATCATGCTCATATGATTCACGTTTGCTACTTTGATAATTTGATATGTGGGTGGACCGGTGCTTGGGTGCTGTCCTTACTTGGACAAACCTCCCACTTATGATTAAACCCTCTTGCAAGCATCCGCAACTACGAAAGAAGAATTAAGATAAATCTAACCATAGCATGAAACATGTGGATCCAAATCAGCCCCTTACGAAGCAACGCATAAACTAGGGTTTAAGCTTCTGTCACTCTAGCAACCCATCATCCAATTATTACTTCCCAATGCCTTCCCCTAGGCCCAAATCATGGTGAAGTGTCATGTAGTCGACGTTCACATAACACCACTAGAGGAAAGACAACATACATCTCATCAAAATATCGAACGAATACCAAATTCACATGATTACTGATAACAAGAATTCTCCCATGTCCTCAAGAACAAACGTAACAACTCACAAAGCATGCTCGTGTTCAAGATCAGAGGGGTGTTGAATATCATTAAGGATCTGAACATATGATCTTCCACCAAATAAACCAACTAGCATCAACTACGAAGAGTAATCAACACTACTAGTAACCCACAGGTACCAATCTGAGGTTTTGAGACAAAGATTCAATACAAGAGATGAACTAGGGTTTGAGAGGAGATGGTGCTGATGAAGATGTTGATGAAGATTGACCCTCCTATGATGAGAGGATTGTTGGTGATGATGATGGCTTCGATTTCCCCCTCCCGGAGGGAAGTTTCCCCTGCAGAATCGCTCTGCCGGAGCCCTAGATTGCTCCTGCTCAGGTTCCACCTCGAGACAGCGGTGCTTCGTCCCAAAAGCTTCCTTCTGATTTTTTCTAGGTCAAAACCTTTCATATAGCACAAGATGGACACCGGGGGCTGGCCAGGGGGGCCACAAGCTTAGGGGGCGCACCCTGGGGGTGGGGCGCGCCCCCCAGGCTTGTGGCCACCTGATGGGTCCCCTTCTGTTATTTCTTTGTCCAACATTTTATATATATTCCAAAACAATTCTCCGTAAAGTTTTAGGACATTTGGAGTTGTGTAGAATAAGTATCTCATATTTGCTCCTTTCCGGTCCAGAATTCTAGCTGCCGGCATTCTCCCTCTTCTTATAAATCTTGTAAAATAAGAGAGAAAAGCATAATTATTGTGCCATAATGTGAAATAACATCCCATAATGCAATAAATATCAACATAAAAACATGATGCAAAATGTACGTATCAGGGGACAGCTTAAATAGGCTGGGGGGCACATGCCGAGCCGGATGCCGCCATGGGCGCGCGGGCCAGCTCCGGCGAGGACTGGTCGCGCCGCGGGGCCCTTGAGGCCACGGAAGAGCAACAGGAGGACCACTGGAGCAGAAGATGGAGCCAAGGGCGAGGAGGAAGAAGACGGGGCATGCACAGAGCCGGTCGGGGCACTGTGCGCCCGTGGGCACGCGACGACTGATAACCCACAAGTATAGGGGATCGCAACAGTTTTTGAGGGTAGAGTATACAACCCAAATTTATTGATTCGACACAAGGGGAGCCAAAGAATATTTGTAAGTATTAGCAGTTGAGTTGTCAATTCAACCACACCTGGAGATTAAATATCTGCAACAAGGTGATCAGTAGAGCAGTAATATGATAGTTTTGATAATATTGGTAACATTAGCAGTAATGGTAACAATGATAGCAATGATTTTGTAGCAAGTGTAACAATAACAGTAGCAGTAGTAACTTAGCAAGAGCAATATGTGGAAAACTCGTAGGCATTGGATCGGTGAATTCGTTGGATGATATTCATCATATAACAGTCATAACCTAGGGCGATACAAAACTAGCTCTAGTTCATAAATATAATGTAGGCATGTATTCCGTAAATAGTCATATGTGCTTATGAAAAGAACTTGCATGCCATTTTTTGTCCTACCCTCCCGTGGCAGCGGGGTCCATAAGGAAACTAAGGGATATTAAGGCCTCGTTTTAATAGAGAACCGGAACAAAGCATTAACACATAGTGAATATATGAACTCCTCAAACTACGGTCATCACCGGAAAGTATCCCAATTACTGTCACATTGGGGTTTACGGATGATAACACGTAATAGGTGAATATGACTTGCAAGATCGGATCTAGAACATAGATATAATGGTGAAAACATAAACGGTTCAGATCTAAAATCATGGCACCCGGGCCCTAAGTGACAAGCATTAAGCATGGCAAAGTCATAACAACATCAATCTCAGAACATAGTGGATACTAGGGATCAAGCCCTAACAAAACTAACTCAATTACATGATGAATCTCATCCAACTCCTCACCGACCAGCGAGCCTAGGAAGGAATTACTCACTCCCGGTGGGGAGCATCATGGAATTGGTGATGAAGGAGGGTTGGTGATGACGAAGACCGAAGATTCCCCTCTCCGGAGCCCCGAACGGGCTCCAGATCTGGCCTCCCGATGAAGAACAGGAGGTGGCAGCGACTCTGTATCATGAAACGCGATGAAACTTCCTCCTCTTTTTTTTTCTCTGAAAATAGGATTTTATGGCGTCGGAATTAGGGTCAGTGGGGCCACGAGGTGGGCACAACCCACCAGGGCGCGCCTGGAGGGGGGGCGCGCCCTGGTGTCTTGTGCTCAACCAGGGGCCCCCCTCTGGTGGTTCTTGGCTCAAGTATTTTTCTTTTATTGTAAAACAGTTCTCCAAAAATTTTCGTTCCATTCTGAGAACTTTTATTTCTACACAAAAACAACACCATGGTAGTTCTGCCGAAAACAGCGTTAGTCCGGGTTAGTTTCATTCAAATCATGCAAACTAGAGTCCAAAAAAAGAGCAAAAGCGTTAGGAAAAGTAGATACGATGGAGACGTATCAACTCCCCCAAGCTTAAACCTTTGCTTGTCCTCAAGCAGTTCAGTTGATAAACTGAAAGTGAAAAAGAAAAACTTTTACGAACTCTTTTGTTCTTGTTTACATAAATAAGCTTAAGTAGCAGCTAGGTTTTCAGCAAAGATTATGACTAACCATGTTGACAATAACTCTTAAAAATTATATTAACTCATATCAATGGCATAATCAACTAGCGAGCAATAATAAAATATCTCAAATGACAACACTTTGTCAAAACAATCATGATATAATATGACAACGGTGGTATCTCTAGCCCTTTCTGAGACCGCAAAACATAAATGCAGAGCACCTCCAAAGTTCAAGCAGCGACTAAACATTGTAATTCATGGTACAAAAGATCCAGTCATGATGCATCCAACATTAACTATACACAATGTATGAGGATGACAATAGTGCTCTCAGATCTGGCGCTTATTTGAGAAGGTGATGACTCAAGATAAAATTAAATAGATAGTCCCTTCGCAGAGGGAAGCAGGGATTTTGCAGCGGTGCGAGAGCTCAAAATTTTAAAACAAAGATAAATGAAATTTTGGGAAATGCACCCTTCCTGTTTACGTCACGACCAAGAATTATCAATATCTTCCATGCTAAACACATTAGTGGCGGTTCCCAAGCGATAAAACTAAAGGTTTACTCCCCCTCCACCAACAAACACACTCCACGGCTAGCCGAATCCACAGGTACCGTCCATACCAACAACAATCCTGGGGGAGTTTTGTTTAATTATTGGCAATTTTTTATTTCGGGACTGGGAATCCCTATTACCGCCCCTCTCGTGCAAGAACGAGTGAATAAACACCCATCATGAGAATAACCCGCTTAGCATGGAAGATATTGAATACCCCCTGTCGCTCTATGAACAATCCAGGCACACACAAAAAAGATGTTCATTTGAAATTTTAGAGGTGGCACATGCAAATTTACTTGGAACGGCAGGGTAATACAGCATATAGGTAGATATGGTGGACTCATCTGGAATAACTTGGGTTTTAGGGTTTTGATGCACAAGCAGCATTCCCACTTAGTACAGGCGAAGGCTAGCAAATAGGTTGAGAAGTGGCCAGCTAGAGAGCGAAAACGGTCATGAACATACGTTATGCATATTAACATTGACTACTAGCATGAGTAGGATATGAACACCAGGAACATAAATATCATAGAGGCTATGTTGGTTCTAATTCAACTACATGCATGAACATGTGCCAAGTCAAGCCACTTGAAACATTCAGAGGAGGATACCATATCATCATACTACATCACAATCATTTTAATGCATGTTGACATCCAAGATAAATCATTATCCACTCCTAGCTACTTAAGCATGGCATGAGAAACTATAATATCTAATTGTCATTGCAAACATGTTTGATCATAATACGCTGAATCATGGATACTAGGTTAAACATATTTACAAAAATAGAACAAGTTGAGTTCATCCTCGTTTCTCTCTGCCACATCCAGTTCACCAAATATCATCATTATTGCCTTTCACTTGCATGACCCAATGATATGAAAATAATAATAGTGCAAGAGTGCTGTGGACTAAGCTGGAATCTGCAAACATTTTATTCAAGAGTAGAAGACAAAGCAATTTGGGCTCTTTGTTAGATCGACAACAATACATATGAGAGCCACTCAATATTTTCATCGCGGTCTTCTCCTCGGTAAGACTCAACAAAAGAAAAGAATTTCAGAGAAACACACTAAAATATTTTTGGAGTTTTTAGTTTTTCTTGAAGAAAGCAAATTAAAGAAGAGAAAACAAAAACAATAAAAACTATTTACACGGGAAAGCTCCCAACAAGCAAAAAGAAGAATCGAGAAATCTTTTTGGGTTTTCTTTTTAATACTGCAACTAATTAAACTAGAAAGAAAAACTGAAAAGAATCAAGAAACATTTTTTGGATTTTCTCAAAGTTTTTTAAACACACAAGAAGAAAGCGAGAAAATAAATCTAGCATGGATAATACAATGAAAAAGTGTGAACACCGACAACTGGAATGAAATGTGTGAACATGAATGTAATGTTGGTGAAAACACGTACTCCCCCAAGCTTAGGATTTTTGCCTAGCTTGGTAATCACCACTCATAGTAGCCATCCGGTCCCATTTCGAAGTGTTGTGGCGGTGGCACCTGAGCGTCCCACTCCTGAGGCTCCTGCTCTGCCACTGCTTGGGCATTTCGGTAGGCAACAATGTCTGCTGGCATGATCCTGTATCCACCCCTGGCAATAGAATCAAACAAAGCAGGTGCAGGCAACGGAATAATATCATGGGAATTCACACTGAAAACCAGGTTGTAATGAATATTATGAAGAGAGTCAGCATCATCAGTAAACTGGTGAGCCACCATTGCCTGGTGATCTAGATAGGCTTGGGTTAAAGGATAATTATGTTGGCGTATCTGAACGTTAAAGTGACTCGCTAAGCGAGTAGCATAAATACCACCATGAATTTTGCTCTTGTTTCTGTTAAGGTGCAGACGACGTGCAATAATAGCCCCTAGGCTATAAGTGCGATCATTGTGTAGTGCACGGCGTAAAATGGCGAAGTCAGGAGCACTGAGTGCATCAACCTTCTCTCTAGCAATTAAATACCTAGCGATGAATAGAGAAAAGTAATGCACAGAAGGAAACTGCAAACTAGTGGCGGTGACACTCAACACGCCTGTCTCATCTCCCACTGACAAAGTACGATAAAAGTTCTCAAACACTGCAGGTCTAGGCTCTCTTATTTCCCCATCAGAAGGGATCAAGCATATCTCACAAAAATCAATAAGTGGTATCTGACGGGTTTCAGAGTATAAATTAAACTGCACTTCAAGAGGATTATTCCTACTCAGAAAATGGAAATTTTGCACAAAGGAATTTGTAAGAAGGTGGTATTGATCACACTAAGCTGCGATGAAGTCGGTCAGCCCAACATTAGCAACGAATTGGGCAAACTCTTGATGGATCCCGGCCCCCTCCATGAAGGCATTATGCGGCCATTCGCACGGCCGCACCTCCGCCCTTCTCGAAGTGTTGAGGTCAGTGATCGAGGATTCCCCAATGACTCCTTTAGCATTTTTCTTGGAGGCAAAATTCCTAAAGAAACTCATCTTATTCCTATAGATAAACTTCTGAAAATTTTAGTCCACAAAATTTTTGTCAACAAAACTTAACAAGATTGATAGCAACTACTTATAAGGGTGCATAGAGGCCATATTAAGCATTCAAACTACTTAGAACTCTAAGAGTTCAACATGCAAGCTCATCTACAGCAGCACCAAGAGTAGCTAATTATTCAAAATATAAACCACTAAAGCAAAAACTAATTGGAGCAATGTAGGAGTCACATACCAAGTAGCAATCCCCCAAAACAGTTTCGAAAACCGAGCTTCGAGCAAAGAGATCGAAATCCGCGGGTTTGAGAGCAAGAACACGAGAGAGAGCTATGGTGATTTTTTTCTGGAGGTAGGAGATGACATGGGCTAAAGAAGTAAGTGAGGGGACTCACGTGGGGAACCACAACCCACCAGGGCGCGCATGGGGTTGCTGGCGCGCCCTGGTTTCTTGTGTTCACCAGGTGCACCCCCCTCTGATGTTATTTGCACCAAAAATTCAGAAATATTCAAAAAAAATCGTATAAAATTTTCAGGGCATTCTGAGAACTTTTATTTTTCGGTCATTTTTTATTGCACGAGAAATTCAGAAAACAGACAAAACATGGCATTTTATTTTATTTAACTAAGAAAAACAGAAAACAAAAGTTGAGAGCAGAAGGTTGTGCTTAATAAATTCATCAACTTCATACCTCTCAAAAATGATCCATTAATAAGGTTGATCAAGTCTTATTAACAACCACCTTCGCTTAGCATGAAACCGAAGAACTTTCATAAAACACTAAGTTACCTCAACGGGGATATGCATATCCCCAACAATAAGCATTTCATATTTATTTTTGGCAGTAGGTAGAGGTAGTTGAAAACTTCCAATAGTGAGTGTCGGAGATTTTTCATTAACATTAATACCATTCACTTGGAATTGTTTCTTCGAAAAATGCACCGTCTGCTCATTACCATTGATATGAAAAGTGACCTTGCTTTTATTGCAATCAATAACAGCCCCTGCAGTATTCAAGAAGGGTCTACCAAGGATAATCGACATGTTGTCGTCCTCGGGTATCTCAAGTATAACAAAGTCAGTTAAGATAGTAACATTTGCAACAACAAATGGCACATCCTCACAAATACCGATAGGTATGGTAGTTGATTTGTCAGCCATTTGCAGAGATATTACGGTAGGTGTGAGTTTATTCAAATCAAGTCCTTTATATAAGGAGAAAGGCATAACACTAACACCAGCTCCTAAATCACACAAATCAGTTTTAACATAATTTCTTTTGATGGAGCAAGGTATAGATGGTATTCCTGGATCTCCATGTTTTTTAGGTACTCCATCCTTAAAAGAATAATTAGCAAGCATGATGAAGATTTCAACTTTCGGTATCTTTCTCTTATTAGTGATGATGTCTTTTATGTATTTTGCATAAGGGGCCATCTTTAAAATATCAGTCAAGCAAGTGCGCAAAAAGACTGGCCTAAGTATTTCAGCAAAGCATTCAAATTCTTCATCATCTTTTTTCTTAGTTGGTTTAGGTGGAAAGGGCATGGGTTTTTGAACCCATGGTTCTCTTTCTCTTCCATGTTTTCTAGAAACAAAGTCTCTTTTATCATATCTTTTATTTTTAAGTTGTGGGTTATCAAGATCAACAGTTGGTTCTATTTCAACATCATTATCTGGTCGTTTATCATTGTTTGGTTGAGTATCTTCATGAACATCATCATTATCTTTTTTCTTATCACTAGATGAATGTTCATTACCAGATTGAGTTTCAACATCAGAAATAGAAGCATCATTATTATTTTCAGGAGGTTTTCTATTTCAGGTTCACTAGAGGTATGCAAAGTCCTATCATTTTTCTTCTCTTCTTCTTTTTAGAAGGACTAGGTGCATCAGTATTAATTCTTTGAGAGTCTTGTTCAATTCTTTTAGGGTGTCCCTCAGGATAAAGTGGTTCCTGAGTCATTTTACCTCCTCTAGTTGCTACTCTAACAGCAAATTCATTCATATTATTATTCATTTCACTAAGCAGCTCTCCTTGAGATTTAGCAACTTGTTCTAGTTGGGTTTGAACCACAGAAGCATGTTTTCCCACACCCCTAACATCATTAGTGATTCTAAATAACAAGTCACTCAAGCGAGCAATCATATTAGAGTTATATTTTAATTGTTTCATAACATTTTCATTGAAGTGATCTTGTTTTCTAATGTAATTGTCAAACTCATAAAGGCATTGCCTAGGATTTTTATTGTAAGGGATATCACTTTCATCAAATTTCATTAGAGAGTTTACCTCTACCACCTTTGGTGGTGGTGTGTCAAGTCCATGTATTTCTTCAATAGGAGGTAAATTTTTAACATCCTCTGCTTTAATTCCTTTTTCCTTCATACTTTTCATTGCCTCTTGCATATCTTCAGGACTGAGATATAAGATACCTCTCTTCTTTGAAGTGGGTTTAGGCGGTGGTTCAGGAAGAGTCCAATCATCATAATTTTTCAATATGTTATTCAATAATTCCTCAGCTTGTTCAACAGTTTGTTCCCTGAAAACACAACTAGCTCAACTATCTAGGAAGTCCCTAGAAGCATCGGCTAGTCCATTATAGAAGATATCAAGTATTTCATTTTTCTTAAGAGGATGATCAGGCAAAGCATTAAGCAATTGGAGAAGCCTCTCCCAAGCTTGTGGGAGACTCTCTTCTTCAATTTGCACAAAATTAAATATTTCCTGTAAGGCAGCTTGTTTCTTATGAGCAGGAAAATATTTTTCAGAGAAGTAATAAATCATATCCTGGGGACTACACACACAACCAGGAGCAAGAGTATTGTACCATATCTTAGCATCACCCTTTAATGAAAACGGAAATAATTTGAGAATATAATAGTAGCGAATCTTCTCATCATTAGCAAATAGGATGGCTATATCATTTAATTTAGTAAGATGTGCCACTACAGTTTCAGTTTCATAGCCATGGAAAGGATCAGATTCAACTAAAGTAATTAACTCTGGGTCAACAGAGAATTCATAATCCTTATCGGTAACAAAGATAGGTGAAGTAGCAAACTTAGGATCACATTTCATTCTAGCATTCAAAGATTTTTCTTTCCGTTTGCATAATAATTTCTTAAGATCATCTTTATCATTGCAAGCAAGAAAGTCTCTAGTTGTCTCCTCATCCATAACATAACCTTCAGGTACCTTAGGCATTTCATATCTAGGAGAGCTAGGTCTAATAGGTATTTCAAGATTTTCAGTTTCAAGTACTTCATCAGTTTCAGTGATTTCATTTTCTTTAGCTCTAGCAATTTGTTCATCAAGAAATTCACCTAATGGCACATCATCATCAAGCATAGTACTAGCATCATCATAAGCATCATTCATAGTGGAAGTAGCATCATCAATAACTTGCGACATATCAGGATTAATAGCATGTGGTGGTGTTGCAAGTTTACTCAAAATAGAAGGTGAATCAAGTGCAGAGCAAGATGGCAGTTCCTTACCTCCCCTCATCTTAGAGGGAAAGATCTTAGTCTTAGTATCCTTCAGATTCTTCATAGTGATAAATAGATAATAATCCAAAGTGACTCAACAAATATAGCTATGCTTCCCGGCAACGGTGCCAGAAAAAGGTCTTGATAACACACAAGTATAGGGGATCGCAACAGTTTTCGAGGGTAGAGTATTCAACCCAAATTTATTGATTTGACACAAGGGGAGCCCAAGAATATTTGTAAGTATTAGCAGTTGACGTGTCAATTCAACCACACCTGGAGATTAAATATCTGCAGCAAGGTGATCAGTAGCACAGTAATATGATAGTTTTGATAATATTGGTAACATTAGCAGTAACGGTGATAGCAATGATTTTGTAGCAAGTGTAACAATAACAACAGCAATAGTAACTTAGCAAGAGCAATATGTGGAAAACTCGTAGGCATTGGATCGGTTAATTCATTGGATGATATTCATCATATAGCACTCATAACCTAGGGCGATACAAAACTAGCTCGAGTTCATAAATATAATGTAGGCATGTATTCCGTAAATAGTCATACGTGCTTATGAAAAGAACTTGCATGACATCTTTTGTCCTACCCTCCCGTGGCAGCAGGGTCCATAAGGAAACTAAGGGATATTAAGGCCTCGTTTTAATAGAGAACCTGAACAAAGCATTAACACATAGTGAATACATGAACCCCTCAAACTACGGTCATCACCGGAAAGTATCCCAATTACTATCACATTGGGGTTTACGGATCATAACACGTAATAGGTGAACATGACTTGCAAGATCGGATCTAGAACATAGATATAATGGTGAAAACATAAACGGTTCAGATCTGAAATCATGGCACCAGGTGAAGGAAATATGCCCTAGAGGCAATAATAAAGTTGTTATTTATATTTCCTTATATCATGATAAATGTTTATTATTCATGCTAGAATTGTATTAACCGGAAACTTGATACATGTGTGGATACATACACAAAACACCGTGTCCCTAGTAAGCCTCTACTAGACTAGCTCGTTAATCAAAGATGGTTAAGTTTCCTAACCATAGACATGTGTTGTCATTTGATGAACGGGATCACATCATTAGGAGAATGATGTGATGGACAAGACCCATCCGTTAGCTTAGCATAATGATCGTTCAGTTTTATTGCTACTGCTTTCTTCATGTCAAATGCATATTCCTTCAACTATGAGATTATGCAACTCCCGGATACCAGAGGAATGCCTTGTGTGCTATCAAATGTCACAACGTAACTGGGTGATTATAAAGATGCTCTACAGGTATCTCCGAAGGTGTCTGTTGGGTTGGCATAGATCGAGATTAGGATTTGTCACTCCGAGTATCGGAGAGGTATCTCTGGGCCCTCTCGGTAATGCACATCATAAGAAGCCTTGCAAGCAATGTGACTAATAAGTTAGTTGCGGGATGATGTATTATGGAATGAGTAAAGAGACTTGCCGGTAACGAGATTGAACTAGGTATGAAGATGCCGACGATCGAATCTCGGGCAAGTAACATACCGATGACAAAGGGAATAACGTATGTTGTCATAACGGTTCGATCGATAAAGATCTTCGTAGAATATGTAGGAGCCAATATGAGCATCCAGGTTCCGCTATTGGTTATTGACCGGAGAGGTGTCTCGGTCATGTCTACATAGTTCTCGAACCCGTAGGGTCCGCACGCTTAACGTTCGATGACGATTTTGTATTATATGAGTTATGTGATTTGGTGACTGAATGTTGTTCGGAGTCCCAGATGAGATCATGGACATGACAAGGAGTGTCGAAATGGTCGAGAGGTAAAGATTCATATATAGGACGATGAAATTCGGACACCGGAAGTGTTCCGGGGGTACCGGGTACATCTCGGGTCACCGGAAGGGGTTCCGGGCACCCGCGGCAAAGATATGGGCCTAATGGGCCAAGAGGGGAAACGCAGCAGCCAGCAGGGGCTGCTGCGCCCCCCATATGGGCCGCACCTGAGGGAAAGGAAAGGGGGGGAAGAGAAGGAAGGTGAGGGATTCGGCCTCCCCCTTCCTTCCCTCCTCCCTCCTCTTTCCTTCCCCCTCTTGTAAATATGGAAGGGGGGAGGCCGACTTGGAGGAGGCGCCCAAGTAGGATCCCTCCTACTTGGGGCGCCCCTTGCTGCTCCCCTCCCTCTCCCACCTATATATATGTGGGGGGGGGCACCGCTAGAACACACAACATTGATTCCTAGCCGTGTGCGGTGCCCCCCTCCACAGTTTACTCCTCCGGTCATATCTTCGTAGTGCTTAGACGAAGCCCTGCGCGGATCACTTCACCATCACCGTCACCACACCGTCGTGCTGACGGAACTCTCCCTCAACACTTTGCTGGATCAAGAGTTCGAGGGACGTCATCGAGCTGAACGTCCGCAGAACTCGGAGGTGCCGTACGTTCGGTTCTTGATCGGTCGGAACGAGAAGAAGTTCGACTACATCAACTGCGTTGTCAAACGCTTCCGCTTTCGGTCTACGAGGGTATGTGGACACACTCTCCCCCTCTCGTTGCTATGCATCTCCTAGATAGATCTTGCGTGAGCGTACGATTTTTTTTGAAATTGCATGCTATGTTTCCAAACAGTGGCTTCCGAGCCAGGTCTATGCGTAGATGATATGCACGAGTAGAACACAAAGAGTTGTGGGCGGTGATAGTCATACTGCTTACCACGTACGTCTTATTTTGATTCGGCGGTATTGTTGGATGAAGCGGCACGGACCAACCTTACATGACCATGTTCATGAGACCGGTTCCACCGACAGACATGCAACTAGTTTTGCATAAAGGTGGCTGGCGGGTGTCTGTTTCTCCAACTTTAGTTGAATCGAATTTAACTATGGCCGGTCCTTGTTGAAGGTTAAAACAGCAAACTTGATGAAACACCGTTGTGGTTTTGATGTGTAGGTAAGAACGGTTCGTGCTAGAAGCCCGTAGCAGCCACGTAAAACTTGCAAAAACAAAGTAGAGGATGTCTAACTTGTTTTTGCAAGGCATGTTGTGATGTGATATGGTCAAGACACGATGTGATATACGTTGCTGTATGAGATGATCATGTTTTGTAAAAGTTATCGGCAACTGGCAGGAGCCTTATGGTTGTCGCTTTATTGTATGAAATGCAAACGCCATGTAATTGCTTTACTTTATCACTATGCGTTAGCGATAGTTGTAGAAGCAATAGTTGGCGAGATGACCACGACGCTACGATGGAGATCAAGGTGTCAAGCCGGTGACGATGGAGATCATGACGGTGCTTTGGAGATGGAGATCAAAGGCACAAGATGATGATGGCCATATCATGTCACATATTTTGATTGCATGTGATGTTTATCTTGTATGCATCTTATTTTGCTTAGAACGACGGTAGCATTATAAGATGATCCCTTCACTAAATTTCAAGATATAAGTGTTCTCCCTGAGTATGCACCGTTGCGACAGTTCGTCGTGTTGAGACACCACGTGATGATCGGGTGTGATAGACTCTACGTTCAAATACAACGGGTGCAAGACAGTTTTGCACGTGCGGAATACTCGGGTTAAACTTGACGAGCCTAGCATGTACAGACATGGCCTCGGAACACTGGAGACCGAAAGGTCGAACGTGAATCATATAGTAGATATGATCAACATAGAGATGTCCACCATTGATGACTACTCCATCTCACGTGATGATCAGACATGGTTTAGTTGATTAATTTAGATGACTTGAGGGATGTCTATCTAAGTGGGAGTTCTTAAGTAATTTGATTAATTGAACTTAATTTATCATGAACTTAGTCCTGATAGTATTTGCATATCTATGTTGTAGATCAATAGCATGCATATAGCTCCCCTGTTTTATTTTGATATGTTCCTAGAGAAAACTAAGTTGAAAGATGATAGTAGCAATGATGCGGACTGGGTCCGTGATCTGAGGATTATCCTCATTGCTGCACAGAAGAATTATGTCCTTGATGCACCGCTAGGTGACAGACCTATTGTAGGAGCAGATGCAGACGTTATGAATGTTTGGCAAGCTCGATATGATGACTACTTGATAGTTTAGTGCGCCATGCTTTATGGCTTAGAACTGGGACTTCAAAAACATTTTGAACGCCACGGAGCATATGAGATGTTCCAAAGAGATGAAATTTGGTATTTCAGACTCATGCCCGTGTCGAGAGGTATGAGACCTCTGACAAGTACTTTGCCTACAAGATGGAGGAGAATAGCTCAGCCAGTGAGCATGTGCTCAGAATGTCTGGGTACTACAATCTCTTGAATCAAGTGGGAGTTAATCGTCCAGATAAGATAGTGATTGACAAAGTTCTCTAGTCACTATCACCAAGCTACAAGAACTTCGTGATGAACTATAATATGCAGGGGATGACAAAAATGATTCCCGAGCTCTTCGCGATACTAAAATCGGCAAAGGTAGAAATCAAGAAAGAACATCAAGTGTTGATGGTTGACAAGACCACTAGTTTCAAGAAAAGGGCGAGGGAAAGAAAGGGAACTTCAAGAAGAATGGCAAGCAAGTTGTCACTCCCATGAAGAAGCCCAAAGCTAGACCCAAACCTGAAACTGAGTGCTTCTACTGCAAATGAAATGGTTACTGGAAGCGGAACTGCCCCAAATACTTGGCGGATAAGAAGGATGGCAAAGTGAACAAAGGTATATTTGATATACATGCTATTGATGTGTATTTTACTAGTGTTCATATTAGCCCCTGGGTATTTGATACCGGTTCAGTTGCTAAGATTAGTAACTCGAAACAGGAGTTGCAAAATGAATAGAGACTAGTTAATGACGAGGTGACGATGTGTGTTGGAAGTGATTCCAAGGTTGATAAGATCACCATCGCACACTCCCTCTACCTTCGGGATTAGTGTTGGACCTAAATAAATAAATGTTATTTGGTGTTTGCGTTGAGCATGAATATGATTGGATCATGTTTATTGCGATACGGTTATTCATTTAAGTCAGAGAATAATTGGTGTTCTGTTTACATGAATAAAACCTTCTATGGTCATACATTCAATGTAAATGGTTTATTGAATCTCGATCATAGTGATACACATATTCATAATATTGATGCCAAAAGATGCAAAGTTGATCATGATAGTGCAACATATTTGTGGCACCGCCGTTTAGGTCATATTGGTGTAAAGCGCATGAAGAAACTCCATGCAGATGGGCTTTTGGAATCACTTGATTATAAATCATTTGATACTTGCGAACCATGCCTCATAGGCAAGATGACTAAAACTCTGTTCTCTGGAACAATGGAGCGAGCTAATGACTTATTGGAAATAATACATACCGATGTATGCGGTCCGATGAGTGTTGAAGCACGCGGCGGGTATCGTTGTTTTCTGACCTTCACAGATGATTTGAGCAGATATGGGTATATCTACTTGTTGAAACACAAGTCTGATACATTTGAAAAGTTCAAAGAATTTCAGAGTGAAGTAGAGAATCATCGTAACAAGAAAATAAAGTTTCTACGATCTGATCATGGAGGCGAATATTTGAGTTACGAGTTTGGCCTTCATTTAAAACATTGTGGAAAAAGTTTCACAACTCACGCCACCTGGAACACCATAGCGTAATGGTGTGTCCGAACGTCGTAACCGTACTTTATTAGATATGGTGCGATCTATGATGTCTCTTACCGATTTACCACTATCGTTTTGGGGTTATGCATTAGAGACAACTGCATTCACGTTAAATAGGGCACCGTCTAAATCCGTTGAGACGAGACCGTATGAACTGTGGTTTAGCAAGAAACCTAAGCTGTCGTTTCTTAAAGTTTGGGGTTGCGACACTTATGTCAAAAGGCTTAAGCCTGATAAGCATGAACCCAAATCGGAGAAGTGCGTCTTCATAGGATACCCAAAGGAAACAATTGGGTACACCTTCTACCACAGATCCGAAGGCAAGATCTTTGTTGCCAAGAATGGAACCTTTCTAGAGAAGAAATTTCTCTCGAAAGAAGTGAGTGGGAGGAAAGTAGAACTTGATGAGGTAATTGTACCTTCTCTCGAATTGGAAAGTAGCTCATCAGAGAAATCCGTTCCCGTGATGCCTACACCAACTAGAGAGGAAGCTAATGATGATGATCATGAAACTTCAGATCAAGTTACTACTGAACCTCGTAGGTCAACAAGAGTATGTTCCGCACCAGAGTGGTACAGTAATCCTATCCTGGAAGTCATGTTATTAGACCATGGCGAACCTACGAACTATGAAGAAGATATGATGCCCAGATTCTGACAGATGGCTTGAGGCCATGAAATCTGAGATAGGATCCATGTATGAGAACAAAGTGTGGATTTGGTGGACTTTCCCGATGATTAGCAAGCCATTGAGAATAAATGGATCTTCAAGAGGAACACGGACGCTGATGGTAGTGTTACTATCTACAAAGCTCGACTTGTCACAAAAGGTTTTCGACAAAGTTCAAGGTGTTGTCACTCGTAGTAATGCTTAAGTCTGTCCGAATCATGTTAGCAATTGTTGCATTTTATGAAATCTGGCAAATGGATGTCAAAACTGCATTCCTTAATGGATTTCTTAAAGAAGAGTTGTATATGATGCAACCAAATGGTTTTTGTCAATCCTAAAGATGCTAACAAAGTATGCAAGCTCCAGCAATCCATCTATGGACTGGTGCAAGCATCTCGGAGTTGGAATATACGCTTTGATGTGGTGATCAAAGCATATGGTTTTATACAGACTTTCGGAGAAGCCTGTATTTACAAGAAAGTGAGTGGGAGCTCTGTAGCATTTCTGATATTATATGTGGATGACATATTGCTGATTGGAAATGATATATAATTTCTGGATAGCATAAAAGGATACTTGAATAAGAATTTTTTAATGAAAGACCTCGGTGAAGCTACTTACATATTGGGCATCAAGATCTATAGAGATAGATCAAGACGCTTGATAAGATTTTCAATGAGTACATACCTTGACAAGATTTTGAAGGAATTCAAAATAGATCAGTCAAAGAAGGAGTTCTAGCCTATATTCTAAGGTGTGAAGTTGAGTAAGACTCAAAGCCTGACCACGGCAGAAGATAGAGAGAGAATGAAAGTCATTCCCTATGCCTCAGCCATAGGTTCTATAAAGTATACCATGCTGTGTACCAAACCTGTTGTGTACCTTGCCATGAGTTTGTCAAGGGGGTACAATAGTGATCCAGAAGTAGATCACTAGACAGCGGTCAAAATTATCCTTAGAGGACTAAGGAAATGTTTCTCGATTATGGAGGTGATAAAGAGTTCGTCGTAAAGAGTTACGTTGGTGCAAGCTTTGACAATGGTCTAGATGACTCTAAGTCTCAATCTAGATACGTAATGAACGTGCGAGCAATTAGCTAGAGTAGCTCCATGCAGAGCATTGTAGACATAGAAATTTGCAAAATACATACGGATCTGAATGTGGCAGACCCGTTGACTAAACTTCTCTCACAAGCAAAACATGATCACACCTTAGTACTCTTTGGGTGTTAATCACATAACGATGTGAACTAGATTATTGACTCTAGTAAACCCTTTGGGTGTTGGTCACATGGCGATGTGAACTATGGGTGTTAAACACATAAAGATGTGAACTATTGGTGTTAAATCACATGGCGATGTGAACTAGATTATTGACTCTAGTGCAAGTGGGAGACCGAAGGAAATATGCCCTAGAGGCAATAATAAAGTTGTTATTTATATTTCCTTATATCATGATAAATGTTTATTATTCATGCTAGAATTGTATTAACCGGAAACTTGATACATGTGTGGATACATAGACAAAACACTGTGTCCCTAGTAAGCCTCTACTAGACTAGCTCGTTAATCAAAGATGGTTAAGTTTCCTAACCATAGGCATGTGTTGTCATTTGATGAACGGGATCACATCATTAGGAGAATGATGTGATGGACAAGACCCATCCGTTAGCTTAGCATAATGATCGTTCAGTTTTATTGCTACTGCTTTCTTCATGTCAAATACATATTCCTTCGACTATGAGATTATGCAACTCCCGGATACTGGAGGAATGCCTTGTGTGCTATCAAACATCACAACGTAACTGGGTGATTATAAAGATGCTCTATAGGTATCTCCGATGGTGTCTGTTGGGTTGGCATAGATCGAGATTAGGATTTGTCACTCCGAGTATCGGAGAGGTATCTCTGGGCCCTCTCGGTAATGCACATCATAAGAAGCCTTGCAAGCAATGTGACTAATAAGTTAGTTGCGAGATGATGTATTACAGAACGAGTAAAGAGACTTGCCGGTAATGAGATTGAACTAGGTATGAAGATACCGACGATCGAATCTCGGGCAAGTAACATACCGATGACAAAGGGAATAACGTATGTTGTCATAACGGTTCGACCGATAAAGATCTTCGTAGAATATATAGGAGCCAATATGAGCATCCAGGTTCCGCTATTGGTTATTGACCGGAGAGGTGTCTCGGTCATGTCTACATAGTTCTCGAACCCGTAGGGTCCGCACGCTTAACGTTCGATGACGATTTTGTATTATATGAGTTATGTGATTTGGTGACCGAATGTTGTTCAGACTCCCGGATGAGATCACGGACATGACGAAGAGTCTCGAAATGGTCGAGAGGTAAAGATTCATATATAGGACGATGATATTCGGACACCGGAAGTGTTCCGGGGGTACCGGGTACATATCGGGTCACCGGAAGGGGTTCCGGGCACCCCCCGGCAAAGATATGGGCCTAATGGGCCAAGAGGGGAAACGCAGCAGCCAGCAGGGGCTGCTGCGCCCCCCATATGGGCCGCACCTGAGGGAAAGGAAAGGGGGGGAAAGAGAAGGAAGGGGAGGGATTCGGCCTCCCCCTTCCTTCCCTCCTCCCTCCTCTTTCCTTCCCCCTCTTGTAAATATGGAAGGGGGGAGGCCGACTTGGAGGAGGCGCCCAAGTAGGATCCCTCCTACTTGGGGCGCCCCTTGCTGCTCCCCTCCCTCTCCCACCTATATATATATGTGGGGGGGGGGGGCACCGCTAGAACACACAACATTGATTCCTAGCCGTGTGCGGCGCCCCCTCCACAGTTTACGCCTCCGGTCATATCTTCGTAGTGCTTAGGCGAAGCCCTGCGCGGATCACTTCACCATCACCGTCACCACACCGTCGTGCTGACGGAACTCTCCCTTGACACTTTGCTGGATCAAGAGTTCGAGGGACGTCATCGAGCTGAACGTGTGCAGAACTCGGAGGTGCCGTACGTTCGGTGCTTGATCGGTCAAAACAAGAAGAAGTTCAACTACGTCAACCGCGTTGTCAAACGCTTCCGCTTTCGGTCTACGAGGGTACATGGACATACTCTCCCCCTCTCATTGCTATGCATCTCCTAGATAGATCTTGCGTGAGCGTAGGAAATTTTTTGAAATTGCATGCTACGTTTCCAAACACCCGGGCCCTAAGTGACAAGCATTAAGCATGGCAAAGTCATAACAACATCAATCTCAGAACATAGTGGATACTAGGGATCAAGCCCTAACAAAACTAACTTGATTACATGATGAATCTCATCCAACTCCTCACCGACCAGCGAACCTACGAAGGAATTACTCACTCCCGGTGGGGAGCATCATGGAATTGGTGATGAAGGAGGGTTGGTGATGATGAAGACCGAAGATTCCCCTCTCCGGAGCCCCTAACGGGCTCCAGATCTGGCCTCCCGATGAAGAACAGGAGGTGGCGGCGGCTCTGTATCGTTAAACGCGATGAAACGTCCTCCTCTATTTTTTCTCCGAAAATAGGATTTTATAGCGTTGGAATTAGGGTCAGTGGGGCCATGAGGTGGGCACAACCCACCAGGGCGCGCCTGGAGGGGGGCGCGCCCTGGTGTCTTGTGCTCAACCAGGGGCTCCGTCTGGTGGTTCTTGGCTCCAGTATTTTTCTTTTATTGTAAAACAATTCTCCAAAAAGTTTCGTTCCATTCCGAGAACTTTTATTTCTGCACAAAAACAACATCATGGTAGTTCTGCTGAAAACAGCGTCGGTCTGGGTTAGTTTCATTCAAATCATGCAAATTAGAGTCCAAAACAAGAGCAAAAGCGTTAGGAAAAGTAGATACGATGGAGACGTATCAGCGGCTAGCGCCGACGAGGGAGCTTCTGGAGGGGAGAGGGGTCCAGAGAGCAACATGAGAGGAGGAGAAAGGTGGACGGCACTAGGAGACGCGCGAGAGCCGCTGGGACGACGCAACCCAACGCGACCCAATGCGCAGAGTGCGTCCACAGCATGCAGAGCGCGTGCAAACAACACGGTCACCGTGTGGCCCGGCGAGGAGAGGGCAAGACAGCGAGGGAAAAGATGTCTCAGGTGTTGTCCTTATATCCTGGGACCCTTAGGAGGTGATAGATCGACAAAAGAAGCTCTGGGTTGATGGAAAACATCGAGGGAAGTCTGTTGTAGCAAACTTGGCCACATCTCTAAGATAAAATGAGAAAGGAGATGAGGTAAGAAGGATGTCAATGAGGTTTTGGGTAGGAAGGACTACAGTCCTATGGAGTTTGAGGGGATTTGGACCAAAATTTAACATGGTTGCTTTGCAACTGCCAAATGGGTCCAGAAACTTGATTTAGATGAGGCACTCACATGGAGTGATGGAATGAGATGAGATTTGGTAGATCATGGTGATATGGACATAAGAAGATGCTGTAAAAATTTCATACCATTTGGACATGCCAAAATAGTACTACCTTCACAGTGATCTTATCTGTCTAGAAACTTGAGAAAAATATGGAGGGAGATTGGCTTGATGAAATAATCCCAAATTTGGTGGAGAGAATTAATATGGGTAGGATCATGCTTTGGTAAATTTTCAGCAATTATGGAGCAATATAAAATATAGTTGCTTCACAATCTGAAAATATTACCAGAAACAAAGATTGGAAGGTGTGCTCACATCGATGGTTGGATGGGGATGAAATTTGGTGGAGTCTCAGCATATAAAGGATCTTGCAAAATTTCAACCCATTTGGGTTACCCTAGCTAGTACTTCCTTCACCAAGCTTCTCTCTGAACAGAAACTTTGGAAATTTTCTGAAGAAGATTTACTAGGCAAATGGAGCTGAATTTTGGAATGAGGCAATGATATGGATAGGAAAGAGTTCTCAAAAAGTTTGGGAGCAATCAAGAAAGGATAAATATCACTTCCTTCACAAAAGTGCCATTCTTGAATGAATGGAAAATGAATATTGCTGAATTATTTTTGGGCTAGGCAAGGAAAGTTTGGACATACTTGAGAAATATATGATCCAAGAATTTATGAGAATTATTTGGGGATTTTGTGGAAGACAGAAATATAGGTTGCTTCACAACCTAGATCAAAACATGATTATTACTTTAATAGAAAAAGGAATACTCCCAAGAAAAAGAATTTGGAGTTGGGCTAGAAAATAAGTGACATGATCTTGGGAGAGATTTTGTAATGATGAACCACATGGGAGAAGAAGAAATGAAGATCTCCCAGGTTTCAAGTCCAGAGAACTGCTCCAAAGGAAAAATCAGATCAAAAACCAAGTAAATCAAAAGAAAAAGAAAGGGCAAAAAATCAGGGTGTTACATGATGAGTGATATTTTTACACTCATTGCACCTTTGTTTAAACTCAGATATTTCATTTAAAAAGAGATATTCGCTCCGATATTGGTACTAATGACTAATGAATGCAAAGGATTTCACAAATCCTCTCTTTGATGTGTTTCCACAGTAAATGGGCTAAAAAAAGGAAGGAATCATGTGTGGAAATGAAATGGAAGGAGAATGGAGGAAGAAGGAATCAACAGGAAGCATTGACGTGGCTTAGACTGCGTCGGTATTTCCCCAAAGAGGAAGGGATGATGCAGCACAGCTACGATAAGTATTTCCCTCAGTTATGAAACCAAGGTATCAATCTAGTAGGAGAACCAAGCAACACTATGTAAACGGTACCTGCACACAAAGAACAAATACTTGCAACCCGACGCGTAAGAGAGGTTGTCAATCTCTCCACGGTAAAAAGATAGATTGGTTTGTATGAGATTGGATAAATAGATATGAATAAAACACGAAATAAAATAAGTAAAGAAAAAGTGCAGCAAGGTATTTTTGGGTTTTTGGAATAATAGATCTGAAAACAAATACGATAAAAGATGGATATGAAAGCAATATGATGAAAGATAGACCCGGGGGCCGTAGATTTCACTAGTGGCTTCTCTCGAGAAAATAGCACACGGTGGGTAAACAAATTACTATCGGGCAATTGATAGAAGAACAAATAATTATGACGATATCCAAGGCAATGATCAATATATAGGCATCACGTCCAAGATTAGTAGACCGAAACGATTCTGCATCTACTACTATTACTCCACACATCGACCGCTATCCAGCATGCATCTAGTGTATTAAGTTCATGGAGAAACGGAGTAATGCAATAAGAATGATGACATGATGTAGACAAGATCTATTCATGTAGGAATAGACCCCATCTTATTATCCTTAATAGCAACAATACATACGTGCCTTGCTACCCCTTCTGTCACTGGGTGAGGACACCGTAAGATCGAACCCATCACAAAGCACCTCTTCCCATTGCAAGAAAAATCGATCTAGTTGGCCTAACTAAATCAAAGATTCGAAGAAGAAATACGAGGCTATAAATAATCATGCATATAAGATATCAAAGAAAACTCAAATAATATTCAAGGATATAGATCTGAGCATAAACTCGAACTTCATCGGATCCCAACAAACACACCGCAAAAAGTCATTACATCAAATAGATCTCCAAGAGAACATTGTATTGAGAATCAAAAAGAGATAAGAAGCCATCTAGCTACTGCCTACGAACCTGTAGGTCTATGGTGAACTACTCACGCATCATCGAAGAGGCACCAATGAGAATGATGAACCCCTCCGTGATGGTGTTTGATTGCATCTCGTGGTTCTGGAACTTGCGGTGGCTGGAATTGTGTTTCGTCGACTCCCCTAGGGTTTCTGAAATATTTGGGTATTTATAGAGCAGAGAGGCGGTGAAGAGGACCTCCATGGGCCCCATGATACATCAGAGCTCCAGGGGCCTCTGGCGCGCCCTGGTGTATCATGGGCCCCACGGGCCTCCTCCCAGGTGCTTCCTTGGCTCCCAAGTTGTCTTTTGGTCCAAAAAAAATCTCCAAAAAGTTTCACTGTGTTTGGACTCCGTTTGGTACTGATATTCTGCCAAGTAAAAAACAAGCAAAAAACAGCAACTAGCACTAGGCACTATGTCAATAGGTTAGTCCCAAAAAATGATATAAAGTTGCTATAAAATGATTGTAAAACATCCAAGAATGATAATATAATAGCATGGAACAATAAAAAATTATAGATACGTTGGAGACGTATCAGCATCCCCAAGCTTAATTCCTGCTCGTCCTCGAGTAGGTAAATGATAAAAACAGAATTTTTGATGTGGAATGTTGCCTAACATGTTCATCACATATTCTTTTCTTTTGTAGCATGGACATTTGGACTTTTAGATGGTTCAAAGCAATAGTCTATAATTGACATGAAGACTTCAATACTCGAGCATATCAACAAGCAACCATGTCTTTCAAAATATCAAGACTAAAGAAAGTTATCCCTAGCCCATCATGCTCAATCATTGATCCATTCATAAAACACACTTGAATATTAGCTACATCCAATGCTCAAGTATGATCATAGTGCTCCCTAGTTGGTGCTTTATAAGCGAAGATGGAGACTCAAATATTTTTTTTTGCATAAAGTAAATAGATAGGCCCTTCACAGAGGGAAGCAGAGATTTGTAGAGGTGCCAGCGCTCAAAGCTTAAATTGAGAGATAATTTTTTTTTGAGAGGCATGATTTTCCCGTCAACGAAAGTGACCGAGTAGTTCCCAACACTTTCCATGCTAGATATATCATAGGCGGTTCCCAAACATAAAATAAAGTTTATTCCTTTTTCCACCATACTTTCACACTCCACGGCTAGCCGTATCCACGGGTACCGTCCATGCGAACACTTTCCAAGGAATTTATTATTTGACAACATAGAGTAAATTTCTTTCTAATTTCAGGACTGGGCATCCCTATTACCGCCGTACTCTCGTGCAATGACAAGTGAATAAATACTCATCTTGAGAATAACACATCTAGCATGGAAAATATTGGCCACCCCTGCCGCTTCATGAGTGGTACGGGCACACAAAAAGGAAATTCATTTTGAAAATTCGGGTTGGCACATACAAATTTACTTAGAATGGCACGGAAATACCGCATATAGGTAGGTATGGTGGACCCATATGGCAAAACTGGTTTTAAGGATTTTGGATGCACAAGTAGTATTCCCGCTTAGTACAAATGGAGGCTAGCAAATAGATTGAGAAGCAACCAACCAAGAAACAAAAATTCTCATAAACGAGCATTAAGCATAACTAACACCGAATAATGCACCATAAGTAGGATGTAATTCCATTGCATAACTATTGACTTTCGTGCTTGCATAGGGAATCACAAACCTTAACACCAATATTCTTACTAAAGCATAATTACTCACCAACATGACTCACATATTACTATCATCATGTCGCAAAACTATTACAAGGAATCAAGTTTATTTTGTCCAATGATCTTCATGAAATTTTTTATTATATCCCTCTTGAATATCTATCACTTTGGGACTAGTTTCATATATTGCCATTGCTTTTGACAAGCTCAAATAAATTTAAGTGAAGAACATGAGCATAAAACTTTTCATCTCTCAAAATAATATAAGTGAAGCACGAGAGAATTTCTTCAAAAATTTACTAACTCTCAAATAAATCTAAGTGAAGTAGGAGAGTATTTCTTCAAAAATAATAAAGCACACCATGCTCAAAAAGATATAAGTGAAGCACTAGAGCAATTCCATAGCTCAAAAAAATTAAGTGAAGCATAAAGAGCAATTCTAACAAATCATAGCATAATTTTGGCTCTCTCAAATAGGTGTGTCCAGAAAGGATACTTGTGACAAACTAAAAAGCAAAACAAGCAAAGACTCATATAATACAAGACGCTCCAAGCAAAACTCATGATATGTGACGAATAAAAATATAGCTCCAAGTAAAATTACCGATGGTTGTTAGAAGAAAGAGGGGATGCCTTCCGGGGCATCACCAAGCTTAGTTGCTTGGTTCTCCTTGAATATTAACTTGGGGTGTCATGGGCATCCCCAAGCTTAGGATCTTTTCACTCCTTATTCCTTCATCCATTGTGATCTCACCCAAAACTTGAAAACTTCAATCACACAAAACTTAACAAAATGTTCGTGAGATCCATTAGTATAATAAAACCAATCTTTGCTTTAAGTTCTGTTGAAAACCCATTCATATTTTGTTTTTTCATTATACCTACTGTATTCTAACTTTACCATGGCTTATACCCTCCAATACAATCCATAGATTCATCAAAATAAGCACACAATGCAAAGAAAACAGAATCTGCCAAAAACAGAATAGTATGTAAAGATGCGAATTTTATTCATAATTATGTAGCTCCAAAAATTCTGAAAAGTTTGTACAATGTAATAAATTTGTATATAATCTTGTGTAAAAAATTCAGAATTTTTCGTTGCTTCTGTGAATTTAAACAATTCTGTTACTGGACGCAAAAGTTTCTGTTTTTCAACAAGATCAAATCAACTATCACCCAACATGATCCCAAAGGATTTACTTGGCACAAATACTAATTACAACATAAAAAACACAATCATAACAGAGGCATAATTATGCAAACACTGAAGAACAGAAAGAAAAAGGCAAAAACAAATTTTATTCATTGGGTTGCCTCCCAACAAGCGCTATCGTTTTATGCCCCTAGCTAGGCATTGATAATTTTGATGATGCTCGCATGAAAGACAAGAATTGAAACACAAAGAGAGCATCATAATACATGTGACAAACACATTTAAGTCTAACATACTTCCGATCCATAGGGATTTTATAAGCAAACAAATTATCAAGACAAGAAATATATAGCATATGCAAGGAAGAAGAAAGAAACAATAGCAATCTCAACATAACGAGAGGTAAATTAGTAACATGAAAATTTCTACAACCATATTTTCCTCTCTCATAATAATTACATGTAGGATCATAATCAAATTCAACAATATAGCTATCATATAAAAAAAATCTTCATGATCCACATGCATAAAAGTTTTATAATCTTCCAAGATAGTGAGATCAACATCAACTAAAGTCATGACCTCTCAAAACCCACTTTCATCAAAAATTTCGTAATATTGAACACTCTCAGAATATGTGGGATTATTTTTACCTAAATTTGACGCTCTTCCAAACCCACTTTCAATATTATTGCAAACATTATTATCAATATCATATTCATCATGAGGCTTAAATAAATTTTCAAGATCATAAGAAGAATCACCCCAATCATGATCATTGCAATAAGTAATGGACATAGCAAAATTAGCATCCCCAAGCTTGGGGTTTTGCATATTATTAGCACAATTGAAATTAATAGAATTTATTGTAAAATCATTGCAATCATGCTTTTCATTCAAGGAGCTACCATGAATCACTTAATAAATTTCTTCATCACAATTTTCAGATTCATGAATCTCAAGCAAAACTTCATAAAGATAATCTAGAGCACTCAACTCACTAGAAATTGGGTCATCATGATTGGATCTTTTAAAAATATTAGCAAGTGGATGGGGATCCATATCAATAGATTGTTAGCAAGCGAAGCTGCAAGCATATAGAAGGCACATGGCAACACAAGCAAACAAAAGATCAAACAAGAAAAAGGCAAACGAAAAGAAGGCGAATAAAAAAGCAAATATTTTTGTGAAGTGGGGGAGATGAAAACGAGAGGCAAATGGCAAATAATGTAAATTGCAAGGATATGAGGTTTGTGATTAGGAACCTGATAGATGTTGATGATGTCTCCCCGGCAACGGCGCCAGAAATTCCTTTGACGTGGCTTAGACTGCGTCGGTATTTTCCCAAAGAGGAAGGGATGATGCAGCATAGCTACGGTAAGTATTTCCCTCAGTTATGCAACCATTGTATCAATCCAGTAGGAGAACCAAGCAACACTATATAAACGATACCTGCACACAAAGAACAAATACTTGCAACCCGACGCGTAAGAGAGGTTGTCAATCTCTCCACGGTAAAAAGATAGATTGGTTTGCATGAGATTAGATAAATAGATTTGATTAAAATGCGAAATAAAATAAGTAAAGAAAAAGTGCAGCAAGGTATTTTTGGGTTTTTGGAATAATAGATCTGAAAACAAATACGATAAAAGATAGATCTGAAAGCAATATGATGAATGATAGACCCGGGGGCCGTAGATTTCACTAGTGGCTTCTCTCGAGAAAATAGCACACGGTGGGTAAAAAAATTACTGTCGGGCAATTGATAGAAGAACAAATAATTATGACGATATCCAAGGCAATGATCAATATATAGACATCACGTCAAAGATTACTAGACCGAAACAATTCTGCATCTACTACTATTACTCCACACATCGACCGTTATCCAGCATGCATCTAGTGTATTAAGTTCATGGAGAAACGGAGTAATGCAATAAGAATGATGACATGATGTAGACAAGATCTATTCATGTAGGAATAGACCCCCATCTTGTTATCCTTAATAGAAACGATACATACGTGCCTCGCTACCCCTTCTGTCACTGGGTGAGGACACCGTAAGATCGAACCCATCACAAAGCACCTCTTCCCATTGCAAGAAAAATCGATCTAGTTGGCCTAACTAAACCAAAGATTCGAAAAAGAAATACAAGGCTATAAATAATCATGCATATAAGAGATCAAACAAAACTCAAGTAATATTCATGGATATAGATCTGATCATAAACTCAAACTTCATCGGATCCCAGCAAACACACCGCAAAAAGTCATTACATCAAATAGATCTCCAGGAGACCATTGTATTGAGAATCAAAAAGAGAGAAGAAGCCATCTAGCTACTGCCTACGGACCCGTAGGTCTATGGTGAACTACTCACGTATCATCGAAGAGGCACCAATGAGAATGATGACCCCTCCGTGATGGTGTTAGATTGGATCTCGTGGTTCTGGAACTTGCGGCGGCTGGAATTGTGTTTCGTCGACTCCCCTAGGGGTTCTGGAATATTTGGGTATTTATAGAGCTGAGAGGCGGTGGAGAGGACCTCTGTGGGCCCCATGATACATCAGGGCGCGCCTGGGGCCTCTGGCGCGCCCTGGTGTATCGTGGGCCCCACGGGCCTCCCCTCAGGTGCTTCATTGGCTCCAAGTTGTCTTCTGGTCCAAAAAAATCTCCAAAAAGTTTCGCTGCGTTTAGACTCCGTTTGGTACTGATATTCTGCGAAGTTAAAAACAAGCAAAAAATAGCAACTGACACTGGGCACTATGTCAATAGGTTAGTCCCAAAAATTGATATAAAGTTGCTATAAAATGATTGTAAAACATCAAAGAATGATAATATAACAGCATGGAACAATAAAAAATTATAGATACGTTGGAGGCGTATCAAGCATTCGCGTGAAGACAACACAAATGACGCCGTTCCGTATGGGTGCGAGCGCCCGTTTCGCGTGGATTTCGAGGCAGATCATCCACCTGAACAACTTTCTTTAAAGGGACCACATCGAAATGTCAGCAGAGAGACGAGCACAGAAGCCAAAACCGCTTCATAATTATCTTCATCCACAAACCCTAGCCGCCGCCATCTCCATTGCCATAGACATCTCCACCACCATCATAGTGCTCTTCCATCTCATTCATACTCGTAATCTTGCATTGCACAGGGCATCCATTGTAAGACATATTGCAATCAATCAATCTCAAGATGTGTTCTTCTATGTTTTCATCCCGCGATCTAATCTCCATGTGTGAGTAGTTCGGTAAGGTATGGGTTGAGGCATAAGCCTTGAAACCCAAGGTATTTGTTGAGGGGATCAATGGAAGACTTTGACATAACATTCTGTATGTGTGAAATAAAATTGTTCCGTGAAGATGACTTTTGTCTTGTCTGCGATCTTCATCCCTGCAGGTACCTAGGATCATGGAGATCAAGCACCGGTGAGGCTAGGAGCAAGGAGACCATGAAGTGTTATACCGAACACCGGTGACAGTAAGGTTCAGTAGGGTAACATGGATCACATCCTTGGGGATAAATAAGGTGTAGTCATTAAACACCCAAAGCCCTTGTCTGGTTTTGTTACCTTAATTATCGAGGAAACCCCGCGCAACGGATAGGGCCTGCGCTAGGACAACTGGTTCTTGATGCAAGACTCGTGTCGGTCAAGATGTTATTTGAACACATCCCCCACTTCGATCCGTAACAAGCACATCTCGATGGGTGACTTACAACGCACAAATTAATATGTTATTTGCGCAAATACAAGGTTGTAAGCATAAGAGCTCATGCTCGTACCTCTTTTTATTATAAGTGTTTGAATCACTATTTGCTTGCTGATCTGGTCAAAAGCTAGATTTGACACTTTGACGAAAGCTTGCTAGAGACCATCGCTTCAAGGGAATCTTCCTCTCGTGGGTTCGATAACCCAGGGTCACCACTGGGTAAAATAGGTGCGGGATACTCCGGATCAATAAAATGACGTATCACAAATACACACCGTGTTCATTCGCTACGACAGATACTGGGCCGGCCTATGTAGATTTTTCGAACAACCGTCTAGACTAGGTTTTCTTTTTTCTTTTTGCCCTTTTTCTTTTCGCTTTTTCTTGGTTATTTTTCCTTTTCCTTTGTTCTCTTTTCCTTTTCATTTTTCTTTTTCATTTCATGATTTTTTAAATTCCCAAACATTTTATGAAATAGTGAACATTTTCAGAATTCACGAACATTTTTTAAATCAAGAATTTTTTTCCAAATCACAAATATTTTTGAATTCCTGAATATTTTTCACAAGCAAGTTTCAAAATTGCCAACAATCTTTAAATTCATGAACATTTTTTGAATTCACTAACAATTTTTAAATTCATGAATAATTTTTCAATTCGTGAACAATTTTTGTATACATGAAATTTTATTGAATTGAAAAACAATTTTTGAATTCATGAATAATTTTGAATTCGCAAACATTTTTTGTATTTTTAAATTTTCCTGAATTCATGAACAATTTTTTATCTCCCTTAGAATGTTCAAAATTGTGAACATTTTTTCAAATTCATGAACACTTTTCAAAATTGAGAACATGTTTTTAAAATTCGTGAACATTTTTTAAATTCATGAACATTTTATGAAATCTCAAACATTTTTGCAAATTCAGAACTTCTCAAATTCATGAACTTTTCAAATTCGTGAACATTTTGGAATTCGGAATTTTCTTAAAATTCCTGTTTTTGAAAATTTGTTATTAGTGAACAATTTTTTGAATAAAAAAGAAACAGAAAAAGAAAAACAAAATAGGGGTGACCAACCCGAACATGGGCTGGCCTAAAATGCACGCGGGGCGCAGGGAGCTACGTGATTGGTCGCTAATTGCCGGCCAACGCGGCAAATATGAAGTCTAATGAGCATCCCTTGCAATGGTTACTATAAGAAAGTACTTATAAAACTATTCTCGCAGCGACAGGTGATGCAACTAAAGAGTTTTGGTAGAGTTTTTCAAGGGAGGGGGTGGAAGGTTATCGTGTACTTTCATTTTTAGATCTGAATTTGAAAACGAAATATCTTTTGAACCAAGCATTGCAATTATGAATTTGTTTTCACCGTTGTGTTGTTTGCGTTGGGACATTTGAAACTTGGTTTCGTGTTTATAGGTTTTGAAGAACTTTTTTTGGGTGTAACTTGTAATACCAAATATAACAAACTTTTGTTCCCATGGAAACATAGTTGTACTTCACACAATAACATACTTGTACTCCCCCTCGGGTAGTGTGCTCTCATGTTGCACAACTTGTACGCCCACGCAATGCAACTTGTTCTTCCAACAACAAAAAAATAGTTTGTACTCCCCTCGCTCAACATGTACTCCACACATGATTGCAACATGTACTTCACGCGCACCGCAACTTGTAATCTACTCCCTCCGTTCCTAAATATTTGTCTTTCTAGAGATTTCAACAAGTGACTACATACGAAGCAAAATGAGTGAATCTACACTCTAAAATATGTCTATATACATCCGTATGTGCTAGTCCATTTGAAATCTCTAAAAAGACAAATATTTAGAAACGGAGGGAGTATGATGCAACATGTGCTCCTGACACAAGTTGTACTTCTCACACCGCGCAACATGCACTCCCTGTTTTGAAACCTGTACTCCACGCATGATGCAACTTCTACCGCTGTGTTTAGTCAGTACACTTGAAAGTGTATAGTACACAAGAAAACCAGAAACACAAAGAAAAAACCCGAAAAAATTGGAAAAAGAAACAAATATAAAAAATAGAAGGAAAAACCATGGGCAAAGCCACATGTTGCTTGCTCCTTCGCCCCGAGCCACAACGAGTGAGCCTCTTAACTTGCATAAAATTCTTCCCGTGGGACCCCTCTAAGGGGTACCCCCAAAAAAGTTGCTCCCCCAAAAGATTGGCGAGTATGTTTTTTATTTTCGATCCTATGAAGGTTTTCGGCCGACGGGGTTCCGTATGATGAAGTCGTTGATGATTTCAAACTGCTTGAGATCTAGGTCGGCGATGGTGTACACGATGGCGGTGGTGTTGAAGATCCAATCTGGCAAAGCGAGGTCCCCACGATCGGTGCCATTTATCAAGGGTGTTTCGCAAAGTACCTAGGAAGATGGTAATTGCAAGTAGATTTGTTGGTAGCGTCAGGTCGTCGGACATATACATGCCATGGATTTTACCAAGGTCCAGGCCCCCGTGACTGGTAGCAACTCAACTCTTGCTTGTATGGGATTGTCCTAAAGGATATTACAATTTAGGAACACTGTTGTCCGCTGGGTTGGATCTCAACTCGTCGGGTTCTTTGGTGGAGGATATAAAAAAGATGTCTAGACTAGATCTAATGTAAAGCTAGTCTAGGGTTGTAGGAGACGTCGAATGTGTTTGTCCTCCGGCTTCGCATTGAATGCCTTTATATAATGGTGTAGGTCCGTTGCCTTATTCCTCCATCTTGACATTATTGCGCCATGCGACTCCTCAACATTGGTATTTGTACGACTCCATCTTCGAGAAGCAGCGGTGGCAAGTTCAGAGAAGTCGGGCGCCCAGGTACGAGCCTTTGGTTATATAGGCAAATATGCCCCAAAATATAGTACGTGCAGCACGGAAATACGGTGAACCCCCCCCCCCCCAACGCGCAATTAGAATTGCCAACATATCTGCCATAATGTTAATAAATAGCTTTACAATAAATCCGAACAAGTCTCCAACTTATCTTGAGCCATCAATTACACTGAATATAGCGCTTTGCCGATAGCCATGACCTCTGCTCCTATTGGGGGAAGGGGGTGTGCCTTTGGACCTCGAAGACTTTATTAATGAATGGATCAAAGAAGGAGGCCCTATCTATGTCATTATATATAAGGAAAGAATCCTACACATTGGGAGTGTATGTAAATAATTGTGACCATATACATATAAAATGATAACAATGGAACAATAATTCCTTCCTTTACCGGTAATCCAATTTTCATTTGCAATTAATGGCCAACACCGTCGTTAACTTTTATAGCTACACCATAGCCAAAATTTAAATTATCAACCCAAACACACCATTTTCTGAATAAGTCTTTCATTCTTAAGGTCCATTGAATAAACATCCATTTGACTTTGTCATAAGGTTTTACAAAGGCTATCTTAAATACGCCGCACTTATTTTTTTCGGTGAATCTCACGGATGGTTTCATGTAGGACACTACTCCACAAATGATGTTTCTTTCTTGCATAACTATCATTTCAGACGGACAGAGCACATGGTCAACCACCTCATTGAGCCTATTTGTAGTTACCTTAGTGAAAATTTGAAGATTACATTACGTAGATGGATCCGCATGTATTTGATGAACACGTACAACCTCCTTACCCTTTGGTAACAAAACGATACAATCAAAATATGAACTTCCCCAAAGATCACTGTTGAGCAAAGGCAAGAAGAGTGGCGCCATAGGCAAGAAGTCTGTGACTGCTTCATGGATTGTTCTCTTCTTTTTGGGTTGTCGTGTGTGATGTATCTGTTGTTGTGTTTTCGATGGCGGTTATTTTTGCGATGTTGTGATCCATGGGATGAGGTTGTAAGCATTTGCTGTCTAGTGGGGACATGGGGTGGTCATGGAGATTCATGCTTTGGGAGTAGTCTAGATGTGGCCATCTTTAACTTTTTCCTTCGTTTAAAAAAAAAGGATTATTTGACATGTCACACGGGTGCATATATATTAAAAAGAACGAAACTGAAACCATAAGAGCATCTCTAGCAGATCCCACAATCTGCCGTCCCGTATAAATCGTTTACGGTATCCCGTAAACGTTTTTTGCAGGATGCCGCGCACGCATCAGGAGCAGATCCCGCATACACCACCGGAATTAAACACCGGAGTTTAACATGCAAACATAGTTCATACAAACTTAATTAAACATACTTCAAACTGAAATTAATCTAGTTCATACTACGCCCGGAGCTCTACTTCTAGTTCATACTTGATCTACGCGTCGTCACCGGAGCCCGAGTTGCTGTCGTCGCCCTCGTCGCCAGAGCCGTCCTGGTGTGGCGGCGGCTCATTGCCATGGGGAGTGTGATCGATGAGAGTGCTGGAGAGGGTCTGCTGGAGGTCGTACTCCGCCCGGAGCTCCGTCAGGAGCGCGGCCGCAGCTGCATCTCCGGCGGCGACTGCCTCCCTCGCCTACCACCACGCAGTCTCGGCCGCCCGGAGCCGCTGTAGGGCCTAGTCGAAGAGCCTCCCGAGCCACCGGAAATCATCCCAAGCCCGCGAGCCGGCGCTGCGGGACTTCGCGCCGCGGGTGCACGCCGCCTGCCGTTGCTTGTCCGACATGGGAGGGCGGAGGCCGGAGCCTCCAATCTCGTCGTCGTTGTGACGCTTGCGGCCGGCGAACCCCCCGAGGCACCCGAACCCACCGCGGCGGCCGAAACCCCTGCTGCCGCCACGCCTGACACCCGGCCGACATCTCCGGCCAGATTCGGCGGAGACATGCGACAGAATAGGTGGCCGGAGGAGAAGCGATTTGACGCCGGAGGGAGGAGGTTCACGGCGGAGGAGGATAGGAGATTTGTGGGACGGGAACCCTAAAATGCGCTGGCGCCCAAATGTATAGAGGAAACGGGGCCAGTTTACGGGCCTCCTCTAAATATTTTATGGGCCGGGCCCTTTTTTGCGGATCTGATTGGGCCTGTTTTTGACCTGTCCCGTAAACCATCCCGTATAACGCACTTCACAGGAATTTTAAGGTGGACCAGTGAGGATGCTCAAATGTGATCTTTGAATCTGATTGTCTTGAGATTATCGAGGCATGCAAGGGGGAAGTTGATATCCTGAGTCCTTATTCTGCTATTTTGAATGAGTGTTTTCATTTAGCTCAAAGCATTGGTTCAGTCTTGTACTCTCACTGTCCAAGG
Organism: Thinopyrum elongatum; assembly: GCA_011799875.1. NCBI lineage: Eukaryota > Viridiplantae > Streptophyta > Magnoliopsida > Poales > Poaceae > Thinopyrum > Thinopyrum elongatum. The sequence goes on along the minus strand of CM022301.1, from coordinate 467,122,308 downwards.
GAAGGGAACAAGGTGGCACACAAGCTTGCTAGGAGCTCCTATGATTCTAATTCTGTAATTTCTTGTGAGGGTGATCCTCCGCAGATTATCCTAGCTGAACTTGTCAGTGATGTAACAATTATTTGATTTGAATAAAGTGTGTCACAAGTTTTTTTTAAGTATCTGCTCTAAACCCCAAACTGAATCTATACTACTTATAAAAGAGCAAACATTATCTTTTCTAAGCGCACCCCACAAAACGTACACGAATACATTACCATCACATGATTAGTCCCACTAAACTCAATCTAACGGCTAGCCTTAACCTAATCTGTTCCCTGTGTGCACTTAGCAATTTACATTGACTGACCGTACTCCACCGCGGAGGAAAATATGAAAGTCTACGCCAGGTCAATTAGGAAACTATAATCACGGACACATCCTATTAAGAAACTAATCATGGATGCATCTAATTATTAGGAAACTAATCACAAACACATCCTATTATTAGGAAACTAATCACGAGCGCATCCTATTCTTAGGAAAATAATCACGAGCGCATCCTATTAGGAAATTAATCACGGACGCATCTAATTATTAGGAAACTAATCACGGACGCATCCTATTAGATAACTAATCACGAACGGATCTAATTATTAGGAAACTAATCACGAGCGCATCCTATCGTCTCCTATCAGGAAATCGCGATCGCGAGTCGCCTGCTGTCACCAGCCCACACCACCCACGCAAGCCACAGTGGGAGACACGCGAGGAGGAGCTGCGGGTTCCTCCGAGCACACACACGTGCCGCCGCCGCCTTCGTCTTCTGCCTGGAGGCCAGGTCGTTCTTCTACTGACTGCAACGACTTTGTCCACGTCCTGGGCATGCTGTCCAGGAACCACCGGCATCCGCGTTGACTTCAGCTCCATCCACAACACCCACGCCGACAACCACCCACCGCCGACGCCCTTCAAGTGGGGGCAACGCTGAGTATCCTGGACCAGTATAAGCGGGCCAAAAAAATCGAGTGGGGGCATTCGCCCCCACAGCCATGCATGTAGATTCGCCTGGTCGCCAACCATCGTCGTCCCCGGGGCGGCGCAGGTCTCAGCCACTGCGTAGCAGGTGAAGCTAATCACGGCCCCATCTCGCTCGCCCGAAGCCACCGCCGACTCCCTCATCTCTGACGCGTGCTGCTCCGTTGGACACGCTTGTCCAGTACTCACGCGTGGACGACGACGTCCAAAGACATCCTACCTTCGTCGGACGCTGGAACTCCCCACGCCCCGGTGCGTGGAGGCCGTCGCCTCAAAGCTGGACGACTGACTCACCTGCGTCGACAACGCCGCCCAGCTGTTGAGAGGACATGGTCGCCACAGCCGCTCGCAGGCCTGAACGACGGAGACGCTCGCCTTCACGCGAACGCGCCGCACGCACGCACTAATCAGGTAAGCACCGATTGTTGTTTTTTCACTGTCATCGCTACCTCACCGGTGGTGACACATCTAGAAGTACAGGAACTAGAGATGAGGCAATGAGAAACAGAGGAGCGCTAGAGCACACACAGTTGGGTTTCAGGCAACCAATGCCTTCTTTCTTTCTTTATTTTTTCACTGATTTTCGCGTACCTGCAACAGATATCCCTGTTTTTTTAAGTACGGACTACCGGTTATTACATGGCCAACTCACGACTACATAGTGAACTCACAGACAAATTCGCTGAACCAAGACCTTACTTGCAGTCATGAAATTATGTTTCACTGAAAAAAAAACCCAGAAGTTTGCATAAGTTTTAGTGAAAAAAACTAAAGTTCGCATAAGTTTAACTAAAAAAACCTGAAGTTTGCATAAGTGTATTTGTTTGTCCAGCAGATACATGGCAATTGTAATTTTACATGAGCATTTTCATACCGTCCTTATCTATAGTTGAGTTAACATGTTTTCCTGATAGAAAACTTGGACCACATACAAGAGAAGCAAAAAAAGCATGTTGATTATGATGATGACGAATGTAGGATATTTTGTGGTCATGGTAAATTCTCATATCATTTATTTTATTTCATTATTGCACTCTACATTACATACTACGCACGACCACTTTGGTAGAGGTGACGAGTTCGCATCATATAGAGAGACCAACCATCTTTCTCCGAATATCTTGAATCACGATCCTTATGACTTCATCTCTACTACTTATAAGAAGTACATTTTTTCATTTGACTATTTCCTGACTTGAGAGGTAAGGTATGTTTTATCCACTAGAGTTGCTAAAATTGGAAGCATGTTTGCAGTTTTTTTTTCTAAACCTGCATTTGTTGGCCTTTTTTTGCCACTGTTATTCTTACAAGTGGTAGCCTACGCATGTTGAAGACCATTTCCAAATTATTTATCTTCGTATCATTATTACTACAAACTGAGAAGATATTTGTTATATTGTCAAAATTTTAGAATGTTGAACCCTTAAAGAAATGTGTAGTACTCAAGTAACTGTTCCAAGTTGTCATATTAATGCTTTTGTCCAGTGAATAACAAGTACAATTATGCAATTTATCACTGTAATTTTTATTTGGTTTACATGTTCTATTTTCGTAATAAAGTAAGTCACTTTTCTTGCTTCCAGACATTACGACACTTGTGGTGCAATAGTAGAATCGGATGGTTCAACTAGCATTTTTGTCTTGTTTCACAGTTGATTCTATGCAGTCAAGACATCTCTACACTTCTCTATCTGACAATGGCTTCCTCTTTTCAACAAACCATAGTGGTCTCTTCCCACTATTGTGGTTGACACTCAATTGTAATAATAATTCTTGACTGGAGTTTGTTGGCACGGAAACGGTTCCTTAGCTTGTCCTAAGTGACATTTTCATGTGTGATTATACTTGCATAAATGTGTGCATATGAAGAATCATGATGAATCTTCTAAATAATTTTGAGTTTTATACATTGAGAAAAGTGGGTGGTCTTTTAATACAGGAGACATGTTGATTAAGGAGAAACGATATTTCAAATTATTTGTACGAGTTGGGAATAAGAGATTGTGTACTTTATAGGGAAATTTCAAATTTATGAATAAATTGTCTTGTATTAAGTTTAGTATAATGTGTTAATCCAAATAGACGCGTGTTGCACGTGCACACTTATTAGTTGAAATAGACATGCTTGCAGGTGCACACTTACTGGTCTCCATATAACAAGTCTGTATTTTGCAATTCTCAAAAGAAAAGTCTGTATTTTGCTGTTGCTATGTATTGTACCTTGAACTGCTGAACACTTGTACTAGCTGACGAACTCGTGGACGACACCATTCACCTCGATCATGCTACACCCGGGCACCTTGGCCACTCCCTCCTCTCGCATCTTCCCCCTGACACCCAAGCCCCGGCCTACCTCGCCGTCGCGTGCAAGCACGCTTGCCGCGAGCACGTACGCGCCGCTGTCCTGTGGGTCGCATTCCACGGCTCGCCGCGCCGCACGCGCCCCCGCCTCTGCGTTGCCGTGCATGCGGCATCCGGAGAGCAGGGCGCCCCAAATGGCCGCGTCTGGCTTCATCGGCATTGCACCGATGGTGTCCTCCGCCTCCCGGAGCCTTCCGGCCCGGGCGAGCGCGTCGACAAGGCAACCATAGTGTTCGATTCCCGGCGTAACACCGTATTCCCTCGCCATTGACGCGAACAGAGCCTTCGCCTCGTCGGCCATGCCGGAATGGCCGTAAGCCATCAGCATCGCGATCAAGGTGACGTTGTCCGGTCTGAGACCGTAAGGCTCCAGCTCGGAGAACAAGGTGACCGCTTCTTGGCATTGCCCGTGCGCTGCCAGGCCAAGCATCATGGCGTTCCAGGACGACAGCTTGGCCAAGCCCTGCGCTCTCGAGGTGTCGAACACCTGGCGACCCTTGTGTATGGAGCCACACTTGCAGTACATGTCCACGAGGGCGGTGACCACTAGCCCGTTCATGGCCACGTCGTGCTTGTCTATGTACGCGTGCACCCACGCGCCCTGCTCCAGCGCGCCGAGGCTGGCGCAGCAGCCGAGGACGCTGACGAGCACGTTGGCGTTCGGCTCCACGCCGTCCACCTGCATCGCAGAGAAGAGGTCGACGGCGTCTTGGAACCTCGCGGCGCGGGAGTACGCGCTCACCATGGCGCTCCACGTCGCCACGGTCCTGGCCTGCATGCCATCGAACACCGCCCGCGCCTCGTAGACGCGCCCTGCCCTCGAGAGCGCCACGATCGCGCTGTTGCACGCCACGACGTCGAACACCTGGCACTGCCCGAAGAGCGCCAGCGCGTCATCCGCACGGCCACACGACGCGTACATGGCGATCATGGAGTTGCGTGTGTACGCGTCCCCGGCGAGGCCGAGCTTGAGCACCATGCCGTGGAGCGCCGCGCCGTCGTCGGCCCGTCCGAGGCGCGCGTATGCCGCGAACAGAGACGGGAACGTGCGCCGCTCCGGCGGCGTGGGCGACCGGAGCATGTCGACAAACAGCACCACGGCCGCGTCCGGACCGGGCCCGTCGGACAGCGCCCTTATGACGGTGTTCCACATGAAGGAGTTGGGCCTCGGGTGGTGCCTCACGATGCGCGCGGCGTAGGCAGCGTCGCGTCCTTCGGCGGCGCAGAAGGCGACGGCGCGGCTGGCGGCGATGGGGTCTTTGGCGAGGCCAGACTTGACGAGCGCGGCGTGGAGCTGGCGGAGGTGAGCCATGGTGGCGCATTGCGTGTGGAGGAGGGTGAGGGCCGGGTGTGAGGCAAGGAAGGCAGAGATGGATGGGGAGAACGGGAGGAGAGGGGAGGTGGTGGAGGAGGAAGCGCTTGCGGGCGATGGCGCCATTGCCATCCTTTGTACTCTGGTAATTGCTCGGGTTCTTTTTGGCTGTGAAGATGGTGATTGTGTGCCGTGTGCGCCATTGCCATGGCTTTCTTCGGATAAGGTCACCTCCTCAGTCCTCACTTGTGGCCTATCTTGTGCTTGCTTACCAGTATCTGGCTGGGCCAAATTAGGTTTGGGCTTTCACTCAAGTCTGGGCAGGCTCCAGTGGCAAAGTCAAATGGTATGTTGCATTTTTTTCGATAAAGGGAGTTTTTATTAACTCAAAACATAGCATCAAGAAGATACAAATCATGATGAGCAACAACCGGCCTCTGCATAGGTAGGATGCACATAGTCAAACACAACCAGTCTGAAAGAAAATAAAAAGCTGACATATCGGCACTAGTAGAGTCAAATAGGACCGTCACTATGCCTATGTCGGAGGTGTTGGGCCGATACGGAGTTTATGCTGCCACCCATGTTGGGAAAAAACCTCCATGGTCACTCGCTTCAATTGCGTACACACCGTCTTGAACAACGGTTGGAACTCCGTACGATGAAGCGTATACCACATACGAAACGATTGCGTACAACGGAAAATAACTTGCAAAGGAGAAGAGTTTTTGTCATTAAAAATCAGATCATTTCTATATAGTCAAAGCGACCAAAATAAGGCGTACGCTCCCACCCTTATTAGCATTTTGAATCTATAAGGAATACCGTCTAGCCAATGACCAAAAATATTGGCAACACCTGTGGGCGGATAAAAATTAGACGCTATTTGGATGATTGACCACGTAGAACGTGCAAACTTGCACTGGAAAAAGAGGTGTCTAATTGTCTCATCATGAGTACAAAAGCTACACTTCTTGCTTCCTTGCCAGTTGCGACGGGCGAGGTTATCTTTGGTTAGCACCACTCCCTTCCGAAGATACCACATGAAGATCTTAACTTTCAGTGGAATCTTCGATCTCCAAATTTTCTTGTTATTATCCACTGGGATCTCTGAATGCGTGAGCGCACGGTACATCGAGTCAACTGCAAAGGACCCAGATGTAGTGAGGTTCCAGTGGAACACATCTTGTCCTTGTGTCAGGTTAATCGTATCCAATCGGGACAAAAGATGTTGCCATGACACAAGACGGGGGCTAATCAAATCCCGCCTGAAAGAAATACCTGGTGGAAAGGAACTGGGCACCTGCGCAAGTTTCATTCTTATCGCGAACAATCCGGTGCAAAGCTGCATATTGTTCCCGGAGACTGGCATTGCCTAGCCAGGTGTCCTCTCAAAAACAAATCTCAGACTCATCTTTAATCGCGAAAGATCCAAACAAGAAAAGATGTTTCTTTGCCGCCATTAGACCCGCCCAAAAGTGTGAATCACCATGTTTCCAGTAGGCCTGAGACACAGCTTTTTGGCATACATACTTGTTGCGCAGCAGGGTTTGCCAAACGCCATCCTCAATAAGAAGTCTGAACAACCATTTACTAAGTAAGGCATCATTCTGGACTTGCAGGTCATGAATGTCAAAAATGGTAGCTTGCATATTCCTCATGTTGTAATAAGATAATCAGACTCGCAAAATAGCAAAAGTTCCACTCACAGCAACAAACATGCATCCATAAAAAAAATTCACAGTTCAGAAATAAGATAAATAATTGTCAATTTTGATTGTTCGACGTTGATTTCGGAATATCCAACAACATGATAACTAAGTGAAAAAATAAGAGAGTTCATATGACTTCTCAGACTAGGACGACATTCTTGAGCTAAGATCTCATACTTCACCAACCCCAGAGATAATGTAATGCACAGGAGTGCAACAGTAGAAAGAACTTATTGAAGAACAAAGTCTTAGTCAGTCCTCAGTGCTGCCTCCGTGTTCCACAGTACCTTTCTCATACCATTCCTTCAACAGAGATTGTGAAGAAACTCTATGGGAAAAGAATCGGTCCTCGCTGCTGCTTGCGGTTGGTGTCACTCTTACTTTCTCGGCATTTTGTCACAAAAAGCAGCATTTGCATCTACGCAGATCCTGCGGACCTTCAAACCACCTATCCCAAGACTGGTAAGCAGCTCCGGTAGTTCTGCAGTTACAGAAAAAATTAAGTCATTATTAGACTATGAGTTGACAAAAATGTTTAGATAATCCTATAGACAAACTAATAGGATATTTTTGTGGTTACTTACACAGGAAGTAGAGGGTCTGCTTTGCTTTCAATTGTTACCGCAAACCTAACAAAAGGTTAATAATGCAGTCAGCCCCCGGTCACCAATAATACACAGTGTAGGTGCTTTTTAAGCAGTAACACCATACAGTAAAATGTGAATTGATCAGAGTTTTTTCTGACACGTACTCATGCAGTGCTGTTGACACCTTATCCATTTTATTTAGCTCTTCAAGTTCCTCCTGTATGAAGTCCAATTGAGAACATCAGCAGTTTGGCAGAGAAGGGAATACCCATATCTTTTAAGGAAACAAACATCCTTACCAGTTGTAAGCAATTCCAGTGGCGGTGCCAGAATTAAAACCTTGTGATGTCAAGCTTTTCTAATGTAAATTTTTATAGACAAATTAAACAGGAACATAAAAATATCATACTTTACTACGAGCATATATTATGTAGCAGCCCTTTGAGATCATGCATATTTTGATTTGTTCGCGTGAAGGGGTCGGTATTAGACTCGAATACATCGGTTTCAACATATGTAGTGAGACAACAATACAACAGATCATCGCCTATTCCCGTTGCACAAATCAGACATGATATATTTCATCGCGAAAAATGCAATTCTTATTCTAAACAAAAACAACATCTTACTTCTTAATATTGCTAGCGAGAAAAAAAAAAGATAAGAAAGAGTATTGCAGTGTTGGCAGATAAAATTTACAAATAAAAAAAGTGGGAGAGTAGAGGGCCTCTTCCTGGTGTTGGATCGGATATAGAGTGCCGACTAGTGCCAAAGTAGTGATGGACAATGCGTGTTCAGCCATGGGTGGGTGGCTGGATGCTCGCCGGAGATCTCAGTCAGATCAGAGATCGTCAGCGTCGGACAAAGGACGGGAAGACGCACGCTGCGGCGGCTGTCGACGCTCATTGGATAGGCATGTGGTAGCTGGAGAAGTTGAAGGAGATCACGTGATTTGAGGATCAACTGTGAGGTTAGTTATTTTGAGTAAAACCGTGAGGTAAGTGATTTTGGACTTCTTACTATATGGCCCAGCAGTGGCCCAACTAGTCTTAACCCAAGCAAAATAGCATACGGTAGATGGGCCACGTAGTCAAATTCCCTTTCTGGTTTGTTCATTAACGTGGCATGCGGACCTGGGGGTCAATGACATACGAGAATCCTGTGTAGTCAATCGACTACACAGGTGTAACGTGGCTTCGCCAGCAATTGTATATTTCAAGAAATTCTATTGTGCCAGATATACAGATAATGATGTCAAGGACAGATACCTAGCCCATCAATAGCATCTATATTGTGAATCTCAAATGAACTTATTTTCAAAACTTGTGTTTTTTCCCCTGCTATGCAAGTAGCTTTCTCTGCTTGCATTCCTGAAATGTGGCACTACCGCACTAATGGAGAAGTTTGAGTGGGCTGTTCAAAATAAATTTACTATGACTGGCGCATCATCAGTTCTCACTTATTTGTACATAAAGATGGCGATAGTTCGTGTCCACCATTATCCAAACTATTTTGGAACACAACCACGCAGCACCACAAAACAACAAGTTGATTGCCCTTTGTTGATCAGAATGTTTTGATTATTTGATTGCCCTTTGCATGCGGGAGCATATGAGCCCGAGCTTTAACAAAAAATGAAAAATCTTTGGTGCTTAGCAACCAAAATAGGTAATACAGTTTGCTTAACACCCTTGGGATCTAATAAGTCAGCTCAATAATATTATTAATTATAGTTACTAGTCTGTGAACTCTCAGTCTCTCATAAATCCTTGCTAGTTTTACTGACTAGGTGGTACATACATGACTACTCACTTGAGTAGGGTAAGTTAAACAGTACAAATGTACAGAGGCCGATATGACATCCAATGATTAGAAATGGCAAAATGGGAAACTACAGGTCTCTCACTGGACCTGTAAAAATAATAACATAATTTCCCGCCAGAATAGATAAATATTTGGATGTGTTGTCAAACTGATTGCATATGTTAATTATTTTTATTTTTAACTATATTATAATAGGATGTCAGCAGTAGAATTTACCACCAGATAAGAACTATGTTAGTCCATCTTAATCAAGACTCAATACTCATATTTTTGACGGCGGACTCAATACTCATATCTTTTTCAAATTTGAACTTGCAAGAATACTTCATAAAAGAAAATACAATAGATTTAACAAAAGATGACAGAATAAGCAATGCCATGGCCCTGGTCCTTGAATCTAGATTATCCAGAACCATATAGTATATAGAAAACAAATGAACTTTATTCATGATGATATTCATCTGGCCTTTGATTGTAAGAACTTCAATAAATGAGAATTTGGAGTGATAAAGAAAATCCATCATTAATTATAACTTGAAATTGTAAATACAAAACGTTGTAGTTATATAATGAGCATTATAGAAACATAATTGATTAGAACTTAAGCACGTAACCAAATAACATACAGTAATAAGAAAATGTTTCTTTAGTTGTTCATAGAGCATGAAAATCTTCAGATTGCCAAAGCCCCCCTATAGAGCAGGGCATTTTGGAGACCGAGCTCCATGGAGCCCTTTATTTTGAAAATTTCAAAATTCATAAATTTTGGTTTCAAAAACTTCTGAAAAAAATACACATGTATGGAAGGATGTAAAGTGTATGTGTGAAAAAATTCAGGATGAAATACCTTGAATTGCGAGCTGCATAAAAAAAAACAAAATCATGAACTTTAAAGATGAACAGTACATATGCTAAAAAGCCTCAGATTTGTCTTTTTTGTGTAGCTCACGTTTTAATGTATTTCGACCTCAAACTTTGCACACATGTACATTATGTATCTAGGTATATGTGTATTTCTTTTCAGAATTTTTTGAAACTAAAAAGTTTGAATTTTAAAGTTTTCAAATAAAGGTCTCCATGGAGCTCGGTCTCCGTTTGGCATTTTCCCCTCCTATATAACTATATCATGTTGTGCTAGGGTGACAACCCAGTGTTCATTCGCTCTGCAAACTGACAAAGGGTGTAAAAATTACTACTTCCTCCGACCCATAACAAGTGTCGCAGTTTTGAACTAACCCCAGCTCAAACCCGCGACACTTATTTTGGATAAGAGGGAGTGGTACAACTTCGGAATAATAATCAAAGGTATTTTTTTTACATGTAAAAATAACCAAAGGTAAATAAACCAAAACTATCCAAGTTGGTCTTAACTTGTAAGAACTATACCAAAATAATATGAGTATTAGTTAAGCAGTTCCCTAGTTTACGGGCCGCATACCAACTTGTTACCTAAACTAATGAGCATCCAAACTGAAAACGCTTTACTACAGTACTTGTTTTAGCTGTTCCACATGAATAAAAAGACATATCTTGTGTTTGGGTAACCACGTTGATCCAGCGCCGATTTCTCCTTCCGATGACTTCTAACGATTGGATCTCGCACTGGCACGAACTAGTAGAAAACATGGCTCCCCATGCAACAGGTCCCCCGCAGGCCATAGCAGCCGCGCCTCACCCCATGTGCATCATCACTTGTTAATTCCTCAGCGGTACACTGCACAATCATTTGACGCGGCAGAAATTCGCTTTTGTTTTCTTCAGCACAGAAACTGGAAAGGATATAGCCGGAGTGCCGGACAGATCTGTGCATGTCAGAGAAAAGGCCCACGAAATACGAGTACGGAACTGAATATTTGCTGCAAGAAATCCTGAAGCAGGTGTGCACGACCAAGGGGACACCGAATGTGGACATGCCCTTTGACCGCTTTCTCCCCCTCCCCCACCCCACCCACCCCACCGGCGGCCCACCCCCTACCCCATGGGAGGCAAGGAAATGCAGGCGAGAGAGATGGACGCGCGAGAACCTCGGAGGTCAGCCATGACGAAGCTTTCGTGGTGCATGGTGAGGGATGGGGATCGATGAAGTTGCTACCCCAAACTAGTTTTCTATGCTTCAGAACATGGGGCTGAAAAGCAAAAAGCTTCGGTGCCGCTTTTCTGCAGGAGAATTACCGTTCTTAGGCCAACAATTTTCGAAACAAAGTCAAAGAAAAGGCCCAAAGATTCAAGAAAGCAACCACTTTTTTTCCCTTATAGTATATCGAAGACAAACTAACAATGGAAACAATATTCAGAGAGAAGATAACAACGGAAACGAGGGTGACATGGGCGGACCTCGAGGAAGCGTGCTTCTTGCTCGAGCTTCTTGAGCTCGGCCTGGATCCGGTGCCGGCCCCGCATGTCCCCCGCTTCCCCTCCACCCCCACCGACGTCGCCCGGAACCTGCATCGCCGCCAGAGGAGTGGTGCCGGCAGCGAGAGGACCTCCACTCCGCGCTGCTGGTCTGCTGGACGATGGCTCAGAGTCTATAGAATAGTGGGTGGGGCGGGCAGACACGCGCAACCAAGCGCAAACTGGCAGATGCGTGCGTGGGTTGGGCTGCAGTGCGAAGCGAACCAAACCAAGAGGTGTCACGGAATGCGCGGACGGCGGAAAGGCTCTTTCTTTTTCGTTTTCGAAAAGGTTTCCTTGTGACGACGACGGATGGACTAATAAAGGGGAGCGGTGGATCAATGTTTTGGCAGTCATATTCCGGATATGATTTTGTGATTTTGTGAAAGAAGGGTTGGTTTTGCAGACGATTTTGCGGATTATATAGCTTAAGGTTAGGTTTCCAAAAAACTACTCCCTCCGTTCCGATTTACTCGAACTAAAACCACGACGAGTAAATCGAAACGGAGGGAGTATCTGTTTTTTAAAATTCGCTGAAAACTATCACAAATTTGGTTTTCTATTTCAAAAAACACTGGTGATCGAATCATTAAGCTTTGACCGGATTTATGAAATATCGGGCCCATGCGTCAGGTCTACGCCAGCACTCGACAGACGGCGTGCCAATAACGGCCGTCACCCTGCACGGTCAAAACGGCTCGAGCCCCTCTCTCTCGGAGGCGCTCGCTCCCCTTGGTCGCTCACTCTCCTCTCTGTTCGTCTACTCAGCTCCACATCGCCGATCAGCGCAGTGCTCGTCGCAGGGGAGCATTCTGTCACCCTGGTCAAAAGGGCATGAGTCTCTCTCTCTTTCTATCTCTCTCTCTCCCTCTCTCTCTCGATTGCTCTCCCACTCCCCTCGGCTGCTCAGTCTCCCTATCTCTCTGGTCTCTGCTCAGCTTGACGTCACTGCCAACCTCATTGCTCGTCGCCGGTGAGCCATGCCGCCATGGAAGGACGGGGAGGAGAGCGCGGGCATGGACATGAGTTGCAGCATGGACATGGAGATGTAGGTATGTTTTTTTTCCGCACCTACGGTTAGGGTTGTGCAGTTTAGGAATTTTTTTATTTGAGCTATGTTTGACATGGATTTGAAAGATTATTTGACTCGTGTTAGTGCTAATGGTTGTAGGAGACCCCTGACACCATTCCTCACTCGTCAGCCAATCTTTTGTGGTGATGTTGTGGATTTGTCACCCAAGTGCATGCTGCACCAGCGGAGATTCCTTGGGTCTTTTGTGTGCAGGTGAGTTGGCGGTAGATGAAGCTGTCGACGTAGGTAAAATTGGGGTATTACCGAGCCGGTAAGAAGAGCCTTGACAACGAAGGCAAAGATATATTTTGCCGTTCGGAGAATGCGCTTGGGGACCCTGTTGGACCCGCCGGGCCATAGCCAGGGTTGTCAGGGGACACTACAAGAGACAGGTATGGGTCGCCTCCGGGAGGCCCCTCACGGGGCCCTTCCAGGAAGGCACTTGAACAGATCATCGGCTTGCCGGGAGGGCTGATTCGTGACCCTGGAGACCACACATGGGCCCGTACCCAGAAAACACTGCTACTAGCGCGAGGAAGTCTACCGAGGTTGAATGACTAGTCCTAGTTTGTGAGGTCTCCGCAAGGACCCTTGCGGCTCAAGCCATCTACGACGGCTACAATAAGATTCACCTACTACCTACGACCACTACAGTGGTAGTACCTCGCCACTGTTCAACGAATGCCAAAGGAGGCAGGTAAGTGTCCAGGGGTAACTCGCTGCCCCAGAAGGACGCCATCATCACTCGCGTGGACAGGCCAAGGACGACCATGCCCTGGTGGTACAAGCTACACCAGTCTACCCTAATATTTATCCAGCCAATCGGTGCATGCCTCCGGCAAGGTCTCCCTAGACATTATAAATAGGAGAGGTCAAAGCCTCACAAGGCATTGATCTTTTGGAGAGAAGAAGCAGTAGAGATCAACCTTTTCACCTTGTAAGAAACACATTGTAGCTCCATACCATTGCAATACAAAACAAAGCAGGAGTAGGGTATTACACCAAGAAGGTGGCCCGAATCTGGGTAGTTCTCTGTGTTTATTCGTAGTTCATCCACCATATTTGCTTATGACTTAGGTTCGCTGGACGTGTTCAGTCCTTGGCCGAACTCTCAAAGAGTTGTTGCTCACAGCTCATATGTAGGTTCTTAGAAAACCGACATTTGGCGCGCCAGGTAGGGGGCTGAGACGTTTCCAGCAGCCTAGGTCCACTTCCCTCGTTCCTTTGAGCGTTTGGACCATCATGCACTTCGTTGAGGATGGTGTGAGGCAGGATCCCTTGTCTGGTGGCGGGCGTCCAGGTGCATCAACCTGGGCAGGGTCCTTTCCCGCCGTGCCACGACAACGCCCTGCCCACCTCGGTGGCGCGCGGTCGTAGAGGCGCTGTGGGGGGGAGAGGGTCTCGTGCCCGAGGAACCACGAGCCCTTGAGGCCCACACTGACCTCTTTTCTACACCTCAGGCAGAGGCCTAGAGAGAAGCTCAGGGGCTACATCGCTCGCTTTCGCCAGCTCCATGCGTGGACCCGAGGCATTTCAAACACTGTTGTCATTGCGGCGTTCTTCGTGAGCATCCGCAACCCTGAAGTCCGCGCCGAACTCGCAGTGCAGGCGGTGAGAACCATAGCCGATCTCTACCGCGTCGTGCGGGAGTGTGTTCAGTCCTTGGAGGCCGATATCCTCCCCGGGTGTCACCGTTTCCGTCGCGCCATGCCAGTTCTCCAAGGAGCGGTTGTTCCCGTGAATGGGATTGAGCAGGCCCGTTCGGCCTCACGGGAGGAACCCGCCACCTCGAGTGCCCCCGCTCGAGGTGGCTCGGTTGTCGCGCTGGCCTCCCTTTGGCAGGGGCACGTCCGACAACGTCTCCGTCAAGGCGGATCTCTCTGCAGCATAGGTCAAGGGCTACGCCGAATCTCCTGGACCATGGCGACGTGCCGCCAAGAGATCACTAACGGCGGGGGTACCCAATTACGAATGCCAGGACTAGATCAGAACTCATTGTTTTGTATCTAAAAAGCTAAGTACTCTACCAAGCCATGTACTCGGGTTCTCCCCCGTCAAAAGGAGCGTCATGACATGCCCTAGCTATGTACCAATGTAGCCTTGTTCCCTTTCCCCGCACTTGTACGCCCCGTGTGTAGTCACCGAGTCGGGAAAAAGTGGCACAAGCACCCCAGCGCCCTTGCGCTTAAGTTGTTTCTTTCCCGTATTCGTACAATGTGTAATCAGTCCCGACAGTGAAACGGGGGCTTCCTGGGAAATTTCACCACGTGACACGTTCCCGGGAATGCTCTGTCATCTTAAGAAGCAAAACATATATGCTGCGTTCCGGACGCGCTCCAACGTACATGCGTCACATTGTTCTTATCATCGGTGGCAGTTACTCTGGCTATGTGGGATCATACTGATTATGCTACAGGTTTCCAAAAGAATGACACACGCATGCACTTAGTAAATGATATACATGATTCCAGCAAAAGATTCTTCAAGTTCTTACATACTAAGACAAGCGTACTTAACAAAACCTATCATACTACCATGTAGCCCTGCTACTCAACTTGCATCCAGGACCAGCAGAAGCTCAGACCGCCGAAGATGCAGGGTTTACTCCAGCCGAGCTCAGAGGTCGCCGTATTCTCCTTCTTTCTCCTCCCGCACCATTGCGGACACATGGCCCTCAACGACCGCGCCAGGTCCTCGGGCGCCGGATCCTCCATGATGGCGTCCACGGGGAAGAAGGGGTCTCAGTGGTGAAGCAATGAGAGGATGCGCGAGGCCACCACCATGGTAGCCCGCGCCTTCTCCTCCTCCATGTTCTCATGCACCCATCTGCGAAGATGGGTCAGCTCGTCAGCCAGATGGCTGAAGAAACCAACAAGATCCACCACCCGATGCTTGTTGAAACCAGCATCGTGGTGGTATGGATTGAGTCCAAGGGCGGGCATCAGCCCGCTCATGAGGCGGTAGATCTCGTGCATAGCCTGGTGATGATTGTCAATCTCCGCCAACGTGCCGCCGAGGCGCTCCTGGATCTCTTCCCGCTGGCGATTCTCTCGCGCCGCCAGGCAGGCCATCTGGAGCGTCTCCTGGGAGAGGTTGTCCCTCACCTCGTGAAGCTCATCTGTGATCTTATGGAGCCACACGCGAAGCTCCCGATTCTCCCACTCGTGCCGTGTCAACATGTCGAGGGCACGGGTGCGAACGTCGGCCAAAATGGTGTCCTTCTCTGCCAGCGCTGCGTCCTTCGCCATCAGCTCACCTTTCTTGGCGGCTAGCTCACGGTTTAGCCTCTCCACCTCGCAAGCAAGAAGGTGTGTTGTTGGGGATATAACCCCACGGTATGACCCGCCCATTCAGGGCTGAGTTATCTAGTGGCGACTTGAGGAACAAGATTGTT
Source organism: Thinopyrum elongatum (assembly GCA_011799875.1). NCBI lineage: Eukaryota > Viridiplantae > Streptophyta > Magnoliopsida > Poales > Poaceae > Thinopyrum > Thinopyrum elongatum. Next base: position 467,106,638 of record CM022301.1, on the reverse strand, counting down.
ATATGGGCCACGATGACTATGAAGCTCAGAGCCCAAAGGGCGACTCGTGGAGCGGGCCGGCTCATGGCCCGTGCCTGGTATGCCGGCTTGATAAGAAGACAAAGAAGTTTCCTTACTTGGGAAGTAAGATAAGTAGGAAACAAATGAAGGCACGGGTTGTATTACGACCCGGACTCTGTTGTAAGCCCAGGGCCTCGACCTATATATAAAGGGGAGCCCCTGAGGCAGAAAGATGAAGCAACAAGCTCTCGAGTACTAGGATAGCCAAGTTGCACCCTTGTAATTGAGATCATCATCATCAATATCAAACAAGCAGAAGTAGGTTATTACCTCCATCGAGAGGGGCCGAACCTGGGTAAACCCTTGTCTCTCGATTCCGACCAACCCCCTTCAAGCTACTACCTCGCGGCGATGGCCTAGCGGCTAAGTTCTTTCACGAGGACATCTGCCATGACAAAACTACAACAGTTGGCGCCCACCATGGGGCTATCACTCAGTGGTGTTGATTTCATGGAGGGAGCTCTCCCAGGGATCGAGGGATATGCGATCGGCCGCATGACCAACAGTCTCCGCGGAAAGCTCTACATCGATGATCCAGGCTGGGGCCCTGAGGCTGATTCAATCGAGTACGGGTACCGGGTCCCCTTCGGCAAGATCCATGTCTCCATTGGCCAAATCGGCAAAACAGGACCCGGGCTGGACATATGCACCCACATCGTCGAGCTGGCTTGGCGCACGCAACGCGCTTGGGCTCCAACCCATCGGAACCATGTCTTCGTCGGCTTCACTCAGGGGGTCGAACTCGCGGACAACTCCGCATCTGGTGGGGACACTCTTGTCTACTCCGATGGCGAGTCATCAGTCGGGGATACCAAGTCAATTCTCCCGCTGTACGGTGGCAGACTTGGGGGCTACTCCGATGATGAGCCGGCCACGATCGATCATGAGCCGCCCCGTTGGACCACCATCTACATGGCAGGCACTGCGCCGGCTCTTGACTCTACTGCAGCAGATGCCATGGGAGGAGCCGGCGCTTCAGCAACAGATCCAAGCGCGTCTGGCCCGGTCAAGCCACCAGCTCAAGTTCTTTTATAATTAGTCACCTCGTTGACAACGCTCCTAGAGTTGCCGCTAATGGCAGAAAACCAGGTGGAGCGCAATGCGGAGGTAGTTAAAATTCGCGAGCAGATGGCTAAAGCTCAGGAGGATATCAACGCCGAGAATGCTCGCATGGTGGAGCTACGAACCTAGATTCACAATGAGGCAGAGGGCCTGAGGACAGAGGCTTGACGCATGGGTCTACGATAGAACGCCTTAGATATGGTTCATCGGAGGAGGCACATGAGCCGTCTGCTCCCCAATCTCGAGCCCATGTGTTTGTTCAACACGCCTGCACCGGGGGATGGGACAAGCACCCCAGGGGCTCCAGTTATACCTCAGCCAGACCGGGTTGTACCCCAAGATGGAGGTGCATGGCTGCCTCCGGCTCAGCCTCGTCAGCCGGCTCAGCAGCGCCAACTCGGGCCGGCCCAACATCCACCACCTGTCCGAACGACTCCAGACCGTTTTGTGACACCGACGGGTCATTTCTCCAATCCCGTTGATAACTTGTTAGCAATAGCTACCTACCTCGCCACGCTTCCGATCACAGGGAATACCCCGGTTGAGATCGAGGTCCTAAACGCCATCAAGATGTTGAAGACTGCGGTTGCCCAGAAAGCAAACTACTACAGTCAGCAGCGACTCCACTCCACCATGCATCCAAGCCGCAGTAGGAGCTGCCATGCTGAGTCACCCGCAGTCTCTAGCAGTGCCCAACGGAGACGCGAGTAGCCGCGTGACCTGCCTCGGCATGGAGCCCCAGACACTCAGGAGATCGTCAACACAGCCCGGGCATGACGGGAAGCAGAAGCAGCTAACACGGCGGCTCAACCATCGCCCACTTCAACTCCTTTGGCCTCGCAGGGTGTCAGATCGAGTACCAGGACCATTGGAATTCCGTGTCTGGTGTCGGCTCTACGGAATGAGTGCATGCCTAAGGATTTCAAATGTCCTCTCAAGGTGCCCAATTACACGGCAGATCTCGAGCTAGCTGCTTGGATCGAGAGTTTTGAGATTTCCATGGACATGCTGGATGTCAGTGACGCGGTCTGTGCAAAATATTTAACCATGATACTAGAGGGGCCAACTCGTACTTGGCTGAAGAACCTGCCCCCAACTCCATCAACACTTAGGTTGAGCTGAAGGAAAGTTTTATCAAAAACATTCAAGGGACTTGCAAACGCCCAATGATGGTCGTCGACTTACAACATTGTGTCCAACGTGATGGAGAGTTGGCTCATCATTGGTCGCGTCGGGTTGCTGATATTATCCACTCTTCTGACAGCATAATGGCGGCTCAGGTTGTTTTGATCCTGGAGAAGAATTGTCATTTTGATCCCCTTGTTCAGAAGCTTGGGCGGCTCAAGCGAAAGGTGCAGGACATGGGCGAGTTCATGGATGTCCATGAAGGTCCCTAGTCCGGATGACGATCAGACTGGCAAGGGTAAGAAAAATAGTGGTGGCAAGGGCCAGCAGCAGAATCACCCCGGGTACAATGGCAACAACGGCAATCAAGGCAATAGCGGAAAGCGCAAACACCCGGAAGGCTGCTCAGATTTTGTTGCCAACACCAACACTGGTTTCAAGGGCCAGAGACGGAACAACACCGAGAGGTCATTCAATGCAAATAAAGCTTGTAATTTCGAGGAATCCCTCAAAGGCTCGTGTCCCAAGCACACTACCCAGGATTGGCCGGCGAACCACTCTTGGGAAAACTGTTTTATTATGCAGCAATTTCGCAACCAGGCTTACCAGAATCACCAAGGTGGCGGTGGTGGAAACCAGGGGCAGCCTGGAGCTGGTGGCTCAGGGTCTAGCTTCCCTGGAGCCGACTCATCTGGTGGTTTTCAGAACCCCGGTTACCAGGGATCAGGCAGCTCAGAATCTGGCAACAATGGTGGAAATCAGCGATCTGTCCAAGGCGTTCAGCAGCAGGGTAACCAGTCAGGGTTTCAGAGCAACCCCAAGCAGTTAACAGTGGACAGTACCACGTCTTTACGACTAGCACTTGCAAGCAGGATCGCAAGCTCCAAAATCATGCTGTCAACATGGTCGAGCCAGCAGTTCCAGAGTACTTGAACTGGTCAGAGCAACCAGTCACCTGGAGTAGGGTGGATCATCCTCCCTGGGTTGAAAATCTCGGTTGTCCTGCTTTGGTGGTGGCGCCTCAAGTCGATGGTTATAAGCTCACTAAGGTACTTATGGACGAAGGAAGCGGCATCAACATCTTGTACTATGATACCTTCAGGCGCATGAACTTGTCAGAAAAACAACTCCTTCCATCCTCGACCGTTTTCCACGGGATCGTTCCCGAAAAGTCTACCTACCCCATCGGGCGGATTAATCTGGAAGTTGCATTTGGTGATGAGTACAATTACAGAACGGAGTTTCTGACATTTGAGGTGGTCAAGTTCAAAAGCCCATATCATGCTTTCTTTGGGCGGCCGGCTTACGCTTGTTTCATGGCCCGGCCCTGCTATGTTTATCTCAAGCTCAAGATGTCTGGGCCAGAAGGAACTATCACAGTTGATGGCGACAGGAGGATTGCTCGCGAGCGTGAAGAGGGGGATGTGACTTATGCTGAATAGGCTTGCGCAGCAAAGGAGCTGAAGTTTTATACATCCAATGTTGACCCGGCCAACATGACCCCCCCCGAAGAAACCCACCACAGAGTCTGATCCCCCGCTCAAGTTTAAGTCAGTCGAGGACACGAAACAAGATGACTTCACCCCTGGTGACTCGTCCCAACATTTCACTATTGGGACTGGCATGGATCCCAAATAGGAAATCGCGCTCATTGAATTCATCCGTGAGAATTAGGACATCTTCGCATGGAAACCTTCTGACATGCCTGGTGTACCGAGAGAATTCGCTGAGCACCACCTCAATGTTGATCCTAAGATGAAACCAGTCCGGCAATACCTTCGTCATTTTAATGAGGAGAGACGCAAATCTATCAGGGAAGAAGTGGCCTGGCTCCTAGCTGCCGGGTTCATCGTGGAAGTATTTCATCCCGAGTGGCTGGCCAATCCAGTGCTTGTTCTGAAGAAAAACGACACTTGGTGTATGTGTGTTGATTACATAGATCTTAACAAGGCTTGTCCCAAAGACACATTTGCCCTTCCCCGCATTGACCAGATCATCGATTCCACATATTGTTTTCAGAGTTTATGTTTCCTGGATGCTTACTCCGGCTATCATCAGATAAAGATGGCTATTGAGGATCAGGAGAAGACGGCCTTCATCACACCCTTTGGGGCTTTTTGCTATGTCTCTATGCCTTTTGGGCTTAAGAGTGCGGGAGCTACTTATCAGCGCCGTGTACAGAATTGTTTTCACAATCCGATTGGATGCAATGTTCATACCTATGTTGATGATATTGTGGTCAAGTCCCAAAAGAAGGAAACACTGCTGGATGACCTCAAGGAAACCTTTGACAATCTTCGGGTTTACAAGATGATGCTTAATCCAGCCAAATGTGTTTTTGGCATTCCTGCAGGTAAACTGCAAGGTTTTCTGGTGTCAGAACGGGGTATAGAAGCTAATCTGGAGAAAATCAAGGCGGTGACTTCTCTGGCTAAGTCGGCCAACATCAACGATGCCCAGCGTATGGGTCGGTCGAATTGCTGCGTTGAGCCGGTTCATCAGCCGCCTTGGAGCGAAGGCGATTCCTCTGTACCAGATGCTCATGAAGACAGACAACTTTGTCTTGAGTGATGCTTCTAATGATGCTTTCGAGGCTCTCAAGAAGCAGTTGGCTGAGCCGCCCGTCCTTGTTGCTCCTATTGACAAAGAGCCTATGCTCCTGTACATCGCTGCTAATAACAAAGCAGTAAGTGTAACAGTTGTCGTAGAGTGCAAGGAGGCTAGGAAGGAATATCCAGTCCAATGGCCGGTTTACTATATCAACGAAGTTTTGACAGAGTCTAAACAACGATATCCACATTGGCAAAAGCTGGTTTTTGGTGTTTTTATGGCTAGTCACAAGTTGAAGTATTATTTCCAAGAACACCCCATCACTGTGGTTAGCACAACCCCTTTAGGAGACATCATCCAGAACAGGGAAGCCACATGCCAGGTTGCTAAGTGGGCAATCGAGCTTGGACCACATCATCTTAAGTATGTAATGATTGCTTGTATCCACGTCGGTATATCCCCAAAGAGGAAGGGATGATGCAGCACAACTACGGTAGGTATTTCCCTCAGTTATGAAACCAAGGTTATCGAACCAGTAGGAGAACCAATCTACACTATGTAAACGGTACCTGCACACAAAGAACAAATCCTCGCAACCCAACGCGTAAGAGGGGTTGTCAATCCCTCTCTGGTAAAATATAGATTAAATAGTATGAGTTTGGATAAATAGATCTGAATAAAACACAAAATAAAAGATGCAAATAAAAAGTGCAGAAAGGTATTTTTGGGTTTTTGGAATAATAGATCTGAAAACAAAAGCAAATAAAAAGTAGATCGGAAAGCAATATGATAAAAGATAGACCCGGGGACCATAGATTTCACTAGTGGCTTCTCTCGAGAAAATAGCATACGGTGGGTAAACAAATTACTGTTGGGCAATTGATAGAAGATCAAATATGTTGGGAAACATTGCATGGAGAACAAAAAAATTTCTACGCACACGCAAGATCTATCCATGGAGATGGATAGCAACGAGAGGGGAGAGTGTGTGTACGTACCCTCGTAGACCGTAAGCGGAAGCATTTAGTAACGCGGTTGATGTAGTCAAACTTCTTCGCGATCCAACCGATCGAGTACCGAACGTACGGCACCTCCGCGTTCAGCACACGTTCAGCTCGGTGACGTCCTTGCCTTCTTAATCCAGCAAGACGGCGAAGTAGTGGATGAGTTCCGACAGCACAACAGCATGGTGACGGTGATGGTGATGCTATCTCCGTAGGGCTTCGCCTAAGCACTACGAAAATATGACCGAGGGACGAAACTGTGGAGAGGGGCGCCGCACACGGCTAAGAGATTGTCGTGGGCTATGTGTGGCGCCCCCTCCCACATATATATAGGTGGGGGAGAGGGGACGCAGCCAGGAGGCACCCCAAGTGGGGCCGAATCCCACTTGGGCTCCTGCCCCTAGCCGCGCCCCCCTTGCCATGTTTGTGTGCAGGAGGAAGGCAGGGGGAGGTGGCGCCCCCCTTTCCTTTCTCACATGAGGAGGGAAAGGCAGGAGGGCCAACCCTCCCCCTTTCCTTCCCCTAGGGCCGGCGGCCAGGGAGAGGGCGTGCCAGCCCCCTTGTGGGCTGGTGTGTCCCTCCCCTTGGCCCATTAGGCCCATAGACCTACCGGGGGTGTCCGAAACCCCTTCCGGCGATCCGATGACTACCAGGTGCACTCCGAAACTCTTCCCATGTCCAAATAGTATTGTCCTATATATCAATCTTTACCTCCGGACCATTCCGGAGCTCCTTGTCATGTCCATGATCTCATCCAGGACTCCGAACAACATTTGGTCACAAAATCATATAACTCATATAACACTATATCGTCAACGAACGTTAAGCGTGCGGACCCTACGGGTTTGAGAACTATGTAGACATGACCGAGACACCTCTCCGGTAAATAACCAATAGCGGAACCTGGATGCCCATATTGGTTCCTACATATTCTACGAAGATCTTTATCGGTCGAACCATATGACAACATACGTAATTCCCTTTGTCTGTCGGTATGTTACTTGCCCGAGATTCGATCGTCGGTATCTTCATACCTAGTTCAATCTCGTTACCGGCAAGTCTCTTTACTCGTTCCGTAATACATCATCTTGTAACTAACTCCTTAGTCACTTTGCTTGCAAGGCTTCTTATGATGTGTATTAGTGAGAGGGCCCAGAGATACCTCTCCGATACACGGAGTGACAAATCCTAATCTCGATCCATGCTAACTCAACAGACCTTCGGAGATACCTGTAGAGCATCTTTATGATCACCCAGTTACGTTGTGACATTTGATAGCACACAAGGTATTCCTCCGGTATCCAGGAGTTGCGATCTCATAGTCAAAGGAATATGTATTTGACATTAAGAAAGCTGTAGCAATAAACTGAACGATCATATGCTAAGCTAATGGATGGGTCTTGTCCATCACATCATTCTCCTAATGATGTGATCCCGTTATAAAATGACAACACATGTCTATGGTTAGGAAACCTTAACCATCTTTGATCAACGAGCTAGTCTAGTAGAGGCTTACTAGGGACACGGTATTTTTTTATGTATTCATACATGTATTTAAGTTTCCGATCAATACAATTCTAGCATGAATAATAAACCTTTATCATGAATAAGGAAATATAAATTAACAACTTTATTATTGCCTCTAGGGCATATTTCCTTCAAAATAATCATGACGATATCCAAGGAAATGATCATTATATAGGCATCACGTCCAAGATTAGTAGACCGAAATGATTCTGCATCTACTACTATTACTCCACACATCAACCGCTATCCAGCATGCAACTAGTGTATTAAGTTCATGGGGAAACAGAGTAATGCAATAAGAATGGTGACATGATGTAGACAAGATCTATTCATGTAGGAATAGACCCCATCTTGTTATCCTTAATAGCAACGATACATACGTGCCTCGCTACCCCTTGTGTCACTGGGTGAGGACACTGTAAGATCGAAGCCATCACAAAGCACCTCTTCCCATGGCAAGAACAATCGATCTAGTTGGCCTAACTAAACCAACGATTCAAAGAAGAAATACGAGGCTATAAGTAATCATGCATATAAGAGATCAAAAGAAGACTCAAATAATATTCATGGATAGAAACTGATCATCAACTCGATCTTCATCGGATCCCAACAAACATACCGCAAAAAGTCATTACATCAAATAGCTCTCCAAGAGACCATTGTATTGAGAATCAAAAAGAGAGAGAAAGCCATCTAGCTACTGCCTACGGACCCGTAAGTCTATGGTGGACTACTCACGCATCATCGGAGAGGCACCAATGAGGATGATGAACCCTTCCATGATGGTGTAGATTGGATCTCGTGGTTCTGGAACTTGCGGCGGCTGGAATTGTGTTTGGTCTGCTCCCCTAGGGTTTCTGGAATTTCTGAGGATTTATAGAGTGAGAGGCGGTGGAGGAGACCCCTGTGGGCCCCACAACCCATCAGGGCATGCCTGGGTGTCCTGGCGCGCCCTGGTATCTTGTGGGCCCCATAGGCCTCCCCCAGGTGCTTCCTTGGCTCCCAAGTTGTCTTCTGGTCCAAAAAAAATCTCCAAAAAGTTTCGTGGCATTTGTACTTCGTTTGGTACTGATATTCTGCGAAGTAAAAAACAAGAAAAAAAATAGCAACTGGCACTGGGCACTATGTCAATAGGTTAGTCCCAAAAAATGATATAAAGTTGCTATAAAATGATTGTAAAACATCAAAAAATGATAATACAACAGCATGGAACAATAAAAAATTATAACTACGTTGGAGACGTATCAGCATCCCCAAGCTTAATTCCTGCTCGTCCTCAAGTAGGTAAATGATAAAAACAGAATTTTTGATGTGGAATGCTGCCTAACATGTTCATCACATATTCTTTTCTTTTGTAGCATGGACATTTGGACTTTTAGATGATTCAACGCAATAGTCTATATTTGACATGAAGACTTCAATACTCAAGCATATCAATAAGCAACCATGTCTTTCAAAATATCAACACTATAGAAAGTTATCCCTAGCCCATCATGCTCAATCATTGATCCATTCATGAAACACACTCGAATATTAGCTACATCCAATGCTCAAGTACGATCATAGTGCCCCTTAGTTGGTGCTTTATAAGAGAAGATGGAGACTCAAATAAAAATAAAAATTGCATAAAGTAAATAGATAGGCCCTTCACAGAGGGAAGTAGGGATTTGTAGAGGTGCTAGAGCTCAAAGCAAAAATTGAGAGATAAAACATTTTGAGAGGCATGCTTTTCCCGTCAACGAAAATGACCGAGTAATTCCCAACACTTTCCATGCTAGATATATCATAGGTGGTTCCCAAACATAAAATAAAGTTTATTACTTTTTCCATCATTCTTTCACACTCCACGGCAAGCCGTATCCATGGGTACCGTCCATACAAACACTTTCCAAGGAATTTATTATTTGACAACATAAAGTAAATTCATTATTTTTCATTTCGGGATTGGGCATCCCTATCACCGTCGTGCTCTCGTGCAATGACAAGTGAATAAACACTCATCTTGAGGATAACACATCTAGCATGGAAAATATTGGCCACCCCCTGTCGCTTCATGAGCGGTACGGGCACACAAAAAGGAAATTCATTTTGAAAATTAGAGTTGGCACATACAAATTTGCTTAGAATGGCACGAAAATACCGCATATAGGTAGGTATGGTGGACTCATATGGCAAAACTGGGTTTAAGGGTTTTGGATGCACAAGTAGTATTTCTACTTAGTACAAGTGGAGGCTAGCAAAAAGATTGAGAAGCAACCAACCAAAAAACAAAAAATCTCATAAATGGGCATTAAGCATAACTAACACCGAATAATGCACCACAAGTAGGATGTAATTTCATTGCGTAATTATTGACTTTCGTGCTTGCATAGGGAATCACAAACCTTAACACCAATATTCTTACTAAGGCATGATTACTCACCAACATGACTCATATATTACTATCATCATATCTCAAAACTATTACAAGGAATCAAGTTTAATTTGTCCAATGATCTTCATTAAAGTTTTTATTATATCCTTGTTGAATATCTATCACTTTGGGACTAGTTTCATATATTGCAATTGCTTTTGACAAGCTCAAACAAATTTAAATGAAGAACATGAGCATAAAAATTTCATCTCTCAAAATAATATAAGTGAAGCATGAGAGAATTTCTTCAAAAAATTTACTAACCCTCAAAAAAATCTAAGTGAAGCTGAGAGTATTTCTTCAAAAATAATAAAGCACAGTGTGCTAAAAAAGATATAAGTGAAGCACTAGAGCAATTCCATGTAGGAGATATGCCCTAGAGGTAATAATAAATGTTATTGATTATCTCCCTGTTCATAATTAGGTTTATGTTCCATGCTATAACTGCTATGGTTCTCGAGTCTGCAAATAAAACGAGGCTCGGAGGAAGACTCATATGCACGTGTGGAATAATAAACGATAAAATGTATTCCTAGTCAAGCCTCTATGACTGGCTCAAGTATTGCATGATGATCCTGTTTTCCTGATCATGGGCATGACTATGCTAGCAATTTTGAGGGCACAATGTTAGCAGAACATTTGTGTTGAATCGACCCGATTGATGTTATGCTATGAGATTCTTTCGTCACAAGTTAATGGTTAATAACACAGAGATGGTTAATGTTTGCATGATTCCTTAGACCATGAGAGTATCGAGTTTCTTCATGCTTGCTTCATGAACTTTGGGGTTTGTTAAACGTCATCCGTAAATGGCTGGCTATTACGACGGCTTACGAGTTCATGGAAAAGTGTGTCAAGTAACTTGATAGCTCAAGATTGGGATTTGCTCCTCCGGCGATGGAGAGATATCTCTGGGCCCTCTCGGTGTTACGGTATCCATCATCGTCTGGCCAGACACTTTGTGATTTGATCACGGGGATGCCGGAACACGGGAACGAGAAAAGAGAACAAATATCGGTAACGAGGTAACTGGCATAGTGGACAAGTTGTTGACCCACGGGGATGCCATCATGTCTCACCTCGGGTATTTGTAACATATCGCGAAGCAACACGAATAGCACACGGCAACTGGAGGTTCACTCGAATATTCATTCGTGTGGGTATAGGGGTCAATATGGGTGTCCACGGCTCCGATGTTGATCATTGATCGGAAGGGGTTCCATGTCATGTCTATACTTCACCGAACCTATAGGGTCACACGCTTAAGGGTCATCTATCTGCTGAATACTAGACAGGGAGTCTGAGAGAAAATCACCGAAAAAGTTTCGGACACCGAAAAGTTTCGGACAGCGGAAAAGTTCCGCAGAGAGAGGTCACCGGATGAGTTCCGGTGAAACTGAAAAGTTGTTTCAGGGGATACCATTAAGTAAAAATGGTTTCGGCACATGCCTGATAATTCTTGGAGGATACCAGAATCATTCTGGAAACTTCTGGGAATTTTCTGGAAGAAAAACCGGAAATGTTCCGGGGCTGCCGGAACCGCTTCAGATGCTTTTCGCAGATGAAATCACTAAAACTGGAATTGTTCCAGAACGCATTGAAAATTATTTTAGTGGGTACTGGAAATGTTCTAAGCCCACATAAATATTTTCAGTTCGAACGGACGCTGAAAAATGTCGTCGTGAATAGTGAAAGTGCTTTTTGGGAATTTTATGGAAAGCACCTTTTGGGAATTTCCCAAAAGGCTTCTAGAATGCCTTAGGCACTAAGGAAGCCCCCTTGGGGGGTCCCCCAAGGGTGTGGCCGGCCAAGCATGGTGGAGCTCCTTGGAGCTCCACATGGCACCCCTTTTATCTTTATTCTTTTGTGGAAAGGCATAAAGTTGGGGTACTTTGGGGTTTTTTTTGTATGACATCTTTACCCCTTGGCTATCCTATAAATAGAGGTGGAGGGGCAGCCCTCCACACTCATCCCTTCTCACATACATGCCATTGCAATGATCTGGCTTCTCTCTCCCTCCCACGAAAAGAGTTTCGTAGAGCTGAAAGGCTGTCTGGGTTCCGGTGGGAACTAGTTCTGGACGGCGAAGCCCTGCCGGATAGATGACACCGTATGTGTGCAACTCTGTAGAGAGGTCGTAGTTTCGATCTTAGTGCCCGAGGGGCTGTTCAAGAGTGCCTCCCGAAGGGCTGTCCAAGTGACGGTCCGAGTTCTGTGAGTCCTCCCGAAGGGCTGTCCGTGTGACCGTTCGAGTTTCGAAGGTCCTCCCGAAGGGCTGTCCACGACATCGTCTGGGGGACTGTTCGACAGCCTCCCGGAGGGCTGTCCGAAGGGAAGACGAGGGTATACATCCTCGCGGTTGGGAGGTTGTAAATCCTAGCTGCGGGGATCTGCACCGCCGATCGTCATCGACTCTACTTCCGCTGCGCTTCGAGTCGGTAACGAAAATGATCAAACCTTGTATGCAGTCTCCATAGTGGTCCTGGGCTGGTGCGTAGGTCAGAAATTTTTTGTTTTCTGCTGCGTTACCCTACAGTGGCATCAAGAGCCGTGCTATGCGTAGATGCAGGTCGCGATCTAGAATACATAGTGATGTATGGGTGTTGCACAATATAATTAGGTAGTAGATGAATTCTATTACTGAAAATTATTTGTGCGGGTAGCAGATGAAATCTGTTACCCGATATTCTTGTTGCTTCCCTGGAATTTGCATATTTCTGATCTTGATAACAGCATGGTGGAGTTTCAAAGTTCTGGCAATCCGCGATCCTGATTGATCAACGAAGTGCTAACAGTTCATTGAATTCCACCGTAGTTAAAAGGAAAGATGAAATTTCGTAGACAAAAGGGCAATGCAGATATGATCTACACGGGGGTCATGCGTATGACGAAGTTTAGTATGGGGCTCGAGATTTTATTATGTCGGTTTTCATACACCCTGGAAAGTTAATCTAGCGACTTGAATTATCATACTTGATGATGGACGTTGGTAGCTTCGGTTTGTTTCGAAACCTTAGAAGCCACGAAAAACTAGTTTTTTGCATGAACCAATTAGAGGCGTCTAACTTGGTTTGCAGGAGGGTTTACATGTGCATGTGATGTGGTATAGCGGTGCTCATAATAATTTGATTATGTATGAGATGACTATATAATGTAAATTGATTAACATGACCTGCGTGTCATGATTCGGCATGATGGCTGGAGCCATATGATTGCACTTTAAATGACCTGTGTGTCAACCTTGTGTAATGCATTATTTTATTAGCTATAGAGATAGCAATATTATCTGCTGCATCGACAAGGTGGTGGCAATCTTCGCGAAGGTGATCACCGACGTGAATGCCGAAGACGAAGGAATACAAGACTTCTCCGTCAGAAAGGGCTATACCATAACATGCTATTATGAATTGCCTGAGATGTTTATCCCTTATGTTGCACCCTTCTTGATTGCGCGGTAGTCGCTTTTATTAGGGTGATCTCTCACAAAAATATCAAGTAGTTAGTGTTCTCCCAAGTGTAGCACCGTCACGGCACCTAACTTTTCGGGGTATCACATGCTAACATGGGTACGAACGATTAGGGATGTGTGAGGCGGGTGAGTTGAGACCTCGCAGCGAGATCACTTGGTTGTCTTGACGTTCAGGCATGAAAGTCATGAGCTCGAAACACACACATCGAAAGATGAACAAGAGTCACATAGAGATGTGATTGGCAAGTTTGCCTACCGATTGAGATTTTCGTCATCAGTGATGCTACCATCAATGGCGTTGAATTGAAATGCGGATCTTGAATCACTCACAATCAATTATGAGAGATATTGATTTGAGTGGGAGCGCACTGTAGAATTAATTCTTTTAATTCTCCGTGCAATTAATTTTGAACACTGTCTAAGTGTGATTTGCATAATAGTTGTAGAATAATGGCTCGCATTTCCACCTTCCCTATTAAAATTGAATAGCTGTTAAATATCTGGTTAAAACTTTACAGTTGGTAACGTAATGTGAGGATTGTCCTCAAGAGTGCCGAGAAGGACTTTGTCCTATCGCATACTTTTGGTATTCTCTCGCTTATGCTATGGATCATGTGACTCTCGTCCGTTGATCCAAAAGCTAGAATTCCATTTCAGTCAAGCGCAATATGTTTGTTTCCATGAGACCCAAACTTTGAATGTTTGGATAGTTATGTGATATTCATGGAATCTGAAAATTATTTTCAGAGACAGACAAAGGCTAAAAGATATGAGATATCCAAAGCAATGTTTGTTTGCAAACTATTAGTAAAGGAGTTTACTATGCATTAGACTGATAAGAGAGGGATCCAGAAGAACGCCTGTCATATGATGAAAGGTGAATAAAACAACAACTTAAAGAGAAAGGAAGTGTCCGAAGGGTGTTAGTAAGACTTTCACGCCTAGGAAGTCCGGGGCTAACGCCACTCTTAAGTTCGGTGCTTTTTCTGAGAGTAGGAGAAATACTGAAAGTTAAACTGTTAGAAGTATAAAGGCAGAAAGAAAGGAGACTGGAATATCCAGCTCATGTATGAATGTCATACAAGTTTTTGATGTATAGAAGGCTGGTCAAAGATATAGTCCTTGGGAATTATGATTAAATTGTTAATCACTGATTCTTGGGTATTGTGAGTTAATCACAAAGATACCCGCTCGATTGCTTTCTGTTGCAACTCGATGTAAGAACTACTATGGCCTGAAAGACTAGCCAGAAATGAGTTTTAGGTATACACGGGGAACATAGTAAATGTTACTATACCTTCCATCAGTGTATTACCGTCTGTATTTATTTTTATAATTCGTTTGGAGTTTCACAAACTCTAGCCCATTGCATAAGGTATCTTGCAAGAAGGTTGTTTATAAGAGAACTTTTGATGTTCGATGTTATGAATAACATAAGGGCCATACTTTCATTATGAATGAGATGTATGTTATGAATATTGATAATAATACATTACCTCTGGGTTTACTTTCATAATTCATTTTAGAGTTCCATACACTCTAGCCCATTGCACAATGTTTGTTGCAAAAGAGTTGTTCATAAAAACAACAACTGTTGTTCAGTATTATGAATAACATGAAGGGCCAAGCTTCCATCCTAGATGGGATGTATGTTATGAATATTGATGGTAATATGATACATCCATAACACTGACGCTAAATGTCGCAAGACTAAAAGAATACCACACAAGTGTGGCACTGCATTTGGTCACATTTGAGAAACCCGCATGGATAAATTCCATTATGATGGATTTTGAAGTCGTTTGATTTTGAATCATCTGACACTTGCAACTTTCCTCCGAAAAGAGAAGTGACTGAAATACCGTTCACAGGCCATAAGGAACGGACAACAAACTTATTGGTGATCATACATTTGATGTGTGTAGTCCGATAAAGGTTGTTGCAAGTAGTGGATTTATCTATCTTCAGAAATGACTCAAGTAGATATGTGGATATTTACTTGATGAGACGTAAGTTTGGATCTTTTGAAATCATTCGAAAGGTTTTCAAATATGAAGTAGAAGTTATTGTAACAAGAAAATTATGTTTCTACAATTCGATTGCAGAAAGAAATATTTGAGTTACAAGTTTAGCGAATGTCTGATGAGTTGTGAAAGGGGTTTCATAACTTGCACCTCCCGGAACACCACTACAAGAGGAAAGTCCGTGAAGATGTAATCGAACCATTTATGACATGGTAAGATCAAAGATGACATAATTAAATTTGCCATTATCCCTTTTAAAGTGATGCTTTAGAGACTGCGGCTTTTACAGTGAAAAGAGCTCCATTAGGTCTGTTGAAATGACACCATGGTATTGTACGCCCAACCATGTTATATCTTTTCTTAACATTTGGAATATGGGGCTTGTGTAAAAGGTTACAAACCTATTCCAAATCAGACAAGTGCTACTTTGTAGGTTATCCCAAAATGTTGGATATTCCTCCCTCACTATGCCGAGGCAAATAGGTTTGCCACTAAGAACGGTATGCTTTTTGAAGAAAATGGTTCTTTCAAAAAGGTGAGTGGGAGAATAGTGCAACTCGACGAGATAAACAGTATCTTCGTCATCAGATCAAAGGAAAGAGACCTTGGAAGTAATTCCAGAGTTTCCTACTGCGACTGATACGGAAGTCTCTACAATAAAATGTATGGACTTCGGTCGAACTTGCAGCTGGACCACGTAGGCAAGGCTCGTGCAAACCTCTCAGGTGCGCAAACGAGATATTGTTGTTAGACAACAGTATACCTACGATACACAAGGAAGCATTGATGGGCCCTGACTCCGGAATTGGCTAAATGCCAATACAATCCGAGATAGTTTCCATATAAGTGATTCAAGATTAAAACCTTGATACACCTTTTGGAAGACTTAGAGTCTGACGAATATTTATGGAACTATAACTGATACGAATAAAAATGTTTTATCCATAAAGCTCGACTTGTTGCAATATACAAGTTCAAGGAGTTGACTACGATGAGGTTGCTTCACCGTAGCGATGCTTAAAGTCGGTTCGGGTTGAACTAGCAATTAATACATATTTCAATCATGAGATATGAAACAAGGATGACGAAAGGATTTCCATCTGATGGAAATAAAACCAAGGACTTGCATGTGTTATAGTCCAAGGTATTTTGTCGATCCAGAGGATGCTAGTAGGTATGCAAACTTCAGAGTTCCAGCGATGGACAGAAGAGAGCAAAATGGAGTTAGAATCTTCGTGTTTTGATGAAATGGTCAAAAAGGGTTTTGACTTCATCAATGGGTAACGAAGATGCTTGTAATTCAAGAAAGTAAGTGGGAGCATAATAATATTTCTAAAAACCTTGTGTGCTTGACACATTGGTAATTAGAATTAGAATTCTTGACACGAATTAGGACTTCATTTGAAAATAGTTTTTCAATGAAGTGCTTGGGCTAAATAGCCTTTATATTAGGCATGATGATCTATGGAGATAGATTTACCTAATAGGGCTGAGCAAAGATACATATTGACAAGATGCTAAAACCTTTTAGCATTAAAAACGTCAAGGAGTGATTCTTGCCGAAGTCACATGGAAAGAGTTTTTGCAAGACTCGGTGTCCCAAAAACACTGATGAGCAAAATACATGATGGAGATTCCACACAACTTCGTGTTTGGATTAATCATGTATTCCATGGTATGCAAAACAACCAGATATGTCCAATACTCCAAAGTTGTTACGAGTATGGATACCAAGGTGATCAAAAGTACTGATCATGGGACAACAGTGAAAAAGGGTCATTGAGTACTATAGTAGCACTGATGACATGTTTTCTCGCAAGCGGAGATCATGAAGAGTTCATTGTAAAAGGTTACATCGATACAGTCTTCATCCATGCTCCAAGCGATTTTCAATTTAAATTAAGGGTTTTGTGTAACACACAATGTGGTGGCACAGTTAGTTGGAAAATGTTCCAAACAAGTTACTGTGGCGAATTCTATAACAGAGGCGAAGTATGTTGCCGCCTTTAAAGTGACAAAGAAGATGTTGAATCATATAGTTCATTCATGAACTTAGTATGGTTCCAAGATGGCTTTTGTCAATGGGACACTACTGCAAGTAGTTGCTCCATAACTCAGTCTGAGGAATCCAGGTTCGACCTGTGATTCGCATACATACAAAGCCAAGTCCACACAAAATATGAATTTTGTGAAAGCGTGAAAACGCGAGGATATGCAAAGATACACACGGAGCTGAAGTCGTCAGATCCGTTAGACATCAGGCTATACCACAAGTGAAGCATATTTACACCGGTGTGCCAC
The DNA here is from genome assembly GCA_011799875.1 of Thinopyrum elongatum. Lineage (NCBI taxonomy): Eukaryota > Viridiplantae > Streptophyta > Magnoliopsida > Poales > Poaceae > Thinopyrum > Thinopyrum elongatum. The sequence continues at coordinate 467,089,103 of CM022301.1, read as the reverse complement.
AGGTGTGAAGTGCATTAGCATTAACTAGATTATTGACTCTAGTGCAAGTGGGAGTCTGTAGGAGATATGCCCTAGAGGCAATAATAAATGTTATTGATTATCTCCCTGTTCATAATTAGGTTTATGTTCCATGCTATAACTGCTATGGTTCTCGAGTCTGCAAATAAAACGAGGCTCGGAGGAAGACTCATATGCACATGTGGAATAATAAACGATAAAATGTATTCCTAGTCAAGCCTCTATGACTGGCTCAAGTATTGCATGATGATCCTGTTTTCCTGATCATGGGCATGACTATGCTAGCAATTTTGAGGGCACAATGTTAGCAGAACATTTGTGTTGAATCGACCCGATTGATGTTATGCTATGAGATTCTTTCGTCACAAGTTAATGGTTAATAACACAGAGATGGTTAATGTTTGCATGATTCCTTAGACCATGAGAGTATCAAGTTTCTTCATGCTTGCTTCATGAACTTTGGGGTTTGTTAAACGTCATCCGTAAATGGCTGGCTATTACGGCGGCTTACGGGTTCATGGAAAAGTGTGTCAAGTAACTTGATAGCTCAAGATTGGGATTTGCTCCTCCGGCGATGGAGAGATATCTCTGGGCCCTCTCGGTGTTACGGTATCCATCATCGTCTGGCCAGACACTTTGTGATTTGATCACGGGGATGCCGGAGCACGGGAACGAGAAAAGAGAACAAATATCGGTAACGAGGTAACTGGCATAGTGGACAAGTTGTTGACCCACGGGGATGCCATCATGTCTCACCTCGGGTATTTGTAACATATCGCGAAGCAACACGAATAGCACACGGCAACTGGAGGTTCACTCGAATATTCATTCGTGTGGGTATAGGGGTCAATATGGGTGTCCACGGCTCCGATGTTGATCATTGATCGGAAGGGGTTCCATGTCATGTCTATACTTCACCGAACCTATAGGGTCACACGCTTAAGGGTCATCTATCTGCTGAATACTAGACAGGGAGTCTGAGAGAAAATCACCGAAAAAGTTTCGGACACCGAAAAGTTTCGGACAGCGGAAAAGTTCCGTAGAGAGAGGTCACCGGATGAGTTCCGGTGAAACTGAAAAGTTGTTTCAGGGGATACCATTAAGTAAAAATGGTTTCGGCACATGCCTGATAATTCTTGGAGGATACCAGAATCATTCTGGAAACTTCTGGGAATTTTCTGGAAGAAAAACCGAAAATGTTCCGGGGCTGCCGGAACCGCTTCAGATGCTTTTCGCAGATGAAATCACTAAAACTGGAATTGTTCCAGAACGCATTGAAAATTATTTTAGTGGGTACTGGAAATGTTCTAAGCCCACATAAATATTTTCAGTTCGAACGGACGCTGAAAAATGTCGTCGTGAATAGTGAAAGTGCTTTTTGGGAATTTTATGGAAAGCACCTTTTGGGAATTTCCCAAAAGGCTTCTAGAATGCCTTAGGCACTAAGGAAGCCCCCTTGGGGGGTCCCCCAAGGGTGTGGCCGGCCAAGCATGGTGGAGCTCCTTGGAGCTCCACATGGCACCCCTTTTATCTTTATTCTTTTGTGGAAAGGCATAAAGTGGGGGTACTTTGGGGTTTTTTTTGTATGACATCTTTACCCCTTGGCTATCCTATAAATAGAGGTGGAGGGGCAGCCCTCCACACTCATCCCTTCTCACATACATGCCATTGCAATGATCTGGCTTCTCTCTCCCTCCCACGAAAAGAGTTTCGTAGAGCCGAAAGGCTGTCTGGGTTCTGGTGGGAACTAGTTCTGGACGGCGAAGCCCTGCCGGATAGATGACACCGTATGTGTGCAACTCTGTAGAGAGGTCGTAGTTTCGATCTTAGTGCCCGAGGGGCTGTTCGAGAGTGCCTCCCGAAGGGCTGTCCAAGTGACGGTCCGAGTTCTGTGAGTCCTCCCGAAGGGCTGTCCGTGTGACCGTTCGAGTTTCGAAGGTCCTCCCGAAGGGCTGTCCACGACATCGTCTGGGGGACTGTTCGACAGCCTCCCGGAGGGCTGTCCGAAGGGAAGACGAGGGTATACATCCTCGCGGTTGGGAGGTTGTAAATCCTAGCTGCGGGGATCTGCACCGCCGATCGTCATCGACTCTACTTCCGCTGCGCTTCGAGTCGGTAACGAAAATGATCAAACCTTGTATGCAGTCTCCATAGTGGTCCTGGGCTGGTGCGTAGGTCAGAAAATTTTTGTTTTCTGCTGCGTTACCCTACATTCCATAGCTCAAAAAATTTAAGTGAAGCATAAAGAGCAATTTTAACAAATCATAGCGTAATTTTGGCTCTCTTAAATAGGTGTGTCCAGCAAGGATACTTGTGACAAACTAAAAAGCAAAACAAGCAAAGACTCATTTAATACAAGACACTCCAAGCAAAACTCATGATATGTGACGAATAAAAATAAAGCTCCAAGTAAAATTACCGATGGTCGTTAGAAGAATGAGGGGATGCCTTCCGGGGTATCCCCAAGCTTAGTTGCTTGGTTGTCCTTGAATATTAACTTGGGGTGCCATGGGGCATCCCCAAGCTCAGGCTCTTGATACTCCTTATTCCTTCATCCATCGTGATCTCACCCAAAACTTGAAAACTTCAATCACACAAAACTTAACAAAACCTTCGTGAGATCCGTTAGTATAAGAAAACCAATCTTTACTTTAAGTACTATTGCAAACCCATTCAAATTTTGTTATTGCATTATACCTACTATATTCTAACTTTACCATGGCTTATACCCTCCAATACAAACCATAGATTCATCAAAATAAGCACACAATGCAAAGAAAACAGAATCTATCAAAAACAGAACAGTTTGTAAAGATGCGAATTGATCTCATACTTATGTAACTCAAAAAATTCTGAAAAATTAGCACAACGTAGGCAATTTGTATATCAATCTTGTGAAACAAATTCAGAAGTTTTCATCTTTTCTGTGAATTTTAGAACTTCTGCTAATGGACGCAAAAGTTTCTATTTTCTAACAAGATCAAATCAACTATCACCAAACATGATCCCAAAGGCTTGGCTTGGCACAAAAACTAATTAAAACATAAAAACACAATTAAAAAAGTAGCATAATTGTGCAAACACCCAAGAACAGAAAGAAAAATGCAAAAATATTTTTTATTCATTGGGTTGCATCCCAACAAGCGTTATTGTTTTACGCCCCTAGCTAGGCATAATGCATAGATTCAAGTATTGTCATCTTTAGTTTTTGCTCCGTAGGTTGCCCTCATGATTGAGTCATATGGTGACTTAATTCTTGTTCTAGGGAAGAGTTCCATACCCTTTCTTAGTGGAAATTGAAGTTTAATATTTCCTTCTTTCACATAAATCACGGCACCTATAGTGCGTAAAAGCTGTCTACCAAGTATGATGGGGCAAGACGGATTGCAATCAATATCAAGAACAATAAAATCTATGGGAACATAATTCCTATTTGCAAGAATAAGAACATCATTAATTATTCCCAAAGGCTTTTTAATTGTAGAATCCGCCAAGTGCAAATTAAGAGAACACTCTTCGATATTGGTAAGACCAAGCACATCACAAAGAGATTTCGAAATTGTGGAAACGCTAGCACACAAATCACATAAAGCAAAGCACTCATAATTTTTGATCTTGACTATAATGGTAGGTTCCCATTCATCATGTAGTTTTCTAGGAATTGAAATCTCTAATTCCAATTTTTCTTCAAAAGCTTTCATCATGGCATCAACAATATGTTTAGTAAAAGCTTTATTTTGTTCATAAACATGGGGTGAATTTATCATGGATTGCAACAAAGAAATACACTCAATCAAAGAGCAACTATCATAATTAAAGTCTTTGTAATACAAAAGAGTGGGCACATCACTAGTTAAATATTTGACCTCTTCAAACCCACTTTTATCAATTTTTTCATAAAGATTTTCACCCTCCGAATCATTGGGGCGCCCTCTAGCTAAAGTTGACTCTTCTTCAGTCCCTTTATCATCAATTTTAATTTTACTAAACAAGGAATCAATAGAAGAAACATCAATCCCTTTAAGATCTTCATCATTTTTATGAAAGCAATCGGTAGAAAATGCTCTTTCTAAAAATTCTCTTTTAACTCTAAGCATAGCGGTTCTTTTCTTACTTTCATCCGTAGAGACATACAAAGCTTTAATTGATTCATCAGCCTTAGGTGAAAAAGTTCATCTTGAGATTCTCTACATCATGAGATATTCTATCAATGCTTCTAGACATATCATCAATCTATTCAACTTTTCTTGTGTCGTAGTGTTAAAAACTTTTTCAGCATTGATAAATTCTTTAATATTATTCTCAAGATCAGAGGGGTTCCTATTATTATTGTAAGAGGAATTACCATAATTATTAGAGGAATTTCCAGGGAACAACCTAGGATTAAAATTACCTCTATAAGCATTGTTATTAAAATTGTTTTGCGAGACAAAATTCACATCTACGGGATCACTATTTTGCTCAATCAAAGTGGACAAAGGCACATCATTCAGATCAATAGGAGCATTTTTACTAGCAACCAATTTCATAAGAGCATCAACCTTTTCACTCGAAGTACTAATTTCTTCAACCGAATTAACCTTTTTACTAGTAGGCGCTCTTTCGGTATGCCATTGTGAATAATTTGCCATGATATTATCTAGCAATTTAGTAGCTACACCCAAAGTAATTTCCATAAAATTACCACCCATGGCAGAATCTAAAAGATTTCTAGAGACAAAATTTAATCCCGCATAAAAATTTTGTATGATCATCCAAAGATTTAAACCATGAGTAGGACAATTTCTTAGCATCAATTTCATTCTTTCCCAAGGTTGTGCAACATGTTCGTGCTCAAGTTGCTTAAAATTCATGATTTGAGTTCTAAGGGAAATAATTTTCGCTGGCGGAAAATACTTAGTAATAAAAGCGCCCTTGCACTTATCCCAAGAATCGATACTATTACAAGGAAAGATGAAAACCAAATTTTTGCACGATCCCTCAAAGAGAAAGGAAACAATTTCAACTTCACAATATCATTGTCCACATCTTTTTTTATTTTGCATATCACACAATTCTACGAATGTGTTTAGATGGGATGCGGCATCCTCATTAGGAGTACCGGAAAATTGCTCTTTCATCACAAGATTCAACAAAGCGGCATTGATATCACAAGACTCCGCACTAGTGGAGGGAGGAGCAATCGGAGTACTAATAAAATCATTGTTATTAGTATTGGAAAAGTCACACAACTTGGTGTTTTCTTGAGACATCGAGACTACGCAAACAAGATTGGAAACAAAGAAGAGATCTGACGAGAAAAAGGCAAACGGAAAAGAAGGCAAATAAAAAGGCAAATTTTTGTGAAGTGGGGGAGACGAAAACGAGAGGCATATGGCAAATAATGTAAATTGCAAGGAGATGAGATTTGTGATTAGGAACCTGATAGATGTTGATGATGTCTCCCCGGCAACGGCGCCATAAATTCCTTTTGATTGCTTGTATCCTCGTCGGTATTTCCCCAAAGAGGAAGGGATGATGCAGCGCAACTACGATAGGTATTTCACTCATTTATGAAACCAAGGTTATCAAACCAGTAGGAGAACCAAGCAACACTATGTAAATGGTACCTGCACACAAAGAACAAATCCTCGCAACCCAACGCTTAAGAGGGGTTGTTGTCGGTGTTCTAGGATCAGGGGTACCCAGATCTGCTGCCTGCGGCCCAGCGCATGGGCCTATCGACGGCCCTGTACAGCCCAGCTACAACGAGTCCAAGGCAAGACCCTCGCGAGGGCCCAAGCCTCGTGAGGCGAACGACACCAAGACCCCCAGAGGAGCGGCCTCCCCAGCCTGGCTCCCGAGGGGCGGAGACTTCTATGCAGGTACCCAGCCTCACGAGGCTGGGATGACGTGAGCCATGATGACCAAGGCCAGGCGGGCGCCGGCGGGCGCAGAAGAGATAGTTTCCGCTTTGGTGCTAAGGGAGCAAGGACAGACGCGGGTTCCCAAGGAATCCCCCAAAGGTTTCCATTCCGATGCAATGAGACCAAGACCACGAGCTTGGAAGGACGGAGGTCATCGCCGAGCCCACCTCCGCGTCACGACCAGAAGCTTTGCAGGCGAAGATTACCTTTCATCAGGATTAGATGTATTTCTTGTCCCCTTTCAAATTGGTCGTTGTGGGATCCCTTCCGCCTAAGTTTTGGGGGAAGAGGACCAAGGCCACTATAAGTATAGGCTAGTCATCATCGTAGAAGGGGGATCCAGGACCGAACCCCAGACAGACCCATTCCACCCACACTACTTGATCCCTCGCGAGGCCGCTCATCCACTTTACTAGTTCATCCTCAACCTCCTCGTGAGACCAATCCACCACAAAGCAGGAGTAGGGTTTTACACCGCAAGGTGGCCCGAACCTGGGTAAACTGCTGTGTTCATCTTCTTCCCCGCTCGCACGAACTCATCGTAGCTAGGCCGTGGGGTGGTGAGCTTGAGACTTGAGTTGGTTGAGATCTTTGCACATGGCCCAGAGTTCAAACCTTCTTGGGTCTGCGGAGCCCTGAATCCGACATTTGGCGCGCCAGGTAGGGGCGTGTCGAAACCCTCCTTCCGGTTCCGCTTCGTCGCTCCTATGGCTGACGCACCGAGTCCGCGCCAAGCGGTGGGCTGCTCGCATCGTCCAGATGGCGCCCGTAGGCCGTGGTGTCCCTCGCTGCTTCGCATCTCCTGCCGCTAACGTTGCCACTGACCCTGCTGCTCACGAGCAGCAAGATTCGTCGCTGCCACCCTTCGTGCGGCGTGATGGCCGCACCGCCACTCCCTCGCCCACTCCGGCCAGGGCGTCGTCTTCCCACGTCCGTCGCGTGCTGGCGAACGCGCAGGCTACGCAGCTCATGGCGCGCAAGCTGCTGCGTTATCGCCCCACCAACGACCGCTACGATGACTGGCTCGGCCGCATCGCCGAGCTTGTCAACGCCGCCGGCGAGGTCCCTGCGCCGTCTCGCTCGCTCGGTCCCCCGCCATCCTAGACGGGTGATGTAGCCCATGGCGCGCCTCCTCCTCCTCCTCTGCGCGGCGCCGACCCTGAGCCCAGGCGCGATGCACCCCAGCACAGCCCGCCGCGTGGAGCGCCAGCGCGCGATGAGGCAAGCTGCCAGGTGGTGCAACGGCCACAAGGTGACGCACGTGCACTCCCAGCGCCACCGCACCAGCATCATGACCATGCTCCGCCAGAGGCTGCGGCGTGCGGACATCAAGACCGAGCTCCCCCCGCGTGCGTGTGAGCGCGGCGGGCTACCGTGCCTTCACCCCGGAGCTGCGCTGCGTCGCCTCGCCCGGCAAGTTCAAGCCAGACCTCCCTCCACGCAACGACGGCACCCCCGACCCTGCGGAGTTCCTCCAGCTCTACTCGTTGAGCATCGAGGCGGCGAATGGTGACGAGAAGGTCATGTCGAACTGGTTCCCCATGGCTCTCAAGGATGGCGCGCGCTCCTGGCTCCTTCACCTCCCGGAGGGGTCGATTTCCTCCTGGGACGAGCTTCGCGAGTGCTTCATCGCCAACTTCCAGGGCACCCATGACCGAGCCCCTGCGGTGGGCGACCTGCGGTGCATGTAGCAGCAGCCGAGCGAGACCCTGCACAAGTACATACAGCGCTTCACGAACATTCACCTCAAGATCCCGAAGGCGTCGGATGAGGCCAGGCGCTCGGCGGTCACTTCTCAAGAGGTCCCGGATCCTTGCGAGCCCATCGGGCCTCGCGAGCCTCCCTGGCCTCCGTTGCCGCCTAGCTCATGAGGAGCTATCTTCACGGCATGCATCCTCAGCTACCTCGACGCTTCTACAACACTGGTGCCAAGTGACCTTTTGGTTTGTTTACTTGAGGGCACTCCTCGGGCTGCATCATCCTCAAGCTGTTAGGGCCCGCCCCCGCAGCTGTATCATTTTGCGCATGTATCGGAATTGGCTCTGCCTTTTATGAATTTCCTAAGTATTTCAACCTGCATGCCCGGTGCTTCGTCACAATGAATGTCGTTGCGCCCTCACGACCCTGCCCGCGACAGCCTCATGATTAAGGACTGGCACGGCGTCTGTGCTCGGGCCTGTCCCTGCAGCGTTGTTAAATCCAAGTGACCGAGCTCTATCTCGCGGGCCAGCTCCCGTGCACGTCACCTCCCGGGGTCCTTGGTGCCTTGTTCTCGCATGAGCTAATCGTGAGTAGATGAGTAAGGGCACGCGTCACGGTTCATACCAACCGCAGCTCGGCACTTAGACGTCGCGGGAGCCGCGCACCGGATGTCCTTCCTCTGGTCGTCGCATGAGAAGACTTGCCATGGCGTCTGTGCTTGGGTCCATCCCTGCAGCGTCGATAAACCCAAGCGGATGAGCTCTGTCTGGCGGGCCGGCCCTGTTCACGTCACCTCCTGGGGTCGTTGGTGTCTGGCCTTCTCATGCGGTGCCCTTCGGGGGTTCATGCGGCGCAGGCCTCCCCCCACCTCACAGGTTTCTTATGCGCGCCTCGCGCTGAAAATCCAGGCGCAACCCACCTTGAAGTAGGGCCTCCTGAATCCCGCACAGGCTCACGAGTGCCTAGATACACCTCCCCTAAGTTCTACCGTGCAAGCCACACTTACGAACGACATGGGGCTATACACGCCCCGGAGTCTCCCCCCGAAGGAACTCCCACCCACGCCCAAGTGGAAGCCCCATGCTCCGCGCTGGCGGACGACACGGTCGCTTAGCGGCTATGCCCACGCCCAAGTGGAAGCCCCATGCTCCGCGCTGGTGGATAAACAACTGAGGGCGCCCCAGCAGCTGCACCAACCTCAGGATAGCCTTTCGGCTCTTCGCATGGTCCTTCACGCACCATTCCCCTGGTATGCACGCGCGAGGGGGCTGGACACGGGGCTACGCTCAGGCCAGGCCTGGCGCGCGCCACCTCAACAATTCCCTGGTACCTGGTCTTCCCGCGTCCCTCCCAGGTAAAAGCTGGCGAGGAAAGGTATGGGGGGCTCCAGGTTGACCTCGCCGTCTCCTACGTTTCCTTCATGAGGGCTGCCCACACGTCAAGGGGCACCCCTGAGCATCGCGACTCAGGGGCCTCACTAGTCACGTAGCCCTCGCCTCTTGGTGTCATCCTGGCGATCCGGACGCCCCAACGGCAGTCGAGGTATGCACGGAGCTGGGCCCTGCCAACGTAGAGCACAAAAGCAAGCAAGAAGGAAACCAAGCATGAAAAGGAAAGCAGGGAGTCCTAACAATTATTACAAGCAGCAAATGTTCTGCAAATCCAAACAAAGTCTTACGCCTCCACGAGGCACGATAAATGCTGCAGGATAAAATCTAGGTGGAAGGGCCATCGCCGCCATGGTCATCACCGCCACCTGTCCAGGTCACGGGGAGCTCGTCGTCAACATCGCTGCCGCCGTCGTCGTCGCCGCTGGCCTCCACCGTCAGGGGCTCGGTGTCGGTGATGCAGGAGAACTTCTTCAGCAACGCATCCACATGACCCTTCACGTCCTCCACAGCAGCGGGACGGCGCTCAGGAGCGACCAAATGGATCACCATGTCGAAGTTGAAGCCCGGATCCTGGAGGTAGAGCTGGCTGAAGACGCGCGTCGTAGCTGCAGTGAAGAGCGAGCGGCACTCCTCCTCCAAGATGGAGTCCACATCAGTGGCAGCGACCTCAAGCGCTTCGGCAAGCTTGGAGGAGAGCCCTGCGATGCCGCCCTTAGGGGCCGCCAGCGGCTCCTCGAATCCTCCCCTGCAGATGAATTGTAACGCCTGGCGGGACCTGAGCTCGAGAGAGGGGAAGGCGTCGTGCTCTGCGATCGCTTTCTTCTCGGCGGCGATGAGGGTCTTCTCCCTGGCATCCAGCTGGGTTGTCGCCTCGGAGACGCACTGGGCGTGGGACGTCTGTGCTTCGGCCACCTCCTCCTTCAGCTTGGCCAGGCAACCGCGTTCCGCAGCCTGGTCGGTGGTTACCAGGGACAGTTCAGAGTCACGATCGGCGAGCTTCGCCTCGCGGGCCTTGAGGTTCTCCTCCTGCTGATGGAGCCGCTGAGCGTGCATGGCTTGCTCCTCCTGAAGGGTCTTCAGCTTGGCCTCCGCCTCGCTGCAGCGCCTCTCAGCAGACACCGCGTTTGCCAGCACCACATCACGAGCCTCCTTGGCTTTGGCGGCATCCTTCCCGCTCTCCACGGTGGCGGCTTTAGCCCGGCCCCAGGCTGTCCTGGGGACTGTGTCGTCCTAGAGCCACCCCGAAACAAGCCCCAGGCGCTCCCTTGCGAGGCACCTATCGGCGTCTTGGAGGTCGGTCAGGATCCGGCCGAGCGCAATGTAGGCTTCATCCAAGGCCCCAGGCCTGATCAGGGGGCCACAGTTCGCGAGCACGAGGGCCTGAGGAGGAGATGGCGATGGCGCGTCGGCTGACGCAGTGACCAAAGGAGCAGCAGCATGGCTCGCTTGGGGCGCCGGGGGCTCCAGGCTCTCCCCGGGCACAACGAGGGCAGACGACTTCGTAGCCTGCTGGCCCACGATGGCTGGCTCCTCCAGAGGCTGCATTGCTACATCCTTAGGGGTGGATTCCGCTGGAAGAGGGCAAGGAGTCGCCCTCTCCACCAGCGTCGGGGTTGCTGCGGCCTCGACAAGGGGCGTCGCCTCACGGGCCCCCGCGTCCTCGGCGGCCGGCCCCCCAAGCGGCGCCGGCGAGGTGCCAGGAGCTGGCGGCGCACCCTTGCGCCCAAGTGTGACGCCGCCTGAGCGCCTAGGGAGGGCATCGGGCTGCCACGACGCGCTCCCGCGCCCGCCGCAGCCATGGCCGGGGGTTGACGGCGCCCTCAGGACAGGGGGCTCCTTCTACTTCTTGAGCTTGCGTTGGTTTTTTCCTTTAAGAGGAAAGGGTGATGCAGCAAAGTAGAGATAAGTATTTCCCTCAAGTTGAGAACCAAAGTATCAATCCAGTAGGAGACAACGCACAAATCACCGAATACCTGCACAAACAATCAAACAACTTGCACCCAACGCGATAAAGGTGTTGTCAATCCCTTCACGGTTACTTGCAAAAGTGAGATCTGATAGATATAGATGAAACTAAATAAAAGATAAAGTAAATATTTTTGCTATTTTTGGTTTATAGATCGGAAAGTAAAAGATTGCAAAATAGTAGATCGGATACTTATATGATGGAAAATAGTAGATCGGAAACTTATATGATGGAAAATAGACCCGGGGGCCATAGGTTTCACTAGAGGCTTCTCTCAAGATAGCAAATAATACGGTGGGTGAACAAATTACTGCCGAGCAATTGATAGAAAAGCGCAAAGTTATGACAATATCTAAGGCAATGATCATGAATATAAGCATCACGTCCGTGTCAAGTAGACCAAAACGATTCTGCATCTACTACTATTACTCCACACATCGACCGACTCCTGCCTGCATCTAGAGTATTAAGTTCATGAAGAACAGAGTAATGCATTAAGTAAGATGACATGATGTAGAGGAATAAACTCAAGCAATATGATGTAAACCCCATCTTTTTATCCTCGATGGCAACAATACAATACGTGCCTTGCTGCCCCTACTGTCACTGGGAAAGGACACCGTAAGATTGAACCCAAAGCTAAGCACTTCTCCCATTGCAAGAAAAACCAATCTAGTTGGCCAAACCAAACCGATAGTTCGAAGAGAATTACAAAGATATCAAATCATGCATAAAAGAATTCAGAGAAGATTCAAATAATATTCATAGATAATCTGATCAAAAATCCACAATTCATCTGATCTCGGCAAACACACCGCAAAAAAAGTATTACATCGAATAGATCTCCAGGAACATCGAGGAGAACATGGTATTGAGAATCAAAGAGAGAGAAGAAGCCATCTAGCTACTAGCTATGGACCCGTAGGTCTGAGATAAACTACTCACGCTTCATCAGAAGGGCAATAGGGTTGATGTAGAAGCCCTCCGTGATCGAATCTCCCTACGGCAGGGTGCCGGAAAAGGTCCCTAGATGGGATTTCACGGGTACAGAAGGTTGCGGCGGTGGAAAAGTGTTTTCGTGGATGCTTCTGGTGGTTTGGGAATATATGTGAATATATAGGCGAAAGAATTAGGTCAGGAGGGTCACGAGGGGCCCACAAGGCAGGGGGGCACGCCCTACCCCCTGGGCGCGCCCTCCACCCTTGTGGCCGCCTCGTGGCTCCTCCGACTTCATCTCCAAGTCTCCTGGGTGTCTTCTGGTCAAAGAAAAATCATCGCGAAGATTTTATTCCATTTGGACTCCTTTTCCACGAAGCTAAAAAACAAGGAAAAAACAGAAACTGGCACTGGGTCTAGGTTAATAGGTTAGTCCCAAAAATAATATAAAATAGCATATTAATGCATATAAAACATCCAAAACAGATAATATAATAGCATGGAACAATAAAAAATTATAGATACGTTGGAGACGTATCAAGCATCCCCAAGCTTAATTCCTGCTCGTCCTCGAGTATGTAAATGATAAAAACAGAATTTTTGATGTGGAATGCTACCTAACATATTTATCCATGTAATTTTCTTTATTGTGGCATGAATGTTCAGATCCATAAGATTCAAAACAAAAGTTTAATATTGACATAAAAACAATAATACTTCAAGCATACTAACAAGGCAATTATGTCTTCTCAAAATAACATGGCCAAAGAAAGCTTATCCCTACAAAATCATATAGTCTGGCTATGCCCCATCTTCATCACACAAAATATTCAAATCATGCACAACCCCGATGACAAGCCAAGCAATTGTTTCATACTTTTGATGTTCTCAAACTTTTTCAACTTTCACGCGATACATGAGCGTGAGCCATGGACATAGCACTATAGGTGGAATAGAATATGGTGGTTGTGGAGAAGACTAAAAGAAGGATATAGTCTCACATCAACTAGGCGTATCAACGGGCTATGGAGATGCCCATCAATAGATATCAATGTGAGTGAGTAGGGATTGCCATGCAACGGATGCACTCGAGCTATAAGTTTATGAAAGCTCAAAAGAAAACTAAGTGGGTGTGCATCCAACTCGCTTGCTCACGAAGACCTAGGGCAATTTGAGGAAGCCCATCATTGGAATATACAAGCCAAGTTCTATAATGAAAAATTCCCACCAGTATATGAAAGTGACAATATAGTAGACTCTCTATCATGAAGATCATGGTGCTACTTTGAAGTACAAGTGTGGTAAAAGGATAGTAACATTGTCCCTTCTCTCTTTTCTCTCATTTTTTTTATTTGGGCCTTCTCATTTTTTTTGGCCTCTTTTTTTTTTTTATTTTTCGTCCGGAGTCTCATCCCGACTTGTGGGGGAATCATAGTCTCCATCATCCTTTCCTCACATGGGACAATGCTCTAATAATGAAGATCATCACACTTTTATTTACTTACAACTCAAAAATTACAACTCGATACTTAGAACAAAATATGACTCTATATGAATGCCTCCAGCGGTGTACCAGGATGTGCAATGAATCAAGAGTGACATGTATGAAAGAATTATGAACGGTGGCTTTGCCACAAATACGATGTCAACTACATGATCATGCAAAGCAATATGACAATGATGAAGCGTGTCATAATAAACGGAACGGTGGAAAGTTGCATGGCAATATATCTCGGAATGGCTATGGAAATGCCATAATAGGTAGGAATGGTGGCTGTTTTGAGGAAGGTATATGGTGGGTGTATGGTACCGGCGAAAGTTGCGCGGCACTAGAGAGGCTAGCAATGGTGGAAGGGTGAGAGTGCGTATAATCCATGGACTCAACATTAGTCATAAAGAACTCACATACTTATTGCAAAAATCTATTAGTTATCGAAACAAAGTACTACGCGCATGCTCCAAGGGGGATAGATTGGTAGGAAAAGACCATCGCTCGTCCCCGACCGCCACTCATAAGGAAGACAATCAATAAATAAATCATGCTCCGACTTCATCACATAACGGTTCACCATACGTGCATCCTACGGGAATCACAGACTTTAACACAAGTATTTCTCAAATTCACAATTACTCACTAGCATGACTCTAATATTACCATCTCTATATCTCAAAACAATCATAAGGAATCAAACTTCTCATAGTATTCAATGCACTTTATATGAAAGTTTTTATTATATCCCTCTTGGATGCCTATCATATTAGGACTAAATTTATAACCAAAGCAAATTACCATGCTGTTTAAAGACTCTCAAAATAATATAAGTGAAGCATGAGAGTTCAACAATTTCTATAAAATATAATCACCGCCATGCTCTAAAAAGATATAAGTGAAGCACTAGAGCAAAATTGCCTAGCTCAAAAGATATAAGTGAAGCACATAGAGTATTCTAATAAATCACGATTCATGCGTGTCCCTCTCAAAAGGTGTGTACATCAAGGATGATTGTGGCAAACTAAAAAGCAAAGACTCAAATCATACAAGACGCTTCAAGCAAAACACATATCATGTGGTGAATAAAAATATAGCCTCAAGTAAAGTTACCGATAGACGAAGACGAAAGAGGGGATGCCATCCGGGGCATCCCCAAGCTTAGGCTCTTGGTTGTCCTTGAATATTACCTTGGGGTGCCTTGGGCATCCCCAAGCTTAGGCTCTTGCCACTCCTTATTCCATAGTCCATCAAATCCTTACCCAAAACTTGAAAACTTCACAACACAAAACTCAACAGAAAATCGCATAAGCTCCATTAGTATAAGAAAATAAATCACCATTTTTGGTACTGTTGTGAACTCATTATTTATTTATATTTGTGTAATATATAATGTATTCCAACTTTTCCATGCTTCATACCCCCCGATACTACCCATAGATTTATCAAAATAAGCAAACAACACAAAGAAAACAGAATCTGTCAAAAACAGAACAGTCTGCGAAGATCCGAATTGTTCTAATACTTTTGTAACTCCAAAAATTCGTAAAAATTAAGAAAACATGGCAAATTTGTATATACATCTCATATAAAAAAATCAGGGTTTTTCAACGCTCCAGTGAATTATTAAAATTCTGTGACTGGACGCAAAAGTTTCTGTTTTTCAGCAAGATCAAATCAACTATCACCGTAAGCCATCCCAAAGATTTTACTTGGCACAAACACTAATTAAAACACAAAACCACATCTAACCATAGGCTATATGAATTATTCAAAGCAAAACAGGAACAAAAAAGTAAAAATAAAAATAAAATTGGGTTGCCTCCCAACAAGCGCTATTGTTTAACGCCCTTAGCTAGGCATAAAAACATGAATAGATCTAGGTATTGTCATCTTTGGTATGCAATCCATCAATCACACACTTATAATCCTTAGGAGGTTCTTTGGTTTTGTCAATGATCAAACTCCTAGGCAAGAAATCAAGAAATTCACTTGTAGCAATTGGTTCCTTAATAATATCGAAAAAATTGGGGTGAACACTTATTGTTTTGAGATCTTCATTTTCCTTACAAGAAGATTCACCCTTATTCTTAGGAACATAAGTAAACTTGGCAATCTTAGTAGGAGGAATATTTTGAGCAGTTTTAACGGAAGAAAAAATGGAACCCAAGTTGGTAATTATATCATCTAGTTTGCCGAATCTAGTAGAATCTTGATCTATCTTTTCATTAACTACGGGTTCCTTTTCCCTAAGGTTTTTTAAAGTAACTCCTACCTTAGATCCATATTAAGTAATCTAATTATGAATCTTTTTATCCAAATTTTCAATCAACTCTACGGTAGCAATTTTATTCTCAATAATATCCAACCTTTGCATCACATTTTCCAAGGTTAAAACAGTTCCATTGATCAAAAGAGGTGGTGGGCCTAGCAAATCTATCATGGCATTGTAAGAATCAAAAGTATGGCTCCCCAAGAATTTTCCCTCGGTAATGGTATCTAGAACATATCTATTCCAAGGAGTAATGCCTACATAAAAATTGCGAAGAAGAACGGCAGTAGATTGCTTTCGAGTAGATCTATTTTGAGCATTGCAAATTCTATACCAAGCATCTTTTAAATTTCTCCCTCCCTTTGTTTAAACTTGAGAACTTTGTTACCGGGAGTGCTAACAATGATGGGAGGACTAGCCATGGGAACAAGACAAGCGATCAAACACACGAGCAAACAAAAGGCAAACGAAGAAGACGAACGGAAGAAGGGCGAATAAAAAGGCAAATCTTTTCGAAAATCGTTTTAGAAGTGGGGGAGAGGAAAATGAGAGGCAAATGGCAAATAATGTAATGCAAGAGATGAGAGTTTATGATGGGTACTTGGTATGTCTTGAGTTGGCGTAGATCTCCCCGGCAACGGCGGCAGAAATTCTTCCTGCTACTTCTTGAGCTTGTGTTGGTTTTTCCCTTGAAGAGGAAAGGGTGATGCAGCAAAGTACAGATAAGTATTTCCCTCAGTTTGAGAACCAAGGTATCAATCCAGTAGGAGACAACGCACAAATCACCGAATACCTGCACAAACAATCAAACAACTTGCACCCAACGCGATAAAGGGGTTGTCAATCCCTTCACAGTTACTTGCAAAAGTGGGATCTGATAGATATAGATGAAACTAAATAAAATATAAAGTAAATATTTTTACTATTTTTGGTTTATAGATCGGAAAGTAAAAGATTGCAAAATAGTAGATCGGATACTTATATGATGGAAAATAGTAGATCGGAAACTTATATGATGGAAAATAGACCCGGGGGCCATAGGTTTCACTAGAGGCTTCTCTCAAGATAGCAAATAATACGGTGGGTGAACAAATTACTGCCGAGCAATTGATAGAAAAGCGCAAAGTTATGACGATATCTAAGGCAATGATCATGAATATATGCATCACGTCCGTGTCAAGTAGACCGAAACGATTATGCATCTACTGCTATTACTCCACACATCGACCGACTCCTGCCTGCATCTAGAGTATTAAGTTCATGAAGAATAGAGTAACGCATTAAGTAAGATGACATGATATAGAGGAATAAACTCAAGCAATATGATGTAAACCCCATCTTTTTATCCTCGATTGCAACAATACAATACGTGCCTTGCTGCCCCTACTGTCACTGGGAAAGGACACCGCAAGATTGAACCCAAAGCTAAGCACTTCTCCCATTGCAAGAAAAACCAATCTAGTTGGCCAAGCCAAACCGATAGTTCGAAGAGAATTACAAAGATATCAAATCATGCATAAAAGAATTCAGAGAAGATTCAAATAATATTCATAGATAATCTGATCATAAATCCACAATTCATCGGATCTCGGCAAACACACCGCAAAAAAGTATTACATCGAATAGATCCCCAAGAACATCGAGGAGAACATGGTATTGAGAATCAGAAAGAGAGAGAGAGAGAAGAAGCCATCTAGCTACTAGCTATAGACCCGTAGGTCTGAGATAAACTACTCACGCTTCATCGGAAGGGCAATAGGGTTGATGTAGAAGCCCTCCGTGATCGAATCCCCCTCCGGCAGGGTGCCGAAAAAGGTCCCTAGATGGGATCTCACGGGTATAGAAGGTTGCGGCGGTGGAAAAGTGTTTTCGTGGATGCTTCTGGTGGTTTGGGAAAATATGTGAATATATAGGCGAAAGAATTAGGTCAGGAGGGTCACGGGGGGCCCACAAGGCAGGGGGCGCGCCCTACCCCCCTGGGCGGGCCCTCCACCCTTGTGGCCGCCTCGTGGCTCCTCCGACTTCATCTCCAAGTCTCCTGGGTGTCTTCTGGTCTAAGAAAAAATCATCGCGAAGATTTTATTCCGTTTGGACTCCGTTTGGTATTCCTTCTCCACGAAGCTAAAAAATAAGTAAAAAACAAAAACTGGCACTGGGCTCTAGGTTAATAGGTTAGTCCCAAAAATAATATAAAATAGCATATTAATGCATATAAAACATCCAAAACAGATAATATAATAGCATGGAACAATAAAAAATTATAGATACGTTGGAGACGTATCAGCTCCTTCAGCTTGGCGCCCGCCTTCTTCTTCTTCATCACATCGTTGCACCTGGTCATCAAGGAGGGAGGTGCCGTGAGCACAATTGCAAGCTATGCTCGACCCAAGGGCGAGGTAGGTTACTTAATCTTCAGGGTCGATCCACTTCCTCTTCTTCTCCTTCTCGGCAAGGGTCGGGGCGCTGATACGTCTCCAACGTATCTATAATTTATGAAGTATTCATGCCATGTTTACAACAATTTTATAGGGTTTTGGTATGATTTGCATGGAACTAACCCGGACTGACGCTGTTTTCAGCAGAACTACCGTGGTGTGTTTTTTTGTGCAGAAATGAAAGTTCTCCAAATGAGCTGAAACTTTTTGACAATTTTTTTTGGAACAAAAGAGACCCCCGAAGCTTCATGGAAGGACCAGAAGGTGAAGGAGTAGGGCACAAGACACCGGGGCGCGCCTGGGCCCTTGCCCATGCCCCGGTGGGTTGTGCTCACCTCGAGGCCCATCTTAGCGTGAAACCAACGCCAAAAAATCCTATAAATAGAGAAACCATCAGGGGTAACCCTAGATCAGAAGTTCCACCGCCGCAAGCCTCTGTATCCACGAGATCCAATCTAGACCCCGTTCCGGCACCCTGTCGGAGGGGGAGATCATCACCGGTGGCCATCTTCATCATCCCGGCGGCCACCATGATGAGGAGGGAGTAGTCCACCCTTGGGGCTGAGGGTTTGTGCCAGTAGCTATGTGTTTAATCTCTCTCTCTCGTGTTCTTGATGGCACAATTTTGATGTATCGATAGCTTTGTTAATGTAGTTGGATCATATGGTTTTTCTCCCTCTCTATCTTGTTGTGATGAATTGAGTTTTCCCTTTGAGATTTCATTTTATCGGATTGAATACTTTTATGGATTTGAGAGCACTTGATATATGTCTTGCATACAAATACCCGTGGTGACAATGGGGTATTATATTGATTCACTTGATATATGTTTTGGCACTCAACTCACGGATTCCCGAGGTGACATTGGGGTAATCTATGCATAGGGGTTGATGCACGTTCTTGTCTTTGTTTCTCTGATAGAAATCTTGGGGCACTCTTTGAGGTTCTTTGTGTTGGATTGAGCATTACGAATCTGAATTTACTTTGGTGTTATTTTAGTACGAACTCTTTAATAGATCGATCGGAAAGAATAGCTTTGAGGTGGTTTCGTACCCTACAAACAATTTATTCTTATGTTCTCCGCTAGATAGGAACTTTGGAGTGATTCTTCATCGCACTTTGAGGGATGGTTATATGATCCAATTATATTAGCATTGTTGAGAGATTGCACTAGCGAAAGTACGGACCCTAGGCCTCATTTTCAAGCATTGCAATACCGTTTTTGCTCCGTTTTATCAATTGCTACCTTGCTGTTTTTTATTGTTCCTATTACAAAAATCAATATCTACTATCATTACTACACTTTTATCACCATCTCTTCGCCGAACTAGTGCACCTATACAATTTGCCATTGTATTGGGTGTGTTGGGGACACAAGAGACTTTTTATTATTTGGTTGAACGGTTGTTTGAGAGAGACCATCTTCATCCTACACCTCCCACGGATTGATAAACCTTAGGTCATCCACTTGAGGGAAAATTGCTATTGTCCTACAAAACTCTGCGCTTGGAGGCCCAACACAAGTCTACAAGAACAAGTTGCGTAGTAGACATCAAGCTCTTTTCTGGCACCGTTGCCGGGGAGGTGAGTGCATGAAGGTATATCTTTAGATCTTGCAATTGAATCTTTTAGTTTCTTGTTTTATCACTAGTTTGGTTCGTAAAAGAAAAGTACAAAAAAAATATGGAATTGAGGTGGTCTCATATTATTCATCTTTATCATGTCTTTCGTGAAAATGATGGAAAGGAAAATTGTGCTCAATTGATAGAAGAAGAATTCAATAAAATGTTTGGCATAAATGATTAGCATGATTGCAATGTTGTTAGTATGAATTCCGTGAATATATATGATGCTAATGATATGCAAAGCCATAAGCTTGGGGATGCTATGTTTGATGAAGATGATATTTTAGTCCCCCAAGTTTTGATGAGAATATTTACTATGATGAAAGAATGCCTCCTATTTATGATGATTATGGTGATAACATTTATGCTATAAAGAATAATGATAACCATGAAAATTGTCATCATGATTTTAATTTTCAATCACATGATAGTTATTTTGTTGAGTTTGCTCCCACTACTATTGATGAGAATAAATTTGCTTATGTGGAGAGTAATAAAATTTATATGCTTGTGGATCATGAAAAGAATGCTTTATGTGATGGTTATATTGTTGAATTCATTCATGATGCTACTGAAAATTATTATGAGAGAGGAACATATGCTTCTACATATTTCAATAATATCAAGTTCCCTCTCTATGTGTTGAAAGTTTTGAAGTTTTGCATGTTTTGCCTTCCTATGCTAGTTGATTCTTTTCCTATAAATTGTTTGCTCACAAAATCCCTATGCATAGGAAGATGGTTAGACTTAAATGTGATATTCATATGTATGCTCTCTTGTTATGTTTCAATTCTTATCTTTTATGCAAGCATCATTGAAATCATCATGCCTAGCTAAAAGGCATTAAAGAAAAGCGCTTGTTGGGAGACAACCCAACATTTACCCCTACTGTTTTGGTGTTTTTACATGATTAGGCTACTGTAGTAATCATGTTTTATAGGTTTTTTTTTCAATAAAGTGCCAAGTAAAACCTTTGGGATAGTATGGATGACAGTTGACTTGATTCTGTGCAAAAACAGAAACTTGTGCGTCCAGTACAGAAATTCCTGTATTTTACTGAAACTTTGAAATTTTTTAATTTTTTTACAGTTGATGGGTATATAAATGTTATACGTTTTCCTAATTTTTCAGAATTTTTGGAGTTACATAAGTATGACCTTAATTCAAATCTTTATGTACTGTTCTGTTTTTGACAGATTCTGTTTTCAATGCATAATTTGCTTGTTTTCTAGTTTCTATGGCTTATATTGCTTAATATAAATTGTGGAAATGATGAGGTACAGTAGGAATTGTGTGAGAAAAATTATGAATCTTATCTTGACAGTACCAAAGAGAATGATTTGTCTTTATCATACTAACCCATCTCACGAAGTTCCGTTAAGTTTTGTGTGATTGAAGTTTTCAAGTTTTGGATGAGATATCGATATGAGGAGAATAAGGAGTGACAAGACCCTAAGGTTGGGGATGCCCAAGGCACCCCAAGGCAATATTCAAGGAAGATCCAAGCAACTAAGCTAGGGGATGCCCCAGAAGGCATCCCCTCTTTCGTCTTCAACATTATCGGTAACCTCACTTGGAGCTATATTTTCATTCGTCACATGATATGAGTTTTGCTTGGAGAGTCATTTTATTTTATTAGGATTTGCTTGCTATTATTTAGAATAATGTTTTGCATCTTTTATTTCAATAAAAGTGGCAAGGATAGCCATCACCATGCTTATTTTGCAAGTATATGAGTTGCTGTTTCAAGACAGAAATTTATCGCTGTTGCAAAAATTCTCTAAAAAAGTTAGAATGTGATAAAAGGTTGAATTTTTTTTTCCATAGTAAGCTATAATAAATTTTCTACAGTGTGGTAATTGTTTAGAATTTTTGGAGTTAGGGAAGTATGATGAATATTGCACTCTTTACAGACTGTCCTGTTTAGACAGATTGTTGTTATGTTTGCATTGTTTGCATATGTTTGCTTGTTTAATGATTCTATTTGAGGATAGGAGTATTAAATATGCAGAGGCATTTAGTATGCAATGTTAAATAATAACTTTATTTATTTGCTACAGTAGATAATGATAAGGCATTGCATTGATTTATACTAACGTATCTTACGAGTTCTTGTTGAGTTTTGTGTGCATGAAGTTTTTAAGAATTAGGGAAACCGTGTTATGAGAAGAATGAAGAAGACACAAGAGCTCAAGCTTGGTGATGCCCAAGGCATCCCAATTTAACATTCCAAGAAGTCTCAAGCATCTAAGCTTGGGGATGCCCCGGTAGGCATCCCACCTTTCTTCATCAACAATTATCGGTTAGTATCGGTTGAGCCTAAGTTTTTGCTTCTTCACATGATGTGTGCTATTCTTAGAATGTCATTTTGTTTTATTTTTCTTGTTGTTTTAATAAAATACTTAGATATGAAAGCTTTTAAATAAGAAAGAGTCCTCAAATAGCTACCTATTTACTTAACTACTCGCTTGATCTTCACTTATATCTTTTTGGAGTAGTTTGTCATTTACTCTCATGCTTCACTGAGATTATTTTGAGAGTTGAAAATTTTGAAGAAATACTTATGCTCTCATGCTTCACTTAAATTTATTTGAGAGCTTGTTAGTATCAATGGTAATACATAAATTTAGTCCCAAAGTAATGGATATTCAAGAAGGATATAATAAAAACTTTCATGTAGATCACTGGATATGATAAGTTTGATTTCTTGCAATAGTTTTGCGATATGGAGATAATAATATGTGAGTCATGTTGGTGAGTAATTATGCTTTAGTAAGAATATTGGTGTTAAGGTTTGTGATTCCCTATGCAAGCACAAAAGTCAATAGTTATGCAATGAAATTACATCCTACTTGCGGTGCATTATTCGGTGTTAGTTATGCTCAATGCTCGTTTATGTGAATTTTTGTTTCTTGGTTGGTTGCTTCTCAATCTATTTGCTAGCCTCCATTTGTACTAAGTGGGAATACTACTTGTGCATCCAAAATCACTAAACCCAATTTTGCCACATGAGTCCACCATACCTACCTATATGCGGCATTCCCGTGCCGTTCTAAGCAAATTTGTATGTGCCATCTCTAAAATTTCAAAATAATTTCCTTTTTGTGTGCTCGTACCGCTCATGAAGCGGCAGGGGGTGGCCAATATTTTCCATGCTAGATGTGTTATTCTCAAGATGAGTGTTTATTCACTTGTCATTGCACGAGAGTACGGCAAAGGTATTAGGGATGCCCAGTCACAAAATGAAAAAATGAATTTACTTTATGTTGTCAAATAATAAATTCCTTGGAAAGTGTTGGTATGGAGGGCACCCGTGGATATGGCTAGCCGTGGATTGTGAAAGAATGGTGGAAAAAGGAATAAACTTTATTTTCTGTTTGGGAACCGCCTATGATATATCTAGCATGGAAAGTGTTGGGAATTACTTGGTCATTTTCGTTGACGGGAAAAGTATGCCTCTCAAAATTTTTATCTCTTAATTTAAGCTTTGAGCTCTGGCACCTCTACAAATCCCTACTTCCCTCTGCGAAGGGCCTATCTATTTACTTTATGCAATTTTTATTTTTGTTTGAGTCTCCATCTTCTCTTATAAAGCACCAACTCAGGGGCACTATGATCGTACTTGAGCATTGGATGTAGCTAATATGCGAGTGTGTTTTGCGAATGGATCAATGATTGAGCATGATGGGCTAGGGATAACTTTCTTTAGTGTTGATATTTTGAATGACATGGTTGCTTGTTGATATGCTTGAGTATTGATGTCTTCATGTCAAATTATAGACTATTGCTTTGAATCATTCAAGTCCAAATGTCCATGCTACAAAAGAAAGAGTATATGATGAATATGATAGGTAGCTTTCCACAAAAAAAATTCCATTTTCAATTGCTACTTTATCATGATAAGTTTTATGAGCAAGAGTTGATGTTATGATGCTAGAAAAAGTGATTGAAATTATCATTGATCAAACTTATGCATTTTGCTAGCATTCACACTTCATAAATTATTTCTTTTATCATTTACCTACTCGAGGACGAGTAGGAATTAAGCTTGGGGATGCTGATACGTCTCCAATGTATCTATAATTTATGAAGTATTCATGCCATGTTTACAACAATTTTATAGGGTTTTGGTATGATTTGCATGGAACTAACCCGGACTGACGTTGTTTTCAGCAGAACTACAGTGGTGTTGTTTTTTGTGCAGAAATGAAAGTTCTCCAAATGAACTGAAACTTTTTGACAATTTTTTTTGGAACAAAAGAGACCCCCGAAGCTTCGTGGAAGGACCAGAAGGTGAAGGAGTAGGGCATAAGACACCGAGGCGCGCCTGGGCCCTTGCCCGTGCCCCGGTGAGTTGTGCTCACCTCGAGGCCCATCTTAGTGTGAAACTAACGCCAAAAATTCCTATAAATAGAGAAACCATCAGGGGTAACCCTAGATCAGAAGTTTCGCTGCCGCAAGCCTCTGTATCCATGAGATCCAATCTAGACCCCGTTTTGGCACCCTGCCGGAGGGGGAGATCATCACCGGTGGCCATCTTCATCATCCCGGCGGCCACCATGATGAGGAGGGAGTAGTCCACCCTCGGGGCTGAGGGTTTGTACCAGTAGCTATGTGTTTAATCTCTCTCTCGTGTTCTTGATGGCACAATTTTGATGTATCGGGAGCTTTGTTAATGTAGTTGGATCATATGGTTTTTCTCCCTCTCTATCTTTTTGTGATGAATTGAGTTTTCCCTTTGAGATTTCATTTTATCGGATTGAATACTTTTATGGATTTGAGAGCACTTGATATATGTCTTGCATACAAATACCCATGGTGACAATGGGGTATTATATTGATTCACTTGATATATGTTTTGGCACTCAACTCGTGGATTCCCGAGGTGATATTGGGGTAATCTATGCATAGGGGTTGATGCACGTTCTTGTCTTTGTTTCTCCGATAGAAATCTTGGGGCACTCTTTGAGGTTCTTTGTGTTGGATTGAGCATTACGAATCTGAATTTGCGTTGGTGTTATTTTAGTACGAACTCTTTAATCGATCTATCGGAAAGAATAGCTTTGAGGTGGTTTCGTACCCTACAAACAATTTATTCTTATGTTCTCCGCTAGATAGGAACTTTGGAGTGATTCTTCATCGCACTTTGAGGGATGGTTATATGATCCAATTATATTAGCATTGTTGAGAGATTGCGCTAGCGAAAGTACGGACCCTAGGCCTCATTTTCAAGCATTGCAATACCGTTTGTGCTCCATTTTATCAATTGCTACCTTGCTGTTTTTTATTGTTCCTATTACAAAAATCAATATCTACTATCATTACTACACTTTTATCACCATCTCTTCACCGAACTAGTGCACCTATACAATTTGCCATTGTATTGGGTGTGTTGGGGACACAAGAGACTTTTTATTATTTGGTTGCAGGGTTGTTTGAGAGAGACCATCTTCATCCTACACCTCCCATGGATTGATAAACCTTAGGTCATCCACTTGAGGGAAAATTGCTACTGTCCTACAAAACTCTGCGCTTGGAGGCCCAACACAAGTCTACAAGAACAAGTTGCGTAGTAGATATCAGGCGCCCTCGCCCTTCTTTAGGTAGCCTTGGTCATGTCCAGGGGGCGAGCAGGGTGCACCTCGGCAGGCCCCGACGCGGTGCTTCCGCCTGCAGGGGTGAGCAGATCGCCCTGAAGGGTCGCTGCCAGTGGGGCCACGTCCGCCTCCGCAGTGACCGCCTCGTCCCCTTCCCGCGGCTCAGGATGGGACTGGACCGACATCTGGATTGCCCCGCTGGAGCTTGCGGAGCCCTCCTGAGGGGGCGTAGCCACGCCTTTCTTCGGGGTCGCCCGGCCAGATGCTTGTGTGGTCTGTGAGGTAGGCCCTGACCTCCTGAGGACCCTGGCCGGGCGCGGGGAGTCCGCGGCTGGGGGCTCATCGGTGTCGTCGTCTTCTTCAAGGTTGCGGAGGAGCTCACTCTGCGACGGGGGGGAGGGGGGATACTTCCTCCAGGTCGTCGCCCTCCGTCTCCTCTGAGTCCTCTTCGCCGTCGCTGTCGCTGGAGTACACCGGCACGGGGGAGTTGGGGTGCTCAGACGGCATGAGCCCCAGCTTGTTGAAGGCGGGCATGGCGGTGACGAGCTCCTCGCTGTCGTCGCGGCGGTACAGTGGGGTGTAGGCCTCGGGGAGGTCCCCCGGATCGCCATTTAGCAGGACAGCCATGGCCTTGTCCAGCTCTTCGCCCGTCAGGCTGGCAGGGTGTAGCCTTGTGTCGTCCCGCGCGCCCCAGAATTCCCACAAGGGCCGCGTGTGCGACTGGAGCGGCGCCAGGCATTGCGTCAAGAACTCCTTCATGAGCATTCCCCCCGTCAGCCGCTTGGCCTCCAAATCCGAGGTAATCTTCCTCGGGACAGGCCCTGCCCGGGGGTCGGTGAGCTTTGCATGGCCCCACCTCTCGAGCCGCTCAGGCAGCTCTATCGGCAGCTCCTGCCGCGGGTTGAGACCCTTGGTGTCCAGGAAGACCCAACGGTGCTAGAAGCCCTCCACCTTCTTCCCGGCCTTCAAGAGGACATTCCCCTTGTGGACCGTGATGAAGGACACGCAAGCAGAGCGCTATGTCCGGTCGTGTAGCCGCAGGCTGAAGAAATGGCGGAGGAGTGCCACGGAGGGCCTTACGCCCACGAAGGCCTCGCAGTAGAAGGCGAAGATGGACAGGAGGAGGATGCAGTTGGGCTAGAGATGAAGTGCCTGGATCTTGTAGTGGGCGAGGACGGCGCAGAAGAACTCTGAGAGGGGCGGGACGAGCCCCGCGAAGATGCTGTGGAGGAAGAAGGGATAGACTGTCCGCGCCAAGGAGCCCCGCTCGGCGGAGCCAGCCCAGATCATGGTCTCGCCCCACTCGTTGTCTTCACCGGCCATCTGTGGGAGCACGGGGTCGAGATGCCCCCTCGGCGATGGAGGACGCGTCAAGTGCTGGGGAAGGAGAGGAGGAGGTCGTGGCCTGGACCGCGGGCTTCGACTTCCCGGGCGCCATTCGCGGGGTCGCTGGCATTGGGGAAGGAGAAGGAAGGGGGCGGAGTTGCGATTGGATCTGGAGAAGCTCTTGGCTGGAGAAGGGGATCGGAAGCAAGGCGAGAGAGAGAGCAATGATGACCCTGTGGCGTGCGCCAGTCTTTTGTCATCTTGGGCAGTTGCCGAGGCGACATGGGGGAGCGGAGGCGTTCGCGTCCCATCTTGTGCCACGCGTCGAGCCTGGCCCATAGGTGATCGGGGGCCCGCGACGCTTCGCCCTTCTCTCCTTGCCTTCGCCTCGAAGCCAGGCCGAGCGAGCCTTGGGCCCAGGGCTATTGTCGGCGTTCTGGGATCGGGGGTACCCAGATCTGCCTGCCTGCGGCACAGCGCATGGGCCCATCGACGGCCCTGTACGGCCCAGCAACTATGACTCCAAGGCAAGACTCTGGCGAGGGCCCAAGCCTAGCGAGGCTAACGACACCAAGACCCACAGAGGAGCGGCCTCCCCAGGCTGCCTCCCGAGGGGCGGAGACTTCTATGCAGGTACCCAGCCTCACGAGGCTGTGATGATGTGAGCCATGACGACCAAGGCCAGGCGGGCGCCAGCGGCCGCGGAAGAGATAGTTTCCTCTTTGGTGCTAAGGGAGCAAGGACAGACGTGGGTTCCCAAGGAATCCCCCAAAGGTTTCCATTCCGATGCAATGAGACCAAGACCACGAGCTCGGCAGGACAGAGGTCATCGCCGAGCCCACCTCTGCGTCACGACCAGAAGCTTTGCAGGCGAAGACTACCATTCGTCAAGATTAGATGTACTTCTTGTCCCCTTTCAAATTGGTCGTTGTGGGATCCCTTCCCGCCTAAGTTTTGGGGGAAGAGGACCAAGGCCACTATAAGTATAGGCTAGTCATCACCGTAGAAGGGGGATCCAGGACTGAACCCCAGACAGACCCATTCCACCCACACTACTTGAGCCCTCGCGAGGCCGCTCATCCACTGTACTAGTTCATCCTCAACCTCCTCGTGAGGCCAATCCACCACAAAGCAGGAGTAGGGTTTTATACCGCAAGGTGGCCCGAACCTGGGTAAACTGCCGTGTTTATCTTCTTCCCCGCTCGCACGAACTCCGCATAGTTAGGCCATGGGGTGGAGAGCTTGAGACTTGAGCTGGTTGAGATCTTCGCACACGCCCCAGAGTTCGAACCTTCTTGGGTCTGCGGAGCCTTGAATCCGACAGTTGTCAATCCCTCTCCGGTAAAAGATAGATTAAATAGTATGAGTTTGGATAAATAGATGTGAATAAAACATGAAATAAAACATGCAAATAAAAAGTGCAGCAAGGTATTTTTGGGTTTTTGGAATAATAGATCTGAAAACAAAAGCAAATAAAAAGTAGATCAGAAAGCAATATGATAAAAGATAGACCCGGGGACCGTAGATTTCACTAGTGGCTTCTCTCGAGAAAATAGCATACGGTGGGTAAACAAATTACTGTTGGGCAATTGATAGAACATCAAATAATCATGACGATATCCAAGGCAATGATCATTATAAAGGTATCATGTCCAAGATTAGTAGACCGAAACGATTTTGCATCTACTACTATTACTCCACACATCGACCGCTATCCAGGATGCATCTAGTGTATTAAGTTCATGGGGAAATGGAGTAATGCAATAAGAACGATGACATGATGTAGACAAGATCTATTCATGTAGGAATAGACCACTTCTTGTTATCCTTAATAGAAACGGTACATACGTGCCTCGCTACCCCTTCTGTCACTGGGTGAGGACACCGTAAGATCGAACCCATCACAAAGCACCTCTTCCCATGGCAAGAAAAATCGATCTAGTTGGCCTAACTAAACCAACGATTCGAAGAAGAAATACGAGGCTATAAGTAATCATGCATATAAGAGATCAAAAGAAGACTCAAATAATATTCATGGATAGAAACTGATCATAAACTCGATCTTCATCGGATCCCAACAAACACACCGCAAAAGTCATTACATCAAATAGATGTCCAAGAGACCATTGTATTGAGAATCAAAACTAGAGAGAAAGCCAACTAGCTACTGCCTACGGACCAGTAGGTCTATGGTGGACTACTCACGCAACATCGGTGTCGGGGGGATTGACCCCGTGTAGCCTCATCAGCACTTAATCATATTTCAAGACATCGGGGCTGGCCAAGCCCCTCAGTCCGACTGGTCGTAAGACCGGCCTCCGGGGGTGGACGGGACCGGAGGGCCGCCTCCTAAAAGACGGCGGGCCCTAGGAAAGCGGTTGAAGCTAGAAGGCCGCCTCCTAGAAGACGGTACATTCCAGAAGGCGACGTACCCCGGAAGACGGCGCACTCCAGAAGGCGGCGAGGGTACGGGCCGGCTCCTAGCAGGCGGCACGTCCCCTCCCTAGGAGTTTGAGCCCGACCAGGAGACAAGCTGGGGCATGGCCACAGTGCGCCATGCCTCCCCCAAATCACGGCCGCATGGCCACAGTAGGCGCCGCTAGGCGGCCACCGACCCGCCCGGCGCGGCGCTGTAGCCATGGCGCTCCCGACACGGCCTCCGTCAGCATGGACGGCACCACATTGAAGAGCCGTCAGCGGGGCCCGCAGGCAGCGGGCCCCACCTATCTGCCGGTTCCCCTGCAGCCGGCAGGGCCCTGCAGAGGCGGGCCCCAGCAGCCGGCGGAGAACCCGGCCCCCATGGACACTGGCAGCCGGGGCCTATCACCCGGCCATATTACCATTGTACCTCTGGGGGGTTAGCCTATAAAACCCCCAAGGCCACACCCATGCAAAGGGTTCCCCTCATGTTCTACTTCAGTTCTACACACACCATAGTCAGGGAGGGGAGAGAGCTAGCCTCGCCCTTCTTCCTCCTCCGGCCGAATAGCTCTAGGAGCGCCATTGTACTCTTTGCTTCATAGTGATCATGCGGAGACCCCGCAGAGCAGGAGTAGGGGTTTCATCTCTTAGGAGAGCCCTGAACCTGGGTAGTTCTCGTGTCCGTCCGAGCTTGTGCCCACTCCTGCTTCTAGGACCCGACGACGATCTCATGGCCACAACCATGATAAGCCATCCCCTGGCATCTGTCGAGATTTTACCACGACAGTTGGCGCCCACCGTGGGGCTAGCAGCGACGTCGGCCAGAGACACGTTCTGGACGGGAACCTTGTTCCTCTCCAGCGAGTGTGCCGCAGCTGGCGAGATCAGCCGGCCCGATGCGCCCTCCTGTGCCGGCCTTGGCGCATCGCCCGACGCGGGAGCCGCCTTCCCCGCGGCTCGCCTCGCCGGCCTCTTCAACGAGCTCAGCCTCTTTGACGAGCCCGCCACCGACTCACGAGCGGCCGACTCCCTCACCGAGCTCTTTGATAAACTCGCTCTTGTCGACACGGCCTCCACCGATGATTTCCCCAGCTATGTGGAAATCGTCGACGATCCCCTCCCTCCCACCGCCCGCGACGCTCCTGTCGACGCGCTCGACACCAGCACCTTCGCGGAGGTGATGGTCATCGGCGACGGCCTGGCGGCGCCTCCTCCCCTTGACGCCAGCCAAGAGGAGCTGGAGGAGTTCCGCGTCAAGCTTTTCGACAGCGCTCCCAAGATGGCGGCGCTGAAGCGCCGCGCTGAAGCTACTCAGCGCAAGATCGACCGCGTTGTCGGTGGGACGCCGGCCGCGGCTGAGCCTAGCCGGGCCGGTGCCATCCGGCAACGCGGCGCTGCGATTGCCAGCATGCTAGGGGTCGAACGCCCGGTCTACGAGACCCCAGCGCAGAACATGCGTGCCGTTAAGGCAGCCACAGACGAGCTCAAGCACTTGCAGGGCGACGAGCTACGTGAGCAACTGGAGCGCCTCCAGCAGCTCACCAACGCTGCGAACGAGCAGCAGGACACGGGCAACCGTGTGGGGGGAGCAGGCCGACGGGTCGACACCCATGTGCCCCGTCGCGAGAACGGCACGACCTCTCGGTCCCCTAGCGGCGGAGGCCGCGGGCAGCCGCGAGATCCAGAGCAGGCTGCTAGCAACAGCCAGCGTGCGCGCCGCATGATAGCGGGCAGCCACCACGTGCTCCAGAGCCTGGAGCCCCGACGCCGGCCAGAAGAGCGCTTGCCCCCTCGGAGGGAGAGGGCGGCCACTCCCGTGCCGCCGCCTGGTCACCCGACGCTCGGTGGCCGGCTTGGCCCCTGCGAGGCAGTCGGCGAAAACGACGCACGCCACTGGATCGAGGAGCTGGCTCGGTCCCAGTTGTTGGAAGAGGAACGCACAATCGGGCCGGCCTGCTTCGGCCCCCGCATCCGCGATGAGCCCTTTCCCAGAGGGTTCACGCTCCCCGGAGACACGCCCAAGTACAACGGCGTCGTGAAGCCGGAAGACTGGCTGATCGACTACTCCACAGCAGTCGGCATCGCCAACGGCAACAGGCGCGTCGCAGTCAAGTACGTCCCGCTCATGCTTCAGGGCACGGCCCGGATGTGGCTGAACAGCCTCAAGCCCTAGAGCGTCAACAGCTGGATAGATTTCAGTGACGCCTTCGTCCACAACTTCACCAGTACGTACAAGCGGCCCCCCAAGCCACGCCAGCTCTCCATGTGTGTTCAGGGGCCGACCGAGTCAACTCACGACTACCTGACGTGTTGGGGCAAGCTGCAAAACTCCTGCGAGGGGGTCCACAAGGTGCAGGCCATCGAGTAATTCACCGCCGGGTGCAGAGAGGGCACTCTGCTCAAGCACAAGCTCTTGTGCGATGAGCCGGCTACCTTGGACGAGCTCCTGGTCGTGGCCGACAAGTACGCCACCGCTGACTCCTCCATGAAGTCAGAGATCCGGGTTGACGCGGCCGACAGGGTGGTCCAGCCGGGTTCCCAAACTCCGGCTGGTGACACCAGCCGGCGCCAACAACCGAACGACAACAAGCGCAAGGCCCCGCAGCCGGCTTCCAACAGCCGGCAGGTGGCCGCTGTCGAGGATCAGCAGCCGGCCGGGCAGCCCGGCCCCAAGCGTCAGCGGGGCGGCAAGGGTGCCTGGCAGCCTGCCTTCTCCTTTGAGCAAGCCCTCGTTGCCCCGTGCAAGTTCCATAGCGGCGCGAAGCCGTCCAACCACACCACCCGGAAGTGCAACTGGCTCGCCCGGATTGCCAAGGGCGAGGCCCTGCCGCCTCCTCCGCTAGCCGGCCAGGTAGCCCCGGCTGTTAAGCAACCGGCCCGAGCTGCCAGCATGCTTCAAGTTGAGTTCCCCGAAGAGAACGCCACCTACGTCGTCTTCACGAGCGAAGCCGACGACAAGCACAACAGACGGCAGCTGCACCGCGAGGTGAATACTATCAGCTCAGGGGTCCCCACCTTCATGCACTGGTCCGAGAGGCCCATCACCTGGAGCCAAGCTGACCACCCAGTCGTGATGCCTTCGCCGGGTGCATATGCCTTGGTGCTGGACTCAACCTTCTCAACGGAGAGGCGGACTTGCCGCTTCAGCCGAGTTCTGATAGATGGCGGCAGCAACATCAACATCCTGTACCGCGAGACCATGGAGCGGTTGGACATCAAGGTCAAGCAGCTTCAGCCCAGCCGGACTGTCTTCCACGGCATAGTTCCCGGCCTTTCCTGCTCTCCAATCGGCAAGATCAAGATTGATGTCCTGTTCGGCGACAAGAACCACTTCCGTCGCGAGCCAATCTGGTTCGAGGTGGTCGACCTGGACAGCCCCTACCACGTGCTCTTGGGCCGCCCGGCGCTGGCCAAATTCATGATGGTCCCGCACTACGCCTACCTGAAGGCCAAGATGCCGGGTACCAAGGGCATCATCACTATTGCCGGCGACTACCAGAAGTCGCTGGACTGCGCCACCGCCAGCAGCCAGCTGGCCGAGTCCCTCGTCATCGCTCAAGAAAAGCGTCTCCTTGACCGGATGGTAGCCATGACCAGCGAGAAGCCGGCCATGCCGACTGATCCCAAGGAGACGGAAGCAAGGGCCTTCTTCCAGCCGGCCAAGGAAACCAAGAAGATCGCCTTGGACCCGGCGCACCCGGAGAGGTTTGCTGTCGTAGGGACCAACCTCGACAGCAAATAGGAAGGCGAGCTCGTCGATTTCCTCCATGAGAATCGAGACATCTTCGCATGGTCCCCCAAAGACATGCCGGGTGTCCCGACGGATTTCGCCGAGCACAAACTACATGTGAGGCAGGATGCTAAGCCGGTCAAGCAACCCCTCCGCCGCCTATCAGAAGAGAAGAGAAGGATCGTTGGCAAAGAAATCGCCCAGCTTCTAGCAGCCGGCTTCATCATGGAAGTGTTCTACCCGGACTGGCTTGCCAACCCAGTCCTCGTCTTGAAGAAGAATAACAAGTGGCCCATGTGTATCGACTACACGAACCTCAACTAGGCCTGCCATAGGATCCGTTTGCCCTGCCACGGATCGACCAAGTGATAGACTCCACGGCCGGCTACGAGCTGCTGTCCTTCTTGGACGCATACTCTGGCTACCACCAGATCAAGCTAGATCCGGCCGACCGCTTGAAGACCGCCTTTATCACAACATTCGACGCCTTCTGCTACAACACCATGACGTTCGGCCTGAGGAATGCCGACGCTACCTTCCAACGATGCATGCAGAAGTGCTTGTTGAAGCAACTCGGCCGCAACGCCCACATCTATGTGGATGACATTGTGGTGAAGACGGAGAGGCGCGGCACCCTCCTAGAGGATCTCAAGGAGACCTTCGAAAATCTTCGCCGTTTTCAAATCAAGCTCAACTCGGAGAAATGCTTCTTTGGAGTGCCAGCCGGCCAGCTTCTTGGTTTCCTTGTCTCTGAACGCGGCATCGAGTGCAACCCCGTGAACATCAAGGCCATCGAGCGGATGGAGAGACCCTCCAAGCTGCGTGACGTCCAAAAATTCACCGGGTGCCTGGCATCCCTCAGCCGCTTCATCAGTCGGCTGGGCGAGAAGGCGCTCCCCCTGTACCAGCTCATGAAGAAAACCACTTGCTTCTAGTGGAACGACCAGGCGGACGAAGCTTTTTGTCAGCTCAAGCGCATGATGTCCACGCCGCCTATCCTGGCGGCTCCGGCTGCCAAGGAACCGATGCTCCTCTACATCGCCGCCACCAGCCGAGTCATCAGCACGGTGATTGTGGTCGAGTGCCCAGAAGCCGGCAAGGTGCAGCTGGTCCAGAGGCTAGTGTATTATCTGAGCGAGGTCTGGTCTGCCTCCAAGCAGAACTACCCCCACTACCAGAAGATGTGCTACGGCGTGTACTTTGCCGCCAAGAAGCTGAAGCAATATTTCCAGGAGCACTCCATCACGATGGTCTGCACCGCCCCCCTAGCCGAGATCATGGGCAACAGAGATGCCTCAGGCTGGGTGGCCAAGTGGGCCATTGAGCTGGCTCCCCATACCATCCTCTACCAGCGCCGCACCGCCATCAAGTCCCAAGCGCTGGCCGACTTCTTAGTCGACTGGGCCGAGTCCCAATACCTGCCGCCAGCGCCGGATTCTATGCATTGGCAGATGCACTTTGACAGCTCAAAGATGCGCACCGGCTTGGGGGCCGGCATCGTGCTCACCTCTCCCAAGGGCGACAAGCTAAAGTACACGCTGTAGATCCACTTCGCCGCCTCCAATAACGTAGCCGAGTACGAGGCGCTCATCTTTGGGCTCCGACTGGCCAAGGAGATCGGCATCCAATGCATCCTATGCTACGGCGACTCAGACTTGGTAGTCCAGCAGACGTCCGGCGACTGGGACGCCAAGGACGCCAACATGGCAAGCTACCGCTTCCTTGTCCAGCAGATGAGCGGGCACTTCGATGGGTGCGAGTTCCTCCACATGCCAAGAGCCGACAACGACGCAGCGGATGCCCTCGCCCGCATCGGCTCCACCCGGCAGGCCATACCAGCCGGCGTCTCCCTCGAATGTCTGCGCAAGCCGTCGCCAGAGTCCGACTCCATTTTCGTGCCGGCCGACCCCGGAGCAGTCGGATCCGGCTCGGGGACCCCAGCAGTCGGCCCGAGGACTTCAGCAGGCGGCCCGGGGACTGCAGCAGTTGGCCCGGGGACTTCATCGGCACCACCAGGAGCGGCCGGCGATAGCCCGCCGCCTCCCAACCCAGCCACCCTCGTGCCAGTTGCCGTCTTCATAGTGGTGGCGGCCCCATCTTGGGCGCAGCCCATCCACGACTACCTGGTAAGCCGCGTGCTACCAGCAGACGAGGTGCTTGCCCGACAGATCCAGCGTCGGGCAGGCGCCTACACCATCGTCAACAAAGAGCTCGCCAGGCAGAGCGTGACCGGCGTTTATCAGCGCTGCGTGGAGCCGGAGAAGGGCATGGAGATCCTCAGAGACATCCACCAAGGCGAATGTGGCCACCATGCCGCCTCCAGGTCCCTCGTAGCCAAGGCCTTCCGCCATGGTTTCTTCTGGCTGACTGCATTGGACGACGCCAAGGAGTTAGTCAAGAAGTGCAAAGGGTGCCAGAAGTTCAGCACCAAGCAACACCAGCCGGCCTCTATGCTCAAGACCATCCCCATCACCTGGCCATTTGCCGTGTGGAGTTTGGACATGGTGGGTCCTTTCAGGACAGCACGCGGTGGCATTACTCATTTGCTGGTCACCGTGGACAAATTCACCAAGTGGATAGAGGCCAAGCCAATCAAGAAGCTGAACGGTCCGACCGCCGTCACGTTCGTCGCCGACATCACCGTCCGATACGGCGTTCCACACAGCATCATCACCGACAACGGCATCAACTTCGCCAAAGGCGCCTTGGCCCATTTCTGCGCAAACCAGGGTATCCAACTGGACCTAGCGTCCGTTGCCCATCCGCAGTGAAACGACCAGGTGGAGCAAGCAAACGGCCTCATCCTGTCCTGCATCAAGCCCAGCCTGATCGAGCCGCTGGAGCGATCGGCCGGCTGCTGTATCGACGAGCTGCCGGCCATCCTCTGGAGTCTTCAGACCATGCCCAATAGATCAACCGGCTTTACGCCCTTCTTCCTCGTGTACGGTGCCGAGGCTATCATCCCCACGGATATCGAGTTCGACTCGCCTCGCGTCACTATGTACACGGAGGCGGAAGCAAAGGAGGCGCGAGAAGACGGCGTCGACCTGCTGGAAGAGGCCCAGCTGCTAGCGTGCAGCCGGTCCACCATCTACCAGCAGAGCCTGCGCCGCTACCACAACAAGAAGGTCAAGCCGCGCACATTCCGCGAAAGCGACCTTGTGCTCCGCCTGATCCAGCGATCAGCCGGCCAGCACAAGCTCGCAGCACCTTGGGAAGGCCCCTTCATCGTCAGCAAGGCCCTGGGCAATGACTCGTACTACCTCATCGATGCCCAAAAGCCCAGGGCACGCAAGCGAAGCACAGCCGGCGAAGAGATGGAGCGGCCATGGAACGTGAACCTGCTCCGTCCGTTTCACAGTTAAAGCAAGTGTATGTACCACGCCAACTTTTGTATTAAGTAAGGACCTCAGGTCCCCCGAGATGCACTCGGGGGCTACCTTTTTGTCCATGAGATAAGCTTATACCATGAATTGAGTTTTTTTTGCCTTGTCCGGGTTCTGGTCAGCCGACCCGGGGGCTCGCCATCTTGGCTTAAGTTCGCACCAGCCGGAGCCGACTAGTAGTGTGCCGACGCCAAAGCCCTCTCTTCGCTCCATGTCGCAGCTCGCAGCGCAGCTGTCCGACTGGCAAGAGTCAAAGGCCGGAAACGCTGTCCACACAAAAAATGACAAAGGAAAACGCCGACTACGGCCAAGCCAGCCTCTCGCCTCCCTCGTCCGGCTGATAAGCAGCCGACAGGCCGGCTTCTTGCTCGACTAAGCTACGCTCTAAGCGGCTGACGTAACTTGCCCGTTCTAAACGACCAAGTCCCTGACCCAGCCACAGACCACAGCGTGGCTGTCCGGCTGGCAGGGAGGCGGCTAAGGGAACGCGGTGAAGGAAAAAGCCAAAAAGGGCAAAAGCAAACTCAAGCTAGAACCCGGCAACACATGCAAAATGTGGGGATTTAAACTTTGTACATTGCAAAAGGGCCCAAGGCTAGCATTCATCAAGTTTAAAAATACACCCCCAGTGGGTGGAACTGCGCATAACTGGCATTGTTTTCAAGCATGAAGAAAACTCGAAAAAAGATAACAGGCCATCTAGGTGGACGGCTCCTCGAGCTGCACGGACTGGTCGGCGGCGTGCGTAGCTCCGGCTGGTGGGGCTACCGGCTGCGGAGTCTCGGCCTGGCGGTCGGCGGCGGCTGACGTGGTCTCCGGCTGGTCGCTAGTCGGCGCTGGGTCGGACCGAGTCCGGCTGGTAGCTCCGTCGTCCGGTGAGACGTGGCCGCCTTCCTCGTCCTCGTCGCCCTCATCGCCGTCATCGCTAGAGGTGATCTCCTCCGCCGAATCCACCCCGTCCGACGGGTTCAGACCGAACCAGGACGGAGGAACCACGACACCGTCATCTCCCCACTCCGGGACGAAGACGCCGACATCAGCAAAGTCGGCGATGGCCGCCGCACGGACGGCGATGTCCTCATGCTGCGCTGCGAGCTCCGGCAGCGCCTCTTGGCGAAAGGTCGCTAGCTGCGCCAGGCGCACGCCGGGGTACCAGGCCTTTACGAACTCTAGGGCCTTGGCAGCCCCGGACCGCGCCACGGAGCTCTTCCAGGCTTGGAGCCAGTTCGCCGCCACCTCCAGCCAGTCGGCCGTCCGACTGGGAGTCCGCAGGATCTAAGCACCCGGCCACAAGCTTTCCAAGACCTGCGACCCGGTGCACTGAAGCCTGCGGAGCAGGCGGCGCGTGGGCTCGAGGCGCATCTGGACGGCCGTGAGCTATTCGCCCATGGCCTGAGGCCGGTCCTGCGCGATCTCCTTGCCCTCCCGACTTTGCTCCTCGCGCTGGGCCTCGATCGCCATGCAGACGGAGACAGAGTGGCCCGGGAGGAACACTGCTCAAGAAGAAGACAAAGATGTCAGAGGCCGGCTTCCAGCAACAGCCGACAGCTAACAATCAGCAACCCATAACCCGGAGAAGAGAGACGCACCGTCAAGCATGTCCTTAATCACGGAGTAACCATCATCAAGGAGCTTCTCCCTCTCGGCCCAGTCCGAGCATTGAGTCTCGAACTCGGCCGTCAGGCGCTTTTCGTTCGCCTCCAGCATCCGGACCTGGTTCGCGTGGCGTTCGGCCTGCTCCGCCAGCTCCTTCTCCAGCCGGTCGCGAGCCGCGGCCGCCTGGTCGCGCTCTTACACCAAAACCCAGAGCTGGCCCTCGAGCTCGGCCACACGCTCCCTCAACTGGGCGGCGGCCGCTGTAAGAAGAAGACAGAAATCATCATCATCTACTTCGACAAAAACGAAAACAAGCCTACCAGAGAAGATTCGGCCCGACTGCTCAACAGTCGGTCCGAATCTCGGGGGCTACACCCAGTGGGTGCGCTGGCGCGCCCCCACTAAAAGCCGGCTTACTTACTTCGGCTCTGAGCCAGCTCAGTAGTCCGGGTGGTGAGCGTCCGGTTCTGCGTATTGT
Source organism: Thinopyrum elongatum (assembly GCA_011799875.1). Lineage (NCBI taxonomy): Eukaryota > Viridiplantae > Streptophyta > Magnoliopsida > Poales > Poaceae > Thinopyrum > Thinopyrum elongatum. Next base: position 467,050,830 of record CM022301.1, on the reverse strand, counting down.
ACGCGGCCGCCCGCATGTTGTGGTAATCCTACAACAATAGCAAGCATTTCAGCCAAAGGAAAGAACACCTTGGAGTTCCAACCTGCCTGCTCAACAGCCACCTCGGAACTCGGGGGCTACACCCAGTGGGTGCGCTGGCGCGCCCCCACGGAAGACTACAAGACAAAAATATAGCAAAATAAGGTGTACGTACCCGGACGGCCGACTGCGTCGCCAACAACTCCTACCTCGCCCTCTGCAGAGTGGCGTTCTGGGCGAGGAACCGGTCCTCCAGGTCACGCACCGCCAGGTTCAAGGCGGCCGAGCCGGCCCCCGCCACCCAGCCTGAAGGAGGGGCGCTCGTGGCCCCGGCGTCGGCTCCCCGTGAGCTCGAGGCCGTAGCCTCCACCCGCCGCCTAGGCTCTGATGTCGCCCGCGTCACACGCCGGCGCGCAGGAGCGTGCACCACCAAGACCTAACGCGCCGCCTGCCCGACGCCCACTTCCGGCTGGTTGGGCTCGCCGCTTCCTCGTCCGCCGGCTTCCGGCGCGCGCTGGGGCTCATCCACCTCCAGGATGACGGTGTCGGGGGCCACAAGCTCTGGCACGGACTGGTCGGCCCCGACCGCCCCAGGCGGCGTCTGGTTCTCCGCCGTCTCCACCTCCGGCTGTTCGAAGGTGACGGTCTCCGGGACCTCGCCACCAGCCGGATCCGCCGTCACCCTGGGGCCGTCCCCCGCCTACGCCTTGGTCGCGGCCTCCGCCTGTGCCTTCGTCGCCGCCTCCGCCTCTTCTTTCGCCGCGGCCCGGGCCTCCACCTGCGCCGCCTCCTCCGCCTGGGCGTCGGCCCGCGCCTTCTTCGTGGCCTCCTGCGCCTCGCGCGCCTCACGGGCGTTCCTCTCCTGCGCCTCCCGGAGGGCAGCAACCGGATCCGGACGCCGAGCACCCGCGGAGCCATCCGCTGAGTTCATCAGCGAGGCGGATGAAGCCCGCGTGACGGCGAAGGCCGTCCTGCTCAACAAGAAAGCAATGATGAGGAAACACCCCAAGAAAGAGGGAAAACATGAAGTCAGAGCGGCAAGTGCGCTTACCCGGACGTGAGCGGCATGGGTTTGGGCCCCTTCCGGGCGGCAGCCACCTTCTGGGCCTCGTGCCGTCTGGTGGCGTCCGCCTGTTTGGCCTTCTTAGCCGGGTGGCTGCCGTACCTCCCCGCCAGGCGGCGCTTGTGCCCACCAGGTGTGGCTGCCGGCCATGGCGTAGAGGTTCCGGCTCCTGTTCCTGCACCTCCCCTAGGCGCGCGCCGCTCCTCGTCGCCTTCGTCGTCGTCCGGCCAAGCCCGGACATCACCGATTCCTCCTCCGCCGCCTCCTGCGGAGCCGCCTGCCTCGGGGCCGCCCGCTCGTGCGCCGCCTCCTCCAGCAACCTCCTCGTCGCCGCCTTCCTCCATGGCGGCTACCCCCAGCTCGGGGTCCTCGGCGTCGCTATCCTTGCGGTCCGACATCCACTCGTAGCCAGGAGCCGGCGTGCCTTGGCCCGTGAAGCGCTGCCACAAAAAGCCAACTGGTCAAGACGGAGGGACGAAGAATATTGTGAATGAAGCAGTCGGATCTGGTACTTACCGATGGAGGGGGATTGGCCCGACTGTAGGGCTCCTTGCCGATACGCCACTCCGCCTCGCTGAGCTTGCAGTTGGAGATGTCGTTGACATGGCGGACCACCTCCACCCTCGGCATCTCCTTGGTGGACATCCGGCATGGATCCCGGCGGCCGCTCATCTGGCTGATGAGGTGCGGCCGAAGCTGAAGTGGCGATACCCGGCGCATGATGAAGCCAGCCAGCAGGTCGGCCAGCTTGAACCCCTCCCGGCTTGTCATCTCTGCCAGCCGGGCAAGGACGCTGATGATGGGGCCCAGCAGGGGGCACTTGGGCGGCTGCTGTTGCTAGTTGTCGCGCAGCCCAGTAGGCGGCCCGGGCACGAAGGTCGGCAGGTTGATGTAGTCGATATTCCGGAGATTCCGGACGTAGAAGTATGACTTCTGCCAAAGCTTGGCCGACTCAAGCAAAGGGATCGACGGGAAGCGCGTGCTGCCTCCTGAGCGCCTCACGGCCACACACGCCCCGCACTGGGCCGGCTCCTCCCTCGCCGACGTACCTAACTTGAGGTATAAGAACCTACCCCAGAGCTCGATAGTCGGCAAGACACCGAGGTATCCCTCGCAGAAAGTAACGAAGGCGGAGAGGCACACCACCGTGTTGGGGGTGAGGTGGTGCGGCTACAGTCGGTAGAAATGGAGAAACTCGCGGAAGAAGTCGCTGGCCGGGAGCGCGAAGCCGCGGAGGAAGTGAGCACCGGCCGCGGAGACGATGAACTCACCGGGCTCCGGCCGCGGAGAGACCTCCAGCCCGGGGTGGATGCGCATGCCCATGTTGTCGGAGCGAGGCAGCCTCCGCGTCGCGTGGAGGAAGTCGACGTGGTCGTCGTGGATGTTAGACCCTAGCCATCCGCTTTTCGCCATGGCGCGGGGACGGCGAGGAGGAGCTCGACGGAGAAGAAGACGGCGGCTGACACGGCAACGACGCGAGGCAGCGGAGCCGCAATGGTGGCCGTGGCAGAGTAGCCGCTTCGGCGGAGCGGCGACTGCGGCTAGGCGATGGTGACCCAGGAGGCAGCCGCGGAAGCACTTCGGCGGCGGCGGAGTAGCACCGCGGCAGCAATGGTGGAGGGAGAAGAGAGAGTGGGGCGGGGGCGCGCGTGCGTTCTGCCGCCCCTCCCCCTCTTCCCCCTCTTTATAGCCAGCGAAGGCGAAGCCGAGGCGACGTGGGGGCGTGGGATTAACTGCGCCCCACGCCCACATGACCCGGCGTATGACGCGCGGTTATGGCCCGGTTAATGCGCCGCAGAAGGGAAACCGCCCGCCTCGGCCGCAGCGGATCCGTGCGCGGGCCGAGGCCCTGTAGCGGCGGGCCCCAGCTTGCGGCGATGTCTCATCGCGCGCGTGGGATGGCAGGCCGGCCTGGCCTGCGGACACCGTGTGGCATACGTGTGCTGGGCGGCGCCGCCTCGACTCCCGCCTGTCGATTCGATTTCCACCAGGCGGTCGTAGCCGCGGCCGGCTCCTTGCGTCTGTCTCCTCCCAGCCAGACGGAGCAAAAGGCGGAAGACCACTTGTAGGGGAAACTGCCGAGGCCCTTCGACTGCTAAAGCCATGGAACCTCACAAGCTTTAGGGACTACTGTCGGGGGGATAGACCCCGGGTAGCCTCATCAGCACTTAATCATATTTCAAGACATTGGGGCTGGCCAAGCCCCTCAGTCCGACTGGTCATAAGACCGGCCTCCGGGGGCGGACGAGACCGGAGGGCCGCCTCCTAAAAGACGGCAGGCCCCAGGAAAGCGGTTGAAGCTAGAAAGCCGCCTCCTAGAAGACGGTACGTTCCAGAAGGCGACGTACCCCGGATGACGACGCACTCGAGAAGGCGGCGAGGGTACGGGCCGGCTCCTAGCAGGCGGCACGTCCCCTTCCTAGGAGTTTGAGCCCGACCAGGAGACAAGCTGGGGCATGGCCACAGTGCGCCATGCCTCCCCCAAATCACGGCCGCATGGCTACAATAGGCGCCGCCAGGCAGCCGTCGACCCGCCCGGCGCGGCGCTGTAGCCATGGCGCACCCGACACGGCATCCGTCAGCAAGGACGGCACCACAGTGAAGAGCCGTCAGCGGGGCCCGCAGGCGGCGGGCCCCACCTGTCGGCCGGTTCCCCTGCAGCCGGCAGGGCCCAGCAGAGGCGGGCCCCAACAGCCGGCGGAGAACCCGGCCCCCATGGACGCTGGCAGCCGGGCCCTACAACCCGTCCATATTACCATTGTACCCCTGGGGGGTTAGCCTATAAAACCCCCCAGGCCACACCCATGCAAAGGGTTCCCCTCATGTTCTACTTCAGTTCTACACACACCATAGTTAGGGAGGGGAGAGAGCTAGCCTCGCCCTTCTTCCTCCTCCGGCCGAACAGCTCTAGGAGTGCCATTGTACTCTTTGCTTCATAGTGATCATGCGGAGACCCCGCAGAGTAGGAGTAGGGGTTTCATCTCTTAGGAGAGCCCTGAACCTGGGTAGTTCTCGTGTCCGTCCGAGCTTGTGCCCACTCCCGCTTCCAGGACCCGACGACGATCTCGTGGCCCCAACCATGATAAGCCATCCCTTGGCATCTGTCGAGATTTTACCACGACAATCGGAGAGGCACCAATGAGGATGATGAACCCCTCCGCGATGGTGTAGATTGGATCTCATGGTTCTGGAACTTGCGGCGGCTGGAATTGTGTTTCGTCTGTTCCCCTAGGGTTTCTAGAATTTCTATGGATTTATAGAGCTGAGAAGCGGTAGAGGAGACCCCTATGGGCCTCATAACCCATCAGGGCATGCCTGGGCCTCCTGGCGCACCCTGGTGTCTTGTGGGCCCCATTGGCCTCCCCCCAGGTGCTTCCTTGGCTCCCATATTGTCTTCTGGTCCAAAAAAATCTCCAAAAAGTTTTGTGGCATTTGGACTTCGTTTGGTACTGATATTCTGCGAAGTTAGAAACAAGCAAAAAAAAACCACTGGCACTAGGCACTATGTCAATAGGTTAGTCCCAAAAAATGATATAAAGTTGCTATAAAATGATTGTAAAACATCCAAGAATGATAATATAACAGCACTGAACAATCAAAAATTATAGATACGTTGGAGACGTATCATGTACCCAGGATGGCTATCAAATCTCAGGCACTGATGCATTTCATCAACGATTGGACTGAACTACAGATACCTGAGGAGAAGCCGGATAATACATACTGGACAATACATTTTGATGGTTCGCGACAATTGGAAGGCTCGGGGGCTCGAGTCATAATAGCTTCCCCACGAGGTGATAAGTTTTGTTATGTTCTAAGGATTATGTTCTCTTGTACTAATAATGTAGCTGAGTATGAGGCCCTCCTCCATGGTCTTCGTATGGCTAAGGAGATGAATCTTAACTAGGTCAGATGCCTAGGCGACTCTGATTTGGTCGCCCAGCAGGTTTCTGGAAAGTGGGATTCGAAAGACCCCCTCACGGAGGCTTATCGGCAAGCAGTGACTAATATCGCATGACATTTTAAAGGTTATCAGGTTGATCACATTGATCACAGGCTTAACGAGGCGGCTGAGGCATTACCACGCCTCGGCTCTCAGCGGAAGCCAGTCCCTCCCAATGTGTTCCTTGTCGTCCTCCATAATCGTTCTGTCACATTACCTTCAAAGGAAGATCTCGCTGTACCTGACCCAGAGGCACAACTGGTGGTGGCTCTTCGTGCTATTCTCGATTGGAAGATTCCTTACTTGGCTTAGTTGACTCAAGGCGAGATCCCCGAGGATGAACTTGTTGCTTGTCAGATAGTCCACCGTTCCAAGTCCATGACTATTGTCAAAGGCGAGTTGCATAGAAGAAGCATCGCCGGTGTTTTTCAACGATGTGTTTCCCCTGACGAAGGCCACGAAATCCTGAATGAGATTCACTCTAGTGATTGTGGTCATCATGTCGACTCAAGATCCCTTGTGGCAAAGTCTTTCAGACATGGTTTTTATTGGCTCACGGCTCATGCAGATGCTGAGGATATCATGCGCAAGTGTGATGGATGCCAGAATTTTGCACATCAGGCTCATGTGCCAGCTCAAGAACTCCGGATGATTCCCATCACTTGGCCATTTGCAGTTTGGGGCTTGATATGGTTGGTCCGTTCAAACACTCCAAGGATAAGAAGACACACCTTTTGGTTGCTGTCGATAAATTCACCAAGTGGGTCGAAGGAGAGTCAATCAGCAATTGTGATGCAGCCACAGCAGTAAAATTCCTGAAAAGGTTGATTTTCCACTTTGGTTATCCACATAGCATCATCACTGATAATGGCACTAATTTGTCCAAAGGAGCCATGAAGCAGTTCTATCAAAGGAAGCATATCCGGCTTGATGTAGCATCAGTAGCACATCCTCAGTCCAATGGCCAAGTAGAACGTGCTAACCAGGAAATTTTATGAGGCATCAAGCCAAGACTCATGGTTCCCTTTGAGCACACTCCGAGTTGTTGGGTTGAGGAGCTCCCTTTTGTCCTTTGGAGCATACAGACTACTCCCAACAGATCAACCGGTTATACACCTTTCTTCATGGTTTATGGTGCAGAAGCGGTGCTACCTAGCGATATCCGTCATGATTCCCCTAGAGTTGCAGCTTATGTTGAAAAAGATAATGAGCAGGCTCGGCAAGACTCTCTCGATGCTTTGGAGGAGGAACGTGACTTTGCAGCAGCAAGATCAGCAATATATCTGCAAGACCTATGTCGCTATCATAGCCATAGAGTTTGCTACCGTACTTTCCAGGAGGGTGACTTAGTGCTCCGGTTGATCCAAGAACAAGCCGGTATGCATAAGCTCTCACCTCCTTGCGAAGGACCTTTTGTTATCAACATGAATCTCAACAACGGGTCATACTACCTGGTTGACATACGTGAATGTAATAAGTCACATACATCTGAGGAGACCAACATGCCTTGGAACATTGCTCATCTCCGACCCTATTATACTTAGAGCCACTGGCTCTAGCTTATTGTACATACCTTTGTGTATATATTTTTATGATCATTATAATAAACCCGGCATCCCCGAAACTCGGGGCCTCTGTCGTTTCGTCTCATATATTGTGCATGAGTCTTTATTTTTTGGTCATAGGTTACTTGGGGGCTTCCAACTTATCGAGTTTAGCTATTAACATCCCTCTTGACCCGGCATATGCCATTATAAAATATTGGTTAAGCCTGCCTTTGCTTGATGCTACTCCACCAAGATGACCCGGCGTACTCTTGACAGTCAATCTATTATGACCCTGAACTTGTCAAGGTTAAAACGTCGGCTTATGTCATGTGAGAGTCGGCTTACAGAGAGCTAGGATAAACCATGGGCTATTATGCCAGCTTCATTGAAGCAAGACTCGAGCCTCAAAAGCCGGTCTTTTTGTCGCGCCTCGAAACCAGCTTAACACTTATTTTTTTATCTATGTCTATTCAAATTTCTGTTTTATAGGATCCTTTGCTCCTTGATCAATTATCATCTTGACCATGAGTCCCCGGGTCAACAGCACTCCGGATTATTTTGTTCAAAACTGAGCTCCCAACGATCATGAGTCGTCGGATCAAATAGTACACCGGGTTATTATCTATCATCACTACTAACGGCCAAGTGTCAAAGTCATGAATAGATGTCCCGATTATCAACAATTGCTCATCGCTGCAGGCAGGAACATACTACAAGCATAAGTACATCCGGTGGGTTAACAAAACACCGCACCAGCTCAAATATATTATGCAAAAGTAATAAGTGCACAGCATCACAGGTGAAGCAAGTATTGCTATTACCCTATTATAGAGCCACAGCTGGGCTCAAAGTATCAACAAGTTTTTTAGGAGTCCTCTACTCATGTAAGCCGACCCCTGCGCCCTCCGGGTTGACGCTCTCCGGGTTGACACTTTCTTGGCATTCTCCAACGTTCGATGTTTCCGAGTTATCCCGCGCCGGCTCTTCCTCTTCTTTGATCTAAAGGTTGTTCAGACCCCATTCGATGGTTATTAATTGTTGGAAGATTGCATCATCTTGGATGATAATCGACGGGTCAACATCAGGAGCAAAGATATGCTTACGCCATGCAGGAGTTAAGTCAAACGGTTCAAATGTTGGTGGGTTAACCCGTGTGTTCTCCGCATCATAACCAGGTTGATACTTCGTCAGGTCCAGTTCTCCAGCTACTTGACTCGCCAGGACGCGAATTTCCTTTAAGCAACGAGCATAGTCTGCTGAAGAAAATTGACTACCATCAATGTTAAATTCAGGAAACCTGCCAAACATTTCAGCCGGTTCCATCTCTGGCAAGTAAGCCTTGGCACGATCAAGTGACATCATAGTGCCAGCTCGGGTGGCTGATCTTTTCCATTCTTCAATCTGCTTGGGGATAGTAGACAGCTGTTTAAGCACGTCTTTTATAAACTTCGGAGGCTCCTTCCCGCCCTTTACAACTATAATGGTATACAAACTCCCTACATACAATTGCTCCAGGAAGGTATATATGGCTTTCAACTTAACCAATGGCACCTAGACATCATTTCCATTTTTTCTGCCTGAAAGTTCAAACACTTAAGGATTACAAAGCCACACTACCAATTCACTTTTAACAAGGAAGTTGACAGACGATTTATCAGAAAGAAAATTCAAAGGGTTGCTTACCAAAGATGGCTACAATCATATTTGTGATATGACGCTTCAAGCCTTGCAACTCTTGCGTCTTAGCTGCAAGCCGATTCTCAGCCTCTTCCGCACATTTGATTAAGGCAACCTTTTCGGTCTCAAAGGTGGCTTTTTCAGCATCAAAAGTGGCTTTGACCTTCTCCAATTATTCTGCGGAGGATTGCTGGATTTCTTGCAGGCTTGATTCTATTTTCACTCGCAAGGCCTATTCCGCCTCAAGTTCCTTTTTCAAGCCAGTCACTGTTGACCCGGCAGCATTAAGCATACCCTATTACGAACAATGATGGTTTAGTCTAAGTATTTTGGAAGTCCTGAGCCAGCGAGGCCGCATGACCCGGTACTTGGGGGCTACAGGAGCAAAAATTTATTATATACTCAAGTCCCAGGCAGCTGTAAGCAACCTACATGGCACTTGCGGGCTAATGCAACTCATTTTTCAAAAAAATACAATGAAAAGATCCAACTCATCTCATGGAGATGAGCCGGCCCTTGGGGGCTACACGGTGTTTTCTTTAATTCATTAGCTACAATCAACATTTTTGAAGACCCGGCTCTCTCACAGAGATGATTCGCCCTTGGGGCTACAGTGTACTTGTCAACATTATATGCAAGTCTCACACATACTCATGCTTTCCTATGTCTAAGAATTGGGGGCTACATAAGTATATATATATAGCATTGGAAAATGGATCATTTCATACCTCATACTTTCTTCTTAGCATGTTTACCATGCCTATCTCAGTATCCCGGCTCTCAGACAGCCGGGTCCTAAACCCCTGGTGCAGCTCTGCAACACTCATATCTTCTAAGCCGGGGAGTTCCAGTTTGTTCTTCCCCTTGTCTAGAGGGACCAGCTCATCTTTGGATAAAATCTTGGCCAAAGTGCCTGAAGCCTCAGGAGCACTCTGTCCCTCCCCAGTAATGGTCACCCCTGTGTCAATCCCCATCTGATTGATGTCTTCAGCTTCTTGGTGAGGGTTGGAAGCAGGAACAGGGCTTGGTGGGTGAACATTCTCTGCTTCATCTGCCCTAGTTTGCTCGTCTGTATTAATCACCTCTTCTGCCATTGGCGTCTTATCAATAATTACCGGCTCATGGACCGTTTATGTTCCATGGTCCGGATTGTCCTCGCTCGCATGTGTAACCTGATCTTTCGAGTTATCGTGCGGACGTTCTTGGGTACCAGAGGTAGTAGGTGCGGTGGATGACCCGCCAACTTTTTTCCTGGCAACGGCTATTGCCCTGATACCTAGGCAAGCAAGTTTCCGTCAGTAAGATATACAATAGCAAGGAAAGATATTCTAAAGTACTCACCCGCGCTTAATGGTGAAAGCCAAAAGTAAAGTGGCGGTTGATTCTCCAGACGACGGTGGCGACTCTTGATAATTTGAATCAGAGGGGTTAAGTGGTTGCCTAATGAGTCCGGCTCATGGAAGAGATGGAGTTGGGCTATGAGGCACCTCATTCCGTCGTTTATGAGCAACTGGCTCAACTGATAAGCCAGTAGACAACTCGCCAGAATGGCTCCAGAGTTTGCGTTTGCCAGCTTGCTGCGACTTCTTCAAAAGAAAGTTTGGGTCTAAGTAAGCATCCGAATGTGAAAGTGTTACCTTTCTGACGGCTCATCTCATTTTCCTTGGGATTAAAATTTCTGAGCTGGATGAGATTGAAATTACCTTGGCATTGCCGGCTCGCCTGGCCTTAGTATTATCCTGAGAAGAAGGGGTGTCAGCAAGTTGATTAAAAAGACGACCAAGCGAGTCAAGTTGTACCTCCGACTCATCTCCACCAGCCGCCTCGTCGGCATTGACCGGCTCATCCACTTGCTCAATTGGAGCAGGGGCAGCTTTCCGAGGCTTCTTTTTCCAGAACTTGTCGTTTGCCTGCGTATATGATAAGCCGGATGTCAACATTAAAGTAAACAAATCAAGTTACAGAATGAGTAAGACAAAGTGCAAGAATACTTACTGGAGGCACCGGGTTTGTTATGCAGAAGGGGGCAAGCCCAGTCTTATTGCCTTTATCTTGAGGTTCTACTCGCAGCCTTTTTGTGGCCTTATTTATTTCATCGGCTGACAAGTCGACTTGGCTGAAGCGTTGCACATCAGCTAAGTCGCCAGTATAATTGCACATTAAGTCGCCCCTACGACTTAATGGTTGGATTCTCCAGCTGATCTAACACAGGCCAGATCAATCTCAGTAAGGCCATTTGTTGACAAGGCCCTCAATCTAGAGTATATGGGGCTGACTTGTTGTTGCTCTTCATTAGCCGGCCAACCAGGAAAGGCAATGGTTGCGTTGAGCCGGTCCAATCTATAACCCGGCAATGGGTTTTCGCCTTCAGGAGCAGTGTTTTTGCAATAAAACCAAATTTTGTTCCATACTTTTGGATGACTCGCCAGTTTGGCCTATGGAAAGGGGCAGTTCTTCTACCTCTGAATGGAGACTCCGCCGAGCTCTATGCTAGGACCATCTGCAAATTCGGTATGGTGGTTGATATAAAAAAATTGCTGGAAGATGGGTACAGTTGGCTCCGTCTGAAGATAAAGTTCGCAGAAGACTTGGAATTGGCAAAGACTGGTCATAGAGTTGGGGCCAATATCTTGAGGGCGGAGACCGAAGAAATTAAGGAAGTCCCGGAAGAATTTTTGACCCGGGTGGTGAGAAGCCCCTTTGAAGATGATCTGTGAACACAATAACTTATCCTTCGTCGGGCTGGGGGGAGCTCTCCCCATCAGGCACACGCTAGCTGATTACTCCTTGAGACGGCAGTAGGCCTTGCCCCATGAGATCGTCGAGCACAAGGGTAGAGACTTGGGATCTGACCCAGTTGCAGGCCTTGTCCGTCTTAGCCTTGTCGGTCTTGGCCATGATGAGTTGCTTAAGGATTGAAACTGCAAGTAAAATATGGATGGCGGGTCATATTTCTGGCCGATAAGTCACCAGGTCATTTATATGATGAGCCGGCAAAATAATGAGGTTGCTATGATTTGGGACGAGTCAGTGTGTTCGTTCTATTACTGACGAGTCGCCAAGCTGCTCAAAATGATTGAGCCGGCAGGATAAGGAGTAGCCATGTATTTTAAAGCTATGGTTAAATAAGGTATACAAGCTAACCAGGCAACGATGAGCCGACAAACCACGAGCCGGCTCGTCCTATTCAGGGGACTTGTGATTTTCTGCTAAGTGTTGGCCAAAAACAAGTTTCTGTTGAAGCGATTGCGACTATAGATCTACAAAACTGTTTGAAAAGAAATATTTACCAAACCTAAAGTATATAATGGAAGCACTGGCTAGTCTATTGACATGATCCGATAAACGGCGCGAGTTTTACAGATGCAAAAATGATACCACAACCACTAATGAAGTATTTCTATGGACAGTTCAGTCAAAACTAGATCTAATAGCAGAGAATGGTGGTAAGAACCGATGAATAGCGATGAACTACAATAAGCTACGAAGAATAGTAGGGGCTTTCTACCGATCTAAAGGAAGAAAGTTGGTGTACCTAGACAAGGCGGATGTTTTCGGGGGATTCTTCAACAGCCTCAATGGTGACGGATGCGATGTGGAGGATGCGGTTGACGGCGCCGGAGAACTCAGAGTGGCACGGTGGCGAAGCTCTACTTGCAGACGACCGAGGCGCAAGGAAGAAGAAGACCGAAGGGATGGAGTAGTAAAAAATGTATCTGGGGCCCCCTCATGTGTTTTTATAAGGGTAACGAGAAGGGGAAAAGGCAGGCGCGAAACAGAGGTGGCATAATAACTTTTTTGAGTAAGGGATGCCTCGATTTTCAGGCCTGACAGATATGCTCGGAACATCCGTTGTGATGTCACACCCATACTCCGGAAATCCAGGAAGATGATGTCATGCCACAAAAAGCAAGAAGTCTCAAAGTGCAAAGGTGTCATGAAGCCGGCAACATATGACCCGGCTATTATGCAAACTCAAGAGGCAAAATTTTTGGAAAAGAATGACCCGGAATTATTGTTAGTCTGGTGATAAACATGGATAAATCCAAGTTAATCTGGGGCTAATGTTGGGGATATAACCCCACAGTATGACCCTCCCGTTCAGGGTCGGGTTATCCAGTGGCGACTTGAGGAACAAGATTGTTATATGGGTCGCGATGACTATGAAGCTCAGGGCCCAAAGGGAGACTCATAGAGCGGGCTAGCTCATGGCCCGCGCCTGGTATGTCGGCTTCATAAGAAGACAAAAGAAGTTTCCCTTACTTGGGAAGTAAGATAAGTAGGAAACAAATGAAAGCACAGGTTCTATTATGACCCGTACTCTGTTGTAAGCCTAGGGCCTTGACCTATATATAAAGGGGAGCCCCTGAGGCAGAAAGACGAAGTGACAAGCTCTCGAGTACTAGGATAGACAAGTTGCACCCTTGTAATCGAGATCATCATCATCAATATCAAACAAGCAGGAAGTAGGTTATTACCTCCATCGAGAGGGGTCAAACCTGGGTAAACCCTTGCCTCTCGATTCTGACCAACCCCGTTCAAGCTACTACCTCGTGGCGATGGCCTCACAACTAAGTCCTTTCACGAGGACATCTGTCGTGACAAAACCACGACATCTGTGGACGACATGGCCTTCAAAGCCTGGGTTGGTTGAATGGGCTAAGGACATTGGGCAGGAAGAGTGTTGGAGGAAGAAGAAGAAGAAGGGGGCTACAGCGTGAGGGCTCCCCTCCGCCGTCTTTATAGACGGCAGGAGGCGAACGACCGCGGTACAGGAGTTACTGCATGGCCTCTCACCCGCCCACTTCCCCAGGCATCATGGCACGGGAACCAAGGAGCTGGCTGCTTTTATGATGTTTTATTACGGTCGTAAAATTGACGTGACCGAGCGGCGACAAGACCACACAACATGGTCGCATTTTCCCAACAAGGGGTAGAGGGCACCACGTGTCTAGCCTCTGTGGTCCTTAGGCCCCACCCCCTCCGATGACTCTCCATTAATCACTCTGTGGCACCCCGGCTCAGAGTAAACCGGAATGCCCCGTATTCCAGCCCAGGGACAAGTCCTCTGGAATACGGCACTGTTGGCATAGAACAAATCAGCTCTTTATTACAAAGGATATGGTTACAAAGGGTACATGGATTACATCGGCACGGCGACACTACGCCTGCCCGGGGTAGCTCTATGCTAACAGCGGACTAACTCTCTCGGTAGCGGAACAGCGACGGCGGTGATGGACTCCACTCCGTAGGGACTCTGGCTAGAACGCGTCTCCTAGGTCACAAACTCAGGATCCTCGATAGGCAAGCAATCATGGCATGACCTGCAAACTGGTATGACACGCCAGGTGAGCACTTTGAATGTACTCGCAAGCTCACAGCAAACATCAGCATTATAGCAAGACAACATCATAGCAAGATAGTTACTGAAGTAAATGTCGTAAGGTAAAGCATATTAAGTAATTTAATCCATACTCCGAATAATCTCAGGATCCAATCCGAACCTGTTCCAGGTCCAACCCTGTGGTCATCCAACCACTCAACTTATAGCCATCCCATGGCTAACATACCATATTCCTGTTACCAACTGCACATCAAGTCTGACAAACTTACACTCTTCCGGGTTGTCTCACAACCCTCAGAATACTCATGAACCACCGAGTACTTCTGATCTTATGATGAGTTCTTCCATCATTATCATCACTACCATGGTTGACCATCTAGTGAGGTTTGGACGGACTGTCTAATACCATGGACACGGCTATTCGAATAGATTTTTCACTCTGCAGAGGTTGCGCACTTTACCCACACTATGGAGCACTGACCTCGTGATCCCATTCGGGTGGACCAGTGTTGCTCCAACGAAACCTGCCTGACCCGTGACTCTCCCATCGTACCACCGGCAATCACACTCCCCCGGAGTCCTGCCCTGGGTGGCCCCTGTGTCACCGGGTGACACCTGCCACCGTCGTGGCCAAACTAAACTGTCCCAAATGGGGACCTGGTACCGTACAACTCAACTGGGCTCACAAGGTTATCGCCGCCTACCGGGCCAGGGTAGCGCGCACGCATAACCTTCCCTGTCGGGCGGTACCGGTGAAAGAGCACGCGATCAGACCAAGTCAAGGCCATCCCATACCGGCAAATGTGGTTGCACGGATAAGTCCGGACAGGTGACTCAAGGTTAACCGACTAAATATCACATCTCCGAATAATATTTCTGTCATGGCTGACACTCCGATAATCAGTAAACTTAAGCCACTGCTATTACTCATCTCCACGACTACCGGATGAAGAGCTATTATTTGAGTATATGAAGATGCTTGCAAAATTTAAACTCATTTGGATACTCCTAGCTAGCACTTGCTTCACAAAGATTCTAGTTGCCCAGAAACTTTGGAAATTAGCCAAGAGAGATTTAATATCCAAATAAAGTTGAATTTTGGCATGTGGCAATGCTATGGATAGGAAAGAGTTCACAAAAAGTTTGAGAGCAAGCAAGCAAATATAAAGGGTACTTGCTTCTCAATCTGACAGATAGGGCAGAATCAGAAAAGGAATATTTGTGAAATATTTTTTAACATGGCAAGGAAAGGTTTGACATATTTGTGGAATATATGACCCAAACAATTTATGAGAATTATTTGGGAATTTTGGGAATGATGGAAATGTGAGTTGCTTCACAACTCAGAGCAAACGGGGTTATTCCTTTAATAGAAAAAGGAATATTTCCAAGAAAAAGAATATTGGGATTGGTCCAAGATGAAAATGACATGGTCTTGGGATGGTTTTGAAGTTGGCAAGCCACTCGGGAAGAAGAATGAAGGGTGATCCCTCCAGGTTGCAAGACTACTAAGCCACAAAAAGCGAATCCGGATCAAATCATAAGAAAAAGAAAATGGGCGAAATCCAGGGTGTTACACACTCGAAGGGCGTGGGCCCGGGGGCTACACGGGTGTCCCCACATCCTAGGAATAAGCGGCTCGCGGTGCAAGTGTTGGGTAATGCAGCAAAAAACAAAAAATTTCCGACCTACGCACCAGCCCAGGACCACTATGAAGACTGCATACAAGGTTTGATCTTTTTCATTACCGACTCGTAGCGCAGCTGAAGTAGAGTCGATGACGATCGGCGGTGCAGATCCCCGCAGCTAGGATTTACAACCTCCCAACTGCGAGGATGTATACCCTCGTCTACCCCTCGGACAGCCCTCCGGGAGGCGGTCGGATAGTTCCTCGGACGGTGTCGCGAACAGCCTTTCGGGAGGACCTTTGAAACTCGGACAGTCACTCGGACAGCCCTTCGGGAGGACCTTCGAAACTCGGACGATCACACGGACAGCCCTTCGGGAGGCACTCTCGAACTAAGACCGAAACTACGATCTCTCTACAGAGTTGCACACATACGGTGTCATCTATTCGGCAGGGCTTTGCCATCCAGAACTAGTTCCCACCGGAACCCAGACAGCCTTTAGGTTCTACAAAACTATTTCGCTGGGAGGGAGAGAGAAGCCAGACAAGTCTATGGCATGTGTATGAGAGCAAGGATGAGGTTTGGGCAGCCCCCTCACCTCCTATTTATAGGAAAACCAACGGGTAGTGTGCCACATGAAACACCCAAAGTGCCCATGCTTTATGTCATACATAAGGGCAAAATGGGGAGGCAAGTGGAGCACCAAAATGGTGGAAGGAAGCCCCATGGGGGGGGGGGCCCAAGGGCATGAACGAAAATGGCTGCCTCCTTGGGTAGCCCCACCACCTTTCCATCCACCAATTCATCCCTTAGATCTTTTGAGCAAAGCCCAAAAAAGTGGCTTTCCAAAAAATATCCAAAAAGAACTTTCATTATTCACGACGACAATTTTCAGCGTCCGTTCAAACTGAAAATATTTATGTGGGCTTAGAACATTTCCAGTACCCACTAAAATAATTTTCAACGTGTTCCCGAACAATTCCGGATTAGTGATTTTCATCTGCGAAAAGCATCTGAAGTGGTTTCGGCAGCTCCGGAACATATCCGGTTTTTATCCCATAAAATTCCCAGAAGTTTCCAGAATAATTCTGGCACCCTCCAAGAATTATCAGGCATGTCCTGGAACCAATTTGACTTAATTGAATACCCCGAAACAACTTTTCGGTTTTACCGAAACTATTCCGGTGTTCTCTCTCCGGAACCTTTCCGGTGTCTCCGAAACTTTTTTGGCAAATTTCTCTCAGACTCCCTGTCTAGTTTTTAGCAGATAGATGACCCTTAAGCATGTGACCCTATAGGTTTGGTGAAGTATAGACATGACCAGAACCCTTTCCGATCAATGATCAACATCGGAGCCATGGACACCCATATTGACCCCTATACCCACACGAATGAATATTCCGTGAACCTCCAGTTGCCGTGTGCTATTCCTGTTGCTTCGTGATATGTTACAAATACCCGAGGTGAGATTTACTTGCATCCCCGTGGATCAACAACTTGTCCACTGTGCTAGTTACCTCGTTACCAGTTTTGTTCTCTTTTCTCATTTCCGTGTTCCGACATCCCTGTGATCAAATCACACTGTGTCTGGCCAGACGATGATGGATACCACAACACCGAGAGGACCCAGAGATATCTCTCCATCATCGGAGGAGAAAATCCCAATCTTGAGCTATCAAGTTACTTGACATACCTTCCCATGAACCCGTAAGCCACCGTAATAGCCACCCAGTTACGGATGACGTTTAACAAACCCCAAAGTTCATGAATCAAGCATGAAGAAACTCGATACTCTCATGGTCTGAGGAATTATGCAAACGTAAACTTCCTCTGTGTTATTTACTATTAACTTGTGACAAAAGCATCTCATAGCATAACATCAATCGGGTCGATTCAACACAAATGTTCTTCTAACATTGTGCTCTCAAAAGTGCCGGCATTGTCATGCCCATGATCAGGAAAACAGAACCATCATGCAACACTTGAGCTAGTCTTAGAGGCCAGACTAGGAATACACTTTACCGTTTATCATTCGACATGTGCATATGAGTCTTCCTTCAAGCCTCGTGTTATTGCAGACTCGAGAACCATAGCAGTTATAGCATGGAACATAAACATAATTATGAACATGGAGATAAATAATAACAATTATTATTGCCTCTAGGGCATATCTCATACAGCAAGAACAAAAACACTAAGAAAAATACTTACGGGAAGATTCAAGAGGCACGCATCACATACCTGTCAAGAAACACCAAAGTGCATATTATAGGGATAAGGCCCGGGGGCTCTAAAAGCAACGATCTAAGGACATTCATCCTCATCAGAAGAGCCATTGGTGAGCACGGGGTTTGCTGAGGCCTCCTCCTCCTCGCCCCGCACGTACAAGCCTACAAGCTCCTCCGTGAAGCCCGCCACGGTGGCCCGAGAAGCCCGCATCCGCGAAGAATCCTCCAGCGGTCGCAGCACGTCGTCAAGAGAGAAGTCGGCATTGGCAAGGTGGAGATTGGCAAGAAGGCGCTTGCTGATCTTCATCCCCAGCCCCCGGCACTCCTTTTTGATGGTCTTCTCAAATTCTTTCGCTGCTTTAGCTAGCTTGTCGATGAACCTCTCGAAGAAAGCATCATAGTTTCCCCCATCGTCATCTTGAAAGTTGGTGGGGGCCGTGAGGGTCATACCCAACGAACGGGCGGCCCTGGCAATGCGATTGTAGGCTTCCTTGAAGATCCCACACTGCACCTTCCGCTTCCCTCTGAGCCAGAGTGTCTCCCCTTCACACTGGGAGTTGGACTCCAGCAGCTTGGTATTCAGCCCTTCGAGATGATCCAGCTCATCCTACAGTTTCCCGCATCTCTCCTCAGCCACGGATTGCGTCCTATCGTTCTCAGCAGCATGGTACTTGGCCTCTTCATGGGAGCCCCTCACCGCCTTCAGCTCCTTTTCTAGAAGTTCGCACGATGACAAGAGACTGTTTCTCTTCAGAAAGACGTGAGGTCTGAAGGTCGAGCTATTGTTTGCACTTTGTGCGGGCATCGTCCCTCTGTTTCTACAGAGACTCCTCCAGGGCCTTCACATTCTCTACCTCCAACGCTTGGCACTCCCTCGCCAACTCGGTGGCCACCTTGTCGTGGGCCTCATCAGCGGCATAGTACAGGATCTCTTTGGCCTCCGCCAAGGCTGAAGACACCTGCTCCCGGACTTCCTCGGCTTCCCACCTGGCGCGGGCAGTTTGGGCAAGAAAAACCTGCCAAGCTCTGCCAAGGGCCCGCCAACTCCGGGCCAAGGACACTTTCTCATTTTCTAGGTCGGCTTCAAGATGGTCGACCGACCGGCTCATCGGATAAAGAAACCGGCCGGCATATCGGTCGAAGAAATCGGTTGGTGGACACATCGGCGCCGGCAACTCCTGCCGGGCCGAGTACTGGCCCCAACGCTCGGTAGGACTCCCCGATGGGAGGGGGATCCCTGATGATCTCCTTCACCGTGGAGGCAGTCACGTCCCCTCCACCATGGACAGCCTCGCTCGATGGACCGCCATGCTCCACCGGGCTGGGAACACCCGCCGGGAGGCCTCTCTCCAAGGCCGAAAAGATAAGGTTGTTGCTGCCCGAGGTATCGCCAGGCGAGCCTCCGGGAAGCCCCGAAAACCCAATAACATGTGCATCTGGAACATAGATGGCTTGGCCGGCGGCATTCTCCCGGGTAGGACCCGATGGAGCATTTGGACCCCCCGTAAACCCAATAACGGGGGCTTTCGGGGTCCGATCGTTCGGTCCGACGATGCTTTCCGGGGCATTGCCCGGCGGGCCACTGGGGCTCCCTGTAGACCCAATAACGGGGGCCTCGAATGTCAGGGCGCCTCCAGTGGCCTCCTTCTCCACGGCCTCCAAGACGGCTGGGGGGGCATCCTCTCCTTCATCGACGATACCGTCGGGGCCGCGGCTTCGCGGGAGTCATCCCTTTGCGGGGGCTCGTCTGCCGCAGGGGGATCTGTCTCGCCCCAAGCATCATGGACGGCTTCCCGGGGTGCTTTTGTATCCTCGACGGCCGCCCGCCTCGTCGCCACCTGCTTCATTTTCTTAGAAGGAATGCAGGAGCAGGAAGGGCTGCGCACACGACAAAACGACAAGTTAAAAGCGGGCCATGAGCTTGATACGTCTCCAACGTATCTATAATTTATGAAGTATTCATGCCATGTTTACAATAATTTTATATGGTTTTGGTATGATTTGAATGGAACTAACCCGGACTGATGATGTTTTCAGCAGAACTACCGTGGTGTTGTTTTTGTGCAGAAATAAAAGTTCTCGGAATTGGACGAAACTTTTTGACGATTTCTTTTGGAAGAAAAGAAAAATACTGGAGCAAAGAACCACCGGAGGGGCCCCCCTACTGCCCACAAGGCACCAGGGCGCGCCACCTCCTGGCATGCTCTGGTCGGTAGTGGGCCCCATGAGGCCCATCTTCGCATGAAACCGATGACAAAAAATCCTATATATACACAAACCCCCGGAAATAACGCAAGATCAGAAGTTCCGCCGCCGCAAGCCTCTATAGCCATGAAAAATCAATCTAGACCCTGTTCCGGCACCCTACCGGAGGGGGAAATCATCATCGGAGGCCATCTTCATCATCCTGGGGGCCACCATGATGAGGAGGGAGTAGTCCACTCTCGGGCTGAGGGTTTGTACTAGTAGCTATGTGTTTGATATCTCTCTCTCTCTCTCTGTCTCTCTCTCTCTCTGTCTCGTGTTCTTGATTTGGCACGATCTTGATGTATCGCGAGCTTTGTTAATATAGTTGGATCATATGGTGTTTCTCCCTCTCTATCTTGTTGTGATGAATTAAGTTTTCCCTTTGAGATTTTGTTATTATCGGATTGAATAATTTTATGGATTTGAGAGCACTTGATTTATGTCTTGCTATGAATACCCGTGGTGACAATGGGGTATCATATTGATTCACTTGATATATGTTTTGGCTCTCAACTCGCGGATTCCCGAGGTGACATTGGGGTAATCTATGCATAGGGGTTGATGCACGTTTTCGTCCTTGTTTCTCCGGTAGAAATCTTGGGGAACTCTTTGAGGTTCTTTGTGTTGGATTGAGTATTATGAATCTGAAATTGTTAGATGCATATTGTATAATCAACTCACGGATACTCGTGGTGACATTGGAGTATCTAGGTGACATTAGAGTTCATTGATGTGTATCATATGGTGTTATTTTAGTACGAACTCTTGGGTTGTTTGTGCCACTTATAGGGATAGCTCGATAGATCGATTGGAAAGGATAACTTTGAGGTGGCTTCGTACCCTACAAACAATTTCGTCTTATGTTCTCCGCTAGATAAGAACTTTGGAGTGATTCTTCATCACACGTTGAGGGATAATTATATGATCCAATTATATTAGCATTGTTGAGAGATTGCACTAGAGAAAGTATGAACCCTAGGCCTTGTTTCTAAGCATTGCAATACTGTTTGTGCTCACTTTTGTTACTTGCTACCTTGCTGTTTTTTATTGTTCCTATTACAAAAATCAATATCTACTATCATTACTACACTTGTATTACCATCTCTTTGCCAAACTAGTGCACCTAGACAATTTACCATTGTATTTGTGTGTTGGGGACACAAGAGACTCTTTGTTATTTGGTTGCAGGGTTGTTTGAGAGAGACCATCTTCATCCTACACCTCCCACGGATTGATAAACCTTAGGTCATCCACTTGAGGGAAAATTACTACTGTCCTACAAAAGTCTGCGCTTGGAGGCCCAACACGAGTCTACAAGAATAAAGTTGCGTAGTAGACATCAAGCTCTTTTCTGGCGCCGTTGCCGAGAGGTAAGTGCTTGAAGGTATATCTTTAGATCTTGCAACCAAATCTTTTAGTTTCTTGTTTATCACTAGTTTGGTTTATAAAATAAAACTACAAAAAAAATGGAATTGAGGTGGCCTCATATTATTCGCCTTTATCATGTCTTTCTTGAAAATGATGGATCAGAAAGTTGTGCTCAATTTATAGAAGAAGAATTCAATAAAATCTTTGAATGATGAGCATGATTGCAATGTTGCTAGTATGAACTCTTTGAATATCCATGATGCTAATGATATGCAAAGCCATAAGCTTGGGGACGCTATATTTGATGAAGATGATATTTTTAGTCCCCAAGTTTTGATGAGCAAATTTATTATGATGATAGCATGCCTCCTATTTATGATGATTATATTTATGAAAGTGGGTTTGGAAGAGTGTCAACTTTAGATAATAATTATCCCACTATTTTGGAGGGTGTTGAATCTTATTGTAATAATTATGAAAGTGGATTTGGAGAGGTCATGACTTTATTTAATCATGAATCCACTATTTTGGAAGAGGTTTCAATTGATTATGAAAACAAAGTTCCTATCTATGATGATTATGATGATGACATGTATGCTATAAAGAGTAATGATAACCATGAAACTTGTCATCATGATTTCAATGTTCAATTTGATTATGCCAATCAAGCATCACATGATAGTTATTTTGTTGAGTTTTCTCCCACTATTATGAATGAGAAGAAATTTGCTTATGTGGAGAGTAACAAAAAATTTATGCTTGTGGACCATGAAAAGAATGCTTTATGTGATAGCTATATTGTTGAATTCATTCATGATGCTACTGAAAATTATTATGAGAGAGGAACATATGCTTTTACATATCTCAATAATCTCAAGTTTCCTCTTTATGTGTTGAAAGTTTTCAAGTATTGCTTGTTTTGCCTTCCTATACTAGATGATTCTTGTTCTCATGAATTGTTTGCTCACAAAATCCCTATGCATAGGAAGTGTGTTAGAATTAAATGTGCTAGTCAAATGCTTCCTGATGCTCCCGTTATGTTTCTATTCTTATCTTTTATGTGAGGATCATTGAAATCATCATGCCTAGCTACAAAGGCATTAAAGAAAATCGCTTGTTGGGAGACAACCCAACATTTATACCTACTGTTTTTGTGTGTTCATATGATTATGCTACTGTATTAATCATCTTTTATAGCTTTTGTTTCAATAAAGTGCCAAGTAAAGCCTTTGGGATAGTGTGGATGATAGTTGATTTGATTCTGTGCAAAAACGGAAAATTTTGCATCCAGTGACAGAATTGAACGTCGACAAATTCTGAATTTTTTACAGATGACTGATCTACAAATTTCCTATGTTTTCCTAATTTTTAGATTTTTTGGAGTTACATAATTATAGTCATTATTCAGATCTTTACAGACTGTTCTGTTTTTGACATATTCTATTTGCAATACTTAGTTTGCTTGTTTTATGGTTTCTATGGCTTATATAGCTTAATATAAATTGTGGAAATTATAGAGTACAGTATGCATTACGTGGAAACAATTATGAATCTTGTCTTTGAAAGTACCCAAGTGAATGGCTATGCTAACCCATCTCACAAAGTTCTGTTAAGTTTTGTGTGATTGAAGTTTTCAAGTTTTGGGTGAGATATCGATATGAGGAGAATAAGGAGTGACAAGACCCTAAGCTTGGGGACTCCCAAGGCACCCCAAGGTAATATTCAAGGAAGATCCAAGCAACTAATCTTGGGGATGCCCCGGAAGGCATCCCCTCTTTCGTCTCCAACATTATGGGTAACCTTACTTGGGGCTATATTTTTATTCGTCACATGATATGTGTTTTGCTTGGACCATGATTTTATTTTATTAGGATTTGCTTTCTGTTATTTAGAATAATGTTTTGCATCTTTTATTTCAATAAAAATGTCAAGTATAGCCTTTACCATGCTTATTTTGCATGTCTATATGTTGCTGTTTGAAAACAGAAAGTTTGTTGTTATATTTTGAATATTTGTGAATAGTCAGAACATGATAAAATCTTGAAATTTTTACACGGTGAGCTATGACAAATTTTCTACAGTATGGTTATTTTTTAGAATTTTTGGAGTTAGGGAATTATGAGTATAATTGCACCTGTGTTGACAATGGGGTATCATATTGATTCACTTGATATATGTTTTGGCACTCAACTCGCGGATTCCCGAGGTGACATTGGGGTAATCTATGCATAGGGGTTGATGCACGTTTTCATCCTTGTTTCCCTGGTAGAAATCTTGGGGCACTCTTTGAGGTTCTTTGTGTTGGATTGAGTATTATGAATCTGAAACGGTTAGATGCATATCGTATAATCAACTCATGGATACTCGTGGTGACATTGGAGTATCTAGGTGACATTAGAGTTTGTTGATGTGTATCATATGGTGTTATTTTAGTACGAACTCTTGGGCTTTTTGTGACACTTATAGGGATAGCTCGATAGATCGATCGAAAGGATAACTTTGAGGTGGTTTTGTACCCTACAAACAATTTCGTCTTATGTTCTCCGCTAGATAAGAACTTTGGAGTGATTCTTCGTCGCACGTTGAGGGATGGTTATATGATCCAATTATATTAGCATTGTTGAGAGATTGCACTTGCGAAAGTATGAACCCTAGGCCTTGTTTCTAAGCATTGCAATACCGTTTGTGCTCACTTTTGTTACTTGCTACCTTGCTGTTTTTTATTGTTCCTATTACAAAAATCAATATCTACTATCATTACTACACTTGTATCACCATCTCTTCGCGGAACTAGTGCACCTATACATTTTACCATTGCATTTGGTGTGTTGGGGACACAAGAGACTCTTTGTTATTTGGTTGCAGGGTTGTTTGAGAAAGACCATCTTCATCCTACGCCTCCCACGGATTGATAAACCTTAGGTCATCCACTTGAGGGAAAATTGCTACTGTCCTACAAAACTCTACACTTGGAGGCCCAACACAAGTCTACAAGAATAAAGTTGCGTAGTACACATCAGAGCTGCATGGTTTGCACCCTCAAAAGCATGGGCCACATACTCGTCCTTTGCGGTCCAAGACCTTTTGAGTTGATCCGAGCGGAACGAAAGGCTCAGGCCCGACCCTTCCACGAGTCCGCCAGCGTGCTCCCGCCAAACATTAGCCTCCTCAGGCTCGGGGGCTGTCGGAGTTTCCACCGCACCTCCTGTGGGCGCGCTGGTGGCTGAAGGAGGGGTTACATCCACCACATCATCATCCGTGGTTGACGAACTGAAAACAACGGTTCAATAGTGAACAACATTGTGTCCATAAACAATGGTAAATTCTGATGTTTACCTGACAGCAGTGGCGCGGCGGGGGCGTTGGACCCAGATAACAAGACCGAGGGCTGCAGGAGATAAGGCACGTTTCCGGCCGGGCGGTGGAGGTGCGTCCTCCCTGATAGGACTTCTGGAAGAGCCCTTGGAATCATTTCCGTCCTCCTCCTCCTCCTATGTTCCTGCCTCTGCTACTCCTTCGCAGGTACTAGCGGCGAGAAGGGATTCGGCCTCTCGGGATCTTCCAAACCCCTAGCGACAAGACCCCATCTATCACACAACGACATCTTCTTCAGGATGGCATCAAGGGTTGGATTATTATGAAGCTTCCCAATAGAAGGCGGCAAGCCAGGGGTGTCCTCGGAGTTGAACAGGGTGTCCATCATCCATGAAAGCTTCTTGACCGGGAGGGCGTCCTGGTGCAGGCGTTGACCATCCTCCGTACCCATCAGCTTCCAGGTTAGCTCCTTACGGGACTGAAAGGGCGCGATCTGGAGGCGGGCAAAACTACTAACCACCATTCGACCATCAAGACCTTGCTCCGCGAACATCCTGATGCACTGGAGGACCGGCTTAAATGCCTTCCTGGTGACTCACCCATCCAGGGCGTGTCATGATCGGGGAAGGAGCCTCTGGTTGCCGCAGCAAAGGGGATCCTTGAAGAGTCTTCACCAGCAACCAACTCTGGCGCCACTCCTTCACATGGAATACAAATCTGCTGAAATGTAGTCCATGTCCTTCTTCTTCACGGCAAGACGATAGGTCACACAGCCGAAGGTTTGCCTGCCCGCCGAACTCAGGCGGGGGGAATAAAAATGCCGAAAAAGCTCCAGTGAAGGCTGCACCCCCACAAAGCCTTTGCAGAGATGGGTAAAGATGGCCAAAGCCAACACGACGTTTGGATGAAGGTGTAGCATGTGGAGCCCGTAGTGCTCCAGTACCGCCATGAAAAATGCAGACAAGGGGGGGAACCAGAACGGCGGTGAGGAAGTTGAAAAAGATGGGAACCACATCCACAACCGCCCCTTGGCTTCCCGTCGGGAACAACTGCTTGCGCCCCCACTCATGGCTGCTACTTGTGAGCTGCGTTGGGATTTCCTTGAAGAGGAGAGGATGATGCAGTACAGTAGAGATAAGTATTTCCCTCAGTTAAGAACTGATATGTTCATTTTGCATCATGTTTTTATGTTGATATTTATTGCATTATGGACTGTTATTTCATTTTATAATACAATTCTTATGCCTTTTCTCTCTTTTGCAAGTTTCACATGAAGAGGGAGATTGCCGGCGGCTGGAATTCTGTACCAGAAAGGGCTATATCGGAGGCACTTTTTCTGAACAACTCCAAATGAGCTGAAAATTGACGGAGAATTATTTTGGAATATATTACAATTATTGATGAAAGAAATACCAGCGGGGGACCCACCAAGCAGCCACAAGCCTGGGGGCGCACCCTACCCCCCTGGGCGCTCCCCCCCGAGCTTGTGGCACCCCTGGCAGGCCCCCGGGGCCCATCTTCTCCTATATGTTGCCATTTGACCTAGAAAAAATTAGAAGAAGGGTTTCGGGAAGAAGCGCCGCCGTCTCGAGGTGGAACCTGAGCAGGAGCACTTTTGCTCTCGGGCGGAGAGATTCCACCGGGGAAACTTCCCTGCAGGAGGGGGAAATTGAAGCCATCGTCATCACCAACGATCCTCTAATCGTGGGAGGACCAATCTTCGTCAACATCTTCACCAGCACCATCTCATCTCAAACCCTAGTTCATCTCTTGTATTCAATCTTTGTCTCAAAACCTCAGATTGGTACCTGTGGGTTGCTAGTAGTGTTGATTACATCTCGTAGTTGATGCTTGTTGGTGTATTTGGTGGAAGATCATATGTTCTGATCCTTGATGCTATTCAATACTCCTCTATTCTTGAGCATGAATATGATTTGTGAGTAGTTACTTTTGTTCTTGAGAACATGGGAGAAGTCTTGTCATAAGTAATCATGTGAATTGGTATTCGTTCGATATTTTGATGCTATGTATGTTATTGCTTCCTTTAGTGGTGTCATGTGAATGTCGACTACATGACACTTCACCATCCTTGGGCCTAAGGTAAGGCATTGTGGAGTAGTTATTAGATGATGGGTTGCTAGAGTGACAGAAGCTTCAACTCTAGTTTATGTGCTATTCCGTAAGGGGCTGATTTGGATCCACAAGTTTCATCTATGGTTAGATTTATCTTAATTCTTCTTTCGTAGTTGCAGATGCTTGTGAGAGGGGGTAATCATAAGTGGGAGGCTTGTTCAAGTAATAACAATATCCAAGCACCGGTGCACCCACATATCAAATTATCAAAGTACGAATGCGAATCAAACAAACATGATGAAAGTGACTAAATGAAATTCCCATGTGTCCTCATGAACTCTTTGCTTATTATAAGAGACCGCTCTGGCCTGTCCTTTGCTTCAAAAAGGATTGGTCTACCTTGCTGCACCTTTTTTACCGTTACTACCTATTGCTTGTTACAAATTACCTTGCTATCAAACTATCTGTTACCGATAATTTCAGTGCTTGCAGACAATACCTTGCTGAAAACCGCTTGTCATTTCCTTCTGCTCCTCGTTGGGTTCGACACTCTTACTTATCGAAAGCACTATGATAGATCCCCTATATTTTTGGGTCATCAAGACGCTTTTCTGGCGCCATTGCAGGGGACTGAAGTGCCTTTGGTGAGTGAAATTTGGTAAGGAAACATTTATATTACATGCTGAAATTTACTGTCACTTGTTACTATGGAAAACAATCCTTTGAGGGGTTTGTTTGGGGTATCTTCACCTCGACCGGAAGCACAAAGAGTTGCTCCTCAACCTACTGCACCTACTGAAAATGTTTATTATGAGATTCCTTCAGTTATGATAGAGAAACTGCTAGCTAATCCTTATGTAGGAGATGGAACAATACATCCTGATATGCACCGAATTTAAGCTTGCAGGTCTACCCAGAGATGAAGTTAAGAAGAAGGTTTTCCCTTTATCTTTGAAGGGAAAGGCATTGACATGGTATAGGCTATGTGATGATATTGTAACGTGGGATTGGAACCGATTGAGATTGGAATATCATCAAAAGTTTTATTCTATGCATCTGGTTCATCGTGATCAGAATTATATATATAATTTTTGGCCTCGTGAAGGAGAAAGCATCGCTCAAGCTTGGGGGAGGCTTAAGTACATGATTTACACATGCCCCAACCATGAGCTTTTAAGTGAAATTATCTTACAGAATTTTTATGCTCGGCTTTCTCATGACGATCGAACCATGCTCGATCTTCTTCTACTGGTTCCTTTATGAAGAAAACTACCAAATTAAGATGGGATCTTCTGGAAAGAGTTAAACGCAACTTTGAAGATTGGTAATTCGACAAAGGTAAAGAGTCAGGTATAATACTTAAGTTTGATTGCGTTAAATCTTTTATGGATACCTATGCTTTTCATAAGTTTAGCACTAAATTTGGACTTGACCCTGAGATAGTAGCCTCCTTTTGTGAATCATTTGCTTCTCATGTTGATCTCCCTAAGGAGAAGTGGTTTAAATATCATGCCCCTGTTAAAGAAAAGATTGAGGAACCTGTTATAGTTAAAGATGAAACTATCATTTACAATGTTGATCCAGTTGCGCCTATTGCTTATATTGAGAAACCACCTTTTCCTGTTAGGATAAAGGAACATGCTAAAGTTACAATTGTGGTTATCACTACTGCAGGATGCTGCTAACGCGACACTACGATCATAGACCCTTTGATGAAACTGTGTGCGATGCATTAATCACAAACGGTGATGTAAAAAAACCGTCAAAAAAGACGCAAAACCTTTGCGATGAATGATACATCAAACACGGTTCAGATTTTAGTTGCGTGTGCGATGCTGGGCATACGGTTGATCCATACTAACTGTTTGCGATGAGATAGAACAACAAAAACGGGTAGCCAGATCAAGGTGTGTGCGATATACGGCATACAGTTCGCTCCGATGAACCGTTTGCGATGATCGAGGTGAACACAAACGATTCAGCATAACAAGATGTGTGTGATACCCGGCAAACAGGTCGGTAATCAGAATTGTGTGCGATCATTATAGACAGCCCATACTGTCTTTTTTTGTGAATTGTGTGCTCGTCAGGGCACACAGTTCAACAAACCAACCTGTGGGCGATAATGTAGAAGATCTCTGTCGAATATGTATTACTAACCGTCTGCGATGAGATTGACAGGATAAACAGAGATAACAAATTAATATGAGCGAACGGAAACAGAGATATATACAGTCTGCTTAATTTAGTCCTTCTTCTTGTTGTTGTTGTTGTTGGATGGCCCCGCGACATCGTCTTGGCGAGGACGATTCTTGCCGCTGACCGTTGGCTTTTCATCGTCGCCGCCGTCGTCATCGTCGTTGCTGTCATCGTCGTCCTCCTCCTCGTTCGACCATTCCTCCTCATCATCATCGTCGTCCTCTTCTTCGTCCTCCGACGGCTCCTCGTCCGTCTGGTTGTCGTCTGACGACTCCGGAGGCGGCGTCCCTTCCATGATCCGGATATAATTGAGGTCTGGGCTCGACGCCGGACTCATGGAAGACGAGTGGGATGATTCCAATGTTGACCTATCATCGGGCGCCAGACTGCTAGCCGAAATGTCGCCCTGCCAGTGTGTGTGCCAGTGTGTAGCGCGGCCTGCCGGGGACGATGAGGATGGTGGACACTTAAGCGGGGTATGCAGAGAAGAGGAAATGCCAATTGAAGCGGGGGTTGACGTAATATCTAACCGCTGATATAATCAACCGCAATTATTTGTACCCAGTCGCTCCAAATTCCCGGGGTAGCCCAGGACTCCTATTGTCTATTTGGCTGGTTTCTTTTTTCAGGACAAAAACAAGGAACGAGTTTTGGGACTATGCACCGGTACCGGTACGAACGGAGTAGGATAGTTGGCAAGCAATACATTGAGCTCTTCTTATTGATAAAGCCAGTAATAATCAAACTACAAAGGAAAAGAAAAAAAGACAAAGGAAAATATCTGCATGAATCTTCGCGTAACATCAATGGCATAGGACCTAGATGTGCATTACTTAGAGCACATCTAGACGTGCTTTAGCAATACTGTCAAACAAAACCCCTAATCATCATTGCAAATAGTGCATAGAACATGGCTAATGCGACAACCACAACTACACATGCTAGTTCCTTCTTGTCTCTTGCTTTCATCTGTTGCCTGTGATTGATTCTTTCTTGCTTCATCGTACTGATTGTACATTCCAGATCAGCCAGTTTCTTCTTCAGCTTTACGTTATCTTCTGTGAGCTTGGTGCTAACACTCCGAGCCCTGCCATGCCATTCTTCATCTAGCCAGTTAACAAAGGCACAAGCCTCATATCCCAGCCAATGTTAAATAGTATTCAGGATGAGCTGTGGCATTAACTCAAGTAAAATGATGAACTTAGCACTAACCTCTAAGGGGCAACTGAGAAACCGCCTACCAATGTCGAATCCCTCCATGCATACACGTCGAGCGGGAGTGTGCCCGTGCACACAACTCAGCTTTTGGTACTTCTCGGTGGCGCAAAACTCGGAGTCGAACTCGTGTTGCGGGAGTCTAGAGTCATGCTCCGGATCCGGTGGCAGATCGCTTTCCTTGGGGGGGGGTTCATTCAGGACGGATTCAGCAAGGAGCTACTTTGGACATGCTAAAAAAGATCGGGATAGATTGGAACCTGACAGGACGATTCAGATCCGTAGTACACCTGCCTTCTGATGACCTTAGGCAAGTGCTCGGCGGCGACCGCCATCGTGGCGGCGATACGAGCAGGAGCAGCCGCACCGAAACCATCAGCACCACTCGTCCGCATTCCCCCAATGTCAGCGCCACGCGAGGGAATTTGGAGGCTATGTAGGGATTTGGGGGAAATGGGGAAACTATGGGGATAAGCTAACGGTCGGGAACTACTTATGGCACTATATGTTGTATACGGCACACTGTTTATACATGTCGTTTGTGTTAGGTATTATAACGTCACACACGATTTCCGCACCAAACTGTGTGAGAAGACAACGTAGGCGAGACACGGTTGCCGTTACATAACCGTATGTGATGTACTACCCTGTACATATAATTGAGTTACAGTGATACCGTGTAAACAGCCGCTCTGCGGATATTCGTAAAAAAAATAGCCGCTCTGCATATAGAGATGGCGGCGGCGGCCTAGGCAGCGGCTACCGTAGAAGAGGTCAATCCTCGGTCGGTGGGCGGTGGCAGGGTCATAGGAGGTCAATCCTCGGTCTGCGGCGGGAGATAGGAGGAGCTCAACCATCGAGGTCGGCGGCGGCGTGATTAGAGCACATCCATCGTGGTCGATGGCGGGATAGTGGTGGTCAAACTTTAGGCGGCAGCCGCACTAAGCTTTGCTCCTCGACCCTGCTGTCTCGGCATGCTGCCGCATCGCGCTTCTCTGTCTGCTGGGTGGAGGTCGTCGCGCGGCTAATTAATTAAGGTATTCCTTTCGTGAGTGGCTTAATTAAGGTATTCAATTCCTAAGGGTAGTGTTGTACTAGTACTCTGTGTGTAAATTGACTGGCCATTAATTTTTGTCATTGCACGTTTGGATAACAATATGGAGCGCCCTCAGTAATTATGAAAATAAAACCTTGTGATTTATGCACGCATCTTTGGGCAGCAGTTAATCCATGTATTAATGTTGTTGTTTTGTTTTTAATTACCATTCGTGTGGTGCAGATGGAACGATCTCGATGGATGAAGGATCGAAAAACCGCAAATTTTATCAGTGGTGTGACAGAGTTAATGAATTTGGCTGAAAGTACAAAGAGGAGAATTGGTGATGCGGATTACATCCTGTGTCCATGTACTGATTGTGCCAATACAGAGTCACATGAAGTTGCAGATGTCCAGTGGCACTTAGTCTCTCGGGGATTCATGGATGGATATACACGTTGGACCAGACACGGTGAAGAGGAGGTCATGGATGAAGATACCCAGGGCTGCGAGATGCCAAACCCCGATCAGTGTCACATGGATGTTAAATCTAACATCGGGGCAGAGGCGTCAAGCTACCAATGGAACACCGGAAAGCCGAAACGCCCACTGGAAAACCAAGACGTCGACGCAGATGACGACGATCTTGATATGCCAGATTTTGCTGCTATGATTGCAGATTTCGAGGGCCCAAAAAAGGATATGATTGGGTACAAGGATCTGCCAACCATTGATGCGGACTCCAAGAAAGAATTGTATCCAGGTTGCAAAAAGAAATATTCCAGGTTGAGTGCCACCCTGGCGCCTCTCAGATTTAAAGCAGCAAACGGTCTATCAAACAAGGGCTTCACAGAGATGTTAGGTCTTTTCAAAGAAAGTCTTCCAGAAGATAATGTGCTCCCCAGAAGCATGAATGAAGCGAAGAAAATTGTTTGCCCATTGGAACTTGAAGTACAAAAGATACACGCTCGTGTGAATGATTGTATATTGTACCGTGGTGGGTACAAAGATTTGCGTGCATGTCCCACATGCAAGCATGCATGATACAAACGCAGGAGAGCAAAGGACAAGTACAAATTGGACGAGGAGATCAAGACAGGAATCCCGTTCAAGGTTGTTTGGTACTTGCCTTTAATTCCAAGGTTGAGGCGTTTGTTTGCAAACCCTAGAGAGGCAAAGAGGTTGCGGTGGCATCATGATGAGCGAATTGCGGATAAGTATATGAGGCACCCGAAGGATGGGGCTCAGTGGGAATTAATCGACAACAAGTTTGAAGACTTTGCCAAGGATCCTAGAAGTATAAGGCTCGGGGAGTGTACTGACGGGATGAATCCTTGTGGCGATATGAGCACCAATCACAGCACATGGCCGGTGCTTCTGTGCATATATAACCTAGCTCCGTGGTTGTGTATGAAGAAAAAATACATTATGATGTCAATGATTATCCAAGGCCCGAAGCAACCTGGAAATGACATCGACATTTACTTTCAACTACTGGTAGAAGAACTGCTGACAGTGTGGATAGATGCACCTGCTGTAAAATGTTATGATGCTTACAGAAAGGAGATTTTCGATCTACATGCGATGCTAGTGCACACCATTCAAGATATGCCGGCATTAGGCAACACATCGGGGCAGAAAAACAAAGGGAGATGTAGGGTGTGTCACATGCATGGATAGGACAGCTAGCAGAAGACTTCCCAAGTCGCACAAAACCCTGTATTTGCGTCATCGTAGGTTCTTACGGAAAAATCACCCATACCAAAAGATAAAAGCTGAATTTGATGGTACAGCAGAGGTAGGTGTGGGCCCAAGACCCTATGATGGGGAGGTGGTCCCCAACTTGGCTAAAAAAATTAATGTTGTGCTTGGCAAGAATCACCCTTTGACGCTGAAACAAACACCCAAGGGTCAAGTGTTTAAGAAGAAATCGGTGTTCTGGAAATTACCTTACTGGAAGATTCTACGTGTACGTCACTGCATCGATGTCATGCATGTAGAGAAGAACGTATGTGAAAGCATCCTTGGTACTCTGCTCAAGATTAAAGGTAAAAGAAAGGATGGTGAGGGTTCACGGCTCGATATGCTTGCTGATCAATCAAAACGCAAGAGTGAAGCAGAAGATGATGACAAATTCATCAAAGCTCGCCAGAGTTGCAATTTCAGTACAAAAGAAGCAACACAGTTCTTCAACTATTTGTTGTCAGTTAAGACACCCTCTTCCTACTCCGCAAACATCAGAAGTCTCATGGATGTGAGCTCGGGTAAAATGAAGTTGGGACACATGAAATCACATGATTGCCACGTAATGTTGACACAAATCCTCCCGGTGGCCATCAGGAATCTGATGGACAAAGATATAAGAAACACACTCATTGAGCTCTGTGATTTCTTCAACCAACTATGGCAGAAAGTTATAGATCCTGAAGAGTTGGATCATATGCAAGATGATATTGCAAGAATATTGTCCACCCTAGAGATGTTTTTCCCACCGTCATTCTTTGATGTCATGGTCCATCTCACTGTGCACCTTGTCGACGAGATAAAGTATTGTGGTCCTGTGTTTCTTTGCAACATGTATCCCTTCGAGCAGTTCATGGGAATACTAAAGCACTTTTGTTGAAACCGAAACCATCCAGAGGAAAGCATCCTACAAGGTTATACCGCGGAGGAGGTGGTTGAGTTTTGCATCGAATACATGAAACAAAGACCTATAGGTTTGCCCCTCTCTCGCCAAGAGGGAATGCTGAAAGGTAAGCTGGTCCTTGCTGGCACGCAAATGGCTGCACCCGGAGAATTGGCAGAGAAAGCCCATTTGACGGTACTGCTTAACAGCCCAATTCTCAGTGCTTATGCCGAAGAACACTTGGCGGAGATACGCCGAAGCTTCTTACCAATGGTGCCTTCATCAGATGTGGAGATGAAGGAGCACACTAAGAACTACGCCGAATGGCTGAAGAATCATTTGGCATAAGGATCCATCGATGACATTGCTACGTGGTTGGCACAAAACCATCACCTATGGTGTTGACGTACCAAGCATATGACATAAATGGGTACACGTTCTACACTAAGGAACATGATCAGAAGACCTCATATCAGTACAACTCTGTTAGAATAGAATGCATGACTGTAGATGAAGCTGATAAAAGGGTATACTATGAAACCATCAAAGAGATTTGGGAGCTTGACTATGTGAAAGTTAAGGTGGCATTATTCAGGTGCGCATGGATTCCTCTTGGTCATGTAAAGGTTGATGATTACAGGAAGACCTGTGTTAACAGGACAACGATGGCATATCATGCGGACCCATTCATTCTTGCCAGTGATGCTACCCAGATTTTCTTTGCGGAAGACCCCTTGCATAAGAACTGCCATGTAGTGATGCATGGGAAGAGGAGGGTACTGGGTGTCGAGGATGTTGCCGATGAGGACGAGTACGATGAATTTACTGAGTTGCCAGCCAAGGGATCACGCACCCGTGTAACAGAGCAGCGTAAAATCATCAGAAAACCCAAGTTCATTCGGGGTCAACGTAATGATCCCAGTTCCCCCATGTACATGGGAATTAAGCCGTAAGACTAGTCTTTATGCCTACCCTGCAACTTAATTCGTTCAATTTAGAACTATCGTGTGTACTGAATTTGTGAGTTATGCCCGGTTTTCTGTTGATATAAGAACCGTTAATATGTTGACCTTGATATGCTGTCAGCTCAGGCAATGAATATGAACTATTTTTTGTTATTATTATTATTATTATTATATCATAGAGGTAGCACAATCAATTGATCTCACTACAGTATGTGTGAACAAAAATATGCAACCTAGTTTGCGAATAGCACACGGTTCGTTGATGAAAGCCGTGTGCCGACCAAACCCCGCCCACGATCTGAGTCGTGCTTTCTGATTGGCCAGAACCCAAACCCCACGGATCGTACGTCTGCACCGTTGGATGCTCCTTGATCGAACGGCGATCCTCATCCCTTTCGATAGCACATGCAGTTCCGGTTCATGTAAATGTTTTCAAATAGCACATGGTTCACTCACGAAAGCCGTGTGCCTACCAAACCGTGGCCGATGCCCCCCCCCATGCAACGCACGTGATCTGAGTCGTGCGTTCTGATTGGCCAGAACCCAAATGCCACGGATCGTACGTCTGCACCATTGGATGCTCCTTGATCGAACGGCGATCCTCATCCCTTTCGACAGCACATGCAGTTCCGGTTGTAATTTTATTTTTATGCACAAAATGCACGTTAAACTCAAAAAATGTCTTAAATATAGCTAACGATACCTGAAATGCGCCAGAAAATCAAACCCGTGGTATAATGGTAATTGCGTACCATGGAAATTTTTATGAGGCCAAACGATGAAGTCACCGGCCACTGGCGTTTGAATTGACACGTCTCCCTTTGGAAACCATGATCCTTGAGATGCTCCGGTTTGGAAGGAGCGATCATCAAAACTTGTGCCATACTTTACCAATTTTTTTCCACGGGGTCGTGAGAGCACGCCACGGGCACACATCGATTTTGATGATGTCCGGACTCCATCTAAATTTCCTGTGATTAAAATACCAACTAGGCCTACACGAGTGGACGCACCTCGCGGCCGAAATGTTTGAAACTTCTCGCCGCTTCTCGAACAAACGGATGAAAACTCGCAAAGCGACGCACAAATGATTTGTACACCTTCTTTGCTAGGCTGATCGTAATGGGAGTATCATAGCTAGTATCATGCATGCCAACTAGGCAATTCTGATGAGCTGTCATATAATTAAATGAAGAAAGAGAGGGTTAAGTATCATATCATGATACCGTATCATAATAAATGCTATGCTACTATGTGTCATGCATGACAATAAATAAAATACTACATGATACTAACTTATGATACTATGCGCGCATTACGGAGCATGATACTAGTATATGATACTACCTCCATTAGGCTGCTTCCAATGCATTGGTGCTTACATGAGGTGCTAAGCATATTAAATACTTTAGCAACTAAAGACCCCAATGCATAGGTGCTTAACTTGTTGGTGCTAAGTATCCTTCATTTAATGATTTTGCAACTAAAGTTCTTCATGCATTGGGGGGATTCTTCCATTTATGTGTTTTGCCTAGCTAGGTTCTCGCGCTTGGCATTGTTTTCTTCTCGGGGTCACCATACTCATCTCTCTCCTCTTAATTACCTTGCCACATCAGATTTTTTGCCTACATGGCAGCCTTAGCACCTGTACAAGGTGGAGCATTGGGAGGGTTAGACTAGTCACAATGGGTATAGTAACTTAGACTAGTAACATGCATATGTTACTAGTCTATGTTACTACCTCTATAGTGGGGAGTAACATATGTGTGGTGTCATGCAACACTTCATTTATTAGGTTGTAGACTCACCTTGTCTTGGTATGTGTGATGTTACAGTAACTAGCTATGTTACCACATGTCTCTCTTTCCTCATTAATTACTTACCACATCATCTGTTTTGCCTAGAGATGTGTGATGTTACCACCTATGTTACCCCCACTGTGGGTAGTCTTACAACCAGCCTTATCATATACTAGTATCATGCATATGATACTATAGTATATGATACTACCTCCGTAATGCGCGCATAGTATCATAAGTTAGTATCTTAGGTTGCCTTATTAATTGCCATGCATGACACAAAGTAGTACAACATTTAATATGATACGGTATCATGATATGATACCACACCCTCTCTTTCCTCATTTAACTGTGTGCCACTACATCATCCAAAAAGTCTAGTTGGCATGCATGATACCGCTTATGATACTCCCATTACGATGAGCCTTAGGGTGGCCATATAGTGGGGGTATCATAGCCGGTAGCATGCACTCGGGAATAGCAAATATGATGATGTGGCAAAGAAGTAACATAGGTAGATACCGTAACATAATAAATATGGTATACTACTTTGTGTCATGCATGGCCATAAATACGGTCATCTACGATACTACACAATGATACTATATGCACTATGAAGGTACGTACGTAGTATCATACACTAGTATCATATGCATGATACTATAGTATATGATACTCCCCACTATAAGGCTGGCCATAGTGGTGGTATCATAGCCGATATCATGCACTCGGAAATAGCAAGTATGCTGATGTGGCAAAGAATTAAATAAGATAGAGAGGGTTAGAATAACATATAGCTAGGTAGATACCGTATCATGTTAAATGCGATGCTAATTTGTGTCATGCATGGCAATAAATATGATCATCTATGATACTACTCTATTATACTATGCACTATAATTAAAGGTAGTATCATACACCAGTATCATATATATATATATATATATATATATATATAGAGTAGCACTATTCTAATCCCAGGATTAGAATAACTATTTGGATCACGGCGCCCTCTATAAGGAGCTGACACAGATCCTCCGAAACTCCCAAACACGCGGAGAAAAAAACAACGCTGGATCCCCTCCTTCCCCCAACCTCTTCCGCCGCCACATCCGGCCCCTCCTTTGCCCACCTTCTTCCCACGGCCGCCATGGACCACCATCTACGGCCGACGCAACGCCGCCAGCCACGACCACCCCGTAGCCTGGCGCCCCCCATACTGCGCGACCCTGCCGCCGTCGCTGCCTGCAGCCTCGGCTCGGCGCTACCCCACGGCCTACCTGCCGGCGTAGGGCGCCTCCACATCCGGGCACCAGCGACGCTACCCAACACCCGCGCGAAGCCGGCTCCCCCAACTGTCGTTCCGGCCACCACCAGTCCCCGCCGTCTTCCCCATGCGCGCCGCCGCTGAGCTGCTATGGTTCTTCGCAGGTGCAGGTTCCCCACTCGCTGCTGCCGCCGTACGCCGGCACCTCCTCCAACCGCTGCAGGGGCCGAGCAACTCCTCTCCATACCCCTCCTCTGGGCCCTGCCACCAGCCATCGCGCGACCACCTCGGCACATCTGCGCCGCTCCTCCCCTTCCCCGCGGGTGCCGCCGACAGATCGAGCGCCAGCCTTCGCCAAGTCCTAGCTGCCCCTGGTAAGGCTGCCCCGTCACCAGGATGCCTCCTTCCATTGGGATTCTGCCCGCCGCGGCCTGTTAGTTCGCCACCGCCACCCGCAAGCCGTTCAACTTTGCATATCTAGGACGTTCGCAGGAAGCCTACTGCAAAATCTCCCGCAAAAATTGATCGCTGTTGCAGGCCAGCTTTGCTTGATGCACCGATCCTGATGAGACGTGAGGCACTCTCCTGGTGCTCTTCTGCACCTACACCTGCACCCATAGATACCATTATCTTGTTCGCTTCTTTTTTGGAATTGAAGTTCAGACATAACAGAGGAAGAAAAGTTCAGAGAGTTTTTGCATATAAAATTCGAAAAATGTTATTCAGATAATGATGCACTTTTTTCATTATAAATGTACGTACATGTTTATGCTAGTTCATGCTAGCTCGTACTCTCTTTTTCTCTCACTTTGTTAAGGTTCTGGATTTGAAAACTATGTGCATGTTGACAAGAAGCAACAATCTGTGCGAAGAAGTTCAAATATAATGACAACGCAGGTTCATGTATTACCAAGAGGGCGAGAGGTGGCCGAACTTTTGCAACACAGCCAACGCGACCTTCCGTCCGGCGACTCCCTGAGCCAGAGGCATGCACATCCTCGTCCGCCTTGTATGCCGCCCAGCAGACAAGATTCGGAGTGCTCCATGCGACTCGCTGCAATACGGATTGGGGTGGAGGCACTGTCCAAGTAAGAACATTGTTGTAAACTAATCTATCCTGTGGCTCTTGCAGGGAAAGATTTCAGATGTTGATATTCAGAAAATACACTCTCCAAACTCCAAAGACACCCACGAAATGGTTCAAGAGGTAGATTAAAAAAATGGTTAGCCGATTTCTCTCCTTTTGCTGTGAATGGAAGAGCTTCATTTTTCTGAACCTTGCCGCTGCATCTTGCTGTCCCGTGTTGCCTGCCTGCCACTCTATGCCTTACACGGCGCACTGATGTCCAGCAATGTACATTTCTTCTGATCTCTTGCAGCAGTCCAATGTATATTAGAGAAGAAAGAAGAAAAACTATAGTAGACAGATGTTGTGTTTGTGATTGTTGCAGGCCTGCAACAGTTTAGCTTGTGGGTTCAGTGGAAACAAATTGTTCCCAGTTTACATGAATCTTGTAGAACTGAAAAGTTGTGTATGCACTATGGCACTTTACTGATCATGCAAAAAGGAACTCCTATGTGTTCATATGTGGCACAAACTGAGAATTGTAAGCACCTTCTAAGTTGTGCGCATGTGTGTGCGCGCGCGCTATTACACTGAATTAAAAAAACTATTTTTGTCATGTTTGTTTTCCATATTGGTTTTATAGTGTTAGTTTTTTGTGTTCATGGAGTAAAAAATTAGAAGTTCAGTTTTGAGAAAGCAGCAAGTTCAACCAATATGGAAACACTGAAAAAAACATTGAATACAATATTTTTTTAGTGAGGTTCAAATTGGAAAGACATGATAAAAAAAGTATTCTCTGTTCTTTAAAATAAAAAGTATCATGTGCTGGTTGGTTTCCCCAACTAGTTGCTCTCTCACACACATTATGTTGCTGCTTTCCTTCTCCTTCATGAAATTGTTACAAAAAATAGAGCATAGAAGTTCAAAATTAAAAGAGAAAAAGTGAGCATTTCTTGAGACAAAAAAATGTGGATGCGAAGTTCATATTCTCTACCGTGGATAGTTCAAAATGTTCGCTCACGGCAAAACACACACATTGGGTATCCAAAAATAAAGAGGCGAACACACACAAAAAACATGAAGTTCAAATTTTAAAAATAGAGAAGTCTGAAGTGTATTAAAGAAAGAAAAACAATTTTTCTCCATTTCTAAAAAATAATAAAAAATGTTCAGGTTTAAATTGTAGAGCAGTTGGAAGTTTACTAAACCACTCCTAGCAAAAATAAAAACTAAGAAGTTCAATTTTAAACACTAGAATAGTTTGATGTATATTAAAAACTTAGATTTTTCTCGTTATTACAAGAATAAAACCAGGAATTTCAAACAAAAACAATGGAGTAGTTCAAATGTATATAAAAAACTCAGATTTTCCTCCTTACTAAAGAATAAAACAACAGAAGTTCAGATTATAATAGTACAGTGGTTTGATTTTTTTTGCAAAACTCGGATTTCTTCCGTTACTAAAGAATAAACCAAGAAGTTCAATTTAAAATAACCGAGTAGTTCAAAATTTATATACCAAGAAGAAAACAAGTGTCACATAGATAATGGTAACTCTACAAGTTCAAATTTGATAAATTGGAGAGTTAGAAGAAAATGTTATGGGTGTAAAAAAACTCAGAATTTTTTCGTTACTAAAGCGAAAATAGAGAGAAGTTCAAATTGATAATAACGAGAAGTTCATGTATTGCATGGTGTGCGTTTCATATGAGAAAAAAGAATAAAAAAGGCAAAGTCTAAAAAATTTGTTACTAGAAGTTCAAGTGCTCGGCCCGAGAAAGTCCAAAAATTCTTGTGAGAGAGGTTGAACAAAAATACGTAATAGAAGTTCAAGGTGAAAACAGCGGGAAGTTCAACTACTACACGGAATGCGTTTCATAAGAGAATAAAAGAATACAAAACTAAAAGCCTAAAAGGTTTGTTGCAAGAAGTTCACATGCTCCACCCTGCACGGTTCAAAAATTATATTTACGAGACGTCCGTCATTCATTTAAATGTTGTTTTAAAAGGCAAAAAACAACATTGTTTTGCCATTTTAGAAACTGCTCTCAAACGGCAACGAATTTGTAACACATGTCTACATGAAAAACTTGCTGCTATTCATAAGCTTTCCACCGGTATATTATGTGCCATATTTCGATGAACAGTTTAAAATTTTCATGTATACCATTTAAAATATGTTTTTTATGTATTCAAAAAATTCTTAGTTGAAAGAAGTTCATAGTGAAAACAACGAGAAGTTCAAGTATTGCAAGGAATGCATTTCAGGTGAGAATAAAAGTATAGAAAAATAAAAGCTTAAAAGGTTTGTTGAAAGAAGTTCAAGTGCTCTGTCCTGGGAAGTTCAAAAATTCTTGCGAGAGAGGTTCACCTTGTATTTCCATGTTCGAAAACACAAAAAAGAATTTTTTTTTGCATTTTAAAATAATTCTCTCAATCCACAAAGAAGTTCAGTTATTATTTGCGAGCAATTTGATTTCAAAAATAAAATAAAAAATTCAAATTATAAAAATGGAAAAAGTTCATGTACTACATGGTGTGTGTTTAATATGAGAAAAATGAATTAAAAGGCAAGGTCCAATTTTGTTGTTGTTATAAGTTCAAGTCCTCAGGCGGAGAAAGTTAAAAAAATTATTATGAGAGTGGTTTGTACAAAAGGAATATCATTTGTTTAACACTGATGAATGGATGAGAAAATTACAAAACAAAAATACGTCACAGAAGTTCAACGTGAAAACAGCAGGAAGTTGAACTACTACACTGAATGAATTTCAGATGAAAAACTTTTAAAACCGTCGCGAGTATGAAAAAATGATCAACACGGGAAAGTTGCGTGTTTACAGCAGCTTTCCATCGGTATATCACTTGCTCAATTTCGGTGAGTGGATGGAGAGCTACGAGCAAAAAAAGCCCATATAAAACGGAGTGAAGTTCAAGTAGACATGCTGAGAAGTTCAAGTTCTTCACGTGGTGCATTTTCGAAGAATCGGTTTCCCGATAAAGGCAGACCGCATGATCTGGCCATTTTTGAAATTACTTGAAAACGGCTTGGAATCAGAGAAAACCATCTACATGAAAAAGTTTCGCATTTTCCGTAGCTTTTCAACGGTATATTATTTGCCTCATTCCGATAAAGTCTGTAGAAATTACAGCCAAAAAACATTTTTAGCCATTTTCAAAATTGACTTAAAACCTTAAGGAATTGGGAGAAACAATATCTACCAAAAAGTTTCGCATTTCCTCAAGCTTTCCAACGCCATATCATTTGCTGCATTCGGATGTACGGTTAAAAAATTAGCTCGAAAATACGAACTCGGTGGAACTTGTACCTTTTTCTAAATTACTTTTAAACCATTCAAAATTAGAAAAAACTTTCAACATGGAAAAGTAGCGCATTTTCATAATCTTTCCAATGCCATATCATTTGCCTCAATTGGATTAGCCGTTTAGAAGTGACATCGAAAATACGAACTCGGCTGTTCGGTTTACGAAATTTTACGATTTTCCAAATTACTCTTTAACCATATGGAATTAGAGAAAACTTTCTACATGTGGAAGGAGCGAATTTGCAGCAGCTTTCCAACGCCATATTATTTGCCTCATTCCGATAAACAGTTTAAAATGCGATCAAAAATACGATTCATGTTTTTTGTATGAAGAAAAAACGGTTTTCAAAACTGCTCTTAAACCGCTTACATTTTGCCAAAAAATAAACTTGGGTAATGATACTCGTGTCCATAGCTTTCCAACGGTATATCGCAAGCCCCATTTGGGCAATGTTTGCGGAAGTTCATCCTAGCACTGGGGGAAGTTCAGGTCAAACAACTCAGGCAGTAAAATTGCAACTGAGGCATGTTCATCACGACCCGAGAGCAAATCCGCCAATGAGGGAGATTCCTATTTAAAACGGGCATTTAGTTGCTAAAAACCGTTTGCAGATTACACTTACATCACATAGAACACGACTGACCAGAAAAATTCGCGCGGGGAGACACGGTTGCGAAGATAGCCCAAAGGTCGGGTTCCTACAGAGGGAAGTTTAGATTGTGTAACTTAGGAAGTTCAGCTTGTGATCAGAATAATATTCTGATCCCGTGATCAGAATAGTGTTTATGTATATATATATATATGCATATGCATGATACTAGTATATATGACACTCTCCACTGTGAGTAGCCTAAGTATAGCCTATAACTAAAACACCCACATGTAGTTGCAGTAGGGTTTTTGACTTTAATTATATGCACTAAAATGCAAGGTAAGTGCAAAGAATGACTTAAACATATATAGCAGAGACGAGACCTGAAATGGGTCGGAAAATCAAACCAAGGGTATATCCGCGATTGTTTACCATGATTTTTTTTCGAGGCGGAACGATGTAGTAACTGACAATTTGGAGTCCGAAGTGCCGCGTCTCCTTTTGGAAACTATGATCCTTCTTGTGAGATGCTCCGGTATGGAAGGTGCGAGCACCAAAACTTGTGCCAAACTTTACCAAATTTTTTCCATGCGATCGTGAGAGCACGCCACAGTGACACAATGATTTTCGTTATTTTTCGGACTCTATATGCATTTCCTGAAATTAAAATACCAACAAGGCCTACGCCTCTGGCCGCACCCTGCAGCCGAACTGTTTGAAGTTTTTTCCCGTTTCTCGGACAATGAATGAAAACTCGCAAAGCGACACACAAATGATCTTGCTAACACCCACATGTATTTGCGACTATATATATATATATATATATATATATATATATATATATATATATATACAAACGAGATCTCTTTTATTTTCATATTCAAAGTTTGAGATTGCTATCCAGGCCTGCCGCCTGGTAAAATGTACCAGAAAATCGAACCATAGGGTACAATCGTGATTTCTTACCGTGGAAAAAAATTGAAGGCGAAACGATGAACACATGTTTTCATTCAAACAAAAATATGCTGTTATTTAATGTAAATGTTATCAAATAGCACACGGTTCACTCATGAAAGATGTGTGCCCACTAAACCATGGCCGATGCCCCCCTGCCACGCGCGCGATCTGAATCATGTGTTCTGATTGGCCAGAACCCAAACCCCACGGATTGTACGTCTGCACCGTTGGATGCTCCCAGATCGAACGACAATCCTCATCCCATTCGACAGAAATGCAGTCCGGCTAGGATTTGATTTATATGCCAAAATGCATGATAAATGCCAAAAAATGTCTTAAATATAGCACACGAGACCTTAAATGCGCCAGCAAATCAAACCCGTGGTACAATGGTGATTGCTTAACATGGGAAAAATTTAGAGGCGAAACGATGAACTCTCGTCTTCATTTCAAAATTAGTACGTCTTCATTTCAAACGAAAATTTTCTCTTTGTGCACACGAGCGCTTAGAGGCAACCGTTTGCATAGGCCTTTCCGCGCGGCGACCGGGGATATTTTTCACCCTTTTCACCTAGGCCGCCAACACCGCCCCTCCCCCACCGCCCGCCCGCGTTTCACTCAACTAGTCCACCCAATCTCCATCGCCAGCTCCCCCCTCCCCCAGATCCACAGCAGAAACCTCTCCGGCACCGGCGTGCTCACCCCGGCCGTGTGCCCGCTCTTCGGCGGCAAGCCTACCCACTAGTAGAAAAAAGGCTGTTATTGGCGCACCAGTTTTTGCTATTAATGGCGCACTATAGGTGCGCCACTATTAACACGCCACTAGTAACAAATAGTAATGGCGCACCTCTGGTGCGCCATTAGTATCCCAGATAATAGTGGCGCACCACATAGTGTGCCATTACTATGTCCAACAGTGCGCCATTACTGTGCCTCCTAGGGGGCCATATTTACCTTCACGTATGCCCCCAAGTGCGCCATTACTATGCCCCATAATGCGCCACTAGTATTTAGCCTTGGTGCGCCACTAATGCTCAATATGGTGTGCCACAACTAAGGGCCATATTTGCCTTCACCTATGCCCCAAGTGCGCCATTACTATGCCCGATAATGCG
Source organism: Thinopyrum elongatum (assembly GCA_011799875.1). Lineage (NCBI taxonomy): Eukaryota > Viridiplantae > Streptophyta > Magnoliopsida > Poales > Poaceae > Thinopyrum > Thinopyrum elongatum. The sequence goes on along the minus strand of CM022301.1, from coordinate 467,006,212 downwards.
CCAATGGTATTTATCTTGGTGCGCCACTAATTCTCAATATGGTGCGCCACTACTATGAATATTAGGAATTATTATTTTTTGCTTTTCTGGTATTTGCACAGGTTACAAAATACGTTACAGCACAGAATATAAACATCACACAATAGAATTCATCATATTAGTCTCCAAATTCGAAATAGCGAACAAAGTTCAAACATTAGCCAAGTTTAGGTCTCGAGACATTAGCAAAGTTCATCATATTAGTCGAGTTTGTCGTCACATTACAAAGTCGATATCGATCATCTAAACTACCATCACATAGAAGAGAGCTGCGGTCATGATGAGCATCATCGCGATGAAACTGGTCTTCATCCGGTTCCTCCTCCGCTCCCTCCTCTCTCCCGCTAGATAGCACGCGTATCTAGCTTCCGCCTCTGCCCTAGTGGTGTACCCTTTGTAACTATTACCGCTGAAACGGTGAACCTGTCTCCGACACTCCTCCCAGTCGTCGTAGACTCCGGGAACCTTACCCTTGTACACGACATACGACGGCATCTCTATGCACTAGACAAACAAAATGTTAGTAGCAATTCACAGATAATATATAAGTATGCAACAAAAGGATCGGAAGAGAAAAGTAACACATTAATAGCACGATTCATGGTCCTACTAATAAATAGCAACGATTACATATAAGTTGAACGACTGTCCAAACTAAAGAGACATACAAGTTCAATAAAGTTTAATTACAACATGAGCTAATCGATATTTCAGAACTACATAGCATCAATACTTTCGACTCGACTAAGGGACCAGAGCGTGGATGAAGCCGCCGTCTTTCGTGATGGTCATGAATGTGCGGTCGTTGTCAGCCTGCATTTGTAGCGTTGTTTCTATTTCACTGTTGGACGGTTGATATTTGAGGTAGAACTGCCCCGAGGTACGAAGGACATCTTGATAGATGATTTCCGCAAACTCCGACTGGATGCGAAAGAATTCTTGTCTGATGTCCTAGTCCTGGATTGCCGACAAGCGTGCGGCCCAATCTTTGAGATTATTTGGTAGCATAAGGTGATTATGGTCCCGTACGATCGCCCGCATGTGATGGAGGGTGTAGTAGGCATCCTTCTGACTGCCAGGCGGCTGCTTGACGCAGGGGAACGTCGTTACATGGGTGAACACGTGCTTGCCGTACCTACAAATTGGCCTCCTGAAGGTGCCTCCAGATTTGGCGTAGCCGGGGAGAGCATCATCAAGAACTTTCTTCATATTTGTGTAGTCTTTCTTCGACTGACGGTCCGAGTCGAAATACGTGGCCATGGAATATTTTGGGCTTAAGAGGATGAGTGTGCAATGTGTGTCACTGCACAAAACACGGAATGTTAGAAAAAAAAGAACGATCGAAATCTAAGAAATCATATGTTACGGTGCGGTGAGGGGATGACTTACTCGGAAAAGTAAGGCACGAGGAAGTTATCCTTATCTGGGTTCGCCAGAATGACGCCTTCGAGGTATGAACTCGCGACTTGCCGTCCCCAGCGCTGCCCAAGATCTTGGCACGCATGTAGAAGGGGTCGACTATCACGATGTCCGGGGTCTTGTCTCTAATGATCCGCATCTCCATACTGAGCGAAAATAGCCGAATGAAGGTGTAGTGCAGTGGATGAAGGTTAAACATAGCGAAGATGTCATCAAACCGCAGGACGATCATACGCCCGATGGTGCTATCGACAAAGCCCTTGCCCTCTGGCACCTTGGCCACGAAAACCGGGTATGCCACATCATTCTCGGAGAGACGCCGCTTCTCCATAGAAAGAACACTGTCATGCAGACTTCGCATAGCACCGGTTGCAGCATTGAGCAGATTAGTCGGTAGCATCAGCCTACCCGCCACATGCACCCTCCTCGAGATATCCTTAGGTATTGGTGGCCCGTCCTGAGCATGGATCGTACTCGGTGCCGGCTGGCTCGCACCCTTGTTATTTTTTCTTTTCCGTCCCTTCTGCTTCTTCTGCTGTAATGGGATCGAATTCTGCTCAGAGACCACCTTCTTGAGTGTGTTGGGGCTGATAATATTTCACACCTCGGCTATTTGAGTCTCAGTGAAGGCGGCAGCTGGAGGCGTCTCCTGAGAACTGAACGCTAGACGACGCCTGTTGCAATTGGGTTTCTCCGTGGTACCAGCTAGATCGCGATCGTCTTTTGCAGGGTTGGGTTCTTGAGAAGGAGGCCCCAAGAATTCGTCACCGTACCCATGTTCGTTGAAGTACTTATCGACGTTGGAAAATGTACCGTCGTCATCGTCCGGATCCTGTGCCATATGCATGTCCAGATCAGCTGACGGCGGTAGCGTTGCGGCGGTCTTGCCATGGCTTGGCGCCGGCACGACTGGCGGTGTTGTCTGTGGGGTGGTGTCCCCCGCCCCCAAACGAATCTGGCTCTTCGGACAAAGCATGGACCAGCTTAAGCAGGCGCTGAGGGTCATCACATCATCTTCGTCGGCCCCAGGGAGTCGAAACGGAGGTAACAAGTCGTCGCAGCCCCGCAGCACCCGAACCAGTTGAACCCTATACACGGTGGGTGGCATCGGATTACCGTGGAACACGCGGTTGCCCAGTTGAACGATTTTGGCCTTGGCGACATCGATCAACTCGCCGTCCACGAAGTGCAGGAGAGTGCATGGAACGTCAGCGGCGCCCTGCGAAAACATGTAGGGCGTCAGGGATGCCCAGTCAAAGGCAAGGAGATGAAGACATCAGCCGAGGCTTAGTTACCGTGATGGCGTCGAGCTCGGCTAATGTCGAGGCACCGCCAACGGCGGGCGTGCAAGTGACGGAGGGGCCGCTTGCTGCCGAGGTGCCGGCCGGCGTATTCTTCCCACACCCGGGTGCATTAAGCTCCAATGCCGGCGCCGACGCCGGAGACACCAATGCCGCCTTCGCCGGAGACACCAATGCCGGCATGTTGTGCAAGTTGCTGCCCGTGAAGCTGGGAATCGGGGGCGGCCCCTGTTGGCTGCCCGCAATCCACGCCTGCAGCCCCTCAAGCAAGGTAGGCATAATGGCGGTGATCGTCGCTCCCAGTTGGTCTCGCACTTGCTCTTGGACTATCTCCGGAATCCGCGCCACTTGTGCCTTGAGTTCTTTAACCTCGCGCTCCTGGCTTTCTGAGCTGGTCTTTCTCTCCTTTCGCCCAGCCTTATAGTATTACGACCATTTCATGGACAAGCCTTTGCCGGCCACACGACCAGCTGATGACGGCTTACTGAACTTATCCTTGTGTTTCATTACGTTCAACGCCCTATTTAAAGTGGTGTCCCAAGGGGCAGACGGGGAGCTCTGAGACCCCGCGCTATTGCTTTCAGTTTCCTGCGGAAGGAACGTGAACCATTTAGAAATTTGGCTTCATTAATTAGAATGCAACCATATGGAGCTAATTACGCGGGGGTGTATTCCTTACCAGAACAAGCTCAAGCACCTTCACCTTCAGATCCGTGGTAAGCTCCTTTGTTACCGGGTCCACCTTGTACCGGGCCCTGACATAGTTCCTGGTCTGCTTTTCATGGTATTTATCGAAGAGGGGCGGTAGACCTTGCTCGGCACGCTCCGTGTCCTCCTTGTCCCATATAGGTTCCGCCACTCTGTAACCGTCGGGATCGAGTTTGTGGACCCCTAAGTTCAAGTCCCGCATATCTTTCCCCCACTGACTTGATTCCGCGGATGCGTTGCTCTCGCACTTGATCTTGAACTCCAGGTAGTCAACTTCGCTGATCGAAGGATTTGTCTCCTTGATCTTCTCATAACTATCACCACTTAGAATCCTTCTCTCCACCGCGGCTCTCCAAGTAGCCAGGGCCGTGCTCATCTTCGTGAGGGCGGCACTGTTCACTTTATTCCCTGAGAGGCGTGTGTTTGCGAAGTCACCGGGGAACTTGTATCGTTCATGCAGCTTCGTGAAGAGGAGGTTGCGCAAATTCCCTCGGTCATGATGCCTTAGGTTCTCGGTGTTGATCGAGACGGTGCTCCGGAGAATGCACCCGAGTTGTCCCGCGTACCCACTGACTAATTCTTTCGGCGCCGTTGGATGCCCACTGGAGGACACTTCAGTAAATTCCTCCTTGACGGTGCCGAGCACGTTCGGGCGCCGGTCCTTCCGTTGCCTCTTCGGTTGGCTGCCATCTGTGCGTGCGCTGCCATCATCAGTGGTTGCATCCCCGGCGGCACCATCAGTGGTGTCATCCCCGACGCCACTAGGGGTTGTGTAGTCGGGATCGGTGTCTTCCGCGGTGTCCTCATAGCGGTGAGGTTCTTCCTCCATCTCCTGGGACAGCTCCCAGAATGACTTGCCCGAACCGCCGGCCTCATCGTTGTCGGCCATGTTCGCTCTAAATAGGAAAAAAGGCTAGAATGATTAATTGTAAGACGGTGGCTTCGGTTGAGAATCGGGCACCTTCTAGGTCAAGAAAATTGGGCATGACCTTTGCTAATTTTCTTGACCTAGGAGTGCCCCATTCTCAACCGAAACGGAAATTAATCAACATTTCAGGAGAAAGGGGTAACTATTTGTCAACATTTCAGCAGCGGCACAGTGGCCATCGTGGCATGCCATGAGAGAGGCCTGATGGTTGACACAGTGTCTATTGTCACCTCAACATAGCTACTTCACTGTGCATGTTTGTGTGTGTGTGTATGGTACTGTTGATATGTACAAAAAGATAAAGAAAATGCATCTCTCCTCGAGCATGTTTATGCAAGTGATTCCTTCCGTTTGTTTCATGAGCGAGAAACCACAACCAAATAGGCCGTGATCACCAAGGCTCCCAGCGGAAAAGAGAGGAACAAAAGCAAAGGTTCCCGGTTGGGATCATGTCTGTGTAGAGAGATGCAGGGCACAAAAAGGCAAAGACGAACAAAAGTAAAGTCCAAAGCACGGATAAGGCAGGAGGAACCAGCGATCGGCGGATGGTTTTGTTATTATGAATCTCAATCTATCTCCCATCTTTATTTAAACCGAACAAACAAACTGGCCCAGCAAAAAAGACTAGAGAAACAGAATTAATCAATCAAATTATCAGTAGTAGTATATACTCCTCTAGAGTAGAGACTCAGAGTACCCCGTCTGCACGAAATTAAAGGACTGAACACCACTCTCGGGTGCTTTCCGACTTCTCCGGCCGGTGTCGGTCCGATGTGAACTGCAGCCTACTGTAGGAGCTTAGCCGCAAAGTGGACGCGAGGCAGTGTTACAGAACGAAGGTGCAGGCTGACAATACTCATGGCACCATGTTCCGAGAGGGTTAAAGCCGCAGACGCATCCGAGATGCTGACCGAGCCGTTCTAGGGTTCAGAGGGGGGAGAGAGGAAGAGCAGCAAGAGGAGCCACGGCGGAGAGGAGGCGGCGCCATGGGTGGACGGAATGAGGCGGGAGGGGCTGCCATGGGGCGAGGGATGGGGACGGAGGGGGGCGCGCGCCATGGGAGGGGGCCGCTGGTGGGAGGGAGGGAGGGAGGAGGCGCCACGGGAGAGGAGCACGAGGAGGCGTGGGGAGGAGCGAGGGTGCGGGGATGCGTAGAAGCTTACCTGGGCCGCCGTCGCCGCCAGGGTTCCGCCGCCGCCGCTGCCGCGCGCTCGTCGAGCTGCTGGAAATGGAAATGAGGGTGAGGGGGCGGCTGGGTCTTGGATATTGCTGGGGGAGGGTTAGCAATGGCGCACCTTTTAGGGGTGTGCCATATAAAGGGGTATATCAATGGCGCACCTTTTAGGGGTGCGCCGTAAACACCGTGATAGCAATGGCGCACCTTCTCCTGGAGCGCCATTACTAATTTTTTATTTTTTTTGGATTTTTAGTTGCATGTAATAATTTAAGATTTGAGATAAAAGAAAAGGAAAATGCAAATAGAGTGATAAAACCATTGTGCAAAGATTTAGAATTAGATGACATGGTTGAAATCAAGTGATACATGTAATAATTTAGTTGCATGTAATAATTGAGCTTGCCACTGACACACACACACACACGCGGCCGACACGTCGTGATTCGATCTTAGCTATCTTTTCACAATCTTCTTACCCTTCTTTTTCGCAAATGGAGTTCTTCTCTTGAACGGACGTCCTTTAGGTAGGGTGGTCCTGCTTCTTCTTGTGGTGTATAGTACTTCATCGTCGTCGTCATCTTCCATCTTCGGGTCGCCGTACTTGTCGAAGTCTTGCTCATTGGTGACTCCATCCATTCCGATGATGTTCCTTTTGCCTCTCCTCACGACAACACGACTGGGCTTTGACGGGTCGGTAATGAAGAAGCATTGGTCCACTTGGGAAGCCAGTACCCATGGCTCATTTTTCGCAGTGATGTTTGTGCCCGCGGTCTTGGATTTGGCTTCGGGTATAACCATGGTGGTGAAATACCGGTCTTCTTTTAGGACGCTCTTGGCCCATCTGACACGGAACATCGGGACCTTCTCTCCAGTGTAGCTCAGCTCCCAGATCTCCTCGATCCTTCCGTAGTATCTGTCCTTGTCGTTACCGGTGTAGGATTCCATCGTTACCCCGGAGTTCTGATAATCGCTCTTCATGTCCTTTTCCTCGGTGTAGAATGTGTAGCCGTTGATATCATACGCCTCATAGGTCATCAGGTTGTGCTCGGCGCCCTGTGACAAGGCGAATATGAGTTTTTCTTCCGCGGAAGAATCCTCATGTAAAGGGTACGACAGAAGCTTCTCCTTGAACCAACGCGTGAAACATGAGTTGTGCTCTTTGATTATATCTCCGTCCATCCTCTATTGGCCTCGGTCATTGTACGTCTTCTCAATAAAGGTTTTGTGCTCTACCACCCAAGGATCGACCATGTCTATGTGTTGTAGCGCGACTATGTTTGCTCTTTCAAAGTCAGCGAGTCGACCCTTGAAGTCGACATGCATTTCGCGGCGACCCTCGCGGTGACCCCATCCAGCGAGCCTGCCGAGGTGCCTGTTGACGGGCAGACCAACGGGGTTCTCGATGCCTAGATAATTGGTGCAATAGGAGATGCACTCTTCGGTCAGAAAGCCCTTGGCTATGCTTCCATCTGGACGTGCCCTGTTGCGAACGTATCCTTTGATGACACCATTCATCCTTTCGAACGGCATCATGCTGTGCAGGAACGTCGGCCCGAGTTGGATGATATCCTCCACGATATGGACCAGCAGATGCACCATAACGTCGAAGAATGTGGGCAGGAAGTAGATCTCAAGCTCGCATAGTATCACCACGATCTCTTCCTATAGCCTTCTGAGGTGCCTCACGCCAACCGACTTCCGAGAGATGACGTCGAAAAAGTTGCATAGGCCAAATAGCGTTTCACGGACGTGCGCGTCCATGATCCCACGGATTGCAACTGGAAGTATCTGCGTCATCAGCACGTGACAGTCGTGAGACTTCATCCCGCTAAACTTCTGCTTCGCTGAGTCTAGGTATCTGCTTATCTTCCCTGCGTAACCATAAGGAAGTTTTACTCCTATGAGGTAGGTGAAAAACTGCTCGATCTCCTCCTGACTTAGAGTGAAGCACGCGGGAGGGCAGTCATCTTCGATCTTCTTGGCCTTTTTGCCTTTGCGATGACTTTCCGTGTCCTTCGCCTCATCATCATCATCATCATCATCATCATTAGGGCGTTTTGCGTGAAGCTCCTCCCTGATGCCCATTGATTGCAAGTCTGCCCTTGCTTTCGGCCCATCTTTGGTCCTCTCTGGCATGTTGAGCAGGGTACCAAGCAGACTCTCGCACACGTTCTTCGTGATATGCATGACATCAAGGCTGTGAGGCACACGGAGGATCTTCCAGTACGGCAAGTCCCAGAAAACAGACCTCATTTTCCATACCTTCAGCAGCAGCTCTGGCGCCTTTCGCTTCTTTCCCGGCGGTGGGCACTCTTTCCAATTTTTCAACAGCTCATCTATTTCCTCGCCGCTCCTCGTACGCGGGCGTCTTCGGGGTTCGGTTTCACCATCGAACAGATCCTTGCGTTTTCTCCATGCGTCATCGTCGCGAAGCCACCTTCGATGTCCCATGAACATGGTTTTCGAAGACCCGGGATCTCTATCTAGCTGGCGATACGTTGTGTCATCCATGCACCTGACACATGCACAAAATCCGTGGACCACCTGCCCCGCAACATATCCATAACCGAGATAGTCGTGCACCGTTGTGAGCAGTGTGGCTCTCATAGGGAAATATTCTTTCGCTACGGCGTCCCACGTATTGGCTGTCGTTTTCCATAGCGTGTCTAGCTCCTCTTTCAGCAGCCCCAGATACAGATTGATGTTGTTCCCTGGTTGTTTCGGACCTTCAATTAGCATACTCATGTGAATGTACTTCCTCTTCATGCACATCCAGGGGGGAAGGTTGTACATCCACACAAACACAGGCCAGGTGATATGTGTGCTTCTCTGGCTGCCAAACGGATTGACTCCATCGGTGCTAGCGCCCAGCACGATGTTCCTTGGATCGTCCCCAAATTCTGGGTGTTCGAAGTTCAACGCTTGCCACTGGCTCGCATCCTTAGGGTGACTCAGCATCTTGTCTTTTTTATTTATCTCCGGATCATTTCCGTCATCTTCTCACTTCTTCTCCTCCCTATCCGTGTGCCAACGCAGGAGCTTTGCTAGCTTAGGGTCCGCGAAATACCGCTGTAGATGAGGAGTGATCGGAAAGTACCACACCACTTTTCGAGGAGCTTTCTTCCTCTTCTTGTATCGAGTGACGCCGCACACCGGACATATGGTAGACTCCGCGTGCTCGTCCCGATAAATGATGCAATCGTTCATGCACACATGGTATTTCATGTGCGGTAAATCCAGAGGACACACAATTTTCTTCGCCTCCTCGAAACTGGTCGGGCACTTGTTCCCCTTGGGAAGACGTTCGTGGCAGAATGACATGTTCTCGTCGAAGCATGCGTCGGTCATTTTGTGTTTTACCTTCATCTCCAGAGCCATGAGTGTTACTTTCAGGCAGGTATCCTCGGGCCTGCATCCTTCATACAATGGAGTAACCGCGTCTATCTCCAGTTGATCCACCTTGGCTTTCTCTCAGGCGGCAGCTCTTGCGTTACCCGTCTGCTTGAGAAGCAGCTCTTGAATATGAGGGTCCTGCACCCAGCCCATCGATGGTCCATTGTCGTCTGCTCCGGCATCTTCATCTTCATGATCATGCCCTTCGTCTTGATCTTCCTCATCATCATGTCCGACATCTTCTACATGATGACTGTGTCCTGCATCTACTTCGTGATCATGTCCTGGAGATTCTTCGTCTTCTCGCCCGCCCTCGCCGCTATTGTCTTGCTGCCCTTCCTTATTTCTTGCCCGGCCCCCATGGACGACTTCATAATCATCTTCATCACCTTGCCACCGATAGCCATCCATGAAACCACGCAAGAGCAGGTGGTCCCGCACCTGTCTGGAATCCGGGTCCATAAGGCTCTTCATCTTGCATCTTCGACACGGACATCTTATCTCTGTCTCGTTCTTTTGAAGCATCTCGGCCTTCGCGGAGCTCAAAAACCTATTCATGATGCCTTTGGTCATCGTGCGGACCATGGTCGCTTGCGGGATAGAGCAAAACGATATTTTAGAACCAAAAAAAAATTTGGCATGACTTTGCCTAAAAATAGGACCAAAATGAATGCATAGTGCCAAATTCTCGCCGAAACGGAAATGAATCGACATTCCGGCAAAATATTGGCAACTATCGCATTTCAAATACCGGTATCTGCAAACACAAACATATTCAACACCACAAACATACGTAGATCTAGGCCATAAAAAGTGTGTACATTGTTGGAGGGAGAAAAAAGTAGATCTAAAACATAAAGAAAGCTTTCCCCTTACTTACCTATCAAAAAAAGGAAATTTAACCACTTAATTTGGGTGAATCTATGGTGCAAATGAGGTGAGGAGGAGGAGGCAGCCGAGACCAAGCTTGGTAGAGGTGGAGAGAATGAAGTGGGGAAAGTGAGTGTGTTAGGTGGCTGTCAAAAATATCTAGCTGCACTCATGTTACCAATGGCGCACCTCCTAAGAATGCGCCATTGGTAACCAGGGTTACTAATGGCGCACCTCATGTGTGGTGCGCCATTACTATTTTTGAAAAAAAAAATTGAAAAAAAATTGTTAGTAGTGGTGCACCGTGGGTGTGGTGCGCCATTACAAGTTAAAACTAGTAATGGCGCACCAAACCACGGTGCGCCACTGTTAAGTCTGGGGAGGGGGGTGTGCCCAGGAGAAACTTAGCGGTGGCGCACCACACACAAGGTGCGCCATTAGTAATATAAACATTAGTGGCGCACCCATGTGTGGTGCGCCACTGCTATTTGGTAGTGGCGCACCACATACATAGTGCGCCACTAATGTCTATATTAGCTATAGCCCTTTTTCTAGTAGTGACCTCCACTGCCGTTCCCAACACGCGGCTGCCCGCGCCTCGCCGTCTTCATTTGCTCGCCAGCCACCCTCGAACATATCGATCCTGTAACCCTCGCCTCTCCTGTGGTCCGGCCGGGTTTGCATTAAGAAGCCTGTTAGTTACTGCTCTCCATCCCGGTGAGGCATATTTCCTCGCAATCCCTCTTCCAATTTCGTTCTGTATGTTCCCAAATTGGCTATAAAATAACGGAGAGCGTATATATGTTCATTATCTACCTTCCTAACTTGTACATATAAGCTGTATTGTTCCAATAAGTTATTGTCGATTTACAGATCGCGGGCGCCCGAGTCACACAAACTTAACAAATAAGCCGTACATTTTCTAAATTATTGCATGACATGTTTAGACAGCTTCATACAAAGTTTTTAGTTTTATGCTTATCCTCCTTTCCTGAGTTTCGCATGTGTTCTCTGCAGATGCTGAGTAGCAGCGACAGCACTCATGCTTCAGACGATGTATCTTCATCTGATTCCGACAACCCTAGGTCTTCAGCAGATGATGAGGGATCAATTAATCTTGAACGGGATAGAGTTGCAGCATTTACCCTTCCGGTCAGGACACGGAGGAACGCTCCAAGGAAGCCCACACACCAGCCTAAAGGTATATATGAAGTAACCGAGATTGATTTAAAGTCTTGGGCTCCAACTAAACCAGATAAAGCACGCACGAGGTTCAGGAGTGTGTGTGGATTTGTTGGCAGGGCAAGGCTCAACATTAATGTGCCGGGGTTTCGGAAGGCTGACACAGAAACACGGTGAAGGATAGTCCGGGAGATCATGGATCACTTCAACATTCCAGAGCAGTGGAGAATGCAGGTGGAACACGCTGCACTGAAGAAGGCTAGGGATGCTTGGAGAAACTGGAAGCACGTGCTGTACAAGAAGTACTTGAGTGAAGGTAAGGACCCAATCCCTGCATACCCCCAAATTACAAAGGCAGACTAGGCAGAATTCAAAAGGGTCAAGGCAACTAAAGAGTTTGCTGACAAGAGTGCCAAGCAATCGGAAATTCAGAAGAAGAACATACACCCCCACCGTATGGGTGTGGCAGGATACTACGGCATGAAACCGATATGGGACCAGGAGGAAAAAGAAGCAGTAGCGGCGGGTGGGCAACCGGCCTTTAGTGAAATCAGGGGCGAACACGCCAGAGACTACTTGCGGGCACATGCAAGGAGGCGTGTTGACGGAACTTATTACTTTGAAAACTCACGTGATGATGAACTGTATCAAGTGATGTTAGAGGCTTCCAAGATCCCTGGAAGGTTCTATAGGAACTCAGGGCCATGTGACATTCTGTCCGATGCTCTGGAAACAAGAGAGCCCCCTGGTCGTGCAAGGGGTATAGGTGTTAATGTCCCGCACAAGAGGGCTTTCACACTCAGCAAACAAGAGAGGCTCATGATGAAAAAAGCGAGGAGTGAAGTGAAGCAGAATGAATTGTATGAAAGGTTGAGGAAGGACATGTATCCAGCTGTTCGAAAGGATATTGAGGAGTCAATGATGATGCAGAAGACTCTAACACTGACAGATAGCCAGCAGATGGTAGGGGAGGCGGGCATGGAGGATGCTGCTTATTGCGCGACAACACCGCACAAGAGTAGCTATGCATCAGCTGACCCCAGCGACACTGAGACTGCAGCTGCTCATGATGATGCTATATCTGATCTATCTGGAATGAAAGACAGACTGAAGGGCGTGCTTACACATTATGAAGGTACATTAAAATGTGCAACAGCCTGGGTTTGCCCACCCTTCTTGGAAGAGGGCCTCTTGTTGGATAATGTGCCATTGAAGCCGGGCTGTGTGAAGTGCTACGTGACTGAAGTAAAGCCTGGATTCAATGAATTTGCCCTGAAGAATGTCCTAGGAGACTTTCATGAGCAAAGGACCTTGGGAGAAACACTATTACATCACATCCAGTGGCCACGAAAGGAAATAGAGTTCATCGATGAGATCCCTGAAGCCCCGCCAAGAGCAACCAATGTTGCCCCTCAACCGGTGACGCTCTCCTTGCCACCGCAGCTCTCGCGTGCTTCCCCCAAAGAACCTAATACTCGTAATCCGACGGCTGATGCATCAACATGTGATCAGCCGGCCTGACTTTGTGCCGTATAGGCCATGTCATCCTCCGCCCGAGAGCAGCCAGTGGCAAGGCCTACAACTGCTGAAGACGCACCACCGGTTCAAATGCCGGCCGCTGTAGCAGCGGGGGGAGACCCAGCTGCAGCACATGCTCAGCAGACCAACCTGGTGGAACGGACTGCTAAGCAGTCTGATGCTTCGGAACTGCCTGCTAAGCAATATGTAGGTCCAGAACTGACTGCTCATCAGTCCGTCGGTCCGCAGTCGCGTGATCAGCATACCAATGCGTCAGCACTTCCTGCTCAGCAAACCAACGCGTTGGCACGGCCTCCTCAGCACACCGACAAGTTGGCACCACCTGCGCAGAAACCTGACATAACTTCAACGCATGGTCAGCAGTGCGATGCCTCTACTCCTACAACCTAGCAGTCTGTCACAGCAGCATTGCCAGCTCAGCAGTCCGGCAGAGATAAACCGTCTGCTAAGCAGTCCGTCGAAGCTTCACCGTCTGCTCGGCAGTCTACCTTGCAGCCAACCAGATGTTCTGCCAGAAATGCTTCAAGTACCAAGAAGGAAGCGGCCAAAAAGGCTGCACCCGCGAGGAAGCGCGGCGGGATAGCAAAGAGGAAAGAGAATGATTGCCTCTTACTTAAAGCACTCATCGCCCAGAACCAAATTAATAGCAGGTTGCTTGAATCGGGGAGTAATATTATTTCTGACGGCATGGATGATGAAGAACTAGATATGTTGCTTGCTAAAACTAAAGCAGACGTACTTGAAGCACGCAATTACGTCCATGGCCAGCCATTTTTTGTTGGCGAATACTTTGATGAGTGCAGCTCCAGTTGCCGCGAGTTACATGAATATTGCATGCATCAAATGTCAGCAGGTCATCATGGTTTGCTAGTCCACTACAACAGAGATCATTTCCAACACGATGCTGGTTCCATCAATGTGAGTTTCGAGGACTTACATCTCTTCTGCAACTTCAACGAGCTCGATGCCACTCTTGTTAGATGCTTGATTTTGTAAGTACTTAACAAACTCTGATCAACTTCTCCATACAAGGCTGTAAATGATAAATAGCTAACTGCATTTTATTCCTCTCAGGGGATTGAACACGCAGAGAAGAAAAAGGGAGAGTGTGTATTTCATAGATCCTGCATTAGCAAATGGCACAACATTAGATGGTAAGGACCTATGGGACTGGGCCATTAACACGGTCGTCCGTATCTTCGAAAACACGTCCCATGCAGAATCATTTCTCTGGCCATATCATGAATGGTAAGTCAAGTAAACAACCACGCATACACTGATTGTCTTTCAGATTTCGACATAATTCGTAAGTTCATGGTTTTCTTAATATGTAGCGATCACTGGATATTGGTATTCATTGTTCCAAACAAGAACACAGTTTACCACATGGATTCTCTCAGAGAGTTAACAAACGCTCAGGATCTGACGCATCTTCAGCAAATCATGGATAGGTATTGAATTCTATGATGTTGAAATTAATTTGCATTCATATCTGGTTCAATAATTGATGTTGTGAAAATTCATCTTCATTTGCAGTGTGCTCGCATTGTGGAAAACTAAACCAGGGAACCTGTTCAAGAGGGAACTACCTCTGCAGCACGAGATCGTTTCTCTGGTAACACACCGAAATCCGTTATTTTCGGAAAATTTATCCAATAGTCTGCAAATACCTTTTCTTACGCTAGTCAAATGTTCAAGCTTCTAAATAAACCTCTTTCTATTTTTGTCCAAAGAAAAAACAATACATCTAACATCGGTTAGGTTGTTCCTAACAGGACAAATACATGACTAATTCTGTACAAAAAATTCCAGTGTCCTCAGCAACAAGCAGGGACCAACCTTTGTGGATACTATGTTTGCAGACACATGATCTACATCTGCAAATTTGCTGATAGTTGTGACGATCCTCGCAAATTAGTACCAGTAAGTCTATCTTAATTAATATCTTCTACTCCACTCATATGGCACATTCTGATCTTAAAAATACTGCAGCTCATCTTAGAACCGAGGACCCCTGAACCGCTCCCGGCTGGTGAATTGCTGATGGTTCGGAGATTTATCAGCGACTACTTCCTGAATCACTACATCAATCCCACTGGTGATAATGAAGATTTCAGCATGCCTTCTCCTGAAACATTGAGTAAGAGTTAGCCGCTAAACATATACACATGGATCCATTGTTATCCATCTGATGAGGTCTTCATATTTCGTACACTACGATTAATTATGTAATGCATATATGTGTGGACAAATCATTGGAATTTAGCTACCATATGTTCAATTGCAATTGTTGTGAAATCGGATGAATGTTCTTCCTGTGGACACTATTTGTTCAATTGAATATTGTGGTGAATTTGCTTTTTGCATGCCGGTTCAAAATGGGATATTTTTGTTTTAACCTAGCAATTGCTCCGTACACAGTTGAACTAAATGAGTGTGTGCGATCCACATCGGAAAGCATACGTCAATCATAGCAGAACCGTCGGTGATACACAGCAGATCGCAAATGATTTGCAGCGCTACTACGTGTGCGTAGGGTCTCCGGAACCGTTTGTGATATCACGGTATCGCACACGAGAGCTCGGAGTAAACCGTGCCCAATGTAAAATACAATCCCAGTCGTAATTTTTTTAGGAAACATGTGGGATCCCAAACGAAAAGCACACGTCACTCTTGGCGCAACCGTTGGTGATACACAATAAATCACAAATGGTCTGCGGCACTTGTATGTGTGCGAAGGGGCTCCTGAACCATTTGTGATAGAACATTATCGCACACAGTAATTTTTGGGAAACGTGTGCGATGGAATATTGCATGGCAGACGGGTTCCGCAGAAAACTCGTGTGCGATGGGGCACATATCGCACACAGTTCATATGTTGGCCCGTGTGCCTTACATATTGTTTCCCAAACGGTTCATTACGACACACCGTTTGGTTTCACTTCATCATTAGAAACATTTAATCACCGATACCACACGTGCGAAAGAATTTAGTGTGTGCTGCATCGCACACGATTGCACTTTGCAAGGCCTCTGGATCATGGCTCCACATCCCCGAATGTTTCTAGGTCGTGTGGGAAGGACCCCCTATCGCCCACACTCACTTGGCGACGGTTCCAAATGCCGTCGCGAAAAGGGGTTAAAAACCATGAGTATAGCACCGACGCGTACCAGTGTAACAAAAGTAATATTAGAGCACCTAGACCCTCTGAACAAATTAAAGTTGAACCTAATGTTGCTATGGTTAAAGATCTCTTGGTCGATGACATTGATGGCCATGTTATTTACTTCCGTGATGAAGCTACTAGAATTGCTAAACCCGATACTAAAGATAAGAATAAGCATGTTGTTGGCATGCCTGTTGTCTCAGTTAAAATAGGAGATCATTGTTATCATGGTTTATGTGAATTGGATGCTAGTGTTTGTGCTATTCTGTTTACCTTATACCAAGAAATTGTGAATGATATTGCACCTGCTGAGATAGAAGATATTGATGTTACTATTAAACTTGCAAATAGAGATACTACTACACCGCTTGGGATTGTTAGAGATGTTGAAGTCTTGTGTGGAAAAATAAAATAACCTACTGAATTCCTAATTCTTGGTTTTCCACAAGATGATTTTTTTCCCATTATGTTTGATATGCCTTTCTTGAACGTCGTTAATGCTAAGATTGATTGCGCTAAAGAAACTATCAGTGTTAACTTTGGTGATGTATCTCATGAGTTTAATTTCTCTAAGTTTCGTAGACAACCTCGTGATAAAGATTTTCCTAGTAAGGATGAAATTATTGGTCTTGCTTCTATTGTCGTACATCCTACTGATCTGTTGGAACAATATTTGCTAGACCATGAAAATGATATGCGTATGAATGAAAGAAATGAAATAGATAAGATGTTCTTTGATCAACCACCTATCTTGAAACACAATTTTCTTGTTGAAACTCTTGGAGGTCCTCCTCCACCCAAGGGTTGCCCTGTGTTTGAATTGAAACAATTGCCTGATACACTGAAATATGCTTATCTTGATGAAAAGAAGATATATCCTGTTATTATTAGTGCTAACATTTCACAGCATGAAGAAAATAGATTACTTAAAACTCTAAGGAAGCACCGTGCCACTATCTGATATACTCTTGATGATATTAAGGGCATTAGTCCCACTCTATGTCAGCACAAGATTAATATGGAGCCTGATGCTAAACCAGTTGTCGATCATCAACGATGATTTAATCTTAAGATGAAGGATGTGGTTAGAACTGAAATATTAAAGCTTCTGGAAGCAGGTATAATTTATCCCATAGCTGATAGTAGATGGGTAAGTCCTGTTCATTGTGTCCATAAGGAAGGGGGCATTACCGTTGTTCCTAATGATAAAACTGAACTTATCCCACTAAGAATTTTAACTGGTTATAGGATGGTAATTGATTTTAGAAAATTAAACAAAGCTACTAGAAAAGATTATTACCCCTTGCCTTTTATTGATCAAATGATAGAAAGATTGTCTAATCATACACAGTTTTGTTTCCTTGATGGATATTCTGGTTTCTCTCAAATACCTGTATCACAATCAGATCAAGAGAAAACTACTTTTACTTGTCCTTTTGGAACTTATGCTTATAGACATATGACTTTCGGTTTATGCAATGCACCTGCTACTTTTCAAATATGTATGACTGCTATATTCTCTGATTTTTGTGAAAAGATTGTTGAGGTTTTCATGGATGATTTCTCCGTTTACGGGCCTTCTTTTGATGATTGCTTAAGCAACCTTGATCGAGTTTTGCAGAAATGTGAACAAACTAATCTTGTCTTGAATTCGGAGAAGTGCCACTTTATGGTGAATGAATGGATTGTCTTGGGGCATAAAAATTATGAACGAGGTATTGAAGTAGATAAAGCAAAAGTTGATGCAATTGAGAAAAGAAAGCAAAGCAACTGTGAGTACTCATCCGAAGTACTCAGCAAGCAAGGATCTACACTCCATATGCAACATTATCAAGGGGAGGCTATATATGTGGACTGGGCTGCAGAAATGCCAGAATAGAGGAAAGGCCTAGTCCTATCGAAGACTAGCATCTTCATCGGTCTTGCAGCAATAGAAGAGAGTAGATCAGCACAGTATAAAGTAGTAGTAAAGTTATCAACCTCACCCAGAGATCCTTCCTCGACTCCCTGCGAGAAAGCAATCCTAGAGACATACAGTCATCAACCTCGCCCAGAGATCCTTTCTTGACTCCCTGCGCGAAAGCAATCCCAGAGCCACATATCCAGGTCTCATCTCAAGTTCTAGTTGTATCAATCGGGATACAACTCCGATTGTCCTTTACCGTAGGACCGGCTATCGATAGATGTGTTCTTCCCTGCAGGGGTGCACCAACTTACCCACCACGCTCGCTTAACTCCGGCCGAACACACTTTCTGGGTCATGCCCGGCCTCGGCCAAACGACACACCGCAACCCTACCTAGAGCTCAGCAGAGAGGTCCCCATCGGTCTACATCCTAAGCGCTCAGAGGTCTTGGGCCATCGCCCTACGCACTCCGAGTCGTTGCGTGCAGGGGGAAGCCAGGCACCAGGGGGCGCCGGTCCGTCCCGGCCGCAATGCCGAACTGGACGTCTGATAAAGCTTTAGGCTGATGCATACGATGCAGAGTGCCCATAACTTTTCCCACGTGATGGTTAGTGCTATCGGGCCAGAGGCCCACTCGAATCAAATATCCAAATCGTTAGTACCTTGGGGGTGTGATAACGAGCAGAGACTCACGATCGATGTGACCCCGTCACCCCGTCTCGAGGACTTGCGGCAAGGGCCAAGAATGCCAGGCCACGCCTCGTATTCATCACTCGGGCAACCTCCAGGTCAACCTGTGTCCATATCACTCGCGGGTACCCCTCAGGGTCGACCCACCTTCCAGGTAACAGTGTAAAGTCCAATTATCCGTGTGTCCATAACATCAAGGGAACCCGAGGTATCTCCCTCGTTGGATTCCTACTCGATGTAACTGTCAAGGTGAACTCGGAGGAATCACCCTCGATGGGTTCACACTTGAGGTGTTGCACGACAGCGTCATTATCGGAAGTGGTGAATGAGGAATCACCCTCGATGACCACGACCGAATAGCTACTCTACAGAGTTAACATTAGAAGTGCTATACGAGGTATCACCCTTGGCACTCGATAGTAACCCAGTAGTGTCGTACAACTAAGGGGGTGATGTGCGGTGCCGGGGCCTGGTCTTCGATCCCGTTGATCGGGTCTTCTGATAATCCAGCGGGGCAGTTGGGACAAGTGGGGTCACTGTTGGGTCTCTAACCAGCCTATACTAAGTAGGTTGAAATAGGCAGGTAAGGTAAAAATAAGTAGGCTATGCATCAGAATAGGAGCAATCAATTACAGTAGCAAAATCTAATGCAAGCATGAGAAAATAGAATGGGCGATATCGGGATGATCAAAGGGGGGGGGGGCTTGCCTGGTTGCTCGGCGGCAAAGGCAGGGTCGTTAGTAGGGTCATCGATCCCCGGAGCTGCGTCGGTACTGGGCTCTATCGAGAAAGAAGAAGAGGGGGAGGAAACAGATAAATACAAGGCAGACAAAGTAACACAGAGCTTGCTATCCTAACGCGCAGTGCAGGGTTGCCTAAAAACATGTCTAAGTCATATTAGTTATTTTAGGATTTAAGTTGGAATTATTAAACGGTAGCTGGGCACTATTCATCTACCAGAAACTGAAGGAAAGTTACGGGTTCACCTCCGTAGAGGGTCCCGTCACGGAAACAGACAGCACGGTCAGCTTCGTATCGTCGCTCTGAGCAACTTTCATGTATAAAGTTTTTCGATCCAAGCTACGGATTATTTTCTATGATTTTCTAAAGTTTAAAACATTTTTTGGAATTAATTTAATCCGAAAATAATTAAATAGCAAAATGCTATGGGTACACAGAAGTGTACCCAGCATTTTGCCCATGTGGCTGACAGTGGGTCCACTTGTCAGTAGTTAATTAGGTTTATTAACTTAATTAACTAAATAATTAACTAACTAACTAACTAATAACTAATTAATTAAAACAGTAATCATTTTTATTATTTATTATTTTCATTTTCATTTTTTTTCTGGGCCGGCCCCATTGGGCAATGGCCCAGCCGGCCACACACACTCACGCACACACACACAGCATGCACACAACACAGCAACACACACACGCACACACACACACACACAGCATGCACACACGCACGGCCATGGCCGGCCATGGCTGGCTGCAGCCGTAGCAGCAGCGCTTAGCAGCAGCAGTAGGCGACCAGCAAGGGCAGCAGCACTAGGCAGAGCAGCGAACAACACCGGCAGCGAGCAGCAGAGGCCGCGGGCGAAGTACGCAGAGACTAAGCTCCGGCCACGACGATGAACAACGGCTTAAACGGCACAGATCAAAAGGGGAAAGAGGGAGAATCGGTAGTGGAGCTCACTGCGGGTCCGGTGGTGGGCTCGGTGAAGGCCGGGGTGGACCGGAGAAGCGGCAAACGACGTCGAACGCCGGCGATGTACCGATGAAGATGTGCTCGATGCCGAGTGTACAGGGCCTCCTAGCTCGATTCAGCGGAGGTAGGCGAAGGAGTCGACGACGACGGAACTCCTGGACATCCTCCCGAGCGCCGGGGAGGCCGGTGGCCACGCGAACGACGACGACGCAGCCACTGTGAAACTCGGGCGCATTCTAAATCGAAACAGAGAGTGAACTAGGGGGAGAATGGGGATTAGGGTTTGTCTACCGCGACGGGGAGGTTCTTATGCATCTCGGGGTTCCGTCAGATGGTCGACACGGCGACAGGAGCGGCCAGGGCGTGTGGATGAACGACACGCCATTGCCACTGCCTCCTCCTCTGTACGTGAGAAAAGGGGAAGGCCCTTAGATGGGCTAGGCCAGTTACTGTAGCACCGGGCCTAAGTGTACAGTAGGTCTCTTATATTTTCCTTTTTCTTTTCTGTTCCTTTATTTCTTTTCTGTTTTGCATTTCTTTTTGCATCAAATGACTTTTTTAAAATATGAAACTTGTTGCAATAAATACTCCGCAATATTCGGTACTGCCACAATAAGGTTGGGATTGATTTGGATTCATTTAAAATTTGCATTACATTTGACAGTGTCAAAAATGGTGTTATTGGTGCTGTTTTGATTTTCTAGGGTCATTGAAATAACCCAAATAATGTTGCTTTCAATTTTACAGTTGCTTATGGATTATTTGTTAATTAATGAACATTTTTGTTTCCAACTTGAACAACTTTTTTTTTCACTTTAAATTTGAATTTCACTTGAATTGGAATTTGAAATGAGTTATGACACTAATGATGATTAAACACTGCAAATAAAAATGACTTGGCATGTTTAGCTGATGATCATTGTAGCATATTACAAGGGGGTGTTACAATTCTCCTCCTCTAAAAGAAATTCTCGTCCCGAGAATTCAAGAGGTAGAAGAAAAGAGGTCGGGGTATTCCTTGCGAAGATGATCCTCGCGTTCCCAAGTGGCTTCATCTTTAGTATGATTCGACCACTGCACTTTGAGGAACTTGGTAACCTTCTGACGGGTTCGACGTTCAGCTTCATCGAGAATGCGGATTGGATGCTCCTTATAAGATAGATCATCTTGCAATTCGAGCATCTCGTGATCCACTGCTCGGTGCGGAGATTCCTTGAAGCAACGACGAAGTTGCGACACATGGAAGACGTCGTGGATATGAGAGAATTGCGGCGGCAACTCCAATTTATATGCCACCTGACCATGTCTGGCAACAATGCGAAAGGGACCAATGTAGCGTGGAGCTAGCTTGCCCTTAATTCTGAAGCGGTGAGTGCCCTTCATAGGAGTGACACGCAGATAAGCTTGATCACCAGGTTGATAAGTCAAACCCCATCGTTTGCGATCATAGTTGCTCTTCTGGTGGTCCTGAGCGGCCTTGAGATTTTCTCGAACAATACGGACTTGCTCTTCGGCGTGTTGAATAATATCCGGACCCACGAGCGGTCGTTCCCCAGATTCTGACCAATTCAGAGGGGTTCGACACTTACGTCCATAAAGTACTTCGAAGGGGGCCATTTTCAAGCTGGCTTGATAGCTGTTGTTATAAGAGAACTCGGCATACGGGAGAGATTCTTCCCATTTCTTGCCGAAGGATATAACACAAGCTCGAAGCATGTCTTCAAGCACTTCATTAACTCGCTCGACTTGGCCTTGGGATTGGGGGTGATAAGCTGAACTCCAGGTAATATGAGTTCCCATAGCTTCTTGGAAACTTTCCCAAAACTTTGAGGTGAAAAGACCGCCACGGTCCAAACTGATCTCCTTCGGAATACCGTGGAGTGATACAATTCTGGAGATATATAATTCTGCTAACTGACTAGCAGTGATCATCTCCCTGACAGGCAGAAAATGTGCAACTTTTGAAAGTTGGTCGACGATGACAAGAATAGCATCGTGACCCTTTTGTGACTTGGGAAGGCCAGTAATGAAATCCATTTGCACTTTATCCCATTTCCATAGAGGAATAGGAAGTGGTTGTAGAATTCCAGCAGGCTTCTGATGTTCTACTTTAACACGATGGAAAATGTCACATTCAGCAACGTATCGAGCAATATCCTGCTTCATTCTAGACCACCAGTACCTTTGACGGAGATCACGACATATCTTGGTGCTACCCGGATGAATAGACAGCGGTGTATCATGTGCTTCCTTCATGACCTTGTCAGTCATAAGCTCGAAGCGAGGTACGACAATGCGGTCTGTGAAATACAAGGTTCCATCTTCAGACAGCGAGAAATCCCTGTACTTTTCAAGATGAAGATCTTTCTTCATCAGATCAACTTCAGCGTCTTTAGTCTGCGCATTCTTAACAACCTTCTCAAGGTCTGGTTCAACAACCAAGGTTTATAGGTATCCTTGAGGAACTATCTCGATATTTAGCTTGCAAAGCTCTTCATACAGAAGTGGTTGCTCTAGCTGGACTTCAAGTTCACAGCAGTAGGATTTACGGCTCAATGCATCAGCCATTACATTAGCCTTGCCAGGGGTATAAGAAATACCCAAATCATAGTCCGCAATAGTCTCCATCCATCTTTGCTGACGGAGGTTTAGAGATGGCTGAGTGAACAAGTACTTCAGACTTTTATGATCTGTGTATATCTCGCAATGATTACCGAGGAGGTAATGTCGCCACAACTTCAATGCATAGATGACAGCAGCTAGTTCTAGATCATGTACCGGATAATTCTCTTCATGTGGGCGCAACTGACGAGAGTCATAGGCATTCACTTTACGCTCTTGCATTAGGACACAGCCTAATCCTTCACGGGATGCGTCACAATAGATCACAAAATCTTTGCGAGAATCTGGTGGAGCAAGTACTGGGGCAGATGTCAGCTTATCTTTGAGTGTTTGAAAACTTTCCTGACATTTTTCTGTCCATTCAAATTTAACGCCCTTGTGAAGCAGATCAGTCAAAGGCTTAGCAATCTTAGAAAAGTTCTCAACAAATCGACAGCAATAGCTAGCAAGGCCGCGAAAACTTCTCACTTGCTTGATGTTCTTCAGAGGAGTCCAGTCAAGAATAGCCTGAACTCGTTCTGGGTTAACAGCTATGCCATCCTTGGAAATTACATGTCCAAGGTAGGTTACTTCAGAAAGCCAGAACTCCCATTTGGAATACTTGGCATACAGTTGATGTTCACGCAGCTTCTCCAGAACAAGGCAAAGATGTTTGGCATGTTCTTCTTTATTCTTTGAATAGACCAGAATATCATCTAGATACACCACGACGAATTTGTCGAGGTAATCCATGAATATATAATTCATCAGGCGGGAGAACGTAGCTGGAGCATTTGTTAAGCCAAATGACATGACAGTGTACTCGTAAGAGCCATAGCGAGTAACAAATGCAGTCTTCGGAATATCCTCTTCACGAACTCGGATCTGGTGGTATCCCAATCTCAAATCAAGCTTAGAGAATTCTGAGGAACCAGCAAGTTGATCATACAGATCGTTGATTCTGGGAAGCGGATACTTGTTCTGAATTGTTGCTTGGTTGATAGGTCGGTAATCCTGAACCAATTGGTTAGTTCCATCCTTCTTCTTAATGAAGAGTAAAGGTGCTCCCCAAGCAGAGGAACTGGGGCGGATGAAACCCTTCTTAAGTGACTTGTCGATTTCTTCCTTAAGCTCGAGAAGGTGGTGCGGAGGCATCTTATAAGGACGCTTCGCAATAGGGGTTGTGCCTGGTTTCAAGTCGATGACAAATTCGACAGCTCTAGCAGGGGGTATTCCTGGAAGTTCTTCTGGAAAGACATCTTGAAAATCATGAACAACTGGAATGTTTTCGATGCCTTCAAGAGGTGAAGCATTCAATGCATTCAGAACATATATCTGATTCTCGGCATTCTGAACTGTCCGAGCTGAGTATCTGACTGTCTGGCTGGAAGGATGAGTGAGCTGGACTGTCTTAGTAGCACAGTCAATCAAAGCATTATGGGCGGTCAACCAGTCTATACCGAGAATGATGTCTATGTCGGAAGGTCCAAGAGCAATAAGGGAAGCAGAGAACATCAACCCTTCAATTCTGATCTGATTGTTGTGACTTACCATCTTGGTTTGCCACCTGGAACGGGGAGTGATAATCTCTAATGGTGTGGGAAATAACTCTAGAGGTAGCTCATGCCGCTGAGCAAATTGTTGAGACACAAAGGAATGTGATGCCCCGGAATCAAAGAGAACAGAAGCTACAACTGAATTAACTGGCAAAGTTCCCATCACGATTTTAGGAGACTCACGAGCTTCTCCCATTTTGACGTGAGTGACCTGGCCTCGATCCATAGCAGACATCCTGGCCTTACGATTTCTGCAACGATGGGTTCGATGGCCCTTCGTACGACTATCAGGAGGCCGCGATACATTCTGAGACGGATCCCGGGGACAATTGATAGTAAGGTGTCCTGGCTGTCCACACTTGCGGCATAAATCTTCATTATGGGAAGGAGCCATAACATTGGACTATCCACCCTGAATCGTTAGCTGTCTCGGCGGTGGAGGCAGACGAGGTGCAGCATAAGACGGCCTTGGCGTTGGAGCAGGTTGATGATGAACATTGTGTGGGATCCAGACTCGACATTTCTGAGCAGGTTGACCCGAAGACGAACCAACATCACGAGTGCGCTTGAGCGACTCTTGGCATTTAGTCAGAGCAGTTTCAACTTGGAAAGATTTGCTGACAAGCGTTGCGAAGTCCGTGCAATAATGAACAGCAAGCGCGAGGTTTATATCAGTACGCAGTCCTTCACGGAATTTCTCCTGCTTGCGTGCGTCAGTGCAGACGTCATCTTCAGCATAGCGGGACAATTCAAGGAATTTCCTCTGATATTCATCCACAGTCATTGTTTCCTGGGTGAGTTTGCCAAACTCCTGCTTCTTCTGGTCCTTCAGACCTTGAGGAATGTATCGTGCATGAAAAGCTGACTGAAATTCCTGCCAAGTGGTTACTGTTTCAGCAGGCAACATACCCTTGTGGCTTTCCCACCATTGAGCAGCTGATCCCCTCAGGTGATACGTCGCATAGGTGATGTAACTGTCAGGGATAACATTGGCCGACTTCATCTGGAAGGCAATGTCATGGAGCCAATCATCAGCATCCATTGGATCAGTCAAGCTGCAAAAGGTGGACGGATTGAGGCGCACGAATTCTGGCAGTGTTATTGGGGTAGGCTGTTGATGAGCATTCTAGTTTGGGAACTGAGCCAATATCCCGATCATAACCTGACGGTTCAGTTCAAACTGCTGCATCATTGCGGCAATATAAGGTGGAGGTGGAGGATCGTCAGCCATCCTGCCAAATCGACAGGGGCAGTTTAGTATTAATCACTGCATGTGTATGGAGTTATTCATGAGGTAACACGGGAGATGAACAAGAGGGGCATTAGATATATAATAGTAGTCATCAAAGACATACTAATCCATGCACAGAGTTAGATTAAAACGGATAGTACGAGCTCGGGATCGCTCGCAGCTAGACAAACTAGGCGGCGCGCAGGCACGCGGTAAGGAAGTACACAACGAGACATAGCAAAGGCTACATCAACGTCGGAGAAAACTGTTGGAGCGAGGAATCTGTAAGTGACAACACAGGATGCCCTCGATCAAAGGATCCTGTAAGCAGAACCTGGCCCATGATCTTGAAGCAAGGGGGGGTAATTTCAGAACTCCGGATGGATGTGATCACGAGAACCTAATGTCAAAGTTAGTAAAATGTTTAACCCGAAGAGACGAGAGATCAGAATCCCAGAGTAAAGGTCGAGGATTAAAAGATCCTAATAACACCCAATTGGCAACATGGGCCCGTAAGCCACACAGCCAAGTTAGTAAAATAGTTTTTGAAGTCTAGACTCAACTTCGGCCAAGGAGTTGGAAAGGGGGTTCCTACAGGCAGTCAGCTCTGATACCAACCTGTGACGCCCCCGGCTAAATCGTGCACTAATCATACACGCAAATGCACATGATCAAGCCTAAGGACTCACGGGAAGATATCACAACACAACTCTAAAACATAAATAAAGTCATACAAGCTTTATATTACAAGCAAGGGGCCTCGAGGCTCGAATACATAAGCTTGCGTACAAGCGTCAGCGGAAGCATCAGATATCTGAGTACAGATATAAAAGAAAGACAGATAAGCCTTAAAGAAGGCAGGGCAAAAGAAAACACTACGATTGAAAGGCGCAGGCCTCTTGCCTGGGACCCTCCGAACCTACTCCTGGTCGTCGGTCAACTCGTAGAAGTATCCACCCTCGGGGTAGTAGTAGTAGCGATCGTCGGCGGGGGCAGCTGTATCCGGGGCTCCGTCATCTGGTTGCATCAAAAAGGATATGGGGGAAAAAGAAAGCAAAGCAACCATGAGTACTCATCCAAAGTACTCAGCAAGCAAGGATCTACACTACATATGCAACATTATCAAGGGGAGGCTGTATATGTGGACTGGGCTGCAGAAATGCCAGAATAGAGGAAAGGCCTAGTCCTATTGAAGACTAGCATCTTCAGTGGTCTTGCAGCAATAGAAGAGAGTAGATCAGCATAGTATAAAGTAGTAGTAAAGTTATCAACCTCACCCAGAGATCCTTCCTCGACTCCCTGCGTGAAAGCAATCCCAAAGCCATACAATCATCAACCTTGCCCAGAGATCCTTTCTCGACTCCCTGCGAGAAAGCAATCCCAGAGCCACAATTCCAGGTCTCATCTCAAGTTCAAGTTGTATCGATCGGGATACAACTCCGAGTGTCCTTTACCATAGGACCGGCTATCGATAGATGTGTTCTTCCCTGCAGGGGTGCACCAACTTACCCACCACGCTCGCTTAACTCCGGCCGGACACACTTTCTGGATCATGCCCGGCCTCGGCCAGACGACACACCGCAACCCTACCTAGAGCTCAATAGAGAGGTCCCCGTCGGTCTACATCCTAAGCGCTCAGAGGTCTTGGGCCATCGCCCTGTGCACTCCGAGTCATTGCGTGCAGGGGGAAGCCAGGCACCAGGGAGGCACCGGTCCGTCCCGGCCGCAATGCAGAACTGGACGTCTGACAAAGCTTTCGGCTGATGCATACGATGCAGAGTGCCCATAACTTTTCACACGTGATGGTTAGTGCTATCGGGCCAGAGGCCCACTTGAATCAAATATCCAAATCATTAGTATCTTGGGGGTGCGGTAACAAGCAGAGACTCATGATCGATGTGACCCCGTCGCCCCGTCTCGAGGACTTGCGGCAAGGGCCAAGAATGCCCAGCCATGCCTCGTATTCATCACACGAGCAACCTCCAGGTCAACCCGTCTCCATATCACTCGCGGGTACCCCTCAGGGTCGACCCGCCTTCCAAGTAACAGTGTAAAGTCCAATTATTCGTGTGTCCATAACATCAAGGGAAACCGAGGTATCACCCTCGTTGGATTCCTACTCGATGTAACCGTCAAGGTGAACTCAGAGGAATCACCCTCGATGGGTTCACACTTGAGGTGTTGCATGACAGCGTCGTTATCGGAAGTGGTGAAGGAGGAATCACCCTCGATGACCACGACCAAATAGCTACTCTACAGAGTTAACATCAGAAGTGCTATACGAGGTATCACCCTCGGCACTCGATAGTAACCCAGTAGTGTCGTACAACTAAGGGGGTGATGTGCGGTGCCGGGGCCTGGTCTTTGATCCCGTTGATTGGGTCTTCTGATAATCCAGCGGGGCAGTTGGGACAAGTGGGGTCACTGTTGGGTCTCTAACCAGCCTATACTAAGCAGTTTGAAATAGGCAGGTAAGGTAACAATAAGCAGGTTACAAAAGTAGGCTATGCATCAGAATAGGAGCAATCAATTATAGTAGCAAAATCTAATGCAAGCATGAGAAAATAGAATGGGCGATATCGGGATGATCAAAGGGGGGGGGGCTTGCCTGGTTGCTCGGCGGCAAAGGCAGGGTCGTCAGTAGGTTCGTCGATCTCCGGAGCTGCGTCGGTACCGGGCTCTATCGAGAAAGAAGAAGAGGGGGAGGAAACAGATAAATACAAGGCAGACAAAGTAACACAGAGCTTGCTATGCTAACGCACAGTGCAGGGTTGCCTAAAAACATGTCTAAGTCGTATTAGTTATTTTAGGATTTAAGTTGGAATTATTAAACGGTAGCTAGGCACTATTCATCTACCGTAAATGGAAGGAAAGTTACGGGTTCACCTCCGTAGAGGGTCCCATCACGGAAACAGACAGCACAATCAGCTTTGTATCATCGCTCTGCGCAACTTTCATGTATAAAGTTTTTCGATCCAAGCTACGGATTATTTTCTATGATTTTCGAAAGTTTAAAACATTTTCTGTAATTAATTTAATCCAAAAATAATTAAATAGCAAAATGCTATGGGTACACAGAAGTGTACCCAGCATTTTGCCCATGTGGCTGATAGTGGGTCCACCTGTCAGTAGTTAATTAGGTTAATTAACTAAATTAACTAAATAATTAACTAACTAATTAACTAATTAATTAAAACAGTAATCATTTTCATTATTTATTATTTTCATTTTCATTTTTTTTCTGGACCGGCCCCACTGGGCAGTGGCCCAGCCGGCCACACACCCTCACGCACACACACACAGCACGCGCACCACACAGCAACACACACACGCGCACACACACACACACACACACACACACACAGAGCACGCACACACGCACGGCCATGGCCGGCAGCAGCCGTAGCAGCAGCGCTTAGCAGCAAGGGCAGCAGCACTAGGCAGAGCAGCGAACAGCAGTGGCAGCGAGCAGCAGAGGCCGCGGGCGAAGTACGCAGAGACTAAGCTCCGGCCACGACGATGAACAACGGCGTAAACGGCACAGATCGAAAGGGGAAAGAGGGGGAATTGGCAGTGGAGCTCACTGCGGGTCCGGTGGTGGGCTCGGTGAAGGCCGGGGTGGACCTGAGAAGCGGCAAACGATGTCGAATGCCAGCGATGTACCGACGAAGATGTGCTCGATGCCGAGCGTACATGGCCTCCTAGCTCGATTCAGCGGAGGTAGGCAAAGGAGTCGACGACGACGGAACTCCTGGACATCCTCCTGAGCGCCGGGGAGGCCAGTGGCCACGCGAACGACGACGGCGCAGCCACGGTGAAACTCGGGCGCGTTCTAAATTGAAACAGAGAGTGAACGAGGGGGAGAATGGGGATTAGGGTTTGTCTACCGCGACGGGGAGGTTATTATGCATCTCGGGGTTCCGTCGGATGGTCGACACGGCGACAGGAGCGGCCAGGGCGTGTGGATGAACGACATGCCATTGCCACTGCCTCCTCCTCTGTACGTGAGAAAAGGGGAAGGCCCTTAGATGGGCTAGGCCGGTTAATGTAGCACCGGGCCTAAGTGTACAGTAGGTCTCTTATATTTTCCTTTTTCTTTTCTGTTCCTTTATTTCTTTTCTGTTTTACATTTCTTTTTGCATCAAATGACTTTTGTAAAATATGAAACTTGTCTCAATAAATACTCCGCAATATTCGGTACTGCCACAATAAGGTTGGGATTGATTTGGATTCATTTAAAATTTGCATTACATTTGAAAGTGTCAAAAATGGTGTTATTGGTGCTGTTTTGATTTTCTAGGGTCATTTAAATAACCCAAATAATGTTGCTTTCAATTTTACAGTTGCTTATGGATTATTTGTTAATTAATGAACATTTTTTTTCCAACTTGAACAACTTTTATTTTTCACTTTGAATTTGAATTTCACTTGAATTGGAATTTGAAATGAGTTATGACACTAATGATGATTAAACACTACAAATGAAAATGACTTGGCATGTTTAGCTGATGATCACTATAGCATATTACAAGGGGGTATTACATAGTAGTAGTCATCGGCAGTGGCATCTGTCTCCTTGGATCCGTCGCCTGATCGTAGCAATCAGGTAAAGGGGGAAAGAGGTAGCAAACCAACCGCGAGTACTCATCCAAAGTACTCGCAAGACTTACATCAGATCTAAACTAAGTATGTATTTGTATCAAAGGAATGGGGCTGTATCTGTGGACTGAACTGCAGAATGCCAAAATAGAGGTAAAGCCTAGCCTATCGAAGACTAGCATCTTCAAGCATCTTGCAGCATTTGGAAGAGTACAGAATAGCATATTATTAAGCAAACATGTTGTAGTATTAACGCCCAGAGATCCTTCCTCGACTCCCTGCGAAAAAGCAATCCCGGAGCCATCATATCCCATTTACATCTCCAGTATCCAGTTCTAGTTGTATAGATCGGGATACAACTCCAAGTCATCCTGTTACCATGGACACAGCTATTCGAATAGACTAACTTCCCTGCAGGGGTGCACCACATTACTCAACACGCTCGATCACTCTGGCCGGACACACTTTCCTGGGTCATGCCCGGCCTCGGAAGATCAAAACGTCGTAGCCCCACATAGGCTCAATAGAGAGGCCAGCACGCCTGTTTACATCCTAAATGTGAAGGGGTCATGGACCAATCGCCCTTTGCAATCCTGCGTGTTGCGAACGCGGCCGGTGTCAGTCCTCGCAACCTCCTTAAACAAGGCAGGTGCTTACGTGGGCCACCCAGGCGCGCGCCACTAAACCGCTGACGTTTGGAGAGCTTTGGCTGATACATACGACACCGGTTGCCCATAAACTTGTCCCCTGTGAAGGTTAGTGTGTATAGGTCAAAACCAACTCGGATCAAATACCCAATCTCGTTAGTGAGTTGGAAGCATGCGGTGACGATTAGTACTCCTGTCGCCCCGTCTCGAGGACTTGCGGCAAGGGCCAGGCCCATCCCACTCTAGGGCGGTCTGCCTGCCAGGCCGCGCCTCATAATTATCTCGCGGGTACCCTCCAGGTCAAGACGACTTCACATCACTCGCGGGTACCCCTCAGGGCCGACCCGATGTCATCATGGTCCCGTGATCAAGTCAAAGTAACTGTGTGTCCATACACCAAAGGCGAATCCAAGGAATCACCCTCGATGGAATCTACTTGATGTAGTTGTCAAGGTGAACTTAGGAGGAATCACCCTCGAGGTTCACACTTGCGATGTTGCACAACAGAGTTGTATCGGGAATGGTGAAGGAGGAATCACCCTCGATGACCACGACCGATTAACTATACTGTAGGGTTATTATCAGGAGTGCAATACGAGGTATCACCCTCGGCACTCGATAGTAGCTCTGCATAGTCGTACAACTAAAGGGGGTGAGGTGATGTGCTGTGTCGGGCTCTGGACGTCGATCATGTTGATCGAGTCACCTGGTAATCCAGCGGGGGCAATAGGGACAAGGTGAGGGGTCACTGATGGATCACTAACTAACCTATACTAAGCAATTTAGGATAAGTAGGTAAGATACAAGAGCAGGTTACAAAAGCAAGCTATGCATCAGAATTGGATCATAAAAAAGCAGTAGCAAAATCTAATGCAAGCATGCGAGAGATTGGAATGGGCGATATCGGAATGATCAAGGGGGGGTGTCTGCTTGCCTGGAAGCTCTGCTGCAAGCGGCTGGACGTCAGAGGCGTAGTCGTACCTGGCAGCAGCGTCGATCTTGGCATCTACCGGAGAGAAGAGGGGGAAGAAACAATAAATATAAAGCAAACAAGTGCAACACTATGCATGACAGACAATACACAGCGCTAGGGATGACCTAACGCAGTGCTGTGTTTTCCCGGCTTTTGGCATTTTCCGGACAGATGAAAAGAGGGGGATGGTTCCATGTTCAGCATGCTAGGGGCATGTGACAGATGAACGGATTCGTTGGATTTTTCTGAGCAATTTTCATATATAAATTATTTTCATCCGAGTTATGGTTTATTTTATATGAATTTTCAAACTTTTAAATATTTTCTAAAATTATTATTAATTCTAAATTCAATTGGCTAAAAGCTAGGTACACGCAGAAGTGTACCCAACAGAGGTTTTCATGTGGGGCCATGGGGTCCAGTCAGCTGGTACAGTCACCAGTTGACCAGTCAATGTTGACTGGTCAACAAGGATCAAGTGGACCCACCTGTCAATGGCTGGGTCCAACCCAGTCAGCAGTTTGACTGGTCAAACTAGACAGGGGGACCCCCCGTCAGTGCCTGCTTAGCAATAAGGTTAATTTAACAGGGTTAATTATTTTAAGTTAGCAGTGGGGGCCCGGTGGTCAGTGAGGTTAGGATGTTATTAGGGGGGTTGATTAGTGACTAATGGTAGTGCCACGTCGGCAGCTAGCAACGGCAAGGCAGAGAACGCCGGCGAGGACCGTGCGCTCGCCTTCGGCCACGGTTCGACATGCGGCTAGGCGTGTTGGGAAGCTGGCTGCATAGCGCGTCTACTGGGGGGTGTCGTTTCCGCCGGCGATGACCTAAATCCACAGCAACGGCGAGGTGCGCGGCGGCACCGGCACGGCTACGGCTCAGGATGAGCATTCGAGGCGAGAGCAGGGGGTTGCAGAGCGCATCATTGCCCCGAGAGGTCCGCAATCACGTTAACGTGCCTGGCGTCCACGGACAGCGGCTCTGGCCATGACAACTACATGGGGCGGCGACGACAGGAGCTATGGGCGATGCGGTGAGCGTGCTCGAGCTCGAATCCGAGCTCGTGGATATGCAGGGAAGGGGCGATGCTCACTGAGGGCATGTAGGTCTGCTCGCTGGAGCCGGAGGTGGTTGGGGTGCGGTGAATCAACGGCGATGGCGGAGGGGGAAGGAATCGATGCGGGCGTCACCGAGGTGGTCTCCCGGCCCCAATCCAGCAGTGTAGGCGACGAAGACGACGTCGGTCCTCTTGGGCTCTAGAGGACGACGAATGGTGGCCGGCGGCCATGCCAACGGAGGTGTCGCGGCGGCGACAACGCTCAGTGGAGGGGCAGAGAAGGTGAGGGGAGATGGGAAAAGATCTCTGGAGGGGATGACGGGGCCAAGGGGGCTCGCCCTTATCGCCTCGGTGGTGCAGTGGTGCGCGGGGTCGAGCGCTCGCGGCCATGGCGCTGCGGCATTCTCCTGTAGTGGGAGGAGGAAGAAAGGCTGCGGTTGTTGGGCTGGGCTACACTGTGTGCGCCTAGAGACCAGTCCAACAGTGCGCTTTGTTCCTTTTCCTTTTTTTTTATTTTTTGTATTCTTTTGTTTTAACTCTATTTTGCATTAAACTTCAGTATTATTTTAGTTTTATAAAATAGTAAACTTGCACCATAAATAGTATTACATATTAGGCCACTACCACAAAAAGTTTGGCACTTAAATAAAACAGTTTGTAATTTTTTTAATTAAGGGAAGGCATTTTAATTAATGATTTGGCCCATGTTTTAATTATTTTTGTGCTCTTAACCATTTTGTAAAATGTTGGGTCCACCACAAAAATTACTTAGAGATTATTTGTAACATTATGAACATTTTACTTTTCATGTTTGTGAAATTATTTACTTCACTTATAATTTGATTTTGAATTCAAAGTGGAATTTGAAATGAGATATGGATCGAAGGTGATCAAGCACTGTTTAGCAAAATGATTTAGCTTAATCAGAGAGGTTACTGTAGCTTGACATTGGGGTGTTAGAAAAGATTTATCTAAAATTTCTAGGTCTCTTACTAATCTTTTGCAAAAAGATGTTCCATCTGTTTTTTATGATGATTGTGTAGAAGCCTTTGAAACACTTAAGAAAGCCTTAACTTCTGTACCTATTGTTCAACCATCTGATAGGAACTTGCCTTTTGAAATTATGTGTGATGCTAGTGATTATGTTGTTGGAGCTGTTCCTGGACAAAGAGTTGATAAGAAATTAAATGTTATCCATTATGCTAGTAAAACTCTAGACAGTGTTCAAAGAAATTATGCTAGTACTGAGAAAGAATTTTTAGCAGTTGTGTTTGCATGTGATAAATTTGGATCTTGCATTGTTGATTCTAAAGTAATTGTTCACACCAATCATGCTGCTATTAAATACCTTATGGAAAAGAAAGATGCTAAACCTAGACTCATTAGGTGGGTTCTTTTGCTGCAAGAATTTGACTTTCATATTATTGATAGAAAGGGAGCTGAGAATCCTGTACCTGATAACTTGTCTAGATTGGAAAATATTCTTGATGACCCACTGCCTATTGATGATAGTTTTCTGGATGAGCAATTAGTTGTTATAAATGCTTCTCGTAATACTCCTTGGTATGTAGACTATTGTTGCTAAATATATACCACCTAGTTTCACATACCAGCAAAAGAAAAAGTTTTTCTTTGATTTGAGACATTACTTTTGGGATGACCCACATCTTTATAAATAAGGAGTAGATGGTATTACTAGACGTTGTGTACCTAAGCATGAACAGGAAGAAATCTTACAGAAGTGTCACTCCGAGGCATACAGAGGACACCATGCTGGAGATAGAACTGTGCACAAGGTATTACAATCTGGTTTCTATTGTCCTACTCTCTTCAAGGATGCATGTAAGTTTGTCTTATCATGTGATAAATGTCAAAGAATTGGTAATATTAGTAGACGTCAGGAAATGCCTATGAATTATTCACTTGTTATTGAACCATTTAATGTTTGGGGATTTGATTATATGGGACCTTTTCCTTCCTCTAATGGGTATACTCATATTCTGGTTGCCGTTGATTACGTTACTAACTGGGTAGAAGCTATTCCAACTAGTAGTGTTGATCATAACACATCTATTAAAATGCTTAAAGAAGTTATTTTACCGAGGTTTGGAGTCCCTAGATATTTAATGCCTGATGGTGGTTCACATTTTATTCATGGTGCTTTCCGTAAACTTCTTGCTAAATATGATGTCAACCATAGAATTGCATCACCTTATCATCCTTAGTCTAATGGTCAAGTTGAATTGAGCAATAGAGAAATAAAGTTAATTTTGCAAAAGACTGTTAATAGATCTAGGAAGAACTGGTCTAAGAAACAAGATGATGCATTATGGGCATACATAACTGCTTATAAAAATCCTATAGGTA
Source organism: Thinopyrum elongatum (assembly GCA_011799875.1). Classification (NCBI taxonomy): domain Eukaryota; kingdom Viridiplantae; phylum Streptophyta; class Magnoliopsida; order Poales; family Poaceae; genus Thinopyrum; species Thinopyrum elongatum. The sequence continues at coordinate 466,971,149 of CM022301.1, read as the reverse complement.
TGTCCCCTTATAAAATGGTTTATGGAAAAGCATGTCATTTACCTCTTGAGTTAGAACATAAAGCATACTGGGCAATTAAAGAATTTAATTATGGTTTCAAACTTGCCGGTGAAAAGAGGTTATTTGATATTAGTTCTCTAGATTAATGGAGGACACAAGCTTATGAAAATGCCAAGTTATTTAAGGAAAAGGTTAAAAGATGGCATAATAAAAGAATCCAAAAACGGGAATTCAAAATAGGAGATAAAGGTTTATTATACAATTCTCGTTTAAGATTCTTTACAGGAAAGCTTCTCTCTAAATGGGAAGGACCGTATATCGTTGAAGAAGTTTATCGTTTTGGAGCTATCAAGATAAACAACGCCGAAGGCACTAATCTGAAGGTGGGCAATGGGCAAAGAATTAAACATTATATCTCAGGTATGCCCATGTAACATCCCCAGCTTCACCCTACAGTGATCACCTTCTGATAATGCCAAGTCACCTTGTGTAACAGCGCTTGATCATCATCAGTATCATATCTCATTTCAAATTCCAATTCAAATTTAAAATTGTAAATAAAAGTTGTTCCAATTTGGAAATAAAAATGTTCATTAGCTAGCCAATATTCCATAATGTTTATTTGTTAAGGAAAACAACATCACTCTTATGCAAAGATGAACAGTATCAATTAAATCATTACCAATTCAGCATTTTTTTAAATGCTATCCCATTTATGAAAAATCCATCTGATTTCACTTTGCCTCCAAATTATTTGTGGCAGTGCCAAATATTGCTAGAGAGTTTTGTGACTTAGTTCCACATTTTTATAAAATGTCTGGTGGCCCACAAAAATCATTTTCTATCTCTGTTAATAAATAAAAGAAACAGAAAAACATAAAAAGAGAAAAGGCCAGAGGCCACTTACCTGCACCCACCTGTTACTGGGCCGAGCCAGCACAGCCCACCTCCACCAACTTCTTCCTCCGTGTCGACGTCTCCATGGCCGCGCGCCTCTCAGCCGGCCGCAGCGCGCCACCGCGAAGGGAGCAGGGGCGCGAGGGGATAAGGCCGCGCCCGAGCCATTCCCTCTGGACGCCGCCCTCACTCTCCTCTCCCTCTCACACGCTCGTCCCCCTCCTCTCCGTCTCTGGCCGGGCGCCATTGTCGCGGTGCGCAGCTCGAGCCTGTGGCCACCGTCATCCCCAGGCTCCGGGATCATGTCGACAAGGACCGCCACCGTCCGCTTCTTCCTCCGCACCAACTAGCGCGAGACGAGGAGCCCTACAACACCTCCACGCCGCCTTCTTCTTCCGTGGGACGCTGGAGATCCCCACAGCCATTCCGCCTGCGCCAGACCTTCCCCGAGCTCGCCGACCCGCCAGTGTGACCACTGTGAGCTCCGTCTCCACCTTTCCCCTTCTCCGAGCTCGGTTTCGAGCTCGGGCATATCCGTCGTCGCGCCCGTAGCACCGCCGTCCGCCATGGCCGCCTAGCTCTCTGCTCCTGAGCTCGTTTGCTTGCCCCCATGGCGCCAGCGCGCTCCTAGCGATCCTAGGTAGCCAACGCACCGCTTTGCCTAGCCTAGCTCGCGCCAAATCACCATGGCCGCGCACCTCGTAGCTCTGGCGCCGCCCCTCTCATCGCCACCGTCGCCATAGCCCGTCTCCGGCAGCTCCACGGCCACCACTCGATGCGCCGCTGCATGGGCTCTCCAACGAGCCTAGCCACGCCAGCTCCCGTGGCCAGAATCGGCCGGCCGGTGATCGCCGGAGCCGCTGGATTAGCGCTGGAGTTAACTCCGGTGATGATGATAATGTGGCATCATCTTTAGTTGCTAATGACGAGGTTAATTACCCTCTAGTGACGCTGACAGTAGGGCCCGCGGTTTAGATAAACCGGCTTTCAAAAATAAACAAACTGTTAGTTAAAGACTGAGCCAATGACACGCGGGTCCCACAGGACCCGCTGACCAGTCAAACCTGCTGACTGGGCTGGTCCCAGTCAATGACAGGTGGGTCCAGTGGGCCCCCTTTGACCAGTCGGAGCGGTCAAACCGGTGCTGCGTCAGCTTCGACTGGGCCCCACCGTCAGTCACATAGCACACTGCTGTGTGCGTTTCAGTGGGTGCACTTAGCATTTTACCCCATTATTTTTGAATTTAATAATATTCCAGAGAATTCCAGAAAATCAATAAAACTTTAGAAAATCTTATCTTTTAAACCGTAACTCGGATGGAAAAACTTTATACATGAAAGTTGCTCAGAACGACAAGATGAACCCAACCGTGCCATCGGTTTCCGTGTCAGGACCCTCTATGTAGATGAACCCGCAACTTTTCGTCCGTTTCCGGTAGATGAATAGTGCATATATACCGGTTAATAAATCCAACTTAAATCCTAAAATAACTAAAATGACTTAGACATATCTTTAGGCAACCCTGCACTCCACGTTAGCATAGCATGCTCTGTGTTACATATGTTTGCTATGTATTTATCTGTTTCCTCCCCCTCTTCTCTCTCGATAGAGCCCGATACCGACATAGTCCCTGAGACCGACGCAGCTCCGGAGATCGACGACCCCACTGACGACCCTGCCTTTGCCGCCGAGCAACCAGGCAAGCACCCCCCCCCCTTTGAGCATGCCTATATCGCCTATTCTCTTCTCTATTGTGCTTGCATTAGAATTGCTGCTGCTACTGCTTTACCTATTCTGATGCATAGCCTAATTTTTGTAACCTGCTTTTGATAATTACATGCTTATCCTAAACTGCTTAGTATAGGCTGGTTAGAGCCCCTAGTGACCCCACTTGTCCCAGTTACCCCACTGGATAATCAGAAGACCCGATCAACGGGATCGAAGACCAGACCTCGGCACCGCACATCACCCCCTTAGTTGTACGACACTGCAGTGTTACTATCGAGTGCCGAGGGTGATACCTCGTATAGCACTTCTGATGTTAACTCTGTAGAGTAGCTATTCGGTTGTGGTCTTCGAGGGTGATTCCTCTTTCACCACTCCCGATAATGATGCTGTCGTGCAACACCTCAAGTGTGAACCCATCGAGGGTGATTCCTCCGAGTTCACCTTGACGGATACATCGAGTAAGAATCCAACGAGGGTGATACCTCGGATTCTTCAGATGTTATGGACACACGGATACTTGGACTTTACAACTGATACTTGGAAATGCGGGTCGACCCTGAGGGGTACCCGCGAATGATGGGATGTCGGGTTGACCTGGAGGTTACCCGTGAGATAAATACGAGGCGCGGCCGGGCATTCTTAGCCCTTGCAGCAAGTCCTCGAGAAGGGGCGACGGGGTCACATCGATCATGAGTCTCTGCTCGTTACCGCAAGCCCCTAATCCACTAACGATTTGGATATTTGATCCGAGCAGGCCTATGGCCTGATAGCACTAACCATCACGTGGGAAAAGTTATGGGCACTTTGCATCGTGGCATCAGCCGAAAGCTCTGTCAGACGTCCAGTTTAGCCTGGTGGCCGGGCTGGGCCGGCACCATCCTGTAGTGCTGGAGCCTGGTTCGCCCTGCACACAACGACCCGAAGGGCAAGGGGCGATGGCCCAAGACCCCCTTGCACTTAGGATGTAGACCAACGAGGACCTCTCTGCTGAGCTGTAGGTAGGGTTGCGGTGTATCGTTTGACCGAGGCCGGGCATGATCCAGGAAAGTGTGTTCGGCCGGAGTTAAGCGAGCGTGGTGGGTAAGTTGGTGCACCCCTGCAGGGAAGAAAACATCTATCGATAGCCCGTCCCACGGTAAAGGACACTCGGAGTTGTATCCCGATCGATACAACTAGAACTTAAGATGATACCTGGATATGTGGCCCCGGGATCGCTTTCTCCCAGGGAGTCGAGGAAGGATCTCTGGGCGAGGTTGATAACACTACTACTATGGCTCTGGGATTGCTTTTTCGCAGGGAGTCGAGAAAGGATCTCTGGGTGAGGATGATGACTATTACTACTTTATACTATGCTATTTTGTACTCTTCTAAATGTTGCAAGATGCTCGAAGATGCTTGAAGATGCTAGACTTCGATAGGACTAGGCCTTCCCTCTATTCTGGCATTTCTGCAGCCCAGTCCACATATACAACCTCTCTTTGAAAATGTTGCATATATAGTGTAGATCCTTGCTTGTTGAGTACTTCGGATGAGTACTCACGGTTACTTTGCTTCCTCTTTTTCCCCTTTTCCCTTTTGATGCAACCAGATGACGGAGCCCCGGAGTCAGCTGCCCCTGCCGATGACTACTACTACCACCTCGAGAGTGGTTACTTCTACGAGCTGGCCGACGACCAGGAGTAGGATCGGAGGGTCCCAGGCAGGAGGCCTGCGCCTTTCGATCGTAGCTTTTGTTTTGTCACGCCTTGTTAAAGGCTTATCTCTATGTCTTATGTCTGTACTCAGATATCTAATGCTTCTGCTGACGCTTGTTTGGCATCAAGCTTATGTATTCGAGCCCTCGAGGCCCTGGCTTGTAATATAATGCTTGTATGCCTTTATTTATGTTTTAGAGTGGTGTTGTGATATCTTCAAGTGAGTCCTTAGGCTTGATCGTGTGCATTTGCGTGTATGATTAGTGCACGATTAAGCCGGGGTGTCACAGGTTGGTATCAGAGCCGACTGCCTGTAGGATCCCCCTTTCCAACTCCTTGGCCGAAGTTGAGTCTAGTACTTGAAAACTGATTTACTAACATGGCTGTGTGGCTTACTGGCCCACGTCGCCAATTGGGTGGTATTAGGATTTTTTATTCCTCGTCTATACTCTGGGACTCTGATCTCTCTTCCTTTTGGGTTAAAATTTTACTAACTTGGCATTAGGTTCTCGTAACCACTTCATCCCGGAGAGCCCTTTCACCACAGATGATCGACTGTTTCATCAGAAGACTTTGAAGGTACTCCTCAATGATTCCCGAGACCTTGTGCCCACTGCTTTGTAGTTCCTGACCACCGATAAACTCTGATGGATAACTACTTACACTCTTCGTTCATATATGCATTTCAGTTACTCTCGGGTTTCATCCGACATATCGAAATACTATCCGACATTTCAAGAATTCTCTGAACCTACTGCCTTGCAGTTCCTTTCCGCCTGAACATACTTATGAATAATTCCTCACATTTCTGGGGATCCATTCATCCCTAGTTGTTCTTGTATTTCACGAAATACTTCGTATTGCTATCCGATCTCCCGAAGATCCTCTGCAGCCTAGTGCTCCCGAAAGTCTTGTATGCCTGCATTATGGTTAACTCCATATGTCCGGCAATATTCATTAACATCCTTTGTCATTGTCATCTTGAGCCTATTGATTCATCATGTTGCGAATGCTCACAATCATCAGTCGAACCCTGAAATTTGACCTTCCTGCTCAGACGTCATTCTGGACATCAGTTGGATCTCGGCCAATCATGTTGCAATTGATTGACCACCTAGTTCCCTTCAACTTGAACGCCGAATTATTCAGCTGTTTCTATAATCTGATGCCTTAGCATTCTTTCCTTCTTCTGATTGAGCACTGATACTCACATCAGATCCATTGAGGACCGCTAAATCCTTTGTTGGATTATTATCCGGCAGTGTCCTTCATATTCAAAATTTGGTGCGCTCTTCCCCTGATACATATTGCCTTTGGTAAAATTGTATTCTCAACCTTGCTCTTCTCTCGAGCTTGAGTTATTTACTCCTGAAGTTCGTGGTATATGTTCCTAAGATGCCCCAATGGGTTGAACCTATGTTTTCCCTAATCCGTGTGAACTCGAAAGTTATGTGAGTCATACTCTTCTGGTGCTTCACCAGATAAATCTTCCGCACTACTATTTCTTCGAAAACAAGGAGTGAATGAAAGGTTATGCATTGAAGAAGTGGGAGTCGACCTTGAACCTTTGTGTTCATGCCCATGGACCCGATGTAGAACTTATCATGGAAGCTCCTCGTAAAATAATTACCCCTGGTTATAAGTTCATCTTGTATCGGTGGTTTGATCATTTATAGTCATGGATAGTTTCTCCTTAATCCCATTTCCCGGACAAGTTACAATACTTGTCTTCTGCAGGTCATTTCATCTACCCAACCTCTATTCTGATCTGCCTCGAGTATTGCCCCTACTATCTCGAGGATATCATCCTATTGTACTACGGCCTATGAATTTTTCTGATGGAGTGATACCTTTCCCTGTCATAGTCACTCCATGGGTTCTGGGTTGTCTTCAAACCGACACCACCGAATAATGAATCGATTCCGCTCGGTGATTCAGCACTCCTAGTACCTTGTTACTGGGAAGTTTAATACCCCATCACATCATTCCTAGCCTGATCGGCTATATTTTTATCGCGCCAACTTTTAACTGTGCTACCTGGTCCTTATGCCCGGAGCAACTCCCGACGATGAGCGAAGCTTACGTCGTTCTTCTTATCTTATCTTTTCACCTCGAACAATGAACTTGATTTCGAGCTTGTGTCGTACCTGTGGCTCCAATAACCTTTCGCTTCACCATTATCTTTGTTTGAAACACCATGTTACTGCTACCTCAAAGCATGACTGTGGTATTCCGAACACCAACATGAACATTGGAAGCACATTGCCAAATGATTATTGATCTATTATCCGGACACCGTTGTACGGGTAACATCTTGATTTTTCCCTCGTCTCTTTATCTAAATAATTTTGAACCTGCTGTACTATCAGGTATATCATGTTCTGCTTTTCCTTGGGAAGGATATACTCCCAATTCTTGTGTGTAAACACATTTTCCTTTCCATTGGTTTGTTTAATCCAATAATTTCATTCTCCTTTCCATTGGTCTGCTTAATCTCTCAGATAATCTATATGGTCTAAGCAGAGATAATTCCCTGTTTATGAACACACCCCGGTGCACAACTCCGTCAGTGAGACCCCGTTACTATTGTTGATGACATACCGGTAACCACCGATGGACGAGAACTATGCCTATTGGTCCGCCTCATTCAACAAGCAGGAAAATGGTTCTCTTCATCCCTCGCCCTTGGTACCGATGTTGACACCGACATAACTGATAGGCTATCCTCTGACATACTTGTTGACGTGACCGGTAATATGACACCGTGCTCCCTACTTTTGATCGACACCCCCCCAGTTCCACAGGATCGGAACCTGACTCCCCTGTATATCCTTGATTTCGAAGTATCATATGCTCTTGGTTTTGTGTGTTATCACGAGCCACCCTCTGAGAGATGATCTATTCCCGATGCTCTGAACCCCTTTTCACACTCCGTTCAGGTATCGATCGGACATCCATTCGTCTGAAATTTCTTATTATACCTTCATACTTTGCTCTCGATGTTTCATTAAGTTTCAACTTGAGAGATTCTTTTTGCCACCATCCCCGAGTTATCCGCCAGATAACCGACCTGGCAAAGGTCCGTCCTTCTGAAGTTACTTTTACTTCCCCACTTAAATCTCGGGATGAGATTTCTTGTAGTGGAGGAGATTTGTAACATCCCCAGCTTCACCCTACAGTGATCACCCTCTGATAATGCCAAGTCACCTTGTGTAACAGCGCTTGATCATCATCAGTATCATATCTCATTTCAAATTCCAGTTCAAATTGCAATTCAAATTTAAAATTGTAAATAATAGTTGTTCCAATTTGGAAATAAAAATGTTCATCAGCTAGCCAATATTCCATAACATTTATTTGTTAAGGAAAACAACATCACTCTTATGCAAAGATGAACAGTATCAATTAAATCATTACCAATTCAGCATTTTTTTAAATGCTATCCCGTTTATGAAAAATCCATCTGATTTCACTTTGCCTCCAAATTATTTGTGGCAGTGCCAAATATTGCTAGAGAGTTTTGTGACTTAGTTCCACATTTTTATAAAATGTCTGGTGGCCCACAAAAATCCTTTTCTATCTCTGTTAATAAACAAAAGAAACAGAAAAACTAAAAAAGAGAAAAGGCCAGAGGCCACTTACCTGCACCCACCTGTTACTGGGCCGAGCCAGCCCAGCCCACCTCCACCAACTTCTTCCTCCGTGTCGACGTCTCCATGGCCGCGCGCCTCTCAGCCGGCCGCAGCGCGCCACCGCGACGGGAGCAGGGGCGTGAGGGGATAAGGCCGCGCCCAAGCCATTCCCCCTGGACACAGCCCTCACCCTCCTTTCCCCCTCACACGCTCGTCCCCCTCCTCTCCGTCTCTGGCCGAGAGCCATTGTCATGATGCGCAGCTCGAGCATGTGGCCACCGTCATCCCCAGGCGCCGGGATCATGTCGACAAGGACCGCCACCGTCCGCTTCTTCCTCTGCACCAACTAGCACGAGACGAGGAGCCCTACAACACCTCCACGCCGCCTTCTTCTTCCGTAAGACGCTGGAGATCCCCACCGCCATTCCGCCTGCGCCAGACCTTCCCTGAGCTCGCTGACCCGCCAGTGTGACCACTGTGAGCTCTGTCTCCACCTTTCCCCTTCTCCCAGCTCGGTTTCGAGCTCGGGCATATCCGTCGTCACGCCCGTAGCACCGCCGTCCGCCATGGCCGCCTAGCTCCCTGCTCCTGAGCTCGTTTGCTTGCCCCCATCGCGCCAGCGTGCTCCTAGCGATCCCATGTAGCCAATGCGCCGCTTTGCTAGCCTAGCTCTCCCCAAATCGCCACGGCAGCGCACCCCGTAGCTCCGGCGCCGCCCCTCTCGTCGCCACCATCGCCATAGTACGTCTCCGGCAGCTGCACGGGCTCTCCAACGAGCCTAGCCACGCCCGCTCCCGTGGCCAGAATCGGCCGGCCGGTGATCGCCGAAGCCGCTGGATTAGCGCCGGAGTTAACTCCGGTGATGATGATGATGTGGCGTCATCATTAGTTGCTAATGACGAGGTTAATTACCCTCTAGTGACGCTGACAGTAGGGCCCACGGTTTAGATAAACCTGCTTTCAAAAATAAACAAACTGTTAGTTAAAGACTGAGCCACTGACACGCGGGTCCCACAGGACCCGCTGACCAGTCAAACCTGCTGACTGGGCTGGTCCCAGTCAATGACAGGTGGGTCCAGTGGGCCCCCTTTGACCAGTCGGCGCGGTCAAACCGGCTGCTGCATCAGCTTTGACCGGGCCCCACCGTCAGTCACACAGCACACTGCTGTGTATGTTTCAGTGGATGCACTTAGCATTTTACCCCATTATTTTTTAATTTAATAATATTCCAGAGAATTCCAGAAAATCAATAAAACTTTAGAAAATCTTATCTTTTAAACTGTAACTCGGATGGAAAAACTTTATACATGGAAGTTGCTCAGAACAACAAGACGAACCCAACCGTGCCATCTGTTTCCGTGTTGGGACCCTCTATGTAGATGAACCCGCAACTTTTCGTCCGTTTCCGGTAGATGAATAGTGCATATATACCGGTTAATAAATCCAACTTAAATCCTAAAATAACTAAAATGAATTAGACATATCTTTAGGCAACCCTGCACTGCACGTTAGCATAGCATGCTTTGTGTTACATATGTTTGCTGTGTATTTATCTGTTTCTAGCAGATCGACACTGTCTTCTCGCGCCTCCTTTGCTTCTGCCTCCGTGTACATGGTGACGCGAGGTGAGTCGAACTCGATGTTAGTGTGGATTACGGCCTCATCCCCGTACACGAGGAACAAGGGAGTGAAGCCGGTTGCGTAGTCCGAAGACTCCAAAAGACGGCCGACAGCTCCTCGATCCAGCAGCCGGCCGAGTGCTCTAGCAGCTCGACCAGTCGGGGCTTGATGCCGCACAGGATGAGGCCGTTTGCTCGCTCCACCTGGCCGTTTGACTGCGGATGGGCAACGGACGCTAAGTCCAGTCGGATGCCCTGCGTCGCGCAGAAATGGGCCAAGGCACCTTTGGCGAAGTTTGTGCCATTCTCGGTGATGATGTTGTGCGAAATGCCGTATCGGACGGTGATGTCCACAATGAATGTTACAGCGGTCAGACCATTCAGTTTCTTGATTGGCTTTGCTTCGATCCACTTCATGAACTTATCCACAGCGACCAGCAGATGGGTCATGCCGCCGCGTGCTGTTTTGAACGGGCCGACCATGTCCAATCCCCAGACGGCAAACGGCCAAGTGATTGGGATGGTCTTGAGTGCACAGGCCGGCAGGTGTTGCTTGGAGCTGAAGTGCTGACATCCCTTGCACTTGCGGACCAACTCCTTGGCGTCGTCCAAAGCAGTCGGCCAGAAGAATCCATGGCGGAAAGCTTTGGCAACAAGGGATCTGGAGGCGGCGTGGTGGCCGCACTAGCCTTGATGAATATCTCTGAGGATTGCCATGCCCTTCCCCGGCTCCACGCAGCGCTGGAAGACACCAGTCACACTGCGCCTGACAAGCTCTCTGTTGACTATTGTGTAGGCTGGCACCCGGCGTTGCACCTGCCGGGCCAAGACCTCGTCGGCTGGTAGCTCTCGGCTCACCAGGAAGTTGAGGATGGGCTGCGCCCAAGATGGTGCTTCTACCACTGTCATGACAGCAACTGGTACCAGGGTGGTCGGGTTGGGAGGCGGCGGGTCGGCGCCAGCCGCTGCTTGCTACGTCGTTGAAGTCCCCGGGCCGACTGCTGCAGTCCCCGGGCCGGGTTCTGAAGTCCCCGGGCCGGGTTCGAATGCTGCAGCCCCCGGGCCACGTGCTGAAGTCCTCGGGCCGACTGCTGAAGTCCCCGAGCTGGATCCGACTGCTCCGGGGTCAGCCGGCACAAAGATGGACTCTGATTCCGGCGAAGGCTTGATAGACGTCTTGCACAGGCACTGGAGTGAGACGCCGGCTGGTATGGCTTGCCGGGTGGAGCCGATTCGGGCTAGGGCGTCGGGTGGCTCGTTGTCGGCCCTTGGCACATGAAGGAACTCGCACCCGTCGAAGTGCCCGCTGATCTGCTGGACGAAGAAGCGGTAGCTTGCCATGTTTGCATCCTTGGTGTCCCAGTCGCCAGATGACTGCTGGACCACCAAGTCTGAGTCGCCGTAACACAGAATCCAGCAGATGCCAATCTCCTTGGCTAGCCGGAGTCCGTGTATGAGCGCCTCATACTCGGCCATGTTATTGGAGGCGGCAAAGTGAATCTGTAGCGTGTACTTGAGCTTGTCGCCTTTTGGAGAGGTGAGGACGATGCCGGCTCCCAAACCGGCGCGCATCTTCGAGCCGTCAAAGTGCATCCGCCAATGAGTGGAATCCGATGCTGGCGGAAAGTACTGGGTCTCGGCCCAGTCGACTAGGAAGTCGGCCAGCACTTGGGACTTGATGGTGGTGCGGGGCTGGTAGAGGATGGTGTGTGGAGCCAGCTCAATGGCCCACCTCGCCACCCGGCCTGATGCATCTCTGTTGCCTATGATCTCGGCAAGGGGGGCGGTGCAGACGACCGTGATGGTGTGCTCCTGGAAATACTGCTTCAGCTTCTTGGCGGCAAAGTACACGCCATAGCACATCTTCTGGTAGTGGGGGTAGTTCTGCTTAGAGGCGGACAGCACCTCACTCAGATAGTATACTGGCCTCTGGACTAGCTGGGCCTTGCCGTCTTCTGGGCGCTCGACCACGATCACGGTGCTGACCACCCGGCTTGTGGCGGCGATGTAGAGGAACATGGGTTCTTTAGCAGTCGGAGCGGTCAAAACAGGCGGTGTGGACAGCATCCGCTTGAGCTGGAGGAAAGCCTCATCCGCCTAGTCGTTCCATTCAAAGCAGGTAGTCTTTTTCATCAGCTGGTATAGTGGGAGGGCCTTTTCGCCCAACCGACTGATGAACCGGCTGAGTTATGCCAAGCACCCGGTGAACTTCTGAACGTCCCGCAACCGGGTTGGCCTTTGCATCCGCTTGATGGCCTTCATCTTCATGGGGTTGCACTCGATCCCGCGCTCAGAGACAAGGAAGCCAAGGAGCTGGCCGGCTGGTACTCCGACGACGCATTTCTCCGGGTTGAGCTTGATCTGAAAGCGGCGCACGTTGTCAAATGTCTCCTTGAGGTCCTCCAGAAGGGTGCCGTGCTTCTCCGTCTTCACCACAATATCGTCTACATAGATGTGGGCATTTCTGCTGAGTTGCTTGAGGAGGCACTTCTGCATGCAATGCTGAAAAGTGGCGCCGGCATTTCTCAAGCCGAACGTCATGGTCAGGTAACAGAAGGCTCGGAATGGTGTGATGAAGGCGGTCTTCAGCCGATCGGCCGGGTTCAGCTTGATATGGTGGTAGCCGGAGTAGGCGTCCAGGAAAGACAGCAGCTCGCATCCGGCTGTGGAGTCGATCACTTGATCTATCCACGGCAAGGCAAAAGGGTCCTTGGGGCTGGCTTTATTGAGGCTAGTGTAATCGATACACATGCGCCACTTGTTGTTCTTTTTCAAAACGAGGACTGGGTTGGCAAGCCAGTCCGGGTAGAATACTTCCATGATGAAGCCGGCTGCCAGAAGCCGGGCGATCTCTTCACCAACAATCCCTCTCTTCTCTTCTAACAGGCGGCGGAGGGGTTGCTTGACAGGTTTAGCATCCGGTCTCACATGTAGCATGTGCTCAGCGAAATCCGTCGGAACACCCGGCATGTCTTTGGGAGACCATGCAAAGATGTACCGATTCTCACGGAGGAAATTGACGAGCTCGCTTTCCTATTTGCTGTCGAGGTTTGACCCCACGACAGCAAATCTCTCCGGGTGCGCCGGAACCAAGGCAATCTTCTTGGTTTCCTTGGCCGGCTGGAAGGAGCCCTGGGTGTCCGCGTCCTTGTCATCAGATGGCACGTCCGGCTGCTTGCTGGCCATGGCTACCACCCAGGCAAGGAGGCGCTTCTCTTCAGCGATGACGAGGGACTCGGCCAGCTGGCTGCTGGCGGTGGCAGATGAGAGCGACTTCTGGTAGTCGTCGGCAATGGTGATGATGCCCTTGGGGCCCGGCATCTTCATCTTCAGGTAGGCGTAATGCGGCACCGCCATGAACTTGGCTAGGGCGGGCCGGCCCAAGAGCACATGGTAGGGTCTGTCCAAGTTGACTACCTCGAACCAGATTGGCTCGCGGAGGAAGTGGGTCTTGTCGTCGAACAGGACATCAATCTTGATCTTGCCGATTGGAGTGCAGGAAAGCCCAAGGACTATGCCATGGAAAACGGTTCGGCTGGGCAGGAGTTGCTTTTCCTTGATGCCCAGCTTCTCCATGGTGTCGCAGTACAGGATGTTGATGCTGCTGCCGCCGTCTATCAGGATCCGGGAGAAGCGGCAAGCTCGCCTCTCTGTTGAGAAGGTGGAGTCCAGCACCATCGCATAAGCACCCGATGATGGCATCTCGGCCGGGTGGTCTTCATGGCTCCAACTGATGGGCCTCTCGGACCAGTGCATGAATGGGGGGGACCTCTGAGGCGACAGCGTTGACCTCGCGGTGCTGCTGCCACCGACTGTGCTTGTCATTGGCTTGGCTGGTGAAGACGACGTATGTGGCATTGGGCTCGGGAACTCGTCTTGGAGCATGCCGACTGGACGGGCCGTCGGCTGCTGAGGAGGCGGAAACGGTGGACCGGCAGGCGGAGGCGGCAGGCCTTCGCCCTTGGCAATTCGGGTGAGCCAGTGCCATTTCCGAGTGGTGTGGTTGGACGGCCTCGCGCCACTGTGGAACTTGCATGGGGCGTCGAGTGCTTGCTCGAAGGACAAATCGGGCAACCAACGGCCTTGCCGCCCTTCTGATGTTTGGGGCCGGATTGCCCTTCCAGCTGTTGGTCTTCAACTATTTCATCTACCGGTTGCTGGAAGCCGGCTACTGGGCCTTGCGTTTGTTGTCATTTGGATGTTGGTGCCGGTTGGTGTCACCAGCCGGCGTGTGAGGAGCCGGCAGGAGCATCTTCCCGGACGCGTCCACTCGAATCTCCGACTTCATGGAGGAGTCGGCGGTGGCGTACTTGTCAGCCATGACCAGGAGCTCATCCAGTGTAGCCGGCTCATCGCGCAAGAGATTGTGCTTGAGCAAGGTGCCCTCTCTGCACCCGGTGGTGAAGTACTCGATGGCCTGCACCTCGTGCACCCCTTCGCAGGAGTTGCGCAACTCGTCCTAGCGCGTCAGGTAGTCACGGGTGGACTCGGTTGGGCCCTGAACGCACATGGAGAGTTGGCGTGGCTTTGGGGCCGCTTGTAGGTGCTGGTGAAGTTACGAATGAAGACATAGGCGAAGTCAAGCCAACTGTTAACGAGTACGGCTTGAGGCTGTTCAGCCATGTCCGGGCCGCGCCCTAGAGCATGAGCGGAATGTACTTCACGGCAACACGCTTGTTGCCGTTTGCTATGCTGACGGCCGTGGAGTAGTCGACCAGCCAGTCCTCTGGCTTCACGGAGCCGTTGTACTTGGGAGTATCTCGAGGAAGCGAGAACCCTTTGGGGAAGGGCTCGTCGCGAATGCGGGGGCCGAAGCAGGCCGGGCCGAGTGCATCTTCTTCTTCTACGGCCAGGGACCGAGCAAGCCGCTCAATCCGGTGGCACGCGTCGTTCTCTCCAACTCCTTCACGGGGGCCAAGCCGGCCTCCAAGAGTCGGGTGGTCCACAGGCGGTGGAGAGGCCAGCCTCTCCCTGCGAGGAGGAGGCGGACGCTCGTCCCAACGGTGCTCCACTCGCGGGCGGCCGTCATGGCTGCGCACAACCGTAAGGCGAGTGGGCCCGGCTGCGGCTAGCAGCCAACTCTGGGTCTTGCTGACCGCGGTCCCCGCCTGCTGGGGACCGGGAGGTCGCTCCATGCTCACGGCGGGGGGGATGGTCCTCGGCTTGCTTGCCGGCGGTCATCGCGCGATGCCGCGCGTCTTGCTGCGTGGTCGCAGCGTCAAGGAGCTCCTGGAGGCGTGCCATCTAGCTGCGACGCTCATCGCCCTCCAGGTCATCTGCTGCCACCTGGGCGGCGCGCAGGTTCTCCATGGGAGTGGCATAGACTGGGCATCCGACTCCCAGCATGCTGGCTATGGTCGCGCCGCGTTGCCGAACGGCGCCGGCTCGGCTGGGTTCGGCAACAGCCGGCGTGCCGCTTGCTATGCGGTCGATCTCGCGCTGGCAGGCCTCAGCGCGGCGCCTCATGGCCGCCATCTTGTTGGCGCTTTCAAGGAGCGAGACACGGAATGCCTCCAGTGTCGCCCCATCAGCGTTAGCAGCCACTGGGGTGGCCAGGCCCTGCATGGCCGCTCGCAGCGGGTCATGGGCCGCCCCTGCGGAATCGTCGCCGTGGCCAGTGACCAGCACCTCTGCGATGGTGCTGGCGTCGGTGTCGCTGGCAATAAGGGGGAGCGGATCGTCGATGACCACCACGTCGGTGGGGAATCCGTTGGTGGAGGCCGCGTCCGAGTCGATGAGCATCGCGATGGGCTCGATGGAGGGGTCGGTGGAGCCGACGGACTCCGCGTCGGGGGCCGGCTCGTTGGTGATGCCGAGCTTGCCGAAGAGGTCGACGAGGCAGCTCGCAGGGGACGCCGCTCCTGCGCCGGGAGCGGGCTCGTCGGAGAGGCCGACCTGGTCGAGGAGGTCGGCAAGGCAACTCGTGGGGCAGGCCGCCCCTGCGCCAAGCGGCGTGCTGATGCATGCGACAACGGGCGCGCCGGACTGGCTGATCAGGCCAGGCGCGACGTGCTCGTCGGAGCGGAAGATGGTTCCCGTCCAGAACATGTTTCCGGCCGACGGTGCGCTTAGCCCCACAGTGGGCACCAAATGTCGCGGCCAAATGTCGGGGTAATCTCGCGACATATGCTAGGGGGTGGCTTATCATGGATGGGGATAGGAGTACGTCGTCGGGCCCTGGAAGCGGGAGTGAGCAAGATCTCGAACGAACACGAGTCTTACCCAGGTTCGGGGCTCTCCGAGGAGATAACACCCCTAGTCCTGCTCTGCGGGGTCTCCACATGATGACTATGATCAATCTCGTAGCTACAAGCTTGCTCCTTGAGCTGTTCGCTAGAGGAAGGAGAAAGGCAAGGCTAGCCCAGGTGCTTCTCTAGCTATGTGTGTGTGTGTAATGGCGTGGGGGATCCTCTCCACCCTTTGCATGGGCGAACTCGGGGGGTTTATATAGGCCTACCCCCCAGGGGTACAATGGTAATTGGGTCTGGTGTAGGACCCGGATGTCAGCGTCTATGGGTGCCGGGTTCTCCGCCGGCTGCTGGGGCCCGCCGCTTGGTGGGTCCCGCCGGCTACCGAGGATTCGACCGACAGGTGGGGCCCGCCGCCTGCGAGCCACGCAGATTGCCTTTTGCTATAGCCTCGCCCTTGATGACGAGGGCTTCGTCAAGGGAGGCACGGCTACAGTCCACCACCTGGCGGGCGCTCACTGTAACCACAACCCGTCTCATCGGAGTAACGGCGCGTTGACTCCGAGTGGAGGGAGAGGCCGGCTGCTGGAAGCCGGTCTGTCGCTGAGGCCGCCATCTTGAGGTGCGCCGTCTTCCAGTTACTCACGGATGGGTAGGGCCCGCCGCCTGCGGGCCGTACCGACCGCCCGTCGTGGGAGCATAGTCCCGCTGTCGAGGACTACGTCACGGGCCGCGTGGCTACTGTGCCGTGCCTGGCAGAGGGGTGTCCGCTTGGTCAGCCCGCCCTGTAGCTACGCCCCGCCGGGATTTGGGGGTACGGGTGGCCCTGTAGCCACACCCCATCTTATCGTATTGAATGGGCGCAGACTCCAAGGGGAAGAGGGGCTGTTTGCTAGGACCCGGCTTCCCCCGAAGCCGCCTTCTGAGGGTACACTGCCATCTGGGAGTCGGCCTCTTGGGCCAGCCGGCCCAAGGGAGCTGGCCACACGCCCGGGAGGCACAAGGGGCTTGGCTTGCCCTGTTGTCTTGAAATGCTATGGGGTGTTGGTGAGGCTACCCATGGTCAATCCCTCCGACAGTAGTCCCCGAAGCTGGTGAGGCGCCGCGGCTCAAGTCGGAGTGCCTCAGCACCTTCCTACTCCGAGAGGTCTTGTATCTCCTGCTTCATCCGTCTGGTAGAAGCCGTCTGCCAGGAGCTGGCCAAGGCTAGGCCAGCTGCCCGTCGAATTCGAATAGTCGTCGCGTGCGCCGGGTGGCGTGCCTGCCGCCCGTTGGTCGCGTGCCACGTGGCACCAGCAGGCCAGGCCGGCCTGCCAGCCCACACGTGCGACGGGACATCGCCGCAGGCCTAGGCTCACCACCACAGGGCCTCGGCGCACGCACGGATCCGCTGCGGCCGAGGTGGGCGGTTTCCCTCCCCACGCACAATGAATATGCGCGTTGAAGGCGTGAGAAACGCGGGGTCGTGCGGGCCGCGGGTGCAGTTAATCCCCACGCCCCCCACGTCCTGCCTCTTCGGCTCCGCTGCCGCGGGCCTATAAGTAGAGGGAGGAGGGGGCGGCAGAACACACGCGCGCCCTCCCCGTTCTCCATCTTCTTCCTCTTTCTGCCCCCTTGCTGCTGTCGCGCTGCTCCGCCACCGAAACGCCACTGCCGCTCGCTGTTGCTCGACTCCTCTGCGTCGCCGCGGCCTTGCCTCGCGTGACTTCGCCGCGCTGCCACCAAGCAACCATAAAGCATGGCGTGAGGCGATTGGGATGGTTCGAACGTCCACAACGACCACCTCGAGTTCCTCCGCCTGACGCGGCGGCTTCCCCACATGGCGAACATGGAGGTGCATGTTCCCCCCGAAAGGGAGATCTCGCCAGCGCTGAGGGACGACGAGCGCATCGTCTTTAGGACTCACTTCCTCCGCGGCTTCGGCCTGCCAGCAAGCGGCTTTCTCCGCTCTTTTCTTGACTTTTACCATCTCCAACCTCACCACCTCACGCCGAAAACGGTGGTGCTGCTCTCCTCCTTTGTCACCCTCTGTGAGGGGTACCTCGGTGTCTTGCCCACGCTTGAGCTGTGGGGGGAGCTCTTCTACCTCAAGCTCGGCACCGCCGTCAAAGGCGAGGCGGCCCAGTGCGGGGCCTGCGTGGCGGTGCGGCGCACCGGCTCTGGGATCCGCTTCCCGGCCATCGCTCTGCTGGAGTCAGCCAAACTCTGGCAGAAATCGTATTTCTACATCCGAAACATCCACGAGTCGAGGGACTACGTCAACTTGCCGGCTTATGCAGCCGGCCCACCGCTCAAGCCTCGGAGCAACTGGAAATTTTGGCCGAAGTTGCCGTCGGCCGCCATCACCACCGCCCTCACCCGGCTCCAAGAGAAGACGGAGTCGGAGGGCCTCAAGGCGTCGGATCTGCTGGCCGCCTTCGTCAAACGTTGGGTGCTGCCCTTCCAAGCCCGGCCTCATCTGATCACCAGCATGAGAGGCCACCGGGACCCATGCTGGATGTCCACCAAGGTGTTGCCGACTGTGGAGGTGGTCCGGCTCGTCAACTACTTCTCCGACTGCAAGCTCAACTTGGAGAGCTGGCAGTTCGGCAAAGAGCCGTATAGCCGCACCAATCCGCCGCCTCCGGTTAGTTCTGATTCTTTTTCTTTGCTTGTGCCAAGTTCTTCGCGCCGCCTGACCGCCATGCTATGATGCAGCGCTTCCAAGGCCAGACGGCAGTCGACACGCCGGATCCAGGCCATCGGTATATGGCGGACCGCACGGAGAGTGATGTGGACGACCCCGAGCTGGGGGCGGCCGCGTTGGAAGAGGATGATGCCGCTGGAGGCGGCGATGCGGCAGGCGGGGCCGCAGGTGGTGGCATAGGGGAATGGCCAGACGATGACGAGGAAGACGATGAGCCCCGCCGCGCCCCAGGCGCCGGCAGGACAGGCGCCGGCTCCTCTGCGGCGCCGGCTGGAGCACCTGGCGCGTCGAAGCGTCGTGCCGACGTCGGGATGTTCGGCAGCCGGCCGTCCAAGAAGGCCAAGTACGCGGTCGCCGCGACCAAGCGGCAAGAGGCCGCGAAGGCGGCCGCCATCCGAAAGGGCCCGAAGCGTCCGATGGTGTCCGCGTAAGTATTTTGGCCGCTTTTCGTCTTGATCCTTTCTGTCTTGGTTTTTCCTTTCCAAACTTCTTATCTTCGCTTGTCGTGCTATGTAGGGCTCCGCTTTCTGTGTTGCGGGCCCCGTCCGCCTCGGTGATTGGCTCGACAGGCGGCCCCGAAGATGCCCGCCGCGTGGACCCGGCCGCCGCCCTTCGGGAGGCGACGGAGAGGAATGCGTGAGAGGCACAGCAGGAGCGGGACACCGTGGCTCAGGCAGAGGCAGAAGCAGCAGACGCGGCGTGGGCGGAGGCTGACACAGCGGCCAAGGCGCAGGCCGACGCAGCGGCCAAGGAGCAGGCGGATGCGGCGGCCAAGGCGCGGACGGAGGAGCCGGAGCGCAGCGGAGCTCCGAAGGCCACCAATCTGCAGCAAACGGAGCCTCCAGTGGTGGAGGGCCAGGCGCCGACCGGAGGAGCTGGGGCCGACCAGACGGTGCTGGAGAGGGGAAGGGCTGATCCCATCATCCCGGAGATGGACGTGCCTCTACGCGCGTCAACTGCTGGCGAGCAAGGCAGCCGGCCCGAAGCGCCAGAGGTGCCGCCATCTAGCGTTGAGCTGGTGGTGAGCCGTGCGGTGGCGACCCGCATCCCTGCGCGCCAGTGCCCAGCGCGGGCGGTCTCCGCACCGAGGCCGATGGAAGTTGGGGCTGCGAGCTCGTCGAAACCCGACGCCGAGGCCACCAGCACCGCTCCGCCTGATTGGACGTCAGGGACCGGCTCGGGTGTCCTCAACGTTGCGGTGCAGGACGTCCTTGACTCATTCAAGGCCCATGGCGCCACCCTCCTATAGGCGGGGAAAGAACTGACGGCGATGCAGGCAACTGTCCGGGTACGTGCTTGAGTTTTCCTTTTTGCTTTTTGCGGTCTTCAGTGGGGGCGCGCAAGCGCACCCACTGGGTGTAGCCCCCGAGTTCCGAGCCGGCTGCTGAGCAGGCGGGTTGGAACTTCAAGGCGTATGTTGAAGTGTTGCTCTTCTTGCAGAACTATCACAATCTGCGCGCAGCCGCCTTCAACACCCAGAACAGGCTGCTGGCCAAGCGGACTGCCGACCTGAACGAGAGTCGAGGTGAGTACGGCCGTCTTTCCGCGTCCGCTGGGTGTAGCCCCCGGGATTCGGGCCGACTGCTGAGCAGTCGGGCCGGATCTTCCGGGAACTTCTTGTTTTTGGTTGACGCTGATGTTTCTTTCTTGTCTTGGAAGGGGCCGCCGCTGGGCTGCGGGCACGCGTGGGCGAGCTTGAGACCGAGCTCCGTGCCAAGGAGCAGGAGCGCAGCCAAGCCACCAAGGAGTGCAACCGGCTTGCGAAGGAGCTGGCGGACCAGGTGGAGAAGCACAAGGCGGAGGTCCGGCAGCTAAAGGACGGGGAAACGCTCCTCAAGGCCGAGTTCGAGACTCAGCACTCGGACTGGGTCGAGAGGGAAAAGTTGCTGTCGGACGGCTATGGAGTGATTGAGGACATGGTTGAAGGTAACGTCCTTTCTTCTTCGTTGCTTAGTCGCCGACTGCTTCGGGGGGCTGGCTTCTAAATTCTTGGTTTTCTTTTGGACAGAATTTCTTCCCGGTCGCTCCGTCGCCATCTGCCAGGCCATCAAGGCGCGACGCGAACAGCGGAGGAGGATGGGTGCCGACATTCCGCCGAATGCACCCCGCAACCTGGGCGAGCAGCTTTTGGCCATCAAGATGCGCCTTGAGCCAGCGCGCCGTCTGCTTCACCGTCCTCAGCGTGCCGGGTCACAGGTCCTGGCCGTGCTCTGGCCAGATGCTCAGGTTCCTCGCACTCCCAGTCGGACTGCCGACTGGCTAGAGGTGGCGGTCGAACGGTTTGAGGCCTGGAAGGGCACTGCGGCTCGAGCGGGTACTCAGACGGTGCTGGAGTTCGTCAAGGCCTGGTACCCGGGGGTGGAGCTGGCCCAGCTGGCCACCTTCCGTCAGGAGGCCAGACCCGAGCTGGGTGCGGTGTGCGACGAGCTAGTCAATCGCGTAGCGACCCTTGCCGAGTACGCTGACACCGCCGTCTTTATCCCGGAGTGGGATGAGGACGGCGCTGAGGTGCCGCCTTCCTGGTTCGGGCTGGACCCGGCGGAGGGGGAGGACTCGGCGAAGGAGATCGCTTCCAGCAATGAAGGCGAGGATGATGAAGACGAGGAAGGCGAGGGCGTCGCACCGGATGGCGGAGCGACCAGCCAGTCTCAGCCCGATCGGGCTTCGACCAGCGAGCTGTGGGAGACCGTGTCGACTGCCGCCGACGCCGACCAAGCCAAGACCCGCCAGTCGGACGCTCCACCAGCCGGCGCCTCTGCATCCACCGACCTGTCCACGCCGCCTGCAACGCCCTTGGCCTAGGCGGCCGCTTATCTTTCAAGTTTTTTCTGTCTTATGCTTTGAACAAACAAGTTAATTGCGCGCAGTTTCACCCGCTGGGGGTGTAATTCAAACTCCGTTGAATGCTTGGCCACGGGCCTTTTGCTATGTAAATAATTTAATTCACACATGCTTGTGCTCTTGCCGGGTTCCAGCTTGGTTTTGCTTTTTGCTGTGTTTGGCTTTTTCCTTTGCCGCCTTCCTTTGGCTGCCGCCCTACCAGCGGAACAGCCGCTCTGCGGTCTGTGGCTGGGGCAGGGACTTGGCCGTTTAGGATAGGCAAGTTACTTCAGCCGTCTAGAGTGTAGCTAGTCAAGTTAGAAGCCGGTCGGCCGGCTGCTGGGCAGCCGGACGGATGAGGCGAGTAGCCGGCTTGGCCTATAATGGTGTTCTTCCTTAGTCGTTTTTCGTGTGGACATCATTTTCTGCCTTTAGCTCTTGCCAGCCGGATAGTCGCTCTGCGAGCTGCGGCTTTAGGCAAAAGAGGGCTTAGATGTCGGCACACTACTTGGCCGACTGCGGGTGGTGCCAGCTTAGGTCAAGGCGGCGAGCCCCCGGGCCGGCTGACCGGACCCGGTGCAGGGCGAAAGAATGAAATAATACATTCATAGGCAAGCTTATCATATAGATAAAAGGGTAGTCCCCGAGTGTGCTTTGGGGGACCTGTTGTCTTTGCTTAATGCAAAAGGTAGCGTGGTACATACACTGCATCAACTGTAAAATGGGCGGAGAAGATTTGCGTTCCATGGGCGCTCCGTCTCCTTGCCGGAATCGTCCCTCTTGCGTGCCCTGGGCTTTTGTGCGTCGATGAGGTAGTAGGAGTCGTTGCCCAGGGCCTTGCTGATGATGAAAGGCCCCTCCCAAGGGGCCGCGAGCTTGTGCTGGCCGGCTGTTCGCTGGATCAGCCGGAGCACAAGGTCCCCTTCAAGGAACGCACGCGGCTTGACCTTCCGGCTGTGGTAGCGGCGTAGGCTCTGCTGGTAGATGGCGGACCGGCTGAGTGCCAACAGCCGGGCCTCTTCCAGCAGATCGACGCTGTCTTCTCGCGTCTCCTTTGCTTCTGCCTCTGTGTACATGGTGACGCGAGGTGAGTCGAACTCGATGTCAGTGGGGATGACGGCCTTGGCCCCGTACACGAGGAAGAAGGGAGTGAAGCCGGTTGCTTTGTTGGGCGTAGTCCGAAGACTCCAAAGGACGGGCGGCAGCTCCTCGATCCAGCAGCCGGCCGAGCGCTCCAGCGGCTCGACTAGTCGGGGCTTGATGCCGGACAGGATGAGGCCGTTTGCTCGCTACACCTGGCCGTTTGACTGCAGATGGGCAACGAACGCTAAGTCCAGTCGGATGCCCTGCGTCGCGCAGAAACAGGCCAAGGCGCCTTTGGCGAAGTTTGTGCTGTTGTCGGTGATGATGCTGTGCGGAATGCCGTATTGGACGGTGATGTCCGCAATGAATGTGACAGCAGTCGGACCATTCAGTTTCTTGATTGGCTTTGCTTCGATCCACTTCATGAACTTATCCACAGCGACCAGCAGATGGGTCATGCCGCCGTGTGCTGTTTTGAATGGGCCCACCATGTCCAATCCCCAGACGGCAAACGGCCAAGTGATGGTGATGGCCTTGAGTGCAGAGGCCGGCAGGTGTTGCTTCGAGCTGAAGCGCTGACATCCCTTGCACTTGCGGACCAACTCCTTGGTGTCGTCCAAAGCAGTCGGCCAGAAGAATCCATGGCGGAAAGCTTTGGCAATAAGGGATCTGGAGGCGGCGTGGTGGCTGCACTCGCCTTGATGAATATCTCTGAGGATTGCCATGCCCTTCTCCGGCTCCACGCAGCGCTGGAAGACACCAGTCACACTACACCTGACAAGCTCTCCGTTGACTATTGTGTAGGCTGGCGCCCGGCGTTGCACCTGCCGGGCCAAGACCTCGTCGGCTGGTAGCTCTCGCCTCACCAGGAAGTTGAGGATGGGCTGCGCCCAAGATGGTGCTTCTACCACTGTCATGACAGCAACTGGTACCAAGGCAGTCGGGTTGGGAGGCGGCGGGTCGAAGCCGGCCGCTGCTTGCTGCATCGTTGAAGTCCCCGGGCCGGCTGCTGCAGTCCCCGGGCCGGGTTCTGAAGTCCCCGGTACGGGTTCGAATGCTGCAGCCCCCGGGCTGCCTGTCGAAGTCCTCGGGCCGACTGCTGAAGTCCCCGAGCCGGATCCGACTGCTTCGGGGTCAGCCGGCACGAAGATGGACTCTGATTCCGGCGAAGGCTTGATAGACGCCTTGCGCAGGCACTGGAGTGAGACGCCGGCTGGTATGGCTTGCCGGGTGGAGCCGATTCGGGCCAGGGCGTCGGCTGGCTCGTTGTCGGCCCTTGGCACATGAAGGAACTCGCACCCGTCGAAGTGCCCGCTGATCTGCTGGATAAAGAAGCGGTAGCTTGCCATGTTTGCATCCTTGGCGTCCCAGTCGCCAGATGACTACTGGACCACCAAGTCCGAGTCGCCGTAACACAGAATCCGGCGGATGTCAATCTCCTTGGCTTGCCGGAGTCCGTGTATGTGCGCCTCGTACTCGGCCACGTTATTGGAGGCGGCAAAGTGAATCTGCAGTGTGTACTTGAGCTTGTCGCCTTTGGGAGAGGTGAGGACGATGCCGGCTCCCAAATCGGCGCGCATCTTTGAGCCGTCAAAGTGCATCCGCCAATGAGTGGAATTCGGCATTGGCGGCAAATACTGGGTCTCGGCCCAGTCGACTAGGAAGTCGGCCTGCGCTTGGGACTTGATGGCGGTGCGGGGCTGGTAGAGGATGGTGTGTGGAGCCAGCTCAATGGCCCACTTCGCCACCCGGCCTGATGCATCTCTGTTGCCTATGATCTCAGCAAGGGGGGCGGTGCAGACGACCATGATGGTGTGCTCCTGGAAATACTGCTTCAGCTTCTTGGCGGCAAAGTACACGCCGTAGCACATCTTCTGGTAGTGGGGGTAGTTCTGCTTGGAGGCGGACAGCACCTCACTCAGATAGTATACTGGCCTGTGGACTGGCTGGGCCTTGTCGTCTTCTGGGCGCTCGACCACGATCACGGTGCTGACCACCCGGCTTGTGGCGGCGATGTAGAGGAACATGGGTTCTTTAGCAGTCGGAGCAGCCAAAACAGGCGGTGTGGACAGCATCCGCTTAAGCTGGAGGAAAGCCTCATCCGCCTAGTCGTTCCATTCAAAGCAGGTGGTCTTCTTCATCAGCTGGTACAGTGGGAGGGCCTATTTGCCCAGCCGACTGATGAACCGGTTGAGTGATGCCAAGCACCCGGTGAACTTCTGAATGTCCCGCAGCCAGGTTGGCCTTTCCATCCGTTCGATGGCCTTGATCTTCACGGGGTTGCACTCGATCCCACGCTTAGAGACAAGGAAGCCAAGGAGCTGGCCGGCTGGTACTCTGAAGACGCATTTCTCCAGGTTGAGCTTGATCTGAAAGCGGCGCAGGTTGTCAAATGTCTCCTTGAGGTCTTCCAGAAGGGTGCCGTGCTTCTCCGTCTTCACCACAATATCGTCTACATAGACGTGGGCATTTCTGCTGAGTTGCTTGAGGAGGCACTTCTGCATGCAACGCTGAAAAGTGGCGCCGGCATTTCTCAAGCCGAACGTCATGGTCAGGTAACAGAAGGCTCGGAATGGTGTGATGAAGGCGGTCTTCAGCCGATCGGCCGGGTTCAGCTTGATCTGGTGGTAGCCGGAGTAGGCGTCCAGGAAAGACAGCAGCTCGCATCCGGCTGTGGAGTCGATCACTTGATCTATCTCGGGCAAGGCAAAAGGGTCCTTGGGGCAGGCTTTATTGAGGCTAGTGTAGTCGATACACATGCGCCACTTGTTGTTCTTTTTCAAAACGGGACTGGGTTGGCAAGCCAGTCCGGGTAGAATACTTCCATGATGAAGCCGGCTGCCAGAAGCCAGGCGATCTCTTCACCAACAATCCCTCTCTTCTCTTCTGACAGGCGGCGAAGGGGTTGCTTGACCGGTTTAGCATCCGGTCTCACATGTAGCTTGTGCTCGGCGAAATCCGTCGGAACACCCGGCATGTCTTTGGGAGACCATGCGAAGATGTCCCGATTCTCACGGAGGAAATCAACGAGCTCGCTTTCCTATTTGCTGTCGAGGTTTGACCCCACGACAGCAAATCTCTCCGGGTGCGCCGGATCCAAGGCAATCTTCTTGGTTTCCTTGGCCGGCTGGAAGGAGCCCTGGGTGTCCGCGTCCTTGGGGTCAGATGGCATGTCCGGCTGCTTGCTGGCCATGGCTACCACCTGGGCAAGGAGGCGCTTCTCTTCAGCGATGACGAGGGACTCGGCCAGCTGGCTGCTGGCGGTGACACATGAGAGCGACTTCTGGTAGTCGTCGGCAATGGTGATGATTCCCTTGGGGCCCGGCATCTTCATCCTCAGGTAGGCGTAATGCGGCACCGCCATGAACTTGGCTAGGGCAGGCCGGCCCAAGAGCGCGTGGTAGGGGCTATCCAAGTTGACTACCTCGAACTAGATTGGCTCGCGGCGGAAGTGGGTCTTGTCGCCGAACAGGACATCAATCTTGATCTTGCCGATTGGAGTGCAGGAAAGCCCAGGGACTATGCCATGGAACACGGTTCGGCTGGGCAGGAGTTGCTTTTCCTTGATGCCCAGCTTCTCCATGGTGTCGTGGTACAGGATGTTGATGCTGCTGCCGCCGTCTATCAGGATCCAGGAGAAGCGGCAACCTCGCCTCTCTGTTGAGAAGGTGGAGTCCAGCACCATCGCATAAGCACCTGGCGATGGCATCTCGGCTGGGTGGTCTTCACGGCTCCAACTAATGGGCCTCTCGGACCAGTGCATGAATGGGGGGACCTCTGAGGCGACAGCGTTGACCTCACGGTGCTGCTGCCGCCGATTGTGCTTGTCGTCGGCTTGGCTGGTGAAGACGATGTATGTGGCATTGGGCTCGGGGAACTCGTCTTGGAGCATGCCGACTGGACGGGCCGTTGGCTGCTGAGGAGGCGAAAACGGTGGGCCGGTAGGCGGAGGCGGCAGGCCTTCGCCCTTGGCAATTTGGGTGAGCCAGTGGCATTTCCGAGTGGTGTGGTTGGACGGCCTCGCGCCGCTGTGGAACTTGCACGGGGCATCGAGTGCTTGCTCGAAGGAGAAAGCGGGCAACCAAGCGGCCTTGCCGCCCTTCTGATGTTTGGGACCGGATTGCCCTTCTGGCTGCTGGTCTTCGACTATTGCCACCTGCCGGCTGCTGGAAGCCGGCTGCTGGGCCTTGCGTTTGTTGTTGTTTGGATGTTGGCGCCGGTTTGTGTCACCAGCCGGCGTGTGAGGAGCCGGCGGGAGCATCTTCCCGGACGCGTCCACTCGAATCTCCGACTTCATGGAGGAGTCGGCGGTGGCGTACTTGTCGGCCACGACCAGGAGCTCGTCCAGTGTAGCTGGCTCGTCGCACAAGAGCTTGTGCTTGAGCAAGGTGCCCTCTCTGCACCTGGTGGTGAAGTACTCGATGGCCTGCACCTCATGCACCCCTTCGCAGGAGTTGCGCAACTCGGCCCAGCGCGTCAGGTAGTCACGGGTGGACTCGGTTGGGCCCTGAACGCACATGGAGAGTTGGCGTGGCTTGGGGGCCGCTTGTAGGTGCTGGTGAAGTTGCGAATGAAGACATCGGCGAAGTCAAGCCAGTTGTTGACGCTGTACGGCTTGAGGCTGTTCAGCCATGTCCGGGCCATGCCCTGGAGCATGAGCGGAACGTACTTCATGGCAACGCGCTTGTTGCCGTTTGCTATGCTGACGGCCGTGGAGTAGTCGACCAACCAGTCCTCTGGCTTCATGGAGCCGTTGTACTTGGGAGTATCTCGGGGAAGCGAGAACCCTTTGGGGAAGGGCTCGTCGCGAATGCGGGGGCCAAAGCAGGCCGGGCCGAGTGCATCTTCTTCTTCTACGGCCAGGGACCGAGCAAGCCGCTTGATCCGGTGGCGCGCGTCGTTCTCTCCGACTCCTTCACGGGGGCCAAGCCGGCCTCCAAGAGTCGGGTGGTCCATAGGCGGTGGAGAGGCCAGCCTCTCCCTACGAGGAGGAGGCGAACACTCGTCCCGCCGGTGCTCCACTCGTGGGCGGCCGTCATGGCTGCACACAACCGTAAGGCGAGTGCGTCCGGCTGCGGCTAGCAGCCGGCTCTGGGTCTTGCTGACCGCAGTCCCCACCTGCTGGGGACCGGGAGGTCGCTCCATGCTCACGGCGGGGGGGGGGGTGGTCCTCGGCTTGCTTGCCGGCTGTCATCGCGCGATGCCGCGCGTCTTGCTGCAGGGTCGCAGCGTCAAGGAGCTCCTGGAGGCATGCCATCTGGCTGCGATGCTCGTCGCCCTCCAGGTCATCCAGCTCATCTGCTGCCGCCTGGACGGCGCGCAGGTTCTCCATGGGAGTGGCATAGACTGGGCATCCGAGTCCCAGCATGCTGGCTATGGCCGCGCCGCGTTGCCGAACGGCGCCGGCTCGGCTGGGTTCGGCAGCAGCCGGCGTGCCGCTTGCTATGCGGCCGATCTCGCGCTGGCAGGCCTCAGCGCGGCACCTTATGGCCACCATCTTGTTGGCGCTTTCAAGGAGCGAGAAACGGAATGCCTCTAGTGTCGCCCCATCAGCGTTAGCAGCCACTGGGGTGGCCAGGCCCTGCATGGCCGCTCACAGCGGGTCCTGGGCCGCCCCTGCGGAATCGTCGCCGTGGCCAGTGACCAGCACCTCGGCGATGGTGCTGGCATCGGTGTCGCTGGCGATAAGGGGGAGCGGATCATCGATGACCACCACGTCGGTGGGGAATCCATTGGTGGAGGCCGCGTCAGAGTCGATGAGCATCGCGACGGGCTCGATGGAGGGGTCGGTGGAGCCGACGGACTCCGCGTCGGGGGCCGGCTCGTTGGTGATGTCGAGCTTGCCGAAGAGGTCGACGAGGCAGCTCGCAGGGGACGCCGCTCCTGCGCCGGGAGCGGGCTCGTCGGAGAGGCTGGCCTGGTCGAGGAGGTCGGCAAGGCAGCTTGTGGGGCAGGCCGCCCCTGCGCCAAGCGGCGTGCCGATGCATGCGCCAACGGGCGTGCCGGACTGCCTGATCAGGCCAGGCGCGAAGTGCTCGTCGGAGCGGAAGATGGTTCCCGTCCAGAACATGTTTCCGGCCGACGGTGCGCTTAGCCCCACGGTGGGCGCCAAATGTCGGGGTAATCTCGCGACATATGACAGGGGGTGGCTTATCATGGATGGGGACAGGAGTACGTCGTCGGGCCGTGGAAGCGGGAGTGAGCGAGATCTCGAACGAACACGAGTCTTACCCAGGTTCGGGGCTCTCCGAGGAGATAACACCCCTAGTCCTGCTCTGCGGGGTCTCTGCATGATGACTATGATCAATCTCATAGCTACAAGCTTGCTCCTTGAGCTGTTCGCTAGAGGAAGGAGAAAGGCAAGGCTAGCCCAGGTGCTTCTCTAGCTATTTGTGTGTGTAATGGCGTGGGGGATCCTCTCCACCCTTTGCATGGGCTAACCCAAGGGGTTTATATAGGCCTACCCCCCAGGGGTACAATGGTAATTGAGCCGGGTGTAGGACCCGGATGTCAGCGTCTATGGGCGCCGGGTTCTCCTCCGGCTGCTAGGGCCCGCCGCTTGGTGGGTCCCGCCGGCTGCCGAGGATTCGGCCGACAGGTGGGGCCCGCCGCCTGCGGGCCACGCTGATTGCATTTTGCTGTAGCCTCGCCCTTGATGACGAGGGCTTCGTCAGGGGAGGCATGGCTACAGTCCACCACCTGGCGGGCGCTCACTGTAACCACACCCCGTCTCATCGGAGTAACGGCGCATTGACTCCGAGTGGAGGGAGAGACCGGCTGCTAGAAGCTGGTCTGTCGCTGAGGCCGCCTTCTTGAGGTGCGCCGTCTTCCGGTTACTCATGGATGGGTAGGGCCCGCCGCCTGCGGGCCGTACCGACCGCCCGTTGTGGGAGCATAGTCCTGCTGTCGAGGGCTGTGTCACGGGCCGCGTGGCTACAGTGCCGTGCCTGGCAGAGGGGTGTCCGCTTGGTCAGCCCGCCCTGTAGCCACGCCCCGCCGGGATTTGGGGGTACGGGTGGCCCTGTAGCCACGCCCCATCTTATCGTATTGAATGGGCGCAGACTCCGAGGGGAGGAGGGGCCGTTTGCTAGGACCCGGCTTCCCCCGAAGCCGCCTTCTGAGGGTACACCGCCATCTGGGAGTCGGCCTCTTGGGCCAGCCGGCCCAAGGGAGCCGGCCACACTCCCGGGAGGCGCAAGGGGCTTGGCTTGCCCTGTTGTCTTGAAATGCTATGGGTTGTTGGTGAGGCTAACCCGTGGTCAATCCCTCCGACAATTACTCCACACATCGACCGCTATCCAGCATGCATCTAGAGTATTAAGTTCATAAAGAATGGAGTAACACCTTAAGCAAGATGACATGATGTAGACAAAGTAAATTCAATCAATATGAATAAATAGCATCATTTTCCCCATGATGGCAACAATACAAATACGTGTCTTGTCCCTTTCTATCACTAGGATATAGAGCACCGCAAGATTGAACCCATTACAAAGCACCTCTCCCATTGCAAGATAAATCTATCTAGTTGGCCAAACCAAACGGATAGATCGGAGAGAAATACAAAGTTATAATAATCATACATAAAAGAGTTTAGAGAAGACTTAAATAATATTCATGGATAATCTGATCATAAACCCACAATTCATCGGATGCCAACAAACACACCGCAAAAGAAGATTAAATCGAATATATCTCCAAGAACATCGAGGAGAACATTGCATTGAAGATCAGAGAGAGAGAAGAAGCCATCTAGCTACTAGCTATGGACCCGTAGGTCTGTGGTAAACTACTCACACATCATCGGAAGGGCAGCAAGGTTGATGTAGAGGCCCTCCGTTATTGATTCCCTCTCTGGCAGAGTACCGAAAAAGGTCTCCAGATGGGATCTCCGAAGAACAGGAACCTGCGGCCGCGGAAAAAGTATTTTGGGTGGCTCTCTTGTTGTTTCTCGGTTTTAGAGAATTTATAGAGTTGGAATTAGGTCAAACGAAGCCAAGGGGGGCACAAAGGTACTTGGGCACGCCTACCCCCTAGGCGAGCCCAAGTGCCTTGTGGCCTATCGTTGCATGTATGGTCTCCTCCTGAAGCTTCTAGGGTCTCTTCTGTCCAGAAAAAAATCATCAAAAAGTTTCGTGGCATTTGGACTTCGTTTGGTACTGATTTTCTAGAAAACCAAAAACAGGCCAAAAAAACAGCAACTGGCACTTGGCACTAAGTTAATAGGTTAATCCCAAAAAGATATATGATTGCATATAATTGCATATAAAATATCCAAGATTGATACTATAATAGCATGGAACAATCAAAAGTTATAGATATGTTGGAGACGTATCAAGCATCCCCAAGCTTAATTCCTGCTCGTCCTCAAGTAGGTAAATGATAAAAAGAGAATTTTTGATGTTGAATGCTCCCTAACATGTTCATCATTTAATCTTTATTTTATGGCATGAATATTTAGATCCGAATGATTCAAAGCAATAGTCTATAATCTGACATAAAAACATCAATACTCAGGCATACCAACAAATAATCATGCCTTTCAAAATATCAATGCTAAAGAACGCTATCCCTACAAAATCATATAGCCTTGTCATGCTCCATATTCTCAACACAAAGTATTTATCATGCACAACCCCGATGACAAGCTGAGCAATTGGTTCATACTTTTTTAATGCGCTTCAGCTTTTTCAACCCCCACGCAATACATGAGCGCAAGCCATGGATATAGCACTATAGAGTACGGTCGTAGAGAGTAATATGGAGAAGACAAAAAAGGAGAAAGTCTCACATCGACGAGGCTAATATACGGGCTATAGAGATGCCCGTCAATTGATGTCAATGCAAGGAGTAGGGATTGCAATGCAACAGATGCACTAAGAGCTATAAGTGTATGAAAGCTCAAAAAGAAAATTAAGTGGGTGTGCATCCAACTTGCTTGCTCAGGAAGACCTCGGGCATTTGAGGAAGCCCATCATTGGAAAATACAAGCCAAGTTCTATAATGAAAAATTCCCACTGGTTATATGAAAGTGAATCCATAGGAGACTCCCTATATGAAAAACATGTTGCTACTTTGAAGCACAAGTGTGGAAAAAGATGGTAACATTTCCCTTTCTCTCTTTTTCTCTCATTATTTTTTTGTTGGGCTCTTTTTGGCCTTTTTTCTGGGATCTTTTTGGCCTTTTTTGTTCCTCACTTGGGACAATCTTATCATATATTTACTAATTGGAGGCACCTTTCATGATCTCTCATTAATCCACATCATCAAAATTAATTAAACCGTTAGATTGTAAAATTTACGACTAGGATAAAAGGAAAAGTTGTGTAACGTAGATGATGCCTTCCTATAGAAAAACACATCTGACACGTCTAAGTCCAACATTATTGAAAAAAAGCAAGGAAAGCCTCATGTACGGAAAAACAAGGAAAGCCTCATGTACAAAATAAAAGGAAAGCCTTGCATAAAAAAATCCTATATAGAAAAACGAATCTCACAAACAAGGAAAGCTTTTTTTAGGGGATAAACAAGGAAAGCTTGATGTACAAAATAAAAGGAAATCCTCATGTATTAAAAAGGCAAGTCTCCACGCATCTGACACGTCTAGGTCCAACATTAGTGAAAAAACAAGGAAAGCCTCACATGCAAAATAAAAGGAAAGCCTTGCGTAAAAAAAATAGTATAGGAAAACGAATCTGACACGTCCAAGTCCAACGATAGTGAAAAAACAACAAGGAAAGCTTTTTTTAGGGGACAAACAAGGAAAGCTTGACGTACAAAATAAACGAAAATCCTCACATAAAAAAAAGTAAGTCTCCACCCGTTCAAACAAATTAAGAAGGAAAGCCCCCGTTAGAAATTTCATGACCTCTCATTAATTTACCTCATCAACATTAATTAATACCCCTACAAAAAAATCAAAATTAGTTAATATGTTAGATTGTCTCACGTAAAATTTAAGATCAGGATAGAAGAAAATTTGCATAGCGCAGATTATCATGTTCGGTAGAAAGACGCATTCATGTCCGACGTAACTGAAACAAAAAAGTCTCATGTAAAAACAAAAAAAAAACAAGTAAATCCTCACGTAAAAAAAACAAGGAAAGTCTACGCCGTACCCATAGATTAAGAAGGAAAGCCCCCGTTAAAACCTCCCACACTATAATGGGTATAAAAAATCCACCATCCGATGATTGCCTGTGAAATAAAAATAAGCCTCCATCAATCAAATATTCTTCCAATTAAAATCTCCGTGGACTCCTCCATATGATCGTTGCCTCCTTCTCTGCTTCGAACCTCCTGTCCTACCTATGGTCGGCGATGCGTGGAGTTGGTCGAGATTGGCTGCTAGATGACACTGGCTGCATGCGGCAAGGAAAGACTTGCATCGAGTAAAGACTAATTGGTATAATCTACGAGATGAAGAACCTAGAAAGTCGGATCAGAAGTAAGTTAGATGTTATTTTCATTATTTTATTATGAGGAATCAGGCAATCAGATTATAGTTTTGAT
Organism: Thinopyrum elongatum; assembly: GCA_011799875.1. Classification (NCBI taxonomy): domain Eukaryota; kingdom Viridiplantae; phylum Streptophyta; class Magnoliopsida; order Poales; family Poaceae; genus Thinopyrum; species Thinopyrum elongatum. Next base: position 466,938,290 of record CM022301.1, on the reverse strand, counting down.
TTTCTGGGCTGGACACGTTGGGTCACTTAATTTATGAATAACTTTTCATTGACGAATTTTGTGTGTGCAGATAAAGCAAATGGGCAGCTGATCAGTGTCCCCAATAATGAGTAATCTATCACATCATGCTTCCGATATATACTTTGTAGTACTACTATTTTATGGGTGTCCTACATAAAAGGAAATGTAAGAGACAACATTACAAACTTTTTTTCCATTATATTGGAAAACAAAGGATATTCATGTGATCAAAGAAAATTCATATCTATTTTGCACCTCCATAACTTCTTTTTTCAAATTTAATTCCAGTTAGAATTTGTATTGATTTCCTTACTACTCCTAATAAACAATCTCAACAAGGGAGCATGCGTTCTGCAGGGGGAGACCAATCATCCTTGATAATTAATTGTCAAGATCGGATGTGGATGAGTGCTTCTTGCATGACAAACATAAATAACATTAGATGGGGCGGCTCGCCGAGCTACTCCTATACACTGTCGGGCGCTGGCTGCAGCCAATGTCGCCAGATGCAAGGTAGCGGTGTCACGCAAGTTTAGTCGAGATGCTAAATCAACATAGTCGCCGTTGATTATTAGTATTATGCACACACATAATATTGTTCTCTGGACGGATATACTACTTTGGCTAACATGCATGCTTGCGGTTGATGAATTACATGTGGATTCACATGATTCTTGGTACGTGCACATTGTTAATGCATATTATTTGCGTATATAGTACATCTATGCATGTCTTTGTTTTGGCCTTATAAGTAAGAGATATAGCTAATAAAATATCTTTTAATACGCGCAAATTTCTACAGTAACCAAACAATGTGGATGCCATGGACCACAAAGATATCATATAAATGAAGGATTATGTATGAGATATACATATGTGTATTAGGGATAAAAAGTACTATAAACATTCAGGAATATTAATCATAAAAGAAATTCTTTAAGATTTTTTTAATACGAACAAAAGCATGAAATCCGAATAATTCATAACAACTTATTAATGTTTTGTCCAACATTTCTAATTCGTGCCAACTTTGACATATTTAATATTAAATGTGCTAGCCCGTGCAGATGTACGGGTTGATGACTAGTACTCTTATAATGAATAATGATGATCATCACACTTCTATTTACTTACAACTCAAAATTACAACTCGATACTAGAACAAAATATGACTCTATATGAATGCCTCTGGCGGTGTACCAGGATGTGCAATGATCTAGCATAACATGTATAAAAAATGATGAACGGTGGCTGACCCAAAAATACTATGTCAGTTATATGATCATGCAAACCAATATGACAATGATGATGTGTGTCATAATAACGGAACGGTGGAAGTTGCATGGCAATATATCTCGGAATGGCTATGGAAATGCCATAATAGGTACGTATGTTGGCTGTTTTGAGAAAGATATAAGGAGGTTTATGTGTGATAGAGTGTATCATATCACGGGGTTTGGATGCACCAGTGAAGTTTGCACCACATCACGAGGTGAGAAAGGGCAATGCACGGTACCGAAGAGGCTAGCAAATTGTGGAAAGGTGAGAGTGCGTATAATCCATGGACTCACATTAGTCATAAAGAACTCACATACTTATTGCGAAAGTTATTAGCCCTCGAAGAAAAGTACTACTACACATGCCCCTAGGGGGATAGATTGGTAGGAAAAGACCATCGCTCGTCCCCGACCGCCACTCATAAGGAAGACAATCAATAATAAATCATGCTCCAACTTCCTAGCATAACAAGAGACTATACGTGCATGCTTCGGGAATCACAAACCTTAACACCAATATTCTTACTAAACCACAATCATTCACTAGTACCTCCCACTTATTACCATCTTTATATCGCAAAACTATTGCAAGGAATGAAACTTATCATATTCAGTGATCTACATGAAAGTTTTTATTATATCCCTCTTGAATACCTATCATATTAGGACCAATTTCATAACTTGTGCATATTGCCATTACTATTATGAAACTCTCAAAATGATATAAGTGAAGCATTACACTGCAACTATTTTTAAAAAATATAACCACCACCATGCTCTAAAAGATATAAGTGAAGTATTAGAGCAACTGCCTAGCTCAAAAGATATAAGTGAAGCACATAGAGTATTCTAACAAATCATGAATAATGTGTGTCCCGCTCAAAAAGGTGTGCCCAGCAAAGATGATTGTGGCAAAGTAAAAAGCAAACAAAGCAAAGACTTAGATAATACATGACGCTCCAAGCAAAACTCATATCATGTGATGAATAAAAATATAGCTCCAAGTAATTTACCGATGGTTGGTAGAAGAAAGAGGGGATGCCATCTGGGGCATCCCCAAGCTTGGAGTCTTGGGTGTCCTTGAATATTACCTTGGGGTGCCTTGGGCATCCCCAAGCTTAGGGTCTTGCCACTCCTTATTCCTTCATCCATCGCTATCTCACTCAAAACATGAAAACTTCAGTACACAGAACTCAACAGAAAACTCGTGAGATCCGTTAGTATAACAAGCAAATCATAAACTTTAGGTGCTGTTGTAAAACCATTCATATTTTATTATTGCATAATACCTACTGTATTATAATTTCACCATGACTTATACCCCCCGTTACAGTCCATAGATTCATTAAAACAAGCAAATAATGCAACGAAAATAGAATCTGTCAAAAACAGAACAGTCTGTAATAATCTGGCTAAGCACAATACTTTTGTAACTCCAAAAATTCTGAAAAATTAGGACAACGTGGGAAATTTGTATATCAATCATGTTTAAAAATCCAGAATTTATCATGTTCCAGTGAATTTAAAAAATTATGTTACTTGGTGCAAAAGTTTCTGTTTTCTCACAGAACCAAAGCAACTATCATCCAAATCATCCCAAAGGCTTTACTTGGCACAAACACTAATTTAAACACAAAAACAAAACCATAACAGTAGCATAATTATGTGCACGCAAAAAAAAAAAGAAACAATAAAAATAAATATAACTATTGGGTTGCCTCCCAACAATCGCTATTGTTTTACGACCCTAGCTAGGCGTAATGCATAGTTTTGAGTGTTGTCATCCTTAGTTTTTTCATCACTGGGTACGTGTTCGTCGGGAGGATTTTCAAAGACAATGGTAAACACATCATTAACCACAATTTTAGCATTGTCAAAGCAAGCTTCCTCAAACCGTTGTTGGTTCCCCTTTACTATCCAAGAATATTGTTGATTAATACCATTGAAAACTTGTTTGATAATATGTATGGGAGGAACTTCCTTTTTCATATTTTCATCAAAAGTATGATTATCATGGAACGAATACCTCAAAAGATAATCTTCATCATATAGGATTTCATCTATAACAGGGCGTTCATGGCTCATATTGTAAAAATCAAAGATCTCTTAAGCCTCACGTACTATATAATCAAATTCATTCATGAGGACAAGAGTAGCTATCTGTTTAGCCCTAGGGTTATTTATAACAGGTAATTCATAGAATAATCTCTGCAAAGTGGGGTGAGTACGCATAAATCTTCTCTCAAGTTTAAGAACAAGTGCTGAAATAGCTTCGGCGTAACTCTTAGGCCCTGTTTGTTTTGGCTTTTGCTTCTGCTTTTGCAGCTTTTCCACTTTGACCAAAAAGCCATAAAAGCTCCTAAATAGGTGCTTTTGGAGCTTTATGGATTTTGATGAATCAATATAATAATATTTGGCTCTAAAATCCATAAAATCTCTAAAAGCACCTATTTAGGAGCTTTTATGGCTTTTTGGCCAAAGTGGAAAAGTTGCAGAAGTAGAAGCAAAAGCCCAAACAAACAGGGCATTAGTTCTTTCTAGAATAGGAATGTCATCACAAACCAATGCCTCCGTGCAATTAAAGAATTCCTGAATAACACTTTTTCCTATGACGTTCCCACTTCCCGCAACAAAAATCTTAGAGTCCAAATTTGTGGGAATTTCAACTTTAGGGATTTTACCATCCTAACTTTTTTTGTTAACAATCTCAGACATGATGGCAACTTCGAGCAAGAAAACAAGCAAAAAGGCAAACAAAAATATTTTTATGTTTTTGTGAAAACGTTTTAGAAGTGGGGAAATGAAAATGAGAGGCGAATGGCAAATGAAAGTAAATGCAAGGAGATGAAAGTATATGTGATGGTACTTGATAGGTTTTGGTGATGTCTCCCTGGCAACGGCGCCAGAAATTCTTCCTGCTACTTGTGAGCTGCGTTGGGATTTCCTCGAAGAGGAGAAGATGATGCATTACAGTAGAGATAAGTGTTTCCCTCAGTTAATAACCAAGGTTATCAATCCAGTAGGAGAACCACGCAAGACCTCGTGAACAGCACCTACAACCAAAAGAACAAATACTTGCACCCAACGCGATCAAGGGGGTTGTTAAAACCCTTGGCGGTTAATTGCAAGGATCAAGTCTGATAATGATAGATAGATAAACAAAAACACAAAATAAAATAACGGTAAATAAATTGCGGCAAGGTATGTTTGGATTTTATATATGATAAATATAGACCCTGGGGCCATAGTTTTCACTAGAGGCTTCTCTCTCGAACAAAAAGCATGCGTTGGGTAAACAAATTACTATTAGGCAATTGATAGAAAAGCGTACAATTATGATGATATCCAGGGCAATGATCGTGTATATAGGCATCACGTCTGAGACAAGTAGACCAACTTCTGCCTGCATCTACTACTATTACTCCACACATCGACTGCTATCCAGCATGCATCTAGAGTATTAAGTTCATAAAGAACGGAGTAACGCCTTAAGCAAGATCACATGATGTAGACAAAGTAAATCCAGTCAATATGAATAAACCCCATCGTTTTCCCCTTAATAGCAACAATACAAATACATGTCTTGTCCCTTTCTGTCACTGGGATATAGAGCACTGAAGATTGAACCCATTACAAAGCACCTCTTCCCATTGCAAGATAAATCAATCTAGTTGGCCAAACCAAACGGATAGATCAGAGAGAAATACAATGCTATAATAATCATGCATAAAAGAGTTCAGAGAAGACTCAAATAATATTCATCGATAATGTGATCGTAAACCCGCAATTCATTGGATCCCAACAAATGCACTGCAAAAGAAGATTACATTGGATAGATCTCCAAGAACATCGAGGAGAACATTGTATTGAAGATCAAAGAGAGAGAAGAAGCCATCTAGCTACTAGCTATGGACCCGTAGGTCTGTGGTAAACTACTCATACATCATCGGAAGGGTAGCAAGGTTGATGTAGAGGCTCTCCATGATCGATTCCCCCTCTGATAGAGTACCGGAAAAGGTCTCCAGATGGGACCTCCGAAGAACAGAAACTTGCGGTTGCAGAAAAAGTATTTTGGGTGGCTCTCTGGTGGTTTCCCGATTTTAGAGAATTTATAGAGTTGGAATTAGGTCAAACGGAGCCACGAGGCGCCCACAAGGTACTTGGGCGCGCCTACCCCCCTGGGCGTGCCCAAGTGCCTTGTGGCCTTCTCTTTGCATGTATGGTCTCCTCCCGAAGCTTCTATGGTCTCTTCTGTCGAGAAAAAATTATCAAAAAGTTTCATGGCATTTGGACTTTGTTTGGTACTGATTTGCTAGAAAACCAAAAACAGGCAAAAACAGCAACTGGCGCTTGGCATTTAGTTAATAGGTTAGTCCTAAAAAATGATATACGATTGCATATAATTGCATATAAAACATCCAAGATTGATACTATAATAGCATGGAACAATAAAAAATTATAGATATGTTGGAGACGTATCAATGATCGCTACCGTCGACCAAGAAGCGGAGCCTCTTCACGCTGTCGGCGTCCGGGAACGTCGACTCATGCAGGGCCGGCTCCGGCGGTTGCGACGATTTCGCCTCCTTGATCTTATTCCATTTGTCTGCGGCAGGCTTGGAACTACAAGATGCCATGGAAAGGAGATCTCGGGTGGGAGGAAGATGCGAAGGGAGGAAGAAATTGTGTTGATGATGAGATATGGGGGTAGGGGCGATGGAGCAAACTAATGGCGCTCATTCCCCCGCTTTATAAATCAAAGGGTAGGTGAAAGAGAGCCGCCCGCCTCTCGGTAATAACTGCCCACGCCCCTCGCGTCCCCCGAGTGTGCTGCGAGCGTGGGTGAAAATCAAGGCGCTCCCGTGGCCTGGCAACACCACTCAACACAATCGCCCTTCAATGCAAACATAAAAGTCTTCAATGCCCGGTCCTGTCATGTGCAGCCAGGCGCCACACATCAAGGCTCTGAATGACATTGGCCCCCTTTCCCGTCCTGGGCCAGGGCGATCTCCAAGATGGGTAAACGGGCACAGGCGCTACTGTCGACGTAGGTAAAACTGGGGTATTACTGAGCCAGCAAGAAGAGCCTTGACAACGAAGGCAAAGATATTTTCTCCGTCCGGAGAATGCACTTGGAGACACTACAAGAGACGGTTATGGGTCGCTTTTGGGAGGCCCCTCGCGGGGCCCTTCTGGGAAGGCACTTGAACAGATCATCGGCCCGCCGGCAGGACTGATTTGTGACTCTGGAGATCACACATGGGCCCGTACCCGTAAAACACTGCTACTAGCGCGAGGAAGTCTGCCGAGGTTGAATGACTAGTCCTCGTTTGTGAGGTCTCCGCAAGGACCCTTTCAGCTCAAGCCATCTACGATGGCTACAGTAAGATTCACCTACTGCCTATGACCGCTACAGTGGTAGTACCTCGCCACCGCCCAACGAATGCCAAAGGAGGCAGGTAAGTGTCCGGGGGGTAACTCGCTGCCCCGGAAGGACGTCATCATCACTCGCGTGAACGGGCCAAGGACGACCATGCACCGGTGGTACAAGCTACACCAGTCTACCCTAATGTTTATTCAGCCAATCAGTGCCTCCGGCAAGGTCTCCCTGGACACTATAAATAGGAGAGGCTAAAGCCTCACAAGGCATCACTCTTTTGGAGAGAAGAAGCAGTAGAGATCAACCTTTTCATCTTATAAGAAACACATTGTAGCTCCATACCATTGCAATACAAAACAAAGCAAGAGTAGAGTATTACACCAAGAAGGTGGCCCAAACCCGGGTAGTTATGTGTGTTCATTCATAGTTCATCCACCATATTTCCTTATGACTTAGGTTCGTTGGACGTGTTCAGTCCCTGGCCAAACTCTCAAAGAGTTGTTGCTCACAGCTCATATGTAGGTTCTTAGAAAGCCGGCAGAAGCTTGTGTGCAAAAAAAAATCAGATCTAGCTTTTTTTGTGGACCTCTACTCACTTAACCTATGAAGCATATATAACTGAAATAGCAGTACAGTAGATGATGCGGTGATGCTAGTTCATAGAGTGCAGAATATATTTTGTTTGTTGTTGCTTAATTGGTCACTGACCAATACTTAATATATTGTAGTATTTGCTAGTCAGTGACCGCACCTAGCAGTAATTAAGTATCGCAAAATGAGGCAGTGGTTAGTGACTAGCTAATGAAATGGCCATTGATGTGTATTGTGTTTGTCAAATTGCCAATTGAGGTACCCTTTATGGCTTTACAATTAATAGTAGCTCATGAAATGGTCACTGATCTATATGTAGTTTGTCAGTGTGCACTATTGTTTGATGTTAGAAAAATAGTGAGCAATGTAGTAAATTAGTTATCTATGGAATAAACTCTTAAATAGTACTAATGTAAATTGTGTTGTACTATCTACTTTGCTTTTGCAGGGAGGTGTAAACTGTGGAGTGGTGGAGTGGTTTGTTGGGCCTTGGCCTGTCATACTACAGAAGTGCTTAACTAGGTTGTGGGACATGTTTCATGAGCAAAATGCTGACAGGGTGTTTGACAAGGAGACTCATGACAAAGAGATCGCCAAGCCCAAGAAGGAGAATATTCAGCTCGACAATCAATACAGCCAGCTTGTGGATGATGTTGCCAAGCTCTATGATGGGCAAGATGGTAGGCAAGGGCATGATATGAAGTACAGTACCAGAAAGAAATGGATGATGCATTTTTGAAGAAGTAAGAGCTAGAGCAACATGCCAAGATGCAAGTACAGTAAAGAAGCTGAAGTTGGGCAAGGAGCAAAGGTCCATCCTTCAATCCGAAGCAGATATTATCGAGAACACCAGGAAGGCCATGAAGGAGATCAAGTAGGACAAGAATGTGCTCAAAGAGGAGAAGAAATAGCTTGAGTATGACATTGCCAACCTGTTAAAAGAAGGGTTTGGGAGCAAGGAGAAGCTCCAGAAGATCAAGTCTCTGCTAGAGAAAAGAAGATCAAAGCTGGTGGCTAAGTAATATATTAGACCTATTTAAATAATTGGCTTATGAACCTGATGCTGAGAGGTGTATATTTGGGTGGTATGATGTTAGAAGTGCTAAGTTATGCTATGATGTTAGGATTGCCAAGTTATCTATAATGAGTAGGTTGCTTTAGTTATGAACTGGTTGCTTAAGTTATGAACTGCAAGTCTTAGGTTAAAATCATCTATGAGTAATCAATTAAGACTGCTATTGTTGGAAATATGCCCTAGAGGCTATAATATTTGTATTATTATATTTCCATATCCATAATTATAGAGTTTATATTCTAGGCTATAACTGCTATGATCTTGGAATATGCAATTCAGTGCAAAACTCATATCCATGTGTGGAATGATAAACGATTAAATAAAAGGTTCCTAGTCTTGCCTCTAGGACTAGCTCAAGTGTTGTTGGTGATCATGTTTTCTGGATCTTAGGATATCGTTAAGTGTAACAATAGTCCTAAAACAACATTGAGATTATGACGTTGGAAGAACGGTCATATTGAATCGACCCAATCTTGTCTGTTATGAACTGAGTTAATATCGTCTATAAATAACACGGAGTGTTAACGTGTGATTTTGCTCCTTAGACCATGAGAGTATCTTAGTCACTTCTTACCGTACGCCAGGCTTTGGGGTTGCTCAAACGTCACCTGTAACACAAGTTTTGGAGCCTCCTCTAGTTCTTCTAGTTCTAGTTCTAGTTGGTCCTAGTTGACTAATTAAAGCTAGACTAATCCTTTAATCCTCATAATTAGAAGCCCCATGTGATTCTAATCTCCTCCCTCTAATTCTCCAGCGATGATTAGCTCTGAACGATGAAACGCTGCCAGATCATGAAGGCTTCACGCTTGCAACCAAGTAGAGAGGTCGTGCCTTCGTCTTCGGTTCGAGGGACTATTCATGGGCGGTTCGCGGGATCGTTCATCAATGGTTCGAGGGACTCCAAGTATGATCTACACCGACACGTTCTTCTTCCGCTGCAACTCGGTGACAGTAATGATCGTGATTCCAACCCATTATGCATCTTCATATTGATCTTGGGTGTGCGTAGGTGCGGTTTTTTTTCTACTACGTTTCTCAATAGTGGCATCATGAGCAGTTATATGAGTAGGTGCAAGTTGCGATCTAGATCACATGTGGATGTGAGGGTTTAATGTTCTTGCTATGCTTCCCTCGAGTGTTGCTTCGGATCAATTCATTGGCGGCATGATGAGGCTTTGTACAAAGTTCTGACAATCACTCGGCTCTGGCTGTCGATGATCTGCTAATAGTTCTTTGGCCTCGTCATAGTCAAGAATAGTGAACTGTCGCGTACACAAGAGGGTGCTGAAGATGGATGATCTTTTAGGGGGTCACGCATATTTGACAAAGTTTAGTTTGGGGCTAGAGATTTTTAATTAAGTCTCTTGTTTCACACACCTCGAAACTTAACCTAGCATCAAGAATTATCACCTAAATTGTGGATGTAGGTAGCTAGTATTATTTGTTAAAACTGGTTAACCGCATACTAAAATTTCGCTAAAACCGATTAGAGGGCGTCTAACTTGGTTTTGCAGGGTATGCATATTATGTGGTATAGCCTTCGTCATGATAATGAGTCTATGTATGAGATGGTTGTATGTTGTAATGTTAAGTGGGCTGCGCATCACAGTATTATGGCTGGAGCCACGGGATTGCCATGTTAATGTAAATATCATAGAGATAGCCTACAGGTTATAGGTGAGGATGGCAAACGTACACGGAGGACCCCCGATGAGGAGAAGGTGTACTTGGCGCGGGATGAGGAGCTATAATTTCATGCCACGACAGGATTTATGAATTTGCTGCCACGGCAACATTTTCTAAAACGGTCGCCACGACAACGTTTTCTGAAATTTCCACCACGGCAACGTTTTTGAAATGGTTACCATGGCAACGAAATATTGGCCGTCACGACGCTTCAACAAACGATTGAAGATGATCACAGAGAATTCCTGGCCCCCAGGGCTATACCATATCATGCTTTTATGAATTGCCTCAGATGTTTATCCCTTTGTTGTTTGCACCCTTTGATTGTGTAGTAGTCAATTATTATGGTGATCTCTCACAGTAAACATCAAGTTAAAAGCTGCTCTTCCCAGTGTTGCAACCGTCTATAACATGTGTCCTTTCGGGGTACTACATGCTACCATTAGTATAAACAACAAGTGAAGTGTAAGGCAGGTGAGCTAGGATTCATAGCAGAAACACTCGATTGCCTTGAAGTTCTAGTAGAAAAGTTTTGAGCTTAGAGCATGAACCATCAAAAGATGAACAAGAGTCATATGGAGATATGATATGCAAAATATTGCCTAGATCAGGATCTTAAATCACTCACTTTCAATTATGAGAGATATTGATTTGAGAGGAAGTGCACTTTATATTAAAATTTGTTTAAACACTAGTGCACCAGTAATTATGAATAAATGTCTAAATGAATCTTGTGTCTATCATTGTAGATCAATGGCCCACAATATGTTCAACTTAGCCCCTATGTTAGACAAAGAAAAGTTGGCTTCTACCGGTGGAAACTATACGCATTGGATCCGAAACCTGAGATTTGTTCTCAGGAGTGCTAAGAAGGAGTACATGCTGGATCAGCCCCTGGGTGATGCTCCCGGAAAGGATGCAACACCAAAAGAGGTTGTTGCTTACGTTGCTCGTAGTGATGACTATGATTCAGTCTAGTGCATCATGTTAACTTGCATGGATCCTGAACTATAGAAGCATTTTGAATGATCTACTACTTAATTCATAATTGGGTCACTGGAAGTTCTGTACAAGAAGCAAGCAAGGACCAAACATTTTGAATTAATCAAGGCCTTGTTTGTATCCAAGATGAAAGAGGGTTCCTCAATGAGTGAGCATATAGTAAACCTTGTTGGCTATGTTGATAGACTGGCTTCTTTGGAATTTGGAATTCCCCGAACACTCTACACGGATATTGTACTTGCTTCACCCCCCCCCCCCCATTTTATGATGGCTTTATCATGAATTACAACATGAATGGGAAGGAGAAAAGTGCAAACGAGTTGTTTGCTATGCTTAACATGAAAGGAATTTCATGATAGTCCCTTTGTAAAGGGATCTGCGAGGTTTTGGTCTGTTTGAATATACTCAACAGTTATTACTCTGAAGTTTCTCAACTTCCTGATAGACTTCAAACATCTCTTCACATGTCTTGGTGACTCGCATTATCCTTAGAATTATTCACTTTAACAATAATAGTTTGGTTGTCATAATTCATAAGAATAGCCCGTATAGGTTTTTCAACCATAGGCAAGTCCAGCAAGAGCTCAAATAGCCATTGTGCTTCATCAGTGGTTGTGTCTAAAGCAGTTTGTTCTGCTTCCATAGTTGACCTTGTTAAAATGGCATGTTTGCAAGACCTCCATGACACTGCACCACCTCCATGAGTAAATACATACCCACTTGTGGCGTAGAGTAGTACATCAACATCGGAGATCCAGTTCGAATCACTATATCCTTCTAGCACAGGAGGATGCCCCAAATAGTGAATTCCATAACTCATAGTACCTCTCAGATAGCGCAAGACCCTTTCTAGTGCATGCCAAGGAACATCACCCAGGTTGGACATGAACCTACTCAGTTTGCTCACAGCAAAAGAGTTATCTCGCCTTGTTGCACTAGCTAAATACATGAGTGAACCGACAATTTGAGAGTATCTTAATTGATCTCTCGTTTCTTTCTTGTTCTTTCTAAGTGTCACGCTGTGATCATAAGGTGTTGGAGAAGACTTGCTATCCATAAAGACGAACCGGCTCAAGACCTTCTCAACATAGTGAGATTGCATTAGAGTAATCCCACTCTCATCCTTAATAAGCTTGATGTTTAGAATCACATCGGCTTCTCCCAGGTCTTTCATGTCAAAACTCTTTGATTGAAAAGACTTGACCTCATTGATCGGATCAACATTTTTGTACCAAAGATCAGTATGCCATCCACATACAAACATAATATGATACTATTGCCCCCACCATGGTGATAGTAAACACACATACCAGCCTCGTTAATGACAAATCCTACAGAAGTCGGAGTTCTTTCAAACTTCTCATACCATTGCTTAGGTGCATGTTTCAGACCATACAAAGATTTTAACAACTTCCACACCTTTCTCTCTTCACCCTTTACCACAAACCCATCAGGGTGATCCATATAGATTTCCTCTTCCAACTCTCAATTTAGGAAAGTTGTCTTTACATCCATTTGATGAATGATAATACCATAAGAGGCGGTAAGGGAAAGTAGCACCCAAATTGTGATCATTCTAGCAACAGGTGAATAGGTGTCAAAGTAATCTTCGCCTTCTTTTTGAGTGTAGCCCTTGGGCACAAGCCATGCCTTACACTTATCAATAACCATCAGGCCTTAGCTTCTTTTTGAACACCCCCTTACATCCCACATGTTTACAACCATAGGGTCACTCAGTTAGCTCCCAAGTTCCATTAGAAAAAATTGAGTCCATCTCATTATGAACAACTTCTTTCCAATCATCTACATCCAGAGATGCATATGCCTCTGCAATAGACTTGGGAGTGTCGTCCACAAGGTATACAATGAGATCATCACCAAAGGATTTTGCAACCCTTTGTATCTTGCTCTTCACAGGAGCTTCATTGTTATCCTTCTCAAGGACTTCCTCAGGTGATTGTTCGAAATACTCATCAGATATACTAGATTCAAGAATTATCTCAGAAGAAAATCTAGCAATGCTATGCATATCTTCCATAGGAAATATATTCTCAAAAATGTTGCATCACGAGATTCCATTTTATTAGCAACATGCATATCAGGTACCTCAAATTTAACCACTAAAAATCTATAAGCAATGCTCCACTGTGCATAACCTAGAAAGACACAATCCACTGTCCTTGGTCCGAGTTTGCGTTTCTTAGGAATAGGAATATTGACCTTCGCCAAGCATCCCCAACTGCGCAAATAAGAAGTGATGGTTTTCTCCCAACCCACTCCTCATAAGGGGTTTTCTCTTTATTCTTGTTAGGAGCTCTATTCAGGAGATGACACGAAGTCAATATAGCCTCCCCCACCATGCCAATAATGTCTAACATGGCATTCACCAGGTCAGTCAATGTGCGGTTTTTCCTCTCGTCAACCCCGTTCGATTGGGGTCAATAGGGAGGCGTCCTCTTGTGAATAATACCGTGTTCCTCCCAAAATTCATCAAATACTTTGGGAAAATACTCTCCACCATGATCCGACCTAAGACGCTTGATCTTTCTCTCTAGTTGGTTTTCAAATTCAGCTTTATAGATTTTAAAGTAGTCTAAAGCTTCATCTTTAGTTTGCAACAAATAAACATAGCAAAATCTAGTCGCATCATCAATCAACGTCATCAAATATCTCTTTCCACCTTTTGCCAACACACCATTCATCTCACATAGATCAGAATGTATGAGTTCTAGAGGTGCCAAGTTTCTCTCCTCGGTAGCCATGTGAGGCTTTCGAGGCTGCTTCGATTGCACACAACTGTGGCACTTAGAACCTTTGGCAATAGTGAAATTTGGTATTAAACTCATACTGCATAGCCGAGACATTAAACCAAAATTAATATGACATTAACAAGAGTGCCAAACACTTGCATCATCATTAATGCTAGCACAAATTTGGTTTACTAACTTATTGCAAAAATTTGAAAGGGAAAAGCTGAACAAGCCTCCGCACTCATTGCTTTTGCCTATAAATTGTCCAAATCTCGACATGATTATTTTATTTGACTGTAAAACTACCTTAAACCCACCTCGACATAGAAGGGAGCCACTAACTAGATTATTGTTCATAGTAGACACATGATGCATGATACGTCTCCAATGTATCTATAATTTATGAAGTATTCATGCCATATTTACAACAATTTTATATGGTTTTGGTATGATTTGCATAGAACTAACCCGAACTGACGTTGTTTTCAGCAGAACTACTGTGGTGTTGTTTTTTGTGCAGAAATGAAAGTTCTCCAAATGAGCTGAAACTTTTTGACAATTTTTTTGGAACAAAAGAGACCCCCGAAGCTTCGTGGAAGGACCAGAAGGTGAAGGAGTAGGGCACAAGACACCGGGGCGCGCCAGGAGGCCCAGGCGCGCCCCGGTGGGTTGTGCTCACCTCAAGGCCCATCTTAGCGTGAAACCAATGCCAAAAATTCCTATAAATAGAGAAACCATCCGGGGTAACCCTAGATCAGAAGTTCCGCCGTTGCAAGCCTCTATAGCCACAAAAAACCAATCTAGACCCCGTTCCGGCACCCTGCCGGAGGGGGAAATCATCACCGGTGGCCATCTTCATCATCCCGGCGGCCACCATGATGAGGAGGGAGTAGTCCACCCTCGGGGCTGAGGGTTTGTACCAGTAGCTATGTGTTTAATCTCTCTCTCGTGTTCTTGAGATGGCACGATCTTGATGTATCGCGGGCTTTGTTAATATAGTTGGATCATATGGTGTTTCTCCCTCTCTATCTTGTTGTGATGAATTGAGTTTTCCCTTTCAGATTTCGTTTTATCGGATTGAATACTTTTATGGATTTGAGAACACTTGATGTATGTCTTGCTATGAATACCCGTGGTGACAATGGGGTATCATATTGATTCACTTGATATGTGTTTTGGCACTCAACTCGCGGATTCCTGAGGTGACATTGGGGTAATCTATGCATAGGGGTTGATGCACGTTCTCGTCTTTGTTTCTCCGGTAGAAATCTTGGGGCACTCTTTGAGGTTCTTTGTGTTGGATTGAGTATTATGAATCTGAATTTGCTTTGGTGTTATTTTAGTATGAACTCTTGATAGATCGATCAGAAAGAATAACTTAGTGTTATTTTAGTACGAACTCTTGATAAATCGATCGGAAAGAATAACTTGGTGTTATTTTAGTACGAACTCTTGGATAGATCGATCGGAAAGAATAGCTATAAACAATTTCTTCCTATGTTCTCCGCTAGATAAGAACTTTGGAGTGATTCTTCATCGCACGTTGAGGGATGGTTATATGATCCAATTAGATTAGCATTGTTGAGAGATTGCACTAGCGAAAGTACGGACCCTAGGCCTCATTTTCAAGCATTGCAATACCATTTGTGCTCCGTTTTATCAATTGCTACCTTGCTGTTTTTTATTGTCACTATTACAAAAATCAATATCTACTATCATTACTACACTTTTATTACCATCTCTTCGCCGAACTAGTGCGCCTATACAATTTGCCATTGTATTGGGTGTGTTGGGGACACAAGAGACTTTTTGTTATTTGGTTGCAGGGTTGTTTGAGAGAGACCATCTTCATCCTACGCCTCCCACAGATTGATAAACCTTAGGTCATCCACTTGAGGGAAAATTGCTACTGTCCTACAAAACTCTGCGCTTGGAGGCCCAACACGAGTCTACAAGAACAAGTTGTGTAGTAGACATCAAGCTCTTTTCTGGCGCCGTTGCCGGGGAGGTGAGTGCTTGAAGGTATATCTTTAGATCTTGCAATTGAATCTTTTAGTTTCTTGTTTTATCACTAGTTTGGTTTATAAAAGAAAACTACAAAAAAATGGAATTGAGGTTGCATCAGATTATTCATCTCTATAATGTCTTTCGTGAAAATGATGGAAAGGAAAATTGTGCTCAATTGATAGAAGAAGAATTCTATAAAATGTTTGACAAAAAATCTTTGAATGATGAGCATGATTGCAATGTTGTTGGTATGAATTCTTTGAATATCCATTATGCTAATGATATGCAAAGCTACAAGCTTGGGGATGCTATGTTTGATGAAGATGATATTTTTAGTCCCCCAAGTTTTGATGTGCAAATTTGTTATAATGGTAGCATGCCTCCTATTAATGACAATTATATTGATGAAAGTGGGTTTGGAAGAGTGTCAACTCTAGGTACTAATGGTCCCACTATTTTGGAGGGTGTTGAATCTTATTGTGATAATTATGAAAGAGGATTTGGAGAGGTCATGACTTTATTTAGTGATGAATCCACTATTTTGGAAGAGGTTTCAATTGATTATGACAACAAAGTTGCTATCTATGATGATTATGGTGATGACATGTGTGATATAAAGAATAATGATAACAATGAAACTCGTCATCATAATTTTAATGTTCAATTTGATTATGTCAACCAAGTATCACATGATAGTTATTTTGTTGAGTTTGCTCCCACTACTATTCATGAGAATAAATTTGCTTATGTGGAGAGTAATAAAATTTCTATGCTTGTGGATCATGAAAAGAATGCTTTATGTGATAGCTATATTGTTGAATTCATTCATGATGGTACTGAAAATGATTATGAGAGGGGAACATATACGTTTACATATTTCAACAATATCAAGTTTCCTCTCTATGTGTTGAAAATCTTGAAGTTATGCATGTTTTGCCTTCCTATGCTAGTTGATTCTTGCTCCCATAATTGCTTGATCACAAAATCCCTATGCATAGGAAGTGGTTTAGACTTAAATGTGCTAGTCATATGCTTCATGATGCTCTTGTTATGTTTCAATTATTATCTTTTATGCGAGCATCATTGAAATCATCATGCCTAGCTAAAAGGCATTAAAGAAAAGCACTTGTTGGGAGACAACCCAACACTTTTACCTACTGTTTTCATGTGTTCACATAGTTAGTCTACTGTAGTGATCTTTTTTTATAGCTTTTGTTTCAATAAAGTGCCAAGTAAAGCCTTTGGGATAGTGTGGATGATAGTTGACTTGATTCTGTGCAAAAACAGAAACTTTTGCGTCCAGTGCAGAAATTCCTGTCTTTTATTGGAACGTGAAAAATTTCTGAATGTTTTACAGTTGATGGGTATACGAAATTTCTACGTTGTCCTAATTTTTCAGAATTTTTTGAGTTACATAAGTATCATCTTAATTCAGATCTTTACGTATTGTTCTGTTTTTGACAGATTCTGTTTTCAATGCATAGTTTGCTTGTTTTATGGTATCTATGGCTTATATTGCTTAATATAAATTATTAAAATTGTAGAGTACAGTAGGCATTGTGTGATAACAATTATGAATCTTATCTTGACAGTACCCAAGTGAATGATTTGTCTTCATCATACTAACCCATCTCACGAAGTTCCGTTAAGTTTTGTGTGATTGAAGTTTTCAACTTTTGGGTGAGATATCGATATGAGGAGAATAAGGAGTGACAAGACCCTAATATTGGGGATTTCCAAGGCACACCAAGGTAATATTCAAGAAATATCCAAGCAACTAAGCTTGGGGATGCCCCGGAAGGCATCCCCTCTTTCGTCTCCAACATTATCAGTAAACTTACTTGGGGCTATATTTTCATTCGTCACATGATATGAGTTTTGCTTGGAGAGTCATTTTATTTTATTAGGATTTGCTTTCTGTTATTTATAATAATGTTTTGCATCTTTTATTTCAATAAAAGTGGCAAGTATAGCCATCACCATGCTTATTTCGCAAATATATGAGTTGCTGTTTCAAAACAGAAAGTTTATCACTGTTGCAATAATTCTCCAGAAAATTCAAAATGTGATAAATTTTTAATTTTTTTGCACAATAATCTCTAATAAATTTTATACAGTGTGGTAAATTTTCAGTATTTTTGGAGTTATGGAAATATGAGTACAATTGCACTCTTTACAGACTGTACTGTTTAGGCAGATTGCTGTTATGTTTGCATTGTGTGCATATGTTTGCTTGTTTAATGATTCTATTTGAGGATGGAAGTATTAAATATGCAGAGGCATTTAGTATGCAATGTTGAATAATAATTTTAGTGATTTGCTACAGTATAGAATGATAAGGTTTTGCATTGATTTATACTAACTTATCTCACGAGTTCTTGTTGAGTTTTGTGTGGATGAAGTTTTTAAGAATTAGGGAAACCGTGATTTGAGAGGAATGAAGAAGACACAAGAGCTCAAGCTTGGGGATGCCCAAGGCATCCCAAGTTAATATTCCAAGAAGTCTCAAGCATCTAAGCTTGGGGATGCCCCGGTAGGCATCCCACCTTTCTTCATCAACAATTATCGGTTAGCCCCGGTTGAGCCTAAGTTTTTGCTTCTTCACATGATTATTCTTAGAATGTCATTTTATTTTGTTTTGCTTGCTGTTTTAATAAAATACTTAGATCTGAAAGTTTTAAATAAGAGAGAGTCCTCAATTAGCTACCCATTTACTTAACTACTCATTTGATCTTCACTTGTATCTTTTTGGAGTAGTTTGTCATTTACTCTCATGCTTCACTTAGATTATTTTGAGAGTTGAAAATTTTGAAGAATTACTTATGATCTCGTGCTTCACTTAAATTTATTTGAGAGCTTGTTAGTAGCAATGGTAATACATAAATTTAGTCCCAAAGTAATGGATATTCAAGAAGGATATAATAAAAACTTTCATGTAGATCACTGGATATGATAAGTTTGATTTCTTGCAATAGTTTTGCGATATGGAGATAATAATATGTGAGTCATGTTGGTGAGTAATTATGCTTTAGTAAGAATATTGGTGTTAAGTTTTGTGATTCCCTATGCAAGGACGAAAGTCAATAATTATGCGATGAAATTACATCCTACTTGTGGTGCATTATTCGGTGTTAGTTATGCTCAATGCTCGTTTATGTGAATTTTCGTTTCTTGGTTGGTTGCTTCTCAATCTATTTCCTAGCCTCCATTTGTACTAAGTAGGAATACTACTTGTGCACAAAATTCTTAAACCGAAAGTTGTGCCAAATGAGTCCACCATACCTACCTATATGCGGTATTTCCATGCTGTTCTAAGCAAATTTGTATGTGCCATCTCTAAATTTTCAAAATGAATTTCCTTTTTGTGTGCTCGTACTGCTCATGAAGCGGCAGGGGGTGGCCAATATTTTCCATGCTAGATGTGTTATTCTCAAGATGAGTGTTTATTCACTTGTCATTGCACGAGAGTACGGCAAAGGTATTAGGGATGCCCAGTCACGAAATGAAAAATGAATTTACTTTATGTTGTCAAATAATAAATTCCTTGGAAAGTGTTGGTATGGAGGGCACCCGTGGATACGGCTAGCCATGGATTGTGAAAGAATGGTGGAAAAAGGAATAAACTTTATTTTCTGTTAGGGAACCGCCTATGATATATCTAGCATGGAAAGTGTTGGGAATTACTCGGTCGTTTTCGTTGACGGGAAAAGTATGCCTCTCAAAATTTTTATCTCTCAATTTAAGCTTTGAGCTCTGGCACCTCTACAAATCCCTACTTCCCTCTGCGAAGGGCCTATCTATTTACTTTGTGCAATTTTTATTTTTATTTGAGTCTCCATCTTCTCTTATAAAGCACCAACTAAGGGGCACTATGATCGTACTTGAGCATTGGATGTAGCTAATATGCGAGTGTGTTTTGCGAATGGATCAATGATTGAGCATGATGGGCTAGGGATAACTTTCTTTAGTGTTGATATTTTGAAAGACATGGTTGCTTGTTGATATGCTTGAGTATTGATGTCTTCCTGTCAAATTATAGACTATTGCTTTGAATCATTCAAGTCCAAATGTCCATGCTACAAAAGAAAGATTATATGATGCATATGATAGGTAGCTTTCCTCAACAAAAATTCCGTTTTCAATTGCTACTTTATCATAATAAGTTTTATGCGACAGAGTTGTTGTTATGATGCTAGGAAAAGTGATTGAAATTATCATTGATCAAACTTATGCACTTTGCTAGCATTCACACTTCATAAATTATTTCTTTTATCATTTACCTACTCGAGGACGAGTAGGAATTAAGCTTGGGGATGCTGATACGTCTCCAACGTATCTATAATTTATGAAGTATTCATGCCATATTTACAACAATTTTATATGGTTTTGGTATGATTTGCATAGAACTAACCCGGACTGACGCTGTTTTCAGCAGAACTACCGTGGTGTTGTTTTTTGTGCAGAAATGAAAGTTCTCCAAATGGGCTGAAACTTTTTGACATTTTTTTTGGAACAAAAGAGACCCCCGAAGCTTCGTGGAAGGACCAGAAGGTGAAGGAGTAGGGCACAAGACACCGGGGCGCGCCAGGAGGCCCAGGCGCGCCCCGGTGGGTTGTGCTCACCTCGAGGCCCATCTTAGCGTGAAACCAACGCCAAAAATTCCTATAAATAGAGAAACCATTCGAGGTAACCCTAGATCAGAAGTTCCGTCGCCGCAAGCCTCTGTAGCCACAAAAAAACCAATCTAGACCCCGTTCCGGCATCCTGCCGGAGGGGGAAATCATCACCGGTGGCCATCTTCATCATCCCGGCGGCCACCATGATGAGGAGGGAGTAGTCCACCCTCGGGGCTGAGGGTTTGTACCAGTAGCTATGTGTTTAATCTCTCTCTCGTGTTCTTGAGATGGCATGATCTTGATGTATTGCGGGCTTTGTTAATATAGTTGGATCATATGGTGTTTCTCCCTCTCTATCTTGTTGTGATGAATTGAGTTTTCCCTTTGAGATTTCGTTTTATCGGATTGAATACTTTTATGGATTTGAGAACACTTGATGTATGTCTTGCTATGAATACCCGTGGTGACAATGGGGTATCATATTTATTCACTTGATATGTGTTTTGGCACTCAACTCGCGGATTCCTGAGGTGACATTGGGGTAATCTATGCATAGGGGTTAATGCACGTTCTCGTCTTTGTTTCTCCGGTAGAAATCTTGGGGCACTCTTTGAGGTTCTTTGTGTTGGATTGAGTATTATGAATCTGAATTTGCTTTGGTGTTATTTTAGTACGAACTCTTGATAGATCGATCGAAAAGAATAACTTAGTGTTATTTTAGTACGAACTCTTGATAGATCGATCGAAAAGAATAACTTGGTGTTATTTTAGTACGAACTCTTGGATAGATCGATCGGAAAGAATAGCTACAAACAATTTCTTCTTATGTTCTCCGCTAGATAAGAACTTTGGAGTGATTCTTCATCGCTCGTTGAGGGATGGTTATATGATCCAATTAGATTAGCATTGTCGAGAGATTGCACTAGCGAAAGTACGGACCCTAGGCCTCATTTTCAAGCATTGCAATACCATTTGTGCTCCGTTTTATCAATTGCTACCTTGCTGTTTTTTATTGTCACTATTACAAAAAATCAATATCTACTATCATTACTACACTTTTATTACCATCTCTTCGCCGAACTAGTGCGCCTATACAATTTGCCATTGTATTGGGTGTGTTGGGGACACAAGAGACTTTTTGCTATTTGGTTGCAGGGTTGTTTGAGAAAGACCATCTTTATCCTACGCCTCCCACGGATTGATAAACCTTAGGTCATCCACTTGAGGGAAAATTGCTACTGTCCTACAAAACTCTGCGCTTGGAGGCCAACACGAGTCTACAAGAACAAGTTGTGTAGTAGACATCAATGCACGATCTTTGCCGAAGTAAACTTTAGATCCCCCGTGTCAATGCCACGAACAGAAGCATGTGACCCATTCCCCATTAGGATGGAAGAATCCCTTTCGACCTGATAAGAAGTGAACAAAGAGACATTAGTACATACATGAATGTTAGCACCCGAATCAATCCACCACGAAGATGATTGAAATACTGAAAGAACAATAGGTAAATTACCATACCCATTAGTATTACTAGAGGTCACCATGATGACAGTCTTGGAGCTCATTTTCCCTCTGCGGTTTGCACGTTCTGGGCATTCCTTGGAAGTGTTCGGGCTTCCCACATGCGTAGCACTCTAGCTCAGCCTTGTTATACTTCTTCTTCTTGAAGAGGTAGTAGTCTTGATCAGCTTGTTGAAAACAGGCTTATTCTTCCCCTTGTTCTTGTTCTGTGGGTACCTCTGCACCATATTGATGGTAGGCTAAACCTCACCTCCTTTCTCAGTAGTATATTTAGCCCGAGCTTTCTCTTCGACATCAAGAGATTGATGTCTACTACACAACTTGTTCTTGTAGACTCGTGTTGGGCCTCCAAGCGCAGAGTTTTGTAGGACAGTAGCAAATTTCCCTCAAGTGGATGACCTAAGGTTTATCAATCCGTGGGAGGCGTAGGATGAAGATGGTCCCTCTCAAACAACCCTGCAACCAAATAACAAAGAGTCTCTTGTGTCCCCAACACACCAAATACAATGGTAAATTGTATAGGTGCACTAGTTCGGCAAAGAGATGGTGATACAAGTGTAGTAATGATAGTAGATATTGATTTTTGTAATAGGAACAATAAAAAACAGCAAGGTAGCAAGTAACAAAAGTGAGCACAAACGGTATTGCAATGCTTGAAAACAAGGCCTAGGGTTCATACTTTCGCTAGTGCAATCTCTCAACAATGCTAACATAATTAGATCATATGGCAATCCCTCAATGTGCAATAAAGAATCACTCCAAAGTTCTTATCTAGCGGAGAACATAAGACGAAATTGTTTTTAGGGTACGAAAGCACCTCAAAGTTATCCTTTCTGATTGATCTATAGTTATTCCTATAAGTGTCACGAACAACCCAAGAGTTCGTACTAAAATAACACCATATGATACACATCAACCAACTCAAATGTCACCTAGATACTCCAATGTCACCACGAGTATCCGTGAGTTGATTATACGATATGCATCAAACAACTTCAGATTCATAATACTCAATCCAACACAAAGAACTTCAAAGAGTGCCCCAAGATTTCTACTGTAGAAACAAAGACGAAAACATGCATCAACCCCTATGCATAGATTACGCCAATGTCACCTCAGGAATCCCCGAGTTGAGTGCCAAAACATACATCAAGTGAATCAATATGATACCCCATTGTCACCACGGGTATTCATAGCAAGACATACATCAAGTGTTCTCAAATCCAACAAAGTATTCAATCCGATAAAAGTGAAATCTCAAAGGTAAAACTCAATTCATCACAACAAGATAGAGAGGGGAAAACACCATATGATCCAACTATATTAACAAAGCTCGCGATACATCAAGATCATGCCAAATCAAGAACACGAGAGAGAGAGAGAGATCAAACACATAGCTACTAGTACAAACCCTCAGCCCCGAGGGTGAACTACTCCCTCCTCATCATGGTGGCCGCCGGGATGATGAAGATGGCCTCCGGTGATGATTTCCCCCTCCAGCAAGGTGCCGGAACAGGGTCCAGATTGGTTTTTTGTGGCTACAGAGGCTTGCGGCGGCGGAACTTCCGACCTAGGGTTATTTCTGGGGGTTTATGTATTTATAGGATTTTTTGGCGTCGGTCTCATGCTAAGATGGGCTTCTTGGGGGGGGCGCGCCCTGGTGCCTAGTGGGCAGCAGGGCCCCCCCTCTAGTGGGTCTTTGCTCCAGTATTTTTCTTTTATTCCAAAATAATTCTCCAAAAAGTTTCGTCCAATTCCGAGAACTTTTATTTCTGCACAAAAAAAACAACACCACGGTAGTTCTGCTGAAAACAACGTCAGTCCAAGTTAGTTCCATTCAAATCATACCAAAACCATATAAAATTGTTGTAAACATGGCATGAATACTTCATAAATTATAGATACGTTGGAGACGTATCTGCATCCCCAAGTTTAATTCCTGCTCGTCCTCGAGTAGGTAAATGATAAAAGAAATAATTTATGAAGTGTGAATGCTAGCATAGTGCTTAAGTTTGATCAATGATAATTTCAATCACTTTTCCTAGCATTATAACAACAACTCTTTCTCATAGAACTCATCATGATAAAGTAGCAATCAATCCACATGTTATGGTTCAAACAATGCATTCTCTTGGAACTTAACAACCTATGTTCTTAGTCACCAAACAATTGCAATTCAACTTATTCTCAACAAAGTCTAAGTAAGAGCACCACATACTCAATCATCATATAGTCTTATATGATTGATAGTACTCAAAGCATATTTTGGGAATAAATGGCATCCATCGAACACAGAGAAAGATAGGGGCTTAATGTTTCGCCTCCCAAATTATTTATCATAGAGATAATTTTCAACAATAATAAATCATGATCAAATATATTTGACTGGCCATATTTGCCTAGATCTTTCCCCACCACATGATGCTTGCTAACTAGAGAATAATTGAGGTTGAAATGAAAATGCATGCTATTGACTCTTGCATAAAAGTAAATACTTAAATGTAAAAGACAGGCCCTTCGCAGAGGGAAGCAGAGGTTGTCATGCGCTTTTTATTTTTGGATGCACAATCTCTTAATGCAAAGGAACGTCATGTTATATTGCCCCTTATGATAGCAACCTTTATTATGCAGTCCGTCGCTTTTATTACTTTGCCATCACAAGTTTGTACAACGCTTATTTTCCCTTACAATAAAAGATCAAACATATTTAGGAGCAATTTTTATTGCTTTATGCACCGATGACAACTTACTTGAAGGATCTTATTCAATCCATAGGTAGGTATGGTGGAGACTCATGGCAAGAAACTGGGTTTAAGGGTTTTTGGATGCACAAGTAGTATCTCTACTTAGTACAAAATTTTTGGCTAGCAAAAGATCCGAAGCAAACACCACATGTTGGAGGATCCATAACAATATAACTTCTATGCAAATATACACAACCATAACTCATTACGTTGTCTTCCTTGTCCAACTTCAACTAATTTTCTCAAGTTTTCAAATAATTAATGGGTATTCACAATCATAGAAGATGTCCAAGATAATATATTTGTATGTGAAAGTTCTCTTCCTTATACTAATCATTCATGAATTGCTTGTATGACCAATATTGTGATTGTCAAGCTTCAAAAGATTTCACTTTCTAAACCCGATGTGAAGCTACTACTAGGTATGATACAAGCATATGAAGCACATATAATTTCAACTTTATGATATTCAATTCATTCAACAATTTACTCTTAGGATATAAGTGAAGCACAAGAGTAAATGACAAACTACTCCAAAAAGATATAAGTGAAGATCAAGCGAGTAGTTAAGTAAATGGGTAGCTATGTGAGGACTCTCTCTCATTTAAAAATTTTTAGATCTAAGTATTTTATTAAAACAGCCAGCAAAACAAAATAAAATGACATTCCAAGAATAGCACACATCATGTGAAGAAGCAAAAACTTAGTCTCAACCGAGGCTAACCGATAATTTTTAATGAAGAAAGGTGGGATGCCTACCGGGGCATCCCCAAGCTTAGATGCTTGAGACTTCTTGGAATATTATCTTGAGGTGCCTTGGGAATCCCCAAGCTTGAGATTTTGTGTCTCCTTAATTCCTTTTATATCACGGTTTCCCTAAATCTTAAAAACTTCATCCACACAAAACTCAACAAGAACTCGTGAGATAAGTTAGTATAAATCAATGCAATAACCTTATCATTCTCTACTGTAGCAAATCAGTAAATTTATAATTTAACATTGCATACTAAGTGCCTCTGCATATTTAATACTCCTATCCTTAAATAGAATTATTAAACAAGCAAACATATGCAAACAATGCAATCATAACAGCAATCTGTCTAAACAGGACAGTCTGTAAAGAGTGCAATAATATTCATACTTCCCTAACTCCAAAAATTCTGAAAAATTGCCACACTGTAGAAAATTTGTTATATCTAACTCTGTAAAAATTTAAATATTTTATCATGTTCTGATTATTCACAAATATTCAAACCATAACAACAATCTTTCTGTTTTCAAACATCAACATATAGACTTGCAAAATAAGTATGGTAAAGGTTATCCTTGACACTTTTATTGAAATAAAAGATATAAAACATTATTATAAATAACAGTAAGCAAATCCTAATAAAATAAAATGACGCTCCAAGCAAAACACATATCATGTGACGAATAAAAATGTAGCTACAAGTGAGGTTATCGATAATGTTGGAGACGAAAGAGGGGATACCTTCCGGGGCATCCCCAAGCTTAGTTGCTTGGATATTCCTTGAATATTAGCTTGGGGTGCCTTGGGCATCCCCATCTTAGGGTCTAATCACTCCTTATTCTCCTCATATCGATATCTCACCCAAAACTTGAAAACTTCAATCACACAAAACTTAATGGAACTTCGTGAGATGGGCTAGCATAGTAAAACAAATAATTCACTTGGGTACTGTCAAAGACAAGATTCATAATTGTTTCCTCATAGAGACTACTGTACTCTATAATTTCCACAATTTATATTAAGCAATATAAGCCATAGAAATCATAAAACAAGCAAACTATGCATTGCAAATAGAATCTATCAAAAACAGAACAGTCTGTAAAGATCTTAATAATGAGTTAATGACAATACTTCTGTAACTCCAAAAATTGTGAAATATTAGGACAACGCAGGATATTTGTATATCAATCATCTGTAAAAAAATAAGAATTTTTTATGCTCCAGTGATTTTTAACAATTCTGTTACTGGGTTGCACAGAATCAAGTCAACTATCATCCACACTATCCCAAAGGCTTTACTTGGCACTTTATTTAAACAAAAGCTATAAAACATGATTACTACAGTATATTAATCATGTGAACACACAAAAATAGTAGGTATAAGTATTGGGTTGTCTCCCAACAAGCGCTTTTCTTTAATGCCTTTTTAGCTAGGCATGATGATTTCAATGATGCTCACATAAAAGATAAGAATTGAAACATAAAGAGAGCATCATGAATCACATGACAAGCACATTTAAGCGTAACACACTTCCTATGCATAGGGATTTTGTGAGCAACTTATGGGAACAAGAATCAACTAGCATAGGAAGGCAAAACAAGCAAAACTTCAAGATTTTCAACACGTAGAGAGGAAACTCGATATTATTGCAATATGTAAAAGCATATGTTCCTCTCTCATAGTAATTTTCAGTAGCATCATGAATGAATTCAACAATATAGCTATCACATAAAGCATTATTTTCATGATCCACAAGCATAGAAATTTTATTACTCTCCACATAAGCAAATTTCTTCTCATTCATAATGGTGGGAGAAAACTCAACAAAATAACTATCATGTGATACTTGATTGGAATAATCCAGTTAAAAATTAAAATCATGATGACAAGTTTCATGGTGATCATTATTCTTTATAGCATACATGTCATCACAATAATAATCATAGATAGCAACTTTTTTATCATAGTCAATTGAAACCTCTTCCAAAATAGTGAATTCATCACTAAATAAAGTCATGACCTCTCCAAATCCACATTCATCACTATAACGACAAGATTCAACACCCTCCAAAATAGTGGGATCATTACCTAGAGTTGACACTCTTCCAAGCCCACTTTCATCAATATAGTCATCATAAATAGGAGGCATGCAATCATTATAACAAATTTGCACATCAAAACTTGGGGGACTAAAAATATCATCTTCATCAAACATAGCATCCCCAAGCTTGTGGCTTTGCATATCATTAGCATCATGGATATTCATAGAATTCACACTAACAACATTGCAATCATGCTCATCATTCAAGGATTTTATGCCAAACATTTTATTGAATTCTTTTTCTAACAATTGAGCGTAATTTTCCTTTCCATCATTTTCAAGAAAGACATGATAAAGATGAATAATATGAGACAATCTCAATTCCATTTTTTCGTAGTTTTCTTTTATAAACCAAACTAGTGATAAAATAAGAAACTAAAAGATTCAATTGCAAGATCTAAAGATATACCTTCACGCACTCACCTCCCCGGCAATGGCGCCAAAAAAGAGCTTGATGTCTACTACACAACTTGTTCTTGTAGACTCGTGTTGAGCCTCCAAGAGTTTTGTAGGACAGTAGCTGATACGTCTCCAACGTATCTATAATTTTTGATTGTTCCATGCTGTTATATTATCATTCTTGGATGTTTTACAATCATTTTATAGCAACTTTATATCATTTTTTGGGACTAACCTATTGACATAGTGCTCAATGCCAGTTGTTGTTTTTTGCTTGTTTTTTACTTCGCAGGAAATCAATACCAAACGGAGTCCAAACGCAGCGAAACTTTTTGGTGATTTTTTCTGGACCAGAAGACACAAGTTGGGCTAAGAAAGTACCTGAGGGGGGCTCCTAGGGGAGCACAACCCACCAGGGCACGCCTGGGTCCCAGGCGCGCCCAGGTGGGTTGTGCCCACCTCGGCCACCTCCCGCACCGCCTCTTTGCTCTATAAATACCCTAATATTCCAGAAACCCTAGGGGAGTCGACGAAAACCAATTCCAGCCGCCGTAAGTTTCAGAAACCACAGATCCAATCTAGACACCATCACGGAGGGGTTCATCATCCTCAGTGGTGCCTCTCCGATGATGCGTGAGTAGTTCATTGTAGACCTACGGGTCCGTAGTTAGTAGCTAGATGGCTTCCTCTCTCTCTTTTGATTCTCAATACAATGGTCTCTTGGAGATCTATTTGACGTAACTCTTTTTGCGGTGTGTTTGTTGGGATCCGATGAACTTTGAGTTTATGATCAGATCTATGTTTTTATCCACAAAAGTTATTTGAGTCTTTTGATCTCTTATATGCATGATTACTTATAGCCTCGTATTTCTTCTTCGAATCTTTGGTTTAGTTAGGCCAACTAGATCGATTTGTTTTGCCATGGGAAGAGGTGCTTTGTGATGGGTTCGATCTTACGGTGCTTGATCCCAGTGACAGAAGGGGAACCGACACGTATGTATCGTTGCTATTAATGATAACAAGATGGGGTCTATTTCTACATAAATAGATCTTGTCTACATCATGTCATCATTTTTATTGCATTACTCCGTTTCTCCATGAACTTAATACACTAGATGCATGCTGGATAGCGGTCGATGCGTGGAGTAATAGTAGTAGATGCAGGCAGGAGTCGGTCTACTAATCTTGGATGTGATGCCTATATAATGATCATTGCCTGGATATCGTCATAATTATTTGAAGTTCTATCAATTGCCCAACAGTAATTTGTTTACCCACCGTATGCTATTTTTCTTGAGAGAAGCCACTAGTGAAATCTACGTCCCCCGGGTCTATTTTCTCATCATATATTTTCAGATCTATTTTGCTATTTGCCTTTTTTTATTTATTTGCCACTTTTATTTTCAGATCTATATTTCTAAAAACCCAAAAATATTTTGCTTCACTTTATTTTATTCGTGATCTATTTATCCAATCTACTACAATTTATCTCCCGTCCTTTTGCCAATTTCTGGCGCCGTTACCCGAAAGGAATTGACAACCGATTTAACACGTCGGGTTGCAAGTATTTGTTCTTTGTGTGCAGGTGTTGTTTACGTAGTGTTGCTTGGTTCTCCTACTGGTTCGATAACCTTGGTCTCATCACTGAGGGAAATACCTACCGTTGCTGTGCTGCATCATCCCTTCCTCTTTGGGGAAATACCGATGTAGTTCAAGCCAACATCAAAAGGAATTTCTGGCGCCTTTGCCGGGGAGGATCAAGTCAAGATAGTCTCCTGGCCACGTGCGAATTTCTGGAGCCGTTGCCGGGGAGACATCATCAACATCTACCAGGTTCCTAATCACAAATCTCATCTCCTTGCAATTTGCATTATTTGCCATTTGCCTCTCGTTTTCCTCTCTCCCACTTCACAAAAAATTCCCGTTTTATTCGCCCTCTTTTTCTTTCGCCGTTTTCTTGTTAGATCTGTTTTCGTGTGCAATTTTGTTCGTCACTTTTGCCGTTATGGATAGTTCCTCCTCTATTGTGTGTACCCCCGAGAACGAGGTTCTTAATTTCAAACAAAGGGGAGGGGAGAATTTAAAAGATGCTTGGTATAGGATTTGCAATGCTCATAATAGATCTATCCGTAAGCAATCTACCGTTGTTCTTCTTCGCTGTTTTTATGTGGGCATCACCACTTGGTATAGATTCGTCCTTGATACGATTACCGGTGGAAATTTCTTGATGTGTCCCTCTCTTGATGCTTTTAATGCTATGGGAAATTTAGTGGGATCACCACCTCTTATGGTTAATGAAACAACTTTAACTCTTGAGCATGTTATGGAAAGACTTGATGCTATTGAAAAGGAAATGCTTACCGAAGAACATATTGAGAACTTGGATAAAAAGATACATAATCTTGCTAGTAAAATTGTGTCAAAAGCGGGGGAAGTTCTTAAGTTGTTAAAAGAAAAGGGGATCGTAATTCATGAAAGAATTGAAGAAAGCTCATCTCGGATCGATAAATTGGAAGAAATCTTTAGTAATCTAAGCACAGCTTTTGCTTCCGCTAAAACTATTGAAAAAACTCCCGTACAAATTAGCAAAATTGCTCAAGTTACTAAAAACAAGGGTGCAACTTCTAATAATAACAAAGAAGATCTTAAGATGATTAGTATTCACCCAGATTTTGTTGAAGTTATAAGAGACCCTACGTACAAGAATGAATTCTTCAAACTTGTTCCTAGGAGTATTGTTATTGAAAATTTGTATGCTAAATCTTTGAAGAATTCTAAGTGTTTGATTGAGGAATTAGAAACTAAAGATGACAATACTTAGATTTTTTGCATTATGCCTAGCTAAGGGCGTAAAACGATAGCGCTTGTTGGGACGCAACCCAATGAATAAAATTTATTTTTGTCTTTTTCTTTCTATTCTTGAGTGTTTGCACAATTATGCTACTGTTATGATTGTGTTTTTTTGTGTTTTAATTAGTGTTTGTGCCAAGTAAAGCCTTTAGGATAGCTTTGGTGATAGTTGATTTGATCTTGTTGGAAAACAGAAACTTTTGCGTCCAGTAAAACAATTTTGAAAATTCACAGAAGCGACGAAAAATTCTGAATTTTCTTACACAAGATTTATATACAAATTTCCTCTGTTGTACTAATGTTTCAGAATTTTTGGAGTTACAGAATTATGAGAACAATTCGTATCTTTGCAGACTGTTCTGTTTTTGACAGATTCTATTTTCTTTGCATTGTGTGCTTATTTTGATGAATCTATGGTTTGTATTGGAGGTTATAAGCCATGGTAAAGTTAGAATACAGTAGATATAATGCAAGAACAAATTTTGAATGGGTTTTCTACAGTACTTAAAGTAAAGATTGGTTTTCTTATACTAACGGATCTCACGAAGGTTTTGTTGAGTTTTGTGTGATTGAAGTTTTCAAGTTTTGGGTGAGATTACGATGGATGAAGGAATAAGGAGTAAGAAGAGCCTAAGCTTGGGGATGCCCCATGGAACCCCAAGCCATTATCCAAAGAGAAGCAAGCAACTAAGCTTGGGGATGCCCGAGTGGCATCCCCTCTTTCTTCTAACGACCATCGGTATTTTACTTGGAGCTATATTTTTATTCGTCACATATCATGAGTTTTGCTTGGAGCGTCTTGTATGATATGAGTCTTTGCTTGTTTTTATTTTTATTTTTAGTCATGAATCCTTGCTGGACACACCTATGTGAGAGAGCCAAAATTATGCTATGACTTGTTAGAATTGCTCTCTATGCTTCACTTAAATCTTTATGAGCTATGGAATTGCTCTAGTGCTTCACTTATATCTTTTTGAGCATGGTGTGCTTTATTATTTTTTAAGAAATGCTCTCATGATTCACTTAGATTTATTTGAGAGTTAGTAAAAAAAAATTAGAAATTCTCTCTTGCTTCACTTAAATTATTTTGAGAGAAGAAAATTTTATGCTCATGTTCTTCACTTAGATTTGTTTGAGCTATCAAAAGCAACAAATAAAATTAGTCCCAAAGTGATAGATATTCAAGAAGGATATAATAAAAAATTTCATGAAGATCATTGGATAAAATAAACTTGATTCCTTGTAATAGTTTTGCGATATGTTGATATAATATGTGAGTCATGTTGATGAGTAATTATGCTTTAGTAAGAATATTGGTGTTAAGGTTTGTGATTCCCTATGCAAGCACGAAAGCCAATAGTTATGCAATGAAATTACATCCTACTTGTGGTGCATTATTCGGTGTTAGTTATGCTTAATGCTCGCTTATGAGATTTTTCGTTTCTTGGTTGGATGCTTCTCAATCTTTTGCTAGCCTTCATTTGCACTAAGTATGATCACTACTTGTGCATCCAAAATCCTTAAACCAGTTTTGCCATATGAGTCCACTATACCTACCTATATGCGGTATTTCCGTGCCGTTCTAAGAAAATTTGTATGTGCCATCTCTAATTTCAAAATAAATTTCTCTTTTGTGTGCTCGTACCGCTCATGAAACGGTAGGGGGTGGCTGATATATTTCCATGCTAGATGTGTTATTCTCAAGATGAGTGTTTATTCACTTGTCATTGCACAAGAGTACGGCAAAGGTATTAGGGATGCCTAGTCCCGAAATGAAAAATGAATTTACTGTATGTTGTTAAATAATAAATTCCTTGAAAAGTGTTGGTATGGAAGGCACCCGTGGATACGGCTAGCCATGGAAAGTGAAAGTATGGTGGAAAAAGGAATAAACTTTATTTTATGTTTGGGAACCGCCTATGATATATCTAGCATGGAAAGTATTGGGAACTACTCGATCGTTTTCGTTGACAGGAAAAGCATGCCACCCAAAATGTTTTATCTCTACTTTTTTCGCTTTGAGCTCTGGCACCTCTACAAATCCCTACTTCCCTCTGCGAAGGGCCTTTCTTTTACTTTATGCAATTTTTATTTTGAGTCTCCATCTTCTCTTATAAAGCACCAACTAAGGGGCACTATGATCGTACTTGAGCATTGGGTGTAGCTAATATGCGAATGTGTTTCATGAATGGATCAATGATTGAGCATAATGGGCTAGGGATAACTTGCTTTAGTGTTGATATTTTGAAAGACATGGTTGCTTGTTGATATGCTTGAGTATTGAAATCTTCATATCAAAACTAGACTACTGCTTTGAATCATATAAAAGTCCAAATGTCCGTGCTACAAAGAAAAGAATATGTGATGAACATGTTAGGCAGCATTCCACATCAAAAATTCTGTTTTTATCATTTACCTACTCGAGGACAAGTAGGAATTAAGCTTCGGGATGCTGATACGTCTCCAACGTATCTATAATTTTTTATTGTTCCATGCTGTTATATTATCATTCTTGGATGTTTTACAATCATTTTATAGCAACTTTATATCATTTTTTGGGACTAACCTATTGACATAGTGCCCAGTGCCAGTTGCTGTTTTTTGCTTGTATTTTACTTCGCAGGAAATCAATACCAAACGGAGTCCAAACGCAGCGAAACTTTTTGGTGATTTTTTCTGGACCAGAAGACACAAGTTGGGCCAAGAAAGTACCTGAGGGGGGCTCCTAGGGGAGCACAACCCACCAGGGCGCGCCTAGGGGCACAGGCGCGCCCAGGTGGGTTGTGCCCACCTCGGCCACCTCCAGCACCGCCTCTTTGCTCTATAAATACCCCAATATTCCAGAAACCCTAGGGGAGTCGACGAAAATCAATTCCAGCCGCCGCAAGTACCAGAAACCATAGATCCAATCTAGACACCATCACAGAGGGGTTCATCATCCTCATTGGTGCCTCTCCGATGATGCGTGAGTAGTTCATTGTAGACCTACGGGTCCGTAGTTAGTAGCTACATGGCTTCCTCTCTCTCTCTTTTGATTCTCAATACAATGGTCTCTTGGAGATCTATTTGATGTAACTCTTTTTGCGGTGTGTTTTTTTGGATCCGATGAACTTTGAGTTTATGATCAGACCTATGTTTTTATCCATGAAAGTTATTTGAGTCTTTTGATCTCTTATATGCATGGTTACTTATAGCCTCGTATTTCTTTTTCGAATCTTTGGTTTAGTTAGGCCAACTAGATCGATTTTTCTTGCCATGGGATGAGGTGCTTTGTGATGGGTTCGATCTTATGGTGCTTGATCCCAGTGACAGAAGGGGAACCGACACGTATGTATCGTTGCTATTAAGGATAACAAGATGGGGTCTATTTCTACATAAATAGATCTTGTCTACATCATGTCATCATTTTTATTGCATTACTCCGTTTCTCCATGAACTTAATACACTAGATGCATGCTGGATAGCGGTCGATGCGTGGAGTAATAGTAGTAGATGCAGGCGGGAGTCGGTCTACTAATCTTGGACGTGATGCCTATATAATGATCATTGCCTGGATATCGTCATAATTATTTGAAGTTCTATCAATTACCTAACAGTAATTTGTTTACCCACCATATGCTATTTTTCTCGAGAGAAGCCACTAGTGAAATCTACGGCCCCCGGGTCTATTTTCTCATCATATATTTTCAGATCTATTTTGCTATTTGCCTTTTTTATTTATTTGCCACTTTTATTTTCAGATCTATATTTCTAAAAACCCAAAAATATTTTGCTTCACTTTATTTTATTCGTGATCTATTTATCCAATCTACTACAATTTATCTCCCGTCCGTTTGCCAATTTCTGGCCGTTACCCGAAAGGGATTGACAACCCCTTTAACACGTCGGGTTGCAAGTATTTGTTCTTTGTGTGCAGGTGCTGTTTACGTAGTGTTGCTTGGTTCTCCTACTGGTTCGATAACCTTGGTCTCATCACTGACGGAAATACCTACCGTTGCTGTGCTGCATCATCCCTTCCTCTTTGGGGAAATACCGACGTAGTTCAAGCCAACATCAGTAGCAAATTTCCCTCAAGTGGATGACCTAAGATTTATCAATCCGTGGGAGGCATAGGATGAAGATGGTCTCTCTCAAACAACCCTGCAACCAAATAAAAAAGAGTCTCTTGTGTCCCCAACACACCAAATACAATGGTAAATTGTATAGGTGCACTAGTTCGGCGAAGAGATGGTCATACAAGTGTAGTAATGATAGTAGATATTGATTTTTGTAATAGGAACAATAAAAGGCAGCAAGGTAGCAACTAACAAAAGTGAGCACAAACGGTATTGCAATGCATGAAAACAAGGCCTAGGGTTCATACTTTCGCTAGTGCAAGCTCTCAATAATGTTAACATAGTTAGATCATATGGAAATCCCTCAACGTGCAATAAAGAATCACTTTAAAGTTCTTATCTAGCGGAGAATATAAGACGAAATTGTTTGTAGGGTGTGAAAGCACCTCAAAGTTATCCTTTTCGCTCGATCTATATAGTTATTCCTATAAGTGTCACAAACAGCCCAAGAGTTCGTACTAAAATAACACCATATGATACACATCAACCAACTCTAATGTCACCTAGATACTCCAATGTCACCACGAGTATCCGTGAGTTGATTATACGATATGCATCAAACAACTTCAGATTCATAATACTCAATCCAACACAAAGAACTTCAAAGAGTGCCCCAAGATTTCTACCGGAGAAACAAAGACAAAAATGTGCATCAACCCCTATGCATAGATTACCCTAATGTCACCTCGGGAATCTGCGAGTTGAGTGCCAAAACATACATCAAGTAAATCAATATGATACCGCATTGTCACCACGGGTATTCATAGCAAGACATACATCAAGTGTTCTCAAATCCAACAAAGTATTCAATCCGATAAAAGTGAAATCTCAAAGGTAAAACTCAATTCATCACAACAAGATAGAAAGGGGAAAACACCATATGATCCAACTATATTAACAAAGCTCGTGATACATCAAGATCGTGCCAAATCAAGAACACGAGAGAGAGAGAGATCAAACACATAGCTACTAGTACAAACCCTTAGCCCTGAGGGTGGACTACTCCCTTCTCATCATGGTGGCCACCGGGATGATGAAGATGGCCTCCGGTGATGATTTCCCCCTCCGGTAGGATGCCGGAACAGGGTCCAGATTGGTTTTTCATGGCTGCAGAGGCTTGCGGCGGCGAAACTTCTGATCTAAGGTTATTTCTGGGGGTTTCTGTATTTATAGAATTTTTTGGCATCGGTCTCATGCTAAGATGGGCTTCGAGGGGCCCACTACCCACCAGGGCGCGCTAGAGGGGGGTGGCACGCCCTGGTGCCTAGTGGGCAGCAGGGGCCCCCTCCAGTGGGTCTTTGCTCCTGTATTTTTCTTTTATTCCGAAACAATTCTCCAAAAAGTTTCGTCCAATTCTGAAAACTTTTATTGCTGCACAAAAAAACAACACCACGGTAGTTCTACTGAAAACATCGTCAGTCCGGGTTAGTTCCATTCAAATCATACCAAAACCATATAAAATTGTTGTAAACATGGCATGAATACTTCATAAATTATAGATATGTTGGAGACGTATCAGAGATGCAATCAGATTTTCAACTGATATCTCCTTTCTCTTATGTTTCAAAATTGTTGTGAAATTCCTCCATGAAGGAGGCAACTTTGCAATCATGCACCCAGACACAAATTTATCGGGTAGAACACACTTAAGGAGTTCCAGTTCCTTCACAATGCACTATATCTCATGAGCTTGTTCAACCACAGAATGGTTATTCACCATCTTGTAGTCGTGGAAACTTTCCATGATGTACAGTTCACTGCATGCATCTGTTACACTTAATTTAGCATTTGGTGCATCCCACAGTGCCTTTCCATCTTGTATGTGCATTTTCACATCACACAGAAGGTCAACAAGAACACTCATAATGCATCCCACAAATATAGTATTGGCTTCCTAGAACTTTCTCTGATCTTCCTCAGAAATCTTGTATGTTGCACATACACATACTGCTAGGCCCATTTATTTCTAACAGAAACAAAACATGATTTAGGGGATTTATACCCTAGACACCAGGAATACGTTCCCTAAAATTTGGAAGCTTCCATGGTTCTCCCATACGTGATATAAACATGACCATAATTGAGGAAAGTACTAAGTACCCAGCCCATGTTTTCCTAGCCCATCAACTATCGAGAGAAAATCAATGGCACGGTCCAAGGGTGGTCTGATAGAAAGCAAGGGATCATCAGTCTGATCCTTGGCGGTTCCCATTTTCTTAACATATAAG
Organism: Thinopyrum elongatum; assembly: GCA_011799875.1. NCBI lineage: Eukaryota > Viridiplantae > Streptophyta > Magnoliopsida > Poales > Poaceae > Thinopyrum > Thinopyrum elongatum. The sequence goes on along the minus strand of CM022301.1, from coordinate 466,901,172 downwards.
ACTAATTGTAGGAATGGATTAACAAGCTGCTTGCACGTCATGTTCGTGCTCGGTACACTCGGCCCGTTAATTCCGTTTAGCTTAACAAGTTTAAACATGCTTACTCAGCTATGTTTGTTTGAAGCTCATTAAGCTCGTGGACGCTCGTTAACAGGCATTACCCCCTTTGCTTCATTTGTGAGGTGTTATGGCCTACTGAACATGCGGGCGGATGTGATATCTACAAAGGCAGATGATGGGCACGTGAAGAGTTGCTCTAATTGTTTCCTCCTATGGGCTGGGTTAGGTTAATAAAATTGAATAGATGAGTGGAGATGCCACGAAACGTTGTCACTTAAGGGCATCTCCAAGGTCGGCCCTCAAACCGCCTGCATACGTCCGGACCGCACGGTCCGGACATGTTGTGACATCCAACGCGGGCCTGTATCAGTCTACCGAGTGGTCTGGACCACTTTTTTCCGGCAAAGTAGAACCAAACATGGGGAGTTTTGCGGGAGTACGGACACACACACACATAGGAGTTCGGACAAAAAAATAGTTGGAGTTTTGCTTTTGATACGATAGTTATGAAGAAATGGAGTACTATTGGATTTAAAGGAGATGTAATGTTGGAATATGGAACAATTGTAACTCCCAGGAGAAGTTAAAGTTGTGCAAGTATTGAAGTGGACCCATAACCCACAGGCCCAGGAATTAATAAAGATCAAGTACTCCCTGGAAGAAGATATTTTGGAAGACCCTGCGATTTGATCAACAGACATTCCTTAGGAGGACACGAAAACCTGAGAGTTGTGAAGAAAACGATAGATGTTTTGTTCAGCTTGCAGAATCAATGGATTTACCCGAACCAAGTTCGAGGACAAGAGAAATTCTGCAATGCTTGTGAGAATGCCCGAGTGTTAGAATTGCGAGATTCGCTAAACCTTATACAGGGTAATGATCTGGGTGCGGAATGGATTGATCACCATACCGACTTACTCTTATCATTCGCTCTTGCTATTTGGAATGGTAAATCTGAGTGACTTACCATAGTAGAGTGACGATGATGTCAAAACCTTGTTTAAACCATAGAATGGTAGGACGAATGATCCATGTACATGCAACCGTTGCCAACCGTAGGATATAAGGTGAGATTCAACCCAGACCAATTTCCTGCAGAAACCAGAAATTGTTGACCACCCTGGGATATCGATAGTTGTTTAGCCTTGGCGACAGAACCGTCAGATAAGAAGACCCAGTATCGGAAGAACCTTACCATGAAGAAGGGATACAAGATTTTGAAGAAAACGTTATGCTCTACCAAAAGATTCTGAAGATGTGAGAAGACCGACATCGCATACCCAAAGGATGGAGTACATGAGTTCCGTCGGAAACATAACCCCGCTTTTAAGTGTGGTAGCACACTAGACCATTCCGATCAATGGTTTTGCTGGAAGACCCCCAGACCCTAACCTTTCTTGCTAGCCTCTTCAAATCTCGAGGACGAGATTCATTTTAAGTGTGGTAGGTTTGTAACATCCCAAAATTCTAAATTTTGGAATGTTATAATAATTAAAATATTTATGCTTATTTGTTTGATTGTTGTGTGACTGATTGTATGAAATTGAGTGAAATTTGAAATTTTTTGAAAGTTGAATGAGAGGGAATGAAATGACTTTCCCAAACTTCCACCTTGCATTTATGATCTCCATGAATTCAAATTCATTTCATCACAAAAACCCTAGAGTGAAGATGATATGACTTCTTCCATTTAATAAATGAAAAGGGTTTTGAAAAGATTTGAATTCCATTTGGAATATTTCAAATTCGGAAACTTTATGCAACTCAATGATTTTCACGAGAGAAGATAAAATGACTTCTTCAATTATATGAAATATGAGTTGGAAGTTACAAAGAATCAAATTGAAAGTCATTTGGAAGTATTTTGAAACCCCTTTCAATTTGGAGTTATTTGGATTTTATTCAAATTATTTTCCTCCTAAAAATAAATATATGGAAATAGGGTAAAATGATTCCCTACAATAGAAAAGTGGAGAAAATAAATTTGAAATCAATATGGTCTTTTAAAAATGATTTTTATTGGGTTTTATTGCAACAGTAGCACTGTTCGCTTTATTTAAATTTTTGTGGAATTTATTTGCCTCTGAAAATATGTTCATGATTTAGCAAATATTTTTCTGAACATTTTGATATATTATATGTCTATATAATGTTTTTTTTCTGTTTAGTTTTATTTCTTCTGATCTCTGTTGAAAACAAAAAAAAAGAAAAGAGAAAACTGTTTTTTATAAACAGCCGTAGCCGGCCCACCTGACCCCGAGGCCCACTCCCTCTCTCTCTCTCTCTTCCCGCACCCCCACAGGCCCACGGCCACCCCCGCACCGAATCGGTACGCCTCGGGCGCCCGATCTCTCTGCCTCTACCTCGCAGTCTCCGACATGCGGGACCCGCTCGTCATCCCCCTCCTCTCTCCCTTTCGTGTTCTTCACGAACAGTGCCCCGATCCAAATCCTCGCGGGATTCGCTCGGATCTTTGCCCCTCGCGCACGCCCACCGCCCTATAAATATTGCCCTCCCTCCGCTCGTCTGATTTTTGCAAAAATCACGATCTCCCGTGGCAGTTTCACCCTAACCCGATCTCGCCGGAGTTCACCTCGGCCACCGCCGCCATTGCCACCCACCCGAGCACCACACACCTCCCCGACGCCTCCCGAGCAAACCCCCAGACTCCCCTTGCTCCCCCGCATTCCCTGAGCCGCTCCTCCATCGCCAAGGACCCCTGGAGCCGTCGCCCCCTTCACCACCGAACACCACCGCCGCCGTCGAGCTCGCCCCGCTCCAATCCACCGTCCTCGAGCTCATCGTCGACCACCATCGTCATCGTCGTTGTCTTCCGCATCGCCTGGGCGTCTTCCCCGTCGCCGAGGACCACCGGAGGCCTCGCCTGCGTCATCCCCGAGCCGCCACCGCCGACGACGACCTCGCCGGAGCTCTTCCACCGCCGTGGTAAGCCCTCGACCGTCCGATCTCCCTTCGACGTTGTAGATTAGATCGCAGTGAACGGTTAGGTTTTTTTTACTAGATCGGTTTAGCTTCGGTTTATTTACGGTTTAGATCTAATCGGTTTAGCCGGTCGGTTTTTCCTTTACTAGCACGTGCGGTTTCGTTAAGTATCGGCCGAGCGTTTTATAGATCGGATCGCAAATCCTCTAGGCCCAATAGCAGCCCGACGTGTAGCACCTGCCCGTTTGTTTTTGTTTTTTTGTTTTTTTTCGTTTCTGTTCTATTTTCAGAAATAGTTTCTGTTTTAGATTGTTAATAACTTTTATGTTATAGATCTAAATTGAGTGATTCTTTTTGCATTGTGTCACAAATTTGTTGAAGTTTCTGTTTGTGTACTTAGTTTTCAAATTTGAGTAGTTTAAATTTGAATTTGATAAAATTTGTTCAAATCACTAATTTGGTCATATTTTGAGTTTTACAAAGTATTTTTGATTGATTCTTTTTGCTACGGTTTTGTTACTGTTTTGCCTATCCAGTATCATATAGTTATCTATTTTTTAGTTTATTTTAAATTAGGTTTTTAGCAAAACAGTACCGTTTTACTTATAGTTTTGTTTTTGTCTTTTCTTTATTGTTTTTATTAGTTTTAACTTATTTCTTTTTGTCACTTTTGACAATTTGTTTTATATTCTGTTAGACTACAGTAGACAAAATTTATTTTATATAAAATATATTTTATTTAGTTTGTATAAAAACTAGTATAGGTCATAGTTAGAGTTTCATAGAAGCTTTTTATTTGTTTCTTTTTGCTACGAAAAGTTTATGAAAATTCTTTCTGTTATTTTACAAACAAAAAAAACTCTTATTGTTTTTTGTTAATTTATTTAGTTTATTATTTTATTTGTTGTTAGGTTTTATTTAGGACAAAATTATTTTTGGTGTGCATAATAGAGTTTTCTTTAGTGTTTCTTTATAGTTTTCTTTGAAGTTCTTTTGGACTTATATTTTGGTTTTTATTATTGATTTTCTTCATTTATTTTGTTTGATGAATTGCATTTTGATTTCTTTAATGATTGTTAGAATTGCTTGCTAGAATGCTTGCTTATGTGAATGTCATGTTTGTTAATATAGATTCTCCACGGAGTGACGAATAGTTCCATCAAGTCTTCCGAGAGCGTTAATATCTTCATCACCTTACCAGGCAAGTTCACTTTGACCATGCTTTTCATACCTATGTTTTTATTGCATTTAGTGTCACCATTCATAATCCCTCCAGTAGTGATATTGAATTCTTGTAGTTGAGTAGAATGCATGAGGTAGGAACCCATCTCCCTGATTATCAAGCCCAGGACGTTATGTAGTTTAAATGCTACGCTATAGTAGATGGGGTTGGTACGAGTGTTCGGGAGTGGTGTGAGAATGGAGGACTCTACGTCAATGACGACAACTCCATGCTAGCATCTACAAGGACTGCATCTTCAAGGCCTCAAGACTTCAAGACCCGAGACAAGAATTCAATACACACTACTGGGTGAAGGATGGTTGACGGGCACCCTGGAGCAACCAGTGGATGGCCGGGATGCATGGAGAAGCGCCATGACATATTGCGGAAAGCTTCACCCAGACTCAAAGAGACGGAAGAATACTTCATGCCCGGAAGCTTACATGTGCAACCGCAAGTCACTATGGGCTCTGGCTTGGTTGACCTTAGTTGTGACTCTGGCTGGGACGGTGCTAGCAGATGTAGAACTACGATAGGATTGGATGAGCACCGGATAGTGGTCAGAGGAACTCTTCGGAAGACCATGTTTCGATCGTCCTGTTCTCAAACATCATGAAGTGCGAGGACGAAAAGGGAGGAATCGAATCTTGCGGGTAAAGTGTACAAACCTCTGCAGAGGGTTACACTCTAATCGATTAGCCGTGTCCCCGGTTACGGACAATTTGAGCATCTGGACTTGGATCTATCTCGGAACTCTCAACACCGGACTGATAACTTAATTGTGGGCAACTTATGATGATTCGGGCTATGAGGCATCGGTTGGCGGAACCATGTCACGATAGAAAACTCCGTAGTGAAGACTCCTGATATTCCTTTGTTGTAGGGAAATAAAATTAGCTTTTATGCAAAACAAAACCTCAGACCCAGAGCCACAAAGCCATATTGCATATAGACTAGTTTTATCATCTGTTTCTCTTATTTGTGATCTTGCCGGTACATTCAATGTACTGACCTACACGGCTGCAACGTATCATGTTGCAGATATTTCTTCGACGAGTAAGAGTTATGATACAGGGTTATGGTCTACACTCAACCTGCCGATGGCGTTGATGGGACTCCACACTCGATTGATTGTTTCCGCTGAGACTTATAAGGTATATATCAGTTTTATGTTATTTATACATGTGATTGCACATTGATATATACATTGATGTACTGTGTGTGCCAGCATACTGATCCAGGGATGGCACAGATACACAGAGGCTTGATCGTTTGAGGTCGGGTCGCTACAGATATGGTATCAGAGCACATGTTGACTGTAGGACGTGACCCTAGAAATCGGAAAGCCCCTAGGACAAGATATCTCTAAAACTTTGTTTTTAAAAAGACCCTTACTTCTCATCTTTTCTGATTTTACCACAAACTCCCTCTTACCTCAAATAGTTAGAATTTACCCCATTCCCTTTTTACCACACGGAGGATCAACCGAAGCCGCTCCAAGAAGGACAAGATATCGGGCAACCGATTGCCTCACCATGCATTAGAAGAGTTGAAGCTACAATTGAAGACTCTGAAGACTCGAAGAAATTGAAGACTCTGAAGATTTATTTGACCTTTAGAAGACCAAACCCCTGTTATATACTTACGTTAGATGCGACGATTTGTGAGCTGTCATTTGTTTGATGTTTTTCCGACAGCCACAAAATAAAACCCGTTTCTTTAAAACTTTTGTTTGTATTGTGTGTATATCCCTCCTTTCTTCTCTCGTATCTCATCCCAAGACCTTTGGACCCCATAGATGATGAATGAAGTTGGACTGGTATTCTCTGGACCGATGACTCAGTTGGAGGCAGAGCTATGGATTAAAAACATGGAGGATCACTTCGGCAAAAATTTGATTTCAAGGAAGTATGAGGTTCAATATGCTCTTCGGTACTTTACAGAAAGTGCTGCAACTTGGTGGAAAATGCATCAAGCCATACAAGGATGTAACGGAGCAAGAACTTGTGAGGAATTCAAGAAAACTCTGTTGAGATCACGTCTCATCCGGAAGCACTGTGATAACCTGATGAAGAAACCTTGTGCCTGCAAGATTTGCGGAGAAATAGGACACACCCATGAAGAACACAAGAATGGATGCCCTCATTGTGAGGAAAATCACTCAGCCAAAGAATGCCCGACTGGGCAGGTTACTTGTTTCCTGTGTGAAGGAACTACGCACTACCCTGCTCAGTGTCACCTTTACCCCAAGGTACAAAAAGTTATCAATCAGCAGGAAGAAGCCCTCAGGGAAAATTTAGAAGAACCTGCGATGAAGGAAGATGTTGAAGACCTCGATGGAGAAGGCCTAAATAGATTTTTCGCCCAAGCTTGCTATTCATGTGGAGAAGAAGGACATTTCTCACTGTATTGCATGAAGGAAAGCCAAGAGTATCTGGGAGACTTCCCGACAGCAGAAGTGAAGTTTGACCCTCAGGAAATAGAAGCTCTGATCATTATGAAGAAATCCAGGAAGAGAAAACGAAGGCATCCCCAGACCAACCCAACTTCTACAGAAAAGGACCTGAGTCATATCACATGTTTCACGTGCAAGGATTTAGGTCATTACGCTGGTAAATGTCCAGAGAAGAAGCCAAGAACCCAAAGAGCTGACACCATCCCCAAGAAGCCTCGGGACTTGTCGGAAGTTATTTGTTTTCGTTGCAGGGAAGCAGGATATTGTGCTACTAAATGTCCCAACAAGATGAAAGCTGGAGCTAAGTAGTTGGAATTTTGATATTGGTAATAAGTGTAGTAGGAAGAAATTTATTTTTATGAGTACGATGAGTTGAGCTATGTAATGGGTGCTCAGAGATTGTAATGAATTCATGAAATCAATAAAGTTAATGTGTTATGATTTCATATGTTGGATTATATGAGTTGTTACTCTAGGAATGAATATTTTGGACCAGTTTCGAGGATATGAGAAATATGGTCTATGGATGGATTTGTGAATTTCATTTTAAGGGTGGTAGTACCCAGTGAAGAACACTAGACCAATGGATAGGAAAATATATTCCACAGACTGGAGTTCGGACAAAAAAAATAGTTGGAGTTTTGCTTTTGATACGATAGTTATGAAGAAATGGAGTACTATTGGATTTAAAGGAGATGTAATGTTGGAATATGGAACAATTGTAACTCCCAGGATAAGTTAAAGTTGTGCAAGTATTGAAGTGGACCCATAACCCACAGGCCCAGGAATTAATAAAGATCAAGTACTCCCTGGAAGAAGATATTTTGGAAGACCCTGTGATTTGATCAACAGACATTCCTTAGGAGGACACGAAAACCTGAGAGTTGTGAAGAAAATGATAGATGTTTTATTCAGCTTGCAGAATCAATGGATTTACCCGAACCAAGTTCGAGGACAAGAGAAATTCTGCAATGCTTGTGAGAATGCCCGAGTGTTAGAATTGCGAGATTCACTAAACCTTATACAGGGTAATGATCTGGGTGCGGAATGGATTGATCACCATACCGACTTACTCTTATCATTCGCTCTTGCTATTTGGAATGGTAAATCTGAGTGACTTACCATAGTAGAGTGACGACGATGTCAAAACCTTGTTTAAACCATAGAATGGTAGGACGAATGATCCATGTACATGCAACCGTTGCCAACCGTAGGATATACGGTGAGATTCAACCCAGACCAATTTCCTGCAGAAACCAGAAATTGTTGACCACCCTGGGATATCGATAGTTGTTTAGCCTTGGCGACAGACCCGTCAGATAAGAAGACCCAGTATCGAAAGAACCTTACCATGAAGAAGGGATACAAGATTTTGAAGAAAACGTTATGCTCTACCGAAAGATTCCGAAGATGTGAGAAGACCGACATTGCATACCCAAAGGATGCAGTACATGAGTTCCGTCGGAAACATAACCCCGCTTTTAAGTGTGGTAGCACACTAGACCATTCCGATCAATGGTTTTGCTGGAAGACCCCCAGACCCTAACCTTTCTTGCTAGCCTCTTCGAATCTCGAGGACGAGATTCATTTTAAGTGTGGTAGGTTTGTAGCATCCCAAAATTCTAAATTTTGGAATGTTATAATAATTAAAATATTTATGCTTGTTTGTTTGATTGTTGTGTGACTGATTGTGTGAAATTGAGTGAAATTTGAATTTTTTTGAAAGTTGAATGAGAGGGAATGAAATGACTTTCCCAAACTTCCACCTTGCATTTATGATCTCCATGAATTCAAATTCATTTCATCACAAAAACCCTAGAGTGAAGATGATATGACTTCTTCCATTTAATAAATGAAAAGGGTTTTGAAAAGATTTGAATTCCATTTGGAATATTTCAAATTCGGAAACTTTATGCAACTCAATGATTTTCACGAGAGAAGATAAAATGACTTCTTCAATTATATGAAATATGAGTTGGAAGTTACAAAGAATCAAATTGAAAGTCATTTGGAAGTATTTTGAAACCCCTTTCAATTTGGAGTTATTTGGATTTTATTCAAATTATTTTCCTCCTAAAAATAAATATATGGAAAATAGGGTAAATGATTCCCTACAATACAAAAGTGGAGAAAATAAATTTGAAATCAATATGGTCTTTTAAAAATGATTTTTATTGGGTTTTATTGCAACAGTAGCACTGTTTGCTTTATTTAAATTTTTGTGGAATTTATTTGCCTCTGAAAATATGTTCATGATTTAGCAAATCTTTTTCTGAACATTTTGATATATTATATGTCTATATAATGTTTTTTTTCTATTTAGTTTTATTTCTTCTGATCTCTGTTGAAAACAAAAAAAAGAAAAGAGAAAACTGTTTTTTTTAAACAGCCGTAGCCGGCCCACCTGACCCCGAGGCCCACTCCCTCTCTCTCTCTTCCCGCACCCCCACAGGCCCACGGCCAACCCCTCACCGAATCGGTACGCCTCGGGCGCCCAATCTCTCTGCCTCTACCTCGCAGTCACCGACATGCGGGACCCGCTCGTCATCCCCCTCCTCTCTCCCTTTCGTGTTCTTCACGAACAGTGCCCCGATCCAAATCCTCGCGGGATTCGCTCGGATCTTTGCCCCTCGTGCACGCCCACCGCCCTATAAATATTGCCCTCCCTCCGCTCGTCCGATTTTCGCAAAAATCACGATCTCCCGTGGCCGTTTCACCCTAACCCGATCTCGCCGGAGTTCACCTCGGCCACTGCCGCCATTGCCACCCACCCGAGCACCACACACCTCCCCGACGCCTCCCGAGCAAACCCCCAGACTCCCCTTGCTCCCCCGCATTCCCTGAGCCGCTCCTCCATCGCCAAGGACCCCTGGAGCCGTCGCCCCCTTCACCACCGAACACCACCGCCGCCGTCGAGCTCGCCCCGCTCCAATCCGCCATCCTCGAGCTCACCATCGACCACCATCGTCATCGTCGTTGTCTTTCGCATCGCCTGGGCGTCTTCCCCATCGCCGAGGACCACTGGAGGCCTCGCCTGCGTCAAACCCGAGCCGCCACCGCCGACGACGACCTCGCCGGAGCTCTTCCACCGCCGCGGTAAGTCCTCGACCGTCCGATCTCCCTTCGACGTTGTAGATTAGATCGCAGTGAACGGTTAGGTTTTTTTTACTAAATCGGTTTAGCTTCGGTTTATTTACGGTTTAGATCTAATCGGTTTAGCCGGTCGGTTTTTCCTTTACTAGCACGTGCAGTTTCGTTAAGTATCGGCCGAGCGTTTTATAGATCGGATCGCACATCCTCTAGGCCCAATAGCAGCCCGACGCGTAGCACCTGCCCGTTTTTTTTTTGTTTCTGTTTTATTTTCAGAAATAGTTTCTGTTTTAGATTGTTAATAACTTTTATGTTTTAGATCTAAATTGAGTGATTCTTTTTGCATTGTGTCACAAATTTGTTGAAGTTTCTGTTTGTGTACTTAGTTTTTAAATTTGAGTAGTTTAAATTTGAATTTGATAAAATTTGTTCAAATCACTAATTTGGTCATATTTTGAGTTTTACAAAGTATTTTTGATTGATTCTTTTTGCTACGGTTTGTATTTACTATTTTGCCATCCAGTATCATATAGTTATTTATTTTTAGTTTTTTAAATTAGGTTTTTAGCAAAACAGTACGTTTTACTTATAGTTTTGTTTTTGTCTTTTCTTTATTGTTTTTATTAGTTTTAACTTATTTCTTTTTGTCACTTTTGACAATTTTTTTTTTATTCCTGTTAGACTACAGTAGAAAAAATTTATTTTATATAAAAATATGTTTTATTTAGTTTGTATAAAAACTAGTATAGGTCATAGTTAGAGTTTCATAGAAGCTTTTATTTGTTTCTTTTTGCTATGAAAAGTTTATGAAAATTTTTCTGTTATTTTACAAACAAAAAAAACTCTTATTGTTTTCTGTTAATTATTTAGTTTATTATTTTATTTGTTGTTAGGTTTTATTTAGGACAAAAATATTTTTGGTGTGCATAATAGAGTTTTCTTTAGTGTTTCTTTATAGTTTTCTTTGAAGTTCTTTTGGACTTATATTTTGGTTTTTATTATTGATTTTCTTCATTTATTTTATTTGATGAATTGCATTTTGATTTATTTAATGATTGTTAGAATTGCTTGCTAGAATGCTTGCTTATGTGAATGTCATGTTTGTTAATATAGATTCTCCACGGAGTGACGAATAGTTCCATCAAGTTTTCCGAGAGCGTTAATATCTTCATCACCTTACCAGGCAAGTTCACTTTGACCATGCTTTTCATACCTATGTTTTTATTGCATTTAGTGTCACCATTCATAATCCCTCCAGTAGTGATATTGAATTCTTGTAGTTGAGTAGAATGCATGAGGTAGGAACCCATCTCCCTGATTATCAAGCCCAGGACGTTATGTAGTTTAAATGCTACGCTATAGTTGACGGGGTTGGTACGAGTGTTCGGGAGTGGTGTGAGAATGAAGGACTCTACGTCAATGACGACAACTCCATGCTGGCATCTACAAGGACTGCATCTTCAAGGCCTCAAGACTTCAAGACTCGAGACAAGAATTCAATACACACTATTGGGTGAAGGATGGTTGACGGGCACCCTGGAGCAACCAGTGGATGGCCGGGATGCATGGAGAAGCGCCATGACATCTTGCGGAAAGCTTCACCCAGACTCAAAGAGACGGAAGAATACTTCATGCCCGGAAGCTTACCTGTGCAACCGCAAGTCACTATGGGCTCTGGCTTGGTTGACCTTAGTTGTGACTCTGGCTGGGACGGTGCTAGCAGATGTAGAACTACGGTAGGATTGGATGAGCACCGGACAGTGGTCAGAGGAACTCTTCGGAAGACCATGTTTCGATCGTCCTGTTCTCAAACATCATGAAGTGCGAGGACGAAAAGGGAGGAATCGAATCTTGCGGGTAAAGTGTACAAACCTCTGCAGAGGGTTAAAACCTAATCGATTAGCCGTGTCCCCGGTTACGGACAATTTGAGCATCTGGACTTGGATCTATCTCGGAACTCTCAACACAGGACTGATAACTTAATTGTGGGCAACTTATGATGATTCGGGCTATGAGACATCGGTTGGCGGAACCATGTCATGATAGAAAACTCCGTAGTGAAGACTCCTGATATTCCTTTGTTGTAGGGAAATAAAATTAGCTTTTATGCAAAACAAAACCTCAGACCCAGAGCCACAAAGCCATATTGCATATAGACTAGTTTTATCATCTGTTTCTCTTATTTGTGATCTTGCCGGTACATTCAATGTACTGACCTACACGGCTGCAATGTATCATGTTGCAGATATTTCTTCGACGAGTAAGAGTTATGATACAGGGTTATGGTCTACACTCAACCTGCCGATGGCGTTGATGGGACTCCACACCCGATTGATTGTTTCCGCTGAGACTTATAAGGTATATATCAGTTTTACGTTATTTATACATGTGATTGCACTTTGATATATATATTGATGTACTGTGTGTGCCAGCATACTGATCCAGGGATGGTACAGATACACAGAAGCTTGACCGTTTGAGGTCGGGTCGCTACAGTGTTGTCCAACGTACAAATGATGCCATGGCAGATAGCAGCCGATGCGGAGGACACCAAGATGTTAACCTTGAATTTGGATGCTTTAGATGCCGACTCAAGAATAATCGTTCAAGTCGTCCTCTACAAGATGTTGGAGCGGGAGAAAGATGACTTGGAGGCGGCTGACAAGGAGGAGATGGAGGCGGCAGTGGAGGAAGAAGTGAAGGCTGCCTACATGGTGGCGACGACACCTTGAACGTGGAAGGTCGAACAGCCGGTCTGACTGGCAGAAAATCTAGTTTTCTACATGGACTGCGGGACTGATATTCTTTTGTGATCGGGCATCTAAAAACTACATCATAGATGCCTCTTTTTGGTGTGATCAGGCATATGATCCGGCGCTGCTGTGATCCAGCGCGCGTTATGGTCAGACTTTATTTGAATTTCCAATTTACCTTTACTAGCGGACATATACAAGATAGCGTTGGATGGCGCCTTTGGCATCAGTGTCCGCGGACTGCTCCCCTATCCGCAGACGGATACCGAAGCAAATTTATGGGTTAGCATTGAAGATGCCTTAAGATAACATCAGATCATCTACAACCGGACCCCTCAAACCCGTCTCAAACACCCGGGCAGGCCGCCCGATCACTGACCGGTCACGAAATTTGGACCCAACCGGGCCTCTCAAACCGCCCTCAAAGGCCCAGGCTAACCGGCACCCCTCATATCCAGCCCAAATATGGGGCGGTCCGGGCGCGTCCGGACACGCCCGCCACATCAACTTGGCCCAGCTTGGCCCACGCCTGCCCCACAAATATTGCCGTCCGGAAAACCCTAGACCGCAGTCAATCCGAACTCCACTTCACTCCCCTCTCCGTCCACTCCACTTCCGATTCCCTCCAAACGCATCCGATGGTCGGCGACCGAAGCAGCGCTACCTGCGGTGGGGACTCCGGCTCCGATGACGACTGGTCTAGCCTGCTGCGCGAAGCGGACCCCGACGATGTGGAGGAGGTCGCCCTCCGCATCGCATTGAGGCGTTCGGTCATCGACCTGCCGGATCCACTTCGTCAGCGCCCGACGCACGTCGATGCAGCGCCAGCGACGTCGCTGGCCCTTCCTGCGCGGCGCGCAGCTCCGGCCACTCCTCTCCGCTCCTCCAGGTACGCCGCCCACCACCAGCACCCTCTGCTCCGGAGGTGGTGCCCGGCCACCGCTGGGTCCTCGTGCCCGCGGCGGGGCGGGCGCGCACTCGGACGTCCGAGTCGGAGGCACGAGCAGCCCGGCGCGAGCGGCAGCGGGCGAGGGAGAGGGCAGTGGCGTCCGAGTCGATGTCCGCGCGCCGTCCGCTCGCGAGCGCGCCGGTCGATCCTGAGGCAGCGCTCCTCGCTTCTGTCCTCCGCCGCTCGCTCACGACGGCAGAGACGGATGCGCGGCGCCTCCGTCGCAAGAATGCCAAGGCGCTCCGAGTCGCCATCGAGTTGTCGGAGCGCGAGGCAACAAAGGAGGCGGCGGCGAAGGCGAAGGCGGCCCGCCGTGCCAAAGAGCGGGACTGCCTGCTCCGCAGGCTGTCGGGCATGAGGTGCAGCTCCGACTCGGATATGACGGACTGCTCCACCTCCAGCTCCGACGACGACACGCCTCCGCACGCCGGCGCCTACACGGAGGAGGGGCACAGCCGCGCCGACGGCCCGAAGGGAAAGGGGCCGGCGAGGAAATGGTGATTTTCTCCGCCCTTCCTCCTTCTGTTTATATTTTATCTATGTTTGTAGTATGGATGTGCACTGTTCGCCGTTGAACTCCAATGAATCATGTTTCTTTTGTCCGGCTAATCCGATGAACTGCGCTGTGATCATGTGTTTTACGTAGCATTGCATGAATTGCATGGTTTTGAGGTTTAGGATATGAGGGACGCGAGTGTGGAAGACGAAATATAAAGCGTGCCTGGTCAGTGCCCGCGGACGCGAGGGGTCGGATTTGCCAATGCGGCTGTAGATGCTCTAACTATTGTGATGTACTAACAAACTTAACGAGGTACCCATGTGTAAACTAATATAAGACGTTGTAGACACTATGACACAAGTGTCTAAACGTCTTATATTACATTATAGAGGTAGGACTTGTGAAAATTGTTAGCTCTATAAGTGTAACGAGCTAAAATCGGTGATCTTTATTCATTTAGAAGCGAAGCTATCAAGTAAGTTCGTTAAACTCCAACCGAGAGGTTTACTCCACCCCTAGCCCCTAGGTGCCGAATGTCGATAATGACAGCGATGCTTGAGCAAAAGTCGTGACGCCATGTGCATGGTGAGGCGCTCGGAGGTAGCTACTGCTAGCATCCATGTATAACAAACAACAGTTTCGTTTATTATATTGGAGCTTTCTGACAAATCAGCTGGTTCCCACTATGACGTTGTCTTCTCCAAAAGAAGAGTTTTGACACATGATGCCAAAATGGACCCTGCATACAATAACATACACAAGCAAACAGTGGTTTTCTTTCTGCGTCTCTGTGATATGATATGATGATTGGTGTCTTTGTCGGGTGTGTTGTTCAGCAGGCTCGGTCGTAATCACGGGAGTGTCTGCGCGGTAGACAGGCCGCCGGCTGTGGTAAATGTTTCAAGTAACCCTGAAATTTATTCATAGTGTTAAAAACGTCTTTATATTATGAGACGAAGGAAGTATCATTTAGGTACCTTCGTTGTCCTCAACCAGATCCTGCCAAGAGTGAAAATCCGATACTGAACTAGGCTGAAGACTTATATTTTTTGTTGTCTTGGTAAAATTAGGGAGGACAACTTTCTTGGTCTTTAGTGCAGCTCTAAGGCACTGGTAGCAATGGGCCTGCCTCCGCCCTTAAGAATACACACTTACACAGAATAGAGCAACCCTGAGGGGTTATGTCTCGCTTGAGGCGGGACGAAAGATATCCTCTAAAAATGGCTGATCCATCGATGGCGGGAGGGAGCCTCCTTTTTATATTTATTGGTTTCATTAATTTATTTATATTTCTGAAATGGATACATATTTTGTTCAAATGTTAAAAAAGATAAATGTTCACTTAAAAAAAAGTTCATGCAGTGTAAAAAATGTTAATATCATTTGAGAAAAGTAGTCGTGACAATCAAAAATTGTTCACGCACTTCAAAAACAATGCTTGTGACAATTTAAAGAAATGTTTATACATTGTAAAAAAAGCTTGCATAATTCAAAAAACAAATGGTTTGAATGTACTTGAAATTAAAAAAATCATTCACGTGTTTCAAAAACATGTACGAGACATTTTACAAAAAACATATAAAATGTAAAACAAAAAAGTTCATGTACTATAGAAAAATGTTAAATTCGATTCAAAAAAATGAACGTGACATTTTCATGAAAATATTCAAGCTTTTCGTTAAAATGTTCATGATTAAAAAAATGTTTATACACTGTAAAAAATATGTGTGTAGTTTAAAAAAATGTGCTTAGTGTTTAAATTAGTTTAAAAATCTTTAACGTGCATTTAAAATTTGTTCAAGAAAAGTATTTAAAAATATGTACATTGTGCATTTGATGAATGTTCAACATGTATTAAAAAATACATGTATACTAAAAATGTACAGTGCATACTGAAAAAAGAAGATATCTGTTGAAAAAAATTAAAAATTAACTACAAGAAAAAAACCTGAAGAAAACCAGAAGAAAGAACAAACAGAAGGAAAAAAGGCCTAGAAAACCACTAGAAAACACACAAAGAACAAATAAACACGTGGATGGTTCTATAACCGGTTCATACTAGTCCATAGAACCTTCCCAAAATAATGCGACTTTACCGGCCCAATAAGGAAACTCTTAAGGCGAGGCTAACTCACATCTTGCAGTAGACGAGATAAAGCTTTTTCGCACCGGCATGGTTCACGTCGCGGGCAAATCCTATATGACGCGCGTGTGCGTCCAGGAGCTGCGGCTTTGCTGAAGCGACTCCCCACTTGGGCCGGCCCATGTATGGATTCCTGTGCTGTTTTTCCTTCGCTGTTTGTTTCCTTCGATGCTTCTGCGGTTTTTTTTTCGTTTTTCTTCAGCGGTTTTTTGCTTCCAGTTTTCACTGTTTTGTCCAGCTATCTGTTGTTTTGTTCCGTTTTTTTTATTTTTCTGTTTTGGTTCTTTTTTTACGTTATTTTTTTATTTTTCTGTTTCTGTTTTCTTCTCTTTATTTGATTATTATATAAAATGTTCACAGGTAATACAAAAATGTAAATTGTATTTAGAAAAATGTTCATTGTATATTATGAAAATTGTTCACCTTTGCATATAAAAATGTTCATCGTATATTACAAAAATGTTCATCGTATATTATGAAATTGTTCAACGATTTTTCACGAAATGTTCAATGTGTATTCGACAATTGTTCAACACATATATTTATATTTTTCAAAAATGTTCATCGTATATTAAGAAATGGTCATCGTGTATTATTTAAAATGTTCAATGGATATCACAAATGTTCAGTATATGTTTTTCTAAAAAAATTTCAAAAGATTACGATACTTATTGTATCGCTCCTCTAATTTATCACCAGAACTCACTAGCAGCACTCGTTCACGAGAGGGAGGTTGTGAGTTCGAATTCTCGCAGGTGCATAACTTTTTGGTTATTATTTTACTTGCCTGGAGCTCGTTTACCAACTAATGGGCCAGCCCATTTGCTCTGCCTTCAGCGAAGGCTCCGCAATTTGCCGCTGGCGGGCGGCCAATAGGAGCTCGCGATCATCACTTCGCTAGGCGACCATCTCAACTGCTTGGGGTGGGCCGGCCATTAGCACGTCAGATCGCTACCACGATTTGTTAGTTTTTTTCTTTTGTTTTGTTTGCTACTTCTCTTTTAATTCGTTAATTTTAAATAAAAATGCCGTTCAAATTTTGCACGTTTATATTCAATTAAGTTGAATTATATTATAAGTAAATTTATGAATTTGGAAAATGTTCCTGGATTTTAAAATATTGAAGGGTTTGAATAATATTTATGAATTCAAAAAATTCATGAATTTGAATAAAAAATAATTGAACTGGAAGAAGAGTTCAGGTATTCAAAAAAAAATTGAGAACTCACAAAATGTTCACGAATTTGGAACAAAGTTCTATAATTGGGAAAAAGTTCAAGATTTCAGAAAAAGTATGACAATTTTTAAATTGTTCATGAATTTAAAATATTTTTATTCAAAATAATGTTCAAATTTAGAAAATGTTTATGAATTCAAAAACAACGTTCATGATTCAGAATAATGTTAATGAAATTTGAAAAATGATCTGAACTCACAAAATATTCTTTAACTAAAAAATGTTCTCAAATTTTAAATGTTCAAATTTTTGAAAAATGATCATGAATTAGGAAAAAGTTCATGAGTGTAAAAGTAATATTAAAACTGATAAGGACAAAAAAAATCTGAAATAAAACCGGAAAAACGAGAAAATAAAAAGACAAAACCTTCACAAAACCAGGCGGTAGGTTCCAAAAAATCATCTTATATTCTCCCCCGCTTACTTCGCTAGATGGGTCAGCCCAACACTGGTGCTTTGTTAGCGATCGCTGCCCTATTGCTCACACAAAGTGATACATAACATTTGTGCCCTTTGTAGTTCTCGTAAAGATAAAATCAAGAGAACTCGGTCCAAAACAAGGTCAACAAAAACTTCCAAATATATGAACCATGTGAAGCCCAACCAAACGATCGATATTCCTTGTCAAAGTTAAGGCATCTTCATAGCGGGTCACCAAAACTTCCCTATACATCCAAGCAATATTTTCCTGACACTTTTAGGCTTCTAGTACTAATTGTCAAATGTCTGTGGACCGGTACAGACGTTTAAAATCTTATGTGGGAGCTATAGTGGGGTTCAAACTTTTAGGCTTCTAATACTAATCGTGAAATGTCCATGGACCGGTCGGGGCGTTTAAAATCCTATGTGGGAGCTATAGTGGGGTTTGAACGGTTCGAGGAGGCCCATTGTCAGTTGCGCCATGTATCCCCATAGCCCATATCTCTTTCTCCTCTCGATCTACCTAGCCCACTGAAAGGGCATTTCCCACCTTAATTATTTTGATGTTGATGACAACGCAATTTGCGGACTAACCATGTGTTTGAGCTACACAAACCATATTTGTATGGAACAAAATGGTTAGGTACCCCTCTAGAAGGAAAAAAAGATCGAACACGACATTTCCGACGCTTTTATTCTTTGGTTGTAGGAAATTTGTACTACTAAGAGGGGGCCTGCATCGAAAGGTCATGGTGGAATTAAATCATGTACACAAAATGTATATTGCACCCACTATACCTTCCTATCCGTTTTCAATGAGAGACTCCTATTTTAACCTATGCATGAAAACAACTAAGCGGTTGTACCGCTCCTCTCTGGAGCAGTCACTGCCTTGCATAACCACGCGGTTGTACCGCTTCTTAGTGCGGTTATACTGCTCCTTCTATGAGCGATTCTATCGGACCAAGCTCCGGTCCAACCACCGCCAGAGGGGTGGTTTCCCGGGCCCGGCATCGGTGCATTGGAAGTCAGTGGGTGACGGTTATTCAAGCAACAACCGGTACAATCGGGCGACCGGGCGGCTGCACCGCCCTGGAAACCACAGACACCCCTATACACAGGGCTGCGGTTGTATCGGCCCAAGTACCGCCCCAACAACCGCCCAAGGGGTGATTTCCCTCAGGGTTGGGTGCGGTACAAGGGCGGTAGCCATGCGGTAGTTCCTAGTCGGGGCGGTTGTACTGCCCTGGCCGTAGTTGCCCTAATTGACATACTAGAGCGGTTGTACCACTCCCATATATTTTTGCGGCAACGGTGTTTTTTTTTTGAAACTATCACGGGGGGGGGGGCTCCCCACGTGTATATATTTCACGAAAAAAAAATATTACATGAGATTTTTAGACTAGGAAGGAGGATAAGTAATTACGCCACACACTATTTAAGGAGGGTTCCTCCTCCCACCCACCACTAACCTCCCTCTCTTCTCCATTAATGCCCTAAGCTTTATTTTGCTCAATCTCTTTCTCTAGCCAACCAAACTTGTTGATTTGCTAGGATTGAGGGAGGAGACCTAGATCTACACTTCCACCAAAGGAAATTTGATCCCCTACAATCAATTGACGATCTCGTTACTCTTGGGCGTTTGGGCACCCTAGACAGAAGAGGTCATCTCAAAGGCACATACCATTGTGGTGAAGCTCTGTGGTGATGTTAGGAGCCTCCAATTAAGTTGTGGAGAGAGCCCCAACCTTGTTTGTAAAGGTTTTGATTACCGTCTTCATGGGCACTGCTAGTGGATTCACGGCACCTTGAGGAGAATAGGGTGAGCCATTGTGGCATTTGACGTGCATCGCGCCTCCACACCCGTCCAACGGAGAGTACCTCCCCCAAAGGAGGTAACTTCGACAACACACCATCGTCTCCATTTGCGGTTACTTCTATCCTTTACTTTCATGTGCAAGCTTGTTATATTGTTTTTACTCTTTAGCTTGCACTTGTCGTTGAGCTTATCATATAGGTTGTCCACCTAACTGCATATCTAGTCAAGTTATTTTATTGTTAAACCTAAATTTGCAAAGAGTTTAAAAAAATTGTCGTCCATATCGATCCTTTCAATTAGTATCACAGTCTCGTCTTTTTTAAGGGCTTTACCGCCTAAATAGTGTGGCCGGCGATGATCTGGGAGATGAGCATGTTGTAGCCCCATCGTGGATGTTGTCGCGATCAATAGAGGTGATTTTAATGTTGCTATGGAAACACTTAAATCAATGATGATGGACATGGTACAAGACATGTTGGATATATTCCTTCTAGGCTCGCCTACCGCCACAACCATTCCTGAGAAGGTAGTTGATACTACCTCCTTGGAAACATATGCCAACTCCTCCAAGGAGACGACTAACAGTGGCGTGGAGCCTAATCCTACCTAAGAGAAAAATTGGTCGGCAGTACATGCTAAGGTGGCTCCACCACCGGACTATGGTGGCCCAGTTCCCTCGCCTCATATCTCGTACCTTAGCCCTCCTCCGAAACTTGATTTGACTAACTTTACTAATTGGGTTTTTGAATTAAGTCTCATACTAACAACTCTTCGACTCAACTTTGGAGGATCATTGAAGAAGGCTATCATTCGTTTGATCCAGAAAAACTTGTCTCCAAGAGAAGTGGACAAGCAACTCAATGCATCCTCCTTGTTCATTCTTCAAGAATCCTTACCCACCGAGGAGCTTCCACACATCCGTCCTTTTGTGAATGCAAAGGATGCATGGGAGCACATCAACACGTTGTACAAGGGAAGCTCGAGCATTCAACGCTCCGAATTTGAAGTCATTCTTGATGACGCCGATGAGTTTATCATGAATGAAGATGAAGATCCCCAAAATCTTTATAGGAGGTTGATGGCTCTTGCGGACTCTCTAAGGGATCATGGAAGCAAGGACACGGATGATAATTGATTCAAGCGCAACTTTCTCAAAGCTATCATGCCTTTCAACAATAATATGCCTTGCATGATTCGCCAAAGACCGGACTTCCATTCCATGTCCTCCAATGATGTGTTGAATGAATTAATTGCCATGAGTATCTTGACCAAGACCACCGACAATGCTCTTGTTCAGGTTTGTGGGCTGAACAAGACCAACGTTGCATTGAAGGCCAAAGTGGTCCAAGAAGAAGAAGAAGAGGAAGAGAAGTGTTGTCCCAAAGACACCAAATACGCTTAACACGAGCACATGCCTCTTGCGTCAAGATAAGTTTTGGGGCAACAAAAGGAACTTCAAGTCCAAATACTCAACGGAAAATTCAAGTAATTTCTAGCCAAAGGGTCAAGGAATGAAGACTTGTCACAATTCAGGCATCTCCAACGGCGACCCGCAAAGTTCCTCCCACGTCCGTTCGTGGACAGGAGGGGCCAGTCTGCAGACACGGATGGGGGAGGCTGCCATCCAACCCTGCTTGCATACATCCGACCTCCCTCATTTTTTTTAAATCCTCACATTCAAATAGCCGCATACATAGAGTTCAGACGTTCAAATAGCCGCATGCATAGATTACATCATTCAAATAGCCACATGCAGTAGTGGTTCAAATTTAAAGTTCAAATATTACATTCCAACATTGTTGTCACCTTTAACCCCCCACTGTTGCTCAATCGGATCTTCCTTTAGCTGCTCATGAGTTGGTCAATGCCGAATTTTTTGATGCATTTGAATAAACTCTAAATATTTGGCCGGATTCTGGTCTGCAAGTTCGATATGATCACCCATGTTCTCAAATTCTAGATCTGCGGCAGCATCCTCATCCTCGACGATCTTGTTGTGCATGATCCCACAACATGTCATCACCTCCCACAAGGTCTCCGAATCCCATTGTTTAGCAGGTCCACGAACAACTGCAGAACTCCAAATGCCCTCTCGACATCATTTCTAGCTCCTTCTTGTCTTTCAGCAAAGTGAAACTTTTCTCGCCAACTGGGTTAGAGATGGTGCTGACAAAGGTAGCCCACGGAGGGTAGATACCGTCAACCAGATAATAGTCCTTGTCTGTACTCATGTCCATTGACAGTATAGTGGCAAGGAGGTGCTTTTCCTTCAGTCAGCCTCGCAAACAATGGTGACCGCTCCAGCACATTGATGTCATTGTGAAATCTGGGCATGCCAAAGAAAGCGTGCCAAATCCAAAGATCATTTGTTGCAACTACTTCAACAATGATGGCGGGCTTCTTAGCATGACCCTGATATTGGCCTTGTAAAGCCTTCGGGCAGTTCTTCCATTTCCAATGCATGCGGTCAAGAGATCCAAGCAAACTAGCCACACTCTTGCTTCTGAGGTTGCTAAGAGCCTCTCGGTGTCTGCCAGAGTTGATTCTCTCATGTACTGAGGTCCAAACACCTTGACCACGGCAGTTGCAAACCTGACCATGGCGTCCTCCGCATGTGCTCTCAGACATCCGTAGGTACTTGTCCCACGAACTAGCGGCTGGCCATATGCAAGCATCCGAAGTGGGCCCATGCACTTCTGGTAACCAGAGAAGCCAATCGTTCCCACGACATCCTTCTTCAAGACAAAGTAGTCATCATAGGACTGGGCGTCATGGTACAAACGATCGAAGACAGTCTTGCGCATTCAAAAACACCAGCAAAAATGGTCAGCAACGAGTGCATCAGGGGCAAAGTAGTCGGCCATCAGTGTCAAATGGCGACGCGCCCTATTGTGGTTGAGCACTCAATGACCCTTGATCGATCCCTTGAAATTGAGAACATGCTCCTCCGGACGCTCCGCCTCTTGAAGGACCACCTGCATCATCGCCGTCTCATCCGTGTAGTCCTCCTCGTTGGACGAGCCGTCGGACGACCCAACATAGTGCTCGTATATGTACTCCAAATTGGAATCCATTGCTAGAAAGAAGAAGGGAAAACTTTTTTAGATTCGGCAATTCATCGAACAGTTGCCAAGCATCGTGACTATAGCATGAGCAAATGGTACCTGGTGGGGCGGTCGGAGGAGAGGGGTTGAATGGCGACGGAGCAGAAGCGGGGTGGAGCCCAGCTGGAACGCTGGAGGTGATGAAGACGTTGAGTTCTGGCAGGGGTGTGGCGTGGCGGCCGGGGTGGTGGAGCGGCGGCGAAGGCAAGAGAGAAAGAAGAAAGGAGAGAAAATGGGGAGCATGGAGGCACGGGGTCCGGTAAGGGTTTTGGATGGGCCAGGGGTGTCGGAGTGCTACGTGTCTACTGTCTGGACTCCCGCAAAGCCCCCCAACGTTTATCTCGGGTTTGCCGAAAAAAGTATGTCCGGACCGCTCGGCGGATACATGCCAGCGTTGGATGGCAAACCGCGTCCGGACGATGCGGTCCGGACGTTTGCGGGCGGTTTGAGTGTCCGCCTTGGAGATGCCCTTATAAGATGGGAGACAATGATGGCAAGCTTATCCGCAAGGCCAAGACAAAGTCTTACCCAAGCAAGAACGACCACTTTGTGAGGAAGAAGCCTAAAAAAGTGTTAGTGGTACAAGAAGAGTACTACTCTGATGATGATGAAGATACAAGCGGTGAAGTGGTTGCAACGGCCTCCGTAGCCATTGCCACCACTTCCTCTCCATCGGTGTCTCTCTTCGACTCCCCTAACGAGAACGTCATCACCACCCACAAGTGCCTTATGGACAAGGCCTCAGAGATAATCCCTCCCATCAAGTTTATCATTACAAGTAACTCATCTTTGATGAATTGTGTGGGAGATGATAAGGTCACAAAGGAAGGTGAAAATGAGTTTGACAAGTTCGTGGTCAAGCCCAAAGGTGAGACCAAGAAGCACTTTGTTGCTCTCAACTAGATGAAGATAATGCTCTTGTTGATTCTCAAGAGAAAACCATCACTAAGATGGAAGGGCACCCAACGACGCGGCGATAGTGGAAGGAGATTGGAGGAGCGCAATGGTGAGAGGGGAGCGCAGGAGAAGGGAGCGTGGTGAAGAACCGGTCGGAGCCATCCTTCAACTTCTCTGTTAGCGCTGGCATATGCACACATGATTCGATAAGTTTCAGAAATGATACGCGCCTAGAACGTAAAACCGAATTTCGACGTAATCAAAGATATATTTGGCCAGTAATTTCTGTTTAAGCAGGAGTTCAGTTCAGAATATCGTTTCGTCCCATAGAACATCTCAGTTTCTGTATTTTTACTACTAGTAGTACAAATACGTTTTAAGTTCCTTTCCGAAATCTAAAACTGAAAATTGCAGTTTGCGCATGGGATTTTCATTTTCCGATGCCCTATGAGAAGCAGTCTCTCTGGCGCAGCACAATGATTCTCGGTACCGAGCCAGCTGTGCCCCGCAAAGAAGAGAGTACCGGCCCCGTTTTGAAGCATGCATGATGGCAAAGGGGAAAGAACGTAGTCGCAACATGCAGTACTCGGCCAAAGAGTGCAAGACGCATGCTACAATTCGTCCGTCGCCGCTTTACTTCACATCGCCACATTCCATCACTCATATACTCAGACTCCCTACTGCACCCTTGGTTTCATCGAGCCACACCCAGACTCACCAATGATCGCCCACATAAAACCTGACCAGAATGCCCTTGGCAAACACGAAAAAGAAACAAAGAAAGAAAGAAAACGCTCCAAGAAGAAGCGTGTAGCTCTAGCTTGTACTACTATCTGGAGCGGACAGCCTGACTCTCCCTCCCTTTTGAATTTCGAAAAGGAAAAAACACCAGTCCAAATATGTCCTTTCACTCACCGCGACCCTGTTCCCGCCCGTCTTTCCGGTCTCCTGGATCACAAGAAGCCCAGCTCCCCCAGCAGAGCAGAGGCTCTTCTTTACATGACAAATTTCACCTCTTTGCATCAGGCCAAAGCGGCAAAGATTCGCGCCTCGTCGCGGCGACCAAGGCCTTCAAGGTGCCGGTGATCATTGAGCTCTTCCTCTTTTCCTCTCCCTGTCAATGGAGGCGACCTAGGGCTAGAGATGCCTCGCCTTTTACCACATCGGATCGATCCTCCGATCCGATCACATCGTATATCCAGGTTCCAAATGCCGCGCCTTGCACTGGATACGGCACGGCACTTGCACAGCACAGGCAGTCCCTGCGTACCGCAAAGCCGAGAGAGAGGGGAGACACAGAAAAGCTCTTTACCCTCGCCAATCTCGAGACAACGGAAAGGAAAATCACATCGTGGCATCCGTTGTCACGTGTCCCTGCTGATCCGGTCAGGTTCGACATGATTAGTTTGTTGTTAAGCTGCTGGAATGCAGAGTCTGTTTCTGAATGTTCCCTCTTTTTTCCCAATGATTTCACTTGCAAAGGAAGATGATAATAGGTTCAATCTCAGAGAAATTACCGAGTAAGAATACGGAGTACGTGGGTCTCTGAACAAAATTGTTATCCAGCATTAAGGTGGTTCTGAATCGACTGCAGCAGCAGCTTCCTCCAAACGAAATAATGGGAGTTGCAGCCTCCAGCATCTTCAAATTGCAAACTGGGAGAGCAGCAGAGAAGGAAGGGACCCAGGGAATTCTCGAGGCAACAGCTTTTGGTATGTAGATAGAGGACCGGGGGCCCTGTCCCCAGAGCTAGGCAAGAGGGGCCGATGATGTTCCAAGGGACAAAAGCAGCTTTTGCTCCCGGTCAAAGATTCTAAACTTGGAGCCGCACCACCATTATACACTACTCACTCTACCTTTTCAGAACTAAGAGCGCTGTTAAGGATCAATCATGTTTTACCGATCAGGCAAGAAGTGTATAAGCATGCAGAAATCAACCATAACTATTTCCTTGAACATTCAAACTATTACCGATCAGGCAAGAAGTGTATAATATCCCACCCTTTATAATATTGTGCAACGTAAGGAGGATTACGTAGGCACAGTCCTTCAAACTATTCCCTTGAACATTCAGTTCAGACGTGTGTTAGTTGGTGAGAGATGGACTGCCTGGATGCATTTGGTTCGGAGACTGATAGAAGTTCAACTCTCCGACCAGCCGGATTCGACACAATGGAAGTTAATTAAGAATGGGATTTTTACGGTGAAATCATGCTATATGGATTTGATTAATTCTGGCCCAATCTCAAGATCGTTGCACATATGGAGGGTTAAGGTTCCTTTGCGCATTAAAATCTTTATGTGGTTCGTCCACAAGCAAGTGATACTCACAAAGGACAACTTAATCAAAAGGCGATGGGTAGGAAGTTCGCGGTGCTATTTTTGTGATCATGATGAAACAATACAACATGTATTTCTTGAATGCCCACTTGCCAAGTTACTTTGGAGAACGATTCATATAGCTTTTAACATTAATCCTCCAGTTGATATTGCGTCGTTGTTTGGGACGTGGTTAGCTGGGGTTGAACAGATTACTGCGGCTCGTATTCGGATTGGAATATGTGCGCTATTATGGGCTATATGGAACTACAGGAATGATATGATTTTTAACAGACAACACACTTTAACTTTCTTGCAGGTCATCTTCAGAGCTACAGCTTGGATCCGTACGGGAGCCTTTGGTTACTGGGTGCAACCAATGGGAGATGGTAGCTCGGGCTATATTCAACCGGTTCGGATGGCGCTCACATAACAGGATAGGAGTCTAGGGAGCTTATCCTTCATCTTACCGTATCGGTTGCTTTTGTCAGCATGTAATTTTCCTTTCTTATTTTGCTATGCTCCGTTTGCGAGCTGTAAGACTATTATGACGATATTTCGTGGATTTTTAATAAAATGACTGCATGCATCATCATGATGCAGAGGCCGGGGGTATGCCTCCATTTCCAAAAAAAAAAATGAGATCAACCATAACTAAATGGAACAAAGCAATCATCTTCTCCTGCCACTGCTGCTCCAGATAGATGTCTCTCTGTATAGGCCACCTAACACCACAGGTGAAGGTGAGAAACAAAACTTACACAAGGAAACAGAGCGAATGGAGAACTTCACTCTAGCCACTCTTCTTCACACATGAGGTGCCTATGAGGGATGGAACCCCAACCACATGCACATAAACACACAGCCTTCAGTTTACTTCCAGCCCTAACAACAGCAGGAGCCCTACCCTAGCTGCATAACAATCCATTTCTCTTGTGGGGCAAGAGGTACACCTACACCCCATAGCCCATGCTGCTCTGTTGCCCTCCCCTCACATCTACAGCCTAGCAAACAAACACATGGGACGGCTCCGGAGTTCGGATACCCAAAAGCCCGGCGTCGGCAGCTCGCTCTCACTCACACTGTCGCTCACAGGGGACGCTTCCGCTCGCCGGCGATGCTGAGGAGGCGCGCCACGCCCTTGGTCCATAGCTCATACTCCCTCTGGCTGGTGCACTCGAACTCGATCACCCGGTGGTCCGCCGTCCTCAGCCCGAAGTAGCGCCGGTGCTCGCCGTCCTCCAGCAGGTGCCGCCCGGGCCACGCCGCCACGTCCTTGCACACGTCTATCACCACACCTGCAAGCAAAGACATGGATCCGACCTTGATCAGCGCCATGGATGATGGATAATGAGAGACCTGCAACATGCCATGATGGCCAGCCACTCACCTTTCTTCTTCTTGGTGATTGTCCCTGCAACATGCCGGCTCTTCATTTTCAGAGAGACCTGCAAGCACGCCATGATAACAACTAAGCAAAAAGGTCCAGAATTACCACAAAAAAGGTTCGATACAACTCAAGGACACGAGCATTTACCAGGCCCATTCGGTTGATGTACACTGACACGACCTTGCAGTGCAGTGCACCTGCAGTTAAAATGATCATGAAACAGCAGCGTCAGTACATGTCCCTGCACTTTTAACACATGAAATGAATCAGAAATGTATCACCAGGCAGCACCTTTCCGCGTGCGTTTAAGGAGCTCGGTGCCGCGAACAAGGAGTTCTTGGCTGCACACGCCCAGGAAGTTGTTCTCCTCCTCGAGCGAAAGATCGCTGATGCTGCTGCCGTTGCTCTCCAGCTTGCGATGCTGCTGCTTTTGCGCGATCTGCTTGTGATGGTGCCCTCCCCCTCCTCCTCCTCCTCCTCCCATTGTCCCCTTCTCGACCGGGATCACCGCGGCTATGTTCCACACCTCCTTCAAAGCCCTCGCCCTCAATGTGGCTGCACCTCTCAGTGCTGCAAACAACAAGCACACACAATGACCATCCAACTCAAGCTTAAGAAATACACCCTCTCTTCCAAAATAAGTTTGAACTAAAACCATGACACTTATTTTGGAACGGAGAGAGTAGTCATCAACACATAAGGTGGAAATAAATCACAAACCAGTAGCAGCAGCAGCCGTGACCGTGACGATGTCGCCAGGCGTCCTGACATTCACCGCCGAGCTAACAACCGCCTCCAAATGCTCGCGCTCGGCCCCCAAGGACTCCGCGGCCTCGACGCATTGCGCGGCCACGAGCGTCGCCGCGGAGGCCATGGCCATGTCGGTGCGGGCCGCGCGATCATCCTTGCCGGAGCTTGAGGCGGCAGCGGTGGCAGCAGCAACGGCCGCAACCGCAGCAGCCACCGCCGCGACCGAAACGGCGGCATGGACCTGCGCGTTGTGCGCTCGCGTCTCCTCTTTCTTCTTCTCCTTCCTGTCCTTGAGCCACCGGCCGACCGTCTTGCTGCCACCTCGGTACGCCTGTGGCTTCGGTGTGCCCGCCCTGCAGTACTACATTAGCAAAGAGATCGTCCAATTAGCAAAGAGCATTCTGAAGGAATTTCATAGTTCTCTTTTATTCTTTTGTTCAGTAGTCACTTCCTGGTCCAACGGACACCATTGAAGATCAAACATGCTTAGACGCTAAGAATTTTTTATTCAGGTGAACTAGGGCATGCATGACCTTGAAGTGATAGATTGAACCCAAATTTCACGGGTGGGTCCTTAACTCTCTCATAGTAGTACTAACAATTATTCAAGGCTCGTCGGCCAGCACAAACCACTGTGTATGCACAACGTTAAACTATAGACGGCATAAGTAAGTCTGATAATTGAGCAAAAGCGTGGCACATACTGCATGTACACCAGTAAACAATATACTCTAATCTCAGAGGATAAGTGGACACAATGATGAAGCGGCGTGGAAGAAAACTGCAGCATTGGTCCTAGATCAGATAAAAGAAAGCATCATCACTAACACATCAGATTAGAAAAGCTGGAGGAATAAAACTCGATTAGGGACCAAAAAGGCACGGGCCCAGCGTCATGATGCAGGAAAGCGAGCAGAGCAGACCGAGCTTAAAGGCAAGGACTGCATGCCTGCCTGCTAGAGTTGTACTACCTTTTACCCAGAGAGATAGAGAAATGGGGTACATTGAGAGTGACATCGGCAGACTGGGGCGTGCACAGTGTTTGCTTGCACAGGCAGCAGCAGACCAGAGCCCAGAGGCCAGACTGAGACGGTACCCGGAATCGGGGGCTTCATTAACGCACACCAAGCAACACAGTAAAATCCATACTTGCAAGAAGAAAAATGTTTACCGCGACAAGAAGGTGTTTAGGGTTAGTGGGGCTATACACTGTGATTAGCTGACCTGGAATGAGCAGAGCGTACGGCCTGCCTATCCTAATCAGATCTTTGACCTTGACCTCTCGTAAGACTTGTCTCTCTTGGGGCTGGGGGCATGTGGGTGTGGGGCATTCCTGGACCTTTTCTTCTTTGTGCGTAATCCCAAAATAGGGGTGAACAGTTGAATCTTTGGAGGCATTTCAGATTTGCTTTATCATGAGCTAATAAATTGTTCTAGGAATAAGTTTTTTAAAGAAAGATGCTTTCCAGATTACAAACTAATAATTCGTCAGGCCAGACAAACCAATGTATAGGCTGGACTGCCAGTGTGACATATCTCTCTGTCTTTGGATATCCAAGCACATTATTCTAGCACCATACTGTGTTGGCCAGGCACCCAACAGTAATTTGTAGATAGTAGTACTACATGCAGCACAAGAACGTTTCCCGTAGAAAAAAATAACTGTTGTGTGCACGCCACTGAAGTGACACTTAACAACTACGTACTACAGTGGAAAAGAGAACAAGGTACATGAAAGATAAAAACAAGGCATGAAGAACAAGAGCTAGGAAGAGAAGAGGGAAGGGGTCGCTTTTTTTGACAGATGGGCAACAGGATCCTACATTTGGAAAAAAAGACGCTTTACTGAAACCAAGACATTTTTTTTTTCAAAGATCTTTACTGAAACCAAGAATCCCTACAAAAACAAAACATATAGACATGTGTGCTAGTTTGTTTTACAATCCATGTAAGTCTGTAGATGTGCTATTTGTTCATGGACACACAAACAGGTACTCCCTCAGTCCCATCATAATATAAGAATGTTTTTCGATCTAACGTAGTTTAAAAAAAGTTGTTATATTATGGGACAGATGGAGTAGTACACTGTAAAACATGAACCACCCGGTGTCCATCCAAAATGGAGATATACATGATCCCGCATGTGAAGAGCCACAGGCTTCAAACTGGAAAACAGGAGTTGTCGGCGGGGGGTGATGGAAAAGGACATGGCTGTGTCAAAACATTGCACCATGGGCGCCGAGATCGCTACCAAGAGAGAGAAAGAAAGCGAAAGGGACTCGGCAAAAGAAAAGATGTGGGGAAAAAGAGAAGGGTTCCTATGGCCAGGTGTTTTATCGGAATGAGAGAAAGGCAACGGGGCCTGTTCCATTTTTTTCTTTGTTCTCTCTCCATAGAAAATTTTGCGCACAGGGAAGGCTGCAAGGCTGGTCTCTTTGTCCCAGGCAGCCTCTCAGTGTCCCACAGCCCCCTACCACTGTTATTTTCATAAAACAAATGACTCTTCTGACCTCACTTGTTCTACCACAAGCACAACCAAGCTGCGGTTTGTTTTTTTTTTTTTTGCGGGAAAACCAAGCTTGCGGTTTCTAGTGTGAGAGCCTACAATGCTAAAAATGTTTTGGTATTTTGCTGAGAATTTCTTCAGTACATAAACCTGCCATGGAAATGTTTAATTGCAGCCGATGAACTGAACAAAAACAGCGTGCAAACCATATTTTAGCCACAATATGCAGGGAAAAGTTTTGTGAACAGATATTTTTTCCCGCACAAATAATCTAGCAAGGACAATGGAACTACTAGTAAAAAAAAAGCTGCGCAAAAGCTTCATGATTTAATCTACTTTTTCGGGTTTTCTGAAGTTGTGGAGCTCAAAAAAGATGATTTCCCAGTAAACAAGCACACGACCATCAGTCGTGCACACGGCTGCTAGCGTACAATTTCTTTTGGTTTCTTGCTGAAAGACTAAACAACTTCACACATCAACACAGTTCGTCCACTAGCGCCTTGGTCTTTGTAACTTACACCTGATTATTAAAACGCTCAAGAACATCCAAAGATGGTACTACTAGAAACTGAGCACAGTTAGTGAGAGCCACGAGACAAGCCTGAAGAAGGCTCGCGCTTGCTCGGCATTAAAAATTGCGGCCAAGTACCTATGCACTAGTAAATCGCGAGCACATAGAACAGGGAGGCGCCTAGAAAGTAGCACGAGTGCGACGCAAAGGTGGCAGGAAGTGAACCTGCGAGTCATCAATCTCCGGCGAGACCGGCGGGCTGTCGGTGAGGGAGCCGCCGCCGTTGAGCGGGCCGCTGCTGTGGGAGAGCCGTCCGGACGTGAGGGGCGCCACTTCCTGCACGACAAATTTGCATCAAGCTTCACTTCCACCGATCAATTTAAAGTGGTACACAGTATACTAGATTATTTACTTTTGCTTCTTGTAACTGCGAAAGAAGAAATCGAAAAATCAATTCTCGGAAGAACTTAGAAATTGATGATAAATTGTTGCCCTGACCACTAATCTGGGTTTGTTAATTAAAACGAAAAAGAAAAAGGTCGGGATTACACTTCTTCTGATTTCTCATAGGAGAAGAATCTCCCCTTTGGCCGTTTCTCCTTGTCCAAACATGGGGTCAAACGGAAAACGAAGAGAATAGAGGTTGAATTTGACGAGAGAAGGAATCGGAGCGGTGAGGAAGGTCAAGAAGATGATCATTAATTCCCATCCAAGGGGCTGGATTTCGTACTGGAGCGTACGCTGGGAATCCTCTGACAGAAATCACAGGAGATAAGGAGGAAACCACGAACCCATCAGGGAAACGTACTCCAGACAGAGTAGTAACCAGCCGGCAGAAATGTTTGGATTACTACCAACTAGAGTGGTAATTCTCAGTCGAATGCAGCTGGACGAGTAGAAATCCCAAATAAAAAACGACTAAAGCACACGCTTTAGCACTGTTATTAAACAAAACAAAACAAAAAGAGAGAGGTCAGAATCAGACGCTGCCATGCCACAGACAAAACGGAACTCGCCGGTTACCAACTGAAGTTCTAGTAAAAAAGAAAAGAAATCATCTTGTGCAAACGGATCGTGAGTTTTAGCAGCTCTGATCGGAGAACGCTCTTTTCTTTTCCCCGGAGATAGAGGAGAGGCCAGGGGAGGAAGGGCCGAGGCGGAAGGAGGAGGGCTCACCGACTGCGCCAGGATCCGCTCCATGATGAACTGCGAGGTGGCCGCGGAGGCGAAGGAGAAGGAGCTCCCGGCCGTGGCGGCCCCGTCGTCGAGCTCGCAGCAGGCGGGGTCCTCGGCGATGGGCGCGGCGAGCAGGGGCGCCGGCGACGGCGGCCGCGGGCGGGGCACGTCGACGGCGGAGGCGCTCCAGGAGCGGGAGAGGAACTCGAGCGGGTCGAGCGGCGGCTCCGGCGGGCGCAGGTCGCCGGCGGCTAGGCGGGCCCGCGGGTGGTGGTGGTGGTGGTGGTCGCCCATGCAGGCGGCGCGGCGGACGTGGGCCAGGCAGGGGGAGCGGAGCGGTGGAGTGGGAGTGGGAGTGCGCGAGTGTGCTCCGTGCGTGCGCGAGCGAGCGAGTGAAGTCGGGCGCGTGACTGGCTGCGGCTGTGCGCGCACCGGGGGAAGTGGAGGTGGTGGCTTTCTGGGCTGGTTTTATAGATGCCATTGCCAACCGCGCGAGCCTCCCTTTGCCAAGCTCTCCGCTTTCGGTGCACGAGACGCCGGGGCCAGTTGTTGCGGGTAAAAGGAAAAACAACCGTGTACTTCGACATGCCTACGTGCCGCTTTGAACGGCGGTTGCGCACGGCATGAGGTTTTTCCACCGCCGGTAAGGATGGCACATGTGGTAAATGGATTAGTATATTTTTTTGAGGATAAATATATGGATTTTATTAACATACTCTTCCCGTCCTTCTATTTGTGTCACAACTCTTGTGCTCGGGCATATTGTTGTCACCTTTATGTTGGACCGCACACAAGTTTAGATGACTAAGCCACCACCATCAAACGGTCACGTGCCTCCACCGATCACCATGGTGTGATTTTGATTGTGCCCTAGGTCGCCAGGCAAACGCAATCCTAATCATATTTGCTTCACCTATTTAATAAAAGATTTTCTTCTATTACATCTGATTAAAAATTCTCGAATGAACCACCATCCACAGTTGGGCTCATATCCTTTTGCTCGGATTGCTTCAATTATGTCTTTATGTGTTTGCTGGGTGTGTGGCGAGGCTGCCTACAGACAGCTCATGCACTGCTGTGTGTCAACTGTCAAGACTGGACGGTGTTTACTTTTTTTTGTCGCAATAGGAAACCGATCTTGCGAGGTTTGAATATCCTTATAGATATTAGTTTCCAAAAAAAATCTTCCAGATAACATGCATATCATCATAAATTTATGGGATGGCATCTTTCTTCTTCGTTGTTATCGACATTTGGAAATATATAATGATTATGGCACACTTATAGTTTCAACAATATATTGTTGACCTTTCGAATGTGATGTTACGTGTCCTAGATGTCAAAACATAGTGTTAGAAACGCCTCACGTTTATGGCATTTGATCATATTTTTCTTCTTAGATCCACATATGTCCGATTGACTAATATTTTTCTTATACCTCAATTGATTACAAAAAGGTGTGGTTTTCACTAAAGTGGAATTCTTTACGATCAATTTAAATATAGCTATAATTTCATACTAGGACTAAGGATTATGAAGCCTATTTGCCTTTTATTTTAGGAAGGGACTTTTGAGCGTGTGTGTTCCTATTTTCTCTTTAAGAGGTGTTTTTCTGCCTCTTTCTGCTGCCAGATTACCTCTATGTTGCTGCACCTTTTCTACAAAAAAGAAAGGACACCCATAAGTCATGAACGTTCGTGTTAGAAGGGAGAGAGGGATTTTGTGGAATAGTTCGTTGTATTACTTGAGCCTCGTGGGCATATATATAGGAGTACAATGACCAACTTAGAGTACAAGACAAGACAGAACAAATCCTAGTCTATCTCGACTTTCCTAATAATTAATATACTCAACATCCCCCCGCAGTCACAACGGTAGCGACGCAAACGGTGAGACTGGAGAAGAATCCGAAGGCAAGCCGACGGACACCCCCCCCCCCCCCCCCCAACACAGTCGTAACGGTCGATGCATCGCGGAGTCGTGACTGGAGTGGAAACCGACGAGGTTGCTCAAGTAGGCGGTAGACCTTTGTGCCGTTTGTCAATGTAGCCGAGAGCGTGGGTTGAGGTAGCCGTGCGAAGAATGTCGTGGTGGCCGGTGTCGAGGAAGTCGCCGTGGAGCCGCGGGCGCAAGGGGACGCCGAGTTAGCATGGGCGCAGTGGTGTCGAAGTAGTGGTGCGCCGGGAAGAAGATGATGTTGACGAGGCGTCGCGGCGGGTTTGCCAAACCCGGGGACACGTCGTAGACGAAGGCACGCGTCAGTGTTGCCAACACCGGGCATGCGTAGACGGACGAAGTCGAAGTTGACGAGGCGCCGCTCCAGGCTTGCCAGGCCCGGGGACACGTCGTGGACGAAAGCACGCATCGGCGTTGCCAGCACCCTGCATGCGGAGATAGGGACCAGCACGAGCTGTACACCATGTCGGAGAAGTCGGAGGGCCAGCAGGAGAAGAACTCGACGATGATTGTGTAGGGTAACGCAGCAGAAAACAAAAAATTTCCGACCTACGCACCAGCCCAGGACCACTATGGAGACTGCATACAAGGTTTGATCATTTTCGTTACCGACTCGAAGCGCAGCGGAAGTAGAGTCGATGACGATCGGCGGTGCAGATCCCCGCAGCTAGGATTTACAACCTCCCAACCGCGAGGATGTATACCCTCGTCTTCCCTTCGGACAGCCCTCCGGGAGGCTGTCGAACAGTCCCCCAGACGATGTCGCGGACAGCCCTTCGGGAGGACCTTCGAAACTCGAACGGTCACTCGGACAGCCCTTCGGGAGGACTCACAGAACTCGGACCGTCACTTGGACAGCCCTTCGGGAGGCACTCTCAAACAGCCCCTCGGGCACTAAGATCGAAACTACGACCTCTCTACAGAGTTGCACACATACGGTGTCATCTATCCGGCAGGGCTTCGCCGTCCAGAACTAGTTCCCACCGGAACCCAGACAGCCTTTCGGCTCTACGAAACTATTTCGCTGGGAGGGAGAGAGAATGCCAGATCATGCATGGCTTGTGTGAGAGCTAAGGATGGGGAAATGGCTGCCAAGATCACTCCTATATATAGGCTAGCCAAGGGGTAAAATTGTCACACAAAAACCCCAAAGTGCCCTTGGAATATCCCTTTCCAAAAGGGAATATGCCATATGGGAGTGCCATGTGGAGCACCATGGTGCTCCACCTCCTTGGCCGGCCACCCTTGGGGGGGACCCCCCCCCATGAGGTGCCATGCCCTCCTTCCCCTTCTAGAAGGCCCTTTTGGAATTTCCAAAAAGGTGCTTTCCATAAAATTCCCAAAAAGCACTTTCACTATTCACGACGACATTTTTCAGCGTCCGTTCGAACTGAAAATATTTATGTGGGCTTAGAACATTTCCAGTACCCACTAAAATAATTTTCAATGCGTTCTGGAACAATTCCAGTTTAGTGATTTCATCTGCGAAAAGCATCTGAAGCGGTTCCGGCAGCCCCGGAACATTTCCGGTTTTTCTTCCAGAAAATTCCCAGAAGTTTCCAGAATGATTCTGGTATCCTCCAAGAATTATCAGGCATGTGCCGAAACCATTTTGACTTAATGGTATCCCCTGAAACAACTTTTCAGTTTCACCGGAACTCATCCGGTGACCTCTCTCTGCGGAACTTTTCCGCTGTCCGAAACTTTTCGGTGTCCGAAACTTTTTCGGTGATTTTCTCTCAGCCTCCCTATCTAGTATTCAGCAGATAGATGACCCTTAAGCGTGTGACCCTATAGGTTCGGTGAAGTATAGACATGACACGGAACCCCTTCCGATCAATGATCAACATCGGAGCCGTGGACACCCATATTGACCCCTATACCCACACGAATGAATATTCGAGTGAACCTCCAGTTGCCGTGTGCTATTCCTGTTGCTTCGTGATATGTTACAAATACCCGAGGTGAGACATGTTGGCATTCCCGTGGATCAACACTTGTCCACTATGCTAGTTACCTCGTTACCGGTATTGTTCTCTTTTCTCGTTACCATGTTCCGGCATCCCCGTGATCAAATCACAAAGTGTCTGGCTAGACGATGATGGATACCGTAACACCGAGAGGGCCCAGAGATATCTCTCCATCGCCGGAGGAGCAAATCCCAATCTTGAGCTATCAAGTTACTTGACACACTTTTCCATGAACCCGTAAGCCGCCGTAATAGCCACCCATTTACGGATGACGTTTAACAAACCCCAAAGTTCATGAAGCAAGCATGAAGAAACTCGATACTCTCATGGTCTAAGGAATCATGCAAACATTAACCATCTCTGTGTTATTAACCATTAACTTCTGATGAAAGAACCTCATAGCATAACATCAATCGGGTCGATTCAACACAAATGTTCTGTTAACATTGTGCCCTCAAAATTGCTGGCATAGTCATGCCCATGATCAGGAAAACAGGATCATCATGCAATACTTGAGCCAGTCATAGAGGCTTGACTAGGAATACATTTTATCATTTATTATTCCACACGTGCATATGAGTCTTCCTCCGAGCCTCGTTTTATTTGCAGACTCGAGAACCATAGCAGTTATAGCATGGAACATAAACCTAATTATGAACAGGGAGATAATCAATAACATTTATTATTGCCTCTAGGGCATATCTCCTACACGACCGAAGTCCATACATTTTATTGTAGAGACTTCCGTATCAGTCGCAGTAGGAAACTCTGGAATTACTTCCAAGGTCTCTTTCCTTTGACCTGATGACGAAGATACTGTTTATCTTGTCGAGTTGCACTATTCTCCCACTCACCTTTTGAAAGAACCATTTTCTTCAAAAAGCATACCGTTCTTTGTGGCAAACCTATTTGCCTCGGTATAGTGAGGGAGGAATACCCAATTACTTGGGATAACCTACAAAGTAGCACTTGTCTGATTTGGAATAGGTTTGTAACCTTTTACACAAGCCCCATATTCCAAATGTTAAGAAAAGATATAGCATGGTTGGGCGTACCATACCATGGCGTCATTTCAACAGACCTAATGGAGCTCTTTTCAGTGTAAAATCCGCAGTCTCTAAAGCATCACTTTAAAAGGGATAATGGCAAATTTATTTATGTCATCTTTGATCTTACCATGTCATAAATGGTTCGATTACATGTTCACAGACTTTCCACTCACAGTGGTGTTCCAGGAGGTGTAAGTTATGAAACTCTTTTCACAACTCATCAGACATTCGCTAAACTTGTAACTCAAATATTTCTTTCTGCAATCGAATTGTAGAAACATAATTTTCTTGTTACAATAACTTCTACTTCATTTTGAAAACCTTTCAAATGATTTCAAAAGATCCAGACTTACGTCTCATCAAGTAAATATCCATATATCTACTTGAGTCATTTCTGAAGATAGATAAATCCACTACTTGCAACAACATTTATCGGACTACATACATCAAAATGTATGATCATCAATAAGTTCTTTGCTCGTTCCTTATTGCCTGTGAACGGTATTTCAGTCACTTCACTTTTTGGAGGAAAGTTGCAAGTGTCAGGTGATTCAAAATCAAACGACTTCAAAAATCCATCATAATGGAATTTTCCATGCGGGTTTCTCCAATGTGACCAAATGCAATGCCACACTTGTGTGGTATTCTTTTAGTCTTATGACATTTAGCGTCAGTGTTATGGATGTATCATATTACCATCAATATTCATAACATACGTCCCATCGATGATGGAAGTATGACCCTCATGTTATTCATGATACTGAACAACAATTGTTCTTCTATGAACAATTCTTTTGCAACAAACATTGTGCAAAGGCCTAGAGTGTATGAAACTCTAAAATGAATTATGAAAGTAAACCCAGAGGTAATGTATTATTATCAATATTCATAACATACATCTCATTCATAATGAAAGTATGGCCCTTATGTTATTCATAACATCGAACATCAAAAGTTCTCTTATAAACAAACTTCTTGCAAGATACCTTATGCAATGGGCTAGAGTTTGTGAAACTCCAAACGAATTATAAAAATAAATACAGACGGTAATACACCGATGGAAGGTATAGTAACATTTACTATGTTCCCCGTGTATACCTAAAACTCATTTCTGGCTAGTCTTTCAGGCCATAGTAGTTCTTACATCGAGTTGCAACAGAAAGCAATCGAGCGGGTATCTTTGTGATTAACTCACAATACCCAAGAATCAGTGATTAACAATTTAATCATAATTCCCAAGGACTATATCTTTGACCAGCCTTCTATACATCAAAAACTTGTATGACATTCATACATGAGCTGGATATTCCAGTCTCCTTTCTTTCTGCATTTATACTTCTAACAGTTTAACTTTCAGTTTTTCTCCTACTCTCAGAAAAAGCACCGAACTTAAGAGTGGCGTTAGCCCCGGACTTCCTAGGTGTGAAAGTCTTACTAACACCCTTCGGAAACTTCCTTTCTCTTTAAGTTGTTGTTTTATTCACCTTTCATCATATGACAGGCGTTCTTCTGGATCCCTCTCTTATCAGTCTAATGCATAGTAAACTCCTTTACTAATAGTTTGCAAACAAACATTGCTTTGGCTATCTCATATCTTTTAGCCTTTGTCTGTCTCTGAAAATAATTTTCAGATTCCATGAATATCACATAACTATCCAAACTTTCGAAGTTTGGGTCTCATGGAAACAAACATATTGCGCTTGACTGAAATGGAATTCTATCTTTTGGATCAACGGACGAGAGTCACATGATCCATAGCATAAGCGAGAGAATACCGAAAGTATGCGATAGGACAAAGTCCTTCTCGGCACTCTTGAGGACAATCCTCACATTACGTTACCAACCGTAAAGTTTTAACCAGATATTTAACAGCTATTCAATTTTAATAGGGAAGGTGGAAATGCGAGCCATTATTCTACAACTATTATGCAAATCACACTTAGACAGTGTTCAAAATTAATTGCACTGAGAATTAAAAGAATTAATTCTACAGTGCGCTCCCACTCAAATCAATATCTCTCATAATTGATTGTGAGTGATTCAAGATCCGCATTTCAATTCAACGCCATTGATGGTAGCATCACTGATGACGAAAATCTCAATCGGTAGGCAAACTTGCCAATCACATCTCTATGTGACTCTTGTTCATCTTTCGATGCGTGTGTTCCGAGCTCATGACTTTCATGCCTGAACGTCAAGACAACCAAGTGATCTTGCTGCGAGGTCTCAACTCACCCGCCTCACACATCCCTAATCGTTCGTACCCATGTTAGCATGTGATACCCCGAAAAGTTAGGTGCCGTGACGGTGCTACACTTGGGAGAACACTAACTACTTGATATTTTTGTGAGAGATCACCCTAATAAAAGCGACTACCGCGCAATCAAGAAGGGTGCAACATAAGGGATAAACATCTCAGGCAATTCATAATAGCATGATATGGTATAGCCCTTTCTGACGGAGAAGTCTTGTATTTCTTCGTCTTCGGCATTCGCGTCGGTGTTCACCTTTGCGAAGATTGCCACCACCTTGTCGATGCACCAGATAATATTGCTATCTCTATAGCTAATAAAATAATGCATTACAACAAGGTTGACACGCAGGTCATTTAAGTGCAATCATATGGCTCCAGCCATCATGCCGAATCATGACACGCAGGTCAATAAATTTACATTATATAGTCATCTCATACATAATCAAATTATTATGAGCACTGCTATACCACATCATATGCACATGCAAACCCTCCTGCAAAACCAAGTTAGACGCCTCTAATCGGTTCATGCAAAAACTTGTTTTACGTGGCTTCTAAGGTTTCGAAACAAACCGAAGCTACCAACGTCCATCATCAAGTATGATAATTCAAGTCGCTAGATTAACTTTCCAGGGTGTATGAAAACCGAGATAATAAAATCTCGAGCCCCATACTAAACTTCGTCATACGCATGACCCCCGTGCAGATCATATCTGCATTGCCCTTTTGTCTGTGAAATTTCATCTTTCCTTTTAACTACGGTGGAATTCAATGAACTGTTAGCACTTCGTTGATCAATCAGGATCGCGGATTGCCAGAACTTTGAAACTCCACCATACTGTTATCAAGATCAGAAATATGCAAATTCCAGGGAAGCAACAAGAACATCGGGTAACAGATTTCATCTGCTACCCGCACAAATAATTTTCAGTAATAGAACTCATCTACTACCTAATTATATTGTGCAACACCCATACATCTCTATGTATTCTAGATCGCAACCTGCATCTATGCATAGCACGGCTCATGATGCCACTGTAGGGTAACGCAGCAGAAAACAAAAATTTTCCGACCTACGCACCAGCCCAGGACCACTATGGAGACTGCATACAAGGTTTGATCATTTTCGTTACCGACTCGAAGCGCAGCGGAAGTAGAGTCGATGACGATCGGCGGTGCAGATCCCCGCAGCTAGGATTTACAACCTCCCAACCGCGAGGATGTATACCCTCGTCTTCCCTTCGGACAGCCCTCCGGGAGGCTGTCGAACAGTCCCCCAGACGATGTCGCGGACAGCCCTTCGGGAGGACCTTCGAAACTCGAACGGTCACTCGGACAGCCCTTCGGGAGGACTCACAGAACTCGGACCGTCACTTGGACAGCCCTCCGGGCACTAAGATCGAAACTACGACCTCTCTACAGAGTTGCACACATACGGTGTCATCTATCCGGCAGGGCTTCGCCGTCCAGAACTAGTTCCCACCGGAACCCAGACAGCCTTTCGGCTCTACGAAACTATTTCGCTGGGAGGGAGAGAGAATGCCAGATCATGCATGGCTTGTGTGAGAGCTAAGGATGGGGAAATGGCTGCCAAGATCACTCCTATATATAGGCTAGCCAAGGGGTAAAATTGTCACACAAAAACCCCAAAGTGCCCTTGGAATATCCCTTTCCAAAAGGGAATATGCCATATGGGAGTGCCATGTGGAGCACCATGGTGCTCCACCTCCTTGGCCGGCCACCCTTGGGGGGGGACCCCCCCCCATGAGGTGCCATGCCCTCCTTCCCCTTCTAGAAGGCCCTTTTGGAATTTCCAAAAAGGTGCTTTCCATAAAATTCCCAAAAAGCACTTTCACTATTCACGACGACATTTTTCAGCGTCCGTTCGATATGAAAATATTTATGTGGGCTTAGAACATTTCCAGTACCCACTAAAATAATTTTCAATGCGTTCTGGAACAATTCCAGTTTAGTGATTTCATCTGCGAAAAGCATCTGAAGCGGTTCCGGCAGCCCCGGAACATTTCTGGTTTTTCTTCCAGAAAATTCCCAGAAGTTTCCAGAATGATTCTGGTATCCTCCAAGAATTATCAGGCATGTGCCGAAACCATTTTGACTTAATGGTATCCCCTGAAACAACTTTTCAGTTTCACCGGAACTCATCCGGTGACCTCTCTCTGCGGAACTTTTCCGCTGTCCGAAACTTTTCGGTGTCCGAAACTTTTTCGGTGATTTTCTCTCAGACTCCCTATCTAGTATTCAGCAGATAGATGACCCTTAAGCGTGTGACCCTATAGGTTCGGTGAAGTATAGACATGACACGGAACCCCTTCCGATCAATGATCAACATCGGAGCCGTGGACACCCATATTGACCCCTATACCCACACGAATGAATATTCGAGTGAACCTCCAGTTGCCGTGTGCTATTCCTGTTGCTTCGTGATATGTTGCAAATACCCGAGGTGAGACATGTTGGCATTCCCGTGGATCAACACTTGTCCACTATGCTAGTTACCTCGTTACCGGTATTGTTCTCTTTTCTCGTTACCATGTTCCGGCATCCCCGTGATCAAATCACAAAGTGTCTGGCCAGACGATGATGGATACCGTAATACCGAGAGGGCCCAGAGATATCTCTCCATCGCCGGAGGAGCAAATCCCAATCTTGAGCTATCAAGTTACTTGACACACTTTTCCATGAACCCGTAAGCCGCCGTAATAGCCACCCATTTACGGATGACGTTTAACAAACCCCAAAGTTCATGAAGCAAGCATGAAGAAACTCGATACTCTCATGGTCTAAGGAATCATGCAAACATTAACCATCTCTGTGTTATTAACCATTAACTTGTGACGAAAGAACCTCATAGCATAACATCAATCGGGTCGATTCAACACAAATGTTCTGTTAACATTGTGCCCTCAAAATTGCTGGCATAGTCATGCCCATGATCAGGAAAACAGGATCATCATGCAATACTTGAGCCAGTCATAGAGGCTTGACTAGGAATACATTTTATCATTTATTATTCCACACATGCATATGAGTCTTCCTCCGAGCCTCGTTTTATTTGCAGACTCAAGAACCATAGCAGTTATAGCATGGAACATAAACCTAATTATGAACAGGGAGATAATCAATAACATTTATTATTACCTCTAGGGCATATCTCCTACAGATTGCGGCGTCCATCTGCGCGGGGCCGATGTCACCAACGGTGGTCGGAGTAGACGAAGTGGT
This sequence comes from Thinopyrum elongatum, assembly GCA_011799875.1. Lineage (NCBI taxonomy): Eukaryota > Viridiplantae > Streptophyta > Magnoliopsida > Poales > Poaceae > Thinopyrum > Thinopyrum elongatum. Next base: position 466,858,457 of record CM022301.1, on the reverse strand, counting down.
CGGGGTAGATGACGGCGACGCTGGCGACTGGCTGGTGCTGGACGAAGATGACGGGGGTGGACGGGCGGCGGCGGCGACTATGGGAGTAGCAGCGGCGACGGCCGAAGAAGAGCGGCGGCAGCGGCCTGACGGTAGCAGCGGCGGCTAGGTTAATAGCGCGGCGGCGGTACTCGAAGTAGGCGAGAAACCCTGACAGCGTGACGAAGACCGGCGCAGATGGTGGCGTTCCCGCGCCAAGGTAGACGGCGCGGCGCATACCACGGGAGGTCGACGCGCGGTGACGGCGGAGTGGACCGCGGGCCGCGGCTCTACGGCCCGAAAGGGCGACGCAGCGGCAGCGGGCAGGTCGGGGCAACGGCAGGAAGACCTCGGGGCGGCGGCGGGGACCGCGGGCCGCGGTGCTACGACCCGAAGGGGCGGTGCAGCGGCGGAGCGCGGGTCGGTGTAACCGCGGGGACGGCCTCGGGGCAGTGGCTGGGACCGCGTATCGCGGCAGTACGACCCGTAGGGGTGACGCAGCGGCGACGCGCGAGTCGATGCAGCTGCGAGGAGAACCACGGGGCGGCAGCGCTGCGGCCCGACAGGGTGACGCATAGGCAGCTCGGTGCTCTATCGGTGGATGGGCGCGCTGAACTCGGGGACGATCTTCACGGGACCTGCGAAGGCGCGCTTAACCGACGGGCCAGGTCAGTCGCGCGGCGTAGACGAGGCGGATCGCGGCAGCGAGCGGGTGATCAAGCCGATCGCGCGCGAGGTCGGGGACGCCGCTCGGTGAAGGCGGGGTGACGGTGGAATCCGAGATGAAGCCGGCGGTGACGGACGGCGTGGGACGTCGTGCGGACGAGCGCGTGTAACTGGCATCCGGGCTGCCAAAGCAGCTCCGGCGCCCGGGCAGCGAGGCCCAAGCGACCAACGTAGCAGCGGTGCCCGAGCCGAGGCAGCCGACGAGCCTCATGCAATCGGTCCGACGCAGCCGGGGACGTGGCCGTCGAGGCAGACCGCAGGGCCGCATTGTGCAGACGCGGCAGAGGCGGGTGACGTGGATCGACGGGCGGGCCGGCGCGCGAACGACGGCTATGATGGGCCGCCGCATGGCGCGAGGCCGCCGGGGAGGGGCGATGCAGGTGTCCCGGGCGGAGAAGGCGGTGACGGCCGGCGTAGATCGACGAGCGGGCCGGCGCGCGGACGACGGCCGTGAGGGGCCGCCTGTCGCGCGAGGCCGCCGGGTCGGTGAAGAGCCTGCCGGACGTGCCGGTGTCGGAGCAGAGGCGCACGGGGGTCGACGGCGGCGGCGGGCGACGCAAACTTATCAAGCATAGATCGGAAAACCAAAACGAAAACGCCGATAAAAAAAAGACCGGCGAGAGAGCGAAAAAACCCGAAGCAAGGGTTCGGGAAAAAGACTCTCTAGGACAGCCGGCCAACACGGCCGGCGGACGAACCATAGGTACGGGCGACGCGGCCCCCGGCGGCGGTCATGGAGGCCGACCGCCCCGGGGGCGGCGCGCGGGTGCGGATGCAGCGGCGGCTAGTGTTTAGGATCGATTAGGCTGATACCATGTTAGAAGGGACAGAGGGATTTTATGGAATAATTTGTTGTATTGCTTGAGCCTCGTGGGTATATATATAGGAGTACAATGACCAACTTGAAGTACAAGACAAGCCAGAACAAATCTTAGTCTATCTCGTCTTTCCTAATAATCAATATACTCAACATTCGGGATTTTTCGATGGCAACTCGTACTTTTTTGTGGCAGGTTATATACGCGAGGTATGACAAGTTTAGTTGGTAAGCATGGCAATTACGCTCTCAGTTTGTTTCTTGCCAGAAAATTTCCATTTTGCCAACTAAATTTTCCATGCTCGCGCTGAGTAAAGTTGCCATAAAACGTTTGATTTACAATTGACAAATCCCGAACGTTCACGATTTATCATTTTCGAAAAAAGAAGGCCGCATCATCTTTGGTTGACGCCCACGCTGTGAAGTGGCGCAGCCGTGCACAGCGCATCCCACGGGAGCGCACTCCTTTGCACCAAAGATGCGTCGCCCTTCGATCAGAATCAGAACAAAAAAGAAAGCTGTAACGCTTCCCCGTTTTCCTGCCGGTGGAGCCTTAATTACCGCGTATTGTCCTCGAGAAGCAATCTGGAGACTAGTCATAATACCTCTACACAGCGGAGTAACATATGTGTGGTGTTATGCAACACTTTATTTATTAGGCTGTAGACTCATCTTATCTTGATATATGTGATATTACAGTAACTAGCTATGTTATCACATGACTCTTTTTCTCATTAAGTAGTCGCCACATCATCTGTTTTGTCTAGAGATGTGTGATGTTACCATCTATATTATTCAATCGGATGAAGGTAGAGCCAGTAGAGTGAATGCCCCAGCTCGTCACCCGCCATGGCCTCGTCTGCTTGAGCTCGTAGCCATTTTTGTTGTCTGCTCCTGCCGTGGTTTAATTCGGAGACCCGCGCAAAGCTCTCGTCAGAGAACAGCCGAAGATGGGAGGCGCTGGCTAGCAGGCAGCGAGCGCATGGGTTACTGTTGGGAGTACCGCGCTGACGGCAGCGCGTCGCTGCACACGGCCGCGGCGTGACACGCCGGGACGGGGCCCGGCCGGGCCGGTGGCTCGCAGCTGGAGACTACGGTGACCTGCTCATAAGTGAGCGGGGGAGCGGAGTGAGCCCGATCGTGTCCTACAAAAACTCGGTGGATCGATTATGCTAACCCTTAATTAGACCCCTCTAAAAGTCGTTGACTGTGGGACTCCAAGCCTTCGATGGCGAAATCCGCGAGGGTACTGTACACACAGAGATCGTGATAGAAAAGAGATTAATTCTTGCAGGCTGGTTGCATCCCATGCCCGAGTCTTGAGACCGGAGGCTGACAACTACTCCCTCCGTCTGGTAATGTAAGACGATTTTTGAATATCGGCTAGAATTGAGCTTGGCAATGTGCATCGCAGATGGAGTAGTAGCTAACCGAGGGTGGTGGTTTGGGTGCAGTTGTCAACAGGGAAACGCACGTACGTCCATTTAATCCATCATGCATGCGCACACGGCTGCATGCCAAGCTCATCCGTACGCGCAGTGATGTTGGCCCATTAACGCATCGTCCATCATTATTTTTTTGTATTTTTTTGTTGTTGTTGTTGTTGAGATGTCCGTCAAGTGTGGTTATCCGGTAGATTGACACACCAAGTGGACCATTAGCAGGACTTTTGGGACCAAACTGTACGTACTCGATGTGATCAGCACAATTGTCCATAGCTTGAAGCCGCTTAATTAAGGTCGCTAGAAATTTGACGAAATAGTTTAACTCAATTTTGGTATATTATACAAAGAAATAGTTTAACTCTAGCAAGTGGAAATGACAAGCATAATGCGGTGGACGTAGGACCTCTGGTATTTTGCGCTTAATTTGAAGCAACTTGCCAAGTGAAAACAAATCATCTCCCTCCGTCCCAATTGAGGTAAATACATCAACTGTACAGCTCTGTTATTATGCTATTTTTTGCAAAAATAATAATTCGTACTGATTTTCCATTTTTGGGCAAAAACAAATCATCTTATGTCCTTCATTACTCCCAACGTACGATACGACCCGTCCTGTGTAATCCGATCCTTTTTTTTTCGAACACATGTATAATCCAAACCGACGGCAGCCCAGCACCCATCCGCCATGCGTACGTACGGATCGGAGGCGACCTAGCTGTACGAGCAAAACGTACGTAGCCATATACCTCGTGCCCCTGTCCCCCGATGGATCCGTCGACGAGCCATGCCCTGGGCCGAGTTCTTCTCTGGTGGCCGTGCGTGGGACCTCCGCCACGCACCAGCACCACAGCCAGCGGTCGACGGCGACGACAAACGTCGAGTTGGAGGCCAGGCGAGATCGATGGATCGATCCGTCCAATCATTCCTTGTGGGTGAGTTGCAAACCCCCGCAACAAGCGGTTGCTTCCTCGACGCCCTGGCCGGTGCCGGTGGCCAGCTAACCTATGGCCTGGGTCAGCCACAGGCTGAGCACGGCTACTGTGCCTGGGGCCCGGCCGGCCGGCTACCCGACGCACGCAGCAAGGCTAGCCAGCCTATGCCGGCTGCTATGGGCGATCCGTGGCGTGGCGCGCGGTGACCTCACGAGATCCGCGGCACAGTGGCGGAGGAGCGCGAGCAATGGCGGCACGAGGCGGGCGAGCCCATCCCGCCGTGCTCGAGCTGAGCGGCCTCCGGCAAAGGACAAAGAGTTGCTGTTGCCTTCTGGTCGCGCGCGCGCAGCCTGGTGGAGTGGAGTGGAGTGTGGTCTCCATCACAGGCGAGCATGGCGCCGCCTGCTGCGTGCTGCCATCGCCCGATCGCCCTACCGGTCGTTGCACAGACCAAGGAATCCTTGTTCGACGAGATCTCCGTTCGACGGTAACTGCACAGCTTCGCATTTCATTTCCTACTTTAAATGAGAAAATTAGAGTGTTTCGGTCTGACGCAGATGACCAGATTAAGTGTAATTTTTTCCAGGAGAAAGGAACTTATAATTGTGCAATATGCAGTCACATATATGGTGGATACGAGGAAAGTTCCGTTCCGTCCCATTATTAGACCATGTACCCAGATGGCAGAGTTGCTTTGGTCTAGTTAATAACAGCCACAGGCTACCTAATGCATGATTAATACGCGGAAGAAAATAGCAGAATCCATGATACTGGCGAACCAACGTATGGTTGGATGGTTAGAGGGACAGTGGTATCCCCAGCCTACCAGGGTTCAAGTCCTGGTGCTCGCATTATTCCTGAATTTATTTCAGGATTTCCGGCGATGCGCTTTCAGTGGGAGGAGACGTTCTCATCGACGACGAGGCGCCTACGGTGACTTCGTAAATTTCAAGATGACATGCCGGCTCAGTCTTTCGGAGGTGCTCATAGGGGTAGGGTGTGCGTGTGTGCGTTCATAGGGGTGAGTGTATGCGCGTATGTATGAGCGCTTGTGTCTGTACTGATGTTAAAAAAAAAGAATCCATGATACTGACAAGGGCAAACCAGGATCAGGGGAGAAAAGGAACCCACGCCTCCCGGGTCGCACGCGCGTGCGGCTCCGGAGGCCCCCAAACCCTAGGTCCAGCCCACCGTCAGATCCACTCCCCCGGCAGCTGCCTCCGCCGGCGCCGACGGCGGTGGCCGCGCCCGGCCGACGAAGGCGGCGGGCGCTGGCTGAGCCCCATCGACGGCCTCGCTTCGCGTGGAGAGGGACGTCCCCAGGGCAGCCATGGTGGTGGGGTGGCCGGCGGCGATTTGCGGTGTCGGTCGCCGGAGCATGGTGTAACACCCCCTTGTAATAAGCTCTGCGACACTCTGTTAATATTGCCTAGTCATGACCATTTGCAGTGCCAAGTCACATGGGTTAAGTATCCAATACAAATTCAATGCTGAAAATCAATTCAATTTCCAAAGTGAAATAAGGAGTTGATCAAACCCTGTTGGAAAAATGTTCATTTAATGGCAAATAATCCAGGAACATTTGAAAAACCATCATCAAAATATTTGGAGTTAGATAAGTGACTTAAACAAGTTGCAACAGCACCAAAACAGGATATTTAAATCCATTTAAAATCGTTTCAAATACAAATGAACTCCAAATCTGTCCAAATCACTTTTTGGTGAGAGCTAAAATGGCACTGTAATATTTGGACTCCAAACAGTAACCCATGCACAGTGCATAAGAGCCCTAACTATTTCCAAACAGAAAAGAATAAAAGAGAAAATGAAAAACATAAATAGATAAATAAAAACGAGGCACTGTGCATGGGCCTTAGTGCACAGTGCCCCGGACACGGCCCAGCTGGCCCAACCCAGCGCGGTCGTCTCTCTCCTCCCGCGCGCTGTCGCTCCCCCTCGCCGACACGTCGACGCCGCGCCGCGCTGTCGCCCATCCGGCGGCTCCGCGACGTAGATAAGAGCAACCCCGGCTCCCCCTCACCCTCGCAAACCCTAGCGCCCCCCAGTTTCCCTCCTCCTCACTCCCGCTCTCAGATCCCGCTCGTCCGAGCTCCACCGCAGCTACTCGCCGTCGATCCCGCGCCCTCCGTCATCCTCCAGCCTCGCTGCGATGTCGTAGCGCTTCCTCGTGCTCGTCTACGTCGGCTACACTGACTCGTCGGAGCTCGGAGGCGCTGCTGCGACCTCCACGAGCTCGTCTTCCACTTGCGGCCGCCGGCGAACCTCCGGCGTATGTCGCCGATCTGCTGCTCCTAAGCATTCACCGGGCCTCCATGTGCCTTCCCGGTGAGCACACGCTCCTTTCCCCTCTCCCTCTGTTGCCATTCGCCACCCGTAGCCGCCGCACCGCTAGCACCCGCACACATCGCCGCCGATGAGCTCGCAGCCGTGGCCGTCATCACTGTCACGCGCGGCCGAGCCCCGCAACGAGCTCCTGGAGCTCGTGCGAGCCCGAAGCGATCACTAGCGCGCCTCCCCGTGCGTTGTAGCTCTAAATCCGCCGATGCCCGATTCCGGCGTCCGCCGACGACGACCTAGCGCTCGTTTCCGGCCGTTGTAGCTCACGCTCGTGCCTTAGATCGACGCGGCGCGGCCCCCTCGTTCGGACGCGACCAGCCCCGACCGTTTTGGTAGTCTGTGGGCGAAACCCGACGCCGGGCCGTGGCCTCCGCCGCGTTCTGGCGTCGCCGCCGGCCCCGCTGACATGGCACAGATGGGACCCACTTCTGGGTCGCTGACAGCGGGCCCTGGGGGCCCCAGTTGACTGGGTTGACCCAGTCAACTGCTGACTGGGCAACCCCAGTCACTGACATGTGGACCCCGCGGCTAATTAACCTAATTAAACATTTAATTAAATAAAAACTAATTAATTAGACTAATGTCTCACTGACAAGTGGGGCCCGCCCCCTAATTAACCATGTGGATTAAGTTAATTCACTGTTAAGATAAACAGAGGCTGACATGTGCGTCCCACTGGACCCACATGTCAGGTTTGACCCTGGTCAGCCGCTGTTGACTTGCTGATGTCAGCATGTCATCATGCTGACGTCATAATTCATTTTCTGCTAAATAAATAAATTTCAGAAATTCAAATAAACTTTGAAAATTAATAACTTTTAAACCGTAGCTCGGATTGAAAAAGTTAAAACATGAAAGTTGCTCAGAACGACGAGACGAGTTTGATCGTGCCGTCCGTTTCTTTGTCGGAACCCCCTACGTAGAAGAACTCGTAACTCCGGACCTGTATCCGGTAGATGAATAGTGCACACACTTCGGTAAATAAATCCCAGATTAATTCTAAAAATAACTAAAATGACTTAGATGCATATTTAGGCAACCCTGCACTGCATCATAGCATCACACACACCGTATTGCATTTGTTTGCATTATGTTTACCTGTTTCTTCCCCCTCTTCTCTCTCGGTAGACCCCGACGTCGACGTAGCTCCCGAGGCAGACGCAGCTCAGGAGTACGACTACGTCCCCGACTACACCACAGGCGACCTTGCCCTTGCCCCAGAGCAAACAGGCAAGCACCCCCATTTTGAACATGCCTATATCGCCTATTCTCTTCTCTCTTATGCTTGCATTAGAACTGCTACTGCTACTGTTTTCCTATATCTGCTGCATAGCCTGATTATTGTAACCTGCCTTGCTACCTTGCTGGATATCCTAGACTGTTTAGAATAGGCTGGATAGAGACCCGACAGAGAACCCCACTTGATCCCGACTGCCCCGCTGGATATCAGAAGACCCGATCATCGGGATTGAAGACCAGACCCTGGCACCGCACATCACTTCCCCCTTAGTTGCCGACACTACTGGGTTACCGTCGAGTGCCGAGGGTGATACCTCGTCAGCACTTCTGATGTTAACCTTGTAGGTTAGTTACTCGGTCGTGGTAAGCGAGGGTGATTCCTCCTACACCACCCCCGATAACAGCGTCGTCGTGCAACTTCTCAAGTGTGGACCTCGAGGGTGATTCCTCCTTCGTTCACCTTGATGATAACATCGAGCGGGAATTCCATCGAGGGTGATTCCTCAGGGTTCCTTTCAGTGTCAGACACACAGTTACTTTGGATACTATGACTTGACTTTGAAACATGATACTAAAGACGGGTCGGCCCTGAGGGGTACCCGCGCGAGCTTAATGCGAAGTGATGTGGAGTTGGGTTGACCTGGATGGTGCCCGCGAGATAACTACGAGGCGTGGCCGGGCATTCTCAGCCCTTGCCGCAAGTCTTCGAGACGGGGCGACGGGGTCACATTGATCGTGAGTCTCTGCTCGTTTCCGCGCGCTCCTAATCCACTACGGTTTGGATATTTGATCCGAGGGGCCTCTGGCCCGATAGCACTAACCATCACGTGGGCATAGTATGGGCGTTCTGCGTCGTATACATCAGCCGAAGCTTATTTGACGTCAGTAAGGAGCGACGCACGCCGAGTTGGACTGGGAACGCAACCGCGCTTGTATAAGGGGTTGCTAGGTCTGCTCTCGGTGGCCCCGTAACGTGCAGGAGTTCCCGGGGTGATGGCCCAAGACCCCTGGGGGCATAGGTTTAGTCCGGCGTGCTGACCTCTCTTATAAGCCTAGGTCGGGTTGCGGCGTGTTGCTTAGCCGAGGCCGGGCATGACCCAGAAAAGTGTGTCCGGCCGGAGTTAAGCGAGCGTGGTGGGTAAGTTGATGCACCCCTGCAGGGAAGAAACTTCTATCGATAGCCTGTCCTACGGCAACGGACACTCGGAGTTGTATCCCGATCGGTACAACTAGAACATGAGATGAGAACTGGATAGTACGGCTCTGGGATTGCTTTCTCGCAGGGAGTCGAGAAAGGATCTCAGGTCGAGGTTGATGATACTACTACTACTTTACATTACGTTGATCTGCTCCCTTCTATTGCTGCAAGACTGTCGAAGATTGTTGAAGATGCTAGTCTTCGATAGGACTAGGCTTTCCCCCTCTATTCTGGCATTTCTGCAGTCCAGTCCACATATACAGCCATTCCTTTGACAATGTTGCATATGTAGTGTAGATCCTTGCTTGTTGAGTACTTCGGATGAGTACTCACGTTTGCTTTACTTTCTTTTCCCCCCATATCCAATTGATGCCACCAGACGATGGAGCCGCTGAGCCAGACGCCCCAGCCGACGACCAGTACTACTACCCGCCTGGCGAGTACTACTACTACGAGGAGCCGTTTGACGACCAGGAGTAGGATCGGAGGGTCCAGGGCAGGAGGCCTACGCCTTTCGATCGTAGTATTTTATTTTGCCCCTCCTCTGTGAAGACCTATCTCTCCCTTTGTAATATATCTGTACCCAGACATTTGATGCTTCCGCTGACGCTTGTATGCCATCGAGCTATGTATTCGAGCCCTCTAGGCCCTGGCTTGTAATATAAAACTTGTATGACTTTATTTATGTTTTAGAGTTGTGTTGTGATATCTTCAAGTGAGTCCTTAGGCTTGATCGTGCGCATTTGCGTGTATGGTTAGTGCACGATTAAGCCGGGGTCGTCACACACGGCGGGGAACGCGACGCGGCGGGGCGGTGAATCTTGGCCTGGCGAGGTGCGCAGCAGGGTGGAGGTCGAGGGTGGTGTGCCGGCACTGCTCGTGGCGGCGGCGAGTGCGCAGCCATGGAGGCGGTGGCGCCATGGAGGCCCTGCCGGGAAGGGCCCTGGCGGGCAGCGGGCGGCCGGCTGCCTCCGTGTGAGGGGCGTTCGATGCTGCCTCGGGAGAGCTGGCGCAGGGGTGTGCTCGGAGGTGCGGGTCAGATCGGATCTGGTGGCAGTCCCCTGGTGCGGGTGAAGGCCGACGCGGTGGATCTGGCCCTTGCACGGCATGGCTGGTGGCAGTTGCTCCTCGTCCGTGCTGTTGGTGGTGATCTGGGCCGCGTTCTCTCGGCAGTGCAGGTGGGGGAGGTCCATTGCTACGCGGCTTCAACGGCAGATTGCTGCGGTGACGGCGGTGTGAGGCACCCTGGACAGTGCTGCCGAAACCTTGCGGGAGTGGAGATGTGCGACATTACGGATGAAAATCCTGTTCGGTTTTGGCCGGGCCGGCGGCGATGGCACCTGTGGGTGTCGTTCCCCTCCCTGGAGGCGTCGTCGAGTGTGTCGCCATTTCCCTCGCTTGCTTGGTGTTGGCAGTTGTCTCCGGGCGAAAGCCTCGATTCGGTGCTGGATCGGTACGATGGCGGTGTCTTCGACGTCGTTCCTTTGTTGGGAGCATCGTGCCAGGAGACATGGAGCTCCTATGTTGTGCTCCTCCGGTGTTCGCCGCTGCCCTAATCGTTCTTCTCTGGCGCTATGTACGGTCGTCGTTGGTGAATCCAAGATGGTGCCTTCCTCGAGCCGGATCGAGTCCTGCCATCCCCTTGCCACCTCATTTAGGCATCAAGGGGGGATGGTGCGTCGACTAGAGAAGCTTTTGGGGGCAGATGTTCTTCGGAGGTGACCGACGTCGATCTAGACGCGGCGAGGTCTTCGGTTTTGGGCTGGCTCTTCTATGTTGTTGTTGTTGTGTTGTTGTTGTGGGTGGCTGTCCTTTGGACTAGCCGGGTGTGGAGTTGTGCTGCACTCGTTGTTCGCAGCGAGTGGTAGTCATCTTGTATTTGCAATTCTCTTCTTCTATAAAGCTATGGTACGCAATTTGCGTATTCTCGAAAAAAAACAAGGGCAAATCAACCATCGAACCAACCTAGCTAGAACAGGGAGAAGCAAGCTGGCGCACACCACTAAACAGATATTCTCTCCGTCCGGAATTATTTGTCGCATAAATAAAAAAAATACATGTATCTAGTGTAAGGCTTATGATTTATGGGAAACTGCACGACACCCTAATACGGGTGTGGCTCTTTATATATATAGGGGTACAACATATGTACAAATATAATCTACGGCTACATACAGAAGCTCTTTGTAATATACAGTCTAACACCCTCCCTCAATCTTAACTGTGGCCTGAAGTACAAAGCAAGTTAAGATTGCGTCTACAACCTTCAAACTGAGGCTGTGGAAGTGGCTTCGTGAAGATGTCAGCAAGTTGATCTTTGGAGGAGATAAACTTGATATGAAGAAATTTCTGTGCAACACGTTCCCTCACAAAATGATAGTCAACTTCAATGTGCTTGGTTTGAGTATGGAAAACTGGATTGGACGAAAGATATGTCGCACCAATATTGTCACACCAAAGGACCGGTGGCTGATTTTGAGAGACTCCCAACTCTCTCAACAAAGACTGTACCCAGATTAGCTCAGCTGTGGCATTGGCAACTACCTTATACTCTGCTTCAGTGCTACTCCGAGAAACTGTGGCCTGCTTGCGCGCACTCCAGGCGATCAAGTTGGGACCAAAGAAGACAGCATAGCCCCTCGTTGATCGCCTATCATCCAGACTCCCAGCCCAATCCGCATCAGAGAACGCCGAGAGAGCACTCGACGAGGTAGACCGGAGATGCAAGCCATATGAGACAGTATGGGAGAGATAACGCAGTATACGCTTCACAGCTGACCAGTGGGAAGTCCGCGGAGCATGAAGATACTGGCACACACGACTGACCGCATAGGATATGTCCGGCAGTGTGATAGTCAAGTACTGCAAGCCACCAACAATGCTGCGGTACTCAGTAGCATCATCCGAAGGAAGCAAAGCACCATCCAAGGCTGATAACCGATCAGTTGCAGACATAGGAATGGTAGCATGCTTGCATTGCAACATACCAGCACGTCGCAGCAAGTCCTGGGAATACTTATGCTGAGTGAGAGTTAGGCCAACAGATGACCATGAGACCTCCAGACCAAGGAAGTAATGGAGAGCACCCAGATCCTTGACAGCAAAGTGATCACTTAGAGCAGACAACAAACGATCAGCGGGAGTCACTGAGGAGCTGATAAGAATAATGTCATCAACATAAACCAGCACATACATATTAACCTCAGGACGGTGGAACAGGAACAGAGATGTATCAGCAGTGGACGGAGCAATACATGACGTCGAAGAACCGAGCCAAGTCATGCATGCCACGCACGAGGAGCCTGCTTAAATCCATAAAGCGCCTTAATAAGACGACACAAATGATGTGGACGAGTAAGATCAACAAAGCATGGAGGTTGCCGCATGTAAACCTCTTCCTCCAAGACCCCATGAAGAAAAATATTCTGAACATCAAGCTGACGCAGAGACCACCCTTTGGCAACAACAAAGGACAGAAGCAGACGAATGGTGATAGGTTTGACAACTGGACTGAAGGTATCCTCATAATCAAGACCATGCCTTTGCTTGATACATTTAGCCACAAGACGTGCCTTGTATTGCTCAATAGAACCGTCAGCATGCTTTTTGACCTTAAACACCCATTTGGAGTCAATAATGTTGACACCAGACACAGGAGGAACCACACGCCAAGTATCGTTCCTTTGTAGGGCCTGAAACTCCTGCTCCATGGCACTACGCCAGTGAGGAATCCGAAGAGCCGCCTGAAAATGCCGAGGCTCAGAAGTGGGGTCAGCATCTGCCTGTGCCACTGATGTGGACATGGCCTATATAGATACGACCAACAATATTGTCCGCATATACATTAATCAGGTGATTTTTATTAATAATTATATGAAATATTATTATTTTGCTGCTCCGAATAGAAATACGACACAATCTTTTATTTTGTGCAGAATTAATAGAGAGTTGTATAAGCCACGTGTTAAAATGCGAGATGGAGACACAAAAATATGTGCACGCGTACACGGAAATTAAACCATCAACAACAAAGGGATCAAAGGCTCAATGAGAGAGGTCTCCAACCGATCCATCCATGCTCAATGCCTACGTGCACAAGTTTTGAAGACAAAGGAAGAGAAGAAGGATCAGGCTTCACATACCAAAACTGCCACGTACACACAAACCCAATTAAAGAAGGGATCAGTGGCTCCTGAAGGATATTTCCTTCGACCGTAGCAGTCCAGATGGGACACGCCACTGCGCAGGGCAAACAGTTAGGGCGGCATCCGCATAATAAATAGTTAGCTTCTATTAGTATTAGGTTTAGACTTGGGTTTTATTGTATTGTGTAGCCATCGTTACAATTCGCATCTACGAGACCTGTAGGACTACCGCCTTGTCAGATCCACAGTGGAACCCTAATTTTTCATCTAATTTGTGTGCTTAATTTTTCATCCGCAATTTCAGATTGCAATTCACCTTTGTTCTTGTCGGTTCTTCGGTTGCTTGCAGGAACTCGAACCTCGTTGTTCAGGTTGATCGTGCCTAGGGCAAGGTCAATAACCATCGGAGATTGGTTTAGCGATTGTCGAGGCGTATCGTCGGGTACAGTATAGCCGGATCGTCAAGGTCAAATTCTACCAAATCGATAGTTATCCCCACTCTCATCGAAAGATCGGGCCGCCGTCACATCAAGTGGTATCAAAGCTTCTTGAACATGACGGGGGAGGGATAATATATTTGTTGTTGTCGATAGATTCTCTAAGATGGCATATTTTATACCTTGTCATAAAAGTGACGATCCTACTCACATTGCTGATTTGTTCTTTCGCGAAGTAGTTCGTTTGCATGATGTGCCAAATACAATTATTTCTGATCGTGACAGAAAATTTCTTAGCCATTTTTGAAGGGTGTTGTGAACAAAATTCCTACAGCGACGCTCGGTCTATATACGCTTTGCGCTCCGCGAGCTACCAGACACCGAGGCACAGCGTGTCTGCTGCCCCGCGCCGCTTCGCCACAACCAGCACTCTCCGCCAGCAGCCAACTGCTCCTGTGCATTAGCACTACTGGTCCTCGCTAATCTCAACACCAGCGCATAGCTAGCTCCCGTAACACCTTGACTACTAGTCCTAGCTAATCTCAACACCAGCGCATAGCTAGCTCACGTAGCACCTTGTCCAGTAACCTTGTATTTTCTTTTTCTATCTTGTGACTTAATTTGTGTCCATTACTTCTACTAGCACCGACTTGAGCAAAAAAAAAAAAAAGAAGCGCAAAAGAAAATAAAAGAGAAAAATGAAAATAAAAAGAAAAAAATAGTTGCAAAATTCTGGCCGGTTTGCATCTTTTGAACAATCTGTTTTGCTGTTCAGACTTCTACTCTATTCATATAACCGATAATTGCTGGACATTTTTCTACTCTTGGTTGCCATACACTGCGTTTATACCTCACTTATATCCAGCTATTTAGAGTTATCATATTTTCATCGATTTCCACTCACTTGATTCAGTATCTGGACTTAGATTGTTTTCTCTCTTACTAGTCGACTGCCAACACTAGTTAGGAGTTTGAGCAATTATTCAGCTTACATTACTTTTTGCTTAATTGTGCCACATATTGTGAGTTGAGGAAACCTTCATCATGCTCCACCTCCTATATTATACTTTGTTCGGTCACTTGGCAATCGCTATACCCAACTTTGATAACTTTTGATTGCGCCAAAGGCCGACAACCACTGCAGCATGGTAAGAACGGGTAAGAGCTTGGTAATTGCTAGTGTTGAGAGAATTTTTCCCACCACTATAGGAACATTATACTTGTGATTTTGTTTTTGCGTGGTACTAACCATGGCAGATTCTGGAGCGGCCAACAGTTGGATTGCGTCTATTGTGGGAGATGACTTGCCATATCTTGATACAGGTCACTCTTTCCCACCACAGAATGTACGGCGACCGCTACAATATGTATATCAAGGTAGAAGCGCACATGATCAGGTTATCTCTTTGCCACAATTCGAGGGCAAATATGAACCCGATTAGTATATTGATTGGGAGATGGAGGTAGAAGAAATCTTTGGTAGCCATGATTTTTTCGAGCATAGGAAAATAAATGACGTCACTAAAAGTTTTTTCGGTTTTGCTTCAATTTGGTGGAGAAATTATTGCCGGGAAAATATTTATAATAGACCTACTACATGGAAATCTTTAAAACTTGTTATGCGAAACCGATTTGTTCCTTCATACCATGCCGGTGATTTGCTTAGAAAATTGCAACATTTAGCACAAGGCAATAACACTGTTGAAAAATATTATGATAATTTGTGTAATGCTTTGCTTCGTTGTGGATTAGAAGAATGTGAAGAAGATTTTCTGAATAGATTTTGGAGAGGTTTAAACCATGATATACAAGACATAATATTGCATGAAGAACTATATTCCGTCGACCATTTGTTTCCTCTTGCATGTAAAGCTGAACAGAAATTAAGAGGACGAGTACACACGACGAACAAGGATGCAATGGAATCCCCATCAAAGAAGGTTACTTCCTCCGCTGCACCACCAACTATGATTGCGTCACATGGAGTTTATGAGGCATCATCACCAACCGCTCTTCATGTGAGCGAGGACTACAAGGTAACAATGAAGGTACTGATTTGCTCACACCACCTGTTTTAGATGATTATCTTGCTGATTTGAGTTCATCATGTGATCAAACAACTAAAATATTCACTGTTTTGAGTGCACCTATTGTTGAATATGATTTCGCCACTGATTTGGGTGCTCCAACTGAATTAAAGGCTGGCCCATGTGACCTAATTGTTCAGTATGGTTTGGATCACATACAGTTGGTTAAACATGATGAAGTATTAGCTAGAATTTCTCATGATAATTCTTTGTATTCTATTTTGATGGATCCCCCTATGTCTTTGTCACATGCGAGAAATAGAATAGCTGAAATCACATGGTCGTGTTCCGTGAAAAGTGTTTATGCGCCTAATCTTGCCTTTAGCCTGTTTGGCGAGGACTGTGTAGACAATGAATTTTTGATGCATAGGATTTGCATTACATGTGATGAAGTTGCTAATTTCAAACGGGAAAAAAACTTTCAAATGCTTAATCATTTTGATATGCCCTCCAATATCGGTGCTAGATATATTCCAAGCAGCTCATTGCATGATTACTTATTTAAGTATGTTGTCGCAAGCAATTTGGAAAGAATTCAATATTATTCCCCTATGATGGGACTGTTTAGTGATGAGCATTACAAATCCGATGATACGAATATATGCTTCACATATATGTGCAAACTAAGTTACAATTTGTTTCATCAGTATATTTCTTGTGATGATTCCTTGACTTTTGATCACACCAAATATGCTCACTACTCTTACATGGAGATATTAATTGTGCAACACTTGAGAGGAGTTAAAACGGACGATATATACATACACCATGCATACACATTGTCGTCTTGGTTAGTCCATTTTCAGAATAAGCAACGCCGAGGACGGCTTTGTTTTCAAGAAAGGGAGAATGGTGTGGACATGGTCTATATAGATACGACCAATAATATTGTCCGCATATACATTAATCAGGTGATTTCTATTAATAATTATATGAAATATTATTATTTTGTTGCTCTGAATAGATATACGACACAGTCTTTTATTTTGTGCAGAATTAATAGAGAGTTGTACAAGCCACGTGTTAAAATGCGAGATGGAGACACCAAAAATATGTGCATGTGTACACGGAAATTAAACCATCAACAACAAAGGGATCAAAGGCTCAATGAGAGAGGTCTCCAACCGATCCATCCATGCTCAATGCCTACGTGCACAAGATTCGAAGACAAGGGAAGAGAAGAAGGATCAGGCTTCGCATACCAAAACAGCCACGTACACACAAGCCCAATTAAAGAAGGGATTAGTTGCTCCTGAAGGATATTTCCTTCGACCGTAGCAGTCCAGATGGGACACGCCACTGCGCATGGCAAACAGTTAGGGCGGCATCCGCATAATAAATAGTTAGCTTCGGTTTAGACTTGGGTTTTATTGTATTGTCTAGTCATCGCTACAATTCGCATATACGAGATGTGTAGGACTACCGCCTTGTCAGATAAACAGTGGAATCCCAACTTTTCATCTAATTTGTGTGCTTAATTTTTCATCCGCAATTTTTGATTGCAATTCACCTTTGTTCTTGCCGGTTCTTCGGTTGCTTGCAGGAACTCTGAACCTCGTTGTTCAGGTTGATCGTGCCTACGGCAAGGTCAATAATCATCGGAGATTGGTTTAGCGATTGTCGAGGCGTATCGTCGGGTACGGTATAGCCGGATCGTCAAGGTCAAATTCCACCAAATCGATAGTTATCCCCACTCTCATCGAAAGATCGGGCCGCCGTCACATCAGCCACACACGCCGCAATCCACGCAACCGTGCTGTCAGTGCGCTCCTTCGGCCGAACAATACTACTCTGACTGCGCGTACGAGGACGCAGAATAGTGGTAGGTGGCGGAGGTGGCGTCGGAGACGAGGTCGATGAAGAGGGCGACGATGACGCAGACCGCTCCCCAGGCTCAGAAGCCACGGGCACCGGTGACACGTCCGGAAGCACGGGAGATCCGGCCGGGCCAGGCGAACGGCCTGGCGAGGACGGGGCGGAGGCCGGCTCGGCCGACGCGGGCGTCGGGCCAGGCCGACGCGGGGCCGAAGAGGACGGAGCAGAGGCCGAAGAGGCGGGATCCGGCTCGGCCAGCTCCGTCGGCAAGACAGGTGACGGGGAGGCGTCACGAGCGGGTGCATGGGGCATGCAACCCCGATCGACGTCCCGTGCACACCCATCGTCTGACGCCCGAGGGGACACCGATGGCTGCTCATCCAGAAGCTCGAGGCGTGCTCCTCGTCCAGTACCTGCACCATAGTTAGGTAGCAGCAGGGGTGTATACGCATCATCTACAAATTGACCAGGCAAAGGTAAAGCAGATTTCTCAAGTGAAATGGGAGTGGTGGAAGTGACCGGAAGTGCGGAAAAAGAAAAAATATTCTCATCAAACACCACATCATGAGAGATGTAGACACGGTTAGAGGGAACTTGTGACGCCCCCGACTCAATCGTGCACTAATCATACACGCAAACATGCACGATCAAGCACAGGGACTCACGGGAAGATATCACAACACAACTCTAAGACAAATAAACGGAGATCCACAATATTACAGACCAGGGATCACGAGGATCCGAATACATAAGTAAGTCATACAAATAATATCTGAGTACAGACATAGTTAGACAGGTTTTTGCCTTAAGAAGGCTAGCACAAACAGCGACTCTAGATCCAAAGGCGTAGGCCTCCTGCCTGGGAGCCTCCGATCCTACTCCTGGTCGGCTGGCTCGATCCAGTAGTACGTGCCGTCTGGACCCTCCTGGTAGTAAGCTCCTGAGGTGGCATCTGGCTCCGGGGCTCCATCGTCTGATGTATCATGAAGGTGGGGTATGGGGAAAAAGAAGTAACAAAGCAACCGTGAGTACTCATCTGAAGTACTCAGCAAGCAAGGATCTATACTACATATGCAACATTATCAAAGAGAAAGGCTGTATATGTGGACTGGGCTGCAGAAATGCCAGGATAGAGAGAAGGCCTAGTCCTATCGAAGACTAGCATCTTCAAACATCTTCACGAAGCCACCATCTTGCAGCAATAGAAGAGAGTAGAATAGCATTTTATTAAGCAAACATGTTGAAGTACAGCTTAAAGATCCTTCCTCGACTCCCAGCGAGAAAGCGATCCCGAAGTTTAATTAAGTAATAAGTATCCAGTTCAAGTAGTAGATCGGGATATACAAACTGAGCGTCCTTGACCGTAGGACCGTCTATCGATAGATTATTCTTCCCTGCAGGGGTGCACTACTATTACCCAACACGCTCGATCAACTCTGGTCGGACACACTTGCTGGGTAATGCCCGGCCTCGGAAGATCAACACGAAGCAGCGCCCTACCTAGGCTCAGCAGAGAGGTCAGCATGCCGGACTAACCTATGCACCCAGAGGTCTTGGGCCATCGCCCTGGGCACCCTGCGCGTTGCGAGACTTGCCGGGGTGCAGGCGCGACACTGAACTCGTCAGTGAAGTATCCAACCCATTCCCGACAATCAGCCCGCACGGTGAAACGTGACGTCTGATGAGCTTTCGGGAGGAACGTACGACGTAGAGAGCCCCATAAACCATAATCCCGCGTGGTGGTAGTGCGTATAGGGCACGTCGACCCACTCAGATCAAACACCCAAATCCAATTAGGCTCCTTAATGGAATTACGTAGGTTGTCATAACGGTTCGACCGATAAAGATCTTCGTAGAATATGTAGGAGCCAATATGGGCATCCAGGTCCCGCTATTGGTTATTGACCGGAGAGGTGTCTCGGTCATGTCTACATAGTTCTTGAACCCGTAGGGTCCGCATGCTTAACGTTCGATGGCGATATAGTATCATATGAGTTATGTGATTTGGTGACCGAATGTTGTTCGGAGTCCCGGATGAGATCACGGTCATGACGAGGAGTCTCGAAATGGCCGAGAGGTAAAGATTGATATATAGGACGATGGTATTCGGACACCGGAAGTGTTTCGGGGGGTACCGGGTACTTATCGGGTCACCGGAAGGGGTTCCGGGCACCCCCGGCAAAAGATATGGGCCTTATGGGCCAAGAGGGGAAATGCACCAGCCACAAGGGGCTGGTGTGCCCCCCATATGGGCCGGCCTAAGGAGGAGAAGGAAAGGGGAGAAGGGAAAGGTAAGTGTGGATTAGGATTCCCACTTCCTTCCCTCTCCTCCCTCTTTCCTTCCCCCTCCGACAAACATGGCAGGGGGGGAGGGCGCGGCCAAGGGCAGGAGCCCAAGTAGGATTCGGACCTACTTGGGGCACCCCTTGGCCTCTTCCCTCTCCCTCCCACCTATATATATGAGGAGGGGGGCGCCTAGCACACCTCAGACAATTTGCCTAGCCGTGTGCGGCGCCCCCTCCACCGTTTACACCACCGGTCATATTTTCGTAGTGCCTAGGCGAAGCCCTACGGAGATCACTTCACCATCACCGTCACCACGCCGTCATGCTGATGGAACTCATCTACTACCTCGATGTCTTGCTGGATCAAGAAGGCGAGGGACGTCACCGAGCTGAACGTGTGCAAAACGCGGAGGTGCCATGCGTTCGGTACTTGATTGGTTGAAGCGCGAAGAAGTTCGACTACATCAACCGCGTTGTGAAACGCTTCCACTTACGGTCTACGAGGGTACGTAGACACACTCTCCCCCTCGTTGCTATGCATCTTCATGGATAGATCATTGCGTGTGCGTAGAAAAAAATTTGTTTTCCAGCAACGTTTCCCAACAGTGGCATCATGAGCTAGGTCTATGCGTAGATGATATGCACGAGTAGAACATAAAGAGTTGTGGGCGGTGACAGTCATACTGCTTACCACCAACATCTTATTTTTGATTTGGCGGTATTGTGGGATGAATCGGCCCGGACCAACCTTACATGTCCACGCACATGAGACCGGTTCCACCGACTGACATGCAACTAGTTTTGCATAAAGGTGGCTGGCGGGTGTCTGTTTCTCCTACTTTAGTTGAATTGAATTTGACTGCGGCCGGTCCTTGAAGAAGGTTAAAACAGCATACTTGATGACTCACCGTTGTGGTTTTTGCGTAGGTAAGAACGGTTCTTGCTAGAAGCCCGTAGCAGCCACGTAAAACTTGCAACAACAAAGTAGAGGACGTCTAACTTGTTTTTGCAGGGCATGTTGTGATGTGATATGGTCAAGATATGATGTGATATATGTTGATGTATGAGATGATCATGTTTTGTAATATCGACAACCGACAGGAGCCTTAGGGTTGTCTCTTTACTGTATGAAGTGCAAACGCCATGTAATTGCTTTACTTTATCGCTATGCGTTAGCAATAGTTGTAAAAGCAATAGTTGGCGAGACGACCCCGATGCAACGATGGAGATCAAGGTGTCGAGCCGGTGACGATGGAGATCATGACGATGCTTTGGAGATGGAGATCAAAAGCACAAGATGATGGCCATATCATGTCACATATTTGATTGCATGTGATGTTTATCTTTTATGCATCTTATTTTGCTTAGTACGACGGTAGCATTATAAGATGATCCCTTCACTAAATTTCAAGATATAAGTGTTCTCCCCGAGTATGCACCGTTGCGAAAGTTCGTCGTTTCGAGACACCACGTGATGATCGGGTGTGATAGACTCTACGTTCACATACAACGGGTGTAAGACAGTTTTACACATGCAGAATACTTGGGTTAAACTTGACGAGCCTAGCATGTACAGACATGGTCTCGGAACACTGGAGACCAAAAGGTCGAACGTGAGTCATATAGTAGATATGATCAACATAGAGATGTTCACCATTGATGACTACCCCATCTCACGTGATGATCGGACATGGGTTAGTTGATTTGGATCATGTATCACTTGGATGACTTGAGGGATGTCTATTTAAGTGGGAGTTCATTAGTAATTTGATTAATTGAACTTAATTTATCATGAACTTAGTCCTGATAGTATTTGTAAATTATGTTATAGATCAATAGCTCGCGATGTAGCTCCACTATTTTTTTGGATATGTTCCTAGAGAAAAATAAGTTGAAAGATGATAGTAGCAATGATGCGGACTGGGTCCGTGATCTGAGGATTATCTTCGTTGCTGCACAGAAGAATTATGTCCTTGATGCACCGCTAGGTGACAAACCTGTTGCAGGAGCAGATGCAGACGTTATGAACGTTTTGCAAGCTCGATATGATGACTACTTGATAGTTTAGTGCGCCATGCTTTACGGCTTAGAACCGGGAATTCAAAAACGTTTTGAACGCCATGGAGCATATGAGATGTTCCAAGAGCTGAAAATTGGTATTTCAGATTCATGCCCGTGTCGAGAGGTATGAGACCTCCGACAAGTACTTTGCCTACAAGATGGAGGAGAATAGCTCAGCCAGTGAGCATGTGCTCAGAATGTCTGGGTACTACAATCGCTTGAATCAAGTGGGAGTTAATCTTCCAGATGAGATAGTGATTGACAGAGTTTTCTAGTCACTATCACCAAGCTACTAGAACTTCGTGATGAACTATAATATGCAAGGGATGACAAAAAAGATTCCCGAGCTTTTCGCGATGCTGAAATCGGCGAAGGTAGAAATCAAGAAAAAGCATCAAGTGTTGATGGTTAACAAGACCACTAGTTTCAAGAAAAAGGGCAAGGGATAGAAAGGGAACTTCAAGAAGAACAACAAACAAGTTGCCACTCCCATGAAGAAGCCCATAGCTAGACCCAAACCTGAAACTGAGTGCTTCTACTGCAAAGGAAATGGTCAATGGAAGCGGAACTGCCCCAAAAACTTTGCGGATAAGAAGGATGGCAAAGTGAACAAAGGTATATTTGATATACATGTTATTGATGTGTACTTTACTAGTGTTCATAGTAGCCCCTGGGTATTTGATACCGGTTTAGTTGCTACGATTAGTAACTCGAAACAGGAGTTGCAAAATGAACAGAGACTAGTTAAGGGCAAGGTGACGATGTGTGTTGGGAGTGATTCCAAGGTTGATAAGATCACCATCGCACACTCCCTTTACCTTCAGGATTAGTGTTGAACCTAAATAAATGTTATTTGGTGTTTGCATTGAGCATGAATATGATTCGATCATGTTTATTGCAATACGGTTATTCATTTAAGTCAAAGAATAATTGTTGTTCTGTTTACATGAATAAAACCTTCTATGGTCATACACTCAATATAAATTGTTTATTGAATCTCGATCGTAGTGATACACATATTCATAATATTGATGCCAAAAGATGCAAAGGTGATAATGATAGTGCAACATACTTGTGGCACTGCCGTTTAGATCATATTGGTGTAAAGCGCATGAAGAAACTCCATGCGGATGGACTTTCGGAATCACTTGATTATGAATAATTTGATACTTGCGAACCATGCCTCATGGGCAAGATGTCTAAAACTCCGTTCTCCGGAACAATGGAGCGAGCTAATAACTTATTGGAAATAATACATACCGATGTATGCGGTCCGATGAGTGTTGAAGCACGCGGTGGGTATCGTTATTTTCTGACCTTCACAGATGATTTGAGTAGGTATGGGTATATCTACTTGATGAAACACAAGTCTGAAACATTTGAAAAGTTCAAGAATTTCAGAGTGAAGTGGAGAATCATTGTAACAAGAAAATAAAGTTTCTACGATCTGATCGTGGAGGCGAATATTTGAGTTACGAGTTTGGCCTTCATTTAAAACAATGAGGAATAGTTTCACAACTCACGCCACCTGGAACACCACAGCGTAATGGTGTGTCCAAACGTCGTAACCGTACTTTATTAGATATGGTGCGATCTATGATGTCTCTTACCGATTTACCACTATTGTTTTGGGGTTATGCATTAGAGACAGCTACATTCACGTTAAATAGGGCACCATCTAAATCCGTTGAGATGACACCGTATGAACTGTGGTTTGGCAATAAACCTAAGCTGTCGTTTCTTAAAGTTTGGGGATGCGATGCTTATGTCAAAAGGCTTCAGCCAGATAAGCTCGAACCCAAATCGGAGAAGTGCGTCTTCATAGGATACCCTAAAGAAACTATTGGGTACACCTTCTACCACAGATCCAAAGGCAAGGTCTTCGTTGCTAAGTTTAGGTCCTTTCTAGAGAAGGAGTTTCTCTCAAAAGAAGTGGGTGGGAGGAAAGTAGAACCTGATGAGGTAATTTTACCTTCTCTCGAATTGGAGAGTAGCACATCACGGAAAAACAGTTCCCGTGATGCCTACACCAACCAGAGAGGAAGCTAATGATGATGATCATGATCATGAAACTTCAGATCAAGTTACTACAGAACTTCGTAGGTCGACCAGAACATGTTCCGCACCATAGTGGTACGGTAATCCTGTCCTAGAAGTCATGTTATAAGACCATGGCGAAACTAGGAACTATGAAGAAGCTATGATGAGCCCAGATTCCTACAGATGGCTTGAGGCCATGAAATCTGAGATAGGATTCAAGTATGAGAACAAAGTGTGGACTTTGGTGGACTTACCCGATGATCGGCAAGCTATTGAGAATAAATGGATCTTCAAGAAGAAGACTGACGCTGATAGTAATGTCACTATCTACAAATCTTGACTTGTCGCAAAAGGTTTTCGACAAGTTCAAGGGGTTGACTACGATGAGACTTTCTCACCTGTAGCGATGCTTAAGTCCGTCCGAATCATGTTAGCAATTGCCGCATTTTATGATTATGAAATCTGGCAAATGGACGTCAAAACTGCATTCCTTAATGGATTTCTTAAAGAAGAGTTGTATATGATACAACCAGAAGGTTTTGTCAATCCTAAAGGTGCTAACAAAGTATGTAAGCTCCAGTGATCCATCTATGGACTGGTGCAAGCATCTCGGAGTTGGAATGTACGCTTTGATGAGGTGATCAAAGCATATGGTTTTATACAGACTTTCGGTGAAGCCTGTATTTACAAGAAAGTGAGTGGGAGCTCTGTAGCATTTCTGATATTATATGTGGATGACATATTGTTGATTGGAAATGATATAGAATTTCTGGATAGCATAAAAGGATACTTGAATAAGAATTTTTCAATGGAAGACCTCGGTGAAGCTGCTTATATATTGGGTATCCAGATCTATAGGGATAGATCGAGACGCTTAATAGGACTATCACAAAGCACATACCTTGACAAGATTTTGAAGAAGTTCAAAATGGATCAGTCAAAGAAAGGGTTCTTGCCTGTGTTACAAGGTGTGAAGTTGAGTAAGACTCAAAGCCCGAGCACGGCAGAAGATAGAGAAAGAATGAAAGTCATTCCCTATGCCTCGGCCATAGGTTCTATAAAGTATGCCATGCTGTGTACCAGACCTGTTGTGTGCCTTGCCAATAAGTTTGGCAAGAGGGTACAAAAGTGATCCAGGAGTGGACCACTGGACAACGGTCGAAATTATCCTAAGGTACCTTAAAGAGGACTAAGGAAATGTTTCTCGGTTATGGAGTAAAGAGTTCGTCGTAAAGGGTTACGTCGATGCAAGCTTTAACGCCGATTCAGATGACTCTGAGTCTCAATCTGAATACATGTTGAAAGTGGGAGCAATTAGCTAGAGTAGCTCCATACAGAGCTTTGTAGACATAGATATTTGTAAAATACATACAGATCTGAATGTGACATACCCGTTGACTAAACCTCTCTCACAAGCAAAACATGATCACTCCTTAGTACTCTTTGGGTGTTAATCACATGGCGATGTGAACTAGATTATTGACTAGTAAACTCTTTGGGTGTTGGTCACATGGCGATGTGAACTATGGGTGTTAAATCACATGGTGATGTGAACTAGATTATTGACTCTAGTGCAAGTGGGAGACTGAAGGAAATATGCCCTAGAGGCAATAATAAAGTTGTTATTTTATATTTCCTTATTCATGATAAAGGTTTGTTATTCATGCTAGAATTGTATTGATCAGAAACTTAAATACATGTGTGAATACATAAACAAATACCGTGTCCCTAGTGAGCCTCTACTAGACTAGCTCGTTGATCAAAGATGGTTAAGGTTTCCTAATCATGGACATGAGTTGTCATTTGATAACGGGATCACATTATTAGGAGAATGATATGATGGACAAGACCCATCCGTTAGCTTAGCATAATGATCGTTTAGTTTTATTGCTATTGCTTTCTTCATGTCAAATACATATTCCTTCGACTATGAGATTATGCAACTCCCGGATACCGGAGGAATGCCTTGTGTGCTATCAAACATCACAACATAACTGGGTGATTATAAAGATGCTCTACAGGTATCTCCGAAGGTATTTGTTGAGTTGGCATAGATCGAGATTTGGATTTGTCACTCCGAGTATCGGAGAGGTATCTCTGGGCCCTCTCGGTAACACACATCATAAGCTTGCAAGCAAAAAACTAAGGAGTTAGTCACGAGGTGATGTATTACGAAACGAGTAAAGAGACTTGCCGGTAACGGGATTGAACTAGGTATGAAGATAACGATGATCGAATCTCGGGCAAGTAACATACCGATGGACAAAGGGAATTACGTATGTTGTCATAACGGTTCGACCGATAAAGATCTTCGTAGAATATGTAGGAGCCAATATGGGCATCCAGGTTCCGCTATTGGTTATTGACCGGAGAGGTGTCTCGGTCATGTCTACATAGTTCTCGAACCCGTAGGGTCCGCACGCTTAACGTTTGATGACGATATAGTATTATATGAGCTATGTGATTTGGTGACCGAATGTTGTTCGGAGTCCTGGATGAGATCACGACCATGACGAGGAGTCTCAAAATGGTCGAGAGGTAAAGATTGATATATAGGACGATGGTATTCGGATACTGGAAGTGCTTCGGGAGGTACCGGGTACTTATCGGGTCAGAGGAAGGGGTTCCGGGCACCCCCGGCAAAAGATATGGGCCTTATCGGCCAAGAGGGGAAATGCACCAGCCACAAGGGGCTGGTGCGTCCCCCATATGGGCCGGCCTAAGGAGGAGAAGGAAAGGGGAGAAGGGAATGGTAAGTGTGGATTAGGATTCCCACTTCCTTCCCTCCCCCCCCTCTTTCCTTCCCCCTCCGACAAACATGGCAGGGGGGGGGGCCAAGGGCAGGAGCCTAAGTAAGATTTAGACTTACTTGGGGCGCCCCTTGGCCTTTCCCCTCTCCCTCCCACCTATATATATGAGGAGGGGGGTGCCTAGCACACCCCAGACAATTGCCTAGCCGTGTGCGGCGCCCCCCTCCACCGTTTACACCCCCGGTCATATTTTTGTAGTGCTTAGGCGAAGCCCTACGGAGATCACTTCACCATCACCGTCACCACGCCGTCATGCTAACGGAACTCATCTACTACCTCGACATCTTGCTGGATCAAGAAGGCGAGGGACGTTACCGAGCTGAACGTGTGCAGAACGGGGATGTGCCGTGCGTTCGGTACTTGATCGGTTGAAGCGCGAAGAAGTTCGACTACATCAACCGCGTTGTGAAATGCTTCCGCTTACGGTCTATGAGGGTACGTAGACACACTCTCCCCCTTGTTGCTATGAATCTCCATGGATAGATCATTGCGTGTGCGTAGAAAGTTTTTTGTTTTCCATGCAACGTTTCCCAACACTTTGATCAACGAGCTAGTTTAGTAGAGGCTCACTAGGGACACTGTGTTGTCTATGTATTCACATTTGCATTTAAGTTTCCTTTCAATACAATTATAGCATGAATAATAAACATTTATCATGAACAAGGAAATATGATAATAACCAATTTATTATTGCCTCTAGGGTATCTTTCAACACCGCCGCCCCGGGAAAATGCAGTGTCAGCGCCACTCGCTCCGGCTCTGCCACCGGTGCCAGACCTCGTTATCTTGGGCTCAACGGCGGCCGTGATTCAATCCCCGCCGCCTCCGTCATTTGTCGGCCCCTCTTATGGGGGTATTTTTACCCCAATTCGAGGGTTTTCTCCTCTGCGTCCGGTGCAAGGGAAGGGGAGTTCGAGGACGTTGGGCTCATCTTCCAGCCGGCACGCGACGAGGACCATGATCGTAGCCCACATAATGGCTGGTGATACGTCTCCGTCGTATCTACTTTTCCTAACGCTTATGCTCTTGTTTTGGACTCTAATTTGCATGATATGAATGAAACTAACCCGGAATGACACTGTTTTCAGCAGAACTACCATGGTGTTGTTTTTGTGCAGAAATAAAAGTTCTCGGAATGGAAC
Organism: Thinopyrum elongatum; assembly: GCA_011799875.1. Lineage (NCBI taxonomy): Eukaryota > Viridiplantae > Streptophyta > Magnoliopsida > Poales > Poaceae > Thinopyrum > Thinopyrum elongatum. The sequence goes on along the minus strand of CM022301.1, from coordinate 466,830,902 downwards.
GAAACTTTTTGGAGAATTATTTCAGAATATATAAAAAATACTGGAGCCAAGAACCACCGGAGGGGGGCCCCTGGGTGAGCACAACCCAACAGGGCGCGCCCCCCTTCCAGGCGTGCCCAGGTGGGTTGTGCCCACCTGGTGGCCCCGCCGACCCTGATTCGGATGCTATAAAATCCTATTTTTGAGAAAAAATCAAGGAGAAAGTTTCATCGCGTTTCACGATACGGAGCCACCGCCACCTCCTGTTCTTCATCGGGAGGCCAGATCTGGAGCCCGTTTTGGGCTCCGGAAAGGGGAATCTTTGGTCTTCGTCATCACCAACCCTCCTTCATCGCCAATTCCATGATGCTCCCCATCGGGAGTGAGTAATTCCTTCGTAGGCTCGCTGGTCGGTGAGGAGTTGGATGTGATTCATCATGTAATTGAGTTAGTTTTGTTAGGGCTTGATCCCTAGTATCCACTATGTTCTGAGATTGTTGTTGTTATGACTTTGCCATGCTTATGTTGGGAAACATTGCATGGAAAACAAAAAAAATTCTACGCACATGCAAGATCTATCAAGGAGATGCATAGCAACGAGAGGGGAAAGTGTGTCTATGTACCCTCGTAGACCGTAAGCGGAAGTGTTTGACAACGCGGTTGATGTAGTCGAACTTCTTCGCGTTCCAACCGATCGAGCACCGAACGTACGGCACCTCCGCATTCAGCACACGTTCAGCTCGATGACGTCCTCCGCCTTCTTGATCCAGCAAGGCGGCGAGTTAGTGGATGAGTTCCGACAGCACGACGGCGTGGTGACGGTGCTGGTGAAGTTATCTCCACAGGGCTTTGCCTAAGCACTACGAAAATATGACCGGGGGTGTAAAGGGTGGAGGGGGGCGCCGCACACGGCTAAGCAATTGTCTGGGATCTGCTAGGCGCCCCCTCCCACATATATATAGGTGGGAGGGAGAGGGGAGAGGCCAAGGGGTGCCCCAAGTAGGACCGAGTCCTACTTGGGCTCCTGCCCTTGGCCGCGCCCCCCTTCCTTATTTGTCGGAGGGGGAAAGGAAAGGGGGGAGAGGGAAGGAAGGGGGAGGCCGAATCCCCCCTTTCCTTTCCCCCATGGGTCGGCTGCCTTAGGGGGGGGCGTCAGCCCCTTTTGGGCTGGTGTGCTCTCCTCTAATGGCCCAATAGGCCCATCACCCTTCCGGGAGTGCTCGATACCCCCTCCGGTACTCCGATAATCACCCGGTACACTCCGAAACACTTCCGGTGTCCGAATATCATCGTCCTATATATCAATCTTTACCTCTCGACCATTTCGAGACTCCTCATCATGTCCGTGATCTTATCAGGGACTCCGAACAACATTCGGTCACCAAATCATATAACTCATATAACACTATATCATCAACGAACGTTAAGCGTGCGGACCCTACGGGTTCGAGAATTATGTAGACATGACCGAGACACCTCTCCGGTCAATAACCAATAGCGGAACCTAGATTCCCATATTGGTTCCTACATATTCTACGAAGATCTTTATCAGTCGAACCGTTATGACAACATACGTAATTCCCTTTGTCCATCGGTATGTTACTTGCCCGAGATTCGATCGTCGGTATCTTTATACCTAGTTCAATCTCGTTACCGGCAAGTCTCTTTACTCGTTCTGTAATACATCATCCTGTAACTAACTCATTAGTCACTTTGCTTGCAAGGCTTCTTATGATGTGTATTACCGAGAGGGCCCAGAGATACCTCTCCGATACTCGGAGTGACAAATCCTAATCTCGATCTATGCAAACTCAACAAACACCTTTGGAGATACCTGTAGAGCATCTTTATGATCACCCAGTTACGTTGTCACGTTTGATAGCACACAAGGCATTCCTCCAGTATCCGGGAGTTGCATAATCTCATAGTCGAAGGAATATGTATTTGACATGAAGAAAGCAATAGCAATAAACTGAACGATCATTATGCTAAGCTAACGGATGGGTCTTGTCCATCACATCATTCTCCTAATGATGTGATCCCGTTATCAAATGACAACACATGTCTATGGTTAGGAAACCTTAACCATCTTTGATCAACGAGCTAGTCTAGTAGAGGCTTACTAGGGACACGGTATTTGTTTATGTATTCACACATGTATTTAAGTTTCCGATCAATACAATTCTAGCATGAATAATAAACCTTTATCATGAATAAGGAAATATAGAATAACAACTTTATTATTGCCTCTAGGGCATATTTCCTTGAGTCTCCCACTTGCACTAGAGTCAATAATCTAGATTACATTGTAATGAATCTAACACCCATGGAGTCTTGGTGCTGATCATGTTTTGCTCGCGGAAGAGGCTTAGTCAACGGGTCTGCCGCATTCAGATCCGTATGTACTTTGCAAATTTCTATGTCTCCATCCTTGACCTTTTAACGAATGGAGTTGAAGCGTCTCTTGATGTGTTTGATTCTCTTGTGAAACATGGATTTCTTCGCCTAGGCATTTGCTCCAGTGTTGTCACAAAAGATTTTCATTGGACCCGATGCACTGGGTATTACACCCAGATCGGATATGAACTCCTTCATCCAGACTCCTTCATGTGCTGCTTCCGAAACAGCTATGTACTCCGCTTCACACGTAGATCCCGCCACGACGCTCTGCTTGGAACTGCACCAACTGACAGCTCCACCATTGAATATAAATACGTATCTGGTTTGTGACTTAGAGTCATCCGGATCAGTGTCGAAGCTAGCATCGACGTAACCATTTACGACGAGCTCTTCGTCACCTCCATAAATGAGAAACATATCCTTGGTCCTTTTCAGTTACTTCAGGATGTTCTTGACCGCTGTCCAGTGATCCACTCCTGGATTACTTTGGTACCTCCTTACCAGACTTATAGCAAGGCACACATCAGGTTTGGTACACAGCATAGCATACATGATAGAACCTATAGCTGAGGCATAGGGAATGACTTTCATTTTCTCGCTATCTTCTGCAGTGGTCGGGCTTTGAGTCTGACTCAACTTCACACCTTGTAACACAGGCAAGAACCCTTTCTTTGACTGATCCATTTTGAACTTCTTCAAAACTTTATCAAGGTATGTGCTTTGTGAAAGTCCTATTAAGCGTCTTGATCTATCTCTATAGATCTTGATGCCCAATATATAAGCAGCTTTACCAAGGTCTTTCATTGAAAATTTCTTATTCATGTATCCTTTTATGCTATCCAGAAATTCTATATCATTTCCAATCAACAATATGTCATCCACATATAATATCAGAAATGCTATAGAGCTCCCACTCACTTTCTTGTAAATACAGTCTTCACCGTAAGTCTGTATAAAACCATATGCTTTGATCACCTCATCAAAGCATATATTCCAACTCCGAGATGCTTACACCAGTCCATAGATGGATCGCTGGAGCTTACACACTTTGTTAGCACCTTTAGGATCGATAAAACCTTCTGGTTGCATCATATACAACTCTTCTTTAAGATATCCATTAAGGAATGCAGTTTTGACGTCCATTTGCCAGATTTCATAATTATAAAATGCGGCAATTGCTAACATGATTCGGACAGACTTAAGCATCGCTACGGGTGAGAAAGTCTTATCGTAGTCAACTCCTTGAACTTGTCAAAAACCTTTTGCGACAAGTCGTGCTTTGTAAACAGTAACATTACCATCAGCGTCAGTCCTTTTCTTAAAGATCCATTTATTTTCTATGGCTTGCCGATCATCGAGCAAGTCCACCAAAGTCCACACTTTGTTCTCATACATGGATCCTATCTCAGATTTCATGGCCTCAAGCCATTTTTCGGAATCTGGGCTCATCATAGCTTCTTCATAGTTCGTAGGTTCGCCTTGGTCTAGTAACATGACTTTCAGGACAGGATTACCATACCACTCTGGTGTGGATCGTGCTCTGGTCGCCCTACGAGGTTCAATAGCAACTTGATCTTAAGTTTCATGATCATGATTATTTGCTTCCTCTCTAGTTGGTGTAGGCATCACGGGAACGGATTTCTCTAATGTGCTACTTTCCAATTCGTGAGAAGAATTACCTCATCAAGTTCTACTTTCCTCCCACTCACTTCTTTCGAGAGAAACTCCTTCTGTAGAAAGGTTCCATTCTTGGCAACAAAGATCTTGCCTTCGGATCTGTGGTAGAAGGTGTACCCAATTGTTTCTTTAGGGTATCCTATGAAGACGCACTTCTCCGATTTGGGTTCGAGCTTATCAGGCTGAAGCCTTTTGACATAAGTGTCGCAACCCCAAACTTTAAGAAACGACAACTTAGGTTTCTTGCCAAACCACAGTTCATACGGTGTCGTCTCAACGGATTTAGACGGTGCCCTATTTAACATGAATGCGGCTGTCTCTAATGCATAACCCCAAAACGATAGTGGTAAATCGGTAAGAGACATCATAGATCGCACCATATCTAATAAAGTATGGTTACAATGTTCGGACACACCATTATGCTGTGGTGTTCCAGGTGGCGTGAGTTGTGAAACAATTCCACATTGTTTTAAATGAAGGCCAAACTCGTAACTCAAATATTTGCCTCCACGATTAGATCGTAGAAACTTTATTTTCTTGTTACGATGATTCTCCACTTCACTCTGAAATTCTTTGAACTTTTCAAATGTTTCAGACTTGTGTTTCATTAAGTAGATATATCCATATCTACTCAAATCATCTGTGAAAGTCAGAAAATAACGATACCCGCCGCGTGCCTCAACACTCATCAGACCGCATACATCGGTATGTGTTATTTCCAATTACTCATTAGCTCGCTCCATTGTTCCGGAGAACGAAGTTTTAGTCATCTTTCCCATGAGGCATGGTTCGCAAGTATCAAATGATTCATAATCAAGTGATTCCAAAAGTCCATCTGTATGGAGTTTCTTCATGCGCTTTACACCAATATGACCTAAACGGCAGTGCCACAAGTATGTTGCACTATCATTATCAACTTTGCATCTTTTGGCATCAATATTATGAATATGTGTATCACTACTATCGAGATTCAACAAGAATAGACCACTCTTCAAGGGTGCATGACCATAAAAGATATTATTCATATAAATAGAACAACCATTATTCTCTGACTTAAATGAATAACCGTCTCGCAATAAACAAGATCCAAATATAATGTTCATGCTCAATGCGGGCACCAAATAACAATTATTGAGGTCTAAAACTAATCCCGAAGGTAGATGTAGATGTAGCGTGCCGACGGCGATCACATCGACCTTGGAACCATTTCCGACGCGCATCGTCACCTCGTCCTTAGCCAATCTTCGTTTATTCCGCAGCTCCTATTTCGAGTTACCAATATGAGCAACCGAACCAGTATCAAATACCCAGGCACTGCTATGAGCATTAGTAATGTACACATCAATAACATGTATATCAAATATACCTTTGTTCACTTTGCCATCCTTATTATCCGCCAAGTATTTGGGGCAGTTCCGCTTCCAGTGACCAGTCCCTTTGCAGTAGAAGCACTCAGTTTCAGGCTTGGGTCCGGCTTTGGGCTTCTTCCTAGGAGTGGCAACTTGCTTGCCATTCTTCTTGAAGTTCCCTTTCTTTCCCTTGCCCTTTTTCTTGAAGCTAGTGGTCTTATTAACCATCAACACTTGATGCTCCTTCTTGATTTCTACCTCCGCGGCCTTAAGCATTGCGAAGAGCTCAGGAATCATTTTATTCATCCCTTGCATATTATAGTTCATCACGAAGCCTTTGTAGCTTGGTGGCAGTGATTGAAGAACTCTGTCAATAACACTATCAACTGGAAGATCAACTCCCAGCTGAGTCAAGTGGTTATGATACCCAGACATTTTGAGTATGTGTTCACTGACAGAACTGTTCTCCTCCATCTTGCAACTATAGAACTTGTTGGAGACATCATATCTCTCAACCCGGGCATTTGCATGAAATATTAACTTCAACTCTTGGAACATCTCATATGCTCCATGACGTTCAAAACGTCTTTGAAGTCCTGGTTCTAGGCCGTAAAGCATGGCACACTGAACTATTGAGTAGTCATCAGATCGAGCTTGCCAGACGTTCATAACATCAGCTTCAGCTCCTGCAGCAGGCCTTTCACCTAGCGGTGCATCAAGGACATAATTCTTCTGTGCAACAATGAGGATAATCCCCAAGTTACGGACCCAGTCCGTGTAGTTGCTACCATCATCTTTCAACTTAGCTTTCTCTAGGAACGCATTAAAATTCAGGGGAACGGTAGCTCGGGCCATTGATCTACAACATAGATATGCAAAACTATAAGACTAAGTTCATGATAAATTAAGTTCAATTAATCAAATTACTAATGAACTCCCACTTAAATAAACATCCCTCAAGTTATCTAAGTGATACGTGATCCAAATCAACTAACCCATGTCCGATCATCACGTGAGATGGGGTAGTCATCAATGGTGAACATCTCTATGTTGATCATATCTACTATATGATTCACGTTCGACCTTTCGGTCTCAAGTGTTCCGAGACCATGTCTGTATATGCTAGTCTTGTCAAGTTTAACACAAGTATTCTGCATGTGCAAAACTGTCTTACACCCGTTGTATGCGAACATAGAGTCTATCACACCCAATCATCACGTGGTGCTTCAAAACGACGAACTTTGGCAATGGTGCATACTCGGGGAGAACACTTTTATCTTGAAATTTAGTGAAGGGATCATCTTAAAATGCTACCGCCGTTCTAAGCAAAATAAGATGCATAAAGGATAAACATCACATGCAATAAAAATATGTGACATGATATGGCCATCATCATCTTGTGCTTTTGATCTCCATCTCCAAAGCATCGTCATGATCTCCATCATCACTGGCTCGACACCTTGATCTCCATCGTTGCGTCGGGGTCGTCTCGCCAACTATTACTTCTACAACTATCGCTAACGCATAGTGATAAAGTAAAGCAATTACATGGCGTTTGCAATAAAGAGACAACCCTAAGGCTCCTGCCGGTTGTCGATATTACAAAACATGATCATCTCATACATCAACATATATCACATCATATCTTGACCATATCACGTCACAACATGCCCTGCAAAACCAAGTTAGACGTCCTCTACTTTGTTGTTGGAAGTTTTACGTGGCTGCTACGGGCTTCTAGTAAGAACCGTTCTTACCTACGGCAAAAACCACAAATGTGTGTCATCAAGTTTGCTGTTTAACCTTCTTCAAGGACCGGCCATAGTCAAATTCGATTCAACTAAAGTAAGAGAAACAGACACCCGCCAGCCACCTTTATGCAAAACTAGTTGCATGTCTGTCGGTGGAACCGGTCTCATGTGCGTGGACATGTAAGGTTGGTCCGGGCCGCTTCATCCCACAATACCGCCGAATCAAAATAAGACGTTGGTGGTAAGAAGTATGACTATCACCGCCCATAACTCTTTGTGTTCTATTCGTGCATATCATCTACGCATAGACCTGGCTCATGATGCCACTCTTGGGAAACGTTGCATGGAAAACAATTTTTTTTCTACGCACACGCAAGATCTATCAAGGAGATGCATAGCAACGAGAGGGGAGAGTGTGTCTACGTACCCTCGTAGAACATAAGCGGAAGCGTTTGACAACGCGGTTGATGTAGTCGAACTTCTTCGCGTTCCAACCGATCGGGCACCGAACGTACGACACCTCCGCGTTCAGCACACGTTCAGCTCGATGACGCCCTCCGCCTTCTTGATCCAGCAAGATGGTGAGGTAGTGGATGATTTCCGACAGCACGACGGCGTGGTGACGGTGACGGTGAAGTTATCTCTGCAGGGCTTCGCCTAAGCACTACGAAAATATGACTGGGGGTGTAAACGGTGGAGGGGGGCACCGCACACGGCTAAGCAATTGTGTGGGATGTGCTAGGCACCCCCCTCCCACATATATATAGGTGGGAGGGAGAGGGGAGAGGCCAAGGGGCGCCCCAAGTAGGACCGAATCCTACTTGGGCTCCTGCCGTTGGCCGCGCCCCCCTTCCTTATTTGTTGGAGGGGGAAAGGAAAGGGGCGAGAGGGAAGGAAGGGGGAGGCCGAATCCCCCCCTTTCCTTTCCCCTATGGGTCGGCTGCCTTTGGGGGGGCGCGCCAGCCCCCTGTGGGCTGGTGTGCTCCCGTCTAATGGCCCAATAGGCCCATCATCCTTCCGGGAGTGCCCAGTACCCCCTCCGGTACTCCGATAATCACCCGGTACACTCCGAAACACTTCCGATGTCCGAATATCATCGTCCTATATATCAATCTTTACCTCTAGACCATTTCGAGACTCCTCGTCATGTTCGTGATCTTATCCGGGACTCCGAACAACATTCGGTCACCAAATCATATAACTCATATAACACTATATCATCAACGAACGTCAAGCGTGCGGACCCTACGGGTTCGAGAACTATGTAGAAATGACCGAGACACCTCTCCGGTCAATAACCAATAGCGGAACCTGGATGCCCATATTGGTTCTTACATATTCTAAGAAGGTCTTTATCGGTCAAACCGTTATAACAACATACGTAATTCCCTTTGTCCATCGGTATGTTACTTGCCCGAGATTCGATCGTCGGTATCTTTATACCTAGTTCAATCTAATTACCGGCAAGTCTCTTTACCCGTTCCGTAATACATCATCGTGTAACTAGCTCATTAATCACTTTGCTTGCAAGGCTTCTTATGATGTGTATTACCGAGAGGGCCCAGAGATACCTCTCCGATACTCGGAGTGACAAATCCTAATCTCGATCTATGCCAACTCAACAAACACCTTCGGAGATACCTGTAGAGAATCATTATGATCACCCAGTTACATGGTGATGTTTGATAGCACACAAGGCATTCCTTCGGTATCCGGGAGTTGCATAATCTCATAGTTGAAGGAATATGTATTTGACATGAAGAAAGCAATAGCAATAAACTGAACGATCATTATGCTAAGCTAACGGATGGGTCTTGTCCATCACATCATTCTCCTAATGATGTGATCCCGTTATCAAATGACAACACATGTCTATGGTTAGGAAACCTTAACCATCTTTGATCAACGAGCTAGTCTAGTAGAGGCTTACTAGGGACACAGTATTTGTTTATGTATTCACACATGTATTTAAGTTTCTGATCAATACAATTCTAGCATGAATAATAAACCTTTATCATGAATAAGGAAATATAAAATAACAACTTTATTATTGCCTCTAGGGCATATTTCCTTCAGCTTAATGCTTGTCACTTTGGGCCCGAGTGCCATGATTTCAGATCTGAACCGTTTATGTTTTCACCATTATATCTATGTTCTAGATCCGATCTTGGAAGTCATATTCACCTATTACGTGTTATGATCCGTAAACCCCGGGGTGACAATAATCGGGATACTTTCCGGTGATGACCATAGTTTGAGGAGTTCATGTATTCACTATGTGTTAATGCTTTGTTCCGGTTCTCTATTCAAAGAAGGCCTTAATATCCCTTAGTTTCCTTATGGACCCCGCTACCACGGGAGGGTAGGACAAAAGATGTCATGCAAGTTCTTTCTATAAGCACTTATGACTATTTACAGAATACATGCCTACATTATATTTATGAACTGGAGCTAGTTTTGTATCGCCCTAGGTTATGACTATTATATGATGAATATCATCCAACGAATTCACTGATCCAATGCCTACGAATTTTCCACATATTGTTCTTACTAAGTTACTACTGCTGTTGCTACTGTTAGACTTGCTTCAAAATCATTGGTATCACTATTACCGTTACTGCTACTATTATCACTGCTATCAAAACTATCATATTACTGTGCTACTGATCACTTTGCTACAGATATTTAATCTCCAGGTGTGGTTGAATTGACAACTCAGCTGCTAATACTTACAAATATTCTTTGGCTCCCTGTCGTGGGAAACCGTAGCCACCTATGGGGCCACGAGCCCCTTTTGGTTCGGCAGGGGGACTGAGCGTGTTGCACAAAGAGCGGAGGAGCGCAGCGCAGCGCGGCAGAGATCACACGGGCAATTTTACCCAGGTTCGGGCCGCCGCGAGGCGTAAACCCCTACTCCTGCTTTGGTGGATTGATGGTGGATGGTGGTGGAAAATGCAACGCTCTTGCCCAGCAGGGTTGCCTTGGGGCGAGAGCAGCTACGCGCGTATGAGTGTACAAGGGTTCAAATACTTTCTATGGTTGCCATGGGCCTCCTTTTATAGATCAAGGGGTCACCACAGTGGCAAATCAGTCATTGTGTACTGATTAGATAGCAAACAGTGCTATCATATCTACTCTGCAGACAGAGCAGGACGCATTAAATGCGCCACTTAGCATCACATCATGGCCTGCCCGGCACGCCTTGCCGGGCTGTTTGGCCACCTTCTCTCCTGTCTGCATGACACATCGCTGGATGGGTGTCACTTGGAGGTGATTCCTGTAGGAAATGGCTGCCATGTGGCAAAAGACAGCCACTTAGTCACCTTGGGGCTTGACACCGCACCGATCGATGACTTGCATTGCTGTGAGGTGGGGCGGTGAAGCCTTGGTGTGGTGTTTTGCTTTCGTAGGACCCGGCAGGCCTGCCAGGGCGGTCTTGAGGCTTGCTTCCGGGGCAACCTTGACCTCGCCAGGCTCTCCTGCCCAGCAAGGGAGGTTTTCCCTTAGCGGTGTCTTGCTCCTTGGCTTGACTTGGTTTCCTTGGCCTGCACTCTGGTTTACCAAAGAGCAGATCTCTCGTGCTTGGTCTGGTCCTGGATGTTGCAATCTTGCCGGGTTGGTGGCTTGCTATCTGTGCACAAGTCAGGGGAAAACATACACCCCTATTTGTGTACCCCGACAGAAGCCCCCGGGCCTGAGCCATACGTGTCACTGGGCATGTTGGGTTAGGCCCCAAACAGTGCATGGACACGTGGCGAAAGAAGGCCGCACGCATGGCGGTCTGTCACGATGACCAGTCAATCCAACGTCCACTTCGCGTAATTACCGCGGGTCGTGGGGGCGTGGGATTGTTGCAGTTAATGTAAAACGGTAACTTTCTGAAGAGTCGCGCCCTTCCCCACGTCCTTTCTCTTAATAGAGGAAAGCGCGGAAGGGTACTGCTCATTCATCGTCTGCCTTGCCTCCCCACCATCTTCCTCCGCAAGCCAAGCAACTACTCTCCTTCCTTGCCTGCACTCGCCGCCGATCCTCCCTCTATTCCCTTCCCACATCCTTGCTGCATTTTGGAGACATGGGGAAGAAAATCACCGCCAGGGGGAAGCGGGCGACCGCCGCGAAGGAGGCGGCCGCCGAGGGGAGCAAGAGGGCGTCGGAGCTGGACAGGAAGCGGAGGGCAGATGTCGTCTTCCTTCCGTCAAATCTGGACGGTGAAGTGCTTGAGGCAAGGTATGGATATTTGTGGGGGAGGGAAGTCCCAAAGGGGCATGGCGCGCCCAAAGTTCTGGCGGTGGGGGAACAGGACCCGCCAGATTCGTAACGATTCTTCTGCGTGTACTTCATCTGTGGTCTTTGTCCCCCTTTCTCGGATTTCTTAGAAGCAATGATGGTGATCTATCTCTTCCATCTCTTGGATTTCACGCCAAATGCAATGGCGTGCATGGTGATCTTTGCTCACTTGTGCGAGAACTTTGTTGGAGTTGCCCCCAACGTTGATTTGTTCAGGCACTATTTTGTTCCGCGAGTGATGAACAAAAACCACCACTCCGGGAACATAAGTTGGATGCCACGGGTTGTGCCAAGGGAGAATTGGGATTACATCTCTAGCCAACAACGCAGCAGATGGGAGGAGTGGAGAGGAGATTGGTTTTGGATCCAGGACGAGGAGGCCCTAGATTTCTGTCAGGCGCGGACGGAATGCCTTGAGCGCGGCAATGACTGGAGGGAACTTGGCCTTACCGATGATATGCTCCGCCCAGCAATAAACAGGATCGCCCGCCTGAAGGCTCCCGGGCTAACCGTTGAGCATGTGGGGGCCGACTTCCCTCTCCGTCGTATCGCGCCATTGCAGAAGAGGGACAGGTTTTCCTGGCTCTATGGGGATGCCGCAGACATGATGAGGTTACTTCCTGGCCTGGCCAACAACTTGTTAGTCTACGGTCATGCCTGGTGGTGTGACCAGCTGTTTGGCAGCTTTGAGCTTTTCAAGTTGCCCGCCAACGTCATCCCTCTGAACATCAATTCTGCCAGGGACTAGATCTTGAAATGGATGCCAGATTGCAATGCTCAAGGAGTTTCAGGTGACTGGCAGTTACCCTCGCTTGACGAAGAGCTGGCATGGTCCTCCACCCTAGTGGAAAGAGCTACCAAGGTGGAGGCCAATATGTACAAGCGCACCTCCAGGGTGGAGGAGGCGTATATTAGGAAGCAGCTTGAGGAGGACAGGGCACTCCGAGATGCAGCAGCGGTGAAGGCCGGGAAGGCAGCAAGGGGAAAGGAGAAGGCCGGAGACAAAAGTTCTTCCCACGGCAGGGACGAGGCGCAAGTCTCGGAAGAGGTTGCCGGGGATGAGCCTGCCCGGGACGAGCCTTCTGGGATCGAGGCTCTATATGTCACGGTGGCAAAGGCTCTAGAGGAAGAAGAGGTTGAGGAGGCGGAGCAACCTGGAGAGGAGTGGCTCGTGGAAGGTGATACGTCTCCAATGTATCTATAATTTTTGATTGTTCCATGCTATTATATTATCTGTTTTGGATGTTTTATATGCATTAATATGCTATTTTATATTATTTTTGGGACTAACCTATTAACCTAGAGCCCAGTGCCAGTTTCTGTTTTTTTCCTTGTTTTTGAGTTTCGCAGAAAAGGAATACCAAACGGAATAAAACTTTCGCGTTGATTTTTCTTGGACCAGAAGGAAACCAGGAGACATGGAGATGAAGTCGGAGGAGCCACGAGGCGGCCACAAGGACGGAGGGTGTGCCCAGGGGGGTAGGGCGCGCCCCCCATCCTTGTGGGCCCCTCGTGCACCTCCTGACCTAATTATTTCGCCTATATATACCCATATATCCCCAAACCAACAGGGGTATCCACGAAAAGACTTTTCCACCGCCGCAACCTTCTGTACCTATGAGATCCCATCTAGGGACCTTTTCCGGCACCCTGCTGAAGGGGGATTCGATCACGGAGGGCTTCTACATGAGGCGGCTTCAGGGAAGGCCGGCTCCTGGCAGACGGACCCTCCTCCCCTCGGAGTCTGCATTCAACCACTACGACGAGACGCAGCGTGGCTACAGGGCCACCCTCACCCCCAAATCCTAGGGGAGGCATGGCTACCATGCGAGCTGACCAAGCGGTCACCTACCTGCCATGCGCAGGACTGTAGCCATGCGACCCTCAGCATGGCCCTCGTCAGCAAGGGCCCTGCTACAGCAAAAGGCAATCAGTACGGTCCGCAAGCGGCGGGCCCTACCTGTCCGTGAGCTCCCAGAAGGCGGCGCATTCCTGGAATGCGGCTTCGGGGGCGGACCGGCCCCCAGCAGGCGGCCTTCCCCCTCCCCTCGAAGACGGCACTCACCTGCTCCGACGGGATGGAGCATGGCTACAGCGTGCGCTGACCAAGCAGCCACCAACCCGTCAGACGGCGAGACTATAGCCATACGACTCCTGACGCGACCTCCGTCATCAAGTACGACGCTATAGCAAAAGGCAATCAGCTTTGGGGACTGTAGGCGGCGGGCCCTACCTGTCGGCCGAATTCTCGGCAGCCGGCGGGGCCCTCCGGCGGCAGGCCCCAGCAGCCGGCAGAGAACCCGGTGACCCTAGACACTGATGTCCGGGTCCTACACCCGGCCGTGTTACCATTGTACCCCTGGGGGGCAGGCCTATATTAGCCCCCCAGGATTACCCATGCAAAGGGTTGAACACACACGCCACTCACACACCATAGCTAGGGAGAGCAAGGTAGCAGCCCTGCCCTTCTTCCACCTCTAGCAGCCCAGCTCAAGGAGCAACCTTGTAGCCACCATTCAATCATAGTCATCATGCGGAGACCCCATAGAACAGGACTAGGGGTGTTATCTCCCCGGAGAGCCCCGAACCTGGGTACGTCTCGTGTGCGATCGAGCTCGTGCTCACTCCCGCTTCCAGGGCCCGACGATGTCCTTTTGGCTTCACCCATGATAAGCCACCTCCTGGCATCTGTCGCAAGAATACCCCGACAGTCCTTGTGCAGCAGCGCACCAAAGAGCCGGAGGACAAGCACAAGGCCGCCCTGGATGCCCTTACTGTCGATTCTGCTGCTCGACTGAAGAAGCTTGCCGATGACCTTGCCGCTGCCTCTACCGCCAAGGTGGACCTCGACCAGCAGGTGGCCGAGCTGACGAAAAAGCTTGCCGGGAGCGCCAAGGAGGTCGAAACTCTCAGGGAGGAGACGCGGAAAGCAGAGATCCTCCTAAAGGATGTGCAATCGCAGCTCTCCTCCAAGAGCCAAGACCTCGAGGGCGCCAACGGTACCATCGAGGATCTGAAGGCCAGGATCGGCACCTTGGAGAGCTCGGCAGAATCTAGCGGGGTCCATGAGCAGCAGCTGACGAAAGACCTGGACACCGCGAAGCGCCTTCGGAAGGATGCAGAGGACAAACTGGTGAACCAGTCTGAGCAGGTCGACCTCTGGATCAAGAGCTTGATTGACATTGCTGAGCGCCTCACTGCACAGACCGCAGCGATGGGCATGGAGGGACCAGTCTACTTGGCCAGCAAGCAGGAGGCCCCCAGTGCTAAGCTAGGGGTCTTCTTCAATGAGCTGATCGACAAGCTGAAGGTGCATGAGGAGGGAAGAGCTGGTCGCTTCGAGGCTGAATCCCGGAGGCTTGCTCGTAATTCCCTCTTCATGGTCCTGAGCAACATCGCCTGCCGCCACCCGGATCTTGACCTTTCCGATGGCTTCAGGAAGCCGCCGTGTGGCACAGACGTTTCTGCTGCTGAGGAGAAGGCCACCCCTTTCACCGACAGGGTCCTTGGCGTTCCTGTTGCTCCCCGAGGTCGCAAGGACCGGTCTTGAATTATGTCCGCTGCTGTGTTGTTCTGTAATCAAAACACGATGCATGTCCTGTGTTTAGACATCGTACTATTTGTGCTTGCGTGAAACTTGATGTCTTTATTAAATCTGAATAGCGTGTTTTATCCCTTTTGAATGTTACCCATCGGTGTTCGCATGATTATTCTCTATGCACGCTCTGGTTGTCTGTCGGTATCATATTACCACGAAAGTCGCAAGGGTCTGGCCCTTAACATTTATCTTGGCGTGGATGCGTCCCGGTAGGTTTTTCCTTAGTAGTTTCCGACGCATACACCCATTCCGCGAGTAGGCTCTGAACGGAATGAGGGTGCAGACAAGAATCTAGCAAAGGTACCATCTTGTGAAAGATTTCTTCACACGAACACTCCGGCATTCAAGAGATAAACAAACACAAATTCTAGATTTTTAAATAAAGCAAAGATTGTGTAGACTTAGCTCTTATCCGTGCTTCCATCTACTCCTCCCAGCTGTGGCCGCTTGCTGAGCTCGCATGCTCCGGGAAGGATGGTGCTGCATGTATATCGACTTCTAGCTCCTGGCAAAGGTCGGCTAGAAGTATATGTATCTTGTGGGTGGCAGGGGGCGACGTTAGGCATGGCTGGTTCCTCTCTCCCCCTCTTCACACTTTTTTGATCAATCCAACGACATTTGGCACGAAAGTCACACCAGTGCGGACGGCCTTGCCAGAGCGTACTTGCCGGGGTGTCAACCAACGGATTTGCACCGGTGTTCTACTCAGGATTTCCCTAAGCAAGGTAAATGCTGGACCGAGTATCGCGTGGGCTCATCGACGTTGATGATGCTAAAACCCAGAGTAGCTCGATTGTCAATAAGCGAGAGTGGCAGAGAGGGAAATCTGGTACTCTTGCACATCGCTCCTTTTCCCGAATGGGGCTCGCAGGGCGTTCCTGCTGTCTGATCCGTTCGGGTCGGTACTGTCGCCCTTGTCGCTAGCCTCCGCCACTGCTGTGACCACGACGTACGGAGGTGGTGGAGGTTGGATGATGTCGGCGGGGGAGCAACTTCGCTCTCTCGCTCCATCCCCGCCATTCCTTCGGGCGTCATGAGTGGTGACGCCGTCGATGAAGATAGTGACGAAGATGACGCGCTACGTATGCTTCTCGGCTTCGCGCAAGCGCTTCCCCTACCTGGCGCGCCAAAGATGTTGTGGGAAACCACGGCCACCTATGGGTCCACGAGCCCCTTTTGGTTCAGCAGGGGGACTGAGCGCGTTGCACAAAGAGTGGAGGAGCGCAGCGCAGCGCGGTAGAGATCACACGGGTAGTTTTACCCAGGTTCGCGCCGCCGCGAGGCGTAAAACCCTACTCCTGCTTTGGTGGATTGATGGTGGATGGTGGTGGAAAATGCAGCGCTCTTGCCCGGCAGGGTTGCCTTGGGGCGAGAGCAGCTACGCGCGTACGAGTGTACAAGGGTCCGAATCCTTCCTATGGTTGCCATGGGCCTCCTTTTTTAGATCAAGGGGTAACCACAGTGGCAAATCAATTGTTGTGTACTGATTAGATAGCAAACAGTGCTATCATATCTACTCTGCAGATAGAGCAGAACACATTAAATGTGCCGCTTAGCGTCACATCATGGCCTGCCCGGCACGCCTTGCCGGGCTATTTGGCCACCTTCTCTCCTGTCTACATGACATGTCGCTGGACGGGTGTCACTTGGAGGCGATTCCTGTAGGAAATGGCTGCCATGTGGCAAAAGACAGCCACTTAGTCACCTTGGGGCTTGACACCGCACCGATCGATGACTTGCGTTGCTGCGAGGTGGGGCGGTGAAGCCTTGGCGGGGTGTTTTGCTTTCGTAGGACCCGGCAGGCCTGCCAGGGCGGTCTTGAGGCTTGCTTCCGGTGCAACCTTGACCTCGCCAGGCTCTCCTGCCCGGCAAGGGAGGATTTCCCTTAGCGGTGTCTTACTCCTTGGCTTGACTTGGTTTCCTTGGCCTGCACTCTGGTTTACCAAAGAGCAGATCTCTCGTGCTTGGTCTGGTCCTGGATGTTGCAATCTTGCCGGGTTGGTGGCTTGCTGTCCGTGCGCAAGTCAGGGGAAACATACACCCCTATTTGTGTACCCCGACACTCCCCTTGTGTCGAATCTATAAATTTGAGTTGAATACTCTACCCTCAAAAACTGTTGCGATCCCCTATACTTGTGGGTTATCAAGACCTTTTTTTGGCGCCGTTGCTGAGGAGCATAGCTACATTTGTTGAGTCACTTGGGATTATTATCTATTTTATCACTATGAAGAATCTGAAGGATACAAAAACCGAGATCATTCCCTCTAGGACGAGGGGAGGTAAGGAACTGCCATCACACTCTGCACTTGATTCACCTTCTGTTTTGAGTAGACTTGCAACACCACCACATGCTATTAATCCTAATATGTCGCAAGTTATTGATGATGCTACTTCTGCTATGAATGCTACTCATGATGATGCTAGTGCCTTGCTTGATGATAATATGCCTCTAGGTGAATTTCTTGATGAACAAATTGCTAGAGCTAAAGATATTGAGAATGTTGAAACTGATGAAATTATTGAAACTGATGAAGTACTTGAAACTGGAAATCTTGAAACACCTATTAGGCCTAGCTCTCCTAGATATGAATTGCCTAAGATACCTGAAGGTTATGTTATGGATGAGGAGACAGCTAGAGATTTTCTTGCTTGCAATGAGAAAGATGATCTTAAGAAGTTACTATGCAAACTGAAAGAAAAATCTTTGAATGCTAGAATGAAATGTGATCCTAAGTTTGCTACTTCACCTATCTTTGTTGACGATAAGGATTATGAATTCTCTGTCGACCCAGAGTTAATTACTTTGGTTGAATCTGATCCTTTCCATGGCTATGAAACTGAAACTGTTGTGGCACACCTTACTAAATTAAATGATATAGCCACCCTATTTGCTCATGATGAGAAGATTCGCTACTACTATATTCTCAAATTATTTCCGTTCTCTTTAAAGGGTGATGCTAAGATATGGTACAATACTCTTGCTCCTGGTTGTGTGCGTAGTCCCCATGATATGATTTATTACTTCTCTGAAAAATATTTTCCTACTCATAAGAAACAAGCTGCCTTATAGGAAATATTTAATTTTGCGCAAATTGAAGAAGAGAGTCTCCCACAAGCTTGGTGGAGGCTTCTCCAATTGCTTAATGCCTTCCCTGATCATCCTCTTAAGTAAAATGAAATACTTGATATCTTCTATAATGGACTAACCGATGCTTCTAGGGACTTCGTAGACAATTGTGTTGGTTGTGTTTTCAGGGAACGAACTCTTGAACAAGTTGAGGAATTATTGAAAAATTATGATGATTGGACTCTTCCTGAACCACCGCCTCCCACTCCAAAGAAGAGGGGTATCTTATATCTCAGTCCTGAAGATATGCAGGAGGCAAAGAAAAGTATGAAGGAAAAATGTATTAAAGCAAAGGATGTTAAAATTTTACCTCCTATTGAAGAAATACATGGACTTGACACACCACCACCAAAGGTGGTAGAGGTAAATTCCATAATGAAATTTGATGAAAGTGACATCCCTTACAACAAATATCTGAGTCAATGCCTTTATGAGTTTGACAACTACATTAGAAAACAAGATCACTTCAATGAAAATGTTATGAAACAATTGAAATACAACTCCAATATGATTGCTCGCTTGAGTGACTTGTTATTTAGAATTACTAATGACGTAAGAGGTGTAGGAAAACATGCTTCTATGGTTCAAACTCAACTAGAACAAGTTGCTAAATCTCAAAGAGGGTTGCTTAGTGAAATGAATAATAATATGAATGCCTTTGCTGTTAGAGTAGCAACTAGAGGAGGTAAAATGACTCAGGAACCACTTTATCCTGAGGGACACCCTAAGAGAATTGAACAAGACTCTCAAATAATTAACACTAATGCACCTAGTCCTTTTAGAAGGAAGAAGAAAAAGAAAAATGATAGGACTTTGCAATCCTCTAGTGAACCTGAAGTAGAAAAACCTCCTGATAATAATGATGATGTTTCTATTTCTGATGCTGAAACTCAATCTGGTAATGAACATTCATCTAGTGATAATGAAAAAGATAATGATGATGTTCATGAAGACACTCAACCAGACAATGATAAACAATCAGATAATGATGTTGAGATAGAACCAGCTGTTGATCTTGATAACCCACAACCTAAAAATAAAAGATATGATAAAAGCGACTTTGTTGCTAGAAAACATGGAAGAGAAAGAGAACCATGGGTTCAAAAACCCATGCCCTTTCCACCTAAATCAACTAAGAAAAAGGATGACGAAGATTTTGAACGCTTTGCTGAGATGCTTAGGCCAGTATTTTTGTGCACTTGCTTGACTGATATTTTAAAGATGGCCCCTTATGGAAAATATATGAAAGACATCATCACTAATAAGAGAAAAATACTGGAACTGAAATCTCCACCATGCTTGCCAATTATTCTTTTAAGGATGGAGTACCTAAAAAACTTGGAGACCCAGGAATACCAACTATACCTTGCTCCATCAAAATAAATTATGTTAAAACTACTTTGCGTGATCTAGGAGCTGGTGTTAGTGTTATGCCTTTCTCCTTATATAAAAGACTTGATTTGGATAAACTCACACCTACTGAAATATCTTTGCAAATGGCCGACAAATCAACTGCCATACCTATCGATATTTGTGAGGATGTGCCTGTTGTTGTTGCAAATGTTACTATCTTAACTGACTTTGTTATACTTGAGATGCCCGAGGACGACAACATGTCGATTATCCTTGGTAGACCCTTTTTGAATACTGCAGGGGATGTTATTGATTGCAATAAAAGCAAGGTCACTTTTCATATCAATGGTAATGAACATACAGTGCACTTTCCAAAGAAACAATTCCAAGTGAATGGTATTAATGTTATTGAAAAATCTCCGACACTCACTATTGGAAGTTTTTAACTACCTCTACCTACTGCCAAAAAGAAATATGAAATGCTTATTGTTGGGGACATGCATATCCCCGTTGAGGTAACTTAGTGTTTTACGAAAGTTCTTCGGTTTCATGCTAATCGAAGGTGGTTGTTAATAAGACTTGATCAACGTTATTAATGGATCATTTTTGAGATGTATGAAGTTGATGAATTTAGTAACACAACCTTCTGCTCCCAACTTTTATTTACTGTTCTTCTTAGTTAAATAAAAAAAATGCCATGTTTTGTCTGTTTTCTGAATTTCCCGTGCAATAAAAAATGACCCAAAAAATAAAAGTTCCCAGAATGCCCTGAAAATTAATATGATTTTTTGTGAATATTTCTGAATTTTTAGTACAAATAACATCAGAGGGGCATGCACCAGGTGGGCACAACCCACCTGGGCGCGCCCTGGTGGGTTGTGGTCCCCACGTGGGCCCCCTCACTTATCTCTTTCGCCCATGTCATCTCCTACCTGTAGAAAAAAAATCACCATTGGTCCCCTCTCTCTCTCTCTCTCTCGTGTTCTTGCTCTCAAACCCGCGGATTTCGATTTCTTTGCTCGAAGCTCCGTTTCCGAAATTGTTTTGGGGGATTGCTACTTGGTATGTGACTCCTCCATTGCTCCAATTAGTTTTTGCTTTAGTGGATTATATTTTGAATAATTAGCTACTCTTGGTGCTGCTGTAGATGAGCTTGCATGTTGAATTCTTAGAGTTCTAAGTAGTTTGAATGCTCAATATAGCCTCTATGCCTCCTTATGGGTAATTGCTATCAATCTTGTGAAGTTTTGTTGACAAAAATTTTGTGTCCCAAATTTTTTCAGAAATTGTTCGCAAATAAAAATGCAATTCTTTAGGAATTCTTCGAGGAGGAAGCCTTCGGAGGCATCATCTAGTAGTGGCTCGATACGTCGGTCTTATGTTGAACCAAGTGCAAGTTCAATACGGGATGCCGCTATCAAATCTTGTCTATGGCCGTGCGACGAGTTCATGGTGAGTGTAGGTATTAAAGAAGAATTTGAGCAATATATTCAGAACACCGAGCACGGTCCCTACATTGAAGATAAGTGCATCCAGCATCTCCGCCTCACAGAAATGTTTACTAAATAATTTAAATTTCATCCTCGTGAGTCTAGAGTTTCGTTTAAACTTTATGACCGTCCATTTATCATGCCTCTAGAAGTGTTTTGCCGTATTTGTAAAATTCCATTTTAGGGTTCGCTGGACGAGCCACCAAGATCTGAGTATGAGTCATTTTTTATTAATCTTTTCTACGGTGAGGATAGGGGAGTGACACAAGGTAGAATAAAAAGTATTCATTTCCCATCAATTCAATACTTTGCACTCTTTAATGGCAAATGCATTGTAGGCAAGCAGGATTGCAGCACACTATGTGCCCCTGACTTGAGCCTCATACACACTGCTCTAACCAGAATTAAATGTTATAATCTTGGAGCGATTGTTGCACGCTGATTGCAACACAACGCTGGTAGTGGTTATTTTTATGTTGGGATTTATGCTTCTCGTTTAGCTAAAGAGGTGGGTGTTACACCTTTGCCTCATGACCCCATCTTGCCTACTCAGTACCTAGACTTTCATGCCATGAAACGTCATAAGTTCCTTACGGGCACAATCACTGATTATACTTATAACTTGATGTTCGATAAAAAACCTATTGTGCCTATTATTTTGCCTGTGCCTGCTCTCTTTAATACACAGCAAAGGAAGGTATTATGTTTTTGAGAGCGAGGCCCGCGAGCACAACGCGGAGGTCATGGCTGCTCGGCAGACTGAGGAGGCTGCACCAAGAGCCTCCGTGAGCTATCACTCTGATTATTATGCAGGTCGCGGATGGTGATTACCAAGCTAGACCAAAATCCTAAGCTTGGGGGAGTACGTATTTCCACTGACATTACATTCATGTTCACACATTTCATTCCAGTTGTCAGTGTTCACACTTTTTCATTGTATTATCCATGCTAGATTTATTTTCTCGCTTTCTTCTTGTGTGTTTGAAAAACTTTGAGAAAATCCAAAAATGTTTCTTGCTTCTTTTCGGTTTTTCTTTCTAGTTTAGTTAGTTGTAGTATTAAAAAGAAAACCCAAAAAGATTTCGTTATTCTTCTTTTGCTTGTTGGGAGCTTTCCCATGTAAATAGTTTTTCTCGTTTTTGTTTTTGTTTTCCTTTAATTTGCTTTCTTCAAGAAAAACTAAAAACTCCAAAATATTTCAGTGTGTTTCTCTGAAATTCTCTTCTTTTTATTGAGTCGTACAGAGGAGAAGACCACGATGAAAATGTTGAGTGGCCCTCATATGCATTTCTATTGATCAAACAAAGAGCCCATATTACCTTGTCTTCTCCTTTTGAATAAAATGTTTGCAGATTCCAGCTTAGTCCACGGCACTCTTGTACTATTATTATTTTCATATCATTCGGTCGTGCAAGTGAAAGGCAATAATGACGATATTTGATGAACTGGCTGTGGCAGAGAAAAACGGGTATGAACTCAACTTGTTCTGTTTTTGTAAATATGTTTAACCTAGTATCCATGATTCAGCATGTTATGATCAAACTTGTTTGCAATGACAATTAGAGATTATAGTTTCTCATGCCAAGCCTAAGTAGCTAGGAGTGGATAATGATTTATCTTGGATGTCAACATGCATTAAAATGATTGTGATGTAGTATGATGATATGGTATCCTCCTCTGAATGTTTCAAGTGGCTTGACTTGGCACATGTTCATGCATGTAGTTAAATCAAAACCAACATAGCCTCTATGATATTTATGTTCATGGTGTCCATATCTTACTCATGCTAGTATTCAATGTTAATTATGCATAACGCATGTTCATGACCGTTTTCGCTCTCTAGCTGGTCGCTTCTCAACCTATTTGCTAGCCTTCGCCTATACTAAGCGGGAATACTGCTTGTGCAACAAAATCCTAAAACCCAAGTTATTCCAGATGAGTCCACCATATCTACCTATATGGGTTATTACCCTGCCGTTCCAAGTAAATTTGCATGTGCCACGTCTAAAAACATCAAATAAACTTTTGTTTTTGTGTCCCTGGATTGTTCATAGAGTGACAGGGGGTAGTCGGTATCTTCCATGCTAAGCGGGTTATTCTCATGATGAGTGTTTATTCACTCGTCCTTGCACGAGAGGGGCGATAATAGGGATTCCCAATCCCGAAATAAAAAATTGCAAATAATTAACCAAAACTCCCCCATGACTGATGTTGGTATGGACGGTACCCGTGGATTTGGCTAGCCGTGGAGTGTGTTTTTTGGTGGAGGGGGAGTATACCTTTACTTTTATCACTTGGGAACCGCCCCTAATGTGTTTAGCATGGAAGATATAGATAACTTTTGGTCGTGAAGTAAACAAGAAGGGTGCATTTTCCAAAATTTCATTTATCTCTGTTTTAAAAATCTGAGCTCTGGCACCGCTGCAAATCCCTGCTTCCCTCTGCGAAGGGACTATCTATTTACTTTTATGTTGAGTCATCACCTTCTCGAATAAGCGCCACATCTGAGAGCACTATTTTCATCCTCATGCATTGTGCATAGTTAATGTTGGATGCATCATGACTGGATCTTTTCTACCATGAATTACAATGTTTAGTCGCTGCTCGAACTTTGGAGGTGCTCTGCATTTATGTTTTGCGGTCTCAGAAATGAAGGAAATATGCCCTAGAGGCAATAATAAAATTGTTATTTATATTTCCTTATTCATGATAAAGGTTTATTATTCATGCTAGAATTGTCTTGATTGGAAACTGAAATACATGTGTGGATACATAAACAAATACCGTGTCCCTAGTAAGCCTCTACTAGAGTAGCTCGTTGATCAAAGATGGTTAAGGTTTCCTAACCATAGACATGTGTTGTCATTTGATAATGGGATCACATCATTAGGAGAATGATGTGATGGATAAGACCCACCCATTAGGTTAGCATATTGATCGTTCAGTTTATTGCTATTGCTTTCTTCATGTCAAATACATATTCCTTCGACTATGAGATTATGCAACTCCCGGATACCGGAGGAATACCTTGTGTGCTATCAAACATCACAACGTAATTGGGTGATCATAAAGATGCTCTACAGGTATCTCTGAAGGTGTTTGTTTAGTTGGCATAGATCAAGATTAGGATTTGTCACTTCGAGTATCAAAGAGGTATCTCTGGGCCCTCTCGGTAATACACATCATAAGAAGCCTTGCAAGCAAAGTGACTAAAGAGTTAGTTGCAGACTGATGTATTACGGAACAAGTAAAGAGACTTGCCGGTAACGAGATTGAACTAGGTATGAAGATACCGACGATCGAATCTCGGGCAAGTAACATACCGATGGACAAAGGGAATTACGTATGTTGTCATAAGGTTCGACCGATAAAGATCTTCATAGAATATGTAGGAGCCAATATGGGCATCCAGGTTCCGCTATTGGTTATTGACCGGAGAGGCGTCTCGGTCATGTCTACATAGTTCTCGAACCTGTAGAGTCCGCACGCTTAACGTTCGTTGACGATATAGTATTATATGAGTTATGTATGTTGGTGACCGAATGTTGTTCGGAGTCTCGGATGAGATCTCGGACATAACGAGGACCTCCGGAATGGTCTGGAAGTAAATATTGATATATGGGATAATAGTGTTTGGTCTTCGGAAGGGTTCCGAAATTCACCGGAAGGGGTTTCGGATGTTTCCCGAAATGTTTGGGTACGAGAATACTTTATTTGGGCCAAAGGGGAAAGCCCACGAGGGTTTTGGAAAGAGCAAAAGGAAGTTTTGCGTAGACCAGAAGCCAGACGCCGGGAACCCTGGCGTCTGGTCCTGGAGTCCGAGAAGGACTCTTGCCTTTCGGGCCAAACCAACTTTGAGGAGGCTTTTACTCCAAGTTTTGACCCCAGGGCTCAACATATAAATAGAGGGGCAGGGCTAGCACCCAAGCCGTGTGCCGGCAATCCCGTCCCTCTAGTTTATCCTCCGTCATAGTTTCCGTTGTGCTTGGCGAAGCCCTGCGGAGATTGTTCTTCACCAACACCGTCACCACGCCGTCATGCTGCCGAAATTCATCTACTACTTCGCCTCTCTTGCTGGATCGAGAAGGCGAGGACATCATCGAGTTGAACATGTACTGAACGCAGAGGTGCCGTATGTTCGGTACTTGATCAGGACGGATCATGAAGGTGTACGACTACATGAACCGCATTGATAAACGGTTCCGCTTAGCGATCTTCAAGGGTATGAAAATGCTCTCCCCCTCTCGTAGCTATGCATCTTCATTGATAGATCTTGCATGTGCATAGAATTTTTTTGTTTTCCATGCAACGTTCCCCAACAGTGGCATCAAGAGCCAGGTCTATGCGTAGATGATATGCACTAGTAGAACACAAAGAGTTGTGGGCGGTGATAGTCATACTGCTTACCACCAACGTCTTATTTTGATTCGGCGGTATTGTGGGATGAAGCGGCCCGGAACAACCTTACATGTCCACGCACATGAGACCGGTTCCACCGACACACATGCAACTAGTTTTGCATAAAGGTGGCTGGTGGGTGTCTGTTTCTCCTACTTTAGTTGAATCGAATTTGACTGCGCCCGGTCCTTGAAGAAGGTTAAAACAGCAAACTTGATAAATCGCCGTTGTGGTTTTTGCCGTAGGTAAGAACGGTTCTTGCTAGAAGCCCGTAGCAGCCACGTAAAACTTGCAACAACAAAGTAGAGGATGTCTAACTTGTTTTTGCAGGGCATGTTGTGATGTGATATGGTCAAGACATGATGTGATATACGTTATTGTATGAGTTGATCATGTTTGGTAAATTTATCAGCAACCGGCAGAAGCCTTATGGTTGTCTCTTTATTGTATGAAATGCAATCGCCATGTAATTGCTTTACTTTATCGCTATGCGTTAGCAATAGTTGTAGAAGCAATAGTTGGCGAGACGACCACGACGCAACGATGGAGATCAAGGTGTCGAGCCGGTGATGATAGAGATCATGACGATGCTTTGGAGAAAGAGATCAAAAGCACAAAATGATGATGGCCATATCATGTCACATATTTTGATTGCATGTGATGTTTATCTTTTATGCATCTTATTTTGCTTAGAACGGCGATAGCATTATAAGATGGTCCCTTCACTTAATTTCAAGATAAAAGTGTTCTCCCTGAGTATGCACCATTGCTACAGTTCGTCATTTCGAGACACCATGTGATGATCCGGTGTGATAGACTCTATATGTTCACATATAACGGGTGTAAGACAGTTTTGCACATGCAGAATACTTGGGTTAAACTTGACAAGCCTAGCATGTACAGACATGGTCTCGGAACACTGGAGACCAAAAGGTCAAACGTGAATCATATAGTAGATATGATCAACATAGAGATGTTCACCATTGATGACTACCCCATCTCACGTGATGATCGGACATGGGTTAGTTGATTTGGATAACGTATCACTTAGATGAGTTGAGGGATGTCTATTTAAGTGGGAGTTCATTAGTAATTTGATTAATTGAACTTAATTTATCATGAACTTAGTCTTTATTTCATTTTGCATATCTATGTTGTAGATCAATAGCTCGCGTATAGCTCCCCTGTTTTATTTTTGATACGTTCCTAGAGAAAACTAAGTTGAAAAATGATAGTTGCAATGATGCGGACTGGGTCCGTGATGTGAGGATTATCCTCATTGCTGCACAGAAGAATTATGTCCTTGATGCACCGCTAGGTGACAGACCTGTTGCAGGAGCAGATGCAGACGTTATGAACGTTTGGCAAGCTTGATATGATGACTACTTAATAGTTTAGTGCGCCATGCTTTACGGCTTAGAACCAGGACTTCAAAAAAGTTTTGAACGCCATGGAGCATATGAGATGTTCCAAGAGCTGAAATTGGTATTTCAGATTCATGCCCCTGTTAACAGGTATGAGACCTCTGACAAGTACTTTTCCTACAAGATGGAGGAGAATAGCTCAACCAGTGAGCATGTGCTCAGAATGTCTGGGTACTACAATCGCTTGAATCAAGTGGGAGTTAATCTTCCTGATAAGATAGTGATTGACGGAGTTCTCTAGTCACTATCACCAAGCTACTAGAACTTCATGATAAACTATAATATGCAAGGGATGATGAAAACGGTTCCCGAGCTCTTCACGATGCTGAAATCGGCGACGGTAGAAATCAAGAAGGAGCATCAAGGGTTGATGGTTAACAAGACCACTAGTTTCAAGAAAAAGGGCAAAGGGAAAGAAAGGGAACTTCAAGAAGAATGGCAAGCAAGTTGCCACTCCCGTAAAGAAGCCCAAAGCTGGACCTAAGCCTGAAACTGAGTGCTTCTACTACAAAGGGAATGATCACTAAAAGCGGAATTGCCCCAAATACTTGGTGGATAAGAAGGGTGACAAAGTGAACAAAGGTATATTTGATATACAAGTTATTGATGTGTACCTTACTAGTGTTCATAGTAGCCCCTAGGTATTTGATACCGGTTCAGTTGCTAAGATTAGTAACTCGAAATAGGAGTTGCAGAATAAATACAGACTAGTTAAGGGCGAGGTGACGATGTGTGTTGGAATTAATTCCAAGGTTGATACGATCACCATCGCACACTCACTCTACCTTCGGGATTAGTGTTGAACCTAAATAAATGTTATTTGGTGTTTGCGTTGAGCATGAATATGATTTGATCATGTTTTTGCAATACGGTTATTCATTTACGTCAGAGAATAATTGTTGTTCTGTTTACATGAATAAAACCTTCTATGGTCATACACCAAATGTAAATGGTTTATTGAATCTCGATCGTAGTGATACACATATTGCCAAAAGATGCAAAGTTGATAATGATAGTGCAACATATTTGTGGCACTGCCGTTTAGGTCATATTGGTGTAAAGCGCTTGAAGAAACTCCATGCAGATGGACTTTTGGAAACACTTGATTATGAATCATTTGATACTTGCGAACCATGCCTCATGGGCAAGATGACTAAAACTCCGTTCTCTGGAACAATGGAGCGAGCTAATGACTTATTGGAAATAATACATACCGATGTATGCGGTCCGATGAGTATTGAAGCACACGGCAGGTATCGTTATTTTATGACCTTCACAGATGATTTGAGTAGATATGGGTATATCTACTTAATGAAACACAAGTCTGAAACATTTGAAAAGTTCAAAGAATTTCAGAGTGAAGTGGAGAATCATCGTAACAACAAAATAAAGTTTCTACGATCTGATCGCGGAGGCGAATATTTGAGTTACGAGTTTGGCCTTCATTTAAAACAATGTGGAATAGTTTCACAACTCACGCCACCTGGAACACCATAGCGTAATGGTGTGTGTGAACATCGTAACCGTACTTTATTAGATATGGCGCGCTCTATGATGTCTCTTACCGATTTACCACTGTCATTTTGGGGTTATGCATTAGAGATAGATGCATTCATGTTAAATAGGGCACCGTCTAAATCCGTTGAGACGACACCGTATGAACTGTGGTTTGGCAAGAAACCTAAGATGTCGTTTCTTAAAGTTTGGGGATGCGACGCTAATGTCAGAAGGCTTCAGCCAGATAAGCTCGAACCCAAATCGAAGAAGTGCGTCTTCATAGGATACCCTAAAGAAACTATTGGGTACACCTTCTACCACAGATCCAAAGGCAAGATCTTTGTTGCTAAGAATGGGTCCTTTCTAGAGAAGGAGTTTCTCTCGAAAGAAGTGAGTGGGAGGAAAGTAGAACTTCATGAGGTAATTGTACCTTCTCTCAATTGGGAAAGTAGCACATCAGAAAAATCCGTTCCCGTGATGCCTACACCAACTAGAGAGGAAGTTAAAGATGATGATCATGAAACTTTGGATCAAGTTACTACTAGACCTCGTAGGTCGAACAGAGCACGTTCCGCACCAGAGTGGTACGGTAATCCTGTCCTGGAAGTCATGTTACTAGACCATGACGAACCTACGAACTATGAAGAAGCTATGATGAGCCCAGATTCCGATAAATGGCTTGAGGCCATGAAATCTGAGATAGGATCCATGTATGAGAACAAAGTGTGGACTTTGGTGGACTTGCCCGATGATCGGCAAGCCATTGAGAATAAATGCATCTTCAAGAAGAAGACTGACGCTGATGGTAATAAAGCTCGACTTGTCGCAAAAGGTTTTCGACAAGTTCAAGGGGTTGACTACGATGAGACTTTCTCACCCGTAGCGATCCTTAAGTCGGTCCGAATCATGTTAGCAATTGCCGCATTTTATGATTATGAAATCTGCCAAATGGACGTAAAAACTGCATTCCTTAATGGATTTCTTAAAGAAGAGTTGTATATGACGTAACCAGAAGGTTTTGTCGATCCTAAAGGTGCTAACAAAGTGTGCAAGCTCCAGTGATCCATCTATGGACTGGTGCAAGCATCTCGGAGTTGGAATATACGCTTTGATGTGGTGATCAAAGCATATGGTTTTATACAGACTTATGGTGAAGCCCGTATTTACAAGAAAGTGAGTGGGAGCTCTGTAGCATTTCTGATATTATATGTGGATGACATATTATTGATTGGAAATGATATAGAATTTCTGGATAGCATAAAAAGGATACTTGAATAAGAATTTTTCAACGAAAGACCTCGGTGAAGCTACTTATGTATTAGGCATCAAGATCTATAGGGATAGATCGAGATGCTTAATAGGACTTTCACAAAGCACATACCTTGACAAGATTTTGAAGAAGTTCAAAATGGATCATTCAAAGAAAGGGTTCTTGCCTGTGTTGCAAAGGTGTGAAATTGAGTAAGACTCAAAACCCGACCACGGCAGAAGATAGAGAGAGAATGAAAGTCATTCCCTATGCCTCAGCCATAGGTTCTATAAAGTATGCCATGCTGTGTACCAAACCTATTGTGTACCTTGCCATGAGTTCGGCAAGGGGGTACAATAGTGATCCAGGAGTAGATCACTGGACAGCGGTCAAAATTATCCTTAGAGGACTAAGGAAATATTTCTCGGTTATGGAAGTGATAAAGAGTTCGTCATAAAGGGTTACATCGATGCAAGCTTTAACACCGATCCGGATGACTCTGAGTCTCAATCTGGATATGTATTGAAAGTGGGAGCAATTAGCTAGAGTAGCTCCATGCAGAGCACTATAGACATAGAAATTTGCAAAATACATACGGATCTGAATGTGGCAGGCCCGTTGACTAAACTTCTCTCACAAGCAAAACATGATCACACCGTAGTACTCTTTGGGTGTTAATCACATGGCGATTTGAACTAGATTATTGACTCTAGTAAACTCTTTGGGTGTTGGTCACATGGCGATGTGAAATATGGGTGTTAAATCACATGGTGATGTGAACTAGATTATTGACTCTAGTGCAAGTGGGAGACTGAAGGAAATATGCCCTAGAGGCAATAATAAAATTGTTATTTATATTTCCTTATTCATGATAAAGGTTTATTATTCATGCTAGAATTGCATTGATTGGAAACTGAAATACATGTGTGGATACATAAACAAATACCGTGTCCCTAGTGAGCCTCTACTAGACTAGCTCGTTGATCAAAGATGGTTAAGGTTTCGTAACCATAGACATGTGTTGTCATTTGATAATGGGATCACATCATTAGGAGAATGATGTGATGGACAAGACCCACCCGTTAGCTTAGCATATTGATCGTTCAGTTTATTGCTATTGCTTTCTTCATGCCAAATACATATTCCTTCGACTATGAGATTATGCAACTCCCGGATACCGGAGGAATACCTTGTGTGCTATCAAACATCAAAACGTAACTGGGTGATCATAAAGATGCTCTACAGGTATCACTGAAATGTGACGCCCCTGGCTTAATCGTGCACTAATCATACACGCAAATGCACATGATCAAGCCTAAGGACTCACTTGAAGGAATCACAACACAACTCTAAAACATAAATAAAGTCATACAAGCTTTATATTACAAGCCAGGGGCCTCGAGGCTCAAATACATAAGCTTGATTACAAGCTTTAGCGGAAGCATCAGATATCTGATTACAAATTTAAAAGATAAAACAGACCGGCCTTTAAAAGACGGGGCAAAGCAAAAGACTACAATCGAAGCGGTGCAGGCCTCCTGCCTGGGACCCTCCGAACCTACTCCTGGTCATCGGCAAGCTCATAGCAGTAACCACCCTCGGGGTGGTAGTAGTGATCGTCGGCGGGGGCAGCTTTCTCAGGGGCTCCGTCATCTGGTTGCATCAAATGGATATGGGGAAAAAGAGGAAGCAAAGCAACCGTGAGTACTCATCCGAAGTACTCAGCAAGCAAGGATCTACACTACATATGCAACATTATGAAAGAAAGGCTGTATATGTGGACTGGGCTGCAGAATTGCCAGAATAGAGAGAAGGCCTAGTCCTATCGAAGACTAGCATCTTCAGCGGTCTTGCAGCATTAGAAGAGTGTAGATTAGCATAGTTTAAAGTAGTAGCTGTATTAAGTATCAACCTTGGCCAGAGATCCTTTCTCGACACCCTGCAAGAAAGCAATCCCAGAGCCCTAATATCCACATCTCATCTCATCATTAGGTTCTAGTTGTATCGATCGGGATACAACTCCGAGCGTCCATTACCGAGGATCCAGCTATGCATAGATTAGTTCTTCCCTGCAGTGGTGCACCAACTTACCCACCACGCTCGCTTAACTCCGGTCGGACACACTTTTTTGGGTCATGCCCGGCCTCGGCCAAACGACACACCGCAACCCTACCTAGAGCATAGCAGAGAGCTCCCCGTCGGTCTATATCCTAAGCGCTCAGGGGTCTTGGGCCGTCGCCTTGTGCACTCCGGGTTGTTGCGAGCAGGGTGGATACCAGCGCCATCGGCACGATCTGACCCGGCTGCCATGCTGAACTGGACGTATGACAGAGCTTTCGGCTGATGCTACGATGCAGAGTACCCATATTTATTCCCGCGTGATGGTTAGTGCTATCGGGCCAGAGGCCCACTCAGATCATATATCCAAATCGTTAGTGTATTGGTAGTGCGGTAACGAGCAGAGACTCGCGATCGATGTGACCCCGTCACCCCGTCTTGAGGACTTGCGGCAAGGGCTAAGAATGCCCGGCCACGTCTCGTATTTATCTCTCGGGCACCCTCCAGGTCAACCTGTCTCCACATCATTCACGGGTACCCCTTAGGGTCGACCCGCCTTTCCAAGTAACAGTTGTAAAGTCCAAGTATCTGTGTGTCCGTAACATCAGGGGAAAACCTAAGGAATCACCCTCGATGGAATTCCACCCGATGTAATCATCAAGGTGAACCTAGGAGGAATCACCCTCGAGGTTCACACTTGAGGTGCTGCATGAAGGCGTCGTTATCGGAAGTGGTGAAGGAGGAATCACCCTCGATGACCACGACTGAATAGCTACTCTACAGAGTTAACATCAGAAGTGCTAAACGAGGTATCACCCTCGGCACTCGATGGTAACACTGCAGTGTCGTACAACTAAGGGGGTGATGTGCGGTGCCGGGGCCTGGCTGTCAATCATGTTGATCGAGTCATCTGATAATCCAGCGGGGGCAACTTGGTCAAAGTGGGGTCTCTGGTGGGTCTCTATCCAGCCTATACTAAGCAGTTTAGGATAAGCAGGTAGGTATCAATAGCAGTTACAAAAACAGGCTATGCATCAGAAATAGGATAAACAGTAACATCAGCAATTCTAATGCAAGCACAAGAGAGAAGAGAATAGGCGATGTAGGCATGTTCAAAAAGGGGGGTGCTTACTTGGAAGCTCTGCGGCAAAGGTTTGGTCGTCGGTAGTGTAGCCAATCACCGGCTGCGTCGGTCTTGAGGACTACGTCGGTACAGGGATCTACCGAGAGAGAAGAGGGGGAAGAAACAGATAAATACACGGCAAACATAAGCAACACAGAGCATGCTATGCTAACGTGCAGTGCAGGGTTGCCTAAAAGCATGTCTAAACCATTTTAGTTATTTTAGGATTTAATTTGGAATTATTAACAGGTATATATGCACTATTCATCTACCGGAAACAGGCTAAAAGTAACAGGTTCATCTCCTTAGAGGGTCCCGACACGTAAACAGATGGCACAGTTGGATTCGTCTTGTCGTTCTGAGCAACTTTCATGTATAAAGTTTTTCGATCTGAACTACGGTTTAATTTCTACGGATTTTAAAAGATTTAAACATTTTCAGAAATTATTCAAATTAACAGAAATTAATTATGACATCAGCATGACGTATGTGTGATGTCAGCAGTCAACAGAACGGCTGACCAGAGTCAAACCTGGCAGGTGGGACCCACCTGTCAGCCTCTCTGGGTTAACAATGAGTTTAACTAATCTAACAGAATTAGTTAGTGGGGTGGGCCCCAGGTGTTAGTGAGTTAACTAATTAACAATTTAGTTTTAAAATCTAATTAGTTTAGATAATCGCAGGGGGCCCACTGGTCAGTGTCAGCAGTCGCCACGTCAGCGGCTTTGACTCGTTCAACTAGTCAACTGGGCCCGCGGGACCCAGCTGCAGCGACTCGAGGTGGCCCACTGGTCTGGCCACGTCGGCAGCCTCACCGGAATAAGCTCCGGCATGCCCCGAACGCGGCGGCGAGCTCCGGCGAGCCTCGGGTTTCGGCTATGGTAGATTAAAATGAGCGCTGCGATGCACGTTCGAACAAGGGGAGCCGCGCGCATCCAACGCCGGCGGTCCCGCGTGCTGAAATGGCCTAGAGCTACGGTGGCGTCGACCGGAGCGGCGCCGGAGTTCGGACGTCGACGAATCTGAGTGCCCAGGGCACGGCAAGGGTGACGGAGGGGCGCGTTGAGCGGCTAAGAGCTCCAGCAGCTCGGTGGTGGTGTTAGCGCGGCACGAGGAGCAACAGGGCGACAACAATGAGCTCGTCGGCGGTGACCCATACGGGAGCTCGACGGAGTCGACGTCACGGGCGTGTTCGAGATGAATGAATGGGCTAGGGGGCCTCTACCCGACCTGGTGAGGCTAACGAACGAACTCGCCCGACCATTTGGTCACCGGCGACACGCCGGCGTCGACCTCGAGCGGGGACTGGTTCGGCCATGACGGGGACAACGGCTACACGCAAGGAACAAGAGGGGAAATAGAGGGGAAATGATGCGGTGCTCACAGCGGGGTCGCAGAGGTGGTCGCCGAGCTCGGGGAGGGCTCGATGCGGTCGGAACCAACGGCGACGTCGTGGTGGCCGAAGGTGGACGACGACCTCAATCCGGCAAGGGAGGGCGCCCGGCGTCTTGTGGCTGTAGTGGAGAGGGTGAGGACGACGTGCCAGAGCTTCTGGACAGCTCGAGAGGACGAGGGGGCGGCGCTGGCCGTGGCTGCTACGGCGGCGCGGCCATGGCAGCGTCGGGCGAGGTGGGGAACAGGGGAGAGGGGCGAATGGGGCGGCTAGGGTTTGCCAGAAGGGCGAGGGGGTGGCTTATCCCCTCCACGAGCCCTGTAGCCGCTCGCTGTCGAGCAGAGGAGGGGGGGGGGGGGGGGGGGGGGGGGGGGGGTTGGCACGCGCGCAGCGACAACGGCGCGGGGATGAGCAGTGCGAGGGGTAGGAGGAGATGCGGGGTGGGCTGGGCCTCCCTGTGCACTCGAGGCCCAGGCAAAGTGGGCCTTTTTCTTTTCCTTCTTTTCTTTTCTGTTTTTCTCTCTTTTCTCACTTTTGCAAAATGTGTGGCCTCAAATATTGTTTTGTAAAATAGGTAATTTGGTCCAATAAATACAGTGCATTATTTAACACTGCTAGAAATTGGATTGGAGGCAAATGGATTTCATATAAATTTTGTATTAAATAAAATGGATTAAACCTTGCTGTTTTGGTACTGTTTTAGGATGTTAGAGTCATTTAAATATTTCAATTAATATTGCTGCTAATTTTATAAATGCCCCTGGATTATTTGCAACATGATGAATATTTTAGTTCCTGGATTTAAAAAACTTTTATTTTCACTTTAAGTTTGAATTTCCATTTGAATTGGAATTTTGAAATGAGATATGATCCAAATGATGTTTAAGCACTGTTGATCATGATGACATGGCATTATCAAAAGGGGGATTACTGTAGCGAACCACTGGGGGTGTTACAAATCTCCTCCTCTTACAAGAATTCTCGTCCCAAGAATTCAGGAGGTAGAAGGAAAGAGGTCGGGGTATTCTTCCCGAAGATGATCCCCGTGTTCCCAAGTGGCTTCATCTTCAGTATGATTTGACCACAGCACTTTGAGGAACTTGGTAACCTTCTGACGGGTCCGACGTTCAGCTTCATCGAGAATGCAGATCGGATGCTCCTTATAAGAAAGATCATCTTGCAATTCGAGCAACTCATGATCCACTGCGCGGTGCGGAGATTCCTTGAAGCAACAACGAAGTTGCGACACATGGAAGACGTCGTGGATATGAGAGAATTGCGGTGGCAACTCCAATTTATACGCCACCTGACCACGTCTTGCAACAATGCAGAAAGGACCAATGTAGCGTGGAGCTAACTTGCCCTTGATTCCGAAGCGGTGGGTGCCCTTCATAGGAGTGACACGCAGATATGCTTGATCACCAGGTTGCTAAGTCAAACCCCATCGTTTGCGATCATAGTTGCTCTTCTAGCGGTCCTGAGCCGCCTTGAGATTTTCTCGAACAACACGGCCTTGCTCTTCGGCGTGTTGAATAATATCCGGACCCACGAGCGGTCGTTCCCCAGTTTCTGGCCAATTCAGAGGGGTTCGACACTTACGTCCATAGAGTACTTCAAAGGGGGCCATTTTCAAGCTGGCTTGATAGCTGTTGTTATAAGAGAAATCGGCATAAGGAAGAGATTCTTCCCACTTCTTACCGAAAGATATAGCACAAGCTCGAAGCATGTCTTCAAGCACTTGATTGACTCGCTCAACTTGGCCTTGGGATTGGGGGTGATAAGCTGAACTCCAGGTAATATGAGTTCCCATAGCCTCTTGGAATCTTTCCCAGAACTTTGAGGTGAAAAGACCGCCACGGTCCGAACTGATCTCCTTCGGGATACCGTGGAGCGATACAATTCTAGAGATATACAACTCTGCTAACTGACTAGCAGTGATAGTCTCCTTGACAGGTAAAAAGTGTGCAACCTTAGAGAGTTGGTCGACGACGACAAGAATAGCATCGTGACCCTTCTGTGACTTGGGAAGGCCAGTAATGAAATCCATTTGCACTTTATCCCATTTCCATAAAGGAATAGGTAACGGTTTTAGAATTCCAGCAGGCTTTTGATGTTCTGCTTTAACGTGACGGCAAACATCACATTCAGCAATGTATCGACCAATATCCTGCTTCATTTTGGACCACCAGTACCTTTGACGGAGATCACGATACATCTTGGTACTACCCGGATGAAAAGATAGCGGTGTATCATGTGCCTCCTTCATGACCTTGTCAGTCATAAGCTCGAAGCGAGGTACCACAATGCGGTCTCTGAAATACAAGGTTCCATCTTCAGATAGCGAGAAATCCCTATACTTTTCCAGGTGAAGATCTTTCTTCATCAGATCAACTTCAGCATCTTTAGCTTGCGCACTCTTAACAGCTTTCTCAAGATCTGGCTGTATCACAAGGTTATTAAGAGAACCCTGTGGTACAATACGCAGATTCAGCTTGCGCAATTCTTCATAAAGATGAGGTTGAGCTTGCTTAACCATAAGGTTGTTACAATAGGACTTGCGGCTTAAGGCATCAGCCATGACCTTAGCCTTGCCAGGGGTATATGAAATACCACAGTCATAGTCCGTAATTGTTTCCAACCATCGCTGTTGACGGAGATTGAGATCCGGCTGAGTAAACAAGTACTTCAGACTTTGATGATTAGTATATATCTCACATCGATTACCAAGAAGGTAGTGTCGCCACTACTTTAATGCATAAATCACTGCAGCAAGTTCAAGATCATGCACTGGATAGTTTTTTCATGTGGACGCAATTGACGCGAAGCATACGCAATTACTCTTCGTTCTTGCATTAGGACACAGCCTAATCCTTGACGAGAGGCGTCGCAATAAATCACAAAGTCTTTGCGAGAATCCAGAGGTAAAGTCAGATGACAATGAGAAGTATAATACAACTCGCAGAGAAAGGTTAAACAAACCAATGGAAATGAAAATGATTATCAGACTAATCAGATCAATGGTAAGGAATAAGCACAGATATCCAACTCTCCGGGTAGACGAGATTTACGAGATCCTAAGTGTCGGTGTTAGTAAAATCTTTAACCCGAATAGAAGAGAGATCAGGGTCCCAGAGTATAGACGAGGAATAAAAGATCCTAGTATCACCCAATTGGTGACGTGGGCCCGTAAGCCACACAACAATGTTAGTAAAACAGTTTTCAAATACTAGACTCAACTTCGGCCAAGGAGTTGGAAAGGGGGATTCCTACAGGCAGTCGGCTCTGATACCAACTTGTGACGCCCCCGGCTTAATCGTGCACTAATCATACACGCAAATGCACATGATCAAGCCTAAGGACTCACTTGAAGGAATCACAACACAACTCTAAAACATAAATAAAGTCATACAAGCTTTATATTACAAGCCAGGTGCCTCGAGGCTCGAATACATAAGCTTGATTACAAGCGTCAGCGGAAGCATCAGATATCTGAGTACAGATATAAAAGATAAAATAGACCGGCCTTTAAAAGGCGGGGCAAAGCAAAATACTACGATCGAAAAGGCGCAGGTCTCCTACCTGGGACCCTCCGAACCTACTCCTGGTCGTCGGCAAGCTCGTAGCAGTAACCACCCTCGGGGTGGTAGTAGTGATCGTCGGCGGGGGCAGCTGTCTCAGGAGCTCCGTCATCTGGTTGCATCAAACGGATATGGGGAAAAAGAGGAAGCAAAGCAACTGTGAGTACTCATCCGAAGTACTCAGCAAGCAAGGATCTACACTACATATGCAACATTATCAAAGAAAGGTTGTATATGTGGACTGGGCTGCAGAATTGCCAGAATAGGGAGAAGGCCTAGTCCTATCGAAGACTAGCATCTTCAGCGGTCTTGCAGCATTAGAAGAGTGTAGATTAGCACAATTTAAAGTAGTAGCTGTATTAAGTATCAACCTCGGCCAGAGATCCTTTCTCGACTCCCTGCGAGAAAGCAATCCCAGAGCCCTAATATCCATATCTCATCTCATCATTAGGTTCTAGTTGTATCGACCGGGATACAACTCCGAGCGTCCGTTACCGAGGATCCAGCTATGCATAGATTAGTTCTTCCCTGCAGGGGTGCGCCAACTTACCCACCATGCTCGCTTAACTCCGGCCGGACACACTTTTTTGGGTCATGCCCGGCCTCGGCCAAACGACACACCGCAACCCTACCTAGAGCTCAGCAGAGAGGTCCCTGTCGGTCTATATCCTAAGCGCTCAGGGGTCTTGGGCCGTTGCCCTGTGCACTCTGGGTTGTTGCGAGCAGGGTGGATACCAGCGCCATCGGCACGATCCGACCCGGTCGCCATGCTAAACTGGACGTATGACAGAGCTTTCGGCTGATGCTACGATGAAGAGTACCCATATTTATTCCCGCGTGATGGTTAGTGCTATGGGGCCAGAGGCCCACTCAGATCACATATCCAAATCGTTAGTGTATTGGTAGTGCGGTACCGAGCAGAGACTCACGATCGATGTGACCCTGTCGCCCCGTCTCGAGGACTTGCGGCAAGGGCTAAGAATGCCCGGCCACGCCTCGTATTTATCTCTTGGGCACCCTCCAGGTCAACCCTTCTCCACATCATTCGCGGGTACCCCTTAGGGTCGACCCGCCTTTCCAAGTAACAGATGTAAAGTCCAAGTATCCGTGTGTCCGTAATGTCAAGCTTAGGGAAAACCTGAGGAATCATCCTTGATGGAATTCCACCCGATGTAATCATCAAGGTGAACCTAGGATGAATCACCCTCGAGGTTCACACTTGAGGTGCTGCATGACGGCGTTGTTATCGGAAGTGGTGAAGGAGGAATCACCCTCGATGACCATGACTGAATAGCTACTCTACAGAGTTAACATCAGAAGTGCTAAACGAGGTATCACCCTCGGCACTCGATGGTAACGCTGCAGTGTTGTACAACTAAGGGGGTGATGTGCAGTGCCGGGGCTTGGCTGTCGATCAGGTTGATCGAGTCATCTGATAATCCAGCGGGGGCAACTTGGTCAAAGTGGGGTCTCTGGTGGGTCTCTATCCAGCCTATACTAAGCAGTTTAGGATAAGCAGGTTGGTATCAATAGCAGTTACAAAAACATGCTATGCATCAGAAATACGATAAACCGTAACAGCAGCAATTCTAATGCAAGCACAAGAGAGAAGAGAATTGGCGATATAGGCATGTTCAAAAAGGGGGGTGCTTACCTGGAAGCTCTGCGGCAAAGGTCTGGTCGTCGGTAGTGTAGCCAATCACCGGCTGTGTCGGTCTCGAGGACTATGTCGGTACCGGGATCTACCGAGAGAGAAGAGGGGGAAGAAACAGATAAATACACGGCAAACATAAGCAACACAGAGCATGCTATGCTAACGTGCAGTGCAGGGTTGCCTAAAAGCATGTCTAAACCATTTTAGTTATTTTAGCATTTAATTTGGAATTATTAACCGGTATATATACACTATTCATCTACCGGAAACAGGCTAAAAGTTCCGGGTTCACTTCCGTAGAGGGCCCCGACAGGGAAACAAATGGCACGGTTGGATTCATCTCGTCGTTCTGAGCAACTTTCATGTATAAAGTTTTTCGATCTGAGCTACGGTTTAATTTCTATGAATTTTAAAAGATTTAAACATTTTCAGAAATTATTCAAATTAATAGAAATTAATTATGACGTCAGCATGACGTATGTGTGACGTCAGCAGTCAACAGAACGGCTGACCAGAGTCAAACCTGGCAGGTGGGACCCACCTGTCAGCCTCTCTGGGTTAACAGTGAGTTTAACTAATCTAATAGAATTAATTAGTGGGGTGGGCCCCAGGTGTTAGTGAGTTAACTAATTAACAAATTAGTTTTAAAATCTAATTAGTTTAGATAATCGTAGGGGGCCCACTAGTCAGTGTCAGCAGTCGCCACGTCAGCGGCGTTGACTCGGTCAACTAGTCAACTGGGCCCGTGGGACCCAGCTGCCAGCGACTCGGGTGGCCCACTGGTCAGGCCACGTCAGCAGCCTCGCCGGAATAAGCTCCAGCGAGCCCCGAACGCGGCGGCGAGCCTCGGGTTTCGGCTACGGTAGATTAAAACAAGCGCTGCGATGCGCGTTCGAACAAGGGGAGCTGCGCGCATCCAACGCCGGTGGTCCCGCGTGCTGAAATGGCCTAGAGCTACGGTGGCGTCGACCGGAGTGGAGCCGGAGTTCGGACGTCGATGAATCCGAGCGCCCAGGGCACGGCAAGGGTGACGGAGGGGCGCGTTGAGCGGCTAGGAGCTCCAGGAGCTCGGTGGTGGCGTTAGCGTGGCACGAGGTGCAACAAGGCGACGGCAATGAGCTCGTCGGCGGTGACCCATACGGGAGCTCGACGGAGTCGACGTCACGGGCGTGTTCAAGATGAATGAGTGGGCTAGGGGGCCTCTACCCGACCTGGTGAGGCTAACGAACGAACTCGCCCGACCATTTGGTCACCGACGACACGCAGGCGATGAGCTCGAGCGGGGACTGGTTCGGCCATGACGGGGACAATGGCTACGCGCAAGGAACGAGAGGGGAAATGATGCGGTGCTCACAGCGCGATTGCAGAGGTGGTCGCCGAGCTCGGGGATGACTCGATGCGGTCGGAACCAACGGTGACGTCGTGGTGGCTGAAGGTGGACGATGACCTCAATTCGGCAAGGGAGGGCGCCCGGCATCTTGTGGCTGTAGTGGAGAGGACGAGGACGACGTGCCAGAGCTTCTAGACAGCTCGAGAGGACGAGGGGGCGGCGCTGGCCGTGGCTGCTACGGCGGCGTGGCCATGGCGGCGTCAGGCGAGGTGGGGAACGGGGGAGAGGGGCGAATGGGGCGGCTAGGGTTTGCCAGAAGGGCGAGGGGGTGGCTTATCCCCTCCACGAGCCCTGTAGCCGCTCACTGTCGAGCAGAGGAGAGGGGGGGCCTGGAGCGGCGAGCGCGCGCGCGGCGACAGCGGCGCGGGGATGAGCAGTGCGAGGGGTAGGAGGAGATGCGGGGTGGGCTGGGCCTCTCTGTGCACTCGAGGCCCAGGCACATTGGGCCTTTTTCTTTTCCTTCTTTTCTTTTCTGTTTTCTCTCTTTTCTCACTTTTGCAAAATGTGTGGCCTCAAATATTGTTTTGTAAAATAGGTAATTTGGTCCAATAAATACAGTGCATTATTTAACACTGCTAGAAATTGGTTTGGAGGCAAATGGATTTCATATAAATTTTGTATTAAATCAAATGGATTAAACCTTGCTGTTTTGGTACTGTTTTAGGATGTTAGAGTCATTTAAATATTTCAATTAATGTTGCTGCTGATATTATAAATGCCCCTGGATTATTTGCAACATGATGAATATTTTAGTTCCTGGATTTGAAAAACTTTTATTTTCACTTTAAGTTTGAATTTCCATTTGAATTGGAATTTTGAAATGAGATATGATCCAAATGATGTTTAAGCACAGTTGATCATGATGACATGGCACTATCAAAAGGGGGATTTCTGTAGCTAACCACTGGGGGTGTTACATGAAGGTGTTTGTTGAGTTGGCATAGATCAAGATTAGGATTTGTCACTCCGAGTATCGGAGAGGTATCTCTGGGCCCTCTCGGTAATACACATCATAAGAAGCCTTGCAAGCAAAGTGACTAATGACTTAGTTGCAGAATAATGTATTACAGAACGAGTAAAGAGACTTGCCGGTAACAAGATTGAACAAGGTATGAAGATACCGACGATCGAATCTCGGGCAAGTAACATACCGATGGACAAAGGGAATTACATATGTTGTCATAAGGTTCGACCGATAAAGATCTTCGTAGAATATGTAGGAGCCAATATGGGCATCCAGGTTCCACTATTGGTTATTGACCGGAGAGGCATCTCGGTCATGTCTATATAGTTGTCAAACCCGTAGGGTCCGCACGCTTAACGTTCGTTGACGATATAGTATTATATGAGTTATGTATGTTGGTGACCGAATGTTGTTTGGAGTCCCAGATGAGATCACGGACATGACGAGGAGCTCCAGAATGGTCCAGAAGTAAAGATTGATATATGGGATAATAGTGTTTGGTCTTCGGAAGGGTTCCGGAATTCCCCGGAAGGGGTTTCGGATGTTTCCCGAAATGTTTGGGTACAAGAATACTTTATTTGAACCAAAGGGGAAAGCCCACGAGGGTTTTGGAAAGAGCAAAAGAAAGTTTTGCGTAGACTAGAGGCCAGATGCCAGAGACCCTAGTGTCTGGGCCCAGACGCCAGGAACCCTGGCGTTTGGTCCTGGAGTCTGAGAAGGACTCTTGCCTTTCGGCCAAACCTGACTTGCAGGAGGATTTTACTCCAAGTTTCGACCCCAGGGCTCAACATATAAATAGAGGGGTAGGGCTAGCACCCAAGACACATCAAGATACACCAAGCCGTGTGCCGGCAATCCCGTCCCTCTAGTTTATCCTCCGTCATAGTTTCCGTTGTGCTTGGCAAAGCCCTGCGGAGATTGTTCTTCACCAACACCGTCACCACGCCGTCGTGCTGCCGGAACTCATGTACTACTTCGCCTCTCTTGCTGGATCGAGAAGGCGAGGACGTCATCGAGCTGAACATGTGCTGAACGCGGAGGTGTCGTACGTTCGGTATTTGATCAGGACGGATCGTGAAGGTGTACGACTACATCAACCGCGTTGATAAATGCTTCCGCTTAGCGATCTTCAAGGGTATGAAGTTGCTTTCCCCCTCTCGTAGCTATGAATCTTCATGGATACATCTTGCATGTGCGAAGAAATTTTTTGTTTTCCATGCAATGTTCCCCAACAAGAAAGGGCTAGCGAGATACCACTATTGTCATATTATATCGCGGTTGTTTTGACAAAGTGTTGTCAATTGAGATATTTTATTATTGCTCGCTAGTTGCTTATGCCATTGATATGAGTTAATATAATTTCTAAGAGTTATTGTTGACATGGTTAGTCATAATCTTTGCTAAAAACCTGGGTGCTACTTAAGCTTATTTATGTAAACAAGAACAAAAGAGTTCGTAAAAGTTTTTCTTTTTCACTTTCAGTTTGTCAACTGAATTGCTTGAGGACAAGCAAGGGTTTAAGCTTGGGGGAGTTGATACGTCTCCGTCGTATCTATATTCCTAATGCTTTTGCACTTGTTTTGGACTCTAATTTGTATGATTTGAATGAAACTAACCCGGACTGACGTTGTTTTCAGTAGAACTACCATGGTGTTGTTTTTGTGCAGAAATAAAAGTTCTCGGAATGGAACAAAACTTTTTGTAGAATTATTTTAGAAAATATAAATAATACTGGAGCCAAGAACCATTAGAGGGGGCCCTGGGTGAGCACAACCCACCAGGGCAGCGCCCCCCTCCAGGCGCGCCCATGTGGGTTGTGCCCACCTGGTGGCCCCGCAGACCCTGATTCCGACGCTATAAAATCCTATTTTTGGAGAAAAAAATCAAGGAGAAAGTTTCATCGCGTTTCATGGTACGGAGCCGCCACCACCTCCTGTTCTTCATCGGGAGGCCAGATCTGGAGCCCGTTTTGGGCTCCGGAGAGGGGAATCTTCGGTCTTCGTCATAGCCAACCCTCCTTCATCGCAAATTCCATGATGCTCCCCACCGGGAGTGAGTAATTCCTTCGTAGGCTCGCTGGTCGGTGAGGAGTTGGATGAGATTCATCATGTAATCGAGTTAGTTTTGTTAGGGCTTGATCCCTAGTATCCACTATGTTCTAAGATTGATGTTGTTATGACTTTGCCATGCTTATGCTTGTCGCTTTGGCCTGAGTGGTATGATTTCAGATCCGTAAACCCTGGGGTGGCAATAATCGGGATACTTTCCGGTGATGACTGTAGTTTGAGGAGTTCATGTATTCACTATGTGTTAATGCTTTGTTCGGGTTCTCTATTAAAAGGAGGCCTTAATATCCCTTAGTTCCCTTATGGACCCCGCTGCCACGGGAGGGTAGGACAAAAGATGTCATGCAAGTTCTTTCGATAAGTACGTATGACTATTTACGGAATACATGCCTACATTATATTTATGAACTGGAGCTAGTTTTGTATCGTCCTAGGTTATGACTGTTATATGATGAATATCATCCAACGAATTCATTGATGCAATGCCTAGGAATTTTCCACATATTGTTCTTACTAAGTTACTACTGCTGTTGCTACTGTTACACTTGCTACAAAATCATTGCTATAACTATTACCGTTACTGCTACTATTATCACTGCTATCAAAACTATCATATTACTGTCCTACTGATCACTTTGCTGCAGATATTTAATCTCCAGGTGTGGTTGAATTGACAACTCAACTGCTAATACTTACAAATATTCTTTGGCTCCCCTTGTGTCGAATCTATAAATTTGGGTTGAATATTCTACCCTCGAAAACAGTTGCGATCCCCTATACTTGTGGGTTATTAGCTGGCTCTTCTTCTGCAGTGATGACACCCCTGTTCCCACCAGGGTTTTCTCCATGGCCGGCGTACGCTCCCAGGCGCGCCCTGGTGGGTTGTGCCCTCCTCGGCCGGAAGTTACTATGGAGAACCATCCTTTGAGGGGTTTGTTCGGGGTATCTTCACCTCGACCGGAAGCACAATTAGTTGCCCCTCAACCTACTGCACCTACTAAAAA
The DNA here is from genome assembly GCA_011799875.1 of Thinopyrum elongatum. Lineage (NCBI taxonomy): Eukaryota > Viridiplantae > Streptophyta > Magnoliopsida > Poales > Poaceae > Thinopyrum > Thinopyrum elongatum. The sequence goes on along the minus strand of CM022301.1, from coordinate 466,786,092 downwards.
TATTGGTTATGAAATTCCTTTGGGTATGATAGAACAACTTCTAGCTAATCCTTATGCAGGAGATGGAACTGAACATCCTGATATGCACTTGATATATGTGGATGAAATTTGTGGATCATTTAAGCTTGCAGGTTTATCCGGAGATGAAGCTAATGTGGCGCCCCCGACTCAATCGTACACTAATCATGCACGCAAACGTGTACGATCAAGCACAGAGACTCACGGGAAGATATCACAACACAACTCTTACACAATTTAAACGAAGGTCCACAATATTACAGACCAGGGATCCGAAGATCCGAATACATAAGTCAGTCATACAAATATAATCTGAGTACAGACATAGTTAGACAAGTTTTGCCTTAAGAAGGCTAGCACAAACAGCAACACTAGATCGAAAGGCGTTGGCCTCCTGCCTGGGAGCCTCCGATCCTACTCCTGGTCATCTGGCTCGATCCAGTAGTAAGTACCCTCTGGACCCTCCTGGTAGTAGGCTCCGGTGGTGGCATCTGACTCCTGGACTCCATCGTCTGTTTGTATCATCAATGTGGGGTATATGGGGAAAAGAGAAAGTAAAGCAACCGTGAGTACTCATCCGAAGTACTCAGCAAGCAAGGATCTATACTACATATGCAACATTATCAATGGAGAAAGGCTGTATATGTGGACTGGGCTGCAGATATGCCAGAATAGGGAGAAGGCCTAGTCCTATCGAAGACTAGCATCTTCAAACATCTTCACAAGGCCATCATCTTGCAGCAGCAGAAGAGAGTAGAATAGCATTTTATTTAACAAACATGTTGTAGTACAGCTTAAAGATCCTTCCTCGACTCCCAAGCGAGAAAGCGATCCCGAAGCTTCAATTGAGTAACAAGTATCCAGTTTAAGTAGTAGATCGGGATACACAAACTAAGCGTCCTTTACCGTAGGACCGGCTATCGATAGAAAATTCATCCCTGCAGGGGTGCACTACTGTTACCCAACACACTCGATCAACTTTGGCCGGACACACTTGCTGGGTAATGCCCGTCCTCGGAAGATCAACACAAAGCAGCGCTCTACCTAGGCTCGGCAGAGAGGTCAGCACGCCGGACTAACCTATGCACCCAGAGGTCTCGGGCCATCGCCCTGGGCACCCTGCGCGTTGCGAGACTGGCCGGGGTGCAGGCGCGACACTGAACTCGTCAGTGAAGTATCCAGCCCAATCCCGACAATCAGCCCGCACGGTGAATCGTGACGTCAGACGAGCTTTCGGAGAAACGTACTTCGCAGAGGGTCCCATAACGATTATCCCGCGTGGTGGTAGTGCGTATAGGGCACGTCGACCCACTCAGATCACACACCCAAATCCAATAGGCTCAATTAGTATCAAGCGGAGACAATCAGAGTCTCTGATGCTCCGCCACAATGTCACACTCGAGTGCCCTTCCGGCACACCCGAAATCATAGATCCCCAGCGGGTACCCACCAGGGTGGACCCGCTTGTAACAGAGGTCAAGTAATCGTGTGGTCATAACATCAAGGGAGAAACCCGAGGAATCACCCTCGGCGGATTCCACTCTACGAAATCATCAGGGCGAACGTATGAGGTATCACCCTCGAGGTTCACACTGAGGGTTGCACGAGAGAGTCGTGCCGGAAGTGGAGAAGGAGGAATCACCCTCGATGACCACGACCGAACAGCTACACTGCAGAGTATTCATCAGGAGTGCGTTACGAGGTATCACCCTCGGCACTCGATAGTTACTACGCAGAGTCGTACAAGTAAGGGGGGGTGTGAAGTGAGGTGTCGGTCTCTGGTCGACGATCACATTGATCGAGTCGTCGATGATCAAGCAGGGGCATCAAGGATAAGGTGGTGGGGTCACTGATGGTTCATCACCAACCTATACTAAACAGTTTATCATAGGCAGGTAAGGTAGCAATGAACAGGTTACAATAGCAGGCTATGCATCAGAATAGGAGCATACATTAACAGTAGCAAAATCTAATGCAAGCAGGAGAATAGAATGTGCGATATCTGGAATGCTCAAGGGGGGGGCTTGCCTGGTTGCTCTGGCAAGAGGGGAAGGTCGTCAACGGGCTGCTCGTCGGTAGAGTAGTCGTATCCTGGTGCAGCGCCGTCGGTCTCAGCGTCTATCGAGAGAGAGAAGGAGGGGGAGAGAAACAATAAATTCACGGCGATAATGCAAACAACATGTATGACATGCCTAAATGATATGCCGGGGTGTTCTACTGCCTAACTAAAAGATTTAGTTAATTTAGGAATTTATTTGGATTTATTTAATTAAAGTTGGGCACTATTCATTTACTGAAATCGGTCTAAAAGTTCAATGTTCTTATAGCTGCGGGCGTCTGACGGGAATACGGAGGGCGTATTCAGATTCGTATCGTCGTTCTGAGCAAGTTTCATGTATAAAATATTTTCATCGGAGTTACGGATTATTTAATATGATTTTCTAAAGTTTTTATTAATTTCTGGAATTTAATTAATTATTTAATTCAACATTATCCGAAATAGTGCTGATGATGACATCAGCATGACATCATGCTGATGTCAGCGGTTAATTAAGTTAATTACTAATTACTGTTTAATTAACACTAATTAGTTAATTAGATTAACCTAATCAGGATTAATTAACTAATTAATTAATTAATTACTTTAATTATTTTTATTATTTTTATTTTTATTTCTTATTTTAAAACATTTTTGGGGGTGGGCCCCCTTTGTCATAGGCCCTGGGGGGTGGGGGCCGGCCGCCAGTGGCCCTGGGCCATAGCGGGCGCAGGGCGCGGCGGGCGCTGGGCGCCGGGCGCGGGCGCAGGCGAGCGCAAGCGGGGCCGGAGGCGGGGCGGCGGCCGGAGGCGGGCGGCGCGGCGTGGTGGCCGGAGCGGCAGCGGGCGGCGGCGCGCGGTGCAGGGCGCGCGGAGGCGAGGCAGGGGCCGGAGCGGGCGTGGGCGAGGCGCTGGCGACGGGGCTCGGCCGATGCGCGGCGCGGCAACAGCAGCAGGGGCGAGCGGGAGGAACGGCAGGCGCGCGCGCGGGGGTGCGGGGCTGCGCAAGCCGGCGGGAGGAGTGGCCGGGGCGCGGAGCGCGAGCAGCGGGCAGAGCGCGGCGACAGGCGCGGAGCGGGGCGAGCGCAGCCGGCGGCAGAGGCGTTGCGAGGCGCGCGCGGGCGAGGGGAGAGGGGGGCGACGGGGCCGGAGCTCACCGCGAGCAGTAGGGCACGGGGCAGTGGGCTCGAGCTCGAGGGGGACGGCGACGGGGTCCGGCGAGGCGTGGCGGAGAGGCGACGGCGTCGGAGGAGGCAGACCGGCAAGGTGGCGCGGGCTCCAGGCTGCGGCGTGGTCCAGCGGCGTCGAGGGCGAGCGCGCGGTCGGCGCGTCGAGCGAGGGCGAGGCGAGCGCGCGGCTCGATCCCGATCCAGGAGGGGATCGGGAGAGTGGGATCGGGGGGGGGGAGAGTGTCGGTGGGGTGGGGGGTTAGGGTTTGGGGGTCTCCAGGGGGAGGCCAAGTAGGCGCGGGTGTGCCGGGAGCTGGGCCGACGGCTGGGCTGGGCCCAGTTGGGCCGGGGGGGGGGGGGGGGGGTTGCTCTCTTTTTCTTTTTCTTTTTGCTTTTATCTTTTTCTTTATTCTCTTTTCTCAGTTTAGTAAATAGTCAGGCCTCCTAATGGTTTTTGTAAAACATACCAACTGCTCCAATAAATACTAGGTATTACCTAGCACTACCAAAAATTAGTTTGGAGTCAATAGGAGGTCCCACAAATTTTATAATAATTAATATGCATTAATCCTAGTTGTTTTAATTATGTTAGTGCCACCTAATTATTTTATTATTTGTTAGTTTCAATTTTAGAATGGTCTCTGCAATATTTGTTATTTACTGAACATTTTAGTTTTTATATTGGACAACTTTTATATTTCACTTTCATTTAAATTTGAATTTGAGTTGGGAGTTGAAATGCAATATGATGCTAATGATGATTATGCACTGTTAATCTCGCTGACATGTCATTATCAAAAGTGATTACTGTTGCTAATCACCGGGGGTGTTACAATTCTCCTCATCTATTAAGAATTCTCGTCCCGAGAATTAAGAGGAAGACTGAAAGAAAGAGGGGTATTCTTCACGAAGACGATCCTCGCGTTCCCAAGTGGCCTGATCTTCAGAATGATTTGACCACTGAACCTTGAGGAATTTATTGACTTTTGACGAGTCCGACGTTCAGCTTCATCCAGAATACGGATGGGATATTCTGGATAAGACAGATCTTCCCGTAATTCAAGCACTTCGTGATCCACAGCTCGAATAGGATCCTTGAAGCAGCGACGGAGTTGGGATACATGAAAGACGTCATGTACTTGAGAAAGGTTTAGCGGCAACTGCAATTGATATGCCACTTCTCCTCGACGGGCAAGAATACGGAACGGGCCAATGTAGCGAGGAGCTAACTTGCCTTTGATTCCGAACCTATGAGTGCCTTTCAACGGAGTGACGCGGAGGTAAGCTTGTTCGCCAGGTTGATAGACTATTTCCTGGTGCTTTCGGTCATAGTTGCTTTTCTGACGAGACTGAGCAGTTTTCAGATGTTCACGGACAATGCGGACTTGGTCTTCTGCTTGCTGAATAATGTCCGGTCCGACGAGTGAGCGTTCTCCAGTTTCTGACCAATTCAGAGGGGTTCGACACTTACGACCGTATAGAACTTCAAACGGTGCCATCTTCAGACTAGCCTGATAGCTATTGTTGTAAGAGAATTCGGCATACGGGAGAGATTCCTCCCATTTCTTACCGAAGGAGATGACACAAGCTTGAAGCATATCTTCGAGCACTTGATTAACTCGTTCAACTTGACCCTGTGACTGAGGGTGAAAAGCGGTGCTAAAAGACAGATGTGTTCCCATAGCTTCTTGGAAACTATTCCAGAATCTGGAGGTGAAGAGGCTGCCACGATCAGAACTGATCTCCAACGGAACACCATGGAGTGACACAATTCGGGAAACATACAAGTCTGCTAACTGCCTAGCAGTGATTGTCTCTTTAACTGGCAGAAAGTGGGCAACCTTAGAGAATCGGTCAATGACGACAAATATAGCATCATTACCCTTCTGGGATTTGGGAAAACCTGTAATGAAATCCATTTGGACCTTGTCCCATTTCCATTCAGGAATTGTAAGGGGTTGCAGAGTTCCTGCGGGCCTTTGATGTTGAGCTTTAACGCGGCGGCAAACGTCACACTCAGAAACATAACGAGCAATGTCTCGCTTCATATTAGGCCACCAGTATCTCTGACAAATGTCACGGTACATCTTTGTGCTACCAGGATGAATTGACAAAGGAGTGTCATGAGCTTCCATCATAACGTGTTCTCTCTCATCTTTGAACTTAGGTACGAAGAGACGGTGTTGGAAAAATAGGATCCCATCATTATCAAGATGGAACTCCGACGGTTTTCCTTTTTCAAGGTACCGCTTGATCCTTTCAACTTCAGAGTCATACCGCTGCATAGTTTTGATGTTGTGTTCTAAATCTGGTTCGACAACGAGGGTATTGAGATAACCCTGTGGAACAATGTGGAGGTTCAATTTACGAAACTCTTCATAAAGAAGAGGTTGTGATTCCTGAACCATATGGTTGCTGCAATAAGCCTTGCGGCTCAACGCATCGGCCATTACATTTGCCTTGCCAGGGGTGTATGAGATATTCATATCATAATCGGCAATTGTCTCGAGCCATCTTTGTTGACGAAGGTTCAGATCCGGTTGAGTATATAAATACTTCAAACTTTGATGATCCGTATATATCTCACAACGGTTACCGAGAAGGTAATGTCGCCATAGCTTCAGGGCATAAATAACCGCAGAAAGTTCGAGATCGTGCACTGGGTAATTTTCTTCGTGAGGACGCAATTGTCGGGAGGCATAAGCAATTACCTTGCGTTCTTGCATTAGGACACAGCCTAATCCTTGACGGGAGGCATCGCAGTATATCACGAAATCCTTTTGGGAATCCGGGGGTGCTAATACTGGGGCAGATGTCAATTTATCTTTTAGTGTCTGAAAGCTTTCTTGACATTTTTCTGTCCACTCAAATTTAACACCCTTGTGAAGCAGATTTGTCAATGGTTTTGCAATCTTGGAAAAGTTCTCAACGAATCGACAGCAATAACTTGCAAGTCCGAGAAAACTTCTGACTTGCTTGACATTCTGCGGTGGAGTCCAGTCAAGAATAGCCTGAACTCGTTCGGGGTTAACAGCAATTCCATCCTTGGAAATCACATGTCCAAGGTAAGTTACTTCAGATAACCAGAATTCACATTTGGAATACTTGGCATACAACTGGTGTTCTCGAAGCCTTTCTAGTACCAAACGGAGGTGTTCAGCATGTTCTTCTTTATTCTTAGAATAAACCAGAATATCATCCAAGTAAACCACGACGAATTTGTCGAGGTAATCCATGAATATATAATTCATCAGACGGGAGAAAGTTGCTGGAGCATTCGTTAGGCCAAATGACATGACGGTGTATTCATAGGAGCCATAACGAGTGACGAATGCAGTCTTGGGAATATCCTCTTCACAAACACGGATCTGGTGATAAGCCAACATCAGGTCGAGTTTAGAGAACACCGATGATCCTGCGAGTTGATCATAAAGATCATTGATCCGGGGCAGTGGGTATTTATTCTGGATTGTGGCTTGGTTAATGGGCCGATAATCCTGAACCAAACGGTTAGTTCCATCCTTCTTCTTAACAAAGAGTGAAGGTGCTCCCCAAGCAGAGGAACTGGGGCGGATGAAACCACTTTTAAGTGACTTGTCGATTTCTTCCTTAAGCTCGAGTAGGTGATGCGGAGGCATCTTATAAGGTCGCTTGGCAATAGGGACGGTGCCAGGCTTCAAGTCGATGACGAACTCGACAGCTCTAGCCGGGGGTATTCCTGGAAGTTCTTCTTGAAAGACGTGTGGAAAATCTCGAACGACAGGAACGTTCTCGATCCCTTCCAGAGGTGAGGCGTTCAAAGCATTCAGAGCATATATCTGAGCTTCAGCGTCCCGAGTAATGCGGGCGGTATAGTTCACTATCTCATCGGTGGGGTGAAGAAGTTGGACGACTTTAGTGGCACAATTGATCGAAGCAATGTGAGCTTTCAACCAATCCATTCCAAGTATGAGGTATATGGTGGAAGACTTCAGGACGATGGGCGAGGCAAGGAATTCCAATCCTTTAATTTCGACGGTAACGTCAGGTGCTATTACGTCAGCATGACAGTGACCTCCGGGAGTTTTAATGACTAACGGAGTGTGCATTTTCTCATATCGAATGCCATGCATTAATGCAAATTTTCCAGAGATGAATGAATGTGATGCTCCTGAATCAAATAAAATAGAAGCAGATACTGAGTTAACAAGAAGGGTACCCATCACAGTAGCAGGTTGATCCTGGACTTCTTCAATGTCAATGTTGTAGGCATGTCCACGACCATGTGCAGCAGACCCGGTATTATAGTTGCGGGTCTGGTTGTTGCCACGACCATTGCCACGGCCAATACGGGGAAAGGCTAACTGATTCTTATTCTGGCGGCAGTCTTTAGCCTGGTGTCCTGGTTTGCGGCACTTGAAGCATAGACCATCTTCAGGACGAAGAGGAGCATTGTTTTGAATAGCTTGAGTTTTTGGCTGCCTCGGCGGTGGAGGAATCAGACGTGGTGCAGCATAGTTGTTCTTTGACGCAGAGGTATTGGAACGGAATGCATTGTTGGGGATCCAAACTCGACGCTTCGATGCTGAGCCCGAAGATGAGCCAGTATCATGATAGCGCTTCTGCGATTCCTTGTATTCCATCTGAGCGGTCTCAACAAGAATAGCCTTGTTCGTCAGAGTTGAAAAGTCATTGATGTCTTGAGCAGCTAGTGCAAGCTTGAGGTCGGGGTGTAGTCCATTACGGAACTTCTCTTGTCTGCGAGCATCTGTGGCGATGTCTTCTTCGGCATAGCGGGAGAGGTCTAGAAATTCCCGCTGATAAGCTTCAACGGTCTTAGTGCCCTGAGTGAGGTTACGGAACTGGGTCTTCATGCGTTCCATAATTGCTTGAGGGATATAATGTGTACGGAAAGCAGCCTGGAACTCATACCAGGTAATGACTGTTCCAACAGGCAGAGTACGCTTGTGTGTCCCACCATTGAGCAGCGGGGCCCTTTAAGAAAAAGGCCGCGAAGTTGACGTAGTTGGCAGGGGCGACATTAGCTGACTCCATCTCGTGAGTGATGTCGCGGAGCCAGTCATCGGCATCCAGGGGCTTGTCAGAGTTGCGAAATTGCGTTGGGTTGAGTCGCGTAAACTCTGTCAAAGTTATTGAAGCTGGGTTCTGGTTCTGGTTGTTCTGATGCGGAAACTGAGCCATGATTCCAACCATGAACTGACGGTTAAGCTCAAACTGTTGCATCATAGCCGCCATATAGTCTGGCAGTGGTGGGCGTTCAGGGGCACGACCACGACCACGACCACCTGGTCTAACCATCCTGCTAAGTATCAACAGGGGGTAGTTTAGTAAAAGCAATTGCGAGCGTTTAGTGACAAACATGATGTAACTCGACCACAAATTAAGTAGTGTAACAGATACATAACATCAGTCGATTAAGACATACAGATCCATACACAGTCGGTTAAAATCGGGCAGCATAACGACGCAAATTGAAAACTAGAGACACACTAGGCGGCACGCAGGCACGCGGTAAGGAAGTACACAACGTGACATAGCAAAGGCTACATCAGCGTCGGAGAAAACCACTGAAACGGGGTAACTGCAAGTGCTGACGACGAATATTCGTCGCGGAAGGATCCTGTGCTCCATGTGCACTCTGATGCAGAATCCGGTCTCGAACTGCAAGAAGAGGTCCACGTGCAGGCGTGAGACCTCCCACAGTAGGCCAATCAATACCTGGCGGCATCTTGGTCCTGCGTGGGTAAAGAATATCTCCGGATGTATCCCTGCATGAACAGCTGGTAGCAACTGTGTCATAGCCTCGTAGTAGCGTGCTCGAGTGGCGAACAACTCGACGGCAAGAGCCCGAACAGTGCGATCCAGAGCCTGAGTGCACTGAATCAGAACCTGCGGGTCGTAGCGTCGAGATTCCTACGGGGCACAGATAGCTGTGTAGTATCCAGTAGCATCTCCAGCAGGTGCATACGGAATGTACCGAAACACAGTATCATCCAAGTTAGCATTGTGCTCCCCTCGGAGACGTACGACAGCAGAGTAGGCGGCATCATGGACTGCCATCTCAATCGTCACGCCTAATCCGTGAAAAAGGTGTAGCTCGGTGTCTGAGTTGTTCTGCTGATCATAAATCCGAACTTCAGCATAGTACTGTTCCTGGTTGAACTCGCGGTAAACCTCATAAACCAAGTACTCAGGATACCAATGGTAGCCAAGTCTGGTCAAGAGAGCGATCAGGACAGCTGGAAACCCAGGGGTATTACGAGCCCAAGTGCGAAGCACAAGCTGTGTCGTAGGACGCGGTGCAAACAAACGGTCCATCTGAAACAGAGGAAATTCAGATTTGTCAAATGACAATGAGAAGTTTAACAATACTCGGAGAGAAAGGTTAAACAAAACAATGGAAAGGAAAATGATTATCAGACTAAGCAGATCAGTGACAGGGAAATCGCACAGATATCCAGCTCTCCGGGTAGACGGGATTTACGAGATCCTAAGTGTCGGCGTTAGTAAAATTTATTTAACCCGAGTAGGAGAGAGATCAGAGTACCAGAGTATAGATGAGGAATAAAAGATCCTAATACCACCCAGTTGGCGACGTGGGCCCGTAAGCCACACAGCCAAGTTAGTAAATTAGTTTTTTCGATGTCTAGACTCAACTGCGGCCAAGGAATTTGAAGGGGGCTTCCTACAGGCAGTCGGCTCTGATACCAACTTGTGGCGCCCCCGACTCAATCGTACACTAATCATACACGCAAACGTGTACGATCAAGCACAGGGACTCACGGGAAGATATCACAACACAACTCTAACACAATTTAAATGAAGGTCCACAATATTACAGACCAGGGATCCGAAGATCCGAATACATAAGTCAGTCATACAAATATAATCTGAGTACAGACATAGTTAGACAAGTTTTGCCTTAAGAAGGCTAGAACAAACAGCAACACTAGATCGAAAGGCGTTGGCCTCCTGCCTGGGAGCCTCCGATCCTACTCCTGGTCATCTGGCTCGATCCAGTAGTAAGTACCCTCTGGAACCTCCTGGTAGTAGGCTCCGGTGGTGGCATCTGACTCCTGGACTCCATCGTCTGTTTGTATCATCAATGTGGGGTATATGGGGAAAAGAGAAAGTAAAGCAACCGTGAGTACTCATCCGAAGTACTCAGCAAGCAAGGATCTATACTACATATGCAACATTATCAATGGAGAAAGGCTGTATATGTGGACTGGGCTGCAGATATGCCAGAATAGGGAGAAGGCCTAGTCCTATCGAAGACTAGCATCTTCAAACATCTTCACAAGGCCATCATCTTGCAGCAGCAGAAGAGAGTAGAATAGCATTTTATTTAACAAACATGTTGTAGTACAGCTTAAAGATCCTTCCTCGACTCCCAAGCGAGAAAGCGATCCCGAAGCTACAATTGAGTAACAAGTATCCAGTTTAAGTAGTAGATCGGGATACACAAACTGAGCGTCCTTTACCGTAGGACCGGCTATCGATAGAAAATTCATCCCTGCAGGGGTGCACTACTGTTACCCAACACGCTCGATCAACTCTGGCCGGACACACTTGCTGGGTAATGCCCGTCCTCGGAAGATCAACACAAAGCTGCGCTCTACCTAGGCTCGGCAGAGAGGTCAGCACGCCGGACTAACCTATGCACCCAGAGGTCTCGGGCCATCGCCCTGGGCACCCTGCGCGTTGCGAGACTGGCCGGGGTGCAGGCGCGACACTGAACTCGTCAGTGAAGTATCCAGCCCAATCCCGATAATCAGCCCGCACGGTGAATCGTGACGTCAGACGAGCTTTCGGAGAAACGTACTTCGCAGAGGGTCCCATAACCATTATCCCGCGTGGTGGTAGTGCGTATAGGGCACGTCGACCCACTCAGATCACACACCCAAATCCAATAGGCTCAACTAGTATCAAGCGGAGACAATCAGAGTCTCTGATGCTCCGCCACAATGTCACACTCGAGTGCCCTTCCGGCACACCCGTAATCATAGATCCCTAGCGGGTACCCACCAGGGTGGACCCGCTTGTAACAAAGGTCAAGTAATCGTGTGGTCATAACATCAAGGGAGAAACCCAAGGAATCACCCTCGGCGGATTCCACTCTACGAAATCATCAGGGCGAACGTATGAGGTATCACCCTCGAGGTTCACACTGAGGGTTGCACGACAGAGTCGTGTCGGAAGTGGAGAAGGAGGAATCACCCTCGATGACCACGACCGAACAGCTACACTGCAGAGTATTCATCAGGAGTGCGTTACGAGGTATCACCCTCGGCACTCGATAGTTACTACGCAGAGTCGTACAACTAAGGGGGGTGTGAAGTGAGGTGTCGGTCTCTGGTCGACGATCACATTGATCGAGTCGTCGATGATCAAGCAGGGGCATCAAGGATAAGGTGGTGGGGTCACTGATGGTTCATCACCAACCTATACTAAACAGTTTATCATAGGCAGGTAAGGTAGCAATGAACAGGTTACAATAGCAGGCTATGCATCAGAATAGGAGCATACATTAACAGTAGCAAAATCTAATGCAAGCAGGAGAATAGAATGGGCGATATCTGGAATGCTCAAGGGGGGGGGGGCTTGCCTGGTTGCTCTGACAAGAGGGGAAGGTCGTCAACGGGCTGCTCGTCGGTAGAGTAGTCGTATCCTGGTGCAGCGCCGTCGGTCTCAGCGTCTATCGAGAGAGAGAAGGAGGGGGAGAGAAACAATAAATTCACGGCGATAATGCAAACAACATGTATGACATGCCTAAATGATATGCCGGGGTGTTCTACTGCCTAACTAAATGATTTAGTTAATTTAGGAATTTATTTGGATTTATTTAATTAAAGTTGGGCACTATTCATTTACTGAAATCGGTCTAAAAGTTCAATGTTCTTATAGCTGCGGGCGTCTGACGGGAATACGGAGGGCGTATTCAGATTCGTATCGTCGTTCTGAGCAAGTTTCATGTATAAAATATTTTCATCGGAGTTACGGATTATTTAATATGATTTTCTAAAGTTTTTATTAATTTTTGGAATTTAATTAATTATTTAATTCAACATTATCCGAAACAGTGCTGATGATGACATCAGCATGAGATCATGCTGATGTCAGCGGTTAATTAAGTTAATTACTAATTACTGTTTAATTAACACTAATTAGTTAATTAGATTAACCTAATCAGGATTAATTAACTAATTAATTAACTAATTAATTAATTAATTACTTTAATTTTTTTTATTTTTATTTCTTATTTTTAAAACATTTTTGGGGGTGGGCCCCCTTTGTCATAGGCCCTGGGGGGTGGGGGCCGGCCGCCAGTGGCCCTGGGCCATAGCGGGCGCAGGGCGTAGGCGAGCGCAAGCGGGGCCGGAGGCGGGGCGGCGGCCGGAGGCGGGCGGTGCGGCGCGGTGGCCGGAGCGGCAGCGGCCGGCGGCGCGCGGTGCAGGGCGCGCGGAGGCGAGGCAGGGGCCGGAGCGGGCGTGGGCGAGGCGCTGGCGACGGGGCTCGGCCGATGCGCGGCGCGGCAACAGCAGCAGGGGCGAGCGGGAGGAAAGGCAGGCGCGCGCGCGCGGGTGCGGGGCTGCGCAAGCCGGCGGAAGGAGTGGCCGGGGCGCGGAGCGCGAGCAGTGGGCGGAGCACGGCGACGGGCGCGGAGCGGGGCGAGCGCAGCCGGCGGCAGAGGCGTTGCGAGGCGCGCGTGAGCGAGGGGAGAGGGGGGGCGACGGGGCCGGAGCTCACCGCGAGCAGTAGGGCACGGGGCAGTGGGCTCGAGCTCGAGGGGGACGGCGACGGGGTCCGGCGAGGCGTGGCGGAGAGGCGACGGCGTCGGAGGAGGCAGACCGGCGAGGTGGCACGGGCTCCGGGCTGCGGCGCGGTCCAGCGGCGTCGAGGGCGAGCGCGCGGTCGGCGCGTCGAGCGAGGGCGAGGTGAGCGCGCGGCTCGATCCCGATCCAGGAGGGGATCGGGAGGGGTGGGAGCGAGGGGGGGGGAGTGTCGGTGGGGTGGGGGGGGGGGGTTAGGGTTTGGGGGTCTCCAGGGGAGGCCAAGTAGGCACGGGTGGGCCGAGCTGGGCCGCGCTGGGGCTGGGCCCGTTGGCCGGGGGGGGGGGGTTGCTCTCTTTTCTTTTTCTTTTCCTTTTTGGCTTTTATCTTTTTCTTTATTCTCTTTTCTCAGTTTAGTAAATAGTCAGGCCTCCTAATGGTTTTTGTAAAACATAACAACTGCTCCAATAAATACTAGGTATTACCTAGCACTACCAAAAATTAGTTTGGAGTCAATAGGAGCTCCCACAAATTTTATAATAATTAATATGCATTAATCCTAGCTGTTTTAATTATGTTAGTGCCACCTAATTATTTTATTATTTGTTAGTTTCAATTTTAGAATGGTCTCTGCAATATTTGTTATTTACTGAACATTTTAGTTTTTATATTGGATAACTTTTATATTTCACTTCCATTTAAATTTGAATTTGAGTTGGGAGTTGAAATGCAAGATGATGCTAATGATGATTATGCACTGTTAATCTCGCTGACATGTCATTATCAAAAGTGATTACTATTGCTAATCACCGGGGGTGTTACAGCTAAGAAGAAGTTTTCCCCTTTATCTTTGAAGGGAAAAGCATTGACATGGTGTATCTTATGCGATGATATTGGATCTAGGAACTGGAATCGATTGAAACTGGAATTTCACCAAAAAACTTATCCTATGCATCTAGTTCATCGTGATCGAAATTATATATATAATGTTTGGCCTCGTGAAGGAGAAAGTATCGCTCTAGCTTGGGGGAGGCTTAAGTCAATGTTATATTCATGCCCCAATCATGAGCTCTCTAGAGAAATTATTATTCCGAATTTTTATGCTCGGCTTTCTCATGATGATCGATCCATGCTCGATACTTCTTGTACTGGTTCTTTTAAGAAGAAGACTATTGAATTCAGGTTGGATCTTTTAGAAAGAATTAAACGAAATTCTGAAGATTGGGAACTCGACGAAGGTAAAGAGTTAGGTATTAAGATTGAATTTGATTGTGTTAAATCTTTTATGAATACCGATGCTTTTCACAAGTATAGCACTAAATATGGACTTGACTCTGAGATAGTAGCCTCTTTTTGTGAATCTTTTGCTACTCATGTTGATCTCCCTAAGGAGAAGTGGTTTAAATATCATCCCCCTATTAAAGAAGAAATTAAATAACCAGTCATAGTTAAAGATGAAACTATTATTTACAATGTTGATCCTGTTGTGCCTACTGCTTATATTGAAAAACCACCTTTCCCTATTAGGATGAAGGAACATGCTAAGGTCTCAATTGTGGTTCGCAAAAGTAATATTAGAGCACCTAAACCAGCTGAACAAATTAAAGTAGAACCTAGTGTTGCTATGGTTAAAGATCTCCTGGCAGAAAATATTGATGGGCATGTTATTTACTTCTGTGATGATGCTGCTAGAATTGCCAAACCAGATGAAAAAGATAAACATAGACCTGTTGTTGGCATGCCTGTTGTCTCAGTTAAAATAGGAGATCATTGTTATCATGGTTTATGTGACTTAGGTGCTAGCGTGAGTGCTATTCCTTTTACCGTATACTAAGAAATTATGAATGACATAGCACCCGCTGAAATAGAAGACATAGATGTTACTATTAAACTTGCTAATAGAGACACCATCACACCACTTGGGATTGTTAGAGATGTTGAAGTCTTGTGTGGGAAAATAAAATTCCCTACTAATTTTCTAGTTCTTGGTTCCCCACAAGATGATTTTTGTCCCATTATCTTTGGTAGACCTTTCTTGAACACCATGAATGCTAAAATAGATTGTGAAAAACAAACTGTCGGTGTTAGCTTTGGTAATGAGTCTCATAAGTTTAATTTCTCCAAGTTTAGTAGACAACCACATAAGAAAGAATTACCTAGTAAGGATGAAATAATTGGTCTTGCTTCTATTGCCGTACCCCATACTGATCCACTAGAACAATATTTGCTAGACCATGCAAATGATATGCATATGCATGAAAGAAATGAAATAGATAAAAATTTCTTTGAACAACGACCTCTGCTCAAACACAATTTGCCTATTGAAACTCTAGGAGGTCCTCCTCCACCTAAAGGTGATCCTATGTTTGAATTGAAACAATTGCCTGGCACTTTGAAATATGTTTATCTTGATGAGAAACAGATATATCCTATTATTATTAGTGCTAACCTTTCAGAACATGAAGAAGAAAGTTTATTGAGAATTTGGAAGAAGCACCGTGCTGCCATTGGATATACTCTTGATGATCTTAAGGGCATTAGTCCCACTCTCTGTCAGCACAAGATTAATATGGAACCTGATGCTAAACCCGTTGTTGATCATCAATGACGTTTGAATCCTAAGATGAAAGAAGTGGTAAGAACTGACATATTAAAGCTTCTGGAAGCAGGTATAATCTATCCATTAGCTGATAGTAGATGGGTAAGTCCCGTTCATTGTGTCCCTAAGAAGGGAGGTATTACTGTTGTTCCTAATGATAAAAATGAACTTATTCCACAAAGAATTGTTACTGGCTATAGAATGGTAATTGATTTTAGAAAATTAAATAAAGCAACTAGAAAAGATCATTACCCTTTGTCTTTTATTGATCAAATATTGGAAAGATTATCTAAGCACACACACTTTTGTTTTCTGGATGGATATTCTGGTTTTTCTCAAATACCTGTTTCACAACCTGATCAAGAGAAAACCACCTTTACTTGCCCTTTTGGAACTTATGCTTATAGATGTATGTCTTTTCGTTTATGAAATGCACCTGCTACCTTTCAAAGATGTATGGCTGCTATATTCTCTGATTTTTGTAAAAAGATTGTTGAGGTTTTCATGGATGATTTTTATGTTTATGGAACTTCTTTTGATGATTGCTTCACCAACCTTGATCGAGTTTTGAAGAGATGTGAGCAAACCAATCTTGTCTTGAATTGGGAGAAGTGCCACTTTATGGTTAATGAAGGTATTGTCTTGGGTCATAAAATTTCTGAACAAGGTATTGATGTGGATAAAGCTAAAGTTGATGCAATTCAGCAAATGCCATGTCCTAAAGATATTAAAGGTATTCGTAGTTTCCTTGGTCATGCTGGTTTCTATATGAGGTTTATTAAATACTTCTCTAAAATTTATAGGCCTCATTCAATTCTTTTACAAAAGTATGTTCCATTTGTTTTCGATGATACCTGTGTAGAAGCCTTTGAAACACTTAAGAAAGCCTTAACTTCTGCACCTATTGTTCAAGCACCTGATTGGAACTTGCCTTTTGAAATCATGTGTGATGCTAGTGATTATGTGATATGTCTCCAACATATCTATAATTTTTGCTTGTTCCATGCTGTTATATTCATTCTTGGATGTTTTACAATCATTTTATAGCAACTTTATATCATTTTTTGGGACTAACCTATTAACATAGTGCCCAGTGCCAGTTCCTGTTTTCCCTTGTTTTTTTACTTCGCAGAAAATCAATACCAAACGGAGTCCAAACGCAACGAAACTTTTTGGAGATTTTTATGGACCAGAAGGAACAACTTGGGCCAAAGAAGTACCAGAGGGGTGCCTCGAGGGGGGCACAACCCACCTGGGCGCGCCTGGGAGCCCAGGCGCGCCCTGGTGGGTTGTGCCCACCTCGATGGCCTCCCGCACCGCCTCTTTGCTCTATAAATACCCCAAAAATCCAAAAACCCTAGGGGAGTCGACGAAACACAATTCCAGCCGCCGCAAGTTCTAGAAACACCAGATCCAATCTAGACACCATCACAGAGGGGTTCATCGTCCTCATTGGTGCCTCTCCGATGATGCATGAGTAGTTCATTGTAGACCTTCGGGTCCGCAGTTAGTAGATAGATGGCTTCCTCTCTCTCTCTCTTTTGATTCTCAATACAATGGTCTCTTGGAAATCTATTTGATGTAACTCTTTTTGCGGTGTGTTTGTTGGGATCCGATGAACCTTGAGTTTATGATCAGATCTATTTTATCCATGAAAGGTGTTTGAGTCTTCTTTTGATCTCTTATATGCATGATTACTTATAGCCTCGTATTTCTTCTTCGAATCTTTGGTTTAGTTAGGCCAACTAGATCGATTTTTCTTGCCATGGGAAGAGGTGCTTCGTGATGGCTTTGATCTTACGGTGCTCAATCCCAGTGACAGAAGGGGACATGACACGTATGTATCGTTGCTCTTAAGGATAACAAGATGGGGTCTATTCTACATGAATAGATCTTGTCTACATCATGTCATCGTTCTTATTGCATTACTCCGTTTCTCCATGAACTTAATACACTAGATGCATGCTGGATAGCAGTCTATGTGTGGAGTAATAGTAGTAGATGCAGGCAGGAGCCGGTCTACTAATCTTGGACGTGATGCCTATATAATGATCATTGCCTGGATATCATCATAATTATTTGAAGTTCTACCAATTGCCCAACAGTAATTTGTTTACCCACCGTATGCTATTTTTCTCGAGAGAAGCCACTAGTGAAATCTACGGCCCCTGGGTCTATTGTTTATCATATTTGCCTTCGAGATGTATTTTTATTCACTTTTATTTTCAGATATATTATTCCAAAAACCCAAAAATACCCTGCTGTACTTTTTTGCTATTTATTTTATTTCGCGTTTTATCGAGATCTATTTATCCAATCTATCATATTTTTTATCCCGTCAACGTGCGAATTTCTGGCATCGTTACCTGTAGAGGGATCTACAACCCGTCCTAATCGTCGGGTGTCAAGTATTTGTTATTTGTGTGCAGGTACCGTTTACATAGTGTTGCTTGGTTCTCCTACTGGATTGATACCTTGGTTTCATAACTGAGGGAAATACCTACCGTAGCTGTGCTGCATCATCCCTTCCTCTTTGGGGAAATACCGACGTAGTTCAAGCCGCATCAAAAGGAATTTCTGGCGCCGTTGCCGGGGAGACATCATCAACATCTATCAGGTTCCTAATCACAAATCTCATCTCCTTACAATTTACATTATTTGCAATTTGCCTCTCATTTTTATCTCCCCCACTTCACAAAAATTTGCCGTTTTATTCGCCCTCTTTTTCTTTCGTCGTTTTCTCGTCAGATCTGTTTTTGTGTGCAATCTTGTTTGCGTCGTCACGATGACTCAAGAGAACACCAAGTTGTGTGATTTTTTTCAATACCAATAATAATAATTTTATTAGCACTCCGATTGCTCCTCCCGCCACTTGTGCGGAATCTTGTGATGTTAATGCCGGTTTGTTGAATCTTGTTATGAAAGATCAGTTTTCCGGTACTCCTAATGAGGATGTCGTGTCCCATCTAAACACATTCATAGAATTATGCGATATGCAAAAGAAAAAAAGCTGTGTACAATGATATTGTGAAGTTGAAATTATTTTCGTTTTCTTTGCGAGATCGTGCAAAAATTTGGTTTTCTTCTTTGCCTCTCAATAGTATCGATTCTTGGGATAAATGCAAAGATGCTTTCATTACTAAGTATTTTCCGCCCGCGAAAATTATTTCCCTTAGAACTCAAATCATGAATTTTAAGTAACTTGAGCATGAACATGTTGCACAATCTTGGGAAAGACTGAAATTGATGCTAAGAAATTGTCCTACACATGGTTTCAATCTTTGGATGATCATACAATTTTTTTATGCTGGATTGAATTTTGTTTCTAGAAATCTTTTAGATTCCGCCATGGGTGGTACTTTTATGGAAATTACTTTGGGTGAAGCTACTAAATTGGTAGACAATGTTATGGCAAATTATTCACAATGGCATACCGAAAGAGCACCTAATTCGGTTGAAGAAATTAGTACGTTGAGTGAAAAAGTTGATGCTCTTATGAAGTTGGTTTCTAGTAAAAATGCACCTATTGATCTTAATGATGTGCCTTTGTCTACTTTTATTGAGCAAAATAGTGATTCCGTAGAGGTAAATTTTGTCTCGCGAAACAATTTCAATAACAATGCTTATAGAGGTAATTTTAGTCCTAGGCCTTTTCCTGGAAATTCCCCTAATAATTATTGTAATTCCTTGGTAATCCTTCTTATAATAATAATAGAAACACCTCTGATCTTGAGAATAATATTAAAGAATTTATCAATGCTCAAAACATTTTCAATACTACGATAGAAGAAAAGTTGAATAAGATTGATGATATGTCTAGAAGCATTGATAGAATTTCTCACGATGTAGAAAATCTCAAGTTGAAAATTTTGTACCTAAGGTTGAGGAATCAATTAAAGCTTTATATGTTTCTATGGATGAAAGTAAGAAAAGAACCGCTATGCTTAGAGCTAAAAGGGAATTTTTAGAAAAAGCGTTTTCTAGTTATTGCTTTCACAAAAATGATGAAGATTGATGATAAAGGGACAGAAGAAGAGTCAACTTTAGCTAGAAGGCGTCCCGATAATTTGGAGGGTGAAAATCTTGTTGAGAAAATTGATAAAAGTGGGTTTGGAGAGGTCAAAACTCTAACTAGTGATATGCCCACTCTTTTGGATTACAAAGACTTTAATTATGATAGTTGCTCTTTGATTGATTGTATTTGTTTGTTGCAATCCATGATAAATTCACCCCATGCCTATGAACAAAATAAAGCTTTTACTAAACATATTGTTGATGCTATGATGAAAGCTTTGGAAGAAAAGTTGGAATTAGAGATCTCAATTCCTAGAAAATTACATGATGAATGGGAACCTACTATCAAAGTCAAGATTAAAAATTATGAGTGTTTTTCTTTATGTGACTTGGGTGCTAGTGTTTCCACAATTCCGTAGTCTTTATGTGATGTTCTTGGTGTTACCAATATTGAAGAGTGTTCTTTAAACTTGCACTAGGCAGATTCTACTATTAAAATGCCAATGGGAAGAATTAATGATGTTATTATTCTTACAAATAGGAATTATGTGCCCATAGATTTTATTGTTCTTGATATTGATTGCAATCCGTCTTGTCCAATTATACTTGGTAGATCATTTTTACGTACTATTGGTGTCGTGATTGATATGAAAGAGGGCAATATTAAATTTAAATTTCCACTAAGGAAGGGTATGGACCACTTCCCTAGAACAAGTATTAAGCCTCCATATGAATCAATCATGAGGGCATCCTATGGATCTAGAAAGAAAGATGACAATACTTAGATCTTTGCATTATGCCTAGCTAGGGGCATAAAACTATAGCGCTTGTTGGGAGGCAACCCAATGAAAAAAAATCTATTTTTGCCTTTTTCTTTCTGTTCTTGAGTGTTTGAACAATTATGCCTCTGTTATGATTGTGTTTTTTATGTTTTAATTAGTGTTTGTGCCAAGTAAAGCCTTTGGGATAGCTTTGGTGATAGTTGATTTGAACTTGTTGGAAAACAGAAACTTTTGCGCCCAGTAAAAAAAATTATATAATCACAGAAGCGACGATTTTTTTTAATTTTTACACAACATTGATATACAAATTGCCTCTGTTTTCCTAATTTTTCAGAATTTTTCGAGTTAGAGAAGGATGAGAACAATTCGCATCTTTACATACTATTCTGTTTTTGATAGATTCTGTTTTCTTTGCATTGTGTGCTTATTTTGATGAATCTATGGTTTGTATCAGGGGGTATAAGCCATGGTAAAGTTAGAATACAGTAGATATAATGCAATAACAAAATTTGAATGGGTTTTCTATAGTACTTAAAGTAAAGATTGGTTTTCTTATACTAACGGATCTCACAAAGGTTTTGTTGAGTTTTGTGTGATTGAAGTTTTCAAGTTTTGCGTGAGATCACGATGGATGAAGGAATGAGTAAGAAGAGCCTAAGCTTGGGGATGCCCCATGGCACCCCAAGCCATTATCCAAATAGAAACAAGCAACAAAGCTTGGGGATGCCCCCGAGTGGCATCCCCTCTTTCTTCTAACAACCATCGGCATTTTACTTGGAGCTATATTTTTATTCGTCACATATCATGAGTTTTGCTTGGAGCGTCCTGTAGTATATGAGTCTTTGCATGTTTTGCTTTTTAGTTTGTGTCATCTATCCTTGATGGACACACCTATTTGAGAGAGCCAAAATTATACTATGATTTGTTAGAATTGCTCTATGTGCTTCACTTAAATTTTTTGAGCTATGGAATTGCTCTAGTGCTTCACTTATATCTTTTTGAGCACGGTGTACTTTAATATTTTTGAAGAAATGCTCTCATGCTTCACTTATATTTATTTGAGAGTTAGTAATTTTGAAGAAATTCTCTCATTCTTCACTTATATTATTTTGAGAGAAGAAAATTTTATGCTCATGTTCTTCACTTAGATTTGTTGGAGCTATCAAAAGCAACATATGAAACTAGTCCCAAAGTGATAGATATTCAAGAGGGATATAATAAAAACTTTCATGAAGATCATTGGACAAAATAAACTTGATTCTTTGTAATAGTTTTGCGATATGATGATATAATATGCGAGTCATGTTGATGAGTAATTATGCTTTAATAAAAATATTGGTTTTAAGGTTTGTGATTCCCTATGCAAGCACGAAAGTCAATAGTTATGCAATGAAATTACATCCTACTTGTGGTGCATTATTCGGTGTGAGTTATGCTCAATGCTCGCTTATGAGATTTTTTGTTTCTTGGTTGGATGCTTCTCACTCTTTTGCTAGCCTTCACTTGTACTAAGTATGATTACTATTTGTGCATCCAAAATCTTTAAACCCAGTTTTGCCATATGAGTCCACTATACCTACCTATATGCGGTATTTCCGTGCCGTTCTAAGCAAATTTGTATGTGCCATCTCTAATTTTCAAAACAAATTTCCCTTTTGTGTGCTCGTACCGCTCATGAAACGGTAGGGGGTGGCTGATATTTTCCATGCTAGATGTGTTATTCTCAAGATGAGTGTTTAGGGTGGCTGATATTTTTCCATGCTAGATGTGTTATTCTCAAGATGAGTGTTTATTCACTTGTCATTGCACGAGAGTACGACAAAGATATTAGGGATGCCCAGTCCCGAAATGAAAAATGAATTTACTTTATGTTGTCAAATAATAAATTCCTTGGAAAGTGTTGGTATGGACGGCACCCGTGGATACGGCTAGCCGTGGAATGTGAAAGTATGGTCAAAAAAGGAATAAACTTTATTTTCTGTTTGGGAATCGCCTATGATATATCTAGCATGGAAAGTATTGGGAACTACTCGATCATTTTCGTTGACAGGAAAAGCATGCCACCCAAAATGTTTTATCTCTATCTTTTTCCGCTTTGAGCTCTGGAACCTCTACAAATCCCTACTTCCCTCTGCGAAGGGCCTTTCTATTTACTTTATGCAATTTTTATTTTTATTTGAGTCTCCATCTTCTCTTATAAAGCACCAACTAAGGGGCAGTATGATCATACTTGAGCATTGGGTATCGCTAGTATGCGAGTGTGTTTCATGAATGGATCAATGATTGAGCATAATGGGCTAGGGATAACTTGCTTTAGTGTTGATATTTTCAAAGACTTGGTTGCTTGTTGATATGCTTGAGTATTGCAATCTTCATGTCAAAACTAGACTATTGCTTTGAATCATATACAAGTCCAAATGTCCATGCTACAAAAGAAAAGAATATGTGATGAACATGTTAGGCAGCATTCCACATCAAAAATTCTGTTTTTATCATTTACCTACTCGAGGACGAGTAGGAATTAAGTTGGGGATCCTGATACGTCTCCAATGTATCTATAATTTTTGCTTGTTCCATGCTGTTATATTATCATTCTTGGATGTTTTACAATCATTTTATAGCAACTTTATATCATTTTTTGGGACTAACTTTTTGACATAGTTCCCAGTGCCAGTTCCTGTTTTCCCTTGTTTTTTTACTTTGCAGAAAATCAATACCAAACGGAGTACAAATGCAGCGAAACTTTTTGGAGATTTTTATGGACCAGAAGGAACAACTTGGGCCAAAGAAGTACCAGAGGGGTGCCTCGAGGGGGGCACAACCCACCTGGGCGTGCATGGGGGCACAGGCGCGCCCTGGTGGGTAGTGCACACCTCGATGGCCTCCCGCACCGCCTCTTTGCTCTATAAATACCCCGAAAATCCAAAAACCCTAGGGGAGTCGACGAAACACAATTCCAGCCGCCGCAAGTTCCAGAAACACCAGATCAAATCTAGACACCATCACAGAGGGGTTCATTGTCCTCATTGGTGCCTCTCCGATGATGCGTGAGTAGTTCATTGTAGACCTTTGGGTCCGTATTTAGTAGATAGATGGCTTCCTCTCTCTCTCTCTTTCGATTCTCAATACAATGGTCTCTTGGAAATCTATTTGATGTAACTCTTTTTGCGGTGTGTTTGTTGGGATCCGATGAATTTTGAGTTTATGATCAGATCTATTTTATCCATGAAAGGTGTTTGAGTCTTCTTTTGATCTCTTATATGCGTGATTACTTATAGCCTCATATTTCTTCTTCGAATCTTTGGTTTAGTTAGGCCAACTAGATCGATTTTTCTTGCCATGGGAAGAGGTGCTTTGTGATGGGTTCGATTTTACGGCGCTAGATCCCAGTGACAGAAGGGGAACTGACACGTATGTATCGTTGCTATTAAGGATAACAAGATGGGGTCTATTTCTACATAAATAGATCTTGTCTACATCATGTCATCGTTCTTATTGCATTACTCCGTTTCTCCATGAACTTAATACACTAGATGCATG
Organism: Thinopyrum elongatum; assembly: GCA_011799875.1. Classification (NCBI taxonomy): domain Eukaryota; kingdom Viridiplantae; phylum Streptophyta; class Magnoliopsida; order Poales; family Poaceae; genus Thinopyrum; species Thinopyrum elongatum. The sequence continues at coordinate 466,762,160 of CM022301.1, read as the reverse complement.
CTGGATAGCGGTCGATGTGTGGAGTAATAGTAGTAGATGCAGGCAGGAGTCGGTCTACAAATCTTGGACGTGATGCCTATATAATGATCATTGCCTGGATATCGTCATAATTATTTGAAGTTCTATCAATTGCCCAACAGTAATTTGTTTACCCACGTATGCTATTTTTCTCGAGAGAAGCCACTAGTGGAATCTACAGCCCCCGGGTCTATTCTTTATCATATTTGCCTTCGAGATCTATTTTTATTAGCTTTTATTTTTAGATCTATTATTCCAAAAACCCAAAAATACCTTGCTACACTTTTTTGCTATTTATTTTATTTCGTGTTTTATCGAGATCTATTTATCCAATCTATCATAATTTTTATCCCGTCAACGTGCGAATTTCTGGCACCGTTACCCGTAGAGGGATTGACAACCCCTCCTAATCGTCGGGTTGCAAGTATTTGTTATTTGTGTGCAGGTACCGTTTACATAGTGTTGCTTGGTTCTCCTACTGGATTGATACCTTGGTTTCATAACAGAGGGAAATACCTACCGTAGCTGTGCTGCATCATCCCTTCCTCTTTGGAGAAATACCGACGTAGTTCAAGCCGCATCAGTATGTTGTTGGTGATGTTCTAGGACAAAGAGTTGATAATAAATTAAATGTTATCCATTATTCTAGCAAAACTCTGGACAGTGCCCAAAGAAATTATGCTACTACAGAAAAGGAATTTATAGCAGTTGTGTTTGCTTGTGACAAATTCAGATCTTACATTGTTGATTCCAAAGTAATTGTTCACACTGGTCATGCTGCTATTAAATATCTTAGGGAAAAGAAAGATGCTAAACCTAGACTCATTAGGTGGGTTCTTTTGCTACAAGAATTTGATTTACATATTACTGATAGAAAAGGAGCTGAGAACGCCGTAGCTGATAACTTGTCTAGGTTAGAGAATATTCTTGATGACCCACTACCTATTGATGATAGCTTTCCTGATGAACAACTAGCTGCAATAAATGTTTCTCATAACACTCCTTGGTATGCTAACTATGTTAATTATATTGTTGCTAAATACATACCACCTAGTTTCACATACCAACAAAAGAAAAAATTCTTCTATGATTTAAGACATTACTTTTGGGATGACCCACATCTTTATAAAGAAGGAGTAGATGGTATTATTAGACGTTGTGTACACGAGCATGAACTAGAACAAATCCTATGGAAATGTCACTCCGAAGCTTATGCAGCGCATCATGCGGGAGATAGAACTGCTCATGACGTATTGCAATCTGGTTTTTATTGGCCTACTCTCTTCAAGGATGCCCGTAAGTTTGTTTTATCTTGTGATGAATGTCAAAGAATTGGTAATATTGGTAAGCGTCAAGAAATGCCTATGAATTATTCACTTGCTGTTGAACCATTTGATGTTTGGGGTTTTGATTATATGGGACCTTTTCCTTCCTCTAATGGGTATACACATATTTTGGTTACTATTGATTATGTTACTAAGTGGGTAGAAGCTATTCCAACTAGTAGTGTTGATCATAACACTTCCATTAAAATGCTTAAAGAAGTTATTTTCCCGAGGTTTGGAGTCCCTAGATATTTAATGACTGGTGGTGGTTCACACTTTATTCCTGGTGCTTTCCGTAAAATGCTTGCTAAATATGATGTTAACCATAGAATTGCATCACCCTATCATCCTCAATCTAGTGGTCAAGTTGAACTTAGAAATAGAGAAATAAAATTAATATTACAAAAAAACTATTAATAGGTCCCGAAAGAATTGCTCTAAGAAATTGGATGACGCACTTTGGGCCTACAGAACAGCATATAAATATCCTATGGGTATGTCTCCTTACAAAATGGTTTATGGAAAAGCTTGTCATTTGCCTCTAGAGTTAGAACATAAAGCTTATTGGGCAATTAAAGAACTCAACTATGATTTCAAACTTGCCGGTGAAAAGAGGTTATTTGATATTAGCTCATTAGATGAATGGAGAACCCAAGCTTATGAAAATGGCATGACAAAAGAATCCAAAAGCGGGAATTCAAAGTTGGAGAATATGTTCTTTTGTACAACTCTCATTTTAGATTCTTTGCAGGAAAACTTTTCTCTAAATGGGAAGGACCATATATTATCGAGGAGGTTTATCGCTCTGGAGCTATTAAGATTAATAATGCCGAAAGTACTAACCCGAAGGTGGTCCATGGGCAAAGAATTAAACACTATATCTCATGTACGCCTATTAATGTTGAAAGCAATATTATTCAAACCATGACACCGGAGGAACACATAAAAGAAACCTTCCGGAACACTCCAGAATACTAAAAAAGAGGAGGTACGCCTATTAATGTTGAAAGCAATATTATTCAAACCATGACACCGGAGGAACACATAAAAGAAACCTTCCGGAACACTCCAGAATACAGTAAGTAAACGGACTCCGAAAAATCCGCAAAAATATTTTCTGTCAGTTTTGCAATATTACAAAAATTAGGAAAATAAGAAACAACCAGGAAGGCAACGGAGGAGGGCACAAGACACCAGGGCGCGCCTGGCTTACCTGGCGCGCCCAGGTGGGTTGTGCCCTCCTCGGGAACCTTCCCGACTCCGTTTTCCTCTCGTTTGCTTGTTTCCCAAGATAAAAAATCTTTATATACTCCCCGAACGTATTGACCACCGTATCATGAAGAAATCTTCTGTTCTTCTTTCTTGCTGTTTTCTGTCACATCTAGATAAACATGGCCATTTCGAGCTCCTCCAAGGACAAGTTCTTCGAGAACGTCATCAACCCGTATTTGCGGGAGGTGATGCAGCACCCTCAAGCCATTGAGATGCGTGAGGGGGTGCTCCATATCCGGGACGTCCAGGGGCCCAAGAGGATGGGAACCGTGGAGGCTAGGCTCGAAGCTATGGAGCAAGAGGTTTTCAAGTGCAAGGGGATGGTGGAGCGTGGACTCAATGCCAATCACCTCATGATTGCAGATTTCACCCGTGATCTCAAGGTGGATGGCCGGTCCATGAAGGACATCGTCTTCACCCTCAACGAGAAAATCAATTTTCTGCAAAGCCAAATTTATGATCTCCAAAATCAAGTCTTTGAATATGAGGCGAGATTTAAAGGTATGAGTTTAGCTGCCAGTTGCAGGACTCGTGAGACTCGCGCTTCTTCTTATGATGGTGAGCCGCTGCCATGGAAGCTGGAGGATAAGCCCGCTACTACTTCACCACCACCATCATCATCTTCCCCACCAAAAGAGACTTGAGTTCATGGTATGGGCACTCCCCTTGGCTTGTGCCAAGCTTGGGGGAGGTGCCCCGGTATCGTATCACCACCACTATCATTGTCTTTATCTATTTTAGTTTGATCTTTAGTTATCCTATGATTTAGTTGAATAAAAGTTTAGTTCGATAATTTCTTTTCGAGTGCCTGCTTTGTGATCTGTCTATCTATGTAATCATGTGCGAGATATATAATAAAGAGTAGTTTGAGTTTTGTTTCTTTACTCTTTTGTTCCAATAAAAAGAAAGGAAAATAAATGAAAAATATCATATGCTAATATTATGGTAAGTAATGACATCACATAAGGAAAAGTATAAGTGGTAAAATTTATTGGAGATTGATAAACATAGCATTGGTCAATGATGCAATTCATGAAAGAATTAATAAGGGAAGAGAATATTCACATGCAAATACACTATCTTGGACATCTTTTATGATTGTGAGCCCCCATTAAATATTATGTGTCAAAATTGTTGACATTGGACAAGGAAGACAACATAATGATTTATGTTTGTTCATATTCACATAGAAGTTATATTGTCATAGATGCTTCAACATGTGGTGCTTGCTCAATATCTTTGCTAGCCAAAAATTCCGCACTAAGTAGAGATACTACTTGTGCATCCAAAAAACCCTTAAACCCAAAATCCTATTTTGAGAGTCCACCATACCTACCTATGGATTGTGTAATATCCTTCAAGTAAGTTGTCATCGGTGCAATAAGGCAATAAAAATTGCTTCTAAATGTGTTGGATCATTTAGTGTAAGAGAAAATTGAGCGTTGTACGAACTTGTGATGGCAAAGTAATAAAAGAGAAGGACTGCATAATAAATGTTGCTATCATAAGGGGCAATATAACGTGATGTTCTTTTGCATTAAGGGATTTGGCATACAAACAAAAAGCGCATGGCAACCTCTGCTTCCCTCTGCGAAGGGCCTATCTTTTACTTTTATGCATTTACTTTTATGTAAGAGTCAAAGTATTCTTCCCTATTCCTTTTTATTTTCTCTTTTTGCAAGCATCATGTGGTAGGAAAGATCTAGGCACATGTATCCAATTGGATATGAGTGGGCATGAGTTATTATTGTTGACATCACCCTTGAGGTGAATACGTTTGGAGGCGAAACTATAAGCCCCTATCTTTCTATGTGTCCGGTTGAAACTTTTTGTTCATGCACTACAAAAAAAGACACATCCGTGACATTATGGGCCGAACGAATTTTTTTTCTGTCATGCTTATGACACTTCTATGACGATAATTGTGACAAAAGCACGTATCATCATAGATGTGGTGGGCTCCTACTTCTATGACAAAAAATCATGACAGAAAATGGGCTTTTCGTCCTGGGCGGGCCGGAGACGCAGCTGCATGATATACTTTGGGCCGTCCATGATGGAAAAAATTGTGGTAGAAGCGAGGGCGAGGAAAATATCGGGGATTTCCCGGTTACAGTGGGTCGTCGGGGCCGAGCGATGCATGGAGGTTTGCGCATTTCTCTCGTGTACGCGCGTGTGTGCGAGGCGTTGGCTAATTGAACCCGAGCGATCGCACATTACTGAACCCGAGCGATCGATCCCTTGGCTGGTAACTAAACCCGAGCGATTCATTCGCTGCTGACTGAACCCGATCGAGTGATTCCTTCGCTGCTGCTGCTAACTGAGCCGAGCGATCGACACTACTGCTGCTTACTGAAGCCGATCGAGACCCCGTGAGAGACGTAGCCAGCCGGTGTTGGTTGCCTCTTGATGAACAGTGGCCGTTGCTACCGTGCGCGCGGTACATAGAACGAGTCGAGACGTGGTGAGTCGAGCCGGTTGGTTGGCTGTGGATGAACAGTTCCCGATGGGGGGTTGGATGAACAAGACCCCGTGGTAGTAGGCCGTTACCGCTGGATGAACAGGACCCCCGAGGAGGCCGCCGCCCCCCAGCCGGTTGGGGGTGGATGAACAGGACTCCGTGGAGGCTCTACGAACAGCAGCCGGTGGAGGCTGGATGAACAGTAGCCCGTGGAGGCTGGAGGAGGTCGACGGTGGATGAACAGTAGCCGTGGAGGCTGGAGCAAGGCAGTAAACGGTGGATGAACAGGACCCTGTTTCAACCGTAGGCGCTCCAACACAAGTCCGTTTCCTCTGTTTCAAGGTACGCCACACCCCTCCCGATCAACAGGACCCCGTTTCGACTGTAGGCACTCGAACACAAGTCCGTTTCCTCCGTTTTGCAGTACGCCAGACCCTTCTCGATGAACAGGACCCTGTTTCGACCGTACGTGGTCGAACAGAAGGCCCGTTTCCTCCGTTCTGCGGTACGCCAGACCTCGTTTCGGCTGTTCCGTCCAAGCCGGTTGGCTCCCGATGAACAGGACGTATTCCGTTGCCTCCTGTTGAACACGACGCTGTTTCCTCCATTGCGACCCGGCCGGTTGGCTGCCGATGAACAGGATGACATCGCTGTACGCATTCGAGACCCCGCCCGTATGTACGTACGTAGCCGTATTTATTTTCTTGCAGCGTGGCTGTCCGTACGTGTACATGATATAGACGGGACTGCATGATATGCTACGTCTGCGCCTCTACTACGACACGTGCCGCTCCTTACTCGGCCATAGTTCATCGCTGCAGAGAGACCGATCGACCAGTATGTACGTACACGTTCGCGACAATGCTACGTACGCTTCGACTGGGTGGGTCCCAGCTGTCAGGGAGGATAAGGACGCACTTCCTTGCGTGCGAAGATGTAGCTGGTGGGTCCCAGCTGTCAGGGGGGAAACGTTTTTTTTGCAAAATACAGAGTCCCTTCCGGATGGGTCCCTGCTGTCTGGTGGAGGAATAATTATTTTACGCGTAATAGGAGGCACTTCCTTGCTGTAGCCGTGGACCCAACTGTCAGCTTCTCCACGTACAGTCCTCTTTCGATTGAAGTCGTTCCTTGACCACATTGACCACGCTGCGCCGAGAGCACCAAGGCGGTGGATGACGGCGAGGCCTAGGAAGAGGATGACACGGAGCCAGGGAAGACGCGGCAGTGGATGCCCACACGGAGAGGAGTACGAGGGTTGACTGGTTCGGCTGCGATGTGAGGCTGCCGTCGCCGCAGAATAACAGGGGTTGTGGGTGAGTAGAGGGATGGCCTGGCCAGAGGTCAGAGTAGGAGGGGGCGGTGAGGCATGCGCGGCAGCACAGCCGGCCACGGGAGGTAGGAGCAGGCGGCACGGCCGCGATGGTTTGGGCGGCTGGAGCAAGAAGACCAGAGGTTGAAGAAGCATGACGGCCGTTGGATGGACATCGTATGGTCACCGCAGCTAGAATCGTTTATACTGTCTAAGTTGACAAAGCCCTGCGTCCGCGTCAACTTAGTAGGCCCACAAGTCAGCCTTCAAATATGGTGGGTCCCACCTAGCAACTGGGGTATTCATTTTTTTGCGCGTAAAAAGGAGGCACTTCCTTGCGTTCGAAAATATAGCTGGTGGGTCCGAGCTGTCAGCGGGGGGAATGTTTTTTTTGCAAAATACAAAGGCCCTTCCGGTGGGTCCCCGCTGTCAGGTGGAGGAATCATTATTTTGCGCGTAATAAGGAGGCACTTCTTTGCTGCAGCCGTGGACCCAGCTGTCAGCCTCTCCACGTACAGTCCTCTTCCGATGGAAGTCTTTCCTTGACCACGTTGACCACGCTGCGTTGAGAGCACCAAGGCGGGGATGATGGCGAGGCCTAGGAAGGGAATGACGAGGAGTCGGGGAAGACTCGGTAGTTGTTTCCCACGCGGAGGGGAGTACGAGGGTTTACTGCTTCAGCTGCAGTGTGAGGCTGTCGTCGCCGGACAGGAGGTCTAGGTGAGTAGAGGGATGGCTAGGCCAGTGATGGGAGTACGGTGGGGCGGTGACGCCTGCGCGGCAGCACAGCCAGCCATGGAAGGAGCGAGCAGGCAGTCCCGCCGGCGCTTGTTTGAGCGGCTGGAGCAGGAAGAGCAGAGATTGAAGAAGCGCGACGGCCGTTGGATGGACATCCAATAGTCACTGCTCTCGTGTGTTGGCTAAGTTGACACGGCGTTGCGTGTGCGTCAACCTTTTTTTTAGGAAAGCGTACGCGCCAACCTATAGTAGGCGCACAAGTCAGCCTCAAATGTGTGAAAAACAACATACAGCCCATCTGCCATTATTTCTAATAATTTACAGCCCATTTTCTAATTCTTAAGGATTTTTTGGAGCTCATATTCTTTTTGTTAGCATTACAGCCCATATTGTGGCCACGGTTAAAAAATTATACGAAATTTTGCTTATTTCGGTGCGGTCCCAACTGTTTTTAATCCCAAAATTTTGAGTCACATTCAAACTAATTTGAAAATAAATTTATATCAATATAAAATCCAAATAATTGTCCACGCATAAAAATCAATGGAATTTAAAATTTTGAAATGAAAAAAAAAGAAATTTGAAACTAATTGCCGGTTTGATGTGTTTTAAAAATGTACATCCCATTTCTCATTACGGATAGCCCATTTTCTGGGCAAGCCGAATGAAACTCTCCTCGTCTTAAAAGATTTGCAGCCCAGCAGGGCTGACAATGCAAGTAGGCCTCGGTTGGGTATTCTACAAAAGAACAAAAAAATTGGGCTATCCACTTTCAGAAAGAAAAAAAAAACTACTGGGCTGGTCTTGTGTTAAACATAAAATAAAAGGCTGGCTAGACAGGCCAGAGTGCCCCGCACAGCCCAGTTGACACCCTCTTCCATCTCAAAAACAAAAAGAACTGGGCGAGCTGCTGGGTCCCTGGTGTCAGCCGCTCGTTGTGCAATTCTCTCATCTGTTGACTACGTTGACAATGGCATGGGACCCAGATGTCAGAAATCCATTAGGAGAAATATTTTTTTTGGCTTGAAATAAGGAGGCACTTGCTTGCGTACTGCCATGACCCTGGTGGGTCTAGGGATGGCAATGGGTACCCATTACCCATGTACCCTGCGGGTAAAAACCCTATTAGGGCAAGGGTATGGAACAAAAATTTACCCATGGGTATATAAATGGGGAAACCTCAAACCCATCGGGTAGAGCGGGTATGGGTATGGGATCATATAACCCATACCCGCATACCCATGTACCCTGATAAAATCTAACAAGTACGGACAAATTATCTCTACCCTTTGTCTTGAGTTTGTGAACTTTAAATGTATGACTATGTGCTACTATTTTATGACTATGTGTTGATGTTTTGGTGTGTACAAGAAAATGTTGATGTTTATAGAACGTGTTGATGTTTATGATATGTTGTTGTTTATAAGTAAGTATTCATGTTATTATGTGTTGTCCTTTATAAATTATGATTATATGTTGCTCAAATTGATGTTATCAAACATGGGTGTTTTTACCCGCGGGTACCCATTTACCCTGTCGGGTGACGGGTATGGGACAAAGTTGTACCCACTGGCGGGTATGGGTACGGGTGGTGGGTAAGCTTAAATGGGACGGGTAAGGGTATGGGGTGGCTCCACCCGTACCCAAACCCTGCGGGTGCCATCCCTAGGTGGGTCCCTGCTGTCATCCTCTCCACGTACAATCATATCCTGATTGTGTACACGTCAACCTAGTTGGCCCACAAGTCAGCCTCTAAACTCGTGGCAGACAAATACAGCCCATTTAAAAAAAATAACTGCCCATTCCATACGTTCAAACGGAAAGTTCAACATTCAGAGCAAAGTAACAGGTCTGATCCAGATATAGAGTACTGAACTTCCACGTTGACAACCATCATAGCCAGGTTAACTATCTACTCCCACTAATACTCTAGTAGTGTACAAGTACTAACTTACTCTTAGCTAACTAGACAATGCCAGCAGCCATGTGCAGTACACGCTAAACGCCGGCACCGAGATCCTCCTCCTCGCCTCGGACTTGCCAGAGGTGCGATAGGGCGCGTTGCTCGCGTCGTTGGCCCTTTCCATGCTGGCGTGGTCCACCAAAGCTTCGGCTTCTAAGCGGGAAACCCACTTGACGAGCTGGTAGTAAAATTCGGCGTCGCGAACACGTGCGTGCCCGACAACCTCCAGGGCTATTTGCCGGGCGCCAGCCTCCACGTAGTCGGCCCAGTTGCGGGCGCTCTCCTCGCGACTCAGAGCTTCGGTGCGCTGCTGCTCCATGCCGCTGGCGGCGCAAATCGGCGATACACTGCTCCTCCGCCGGGCGGTCGCGCTCCAACAAGTCCTCATACTCCGCATTGCCATCTAAAGACCGATAGAATGCCTTCTCCCTCCGTCTGCCTTCTGGTGAAAAACCGAACACTACTTCCGCTGGTAACCGCCTCCGGCGTCGCCTATTGCGGACGGGCGGGGGCATGACAGACGTGGCGAGAGCGAGGGCAAGTGGCGAGCGATGTCGGGCCGGGGGAGCTTATGAGGATAGGGCGAGTTGGGTGATGGTGCCACCGGAGAACACCGGTCACCAGTAATTATAGGCGGAAGGTAGGTGAACCAGCGTGTCACAGGAAACGCGATGGTCATCGCGGTCATCGGAATTCAATGCATAAGCAGGCATGGCTTAGCGCACCAGCTTGCCGTGGAAAACTAGAAAAACTGAAATTATGACTGTGCCATCCCGTCCCGTCCCGTCAGTGGTGCGCCCCGTCCGTGCTGGTTCGCACGTCGGCATGACGGTCAAACGAGTGCGCTCGATTCATCCAGATGAGGTACGTGCGTGATCCACTGGTTAATCGCGTATGATCGAGTCGGTCGGATAGTGTACTTGTAGGATCACAATAGCTGATGAACGTTCACTGGGAGATAAGGCATTTGCGAACGTTTTTACTGGCAGTTTCTTCAGATTCGCATGGCATTTTCTTCAGAACAGCATGTCAGTTTCTTCAGAGGTAGGCATTTTTATTCAAAAAACTGCCACCTTCGGATCTTGCATCGCAACTAAAACTGCCAGGATCTAGCTAGTGATCGATCAGTAACTTGTAAACACTGAGCGAACAGAAATAAGGAACCGCTAGTAACTTGTAAACACTGAGCACACAGAAATAAGAATAATGCTGTGCATAGTAGTAAGAGCCGATCCGTTTGAAATGTTCACACGAGACTCACAGGCCTAGCATTGTAATATGTTCACATTAGTAGCCCAAATTCACAACCAACTAGTATGATTCCCATACATAAGATCAACATGTTAATGCATCTCAATGATTTACAAATCATATACAAATATGTAGCTCCAAAAGCAAAAACCAGAAAAAACATCTGTTCTTGCTACTAACATGGATGCTTCTCTGGGCCAACATTCAATACAGAGTGAAAGACAAATTTGTTTGTGAAGTCTACAATTCCTCTTGCAAAATTAAGTGGTTTCACCAACAGCTGGAACCATGAGAATGAACCACACATGATGGAGGAACATCCATTGCAATATGATTTGGTCTTCTCTCGATCACATGGCGAGACTATTTTCGGAATACAAGCTTTAACTTAGGCAAAATGATGCCCATTGTATAATCAGACCAAAGCAATGAAGCACCTAGTGTTGGCCAATAAATAGTACAGTACTACTTTTGTGCAGTCCATGAAGTGACTATCCAATCTTTCTGTGTCTATTTTCAAATGGCACTGCATGCATTGACTATACTATTCTCTTGTGCAGTTCCACCAAAATTGAGGTCACTTTGTTTGTTTGCCAAATAGCAATGGACAGACATCTGTCTGCACAAATATCAAGCAGCTAGTAAACATATACCGCACCTTGTATTTTCGGTTTAAACATGTCTCTTCTAGTCGTTTCCCCTTACCATCTGTCATGTTTTGCACTGGACAATTTGATATTGTCATGTTTTGCCCTGGACAATTTCGTACTGAATTGATTTGCTGGTACAGAGCAGAAATATAGTGCCTATTCTTCATCAGACCAAGGATATCCATGTTCGCAGTGATGGAAGAGGTGAAATCGATACAAAAGAAATTGAGCATCCTATCATTGAATCATGTCCTGCACCTCCAATATAGGTCCACCGTGCCAATAAATTCACATGAAAACCACTAATATTACTATCTAATGACAGTACAAAAAGAGTAGTAAGATAGTAGCAAACCATGTACCTTCATAATGAACAGCTCATAGTGCCACCAATTGGATATACCGGTTTGGAAGAAAACATGCTCATAATGTTGAACCATTTGAACTTTTTGTGCAGTTCCACTAAAATCGAGCATCCATGTTTGCACAGATATTGAAAGTGTGATTACTATAAAAGTGGCAGTAGTTGAAGCATAGACTCACAAATATAAGCATTCCAATTTCTTAATGGGAAAAGGTAGCAAGACTGTTTCTAACCACCTTTCTGAGAGGACGGCCTTGTGGTCAGTGCGTGACCTCGCTCGCCGATGATGAGTGCGTCAATGCTGCACGTCCTTTTCTTCCCCGGCGGATCTGTGACCACAGGTGAGGAGGGAGAGAAAGGGGCACCGCCGTCTTTTAAGATCTGGAGAGAGGGTGATAGTGTGAGAAGCAAGTGGGCAGCCCTTAGCAAGCAAGCGCTGAAGCTCCGGCCTATATATCTTTTTTGACACAAGTACTAGAGGTGGAGTAGTGGTAGAGTAGTTTATATTTTCTCTGCATATAGTACCAGTTAGTCGTGCTTCAAAACTAAACAACACACCAATAAAAAAATAAAGTCGAGAAATAATGCGGCACCTCGGGCCAACGCGGCCAGATCGCATTTTGCACGAGAAATGACACACCATGTTTCGTTGACATGTGGTCCCGTTCCAACATGTCAGTGAGACGATGGCGAGTCCTTTTGTACAATTTCCGAACGGACGTCTATGTAGGCCGGGGTGCCTCTTCCTGTACTGTGGCAACCGTCCACCACCTCTTCACCTTTCCCTCTTGATTTGGAACTACTGTCGCATGCTCTTCCTCCCTCCATTTGCCTTCACCCTTCCTTCTGCCATTGTTCGATCATCTTCTCCATGGAGGGAACAGGCCAGAAACGACCCCGTTATTCTTGCCCCGATCTGAAAGATGACGTGGTGGAGGAACTCATTGATCGATGCGACATCATCACCTCGGCTAGCATGGTAGGTTCGTTCAAGACCATTCTCGACTCAACAAATAACATCATTACAAAAAACCCAAGGGTTCAGGAGCGGTTTGACCTCCCCTATCTTCTTCGCCATGACCCTGCTCGCTGGCGCGGGGATGACGGAAGCATCGCCTTGTGCAAGTTGATGCCGCTTGACAATGATAAGTGTGATGTTAAGATGTCATCGCTTAAGGGTAAGGCCTGGGCAGGCGCAAATGGAGATTGGGTTGTTTATATTGGGTACAACTGCGAGTGGGAACTTGTGAATGTGTACACTCGTCACCGGGTTCCACTTCCAAAAATCTCAGAGTGCCCTGAGGTTGAGCACACAGATGATCTACGTAGGTTCAAATACGATCATGGTGACTGTCGTCTACAGTAGATAGCAATTTGTTGAGTTCCCAACGGCTCTTGGGATTGCACGAACTATCATGTTGTTGCTATCTTCGACAAGCTTGTTGCCGTCCTTACTTCCCTGCCTCGATGGATATTGCTCAAAAATCAATTTCTGTACACGGATGAGTACTGTGATGCAATTCAATACGACAGTCTTGTGTTTGCTGCCACCACTCGGGGCACTGTTTTTGCATGGAATCCTTATTGTTTTGGTACGTTTGTCTTCCACCGTAATTAGAATTGTTTCATCCACGTGCATGAGAGTTAGTATCCCCGTACTAATTAAGCTTCTTGTGTTTCTAAGGTCCTGTGAACATTCCACCACCTATACTTGAAAAAATTTATAACCAAGGGGGAGATGATGATGGTGATGGTCATGAGCATGAGGACGAGCAGGACCTACATACTCAGTGGCGCCTGGCAACTTATTCCGATGGATCACCTCTTCTTGTATGTATACAGGGCACTGCTGATGTTACTAAGGAAGCAGGTGTTGTCTCCCATGGTCGCACTCTCCAGACCTATTCCAACATCCGTTGCAGGGTATTCGGGATGGATACTAGTGTGCTAGCGCCAGCACCTTCTACCTGGTTCCGTATTGATAGTCTTGGAGAAAACTCGCTCTTCCTTGGACAAAACTATCCAATGATGGTGAAAGGCGATCCAGCTGCTGTTGACACAACGTTACTACCGTTTATGAGAAGCAATTGTATCTATACCTCGGACATTGCTATGGTTCCCTACCCTGGCTATCACAATATGCGTCCTGATATAGGCCGCTTCAGCCTCGATGATGAGTCCTGCGTTGGTCTCGATATTGACAATAGCTTCCCCTTCCCAGAGGCTTACTTGAGGTTCAAAGCAAGCATTTCCAGCGCCGAGGATTGGTTGAGCTGAAGTTCATTTCATTGCTTGTTATTTGTTGTGTGATAAAAACTTTAGTATTTACTAGAATGTTTTGTTGGAAATAATCTATAATCCAACATGTATCCTCGTTGCCGTTGTGTGTTGATGACTTATTGTACGTAATGAATGGTACATTTGCATATGCATGTCATAAACTCAATTTATGAATGGTTTTTGAGTCACTTCTTGGAGTGTGAGTACCGTAGTAGTATAGCCAGCATCTGGTTATATGAAGTTGCCACATCACATAGAGCCAACCTAATAGTGGAGTATGCTAGCGCAATAGTTAGTCCTAGTAGTAGTATACCATCAACTAGAGCTAGGTATCGCACGGAGGCCGAGAAATATGGTGATAGTGTGACTGCGTGAGGTGGGCTTGTACGTAGTATGATGTAGGCACAGGGCTTGCCGTGTTTCCTACTCCTCCGGTCTAAATGTGGAGAAGATTTGGTCGAGTTCTTCCTCCTTTTTCTGACACATGGGACATCCAGCATCCAGGTCGTGTCATGCAAGAAAATGGAGTGCTAGTTGAAGCCACGTGATGTGCATCTTGGGTTAAACTGTAAATAGAATCTTACTCTTGAGTAACTCCAAAAGCGGCCACCGAAGATCTTTATTGGATTTGTTTTTCATCACCAGCACGTCGAGGTGAAAGATGTGCAGGTTCAGTGGGTCGTCTTGCGTTTTCACTGACATGTGGGACCGCATATGAGCAAACAGACGATGGGCACACTCCGCGTGTCTGCTGGCTGGCTGAGAAGAGAGAGAGAGGAGGGCTGAGCACAGACTCCAGGAAATTTCATGACAATGTGAGTAGTACTAGTGGTGTACCGTACACCTGGAGAGATAATGTGTTCGCTCTACGTAACTAGCACCTCGATATAGTGGGGTGGCATGGGCCATAACTAGCATTCACATCTTGCTCTACGGCACACGCCACCCACACGAGTCCCATCTGACACCAATTTTCTTGGAGTCCATGCTACAGCTATCTCTTCTCCCTCCTGTTTTCTCTAACTCAGCAATCGCGCAGTGGGCGGGGTGGGGGTTTGCTGATAGTCGGTTTGCTCAACTGCGGTCCCACTTATAAGTGAAAATGCAACATAGCACGCATTCCCCCTTGAGCGGCATGCCGGACCAACCGTGTGGGGGTGCGACATGAATATGGCAGGCTTTTCCTTTTGAACTTGTAACTGGTAAAAGTTGGTTCTGCTCTATAGCGCGACCGATAGATAGAAATAACGATTTTCCCTAGTGTAATGAGAAGTTTGGTTCTGGCACAGTTCATGCATGGAGTACGTACGAAAATTATGAAGTTGATGCGAAAGGTAAGATAATTACTAGTACAATATACTACTACATGGAATTGACGGAAAGATAAAGATACATACGGATCCATCAACAACATCCTCACGTCCTAGCGCTCTGGGTCACCAACCGACGTGTGAGGAGCAGCGGCATTGGCGGCGAGCTCAACGTGCTTCTGAACAATGCCGTCCAAGGTTTCCCTGCAGTCCAAGATGGCCAGCGTCCTATCGTCCTCCTCTTGCACGTAGTATCCTTGTGGACGATTTGCACGTAGACATGGGTGATTATGTTGATGGTGTCTTGTTGCGCCAGGCGCTGTGCGGTGAGCGCGACCTCGAGGTGGACATTCTCCAGCGCGACGGCGGGCAGTCGCAGGGCCACCAGTGCGTCAAAGAGGTTGTCACCATAGAGGCCATAGAGGGTGGTGGGCATCGCAGAGCCTGGGCGCGTTGGCTGGAGGCGTACGTCAAGGTCGTTCGCAAGCTTCTTGACGACGGTGTACTTGTCGAGGAAGCCGACGAGGACCTCGTCAAACAAGGAGATGAAGCTGTCGTCCAAGAGGCCTCTCACTCTAGCGGCCTCAAGCACGACCTGGAGAAGTTCCTTGGGGCCAGGCCGCAGGCCGGCGTCGTGGACCATCTGGCACAGCCGGCTGATGCTCGTGCTCATCGCCTCCATGGGTCTAGCTTCTAGTCAACTGATCTTGCGATTGGAGTGATCACTCTTGCCCTTGGTTAGGGTGCGTAGGTGCGTAGGATTTCGTAGATTGGACTGGCGGGGAGCCTTTATATGAGAAGTGCAGACTACGTTGCATTCACGTGTATGTTGGCCATCTACTCCTCGGCCCTCCCTCCGTGCTGGTGCAGTATAGTCATCTCAACGAGACCAAGTTGGGGCAAAACGAGAGAACTTTAATGTTTACTGGTTTATTGGTCCCCTTGGCAGTTTGCTCCAAGTTTTGACCTTTGATTTAACTAATAAAATATTAATGCATGTAATAAAAAAATAATATCATTGGGAACTATGTTCAAATATGAATCCAATGATACTATTTTTGGTGACATGCATTATTATTATTTTAGTTAAATCTATGATCAAAATTTGGCACAAAATAATAAGGGGACCAATAAACCAGGACGGAGGTAGGAGTAGTATTTTGTAATTCATGTCATTGCATAAAGAGAATTGAGCACTGCATGTTGTGCTAAGTAGTCTCAAGTCATTAAATGCATACGCACCCGACGTCTCCTATTGGGTGATTTCTTTTTTCGTGGCAAAAAACAGGGAACGAGGTGGGTAGTTAATACACCGGGCCGAAAAGTTTTGGGATTATTTGGTTTTCGTAACATGACTAATGCACCAGTACGGAGGGAGTACAATAGTAGTCTTTGATTGCAATTTTTTGTTGGTAGCTTACCAAGCTGACCGCTTAGTGAGTACAATAGTAGTCTGACTAATGAGACTTCAGATTTGAGCCATCTACCGGAAGGGAGAGTGTATAATATCATCGGGAACTATGTTCAAAACCAAATAAAACAATACTCCATGTATTTATTTACAGAGGGAGTAGTATATTTTTTGTGACATGCATTACTAGATATTGCTAGTCAAATACTAAATCCAGATGGACGTGGTAGTACTACTAAATCCTGACGGTGGTGCTAGACTAGTAGTAGTACTACCAATGTAGTAGTACTGTACTATCCATTGGTCAAATTATTACGTGCTGCTCATCACAGTGAAGTGATAAGACCCTGCATCGGAGATGACACCTGAGTGTAGGCGCCGTGTTCGGCATACCAAAGTCAGCCTCACCGTGTGCAGTCACTATCATCATGGCTGTAGAGCTAGCCTGCTTACAACTAGCCATGTTCGACATAATTTCCCGTGTGTTGCCACGAGTATCTGTACTCTTTTCTTATACGAGTAAGATGCCCGTGCATTGCACGGAACACCAATATTGGGGGTGGACAGCGCCGGCAGCGGCCATCGCGCCAGATTGTTCCATGGTCTTCTAGATGTGGTGGGTAAGAGATAAGGCTGATTGTGAGAGACACGGAGTTGTTTGTAGATAGGGAACAAGTGCGGGCGTCTTTTTGCAAAACTGCAGCAGTTTGCTTTGTATGCGTCAGATCTAGATCCGACGACTATTGGTGAAAGATGGCAGGCACACCATCATCACCAACTCAGGACCTCTTTGATCATCAGGATTTTGAAAACGCAGGAATAGGAAATGTATAGGATTGGAATGTCATGGCCACTTGAATCCTATAGGATTAGCAAGGAGCATTTGATTTCACGGGAAAAACAAAGGAATTGTAAAAGGAGGTTAGAGTGGATGTTAGATTTCCTATGAAATGTAGTACAAAACATTCCATTGGAAAAATTCCTATAGGATTCAATCCTATGAATCAAAGGACAAAAGTACAAAAAATTTCAAAGGATTTCAATCCTCCAAAAATCCTATAGAATTCCCTTGAATCAAAGGAGCCCTTAGGTTTTTATAGGAGTAGTATAGAGAAATAGAGAAACTCTTATAAAAAACCGAGTTGGTGATGATGGTGTGCCTGCCATCCTGCAATATAGACCGTCCGATCTATATCTAATGGATAGAAAGCAAACTATGGCAATTTTGCAAAAAGATACCCGCACCCCTCTCCACATTTGCAGATAAGGCTTTCCCTTGTTCATGTTCGTCTCCCACAAGATAAACAACTCGTATAAATGCATTTTGATGTTTCATGCAACGCATGGGCCTCTTGCTAGTAATAATAAATATTGTACTCGAGTAATGGGTATATCTTTGCCGCACCTATGCACGCGAACATTTATCATAACATAGTACCTCGTGCTGGATAGTCATACTATTACAAATTTCAAACTGATATTACAAATGCTAGGAGTAATGTTGCACCTACGAAGAGGGAATTATTAGGAAGTTTATGTAATAACTTTTGTTACTTTAGGTGGATGCAGCATTATCGTACAAACTAAAATCCACCACCCTGACAAGTCACTAATGGGAAAATAAATTTTTGAGTCTCTGGCGACTTGATGTTTCAAAAACAAATTCAACTTCTGCGGAGACTTTGTCATTTAGGCTTAGACACTTGCGGTGATCAGCACGCCATTCATTGTTGCGCCAGAGAATGCCAAACCTCATTACTTTGAGCGCACTTGCCTCCAGAACAAAGAATTTGGCCAATTTAATCTCAGATGTGCTACCTCGGTAGTCGATCAAATCAATTTCTATAAGATGGAGAACAAGCCATTCGATGAGATTGTTATAGTGCAGCACATTTTTCACTGTCGGGTCTTTTTTTATCTACAAAAGAAGAGAACATATTAGAGCAGCTGGCAGTATAAGATTGCTGTGTCATCATGAGGTACCAATATCATTCGCTCATACGATAGGGTTGGCTATAGGGTTGGCTCTAAGGCTAGAGATATTTTTTTCACACACACACACTCTCTCTCTTTCTCTTTCCTCTCATTTACCCAGGAGCACGTGAAGAGCTTGGGCATTTGTTGCCTTCCACTATGTGTCTGATGCCATATTTCTCAAAAGTATGTCACATAATATGCATCGATGTCAAATCAAAATATTTTGGCACCGCTCTAGCAACATGAGAGAGGTGGCACCGCTGTGCACACAGACCCACATGTATAAACAAATCAATCAAACCAACTACACCAGCCACTCCCTCTCCCAAACAAGTGTTTTTTTATTGCCTCAGTCATCTCCCTCTCCCACGCAAGTGTTTTTTCATTGTGTGAGTTAATTTGGCACCGGAGCAAAGTAGGTGATCCAGATTCGGGCACCAGGTGAGCAATGGAGGGGCATCGATGCCAAATGCATCAGATGTGAATTTGGCACGTGTTTTGGCCTACATAGTGGAGGGCCGTTCTAGCCCACTTTTGTACTACCTCGTATTTAGTGTAAAATTTTGACCATAGATTTACCTAAGAAAATTCCAATGCATGTCACCAAAAATTATACCATTTGAAATTATGTTCAAATACGAATCCAACGACATAATTTTTAGTGACATGCATTAACATTTTGTCAGTTAAATCTATGGTCAAATTTTGATACTACAAAATACGAAGAATAAACCAGGACGGAGGTAGTACTTGCTCTTAGGCTAACCATAGAGTTACTAGTCTAAGTTACTTGCCACTATGACTAGCCTAGGCTACTAGTAGTACAACAAAAAAAATGATGCAGGTGATCACGTGAGAAAAAATACTAAAAACATTTCTTTCGGTGCGGTGCGTAGATGCAGTTTTGAACACTACACTTGTCATCGTAATTTGAGAAAATTACGAAAGAATTGAGCTACGTTGTGATTACCATTTATTAATAGGAAAGAAGTTTCACCTCGATGAGTAGCTTCTCCGTGCACGGAAAGCATGTAAGGAATCCAACAACTTGATCCAGATTGGGGCCGATAGATTTTATTGCCGAGATCTTCACTGTGCGCACAGACTGGGTCAAGCTTGTGGGAATCATTTTCTGGGTGACAATCGTAAATCCATCAAGAAGAAATTTAAAAATGTGAATTTCAAGAAGACGGAGAAGAAGATGAGTGTTGTACCTGAACGATTACGGATCCAATAAAGAGTTCGGAGAATTTGTCAGACGAGTACACCAACGCTGTCAATTTCGGCGCGTCAATGACCCTGATCTTTGTTGGACCTTCTAGATCAGATACAAGCAATCTCTCAAGGAAAGGCGCATTCTCAATGACCATAACATGGAACAGATGGAGTGATCTCTTCCCAATTTATGTCCTGTTGCGGGGCCAGCAAGATACATAAATCCATCGGAGATTCATCGAGGCGATGTGGAGGCTAATGAACCCGTGGATCTGCCGAAGACGAAGGTACTCGAGCGCAGTACAGCTGTGGAGCAGGTGCTCCATAGCCTTCTTCGAGATGCCAACGTCGAAGAGGTCGAGCTGCTTGAGTTGAGGGAGAAGAAGGACAGGCGCGGCATTAATCTGGGGAAAATAGCAGGAGCTGAAGCTGGCACGGTGCAGCGTTGGCGTGAGGCGGAGCGCAGACGGCGGCAGAGAGCAACATCGTCCAGCTTCAAACCTGAGCTCCTCGAGCTGATCTAGGGCAGGGGATAAGAACCACTTGTTGAACTTGGCTTGGACCTTGCAGTTGGTACTGAACATGCGGATGTCAAGGCGTCTGGCTGACCCAGGGTGCGATGAAAGGATCTTGGAGACTGCGGCCATACGTTTGCAATCCCCGTCGCAGAGGCAGCTGTCGACGGTGAGGTTGAGGGGGACGCGGTGCCAGAGGGGGCGCCACCACCAGGAGAGCAGGGTGGTCCGCACGGCAGATTTGGTGGGAAGGAGGCCGATGATGACGAGCAGCATCTCGTCGGGGAGGCTGCTGATGAAGTCCAGGCTCGCCGGATGCGGTTTTGGCTCGAGCCGCCTCCGCTTGTTGGCTGCCTCGCTGTCCATCTCAGCCGGTGGCAACGCCGGTGTACACGTGTGCTTGGTGTGTATTGTGTGCTGGGTGTGCGCGAGTGCGTCCTTGAGTGCACGCCGCCGCGCAGTGGTGAAGTGTGCGCGAGTGCGTCCTTCACGCGGAAGAAGTGTGCCCTCAACTTACTAGCGTGCGGGGTGCTACCGCGAGTGGTTTCAACTTTGTTTACTTCACCAATAATCCTACATCTACGTAAAATCTACTTAAACCTACGTAATCTTCCTAACTAATTTTCTTCCCCCCTTGATTTTCAACGGGGTGGGCCCTTCCATCCCCATCGAACGAATCCTTTGTTTCCATGTCCTCTTTTACGTAAAAACCATACGTTAGTTTATGTGGGTGTAGCATTACTGTTACTTCACCGCGTGTCAGATGGGCCTCTAGTTTACTTATTTTCACCCACTGCCACATGGGCCAACACATGAAGATAGAGAACACGAGCTGACAAGGCAGTGATACGTCTCCAACGTATCTATAATTTATGAAGTATTCATGCTGTTATATTATCATTCTTGGATGTTTTACAATCATTTTATAGCAACTTTATATCAATTTTTTGGGACTAACCTATTGACCCACTGCCCAGTGCCAATTGCTATTTTTGCTTGTTTTTTACATCGCAGGAAATCAATATCAAACGGAGTCCAAACACCGCGAAACTTTTTGTGGATTTTTTATGGACCAGAAGACATCCAGTGGGCTAGAGAATCACCTGGGGGGGTGCCCCGAGGGGAGCACAACCCACCAGAGTTCGCCTGGGGGCCCAGGCGCGCCCAGGTGGGTTGTGCCCACCTCGGTGGCCTCCCACACCCCCTCTTTGCCCTATAAATCACCAAATATTCCAGAACCCTGGGGGCAGCCGTAGATCAGAAGTTCCGCCGCCGCAAGGCCTCTGTATCCATGAGATCCAATCTAGACCCCGTTCCGGCACCCTGCCGGAGGGGGAGATCATCACCGGTGGCCATCTTCATCATCCCGGCGGCCACCATGATGAGGAGGGAGTAGTCCACCCTCGGGGCTGAGGGTTTGTACCAGTAGCTATGTGTTTAATCTCTCTCTCTCTCTCGTGTTCTTGAGATGCACAATCTTGATGTATCGCGGGCTTTGTTAATATAGTCGGATCATATGGTGTTTCCCCCTCTCTATCTTGTTGTGATGAATTGAGTTTTCCCTTTGAGATTTCGTTTTATCGGATTGAATACTTTTATGGATTTGAGAGCACTTGATATATGTCTTGCATACGAATACCTGTGGTGACAATGGGGTATTATATTGATTCACTTGATATATGTTTTGGCACTCAACTCGCGGATTCCCGAGGTGACATTGGGGTAATCTATGCATAGGGGTTGATGCACGTTCTTGTCTTTGTTTCTCCGGTATAAATCTTGGGGCATTCTTTGAGGTTCTTTGTGTTGGATTGAGCATTATGAATCTGAATTTGCTTTGGTGTTATTTTAGTACGAACTCTTGGATAGATCGATCGGAAAGAATAGCTTTGAGGTGGTTTCGTACCTTACAAACAATTTATTCTTATGTTCTCCGCTAGATAGGAACTTTGGAGTGATACTTCATCACACGTTGAGGGATGGTTATATGATCCAATTATATTAGCATTGTTGAGAGATTGCACTAGCGAAAGTACGGACCCTAGGCCTTGTTTTCAAGCATTGCAATATCATTTGTGCTCACTTTTGTCACTTGCTACCTTGCTGTTTTTATTTACTCAGATTATAAAAATACATTTCTACCATCCATATTATACTTTTATCACCATCTCTTCGTCAAACTAGTGCACCTATACAATTTGCCATTGTATTGGGTGTGTTGGGGACACAAGAGATTTCTTGTATTTGGTTGCAGGGTTGTTTGAGAGAGACCATCTTCATCCTACGCCTCCCACGGATTGATAAACCTTAGGTCATCCACTTGAGGGAAAATTGCTACTGTCCTACAAAACTCTGTTCTTGGAGGCCCAACACGAGTCTACAAGAGTAAAGTTGCGTAGTAGACATCTGGCAGCATGTGGACTGGTTGACCGGTCAACTAAACAATATACGGAGCTATACGTGTAACACCGCCAGTGGTTAGCCACAGTAATCCACCATTTGATAATGCTATGTCATCATGATTATCAGTGCGTAATCATTATTTGCATCATATTGCATTCAGCTCCTAACTCAAAATTCAAATTAAAATTTAAAGTGGAAAATAAAAGTTGTTCAAACCAGAAACTAAATTGTTCATTAGATAGCAAGTAAATCAGAGACAATTCTAAAATTGAAACCAACATCATTGGAAATGGGTAAGTGTCTCAAACATCCTCAAGCAGTGGCTAAAAGCAATATTTATTAACCTTTTGTTTAATCTAAATTAAATATGAAATGATAAATACCCCAAACTAATTTTTGGAGATAGGGTATAATGCACTGCTAATTATGAGCTAGGTCACTAATTTTGTAAAAGTCATTTTTGGCCTAACTATTGGCAAAACAGAAAGTAAGAATAAAAAAAAGAGCAAACAGAAAAGCTAAAACAAAATAAAAAGAAAAACAGAACCCCCCCCCATAGGGCCGTGGCCCAGCTGGCCGCCAGGCCGGCCCAGCACAGCCCACCGGCCTACCTAAGCCTCACCCAACTACGGAAACCCTAGCCCACCCCCACTACCCCGATCCCTCTCTCCCTCTGCCCCGATCCAGATCGGATCAGGCTGGAGGCCGGCGCCGCTGCGCCCGTCACCGTCGACCACCGCCCGATGCCACCTCGCCACCCGTCGCCACGCCGCCTCCTCGTCCTCCTCCCCACCGGCCGACCCCGAGCCTCGCCGCCCCATCTCCCCTGCAGCCGCTGGTGAGGCCGACGGCCTCCGCCTCCCCTCTGCCCCCTTCTTCTTCCCTGTGGTCGCCGCGCCCACCTCCAGCCTCTGCCGCGCACGCACGCGCTTGCCCGTGTCGCCCTCTGCTGCGTATCGCGCGCCCGTCCGCTCCCCGCGTCGCCGCTGACCTCGCCCATCCGCGCCCTGCGTTGCCGCTGACCTCACCCGTCCGCGCCCCGTGTCGCCGCTGACCTCGCCCGTCCGCGCCCCAAACTGCTCGCCGCGGCCACCGCCCCGCAGCCGTGCTCCCGCTTCGGCCGCCTCCTCGCCTCCGACCGCACCGCGCACTGCTCGCCGCCGCCTCCCGCATGCTCCTCCCGCCACAGCTCGCCGCACCTCGCACGTGCGCCCACGGCCACGCCCGCTCGCCCCACGGTGGCCGCGCCTGGCCACGGCAGCCTGCGCCCGCCCCGTGCCCGCCTCTGGCCACGGCCATGGCCGCATCGGGCCGCTGTGCCGCGTGCGAGCCCAGCCGCTGTGGCTCAGCTGTGCCACTGGCACATGGGTCCACGCCCCTTTTTTTAAATAAAAATAAATAAATAATAATAAAGTTAATTAGTTAATTAATTAAGTAATTAATTAGTGAATTAATTAACTTAATTAATCTGGTTTAATTAAACTAATAAAACTTAGTTAAACTAATCACCTAATTAGGACTAATCTGTTCTGTCTAATTAACCTATGACATCATGCTGATGTCAGCAAGCACTGTTTCGGATAATGTTGGATTTAATAATTTAAATAATTCCAGAATTTAGTTTAAACTTTAGAAAATCATATAAAATAATCTGTAACTCCGATGAAAATACTTTGTACATGAAAGTTGCTCAGAATTTCGAGACAAATCCGAAAGCGCGGTCCGTTCGTCCGTCACACGTCCCTAACAACCCGAACATGGAACCGTTCCCCTCCGGTCATCTGTGTGACAAATGTCCGGAACCGGGAAAACATTTTCGGATGGATTCCCCCTTCCTCGGTGACGTGCAACCATACGTTAGGACACACCCAGCACTGCATATTGTCATGTCGTACGTTCTGTTGCTCATGTTTGCTGTGTATTTATACTGTTTCCTCCTCCTCTTCTCTCTTGTTAGACCCCAACGCAGTTCTCGGTACCGACGCAGCTCAGGAGCCCGATGACACCATTGACGACTTGCCTTTGCCGCCGAGCAACCAGGCAAGCACCCCCCTTTTGAGCATACCGATATCGCCTATTCTTTCCCTCTCATGCTTGCATTAGAATTGTTGCTGCTACTGCTTTACCTATTCTGATACATAGCCTGTTTATTGTAACCTGCTATTGAAACCTTACCTGCTTATCCTAAACTGTCTAGTATAGGCTGGGTAGAGACCTATCAGTGACCCCACTAGTCCCGACTGCCCCGCTGGATTATCAGAAGACCCAATCAACAGGATTGAAGACCAGGCCCCGACACCGCACATCACCCCTCTTAGTTGTAACGACACTGCAGCGTTACTATCGAGTGCCGAGGGTGAAACCTCTTGTAGCACTTCTGATGTAAACTGTGTAGAGTAGCTATTTGGTCGTGGTCATCAAGGGTGATTCCTCCTTCTCCACTTCCGATACGACCCTATCGTGCAACACATCAAGTGTGAACCCATCGAGAGTGATTCCTCCTACGTTCACCTCGACAGTTACATCGAGTGGGTATCCATCGAGGGTGATACCTCGGATTCCCTTGATGTTATGGACACACGAATACTTGGGCTTTACACTGTTACTTGGAAAGGCGGGTCGACCCTGAGGGGTGCCCGCGTGTGATGTGAAGACGGGTTGACCTGGATGGTGCCCGAGTGAGAATACGAGGCGTGGCCGGGCATTCCTAGCCCTTGCCGCAAGTCCTCGAGACGGGGGCACGGGGTCACATCGATCGTGAGTCTCTGCTCGTTACCGCACCCCCAAGGTACTAACGATTTGGATATTTGATTCGAGTGGGCCTTTGGCCCGATAGCACTAACCATCACGTGGGAAAAGGTATGGGCACTCCGCATCGTGGCATCAGCTGAAAGTTCTGTCAGACGTCCAGTTCAGCATTGTGGCACGGTCGGATCGTGCCGACCATCTGAGGCGGTGCTGGTATCCACCCTGCCCACAATGACCCGGAGTGCACAGGGCGATGGCCCAAGACCCCTGAGCGCTTAGGTTGTAGACCGGCGAGGACCTCTCTGCTGAGCTCTAGGTAGGGTTGCGGTGTGTCGTTTGGCCGAGGTCGGGCAGGACCCAGAAAGTGTGTCTGGCCGGAGTTAAGCGAGCGTGGTGGGTAAGTTGGTGCACCCCTGCAGGGAAGAACTAATCTATTGTAAGTGCATCTAGTGCCCCTTAGTGATTTTGGTGTATTGAAGACTTATAGGTTAAGGGACTAATGCGTTTGTGAGTGTACACAGGTCTATAAGTCTATGAGGAGTTTGTTATTTACGATGATTGTCGACCCCTAAAAATGAATGTCTTCAACTGAAGACTTTGTTTTCTTGAAGACTTTGAAAGTGAAGAAATTGGTGTGACCCTGAAGACTTGATATTCATGCGAGGATTATGAAGCGTGAAGACTTTTGTTTTCGTAGTTTCATTTTCTTCTTCTTGAGTCATAGGAAACACCGTACTGTTAAAGGTGGTCGAGGTAAAACTAAGGAAAAGTTTCCAAGTGATGCTCAACTCAAAATCCTACACCTACCCAATCCTTTCGAGTGAAGCCATTGGAAATCTCATACAGTTCAGTCAAGTTCTTCAGTGACAGAGACGAAGTTCTTCTGTTCTCTGAGGAATTTGTTCTGACTGAGGAGTTAGGAATTCGGCAGTGCGGATCGCCTACAAGTGAGGAACATGATAGCCCTGATGAATTTGATACTCAAATATCCGACCGTTGCTGTGCTGCGCGCCAGCTGTCCGAATATGCTACCCACCTAACGGTCATATCATTGAAGGGCATTTATGTCTTATCATGTCGGGCTGCTCCCTAGGCTATAAATAGCTGCCCCCTTCAACCACTAGCTGGTTGGCTGCTCCGAGAAATAGATTGACACTTGTCATTTAGAGCATCCCATCCTCCGAGGACTTTGAGCGAAAATCATCAAGTGAGGAAAAACCCAAAAACCCAAACACCTACAAACCCAAAGTGATTGAGCATCACTAAAGAGATTGTTCCTGTGTGGAACCGACGCTTGTTACCTTTGAGGACTGTGCATCCTCCAGACGGTTAGGCGTCATGGTCTAGAGCATCCAAGAGGAAATTGTGGATTGCCGAGTGACCGAGTATGTGAAGGTTTGGAAGTCACCTGAAAACTTACCACGAGTGATTGGGCGAGGTTTGTGTGACCTTAGATCAAGGAGAATACGGTGAGGACTGTGTGTCCTCAGGTTTAAATACCTAGCCGCTCTAACCAGACGTACAACTATCACAGCAGTTGGAACTGGTCTACCAAATCATTGTCTTCACCGAGCTACTGGTTCTATTTCCTCAACCCCTTCATTTCCTCGCATACTTGCTATGTATTTGATCATTACTATTTGAAGACTTTGACTGAAGACTTTCTCAATTTCCTCAGTTCAATTTCTTCAGTCAGTTTGTCTTCAGCCTGCTTATCATGTGTTTACGCTACTTGTACTCTGTGCTTGTTTTCATTTCATCATGATGACTGTGCTACTGCTCTGTTATGTTTGCATCTGAGTACTTATTCCGCTGCTAAGTAGTTCGTCGCTTAGGAATTTCCTCACCTTGAAATTCCTCAGTGACGAATTTGTAAAAATCGCCTATTCACCCCCCCTCTAGTCGATAAAACGCACTTTCATCTATGCATAGCCGGATCCTCGGTAACGGACAGTCAGAGTTGTATCCCGATCGATACAACTAGAATTGGATACTATGGCTCTGGGATTGCTTCTCGCAGGGAGTCGAGAAGGGATCTCAGGACGAGGTTGATGAATGTATGGCTCTGGGATTGCTTTCTCGCTGGGAGTCGAGAAAGGATCTCTGGGTGAGGTTGATAACATTACTACTACTTTATACTGTGATGTTCTACTCTCTTCTATTGCTGCAAGACCGCTGAAGATGCTAGTCTTCGATAGGACTAGGCCTTCTCTCTATTCCGGCATTTCTGCAACCCAGTCCACATATACAGCCATTCTTTGATAATGTCGCATATGTAGTGTAGATCCTTGCTTGCTGAGTACTTTGGATGAGTACTCACGGTTGCTTTCCTTTCTTTTTCTCCCCCTATCAGTTTGACGTGACCAGATGACAGAGCCCCGGATACAGTTGCCCCCACCGTCGATTGCTACTACTACCTCGAGGGTGGATACTACTACGAGTTGACTGACGGCCAGGAGTAGGATCGGAGGGTCCCAAGCAGGAGGCCTGCGCCTTTCGATCGTAGTGCTTTCTTTTGCCCCGCCTTCTAAGGGCCTTTCTGTGTTTTCTTTTATATCTGTACTCAGATATCTGATGCTTCCGCTGACGCTTGTGTGCGAGCTTATGTATTCGAGCCCTCGAGGCCCCTGGCTTGTAATATAAAGCTTGTATGACTTTATTTATGTTTTAGAGTTGTGTTGTGATATCTTCCCGTGAGTCCTTAGGCTTGATCGTGTGCATTTGTGTGTATGATTAGTGCACGATTGAGCCCGGGGCGTCACAAGTTGGTATCAGAGCCGACTGACTGTAGGAACCCCCCTTTCCAACTCCTTGGCCGAAGTTGAGTGTAGTGGTCCAAAACTAATTTACTAACTTGGTCGTGTGGCTTACGGGCCCACATCGCCAATTGGGTGATATTAGGATCTTTTATTCCTCGTCTTTACTCTGGGACTCTGATCTCTTTCTATTCGGGTTAAAATTTTACTAACTCCAACATTAGGTTCTCGTGATCACATCCACCCGGTGTTCTGAAGTATCCCCCCTTGCTCCAAGATTGTGGGTCAGATTCTGCTTACAGGATCCTTTTATCGAGGGCACCCTGTGTTGTCACTTGCAGATTCCTCGCCACAGCAGTTTTCTCCGACGTGGATGTAGCCTTTGCTATGTCACGTTGTTGTAATCCTCACCGCGTGCCTGCGTGCCGCCTAGTTTGTCTAGCTGCGAGCGTTCCCGAGCGCGTACTATCCGTTTGAATCTAACTCTGTGTATGGATTGGTATGTCTTTAACGACTACTATCATATATCTAATGCCTTTCCTGTTCATTTCCCGTGTTACATCATGAATAACTCCATACACCTGCAGTTTTTCTTGCTAGACTGCCCCTGTTGAATTGGCAGGATGGCTGACGATCCTCCACCTCCACCTTATATTGCCGCAATGATGCAGCAGTTTGAACTGAACCGTCAGGTTATGACCGGGATATTGGCTCAGTTCCCAAACCAGAATGCTCATCAACAGCCTACACCAATA
This sequence comes from Thinopyrum elongatum, assembly GCA_011799875.1. NCBI lineage: Eukaryota > Viridiplantae > Streptophyta > Magnoliopsida > Poales > Poaceae > Thinopyrum > Thinopyrum elongatum. The sequence goes on along the minus strand of CM022301.1, from coordinate 466,733,439 downwards.
ACTCTGCCGGAATTCGTGCGCCTCAATCCGTCCACTTTTCGCAGCTCAACTGATCCAATGGATGCTGATGATTGGCTCCGTGACATTGCCTTACAGATGAAGTCGGCCAATGTTATCCCTGACAGTTACGTCACCTATGCGACGTATCACCTGAGGGGATCAACTGCTCAATGGTGGGAAAGCCACAAGGGTATGTTGCCTACTGAAACTGTAACCACTTGGCAGGAGTTTCAGTTAGCTTTTCGTGCATGGTATATTCCTCAAGGTCTGATGGACCAGAAGAAGCAGGAGTTCCGCAAACTCTCTGAGGGTAAAATGACTGTGGATGAATATCAGAGGAAATTTCTTGAATTATCCCGCTATGCTGAAGATGACGTCTGCACTGATGCACGTAGGCAGGAGAAATTCCGTGAAGGACTGCGTACTGATATAAACCTTGCACTTGCTGTCCATGATTGCACAGACTTCGCAACACTTGTCAGCCAATCTTTCCAAGTTGAAACTGCTTCGACTAAATACCAGGAGTCGCTCAAGCGTACTCGAGATGTCGGCTCGTCTTCGGGTCGACCTGTTCAGAAACGTCAAGTCTGGATTCCCCACAATGTTTACCACCGACCTGCTCCAACACCAAGACCGTCATATGTTGCACCTCGTCTGCCTTCACCGCCGAGACAGCTAACAGTTCATGATGGACCGCCTGATGCTATGGCTTCTCCTCAGGTTGCACCACGTCCTCCTATTGGTCGTAAGAAGAGTTGTCGAAACCGCTGATTCAGAAACCGTATTACCATACCGACTGCTGTTGTACTTGGCCATGCCAATCACGTCAATGCTGAAAAGGCTCAGAAGGAACCGACTATCGTGCTGGGAACACTCTCTGTGAATTCGGTACCAGCCTCTGTTCTCTTTGATTTAGGAGCATCGCATGCTTTTGTGTCCCAACAATTTGCTCAGTCACATGAGTTATACCTGGAAGAATTACCCACTCCTCTAATGGTTCAGTCCCCGAGATCCAAGTGGCAAACCACAATGCTAAGCCCTCACAACCACATCGAGATTGGAGGTCTACTTTTTCCGGTTTCTCTCATTGTACTTGGACCTTCTGACATAGACATCATTCTCGGTATGGACTGGTTGACAGCCCATAATGCTTTGATTGATTGCGCTACTAAGACAGTCCAGCTCACCCACCCTTCTGGCCAGACAGTCAAATACTCAGCCCGATTAGCTCAGGATGCTGAGAGCCAGATATATGCTCTGATCCATTGAATGCTTCACCTCTTGAAGGCATCGAGAACGTTCCAGTTGTTCATGATTTTCAAGATGTATTTCTAGAAGAACTTCCAGGAATACCCCCTGCTAGGCCTGTCAAGTTTGTCATCGATTTGAAACCAGGCACAACTCCTATTGCAAAGCATCCTTATAAAATGCCTCCGCACCACCTTCTTGAACTTAAGGAGGAAATCGACAAGTCACTTAAGAAGGGTTTGATCCGCCCCAGTTCCTCTGCTTGGGGAGCACCTTCACTCTTCGTTAAGAAGAAGGATGGAACTAACCGTTTGGTTCAGGATTATCGGCCCATTAACCAAGCCACAATTCAGAATAAATATCCGCTTCCCCGGATCAATGATTTGTATGATCAACTTGCTGGATCATCGGTGTTTTCTAAACTCGACTTGAGGTTGGGATATCATCAGATCCGTGTTCGTGAAGAGGATATTCCCAAGACTGCATTTGTTACTCGCTATGGCTCCTACGAGTACACGGTCATGTCATTTGGCTTAACAAATGCTCCAGCCACATTCTCCCGTCTAATGAATTACAACTTCATGGATTACCTCGACAAGTTCGTCGTGGTATATCTAGATGATATTTTGGTATATTCGAAGAATAAAGAAGAACATGTCGAACACCTCCGTCTTGTACTGGAAAGGCTCCGAGAACACCAGTTGTATGCCAAGTATTCCAAATGTGAATTTTGGCTTTCTGAAGTATACTACCTTGGTCATGTGATCTCCAAGGATGGCATTGCTATTAACCCAGAACGAGTTCAGGCTATTCTTGACTGGACTCCTCCGAAGAACGTCAAGCAAGTGAGAAGTTTTCTTGGCCTTGCAAGCTATTGCCGTCGGTTTGTTGAGAATTTTTCTAAGATTGCTAAGCCTTTGACTGATCTGCTTCACAAGGGCGTTATGTTTGAGTGGACAGAAATATGTCAGGAAAGTTTTCAAACACTCAAAGACAAGCTAACATTTGCCCCAGTACTATCTCCACCAGATTCTCGCAAAGATTTTGTGATCTATTGTGATGCATCCCGTGAAGGATTAGGTTGTGTCCTAATGCAAGAGCATAAAGTGATTGCCTATGGCTCTCGTCAGTTGCGCCCGCATGAAGAGAATTATCCGGTACATGATCTAGAACTAGCTGCTGTCATTTATGCACTGCAGTTGTGGTGACATTACCTTCTCGATAATCGTTGCAAGATATACGCAGATCATAAAAGTCTGAAGTACTTATTCACTCAACCATCTCTAAACCTCCGTCAGCAAAGATGGATGGAGGCCATTGAGGACTATGATTTGGGTATTTCCTATACCCCTGGCAAGGCTAACGTGATGGCTGATGCCTTAAGCCGCAAGTCCTATTGCGACAACCTCATGGTTAGGCGAGCTCAACCTCGTCTTTTTGAAGAACTGCGCAAGCTGAATCTGCGTATTGTTCCACAGGGTTCTCTTAATAACCTTGTGATACAACCAGATCTTGAGAAGGCTGTTAAGAGTGCACAAGCTAAAGATGCTGAAGTTGATTTGATGAAGAAAGACCTTCACCTTGAAAAGTACATGGATTTCTCGCTGTCTGAAGATGGAACCTTGTATTTCAGAAACCGCATTGTGGTACCTCGCTTCGAGCTTATGACTGACAAGGTCATGAAGGAGGCACATGATACTCCGCTGTCTATTCATCCGGGTAGCACTAAAATGTATCGTGATCTCCGACAAAGGTACTGGTGATCTAAAATGAAGCAGGATATTGCTCAATATGTTGCTGAATGTGATGTTTGCCGTCGCGTTAAAGCAGAACATCAGAAGCCTGCCGGAATTCTGCAACCACTTCCTATTCCATTGTGGAAATGGGATAAGGTTCAGATGGATTTCATTACAGGACTCCCCAGGTCACAGAAGGGTCACGATGCTATTCTTGTCGTCGTCAACCAACTCTCCAAGGTTGCACACTTTCTGCCTGTCAAAGAGACGATCACTGCTAGTCAGTTAGGAGAATTATATATCTCTAGAATTGTTTCACTCCACGGCATTCCGAAGGAGATTAGTTCAGACCGTGGCGGCCTTTTCACTTCCAAGTTCTAGGAAAGTTTCCAAGAAGCTATGGGAACTCATATCACTTGGAGTTCAGCATATCACCCCCAGTCCCAAGGCCAAGTCGAGCGAGTCAATCAAGTGCTTGAAGACATGCTGCGAGCTAGTGTTATTTCTTTCGGCAAGAAGTGGGAAGAATCTCTTCCGTATGCCGAGTTCTCTTATAACAACAGCTATCAAGCTAGCTTGAAAATGGCCCCCTTCGAAGTACTCTATGGACGTAAGTGTCGAACCCCTCTAAATTGGTCAGAAACCAGGGAACGACCACTCGTGGGACCGGACATTATTAAACACGCCGAAGAACAAGTCCGTATTGTCCGTGAAAACCTCAAGGCGGCTCAGGACCGCCAGAAGAGCAACTATGATCGCAAACGATGGGGTTTGACTTATCAACCCGGTGATCAAGCTTATCTTCGTGTCACTCCTATGAAGGGCACTCACCGTTTTGGAATCAAGGGCAAGCTAGCTCCGCGCTACATTGGTCCTTTCCGCATTGTTGCTAGACGTGGTGAGGTGGCATATAAATTGGAGTTCCCGCCGCAATTCTCTCATATCCACGACGTCTTCCATGTGTCGCAACTTCGTCGTTGCTTCAAGGAGTCTCCGCACCGAGCAGTGGATCACGAGATGCTCGAATTGCAAGATGATCTTTCTTATAAGGAGCATCCAATCCGCATTCTCGATGAAGCTGAACGTCGAACCCGTCAGAAGGTTACCAAGTTCCTCAAAGTGCAGTGGTCAAATCATACTGAAGATGAAGCCACTTGGGAACGCGGGGATCATCTTCGTGCGGAATACCCCGAACTATTTCCTTCTACCTCTTAATTCTCGGGACGAGAATTCTTATTAGTGGAGGAGATTTGTAACACCCCCAGTGGTTAGCCACAGTAATCCCCCTTTTGATAATGCCATGTCATCATGATTATCAGTGCGTAATCATTATTTGCATCATATTGCATTCAGCTCCTAACTCAAAATTCAAATTAAAATTTAAAGTTGAAAATAAAAGTTGTTCAAACCAGAAACTAAATTATTCATTAGATAGCAAGTAAATCAGAGACAATTCTAAAATTGAAACCAACATCATTGGAAATGGGTAAGTGTCTCAAACATCCTCAAGCAGTGGCTAAAAGCAATATTTATTAACCTTTTGTTTAATCTAAATTAAATATGAAATGATAAATACCCCAAACTAATTTTTTGAGATAGGGTATAATGCACTGCTAATTATGAGCTAGGTCACTAATTCTGTAAAAGTCATTTTTGGCCTAACTATTGGCAAAACAGAAAGTAAGAATAAATAAAAAGAGAAAAAGAGAAAAAAGAAAAGCTAAAACAAAATAAAAAGAAAAACAGAACCCCCCCCCCCCCACTGGGCCGTGGCCCAGCTGGCCGCCAGGCCGGCCCAGCCCACCCCACCGGCCTACCTAACCCTCACCACACTACCGAAACCCTAGCCCACCCCCACTACCCCGATCCCTCTCTCCCTCTGCCCCGATCCAGATTGGATCGGGCTGGAGGCCGGCGCCGCTGCGCCCGTCGCCGTCGACCGCCGCCCGACGCCACATCGCCACCCGTCGCCACGCCGCCTCCTCGTCCTCCTCCCCACCGGTCGACCCCGAGCCTCGCCGCCCCCTCTCCCCGGCAGCCGCTGGTGAGGCCGACGGCCTCCGCCTCTCCTCTGCCCCCTTCCTCTTCCCTGCGGTCGCCGCGCCCACCGCCAGCCTTTGCCGCGCACGCACGCGCTTGCCCATGTCGCCCTCTGCCGCGTATCGCGCGCCCGTCCGCGCCCCGCGTCGCCGCTGAACTCGCCCGTCCGCGCCCCGCGTCGCCGCTGACCTCGCCCGTCCGCGCCCCGTACTGCTCGCCGCGGCCACCGCCCCGCAGCCGTGCTCCCGCTTCGGCCGCCTACTCACCTCCGACCGCACCGCGCGCTGCTCACCGCCGCCTCCCGCATGCTCCTCCCGCCGCAGCTCGCCGCACCTCGCACGTGCACCCACGGCCACGCACGCCCTCGGCCATGCAACTCGCCCCACGGTGGTCGCGCCTGGCCACGGCGGCCTGCGCCCGCCCCGTGCCCGCCTTGGGCCACGGCCATGGCCGTAGCGCGCCGCTGTGGCTCAGCTGTGCCACTGGCACGTGGGTCCACACCCCTTTTTTAAAATAAAAAGAAATAAATAATAATAAAGTTAATTAAGTAATTAATTAGTGAATTAATTAACTTAATTAATTTGGTTTAATTAAACTAATTAAACTTAGCTAAACTAATCACCTAATTAGGACTAATCCGTTCTGTCTAATTAACCTGTGATGTCATGCTGATGTCAGCAAGCACTGTTTCGGATAATGTTGGATTTAATAATTTAAATAATTCCAGAATTTAGTTTAAACTTTAGAAAATCATATAAAATAATCCGTAACTCTAATGAAAATACTTTGTACATGAAAGTTGCTCAGAATTTCGAGACGAATCCGAATACGCTGTCCGTTCGTTTGTCACACGTCGCTAACTACCCGAACATGGAACCGTTCCCCTCCGGTCATCTGTGTGACAAATGTCCGGAACCGGGAAAACATTTCCGGATGGATTCCCCCTTCCTCGGTGACGTGCAACCATACGTTAGGACACACCCGACACTGCATATTGTCATGTCGTACGTTGTGTTGCTCATGTTTGCTGTGTATTTATACTGTTTCCTCCTCCTCTTCTCTCTCGTTAGACCCCGACGCAGTTCTCGGTACCGACGCAGCTCAGGAGCCCGACGACACCACTAACGACCTTGCCTTTGCTGCCGAGCAACCAGGCAAGCACCCCCCCTTTTGAGCATACCGATATCGCCTATTCTTTCCCTCCCATTCTTGCATTAGAATTGCTGCTGCTATTGCTTTACCTATTCTGATACATAGCCTGTTTATTGTAACCTGCTATTGAAACCTTACCTGCTTATCCTAAACTGTCTAGTATAGGCTGGGTAGAGACCTATCAGTAACCCCACTAGTCCCGACTTCCCCGCTGGATTATCAGAAGACCCGATCAACGGGATTGAAGACCAGGCCCCGGCACCGCACATCACCCCCCTTAGTTGTAACGACACTGCAGCGTTACTATCGAGTGCCGAGGGTGAAACCTCTTGTAGCACTTCTGATGTTAACTCCGTAGAGTAGCTATTTGGTCGTGGTCAGCGAGGGAGATTCCTCCTTCTCCACGTCCGATACGACCCTGTCGTGCAACACATCAAGTGTGAACCCATCGAGGGTGATTCCTCCTACGTTCACCTTGACAGTTACATCGAGTGGGTATCCATCGAGGGTGATACCTCAGATTCCCTTGATGTTATGGACACATGGATACTTGGGCTTTACACTGTTACTTGGAAAGGCGGGTCGACCCTGAGGGGTACCCGCGTGTGATGTGAAGACGGGTTGACCTGGATGGTGCCCGAGTGAGAATACGAGGCGTGGCCGGGCATTCCTAGCCCTTGCCGCAAGTCCTCGAGACGGGGCGACGGGGTCACATCGATCGTGAGTCTCTACTCATTACCGCACCCCCAAGGTACTAACGATTTGGATATTTGATTCGAGTGGGCCTTTGGCCCGATAGCACTAACCATCACGTGGGAAAAGTTATGGGCACTCCGCATCGTGGCATCAGCCGAAAGTTCTGTCAGACGTCCAGTTCAGCATTGTGGCACGGTCGAATCGTACCGATCATCCGAGGCAGTGCTGGTATCCACCCTGCACACAACGACCCGGAGTGCACAGGGCGATGGCCCAAGACCCCTGAGCGCTTAGGTTGTAGACCGGTGGGGACCTCTCTGCTGAGCTCTATGTAGGGTTGCGGTGTGTTGTTTGGCCGAGGTCGGGCAGGACCCAGAAAATGTGTCCGGCCGGAGTTAAGCGAGCATGGTGGGTAAGTTGGTGCACCCCTGCAGGGAAGAACTAATCTATGCATAGCCGGATCCTCGGTAACGGATAGTCGGAGTTGTATCCCGATCGATACAACTAGAATTGGATACTATGGCTCTGGGATTGCTTCTCGCAGGGAGTCGAGAAGGGATCTCAGGACGAGGTTGATGAATGTATGGCTCTGGGATTGCTTTCTCGCAGGGAGTCGAGAAAGGATCTCTGGGTGAGGTTGATAACATTACTACTACTTTATACTGTGCTGTTCTACTCTCTTCTATTGCTGCAAGACCGCTGAAGATGCTAGTCTTCGATAGGACTAGGCCTTCTCTCTATTCTGGCATTTCTGCAACCCAGTCCACATATACAGCCATTCTTTGATAATGTCGCATATGTAGTGTAGATCCTTGCTTGCTGAGTACTTCGGATGAGTACTCACGGTTGCTTTCCTTTCTTTTTCTCCCCCTATCAGTTTGACGTGACCAGATGATGGAGCCCCGGATACAGTTGCCCCCGCCGACGATCGCTACTACTACCTCGAGGGTGGATACTACTACAAGTTGACTGACGACCAGGAGTAGGATCGGAGGGTCCCAGGCAGGAGGCATGCGCCTTTCGATCGTAGTGCTTTCTTTTTCCCCGCCTTCTAAGGGCCTTTCTGTGTTTTCTTTTATATCTGTACTCAGATATCTGATGCTTCCACTGATGCTTGTGTGCGAGCTTATGTATTCGAGCCCTCGAGGCCCCTGGCTTGTAATATAAAGCTTGTATGACTTTATTTATGTTTTAGAGTTGTGTTGTGATATCTTCCCGTGAGTCCTTAGGCTTGATCGTGTGCATTTGCATGTATGATTAGTGCACGATTGAGCTGGGGGCGTCTCAATACGCTGACACAGTGACCGTATAATCCCTCGGTATAGAGAGATCGAGTGAGAGGGAAGGCCCGTGAGAGATAGTTGAGAGAGAGAAAGAGCTACTCCCTTCGTTCGATAATGTAGTGCCTATATTTTTGTTAAATTCAAACTTTTGAAACTTTGACAAAGTTTATAAAGAAATTACTTATATCTACAATACCAAAGATAAATGATAGTATGAAGTAAGTACATGTTGTGATGAATCTAATGATCGTTCCAGATGTAAATGTTTTTCTCCACATATACCTGGTCAAACTTTTTTGAGGTTTGACTTTTCAAAACATCCATATGTTTATGGACATGAGAGAGTACCTAACTAGAGAGAGAGAGAGAGAGAGAGAGAGAGTGAAATAGAAAGAATGGGTGAAAAAAGTGTGTGTGTGTGTGTGTGTGTGAAAGAGACATGGACAACACACGATAAAGTAGAGAAAAAGCGTGTGTGTCTTATGCAAACATATCACACATATATCTTCGACAGCGGAAGCGAGGTGAGGAGATAGTGTGTGGTTGTCTACAACTGAGAGAGAAAGACCCCTAGCACTTGGCCAAGAGAGGGCTGGCAAACAAGGGAGAGAGGTCAAGAGAGACATTGAGAAAACGCATACATGGGGAGGAGAGAGTGTATGTTTGTGACAGAGAGATCCCCTGGAGATCGTGATGGGACTACATGGGTCGGAGATCAAGTGACAAGGTGTGTGCGCGATAGAAGATACCCCGAGCGATATCGAGATAGACGTATGGATGGAAGGAGACAATATGTGTGTTCCTGATGGCTAGTGAGAGATAGTCATACTTAGGGGGGGGGGGAGTGCGTGTGCCTATGATGGAGTGAGGGATTATGGTACTTAGGGGGGGTGCATGTCACAAAGAGAGAGAACAAGGGCAGAGAGTGTTAGATGGGTCTATGTAGCGCGAGCGAGATATGTGTATGTGTGAACCAGGGAGATATAAAGTTTGAGTGAGATAGAGGAGCCCCGATACGGCTGAGTGGTGCGTCAGATAGCTGAGAGGGGGAAAGAGATACTCCATCCTTCGATAATGCAGTGCATATAAATTTTTGTGCAATCAAAGACTGAGTGCACCCAAGATATTTATGGGTAACGAGCTAGGGAATTTGTGTGCGTACGTTGAGTGCACCCAAGATATTTAGCTTGGACTAGAGAATCATACATAGTGTGCCAGAGAGAGCTATACATGGAGTGTGCATGCGAACAAGAAATACCCCCCTCCCCCCCCACACGGAGAGAGAGATAGAGAGAGAGGGAGAGGGACCGACAAGGTTTGTGTTTGGATGTGTGCGATAGAATTGAAGATTATCGGCGATAGAGAGAACATGAGTCTGGGAGAGGGGGAGGTCGCGTTTATGCATCAAAGACTGATATAAACCATGTTTCGATATAAAATTGCATTCAAATATTTGAATTGGAGAACATGTTGTCTGCAATCCACACATAACGGAGATATGCATATCAAACAAGGTCATTAATTTGACTTTCAACATGTTCATGGAGTACTATAATATAGTACAACATGCTACTCAATTGAGGTGTTCAATTTCGGATTTAGTTCACTATTTTGACCTGGTGAACGAGCTATTTCATTTAATCGAGATATTTCATTTTAGGTTTGATTCCCGTTTTGGAGTGGGTCAACTATTTGTCATATAGTAAATCATTAGCAACGAACATGTAAAAACACATTAGTCCCGAGCATCATCTTACCATCTAAAAAAGAAGTGGCAAGCTAATATTTTGAAATTTGCTTCGAATCGACTTGGTAAGGTAGACGTGGATGCTCGTTCTCCCAAAATTTGAACGAACCGCTAAACACCCTCTGCTCGATGGAATTCGCCCGAGCAAATAAACGGGACACGCGAAATTACCGGCCTATGTGGGACACGCATCAATTGGCCCGTTGTACATCGAGGGTAGGTTCGTAACTTCATCCAAGCGCGCCTTCTCCTCGGCTGAAATGACATGTGCCGAATAATTCATAAACCATGGGCGGCAAAACACCCTCTCCTCACCCGAAATCGCTCACGCCGACTATTTCAAAACACGCCCTCCTCGCCCGAAATCACTCGCGCCGAATATTTCAAAACACGCCCTCCTCGCCCAAAATCGCTCGCGCCCACTATTTCAAAACACGCCCTCCTCGCCCAAAATCGCTCGCGCCCACTATTTGGGAGAAGCAATGTTACTCTACTATCCCCGACCCTCAGTACACAGACCCAAGCCCAGAAGCCTAAAGACAGGGGTAGAACTGTAACTACCCCCCACATTTTAGACAAATGCGTCCGTAAGACATGGTTCCCCCTCCCAATTCCCCATTCATACATCGTGGGCGCCAAATCACCTTATCCCCGAAAGCTCCCTTCTCCCCAGCCGCGAAACCTCAGCCCCTCCTCCATGGCGCCCCCCACCGCACCAAATTCACCGCCGCCCTCCTCCCCAATGCCGGAGACGCTGCCCGTTTGCCGTCATGCACTGGGCCTTTGCTTCTGCTCTTACCAGAAATACACTACGGCTTTTCGCATGTCGGTGTATGGAATTCCGGGCAATCTTGTGGGTGAGTATGGGTCATATGCTACCGCTCCCTCCCGAATACGATTGAACACATGTCTCCCCATAAAAAAGTGGCGGCGGAATTGATGTTTGAAGAGCGCGGTATTCCCAAAGTAATCGGCATAAAGCAGGGCGTGGCCGCTCTCCCCATTACGGTTCAAGGCCGGAGCATGACCCGGGATTGATCCCCTGAACTGAGGCCGTTGTCTAGCAATGTGGTCATTGGCGACCAATGCAGCCAACACAAGCTCTTCATCATCCGAGGACGAATCATTCGATGAACAAATGAAATTACAGAAAAAATACTCGTCCCCACTATCCATGGTACCTTGTGAGCAAAGTGTCGAACACCTTGCGGTCGTGGTGGAGATGCGTCCGGGAAGAGCACCTCGAGCAACAGGCAAGGTTGGCGTTGGCAGCCGACGGCTATGTAGCGCCTGTCGGAAGGTGTTAGGGTCGATGGGCGTCGCCGACGGCCGTAGCTTCCCTGGTACCGGATGGTTCCACAAAGAGCTACAAACGCCGGCAAAAACTCCTCTGAAACACGGGCGTGGTGCGGCTATGGCGAGGGGGTGGTCGTGGTTTTGGCGGCCGGGATGGAAAGCGAGGAGGTGGGAGGAAAAATGGGTGGCGACAGCGATGGCAGGGGCGGGGGAGGAGCAGGGGAAGAGAAAAGGGGCTGGACGAAAAGTTCGAAGCTCGTGAGCATAATGAGCGCTCGATTGTTCAGCTCATTTCGGCTCGTGCTCATTAGTTAATGAACCAAACTGAACAGTGTTGTTTGCTCGTTAAGATTAATGATCTTAATGATCAAGCAAACGTGTTTCACGCGCTAACTCGTTTAGCTCTGTAATTTTTAATTGTATGTCTTGAGCCTCCCATGGTTCAGCCCACTAAAAACGTGGTGCTTGTTAGCCAAGCCTAGGGACCCAACGCACTTCAACCTTTATCTACACCTAGGAGCCAGCCACGAGAGGAGTCAACCACGACTCCATGAGTCCAGGAGCCAGCCGCCGGGAACCAAACGAAGCCATGGGGGAGCGAGAGCACTAGCTAGGGATTTGACCACCTCTCCTCTAGTGCAGCGGTGGCCGCCGACCATCCCATACGTCCGTCGGCCGGGAACCCTGGTGTCCCTGCCCCCTTGGGGCCCGTGCACCTCTCGTCTCCGCCATCTCCATTCCCTAAGTCTCGACCTTCTGCCTCCGCCATCTCCAACTCCCCCCAGTCCCCATCGACGAGCTAGTGCCTGGGAGCCCGGAATTTATGGCATTGTGGATTTTTGATGGGATGATGAGATTCTTTTCTGTAATATATGCCATTGTGAATTTTTAATAGGATCATGGAATTCTTTTGTGTTGTTTATTACCTTAATGGGCACTCGTGAACGCTCGCGAGCATAACAAGCTCATAACGAACTGAGTCAAACAGAGGTTTTAGCTCGTTAACATTAACGAGCTTAATGACAACAAGCTTAACGATAACGAGCTTAATGATAACGAGCCGAACGAGCCGAGCAGCTCGTTAATCCAGCCCTAGTTGTGTCCCCAATGGGCGGGCCAGGGAGGACAAGGGCGCGTGTTCCGCTCGTCCGCGCGCTGTGCATTTCAACGCAAACGCGGTTGGGCCGAGAATGAGTAGAAAGCAGACGTTTGTCCGTTTACTCCCGCGTGTTGGGCCTCGATTTCTGCCCGTTTAACCCAAACGAACGCGGCCGGACCATTTGAGGTCGTGCGTTGGAGTTAGCTTAAGTCCATCACATTTAAAAGGGGTGAACAGACCAACTACTTGCAAACAGCCAAATAGTTGTGTTTTGCATCTGCTCATCCCTAATGCACAAACACAGGCAACCAGACAACATGCCTCATCTAAGTCTTGATGCAGTGCAGACAACCAATTAATATGCAGATCTTGGTTATCAAATACGAAAACGATGCACCAGCCAATCAATCGTGTCATACTATTACGACTGGCCCTGCCTGGGCTCCTTTGTTTCTTCTCTCGGTCAACATAGTCAACCTTGGCTTGGTTCTGCTGGTTCCTCTGGGCTCTGGCTAACGCGTGAGTTGGCGTGTCGCTGGGTGTAACTACGGCTGCATGTGATGCGCAAAAAATAAAATAAAAGCTACGGCTGGATGCACTCGATCTATAGCTTGCCAATGCTGTGCAGGCTTCCCGTAAGGATATACCGGTGTTGCTCTGCTCAAATTCACGACTTCAGATGACTTCTTTTTTCTGCGAGGGATATTTGATGGTGCGAGTTGCAGTTGCATGACAATTTGTCATGCACACACGGCCCCATACACCTCGTAAACAACAGCCGGCGGTGCTGTCCTAGTCCTACCGCCTCCTGGCATGGATGAACGACGGACGTGCTGCATCCACAACATGACATTGCCGATCGAAGAACCCTTTTTCTTACGCGAAACAGTAGAAATGTGAAGACACTATGTATATTTATAATTTTTCTGGTTTTACAAAAAGGGTGTGGTTAGATCTCAGTCGACTAAGATTTAACGGACTCTCAGTCAAGTGACATAATATAAAAAAAACTAAAAAGAAAAACTTTATACGAATCTAAATGCAAGATCAAAATAATATAGTATCGACTGAGTCATAAGAAAGTCTTAGTCGACTAAGACTTAACAAAACTGTCAATGAAATGCATAGAGGGAAAAGGGGGGAAAAGACGATTTTGCCACTGAACTACTGGAATCTCCAACCTAAGAACTAAACTTACAATATCTCTAAACTCTTTCTTAGCTCAGGGCATCTTCAACACTGACCCACAAATCGAACACCGCATTCATCTGCGGACCGGGGGGCCCAGTCCTCGGACACTGATGCCAGAACCGGTCATTCAAAGCTAGCCGCATATGTCCGGATGCTTTTCGGTCAAAATTTAATAAAATCAAACAAATTAGATGCATATTTAAACACCCAAATGGTTTTCGACATATTTGAACTAGACTGGACTCTAAACCTAGTCTAAATTACCACCGGCGCGCCCGTTCTCCATGTCCGGCAGGCCATGAGCTTAGGAAAATGAAGCTCTGCCTCCGCAGCCTGCAAGCGGCTAATCGGCCGACGATGATGAGCCCGCTAAGCTTGGCTTCAGTGGTAGCGAAAGAGCGGTGGCCTTCTTGGGACCTGAGCTCCGACGACCTCCCATACTCTACTCATCCTCACTGCCGGCGGTGCCCACCGACGCGCCGGCTTCGTGGTCGTGGCGGCGGGACGCGGGCGTGGCAAAGCTAGCGACGTCATCCTCGCCCTTGTTCTTGATGAAGACTTCATCCGCCACCTCGACGATCTTCTTGAAGGCGACTTCTAGCTCCGCCTGATGGAGGCGGTACCGCCAGTGGTTGCGACGGATGTCACGGCCCGTGCGGTAGGAGTCGACCAGCGCCTCTTGCTCGGCGAGGTCAACGTCCGGCGCGGCGGCCGTGCCGGCGGCGAGTTGCTCCTCCACGCACCGGTGCTTGTCGTGGAGGTGGAGGTTGTACTCCAGGTCGGCCTGCACCTGCCGGAACGCGACCTCCCGCTTAGCTAACACCGTTTTGGAGTAGTGAGCACGGGCCTAACCCATGGTGATGCCGACATGGACATGCAAGGAGGGTGGTGTAGGCTCATCGTAGGCCGCGTCCTTCATTGCGACATCCGCAACGCTGACCTCCGGCTGTCGGCCGACCTGCCAGTCGACAGCAATGTCGGCGATCTTCGCCTTCTGCTCGGACGAAAGGTTATCCCAAATGGCTTTGGAGCTCGAGAAGGCCATGGCAGGTGTGGTGCGGAGAGGAGAAAGAGAGCGGAGGAGGATGGATGCGTCTATGGCCGAGGCTGGAGTTTAAATTGCGGCCGAATGGCAGGGCAAGCGGCGGGATGGTTAATTGTGGACGGCAGACGAAAGGACGGGCAGCGTAGTAGTAGGTTCGTCGGCAACCGCACATGTTTAATGTAGGGAGTCAGAACAAGGGCCTTCAGTCGCCTGCACCGGGAAGCGGCGTGGGCGGCGCTCTCGGCCGACACACCGCTTCAATGCTGGAGAGCCGTGAGAGTTCGCGTCCGCTCTGGCCAGGCATGAATGCGACACTGTTGCTCTGGAGCGGCGCTAACCGCTTTGGGCGGGAACGCACGCAGAGGCGGGAGGTTTTTTTTCGGCGGGTCAGGGCAGTCAAAAACAGACTTGATAGCAGTTCGGACACCTTCAACCCCCTCCCCCCTTTGTTTTCACTTTACAAGAAAAAACACGTTCGGATCAGTCGACGGATCGACATAGACCTGCGTTGAATGGCAAAACACGTCTAAACAGCATGGTCCGAAAGGTTGCAGGTGGTTTGAGAGTCTGCGTTGTAGATGCCAGACCTAGTTTGGCAACACAGTTTTTCCAAAACCATAGTAAAGGAAAACCTCGTTAGTTCAATGTGTGGGCAATGAATACTCTGGTTTTTTAAAAACCACAATTTTTCTCAGTTCACTACTAGATATCTAATCTTTGCCGACGGTGAAGTTAAATAACCGACAGGCCATAGGGGATTTCCCAAATAACTGACTGTTCCCAAGTTTCCCTACAGTTAAAGTCATCCACAAGGTTATGAGCATTAATTACCGAAGGTCTTGATTAATAGCCGACGGGGATAAAACCACACATGTTCATATGATGCATCAACTGACGGGTATGAGGAATAACCGACAGTTTCCAGTGCACACATAGTTATGTGCTATATTGGCCGACCGTGTTACTACTTAGCCGACGGATACTTAACAACCCATGGTTATCCCGTGTTATATCCGACAGTTTATTCTTAGCGCAGGGTTATCTGATCGAATAATCAACGGTCAAAACACATAACCGATGGGCACAACTAACTCTAGGTTATATGTAATTATAAACGACGGTCTTCTGTAATAGTTGACTGTGTGGTAACATCACTCGGTTATTTGACATGATAGCTAACAGTGTGCGCAAATAGTCGACCGTGAAAAGGTGGTAGGGAAAGCCAACCGGTATTCTACAACCGTATCTTCTTATTATTTACCAACGGTGTATATTCACTGTCGATCATACATATACCCGACAGTGATCCTGAATAGCCTACTAATATTAACCCTCGTCAATGTTGAGTGTTGCAATCTTGAGAAAGCATGAACATGTTTTTCAAAAATAAAATTAAAACATGTAAGGATTTTTAAATAAAAAATTATGTTTTACAACATATTTGTAGAATACCACTGTTTTGTACGCTCATCGTTGGAGATTTATAACCATTAGAATTCCAAAAATCTTTCGTTGACTTAACTAAGTTGCTTAAATAAGCTGAACAATCTTGCAATTCATGAGCACTTTTAATATTCTCTAACATTTTTTATATCTTGCATTAATATTTTTATATCTAGGTTGGTCTGTGAGCCTTTTTGGCGCCTAGCTGGACCAATCAAAGCCTTGATTGGGCCCAAAGCTCAAAGGAACCCGATAGGTTGACTCGGCTCGACCTATTCACTTGTTGGACTGAGAGCATGTGCTAGCCCGAAGCGAGCTTCGAGCTTGCCTGGCTTGTCGACCTATCTACCCCTTTTCTATGTTTTCAATCTTTCATGTTGTGATGCCACATGTGTGAAATCGCCGCCACATCGTCATCTGCATCCCAAAAGGCCCAATCCAGATCATTTTGACATAAGTTGAAGGAACAAATTTAGATTTTTTAAGTACACGTGTGAGAGACTATCAAACTTTTTCTAATATTAAACTGGGACTTCAACATTCTTGAAAAGGGAAAATTACTTGTTCGACGTTATACCTCATCGGTGCCGGAGCACCTCCGAAGGAAGAAGCCAAGCATTGAACACCTTGGAACTGTAGATACACTGGCATGTGCTTGCACTTTAGAGACGCCCAAAGTGTACATCGTCAATTGCGAAAGATCAATATACCCCACTGCCGATAGAAGCCCCAAAACAAAATTCTAAAATTCAACCGCTGCCGCCGACTGCTTCCAAGGACCTCCTGGCAACTTCGTCGAGGGGGTCGCCGGCCCAACTAACCGGTCTAACCGAGGAGCTCACCGGGGTTTCCGTGGCGGGAGAGGAGGGGGGCGGCGCCCGCCTCCACTGCGGCCTCCTCCACCGCCTGTTGATCCGGCCGTGGTGGCTAATGTCGTGCATTCTGTCACGGGGCAGGCATCCTCTCCAGCGCTTCCCGAGGCGGCTGTCGACGCAGTCCGGGCTTTGGCTGCCGTCAGTATTCCGGAGACCTGCACCGGAGTTGCTAAGGTTGCTGACGAGGTTGCTGAAAAGGGTCCGGATAAACGCAATGGTGAAAAGCTATCAAAGTGGGCTATTAAGAAGAAGAAGCTACCGTGCTATAGATGTGGAGAGCCAGGACATTTTCTGGCAGAGTGTACCACAGAATTGTGTGATTACTGCTGTAGATCGCAGCATAAGTCCGGTGATTGTCCACTTCTTTCTGGCCCCATGCCGGTGGTCACTATTTATGGAGTGTGTTGTCAGGAACTTATGTTCTTTGAGTCACCTGATGTGGTACCTTCGACGCATGTGCAAGAGAGTTCTTTTCCCGCGGTCATCAAGGTTACTAATGGAAGTTTGTCTGAGGCACAGATTGTGAGACAGCTGCAGGATCTTGTTCCAAGTAATCACCAGTGGGACCTTGTCAAGTTGGAGACCCAGTCTTACAAGGTTGATTTTCCCACTAAGGAGGACCATCTACATATCCTCAAATGGGGCATGTGCAGAGTACAGAGTACAGAGTACGAATATTGTCCTTACGTTTGATGAGTGGAAGGAGAAGGAGCCTGAGGGCACACCTTTGGAGAAGGTCTGGGTTCGTTTCTATGGTGCACCACGCAAATATATCAATCACTTCCTGGTAGCTTGGATTTTGGGGTCTCTCTTTGGGAAGACGGAACAGGTGGACATGCCTTTCACTCGGGCACATGGTGCAGCGAGATTGCTTGTCAGTGTTATCAGCTTGGAGTTTGTTCCGGATGTGGTCAAGTGGACACATGCCGGTGTCACATACGTTCTAGAGCTTGAGATTGAGGATACTCCGATCCCTCAGGAGAGCGAGGGGGAGGACATCCAGGATATGGATACGACTAAAGGGGATGGGGCCCCCGGTGATCAGAGTAAGGAGCCAGAGAGCACATCACGGGAGACGGCTAAGGGGTCGGAGTCGCGGTCTGATAAGACAGATAAGTCTGCTTCGGGACCGGCTAGCTCCTCGACTCCGATGAACTCTCTTCGGTTTGGGTCTTTTGATGCGCGTTCTGCGCCTAGTCGCCTTTGGAGTACCCGAGTGGAGATGGACGACCCGGCGGAACTTGAGTTACCGCCGGTGTTGTCTTCTGGCTGTGTGTCACCGACGATACCTGCATCCCCGGGGACGGACTCCGGCACGATGGTAGGTCCAGGGACGGAGTTTGGTCGGTCTACGGAGCTTTGCTGCGAGGACAGGGAGGATCATGGGCAGGAGGCTCACCGATCCACCACTGCCCTCGAGCGGGATGGTGATTCGCTGCAGATGAGGTGTCCGGCGACGTCGAGTGATGCTGTGGACATGCTTCACGTACCTGGCGGTGACGGTCTGGGAGGGGGGTGCGGGCAGGAGGCCCCCGCCCCTATTTCTCCCTTGGTGGATGCGCCGCGCACCGGAGGAGATGCCGGATCGGGAGGGGGCCGCGGGCAGGTGGCCCCCGCCCCTACCTCTCCCAGGCCGTCCCTGGAGGGGGCGGTCCTTGCTCAGGTCCCTGGTGGTGGTTTTTGAGCGGAATCGCCGGGCGTGCCGAGCCCGGTGGCGGTGATGGCTGGGGGAGCTTCGTTGGTCCTGCCGACGCAGGGAAGCTCTCCGGCTGGTTCAGCTCAGCTGAGCCCTGTTGGGGGTCGGGCAAGAGGCCTTACCTCGAACGGGGTCACTCGGGACGAAATCATCGCTTTTGGAGGCATTCCGGACCCGGTTTCTGATGGTCGACGGATGAGCTGTCGCCTCCAGGATCAGCCGGATGTTGATGACATGCAGCTCCGGTGCGCCATGCGGGCGGCCAAGCTTCGTGATATTGAGGTCACTACGGGTATGTCAGTCAACACTTCCAATTCAATTTTGCATTTTTGTAATGAAGAGATTATTCATAACGCAAATCTGTTGGGAGTTTCTCTGGGTAGTAACGACATTGAGGTTTCTAAGTCCGTTAATGATCTATTGGATCTTGAAGCGGAGCGCGCTTTAGAGATGATTAGAAACCTAGCGGCTATTAAACCTATGAACGATTCTGAGGTAGATGCTTTGGGGGTCAATGTGCTTGATAGCTTTTGTGCGGATCTGGCACCCTCTATCCCTGAGAATGAGGAGGAGGACTGCTTTACCTCCCCTAGGAATTCCAGTATTGTTGTGTCCCAGGTGGATGTGTCCACCGAACTCGGTTGTGAGGACCGGGTAGAGAACCAAAACAAACCGAAGCACAAATGGAATCATAGGATTTTTCCGACATCGGCTGTGCGTAGAAGTGCTAGGATCCGAACCACTAAAAAATTTCATGATGAATTATGAAAGGAATTTTTTGGAATAGCAGAGGTCTTAAGGACTTCTCTAAAAGAAGGTTTCTAGCGGATGCTTCTATAGATCATAAATTGGATTTTATTGCCCTTTCAGAAACTGGAAGGGACAATTTCACCCCCAGTTCCTTAGTACCCTGTCAGGTGGGGTTGACTTTGATTGGCATTGTCTACCCCCAAGAGGAAGATCCGGTGGGATTTTACTTGGGGTTAAATGCGATTCTTTGGAAGTTAGGAATGTGGTTATGGGAGACTTTGCGGTTAAGTTTCGGGTTCGGTCAAAGGCCAATGGATTTAATTGGGCTTTGGTGGCGGTATATGGGGCCACGCAACCTGAACTCAAACCAGACTTTTTGGCGGATTTAGTCCGTATTTGTGGTAACGAGCAGCTCCCAATCCTGATTGGGGGTGATTTTAATATTATCCGTAGACGGGAGGAAAAAAACAATGATAACTTTGACGGCAGATGGTCGTTTATGTTTAATACAATTATTGAAAGCCTAGACCTTCGAGAGATTGAGCTTTCTGGTAGGAAGTTCACTTGGGCTAACACATTACCAGTCCCGACTTTTGAGAAGTTGGATCGGGTTCTTGCGAGCGTCGTATGGGAACAAAAGTTTCCCCTTGTGACGGTCCAAGCGCTCTATCGCGCAATCTCAGATCATACCCCATTATTGGTTGACTCAGGAGAGGCAATGCATCTGGGAAACAAGAGCATGTTCTCTTTTGAATCAGCGTGGTTTGAAAGAGAAGGGTTTCTGGATCTAATTGCAAGAGAATGAGCTATAGACTCAGGAGGGAGAACGAATGTTGAGCGTTGGCAAAATAAAATCAGGCATTTGAGGCAGTTCTTGCGGGGTTGGGCTAAACATCTAAGTGGGATATATAAGGCTGAGAAGGAAAGGCTCCTTTTGCTTATTCAATCCCTAGACTTAAAAGCTGAGTCCTCCATCTTAGATGCCAGAGAGCTGGAAACTAAGGTGGAGGCGGAGTTAAGATTGAAAGAACTGCTCCGTGAGGAGGAATTGAAGTGGGCACTGCGAGCTAAAGTGCGCAAAATCGTCTAAGGGGATGATAACACACAATTCTTCCACATGATTGCGAATGGCAAGCACCAAAAGAAGAGAATCTTTCAGCTTGAGCAAGATGAGGGAACGATTTTAGGACAGGAGAACCTAAAGGTTTATATCACCAATTATTATAAGCAGCTGTTTGGGCCTCCTGAGGACAATTTTGTTTCTTTGGATGAGTCGAGGGTTGAGGATGTTCCTCAGCTCGCAGTTGATGAGAACGATATTTTGACTGCCCCATTTTCGGAGAAAGAGGTGTTTGAAGCAATCTCCCAAATGAAAAATAATAAAGCTCCAGGACCAGATGGTTTTCCGGCGGAGTTTTATAAAAAGAGCTGGCACATTATTAAGGGGGACTTGCTTCCGATGTTCCAGGATCTTTTCTTGGGACAGTTGCAGTTGTTTCACTTGAATTTCGGTACTATCGCTCTGCTTCCTAAGAAAACAGAGGCTGTAAGAATTGAGCAATTTAGGCCGATCTGTCTTCTTAATGTTAGCTTTAAAATCTTCACCAAAGTTGGGACTAATAGGCTTACACAGATTGCGCATTCTGTGGTGCAGCCGTCCCAAACTGCTTTCATGCCGGACAGAAATATCCTAGAAGAGGTTGTGGTTCTGCATGAAACGCTCCATGAGATCCACACGAAAAAACTAGATGGGGTGGTTTTCAAAGTGGATTTTGAGAAAGCGTACGATAAGGTAAAATGGCCTTTTCTTCAGCAGGCTTTGCGTATGAAAGGATTCGATCAGGTCTGGAGAGACCAGGTAGACTCATTCACGCAAAAAGGGAGTGTTGGAATCAGGGTTAATGATGACATAGGTCATTATTTCCAGACACATAAGGGTCTGCGACAAGGAGATCCGATGTCGCCGATTCTGTTCAACATAGTCGTTGACATGTTGACAATTCTCATAGGAAGGGCCAAGGATGATGGTCAGGTAGGTGGCCTCGCCCCGCATTTAGTTGACGGGGGAGTATCTATCTTACAGTATGCTGTTGATACTATCATCTTTATGGAGCATGATTTGGCTAAAGCTAGAAACATGAAACTAGTTTTATGCTTGTTCGAACAATTGTCGGGGTTGAAGATTAACTTTCACACAAGTGAATTGTTCTGCTTTGAAAGAGCTAAAGAAGAACAACAAGCTTACAAAGAATTGTTTGGGTGTGAATTGGGGTCTCTACCCTTCACGTATCTGGGTATACCAATCCACCATCGCAAGCTCTCTAACAAAGAGTGGAAGAGCATTGAAGATCGATTTGAGAAAAAACTGAGCTGCTGGAAGGGCAAGCTTATGTCATATGGAGGACGATTGATTCTGATTAATTCGGTTCTCACAAGTATGCCTATGTTTTTATTGTCATTTTTCGAAGTACCAGTTGGAGTACGGAAAAGGCTAGACTTCTATCGATCGCGCTTCTTCTGGCAGAGTGATGAATTAAAAAGAAAATATAGACTCGCTAAGTGGGATATCATTTGTAGGCCGAAAGACCAAGGGGGTCTAGGCATTGAAAATTTAGAGGTGAAGAACAGATGTCTTCTCAGCAAATGGCTGTATAAGTTATCTGTAGAGACGGATGCCACTTGGGCACAGATTCTTCGTAATAAGTACCTTCATTCCAAAACTTTGTCCCAGGTGACGGTAAGACCGATTGATTCGCCTTTTTGGAAGGGACTCATGCGAGTGAAATCAGCCTTTTTCAATAGGACAAAATTTGTAGTTGGAAATGGTACTTCCACAAGATTCTGGGAGGATACATGGCTAGGGGAGACACCCCTTGCGATCCAATATCCGTCTCTCTATAATATTGTTCAGCGAAGAGACGCTTACGTTGCAACAGTACTACAGTCAACTCCTCTTAATATCCAATTCAGGAGGACGCTAGTGGGAAACCGTTGGGAAGCTTGGCTCCATCTTGTGAGAAGATTGATGGATGTCCAACTATTTTAACAGCCAGATCAGCTTCGCTGGAAACTAGCTAAGAATGGGGAGTTTTC
The DNA here is from genome assembly GCA_011799875.1 of Thinopyrum elongatum. NCBI lineage: Eukaryota > Viridiplantae > Streptophyta > Magnoliopsida > Poales > Poaceae > Thinopyrum > Thinopyrum elongatum. The sequence goes on along the minus strand of CM022301.1, from coordinate 466,711,049 downwards.
GGTGAAATCTATGTATTTGGATATTATCAACACTAGCGTGATTCCTAGTTCGAAACATGTTTGAAAAGTCAAAGTGCCTTTAAAAATCAAAGTGTTTATGTGGTTTGTCCACAAACAGGTCATCTTAACTAAAGATAATTTGGCGAAACGAAACTGGACGGGTTCTAAAAGATGTAGTTTTTGTGATAGTGATGAATCAATCAGACACCTCTTTCTCGATTGCCCTCTGGCAAAGATTTTGTGGAGGTCGGTCCACATAGCTTTTAATATAACTCCTCCGAATTCCATCAACACGTTATCTGGGACGTGGCTAGATGGGATTGACGTAGTAACAGCGAGACATATCCGTGTAGGAGTATGTGCTTTACTATGGGCAATTTGTTACTGCAGAAACGATTTGGTTTTTAACAGAACAACAAATATTCATTTCTTTCAGGTTATCTTCAGGGCCACTACACTTATCCGTATGTGGTCGCTACTCACTCCGACGGAAGCCAGGGAGCATTTGGTTACTGGATCTATCCGTTGGGAGCCGGTAGCACGGGATATCTTCAACCGGTTTGGATGGCGGTCATGTAATAGGATAGGTGTTTAGTTTCCTATCTGTTTTTTGCGTGCCGGTTGTGGCGGTCCGGTTTTTGTTTTCGTGCGCTTTTTTTTAGCACTTGTTTCTTTGTTTTGAGACTGCGAGACTTTTGTTGGACCTTTTGCTTATCAATAATATGGCCGTATGCATCTTTTTGATGCAGAGGCCGGGGCAAACCCCCTTTTCGAAAAAAAAACCGCTGCCGCCGACTTGCTAATCGGATCTGCGAAACCTAATGCCGCCTTCCTAAGATGGTAGTAATCTATGTCATAACAACTAGAGTGGAGTTCAATCAATAAACATATTGGTTCGGTTGGGATATATTACAAGATCCATTCAGATGAGTGATCGACATGTACATTAGGAGGTGCCATGTTAAGAATACATTATCCATACTAGAAGCTAACGTGCGCTTTGTCGCACTATTCTTCATTGATGGAGTGTCTTTTTTCTTTTCTTTCTATAGCAAGTTATTGTGATTGGTTGTTTTGTTTTGATTTTATCTGCATTGGCTTGGATCTTAATTATGTTTTGGTGGCATTTTTTCCGTTCATATATCATGATGGGTTGATGTTATAGACGTTTTTTCCGGCAAGCGACATCGCCCCCCAGACGATGCTTCGCGGGACTCCCAGCCCCGGAAGGCGTCCAGGAAGCACTACACACTGCATCTTCCTTCCCCACAGAGGAAGCAGGGAATCTGATTGTTAGAGATATTAAATGCGCTCCACCCTCCACTGCCGGCGCCGTCAGTAGCTGGGATGGGATGCAACGGAAGACGTCCTTGGCGTATGGGCTCTAATGAGATGCTCCATCCGCCAAGATCATCAATAGTGGCCGTTGGAGATTCACCTACTCCGCGTGGCTACATGGATGGTGTGAGGAAGCCACTAACCCGGTATGGATGGGCGTGCCACGACCGGTCACATTGGGCCGGTACAAATAGTCCACACTTCTGCTTTGTTTATACTGGGCCAATGGAGAGCTCCGATGACTAGGAGAGCATGCCAGCGTAGTATAAATAAGGGAGGATAACGACCAAGGAGGTCGACTCATGGACAACTAACATCACACATTGTAGTCACTTGGCTGTTAGCATACAACAATATCATCCTAGAGCAGGAGTAGGCTATTACACCACAATGGTGGCCTGAACCTGGGTAGCTTCGGTGTGCTCTAGTTCCAGTCCTTCTCACTCTTCGACGATCGATGACTTAGTAAACCAAACGCGTTCAGTCCCTGGCCGAACTATCAGAGGGTTGTAGCAAGCAACCCAATGTCAGGTTTGTAGACACCGACAACATTGGTGTCAGCCGGTGGTTGTTGTGTGAGCCCCTTGAGAGTTCTTTTTTTAGATTACTTTGGGAGCTCCTATTCCACGCTGAAACCGTGGAATTGGGTCGGCCCATGGAGCTCTCGCCTGCTCAGTTTGACTCTCTTCTTTACTTGTTCAATTAGTTTTTTCTCACTTGCTCCACTGTTAGCTCATACAAGCCGACCACCTGAAAAAGTTTGTTAAATAAAAATATATTCAGGGATTTTTTAAATGGATTTTTAAAATTTTGTATATAAGAAACCATGTTTTTTTCAAATAGTATTATATTTAACACACTATTTGCAAATTTGAAATAAATTAGCATATTTAAAAATATTCATAAACTTAAAAATGTCCGTGAACTTCAAATATGTTTGTGAATTTGACCTCACAATGCTGATGCGCTAAGAGGCTCCACTTTTAAGGAGCATAATATCTTAATTAATTAATAGATACTTCCTTCATCAATAAACGATTTAATTTTAGTATAACTTTGCATTAAAGTGAGTATAAAGTTAAGATATTTATTTTGGGTCGAAGGGAGTAGATGAATAGGAAGCATGTGAAAAATGAGATAGAGCTAAGAAACAAAATGTCTTTAAGCAAAACGGAGAGCCACCCATTTTTTTAGTTTAGAAGCCAAACGTAAGGGATAAGGCCAGCTGTAGTATTTGTCACCTACCTTAGTCCAGTGGCTCTCCGAGCAACACCTTGCTTTCCCCCTGAGAAAAAAACAACACCTTGATCGCCCCTGCTCCAATCCAAATCCTGTCTCACCAGCATCCAAATCCCCCACGGTGCAGCGCCAGGCTGCAGCAGCAGCCGAACGGCGAGTCGTGAAGATGAACTGGCCTGGGAAGGTGGAGATTTGTGGTGGGAGCCCCCGCGCGTCGGAGGTGTCAAGGGTGCTGGCGCAGGGACCCGGCTAGCACTGGCTGGAGCGGCAGTCGCGAAGATGAAGGAGTGACTTCGCGGCTTGGCGCCGGTTGTTGCGGTGCCGCCGCCGTCACCCGCACAGAGGTCAGGACATGCAGGGCGCCTTGGACGACCAAACCAAGCCCAGTTTCCAGGTTCGATGATAGTCCCCCAACCCCCTCCCCTAAATCTAGTTTTGATTTCTTTATTTATTCGCATTCAGAGCTTTGGAAGGCCTGATTTGTTGAAAATTGATAAAAAGAACAATAATTTTGGTGATTGAGTTTTTTGGGGAAATTGCTCGGTCAATAGAACAGAGCAGGGATAGTTTGTTGCAAAATTAACATGTAAAGTCCCTGCAATTTTTGTTACATGGAAGGATCATTACTCCTACTACTTGTGATGAAGGAATTAACGGGAGGTTGACACCAAAATATGTTCAGGTGGAGCTTATATTATCAAAAAAAAATTCAGGTGGGGCTTCTCGCACCCTGGTATTTTCTAAAAAAAAAAGGTTGGGCGGGTGAGCTAGCGGCTGATTTCCTTTTTACGCGCGCACGAAAAGCGTTCGCGCCCTCACCCCCACTTCTTCCCAAAGTTTCGCGTTCTCCTCAATCCTCTCCCAATCATAACGAACTCATCCACCTTTTTCCAAAAACGATTATGTCCGGCCTCCAAGTCTGCTTCATCTACGACGTATGAGGAGAAGTTCCTCTGTTGCCCCTGCGATGGACGAGGACGACCAAGCAGCGAACGGTGGCTCCTCTACTTCCGCGGCGATGGAGGAAACAACGCGAGGCGACGCTAGTGACGTGCCAAGGTATCTCTCTCCATCGTCTGTTTCTCTAGGCCTCGATATCTGCCATGTGCCCGATCTACGAGTTTGTGTGTTGCCATCGCACTTCTGAAACTGCATTCCTAGTTGTGTTTGGTTGTGAACTGTGATTATGCTTAGCTATCCATTGTGCATTCTTCTTGTGATCTACTTTTTGTGACTTCCCATTCATGGACTATGCTTTCACATGTCCGATTTACATGTTTGCTTATCCAACATGGAATTTGTTTTTTGGTTATGACTTTTAACCTTTTAAGATGTAGATACGAATTTACTGAAACTGAACATAGATCTGTAACTTGAGCATGCCAATGTTACTTCATACGTTTGCTTAGTTATTTTTGTCCAAATACTTTGATGCCTCGGTATGTCTAATTTTTAAACCCCAAATTGTCATATATATGTGTAGCACTATGGGCAACAACCGTAGTTGGATGTACAGAAAGAGAAAAGGAAAGTTGTTCAGTGAAACTTGGAGACAGGGGTTGGAGAATTTTCTGGATCATGAATTTTCATTGCCCGAAGCCACTGTAGATGAGAAATCCCATTGTCCGTGCACTAAGTGTTTCTGCCGTCATAAGCGCAAAAGGGATGAGATGACCATCCATTTGTGAGCCAATGGTTTTCAGTTAGGATATGAGAAATGGACTAGTCATGGGGAGCCTAGTATACCTGAAAACATAGAGCAAGACGATTTTGTGAGAGATGTAGATAGAATGGATGATATGTTAGTTGATGCAATTGCTGCGGAAGGAGTTTCTCCAGGTGAAGAACCAACACAAGCTGCCCAAAAGTTCTACAAAATGTTGGTTGAAGCTGACACACCACTGCATGCCAAGACATCACAAACTCGTTTGTCTACTGTAGCACGGCTAATGACTATAAAGACACAACATAATTTGTCAGAAGCTTGTTACAATGAAACGATGACTCTAATACATGTTGTTCTTGGAGATGAGGCTGCAAAAGAACTCCCTACAAACTTCCATAGGTCAAAAAAGCTCGTGCATAGTCTAGCTATGCCATATGTGAAGATCCATGCATGCCCCAAAAACTGCATGATTTATTATAAAGAAAATGAGACCAAAGAGAAGTGCCCAATCTGCAATGAACCTAGATACGAGGAAACAACCACAGGAAATACATCTAGGAAGGTACCACGCAATGTTTTGTGCTATCTCCCTATAACACCTAGACTGCAGCGGTTGTACATGTCACAGAGCACTGCCAAGCACATGGTCTATCATGCTAGGCCACAGAATAACAAGAAAGTAATGGTTCATCCTTCCCATGGAGAAGCCTGGAAGGAACTAGACAAACAATTTCCTGGTTTTGCTGAGGAATTAAGGAATATTCGGCTGTGTCTGGCGACCAATGGATTCACACCTTTTGGTATTTCAGCAGCCTCATATTCTTGCTGGCCGGTCTTTGTTGTTCCCTACAATCTCCCACCTGAAATGTGCATGAAGCAAAATAACTTGATCCTTGCACTAGTAATTCCTGGACCAGATCATCCAGGAAAAAACTTAAATGTTTTCATGCAGCCCCTGATTGACGAATTAGATGATTTATGGAAAAATGGTGCTCTTACCTATGATTGTCATAGAAAGCAAAACTTCCTCATGAAGGCAGCCCTGTTATGGACTATTCATGACTTTCCTGCTTATGGCTTAGTATCATGCTGGAGCACACATGGCAAAATTGCTTGTCCTATATATGGATGTGACATAGATACATTTTCCTTTAAGAATGGGCATAAATCATGTTGGTTTGATTGCCATAGGAGATTCCTTCCGGCTAACCATGTGTTCCGTAGGAGTTTGAATTGTTTCCGTAAGAAAACAAAAGTTTTTGATCCTCCACCAAAGCGCCTCTCCGGGGAAGAGGTATATGAACAGCTCCAAAGCCTTGTTCCTGATGAAAATGGAAAAAATACCTTTGCTGATTTCGGGAAGGGGCACAACTGGATTGGCATAAGTGGTTTGTGGCAGCTTGAGTACTTTAAAAAGTTGTTGCTTCGCCATAACATTGACGTAATGCACAACGAGAAAAATGTTGCTGAGGCTTTGTTAAGCACGTGCCTTGATATTCCGGATAAAACTAAGGATAATATTAAAGCACGTCTTGATATGGCTGAAATATGCAACAGACCAAAACTTAAGTTAACGCAGAAACCGAATGGTGGGTGGCAGAAACCAAGAGCGAAATATTGTGTGAGTAAGGATAACAAACTAACCATCCTGAAGTGGTTCAAAGAATTGATGTTTTGTGATGGTTTTGCGGCTAGTTTAAGAAGAGCTGTTAACTTAGCCCAAGGAAAGTTTGTTGGACTTAAAAGCCATGACCACGACATAATTATGGAGCGCCTCTTGCCGGTTGCTCTACGGGGCTTCATCCCAGAGAGTGAATGGCGGGCCATAGCAGAGTTAAGTTTTTTTTATCGACAATTGTGTGCCAAAGAGATTGATCCAGAACAAATGCGTACACTTGAAAAGGAGATTCCTGTTTTGTTATGCAAGCTTGAGAAAATGTTTCCACCGGGCTTCTTCAATGTGATGCAACATCTAATTGTACATCTCCCGTATGACGCAAGGGTTGGGGGTCCTGTGACATACCGTTGGATGTACGTCTTTGAGAGGTATTTAATAATCTTATGTTGTGGATTTCTTCTAGCTATAATTTTCTGATGTCAAGTTATTTATTGTAGGGCAATGCACCATCTTCGATTGAAAGTTCGCAACAAGGCAAGAGTAGAGGGTTCAATTGTGGAGGCTTGCATTGTACAAGAGATAACAAACTATGTATCTTTGTACTTTAGTGACCATGTTCAGACTACATGGAATAGGGAGTCTAGATACAACAATGGAGGAAATCGGGTTCAAAATGATGGTTGCTCACTAGATGTGTTCCAATATGAAGGCACCCTTCATGGTAGGGGTGAGCCTCGAGACCTCACACGTGAAGAACTGAATGCTGCAAAGCTATACATTTTGACCAATTGCTCTGCTGTTGATAGATTTCGAGAGTAAGTTATATTTTTTCTACACTTTACCCTTATATGCCACAATTTTCTAATCATATGACATCTATAGAGCATTTGCTAAAGAAAGTATGCGAAGCACCCCAATTTGTCTCTGGAGGGCCTTGATAATATGATGACGGAAGAATTTGTTGATTGGTTTAAGACTGCTGTAATCACCGTCTCATTGCTTTCTTGACTTAGATTGATCGATGTTATGTTTACTAACTTTAAATATTGTTTACTGATGGCAGTGTAAAAAAGACCCAAGTTCTGACGAGGACATGTGGAATTTAGCTAATGGATGTAGTTCTAGAGTATTTTTATATAATTCCTATGATGTGAATGGCTTTCGTTTTAGGTCAAAACGATACGAGAAACTCCATAAAAGGTTGAGAACAGTGAACACTGGAGTTTGTTTGGCATCCTTCACGTCCGACAACAAACAACTTGACTACTATGGTGTGATCGAGGACATTATCAAACTATCCTTCACTGCAGGCCGAAAAATTGAGATGGTACTCTTCCAATGCCGCTGGTTTGATCCAACTAAGGGTACGAGGTCTGAAGAAAAAATAGGTTTGGTGGAGATTAGGCCATCTTCAAGGCTTGCAAACTTTGAACCGTTTGCCATGGCTCACCAAGCTACTCAAGCTTATTATTTGAAATATGCTTCTCAAAGGCATGATCTTCGCGATTGGTGGGTTATGTACAAGATACAACCAAGTAGCAGCTTGAGCAACCTTGATGATAGTGCACATGATCCATCCGCTGAAAATGATTTTTTCCAAGAAGATACACAGCAGGGCATTTTCTCTGCAGATGTTGGGAACTTTATTGATGAGATCACGACATCTACAAATCAGTACGATGATGTGCTTGATCCCTCTGACATTGAAACCATAGAAAAGCGTAGCAGTAAGGAAGATAGCAGTAAGGAGGATCCTTTGGACAGCATCTATATCGATGACAGTAGCGATGGGGAAGAAGAATTTCCACAGGGGAAAAGAGAAGAGGAGGATGAAGACAAGGATAACACATTTGATCATGATTTAGAATATGATAATGATGACTACTGAACATATAGTTTGTTAGTTCATGAGCTATTCTATTATAGTTTTTCTTGAAGTACCGTGCATTAGATATTTTGGAATTTCTCAGTTCATTTCTTAGTGTTGTTTCTTACTAATATTAAATTTTAGTCATTACGATTTAAGTGGTTACAAAGTGTTCCATTTTATTTTAATCTACACACGTGTTCTTCTTAATGGTTTGTTCTCATTTTTATATTGCTACTAACGAGCATGGAGGCTTGTAAACAGGATGACTAGGCGTTTGACTCATAGACCTATCTCAAGACCTATACGGAATGGACCTTCCACTGGTTCAGTTGGAAATAATGGGTCATCTCAGCCAGCTTCACAGACTAGGAAGGCTAGAACCCCCAGATCTAGGACAGGAAGTGGTGATAGACTTGAAGAGATTGATCGACCTCTCATTGTACCTTCTGGCATGTTAGTATTAAACTTTTTAAAGTATTTTAGTTCTTCTTGGATGCCTATTCAAATATTTAATGCTTTGAAGTATGTGTTCATGACAGTCGATGGGAAAAGGACCCGTTCAAATCTCGTGAACCCTCAACGGTGCAAGGCGCATTAGTACGCCAGTATTATCCGGAACCAATTGGTCCAGATGATAATAAGAAACCTGTATTGACTTGGGAGGACTACAAGTGGTCCAGCAATCCAAGAGTGCAAACTGCAGCATCTAGAATTAAAGAAGAATTTTGGGTAAGTTGATTAGTTTTGTCAGCTTCTGGAGATTATTCATTTCAAGATTGCGACCCCACCACTTTATCAGAAACTAGTATTTTAATATGTGTGTTAGGAATAACTAATAGTTCTGATTTTCCCTAATGTAGTTATATCGTATAAAAAGTGCCCATCTATGTTGTCAAAACTAAAAGCGCACTACACCATAATTCTCAGTCTGTACTTCATCAGTCTAAAGCACTTAATTTAGTCTGATGGTAATCTAAATATCCTTTATTTATTTATGATTTCTTATTAGATTCATTTCTTCTCAAATCAAGCTATTATTATTTTGACAGTGGCGTTTCAAGTGCAATCCATCAGACCAACGTGATGCAGATGAAACCTTGGAGTTGAACCTTGCAGAAAAAGTTAGGCAGATGATACATGAGGAAAAGAAGGCAGCCATGAAAAGATTATACAAGCGTGGCAATGTGACTGAGGAAAAGGACGAGGAGGGTAATATCTGGCCAACTGTTGCAGAATTAATTTCCACCAAGCCAGATGACTTTGGTACCGATGATGGTTGGCATTTACTATGTGAATATTGGAGTACTCAGGAGTCCAGAAACAATTCTTTACGTGGGAAGAGGAATAGGCTAGCTAATGGAGACACGATTTACCATTGCAGTGGTGCAAGAAGCATAGTGGCTACGCGCCAGTATCTGGTACTTTTTTCACTAATGCATATTTCTCTATTTCACTACTAAAAAATAATATTTGATAATACTTATCACTCTTAATAATGCAGAAACAAAAAACCGGTAAAGACCCAGGACTTGCGGGTGCTTGGCAACACACTCACAGACTAAAGCGAGGCAATGAACGTGTTGAGATGTGTAGCCAAAAAGCTTCTGATCGTTGGGTTAGTCTTTGCGATTATACTTGATGGTCCATGAACCTATGCATGTTGCGAGTAATCAATCTACAGATTCATACTTGGTTGCATTACATAGTTGGCTCAACATGTGTATATATTATGTAGTTTATAGTCTTTTTAGTTTCATTTTGCACTACTCTTCTACCAATCTTCATGTTACTTACTGGTTCTTCTTACTTGGAAAAGAAAACTTTCGACAATGGAATGAAAAATGTGCATGGGGAAAATTGGCAAGAGGAGCATCCAGAATTCGACGGATCTGTCATTTATGAAACAACTGGTAGAATGCCACATGGCAGACTAAAAATTGCTGATGAGGCATTTACCAAAATAGATAAGTCCATTATTAAGGCAACAAAGATCAGGGTATCACAGCAGGAACAATCTGCTCGTGAACAAGAGCGTTTACAGAGGGAAAATCAGCAATTGAGGCAGGAGAACAAAGAGCTGCGAGGTGTGGCACAAGTTGTGCGGGTAAGCTTTACTACTGTTGTAAATAGGAGTATAAAGAAAGGTGATTGTGCTAATTGTGTGTATTTATAGGCATTGATATATAGAGGAGGTCTGGACTATGATGCTTTAATGGAGGAAGGTGCACAACATGAGTCGGTAAGTTTAACACAAAGCTAACTGATTGTGACAAACAGTAATCATGACCTCTACTGTAGAGTTCCAGAAACTTGAATTCTAATGTAAATTTCTTATTTTCATCTAAAACCAATATTTAACATTTGTTTTTTTAATATATAGGGCACATATGATTCTGAACAAGAGTACTACAGTGATAGTGATTTGTATGACGAGTTAGCAAGGTGGCGAGATAGAGTTGATCAAACTGGACCTGAACCGGTAAGAGAAACATTAGTTTGTTTATTGGTTCTCTCTGTTTTTTGGGCATGGGTTTCTTAGCCTGCTAATTAATATTTACTGAGTGTAACTAATGATTGTTAATAAATTTGACAATTGGGGTAATTACAAGTCATAGGAGAGAAATGCTATGGGGTATACATTGCCAAAGTAAATTCCTTTGATGAGTTAACCACTGATCCTAGATATTGAATTCATCCTGTGCTTATGCATTTGCCTGATTTGAAGTACTTATATATTGCTGCTTGTACAGACTACATAGAGGGTAAAGGAATGCTACTTTCCTTAGTGAAACATAATTGATCAGTGTTGAGTTTTAAAACCTAGTTGTTAATTTTTGCTTTGGATAATCTCGATTTCAAACTCTACTATTTACTAGAAGCTGAGCATGATAAAGAAAAACTTTAGCATTTAGAACATCTGAAGTCCTGTTAACTACACAAGATGTTTGCGCATTGTTTTCTTGTAGCATTTGCCCTTTTATACGTTGGCAAGTTGTATATTTAGTAACAGTTTCCAAGAAAATCTCATCTCTCTTTTTAGTAACATGGTGTGTATTTTTACACAAAAAAATCACTTTCATTATATTATCATGGGTATTTCATCTCTTACAAGCAGTATGGTCGTTTTTAGGGCCCTGGAAGCAATGTTGTTGCTGGTGACAATCATATGGAGGGTGGCAATATCAATGACGAGAGGGAAAGCACATAATTAAGACTTTGACTTCATGGAAGTGTTGAGATGAAGTGAAGTTGTCATGGTGCAGTTTAGAGAGGAATTGAAGTTTCAAGACAATTTATCTTATGCAAAATGTTCAGGACGAATTGTTTTTATTTACATTTTTATTTTGCATTTTCATGTTATCTATATGGATGATTCAGAACTTATGTAGTTTTCAACCCGGAACCAACTACCATTGGACTTGTGTGATACATTGTGAGTAAAGTATGCTCTTTCATGTTGGGATGAATTCTATTTATTTCTGTCGCAAAAGAAGTTCTATTTATTTTGTGCAAATTCGACATTGTAGGTCATCTTATACGATTGGCACAAATATCTGTTTCGTAGTTCAAATTCTCTCTCTACTGGTGGCATTTTGTAGTGCAGCTGATGGCTAACAGTGATAGTTTTACTCTCGGTTAAACACTATGCCTACAATGACAAAGGTCTCTCGGTTTTAATCAACACCAAGGGTAATGGATGCTCGGTTGGTATAAATGCTGGCGGTATACATATACTGTAGGCTATAACCTAGTCCGACGGTGTATATATACTGTAGGTCATACCCTATTCTGACTGTGTATATGTACCGTTGGTTATTCATATGCCGATGGGAGGACGACCGTTAGCAATGTGAACAATGATGGTCGCTGGGGACTGTCGAAAATGAGAACAATGACAGTCACCGAGAACCTTCGGGAATGAGAACAATGACGGGAACATAAAACTGTCAAAATTTGCAATAACCAACGGGAAACCGTAGGATATGAGCATCGTTAGATATGAAAGAGCCGACCATCCACCGTCGGCTTCATGCCGTAGGCAAAGATCATAAGCCACGGTACCGTCGGATATCATGTTAATGGCCGACCAAGCATCACCTACGGGAAATAGCCGACGGGGCACCGTAGACCATATAAGTAGACGACGGTTTTTGCAAATAGCTGACGGTTTTTCAACCCTAGGGGAAGCTTAGGATCCTAGTAGTGGTTTTAGCAAAACTACCAACGTGTTTGTCAAGTGCAATTTTTCTCAGTTTTCTGGTTTTGAACTGCATGAATAATCTGAAGATAGCTAACTGAACTGAACTAAGCTACACTCAAGTAATTATACAACGACATGATCAGCTTCTGTTAATTAACAGCCGCCACTTGCATGTAGCCTTGTCATGCACGCGCGCGTCCTCCCTCCTAGACTCTAGGATCTGAAGTAGAGTTATCTTGTACCTCTGGGCACTAGCCGCATGGAATCGATCGGCTACCAAGCTTAGCCTCCTCTGTACAACTGTGCTCAAAGTATCAATTGATCTACTCCACGATCTAAACCTATGCGCATGCAGTTGTGCTCCCAGTCGACGCTAAATCATGGCATTCGTATTGTACGTCCGCCATCCAGTAGGATCAAATGTCTAGCACGATCTAATCTACAAGCTGCCTCTTGTTGCGGTAGCACAATAGTCAACGATTTCAGGGATCAACAGCCAGGAAGAAGATGGACGCGAGCGAGTGTTTCTCAGTTTAGAAAAAAGAGGTTGGGACCTCTTTTTCAAATACAACAAAAAAACCATGATTTTAGATATACTATGGTTTATAAAACTGCAGTATTTGTTGAAGCCAAACACGTTAAAGTATTTAAAACCAGGGTTTCTAAAAAAAAATGGTATTATCCAAAAACTCCAAAAATACCGAGCAGCCAAACTTAGCCTTAGATTCTTGAACACAATGGCAACCGGTTTGCACACGGTATTCCATTTCTTTTACCATGGGTACCACTACTCTTTTTTTACAAGTGTGTGAGTTGGGCATGCTTCCGGAAATCCATACTAGCTAGTGCGCTGCAAAGTGTGTCACTAGTAGAAAACAGGGCTTTGGTCCAAGCTCAATCTACACATTAGTCCCGGTTGCATTATGAACCGGGACTAATGTGAGCATTAGTCCCGGTTCGAGCGGCTAGGGCGCCGGGCAGACATTAGTCCCGGTTCAAATGGGACCTTTAGTCTCGGTTGGAGACACCAACCGGGACTAAAGGTCTAATCTTTAGTCCCGGTTGGAGCCACCAACCGGGACTAAAGGGGTTCTGAAATTTGTTTTTTGTTTTTCCATTAGTTTTTTGTTTTTAGTTTATGTTTTAAATTGCTTATATCTTTTAGGATATTTGATGTTTTTGAGTGATTCTTTTTGCATTAGATCCAAAATTTTGTCTAGTTTTCAATTTTTAATGATTTAAATTTAAATTTATTCAAATTTGCTTCAAACCCTAGATTGTGAATAATTTGAGTTTAAAAATAGTTTTTAATTTAATTCTTTTTGCTCCTAGTCACATGTTAGATTGTTGTCATAGTAATATTTATTTGGTTATTTTTAGAATAATTTAAATTAGGATTTTAATTAAAACAGTACTGGTTTGCTTATATAGTTGTTTTAGTCCTTTAATTATTGTTTTCAATTATTTTTAGTTAGTTCTTTCTGTAGATTTTAACATGTTGTAGTATGCTTCTATTAGACAACAGTAGATAAAATTTATAATGAATTAATATTAATTTTGCTACTATTTTGTATTAATAGTTGTTTAGCCTTTAATAATAGTTGATAGAATTAGTTTTGCTATATTAAAAAGTAATTCTTTTTGCCACTTTAATAGAACGTGACTCTGCCTTGGTTAACCTTAGTTGTGACTCTGCCTGGGACGGTGGTAGCAGATGTAGTTGACGGTAGGATTGGATGGACACCATCCCGGACTAAAAGAGTTATGCAATTTTCAAACTCTACCTTCCCCCCCCCCCCCCCCCCGCGCCACCGTATCGCCATTTCAATTTTGAAAAAAACAAAAGAAAATGATAAAAACTTCAAAAATTAAAATACTTCGAGATGTAGTTATGTTACTACATCTACTAGTTAGGAAAATTAAAAAACATAAATTTTGACATGTTTTGCAAAAAAGTGTTATGAAAAAGTAAAACGGCTATAACTTTTGCATACGATGTCGAAAAAAAGTATAATATATCAAAATGTTCAGCACGAAAAGTAAAACGGCCCGCTGGAGGACGCGGAGGAGTAGGCCGTTTTGGAAATTTTTAGAATCCTCAAATTCTGAAAGGAAAAAAAGTTATCCTCAAATTTAAGTTTTTTTGAATTTTTGGTCAAACTACTTATTCAAGAAATATTAGTGTTACTAAATAAATATTGTTTTTTAGAATAATAGTTTCAAATTCAAACGGTGAAACGTGTGACTTCATACTCAAGTTCAACTCCTAAGGGTTAATAGGATTGACAGCTTACTATTGTTAGGAAAACAACAAGTGCAGACTTGGAAATTAGGGAGAATAGAACTCGGAAGTTAAGCGTGCTTAGGCTGGGGTAGTGAGAGGATGGGTGACTGGCTGAGAAGTTAGACGATTTGGAATAAGTGCTCCACACTTGAGCAGTGATGAGGATGGTGATTATAGATAAAAAATTCAAAAAAAATAAATAAAAATTTTAAAAAAATTCCTTTAGTCCCTGTTGGTGTTATCAACCGGGACTAAAGGTGGAGCTCCAGCAGCGGCCGCGTGGAGCGCCTTTAGTCCCGGTTCATAAGCCAACCGGGACTAAATGTTTTAGGCATTAGTCCTGTTTGTTTTGTCCCGGTTCCAGAATCGAAACTAAAGGCCCTCTGAAATGTCCCCTGTTTTCTACTAACGTGTGTACCACGAAGGCACGCCCGCAGGCGCAGGCACCGGATGAAACACAGGTGTTGGATCAGCTGCCCGGCCGGTCCTTCCACGAGCACATGCAAATGTTCACAGGCCTTGCCCTGCGCGCGTACTTCGCGATCGTGCGAGGACACGTACACACACCAGAAATTGCGTACCGTATATTCGCTCCACCGTGCGTACGGCCGTCCATCATTTTCAGGAGCATTTCCCTGAGAGAGGGTGTCAGTTAAATTTCCCGATTGCCAGTGGCCACGAACTCCTGGTTAATGCTTTGCACTCCTACGTCCTTCGTGTCTGCATTGAGAAGGGCGGAGGGGCGAGTAATAACTCTGTGTTTGCGTGGTCATGGTGATGGTGTGATCCCCAGCTGTTGGACCGTGCGCGCGCGCATGCAAGTATCCTGTGGTGGTCTGGTCTCTATGTATCCACGTCTTACAGATATCATAAGCCCAGAACTACTCCCTCTGTCTTATAATATAAGATCATTTTTAACATACGTCTTACATTATGAGACCGAAGGAGTAGCTAGGAGTAAATTAGGGACCAGAGCAGATTGAAGAAGAGAAGACATGCATGGGGCCAAGATATGCTCACGTAACCACTCTAACCTGTTTCTTTTCGATTACGTGTTCTTTGAGCAACTCTACAGAGTTTGTTGTATTGGCCAAATTGTCATAATAATCACCGACATATTATTTTTAACATAGAATGTAACTCTTATCTGATGTGCGCTTGGATCGTCAAAATTTATGTAGCTCACCCCGAACACAAGCTTGTAGCCTCCACATTTGAAAGTTGTGCATGTCCGTTTGGAGCTCGCTCCAAATCCAATCGCCAGCACAGGATGGAGGTTTGAGCTTCTACCTCCTCGCGCCAACACTAGGATTTAAGCAATCGCCGCCCGCACACTCACCACCGCGCACACATAATCACCTACGAGTAGGTTGACACGACCCCTAACAACCGACAATTAATGTTGCGTCCGCTCCCCGGATACCCCAGGTGGCAGTTCGGGTGGACGCCATGCGGAGTCATCCTCGCTATAAAAAGCCTGGCGGCAAGGCGTCCCCATCACCTAAACGCTGGTTGCCGTGTCCCTCCTCCTCGTTGTCTGCTCCCCTAGCCATCTCCTCCCTTCTCTACGACAATACTGATGCGCATGAAGGATGCAACCTATTGGCTGATCCTCCCATTCCAAACGTGGTGCACCGGCGGTGCGAACTTCCCCAGTCGACGCTTCTCCTGCTCCCACAGTGGCTCGCGGGGCACATCCACCTCCCGCGGCGGCTCCCGTGATGGCAACCTCAGGGGATCTGTCGGCTCCCATGATGTCGGGCGGCGCCTCGGGCGCCATCTTAGCCATTAACGGCACCGCTGGCCCCATCACCCCCCCCCCCCCCCCCCCCGAGCTGGATCCCGAGGACCCAGTCGTCGCCATGTTGTGACTCTCCCAAATTGAAGAGAGGCGCTCCACCACAAGAAGGAGTGATCCCGCGCCGCAACCACCAACGAGGAGGAGCAGTCGTTGCTGCTCGTGAGTCCGACCCTACGCCTTCTTCAAGGAAATCTTGGAGGAAGACGAAGACGACGACTAGACGGTGGCGGTGGTACCATAGGCAGTAGCATGTACGACATTGCATATTTTGAAAATGTCGCTTGACGACATTTAAAGTTGCAAAAAATGTAATATGATGTAATAATGATATTTGAACTCGCATGAAATATGTACCTTAAATTGAATATGCAATTAATAAAAATAAATGAAAACGCAAACAAATAATGAGTACACATTATGGGAACTTTGTGTTTGTGTGTAGTCTTCGCAGCCTCCACATACCATACGCCGTATGGCGACTCCGGTAGAGTTCCTCACTTCCTCTTCTTTTTAGCTAAAACTACCGGGCCCTGCCATGTGGTCCATGCGTAGGAGTAAAGAATATTGACCGACATATCAATAAAACTGCGTGTTCCTACAATGCAAAAATGTCAAACTGCCGGCCCCTACCATGTACTCCACGCATATAAATGGTTTGTGTGGCTGCAGGTGTGGCCGAGATAGAAGTGATTAAACCCGTTCGGCCCTGTGCTGGTTTTACTAGTGCCGTTTGATTGATACGTACAGGGCCATCTGCGACGTGCGTAGGTAAGCTCCTGAGCTAGCAGAAGATAGAGAGCAGAGTGAACAGATCGTTTTTCCTCTCGCGTCCAGGCGGCTGGAACCCTAGCCGCCGCCAGCAGGCCAATCTTCTAGCGTCGTCCACCGGCGGCTCCCCTCCGCTGGCGACCTCAGTCGTCGGTGGTGAGGGGGTCGTCGGATCCACGCGCGTGGATCGTTTTTACTCTCTCGTAGTTTAGGTTTTTAGGTTGTCATCGTCTTGGCTTCGGCGGCGATAATGACGACGCTGAATAAAGATTCTTCGGATCCATCCCTGACGAGGCCATCGGTCCTATGGTTGGGGATGAATTTGAAAACCAGTCTGTTCAAGCAAGGATGGCGTGGCGGCGGCGGCATCCTCGTGGTGGACCTGTGTCCTCGGGCTCCGCCGTTGCGACGGCGTTTGCTCCAGCGTCGACGCGGAGCTTGGGAGGTAGTCCAGGGGCGGATGCAGATTGTGGTGTGCATCGACGACATCTGTAAGACGGAACGTGTGCTGGGTTCGTGATTCGTGGATGGCAGGTATGGTTTCCTCCTTTAGCGTCTTAGTCGTGGTGGGGTGCCATATCTGAAGTTCGATGGCGAGTCCGGGGTGTTGCCCCGGTCTGATTCGTTCAACGGCAAGGGCTTCATTTTTTGTGAGCCACCTTGGAGGTCCGCAAAGTTGCATATCAGCGATGGTGTCGCATCGAGCTCGGGTGAGGAGGTGATCCGTCATTCTTTTCTTCGATGGCTGCTATGGTGGTGCCGGAGACAGGTGACGGACGTTGGTGTCAAACTCAGAGTTGTTCTACTATCTTTTCAGTTTTGTCATGTCGGTCCTTACATGACTTGCACTTTAATCTTTATAATATGAATGAGACACGTATTACCATGAAAAAAAAGAGCTAGCAGAAGATGGATGCATGGCCGCCGCGCCGACATATCACACTCCCGTGTTGTGTTGATTAGCGAGAGCGAGTTGAGTGGAGTAGTTGTTGCGGCATGTGAGGGCATTCGATCCGCCTTGCCCTCTCAATCGCTCTCAGTCCAAGGGGAAACTTTGCCAAATCCATGCGTGCACGCATGTGCACTTAATTAGGGGTCGTGTTCTTCGCTCTCCTCGCAATCGATCGTCACTAACGCTGTGTACATGTGCTTCTTTTTGGTACAGTACTAAGTAGTATGAGACTCGTAGATGGTCAGATTGGATGATATCCTTCGGAGAAGAGAGGTAAAATTCAGGTCATTAGCCTGTCGCACTTCTTGCAGCTCATGGGCACGAATCAGCAGGATAAAAGCACTGAGATCACATAATCAGGAAGTGTCGTGTCAACGGCGCGTACGACGTCGGTGGATCGAATTATCTTCTAGCGGTGAGCTAGAGGAGCCAAAGTAGCAACAGGCATTACACTGTACTCCGTACGTTTTGTTTTCTCCGCTGGCGATGTGTGCACAGCGCACCGCTCGAGTAGCGAGTAGACGGCAGACGTCCACTGGCATATAAGTGACAGCATCACGTCGCCGTCCACCGGGAGGGCAGGGCAGGCAGGCACAATGATTCCTTCTAATTCCCTACCCTCTCTTTTGACATTTGAATCCCTTGGTCTTGCTCATCACAGCCACCACGCTCATGGCCGGCCAGCTGAGCGCATGCATCGCCTCGCCTTCTACCCCAAAGCCCCAGGGCCTGGGACACAAAGGAGGCCGGGACGATGTGCACCGCTCGTATCAACAAGTGGACGGTGCATGATAGGTGATGGCGATTTCTGCATCTCCTAGAGCACTCTCGTGTGTCATGGCAATGCATGTCATTGTCTCAACATCTCATATTTGTTTCCCTTCCCAGTGTATTGCTGCAACAACAGTAAACTGACAACCCTACACCCACTAGAATTAGAAAAACAAGTGGCCAGCCAGAGCCAACGTTGCTTTGGAGATACACAATTTATCTGCTATACTATACTGATCTCTCTCCATCTGATGTGCTCTTTCCACTAGCTAGAAGTGGGAACCTGCAGGGTGGGATTTGTCGAAATCATATCGCGCACAGGATCAAACGGGACAGGACTCCCAATTAACACCGATGGATGGAGAGAGGTTTGATCCAGAGAGGAGGTAGCAGCAACCCAACCGGGAGAGTGCCACCTTTCAAATCATGGCGTCCGACCTTGGCTCCATTGCTCCTCATCGCCATCATGGTATTAGCCAGCCATTATGCGTCTGTGGAAATTAGCTGTCCACGGAATGGATATGTCTAGCCTACCGTTTGGCTGATAATAACAAGCCAGAATGCTAACTCTCTCGTAATCACCTCCTATTGCATGTTAGGGGATTTATATACTCAACAATTTCTTTGTCCGTCACCAAAATGGACCCTACCAGCACATACTGGCAGGGATGGACGGTAAAGATACACGCACAAAAAAAAGATTTTGCTTATGTAAAATTTGTGCTTCCGGAACAAAACACATGAGTGTTCTGAAAACAATTTTTTGAAAACTAAACCTGCTTATGTAGAACTTGATCCTTTTTGCCGTGAATTTACACTTACACGCCACTAGTAGAAAAATGCCCATTTGTCCTGGTTCATAAGGCCCATTTGTCTCGGTTCGGGAACCGGGACTAAAGGGTCGGGACTAAAGCCCAACACCTTTAGTCCCGATTTTTATACGAACCGGGACAGATAGGGCTCCACGTGGCCGCTGCGGCGAGCCCAGAGAGGAGGGCCTTTAGTCCCTGTTGGTAACACCAACCGGGACCAAAGATCATCCACGTGTCAGCAGCTCAGGAGCTGGGGTTTTTGTTTTTTTTTTTAGGGGGGGGGGGGGGGGGGTTGGGGGGTTTTGGGGGTTTTGTAGGGTAATTTAGGGGTTTCATATATTGTGTTTAGCTAGCTAATAGCTAGAGAGAAGTGTCATCTCTTATCTCCGTGCTTGGTCGACGCTACGTACTATACGTATAGAGAGGACTCGACACGCTAGCTAGTAAGCAAATGAAGGAAACCATTAAGTACACAAGATCGTCATGAACCTATACAGAGAGAAGTGATCGACCTCCTCCTTCTCCGAGAGATTGGTTCGAACCACAAGTTTTCGTATATCTATCCGACGCTACTAGCTACATATATACAATATAAGATCTCTTACAATCCCTAACATTTGATGTCAAGTTCCACATGGTATTCTCCGGCTGGATTGATGACGTGGTCAAGAAAGAATCCCGCCAATTCCTCTTGAATTGCTTTTATGCGATCTTGTGGTAGGAGTTCATCCCGCATCTGCCAAATCTAATTTGAAGAAGGGGGTCAATACATATATATGAATGAAACTCAACACAAATGACGGTAATAAAATAAAATTGTGAATATTATTGCTTACGCACTTCATATTGTTTTTCAGAGTAGCCCCGCTTAGAGGTCGTCGCGTTGTAGATGTACTCGCAAACGTAGTATCCACAAAAATTATTCCCGCCTTCCTGCCACAACCACTTTACGAGAAATAAAGGTCAATCAAACTGATAATCAAGCATTATAAATGGTATTGATGAAACTAGCTAGAATCAATGGGAGATGCGCGGAACTAGCTAGTAGTACTTACTTTCGGGTATGTAAATCGCAGCTCCCCCGGCAGTCCCGGAGCTTCTGTGGTGAACACTTTTCAAACCCTGCGAGACAAAGAAAATAATTACTTGATATCAGGAAATGACCAAAGTTGCCGATATGGTGCGATAATGATCGATTGAACTTACTTCTGAAGCATTTCAGTCATGGCCGCATACTCCTTGGGATCTTTTCGTCTTGAGTCTAAGACGGTTACTAGTCCCTGCTCAAGCTTAATCTCTAGGAGAATAAAGTGGAAGCTGCGCACGCATGCATAACTCATCAATTACATTACTATAACCTCGAGTAATAAAGGAAACCGAATATGCAGAAGACAGTAACACTCACTTGAAGTTGTAAGGAAAGAGTATTTTATCTTTGTTTTGATTTTTAAGCAACGATTGTAGCAAGTTGGCCTCGGTTTCTTTCGCATTATATGTAACCGTCCATTCATCTATGAGATTTGTGTTAATGAACCCAATATCATAGATTTGTGCATTTCTGCATTCGACGATCTTCAATCTGCATAATATAATGAGGATAATTATATATACATGCAATGAAAAAGCTGAGCTATATATAGAGACTTAATTACAGAAGTATAGTACTTACAGACAGTAGCAAGTGATGATTATTTTATCGAGGTCCTTTTGATTGAAAAACTGGAAGAACTCCTCAAATGGAACAGACAACAGATCAATTCCAACGAGGTCGTGCTCCTCTTTAACTCTCAGCGTCAAAATATCCTTCCCAGACTTGCAGGTGTCCATGTACCACTTATGGAATCTTCGCATCATCGTTGTTAGAGGAGGATCACCAGGTCTGACGAGAGGCTTCCCGTACTGGTATTTGTGTTCGTCCACCTCCATTGTATCAAAATGTGCATCGTCGGGCAGGTAATCACCATGATTGGTACCGGGCACCATCTCCGGCAGATTTGCGACGATATCGCTAGACACCTTGAGCGGGGGGCACGATTGGTTTTCCTGTTCGCCGAGCTGGGGAATTTTGTTCCCACTTCTTCGTTCTTGTAACCTTTTGTCACTTGAAGTAGTTCCCGACCGGCGCGCTCCTTCCACTGCCTTTTTAAGAGCGCGGACATGGTTGTCATCCGGCGGAGGCAGTGGTGGTCGCTTCAGGTTCTTCAAAGTGCGCTTCAATTTCATCGGATCTATCTTCTCCTCCGGAGGTGGATTTTTCTTTGCAAAAAAGTCCTTCACTTGGGCTTGACAGATCTCCTCGTTTTCCTCCTCGGTCATCTTGTATGGTAACTTCTCTTGAGGCTTGAGAGATGGACCGAATATGTATTGCCTCCCGCCTCTGGCTGTACTGCTAGACGCCGGAGCAGCCGGAGCGGCTGCGTCTGTTTTCCTTCGTTGCTTACGAGGCGGAGAAGGAGGCGGAGTGCTACGACGCGCCGGAGCAGCCGGAGCGGCGGTGGCTGTCTTCCGCTGTTGCTGACGAGGCGGAGAAGGAGGCGGGTTGCTCGGACGCGCCGGCGCAGGCGGAGAAGGAGGCGGAGTGCCGCCACGCGCCGGAGCAGCTGGAGAAGGAGGCGGAGCGCCGCCACGCGCCGGAGCAGCCGGAGAAGGAGGCGGAGTGCCCTGATCACTCGCCAGAGGAGGAGGCGGAGTGCCCTGACTCGCTGGAGGAGGAGGCGGAGGCGTCCAGTTCGGAAGGTTGATGAGCTCCTTCCGCCATAGACATGGAGTCTTCAGAGCAAGACCCAGCTGAGTCTCCCCTTCACCGGTAGGGTGGTCAAGCTCGAGCTCCTCAAATCCCTCCGTTATTTCATCGACCATCACAACAGCATAGCCTTCTGAAATCGGAAGGCAGTGAAAAGTTGCGCCGGGTTGAGGAGGTGCAATAGAGCCGACAGTCGCCTTGACTTTGAGGTGCTGCCATTGCGCCATAAGGTGGCAATCTTGAGCCTCCGTCATAGCATCCACGGTGTAGCTGGGAGCCGTGAAGTGAGGCTGCTGAAGGAGCTCGGTGGAAGCCACGCTGCTTCTCCGCTGAGATGGCGGGGTAGCTTCTGGGGTAGCTTCGGCACGTCGCTGCCTCTGAAACTAGTGCTTGTTCCTCTAGCGCTCGTACCCCTGCATTCAGCTTCTGTAGTTCGATCTGCTCCACTTTTCTCCTCCTCTCCCGGGTTTTGTAACCGCCTGCTCTGGGAAACCCTTCCTTCCACGCAACGGAGCCTGCCGTGCCTCGTGTTCGTCTTGGGTGCTCGGGATTCCCGAGGGCCTGTGTGAGCTCGTCGTTCTCTCTATTGGGAACGAACGTCCCTTGCTGCGCTGCAGCGATATACTTCTGAAGCTTCTTGACGGGTATTTCAAGTTGCTCCTTCGTCCAACGGCACTTCCCTGTTTCAGGGTCCAAGGTTCCCCCAACCCCGAAGAACCAAGTCCTTGAACGGTCTGGCCAGTTCAATGTCTCTGGTTCGACCCCTTTATCAAGCAGGTCCTTCTCAGCCTTGTCCCATAATGGCCGGGCTTTGAGGTAGCCACCTGACCCCGTGCGATGGTGATACTCCTTCTTTGCAACATTTTTCTTGTTTGTCGCTGACATCTTCTTACTCTTTTCCGATGTCTTGTGGGCCACAAATGCGGGCCAGTGATCTCTTATCTTCTCAAATCGGCCGGTGAATTCTGGAGTCTTCCCTTTGTCAACAAACGTTGGTTTCAACTCATTCTTCCACCTCCTGAATAGATCTGACATCTTCTTAAGAGCATGAGCCTTGACCAATGGCTCTATAACTGGCTTATCCGGATCCTCCTCCGGCGGTAGGGTGAAATTTGCCTTCAACGCGGTCCAAAGATCATCTTTCTGTCTATCGTTGACAAAAGACACTTGAGGGTCTTCGCTCTTAGGCTTATTCCATTGGTGGATGCTGATCGGGATCATGTCCCTAACAAGAACCCCGCACTGAGTAGAAAATGCTTCCTTGGTCCGGCTGGGTTCAATCGGTTGGCCATCGCCCTTGATTGCTGTGATCGTGAACCTTTCATCCTGGCGCAACCTTTTCTTCGGGCCTCGTCTCGTTACCGAAGTTTGGCTCGATCCGGAGGGCTAGAAAAGAAGAAAGAAGAGAGTTAATATGTGTACATACCAAAACAATTAATGCATGAATTAGCTAGTCAGCACAGGCTTAATTAATATATATATACCTCGCCGGACTTTGCAACATCTCCTTCCTCCGTTCGCTCACCGGAGCAGTCATCACGGTCTCCTTCTTCCACCGGCATTCCGTCATCGGAGCCATCATAATCATGTCCTTCCACCTCCATTGTTCGATCACCGGAGCCCGCTTCACCCTCTCCTTCCAGACCATCGGTGTCGTTGAGAAACGACAAGACATCAACTCCGCCGAGGATTATGTCCCCCAACAACTGTTCTGCTTCGATGTCTCGGTGCTCCATAGTTTCTGCAAATATTACAACATGGCAATTAATATACAAACATGACAGATGGATATATTAGTGCAAACGTAGACCTAGCTAGCTCGACGCTTCTACGGTTTGGGGTGGCCTCGACAACGCTTCTAGGGTTTGGGGTGGCCTAGGCAACGCTTCTAGGGTTTGGGGTGGCCTCGACAACGCTTGTAGGGTTTGGGTCGGACCGACAAGGGATTTAACAAAATGACGCCATTCTGGATGTGCAGAAAATGGTCCATATTTTTCCTGATCTCATCTACCCTTCTATATGTCATGTTGTCTAGTGTCAAAGAATTCAAGAAAACCATGACTTCATCATTAGCCGGAAATGACAGGCGTATAATGGTACGAAGCTCTTCAAAGTTGTTTTGGAACGGAGTTCCCGATAGAATAATTCGCTTTTTGGTACAAAGTTTAGCAAGAGCCTTCCGAATATCGCTATTTGGAAGGCCTTTGCTGAAATTCGTACCAAAAGGCGAATTATTCTATCAGGAACTCCGTTCCAAAACAACTTTGAAGAGCTTCGTAGCATCATACGCCTGTTACTTCCGACTAATGATGAAGCCATGGATTTCTTCAATACTTTGACAGACAACGTGACATATAGAAGAATATATATATAGATGAGATCAGAAAAAAAATTGGATCAACTTATGCACATCCATAATGGGGGCATTCTTGATAAATCTATATATGTCAAAATTCAAACTTTGACATATGATCAAATGTTGCATATGTCAAAATTCAAACTTTGACATATGATCAAACTTTGATATATGATCAAATGTTGCATATGTCAAAATTCAAACTTTGACATATGATCAAACTTTGATATATGTCCACCGCGATATAAAATAATACATAGACTTGTTCGGGCGAGAGGGGGTTGATCGACGTCCCCCCTCATGTCGAAGTGAATGAACAACTCTGAATTTTTTACATGTACTCCTACAACATGAAAATTTCTAAGTGATTGCCAAACTGTTTGCTAAACTTTTATGCTTCATTTATATGAAGATCAATTGTCCAATATAACTATGTTCGCGATATGAGGCATTGGACATTATCTAGATCACATGCCTCAAAATCAAAGGAAAAACTCCTCTCATAACTATCCGCGGTGCCCAACAATATGAAATCATTCACAAATATTGATGTTGGACTCGACTAAATATGCACTCCATAGTCCAATCAAGTATATAAGTCCATGGTGATCAAACACATACAAGTTACAAAAATTTCTATGCTCACAAAAATATAAGCCCGAGGGGAATTGAAGTTATCGGGGTTATGTTTATACAACAAATGGACATCTCATCTCATTTCATCTCATCTGAAAAAACATAGCACATCTAAAAAAATACATACATACATGGAAAAAAATTGCTATGAACAAAAAAAACATCATATATGAACATTTTCTATATCCATCCATACATACATACATACATTGAAAAAAATGCTATGAACAAACACATCAGTAGTAATTATTTTTATAATGATTTGGCCTCAAAAAATTCTTTTATTAGTATTTTCAAACTCTAGAATGACCCTGTTGCATTAGAACTATTTCAAATAATTCTTTTCAAATGCCACAAATTTTTTGAGAAGTCCTCTGATGCCTATAGATCATTTTTATGCAAAAACCCACTTTGGTCATTTGAAACTTTTGAGCACAACTTCCATTTTTCAATTTTGGTCCAATCTTGGCATTGAACTACAACCCTATTTTTTCCTTAATAAATTTTTTTGAAAAAATTACACCAACTTCATGACAGTACCCAGACTCCATTTCACCAAAAACCTTCTGATCCATAGTTCAAAATTTTCAAATTTTGTTCAAATGAAATTTGAACCAGATTCAAATTCCTTGCTGAAAACCTATTCTAAACCACTCCAAAAATTCTAAAATTTTGCCATCACCTTTGTCTTGCATCAGTACCTCACCACAAAAAAATTCAGAAATTTCAAAAATGCCCAAAGCCATCTAGCATTTCATCAAACACCTTCTATGCATTTCATCAACAAATTTCAAAAAATTCAGAGGGGGGGGGAGGGGGGCTGCTGCTGCTCTTCACTGTCCACTCCTTCTCCTCTCCTTCACGGCGTTGCTGCTGCTCTTCAATGCGTCGGGGCCGGCGGTGACCATGGAGCGGTGGCAGAGCAAGGCCGAGCTCGGGGGAGCACGCGGCGACGGGGAGCAGGGGACCATGGGAAAGGGGGGTGCTCACTGGGGGGCGGCGATGGCTGGAGGCCGGCGACGAGGACGGCGGGCTCGCGGTGGCACGCGGCGACGGGGACGAGGACAGCGGGCTCGGGGCGTCACGCGGCGACGGGGACGAGGACGGCGGGGGAGAGAGCGCAGGATCGAAGAACTGAATGGAAATTTTCACAAGTGCTGCTTATATACACTAAGCATTGGTCCCGGTTCGTGGAACCAACCGGGACCAATGCCACCTTTAATCCCGGTTCGTACCACCAACCGGGACCAAAGGTCTCTTTTCAGCAGCCCAAAGGGCGGGAAACAGAGGCCTTTTGTCCCGGTTGGTGCCACCAACCGGGACTAAAGGGTGGCATTGGTCCCGGTTCGTGCTACGAACCGGTACCAATGCACCCCTTTAGTCCCGGTTGCTGGCACCAACCGGGACCAAAGGCCTTGTGCTGCCCGCGGCCAAAAGTTTAGTCCCACCTCGCTAGTTGAGAGGGGCGCGAAGTGGTTTACAAACCCCACTGTCGCTGCCCTCTCGAGCTCCTCTCAGATGCAGGCTTACGGGCCTAACGTGACACTCCCCTGCCTGTGGGCCTACTGGCTGCAGGCCTGAATCCTGGCCCGTGGTTGGGTTTCTAGTCGTATTCAGGCCGTGGTGGCCCAGTAGGTGGCATTTTTTTTCTATTTTTTTCCAGTTTTTTTTCTTTTTTGCTTTATTTATTTTATTTTGTTTCTACTTACAACAAAATAAAAACTATTTTTCAGTGATTCTTTTTGCTTTTAGGTAATAAAAATTATAAACTTGCTGTTAGTGCCATTAGTTTTCCAATTGGAATAGTTTAAATTTGAATTCTTTGAAATTTGTGTGAATCACTAGTTTGTGATTAACTTTACTATAAAAATAGATTTTGGAGTGATTCTTTTTCCTGCTATTTAATATTACTGTGTTTTATCATTATATTCAAAAACAGTTTTTGTTATTTTAGTTTCTAACAAAAAAAATCTTTATGATAATTCTTTTTGCTATTAAAGTTTTCTAGTTCATTATTTTGTGTGTTCAAAATGAACCATTCAAAGCCACATCATCAATTTTCAACCCTTTCTGACTTCATCTGTTATTTTTCATGCATTTACTGATTTTTTTGAGCTAAATGACCCTGAAATTGAAAAGCACTTCAATTGAACTCTGAAGAGGTTGAAAATTGGCATGATATCATCATTTCACCCACATAGCATGTGCTAAAAAGTTGAGAGGGTTACGGCAAAAACTGGATGCACTTCGTGTACAAAATGGACAATCTTTTTCGAAGTATCAGGGTTTCGGACGAAAACTCATCTGTTACAAAAGGGATTTCATTTTTTTGAACTTATTTGAACTCCAGACTTTTTGTGTGCTCAAAATGAACCATTCAAAGCCACATCATCAATTTTCAACCCTTTCTGACTTCATCTGTTATTTTTCAGTATTTACTGATTTTTTTGACTAAATGACCCTGAAATTGAAAAGCACTTCAAATGAACTCTGAAGAGGTTGAAAATTGGCATGATATCATCATTTCACCCACATAGCATGTGCTAAAAAGTTGAGAGGGTTACGGCAAAAACTGGATGCACTTCGTGTACAAAATGGACAATCTCTTTCGAAGTATCAGGGTTTCGGACGAAAACTCATCTGTTACAAAGGGATTTCATTTTTTTGAACTTATTTGAACTCCAGACGTTTTGTGTGCTCAAAATGAACCATTCAAAGCCACATCATCAATTTTCAACCCTTTCTGGCTTCATCTGTTATTTTTCATGTATTTACTGATTTTTTTGAGCTAAATGACCCTGAAATTGAAAAACACTTCAAATGAACTCTGAAGAGGTTGAAAATTGGCATGATATCATCATTTCACCCACATAGCATGTGCTAAAAAGTTGAGAGGGTTACGGCAAAAACTGGATGCACTTCGTGTACAAAATGGACAATCTCTTTCGAAGTATTAGGGTTTCGGACGAAAACTCATCTGTTACAAAGGGATTTCATTTTTTTGAACTTATTTGAACTCCAGACTTTTTGTGTTCTCAAAATGAACCATTCAAATCCACATCATCAATTTTCAACCCTTTCTGACTTCATCTGTCTTCACTTTTTCTTCGCTTGTGTCCTTTGCTTATTGCGCCGTAACCATGGATATTTTTCATCGCTTAACAGGGTGCTTGGGTCAGCCTTGACTTTGAAGGGAGGAATTTCATGAAACTTTTCATAATCTTCAGACATGTCTGTCTTACCCTCCACTCCCACGATGTCTCTTTTCCCTGAAAGAACTATGTGACGCTTTGGCTCATCGTATGGTGTATTCGCTTCCTTATCTTTTCTTTTTCTCTGTTTGGTAGACATGTCCTTCACATAGAAAACCTGCGCCACATCATTGGCTAGGACGAATGGTTCGTCTGTGTACCCAAGATTGTTCAGATCCACTGTTGTCATTCCGTAATGTGGCTCTACCTGTACCCCGCCTCCTGACAGATTGACCCATTTGCACTTAAACAAAGGGACCTTAAAATCATGTCCGTAGTCAAGTTCCCATATGTCCACTATGTAACCATAATATGTGTCCTTTCCCCTCTTGGTTGCTGCATCAAAGCGGACACCGCTGTTTTGGTTGGTGCTCTTTTGATCTTGGGCGATCGTGTAAAATGTATCCCCATTTATCTCGTATCCTTTGTAAGTCAATACAGTCGAAGATGGTCCCCTGGACAACGAGTACAGCTCATCAGAAACAATGTTGTCACCTCTGAGACGTGTTTTCAACCAACTGCCGAAAGTCCTGATGTGTTCACATGTAATCCAGTCGTCACACTGCTCCGGGTGTTTGGAGCGCAGAATGTTCTTATGTTCATCGACATACGGGGTCACCAAGGTAGAGTTCTGTAGAACTGTGTAGTGTGCTTGAGACCAAGAATGCCCGTCCCTGCATATTATTGAGCCCCTCCTAGCGTGCCTTTTCCAGTCAGTCTCCCCTCATACCGCGATTGAGGGAGACCAATCTTCTTAAGGTCAGGAATGAAGTCAACACAAAACCCAATGACATCCTCTGTTTGATGGCCCATGGAGATGCTTCCTTCTGGCCTAGCGCGGTTACGGACATATTTCTTTAGGACTCCCATGAACCTCTCAAATGGGAACATATTGTGTAGAAATACGGGGCCTAGAACGACAATCTCATCGACTAGATGAACTAGGACGTGCGTCATGATATTGAAGAAGGATGGTGGGAACACCAGCTCGAAACTGACAAGACATTGCGCCACATCACTCCTTAGCCTTGGTATGATTTCTGGATCGATCACCTTCTGAGAGATTGCATTGAGGAATGCACATAGCTTCACAATGGCTAATCGAACGTTTTCTGGTAGAAGCCCCCTCAATGCAACCGGAAGCAGTTGCGTCATAATCACGTGGCAGTCATTTGACTTTAGGTTCTGGAACTTTTTCTCTGCCATATTTATTATTCCCTTTATATTCGACGAGAAGTCAGACGGGACCTTCATACTGAGCAGACATTCAAAGAAGATTTCCTTCTCTTCTTTGGTAAGAGCGTAGCTGGCAGGACCTTCATACTGCTTTGGAGGCATGCCGTCTTTTTCGTGCCAACGTTGCAGGTCCTCCCGTGCCTCCGGTGTATATTTTGTCTTTCCATACACGCCCAAGAAGCCTAGCAGGTTCACGCAAAGGTTCTTTGTCACGTGCATCACGTCGATTGAAGAGCGGACCTCTAGGTCTTTCCAGTAGGGTAGGTCCCAAAATATAGATTTCTCCTTCCACATGGGAGCGTGTCCCTCAGCGTCATTCGGAACAGATAGTCCGCCGGGACCCTTTCCAAAGATTACGTGTAAATCATTGACCATAGCAAGTACGTGATCACCGGTATGCATGGCGGGCTTCTTACGGTGATCTGCCTCGCCTTTGAAATGCTTGCCTTTCTTTCGACATTGATGGTTGGTCGGAAGAAATCGACGATGCCCCAGGAACACATTCTTCCTGCATTTGTCCAGTTATATACTTTCGGTGTCAGCTAAACAGTGCGTGCATGCGTGGTATCCCTTGTTTGTCTGTCCTGAAAAGTTACTGAGAGCAGGCCAATCATTGATGGTTACAAACAGCAACGCATGTAGGTCAAATTCCTCCTGTCTGTGCTCATCCCACACACGTACACCGTTTCCATTCCACAGCTGTAAAAGTTCTTCAACTAATGGCCTTAGGTACACATCAATGTCGTTGCCGGGTTGCTTAGGGCCTTGGATGAGTACTGGCATCATAATGAACTTCCGCTTCATGCACAGCCAAGGAGGAAGGTTATAGATACATAGAGTCACGGGCCAGGTGCTGTGATTGCTGCTCTGCTCCCCGAAAGGATTAATGCCATCCGCGCTTAAACCAAACCATACGTTCCTTGGGTCACCTGCAAACTCAGCCCGGTACTTTCTCTCGATTTTTCTCCACTGCGACCCGTCAGCGGGTGCTCTCAACTTCCCGTCTTTCTTACGGTCCTCTCTGTGCCATCGCATCAACTTGGCATGCTCTTTGTTTCTGAACAGACATTTCAACCGTGGTATTATAGGAGCATACCACATCACCTTGGCAGGAACCCTCTTCATGGGGGGCTCGCCGTCAACATCACCAGGGTCATCTCGTCTGATCTAATACCGCAATGCACCACATACCGGGCATGCGTTCAAATCCTCGTACGCACCGCGGTACAGGATGCAGTCATTAGGGCATGCATGTATCTTCTGCACCTCCAATCCTAGAGGGCATATGACCTTCTTTGCTGCGTACGTACTGTCGGGCAATTCGTTATCCTTTGGAAGCTTCTTCTTCAATATTTTCAGTAGCTTCTCAAATCCTTTATCAGGCACAGTATTCTCTGCCTTCCACTGCAGCAATTCCAGTACGGTACCGAGCTTTGTGTTGCCATCTTCGCAATTGGGGTACAACCCTTTTTGGTGATCCTCTAACATGCGATCGAATTTCAGCTTCTCCTTTTCACTTTCGCACTGTCTCCTTGCATCAACAATGACCCGGCGGAGATCATCATCGGGCACATCATCTGGTTTCTCTTGATCTTCAGCTTCCGCCGTTGCAGCATCACCGTATTCAGGGGGCACATAGTTGTTATCGTCCTCTTCTTCTTCACTGTCTTCCATCATAACCCCTATTTCTCCATGCCTGGTCCAAACATTATAGTGTGGCATGAAACCCTTCTCAAGCAGGTGGGTGTGAAGGATTTTTCGGTCAGAGTAAGTCTTCGTATTCCCACATATAGGGCATGGACAACACATAAAACCATTCTGCTTGTTTGCCTCAGCCACTTCGAGAAAATTATGCACGCCCTTAATGTACTCGGAGGTGCGTCTGTCACCGTACATCCATTGCCGGTTCATCTGCGTGCATTATATATAATTAAGTGTGTAAAAAACCATTACAAAACATTATGAATAGATAAGTGACCAAATTAATAGAAGTTCATCATCACATTAAAACCAAAGTACATACATCGTTCTCATTGAACAACATATAGCTCTTCAGAGCATCTAATTAAACCATACATTGAAACTATGTAAAACATTTCAATGCAACAACAAATGCGATCATAATTGCAACCAAGGTAACAATTGATCCAACGGCATAATGATACCAAGCCTCAGTATGAATGACATATTTTCTATACTTTCTAATCTTGAAGCGCATTGCATCCATCTTGATCTTGTGATCATCGACGACATCCGCAACATGCAACTCCAATATCATCTTCTCCTCCTTAATTTTTTTCAATTTTTCCTTCAAGTAATTGTTTTCTTCTTCAACTAAATTTAACCTCTCGACAATAGGGTCGGTTGGAATTTCCGGTTCACATATCTCCTAGATAAAAAAATCTATGTCACGTTGGTCGGCATAATTATCATAAACAATAAATGAACCAAATAGTTATAAAATATAATATATACCACATCCGAATCATAGACAGGACGAGGGCCGACGGGGGCGGATACCAAAACCATCGCACTATATAATAACAAACAATAATAAAAGTAAGAAAATTAGACAAGTATCTATCTAAATCATACAAGTAAGAATTTTTTTTCTTTTAGAAAGAAGATAAGAACAAGGGGCTCACCACGGTTATGCCGGCGACGAGATCGGCGCGGGCGATCGACGGCGGTGAAGACGGAGACGGGACGTGACGGACCGCTAAACCTAGACAAATCTTGAGGAAAATGGAGCTTGAAGGTCGAGCTTCGAGAGGAGAAAGCTTAACTAGTGTGGTTCGGGCATTTCATCAAACACTTCATGTGCATAGGAGGTGAGCTAGAGCACCACAAAGCTCTCCCCTTGCCGGCCAGAAAAAACAGAGCAGTGTGGAGTGCTTAGCTCGCCGGCGATAGGGTATATATAGCCACCTCATTGGTCCCAGTTCGTACGTAGAACCGGGACTAAAAGCCCCCCTTCTGTCCCGGTTCAAGCCACGAATCGGGACCAATGGATGTTGGTCAGGAGCGAGGCCCATTGGTCCCGGTTCGTGCCAGGAACCGGGACAAATGGGTCCAGACGAACCGGGACCAATGCCCACGAGGCCCCGGCCAGCCCCCTGGACGCATGAACCGGGACGTATGCCCCTCATGGGTCCCGGTTCGTGACTGAACCGGGACTAATGGGCTGGGCTGGCCCGAACCAAAGCCCTGTTTTCTACTAGTGTGCCCTCCTAGCACGAGTATATGGGTGTTATCATCGCAGATGCTTCATGATCTAGCAAGTATTAGCAATGAAATCAAGTCTAACGGAGCCCACAGATGGTACAAGTAGAAATACAAACGTCCCTCTCGCCATGCCGACGCATGCGTGCATCTGCGAACAACGTAATGATTGGCTAGGCAGAGTAGTCTTATTCTGGATTAATGCCATTGTGATCGACACAGATACATACATGTTCATCGGTCAGAAGCCTACGGATTCAACTTCTGGAACATGCTTACCTCATTATTACGTGGCCTTTTCTTATCAGGTGGACTGCACCACACATATGATTTGTGTTAGGTGCCTCGTCATTTGATTGATAATCCGAGATGCATGCATGTACTAACCGCTATAGCTCAACATAATCGAAATGGGCTAAGGCATCATCAAGAGCCAGACAAAAATCGATCGAGAAAAGAGGGTCGTCGGATGCAGTTGGGCGTCCCTTTCCGACCCGACGGCCGTGGGGGCTCTTGCGTGGCTCGCTATCGCGCTCGTGTGCGGTGACACTGACACTAGTAGTACATTGCATGTATGCGCGTTCGTATCTAGGGGGTTGCGGGATCTGCGACCGGGTCCAACGCCACTTTCTTGATTCTTTACAAGCAAAGAAAATGTGCAACTCACACGCAAAAAGAAAAAAAATGAGGACGTGAAACTTCAGTAAAACAGTTAAACCACGAGAGCTGCTGCTGTGCTCTGCCACTGTTTGCATCCCGCATTTGTGATGGCCTTGGGCTTGGCGTTTCAGAACAAAAGAGAAGCCAACGAAAAGATCGAGTGCGGGAAAGAAGGAAATGGAATCCACACGTATCAGTATCACCCCGTGCCCGTGGGAAGGCGATAGGATGGAGCCGGCGGCGGATGCATGGCCACACAGCGCCCACACCGTGGCGTAGACGTGACGAGGCCTGCTACCGGCGGCCAAATTCACTGTTTTGACCCTTTTTCGTTAGTTCAGCACGATCTGACCCTATATGCAAAAGTTTTTCGGATCTGACCCTTTTTCTATCGTCATTGTCATTGGCGGTAGGGTAACTCGACCTACCGCCAAGGCCTTTGGCGGTAGGACTTACCTGCACCGTCATCTCTATTTTTTGCAAAAAAAACCTATCGTCATAGTCTATGGCGGTAGGGTCTTTTTCGTAAAAAATGAATCTTTTATTATATGCGTGCCCTTATTATAATTACATGCATGTCCCTACCGTCAAAGACTATGACGATAGGATCTTTTTCACACCGAACGGGCGTGACGGTGTAAGTAAGTCCTACCGCCAAAGGTCTTGGCGGTAGGATGTGCTACCCTACCGCCAAAGACAATAACGATAGAAAAAAGATCAGATCCGATTTTTTTTTGAACATAGGGTCAAATCGTGCTTAAATTAAGGAAAAGATCAAAACAGTGAATTTGGCCGCTACCGGCGGCACGGCGTCCAACAAAAGACTGCAACTGCAAAGGAAAGCAAAGCAAAGTGTGGCTGCTGGCCTGATGCTGCTGCGCATGCTGATTGGGTGCATACGATACGTACCTGGAATTTCAGGAATGAACGCAGGCTGGAGATGCGCATGCCGCAGCGGGAGGAGATCCCCATAAAGCAAGGAGGAGGGCGAAAGAGACGGATCCTGGGCCTCCTTGTCGCGTCGTCTCGCTCTCGCTCTCGCATGCACATTGTACATACTGTATGCACTATGCAGCTGCTTTGCGCTGCCGATTTGGCCCTGCGGTTTGCGTTTTCTGCATGGAGCCAGGCGTCCGTAGTTTACCCCATGATGGTGGTGGAGCCGTGCCTGTGTGGACTGTGGACGCTACGTCACTCGACCCTGCATGGGAACCTTTGGCTGCACATTGTGCTTTTTTTTCTTTTTTCTTTGCATGTAACAGCATATATAAAGCTGCATCTGCATTGGCAGCACGTGAAACGTGGCTCACGGTAAAAAGATTGGACT
The DNA here is from genome assembly GCA_011799875.1 of Thinopyrum elongatum. NCBI lineage: Eukaryota > Viridiplantae > Streptophyta > Magnoliopsida > Poales > Poaceae > Thinopyrum > Thinopyrum elongatum. Next base: position 466,676,298 of record CM022301.1, on the reverse strand, counting down.
AATGCAACCAGCTGCGCTGTACATCATTGAAGTCGGAAGTAACCACCAAAGAGTCCAAGATAGAACAGTGTAGGATTATTGAAGATAGAACCACACGAACTTTTGGTCACTTACGTATTTGAGAGAAACACTCTACAAGATGGTAGAAAAAACAAGAGAAACACTCTACAAATGACCATACTGTCATTTACTGTCCTTGCTACGCCACTCCAACCCGTTTAAAATGACGAATGGAGTATAAAGAAAGATGTGACAGATGATCGAGTATATACGTGCATAGAACTCATGGGAGATAAAAAAAAAATCCGAAACTACTATACACACGACGCTCACTCACCCGATATGTAGACGAAAAGTAATCAAATGATTCTGCTGCATCTTGGCCTTGTCATCGACGGTTTGATCATCCCTGTCGTCCAACATTCGGCCAGCAACTGTCGTCTGCCTAGCTGCACTCTACCCGGCACATGCTGGATGACTAGGGGTTGTTTGGTTCTAGGACTAGTATTGTCACACTTTGCCACACATTTTTGCCAAGCTTGTCTAAGGTTAGTTCATCAAAATGAGAGCCACAAGTTGGCAAGCCTAAGGGAATCTTGCCACACTTTTTATGTGTATGCCATGTGGGACTCAAGTGTTGCTTGCCTAAGGTGTGGCTTGAACCAAACACTCATCTAAGTTGGTCAAACTTGCCTAACCATAGGTGTGGCAATTTTTTGGCAAAGTTAGTCACAAACCAAACAGCCCCTAAAAACCGGAGTGATAGTGATACTGTTTTAGGCACCGGACAAGGCCAACAGTAAGATGACAAAGCAGCGTCCAGTTTTGGTAACAGCAGATTTGAGGTAGCCAAAAACATGAATGATTTGAGGGCAGAGGCCCATCCGGGGCTCGGCGTGGGGGGGGGGGGGGGGGGGGCTTGCAGTGCCGTGGCTGCAACCTCGTGGTGGCCTGGTCTTCCGCGGCGACGGCGGGACTTGCTCCGGCGGCGGTTTGTCCGCGATGGACTTGGGTGACCTCCCTCCCTCCTCTTCGGTTTCATCTTCGGGCTCGTCAGGCCGAGGTGGCTCCATGGTGCGGTGTTGGTGCGCGCGAGGCCTGCCGTAGGTGGCAGGGGACTTCGGGAAGGGGGCAGGGTGCCCCCTCCGTTGCATCTGGCGGCTGCTTCGGGTGGCTGCCGGAGTTCCCCTGGCCCAGATCTGGCCGCCGAGGACACCAACCCTGCCAAGGTGTCGGCTTGGGAGTGGAAGGGTGGTCTTCTGCTCCGTTCCGGTCGACCGCGTCCGTTAGGTGTATCCTGGTTGAGGGTGGGGCTCGGCTGCCGTGGCGGCGGCCCGGTTGGTGGTAGCCGGGATGCTCATGGGCGGAGCACAAGGCTCGGGCGTTGTCCGGTCACCATGGCCGTGTGGGCGGCATGTTGACCGGGGTGTGTTGTTCAATGCTGGTGTTGCGGTGGCCCGTAACCCAATTCGGTAATGGTGAGTGTTGGCCGGGGTGAAAACCCGCACTGTCTTATCAGGCCGGCGGCGGCGGCGTTCAGGCGTCGTCCCCTTCTTGAAGGCGTCGTCGCGGCATCTCATTTGTTGTCGTGGTGCTCCGGGGAAAACCCTAATCCTTTGATTGGGCGGTGGCGATGCTACGGTGTCGTTCCCTAGCTGAAGGCGCCGCCTTGGAGCCCATTGAGCGCCACACACGGCTTCTCCTCTTCGTGGTGGGGGGCACGACCTTTCTCCCCTCTCCCCTCTCGCGGCGCTCCCGTGGCCGCCCCGAGGGGAACCCGTCCCGGCCGCCGCCTCCCTCCCCCTCCTCTGCTCACCTCCCTCGCCGCCGCCCGGTGGGGCCGCCGAGCGAAGCCCGGCCGGCTGGGGCGGCGGCGGGGCCTTCCTTTACCCTCTGCCCGTGGTCCATGGCCGGCGCGGGACGGCTTCCCGAGCGGGGGCGCTGGCCTATGGCGGGGGCTAGCGGCGCGGCGGCGCTCCGTCGGGGTGGTGTCGGGGGCCCCTGGTGGTGGCACGGCGGCGACCTGGTGGGCGGCAGATCAGATCGGGTGGTGGCGGGCCTGCGCGCCTCCGGCCAGATCCGCGCGGATTTGGTCCCTAGCGGTTGCGGGCGTCGCGGGGTGGCGGCGGAGGTCCTCGTGGGCTCTGCATGGAGGTAGCTTGCAGCGGCGTGGCTGCAACCACGTGATCAGCCGGTCTGCGCGCGGCGGTGGCGGGACTTGCTCCAGCGTCTGCTCGTCGGCGGCTTACTCGGGTGGGCTTCCTCCCTCCTCCACGGATTCAGGTACAGGCTCGACAAGCAGGGGTGGTTCCATGGTGCGGTGTTGGTGCGTGCGAGGGCTTGCCGGAGGTGGCAGGGGACTTCGGGAAGGGGGCAGGGTGCCCCTCCGTTGCATCTGGCGGCTGCATCGTGTGGCTGCCGGAGTTCCCCTGGCCCAGATTTGGCCGCCGAGGCCACCAATCCTACCAAGTTTTCCGCTTTGGGGTGGAAGGGGAGTCTTCCGCCCCTTTCCGGTCGGCCGCATCTGTACGGTGTATTCGTGGTCGAGGGATGGGCTCGGATGCTTGGGCGGCGGCCCGGATGGTGGTGGCTGGGGTGCTCCTGGGCGGAGCACGCGGCTCGGTCGCTGTCCGGTCACCATGGCCGTGTGGGCGGCATGGTGATCGGGGTTTGTCATTCAATGGTGGTGGCGCGGTGGTCCGTACCCCAATTTGGTGACGGTGAGTGTTGGCCGGGGTGAAAGCCCGCTCTGTGGTCAGGCCGGCGGCGGCGGCGTGCTAGCGCCGTCCCCTTCTTGAAGGCGTCGTCGCGGTATCTCACCTGTCGCCATGGTGCTCTGGGCGAAACCCTAATTCTTGGATTGGGCGGTGGCGGCGCTCCGGCGTCGTTCCCTTCCTGAAGGCACCGCATTGGAGCCCATTGTTCGTCAGGCACGGCTTCTCCTCAGCGCGGTGGCTCATCCACGGTTGAGGGCTCCGACGACTTCATAGTAGGGCTTAGTGTTCATCCGATGTTTGCTTGGAGTTGTTTGGGGCGGTGTTGCTTCTTTTCAGCGTCCTTGTATCTAGCCTTGGGCGTGTGTTGGGTTGTTGTGGGGTGTGTGTTTGTATCAGCTTGTTTGATGGTGATTGCTTTATATATAAAGCGGAGGGAAACCCTTTTTCGTAAAACATGAATGATAGAAGAAGTAGGCAGGAAGAATGGCAATGAGATTCAACACACTGTATTAGCTCTTCGGCTGGGGTATATATATGCAGGTTACAGGAACCACCAGGGAGAGGGGACGTGTTCCACTACTGGTGATCGTGCGCCACCAATACAGGCCACGATCATATGTACAACTCTTGTATACATACACAGGTACGACGCAAAGAAAATACATGTGGTCTAACAATGACGATCGTGAATCGTACGTACGAGAGCGTGTGGACAGTATCTCAAACCGTCTCATGAAACTGGAATGGATCATCCTTCTTCCGTGTCTTCAAATATGGACACACATATAAGTATGCTCAAATAGGCTAAAATCTAACACGATGGGGGCGGAAATGTGCAGGGGCACGCGAGTGCGGGCGGACTCACCTGCCAAGTCCCGCCCCCCGCTTGTTTTGCCTCGCTATTCGCATGCTAGTTCAATTCCGCATGAGGGCACAGTAAAAAAAAAAATTCCTCAAAAAAGTTTAAAGTTTCAACGATGAAACTTATGGCTTTTGCACCTAAAACTTCAAGTTTCAACCAGTTTCAGTGATATAATTTCAAGCAATTTTTTCTATCAGCCAGAGACACAAAATAATTGATTTTTATCGATCGCTCATACTAAGTTTCAACATTGAAACTTAACATATTTTTTAAATGTTACCAAAAAATATATATATAATGGATCTTATTTGGAAGCAATGGTCACAGGAAACACGAATATGAAAACAGAACTTAATTTGGAATTTTCGTTTAAAAGATATAAAACTTTGAAAATTGAAAGCCAAAATAAAAAGCGGGCACCAAAGACATGTGTGCCCCTGCACAAATCCACTCCCCATGATGGGAGCCAGTATAAAAAGTTTCTTTTTTTCTTATAAAGCTAGCAACGTCGCCCTCGCATACCCTATACAGTATTGAACGTATCTGCCAAGTAAAATTATGATTTACTATACTGAGAATATGAAGTTCCAGAAAATATAGTGTTATAGTCATCGAAATGTTATTTCAAGCAAAATATATACTCCGCCAAGTAAAATTATGATTTACTATACTGAGAATATGAAGTTCCAGAAAATATAGTTTTATAGTCACCGAAATGTTATTTCAAGCAAAATATATACCACCTACGTGGAAAATATTTCTAAATCATTATGACTTGTGCATGAATGATTATTATAAAATATAACCTATGTGGGACGTTATGTGGTTTATTAATTAATAAAAAATACAATGGAGATTTCCCTCACAATTTCAGGAGTAAATTTTCTTTTTATTAGGAAATGTGAAAAAAAATACCATGTCAACATATTCTAAAACTTCATCTTGTCGGTAGTGGTATTTCAATCTAGTTTTATGCTCTTCCTACTATTCCCCACTCTTTGATCAAAAGGCTATAAGCTCTCACTTACATGTATTTATTGTGTACATGACTATGTGACTTGCATGTTTTCAATTTAATCAATTACTAGTTACATGTTTTCAACCAAATAATCTTTTCCGGCCACGTCACCAGCAATTCCGCTCAGTCGGTTATCAACACTGCTTAGTGTCATCACTATACTACCCTAATAGTTTAAGTCCTTTAAATGGTAAACAATTACAACATAGATGACACAAAAGTGTATTTGATTACATTGCAGGAAATTCATGAACTCATGGTCATGGCCAAGGAATCTTTCTCCGAAAGGTTAGACCCATACAAAATTCTCCATTCGAATTGAAACTTTCAATACAGAAACATTGTTGAGGTTTCTAGTTTGCACCGAACAATCTCAATAGGAAACTTTTCTCCGAAAAAATGTTGCACATATTTTTTTTTAAATCCTGTAGCTAAAAAGTGTGTTCTGTGTAGATTATGCTGTCGATGTAGAATACACAACCCTATTGGCGGCTTCTTCTCATGACATCCAATATGTCAGGATTCATACTTCTACACAATCATCACTCTCCCTAATTACTGATCGATGAACCTCCACCTCCATGCACATCTTCTAATTGATCTTTCTATTTGACTATTGACCCAAGTACACAAGTAGGCCATGGATGGTTGTGGCATTGAACTCAAGTCAAACAGCAAAACTCCATCGTTGTTCAAATAGCCCTTTTGAGAATGATTTGTGAGGTCATAAGGGTCAACTTAATATTGCATATATGAGTTTTTCTTTTGATGTGGAAATTTTTGGAGTAAATATTTTACATTATTTCTTTCTACATTTCTCACATAAGACGTCTACATTTCTCACATAAGACGTCGGAGCATAAAATACTGCGAGTGTGTAGAAAATCACATGTAGAACCCAACTAAAATAGGTTAGTGAAGTTAGTGATTACACTGCATGTATGGTAGTGAAGTTACCTATTTGCTTCATTTCAGGTTCTTAAGCCATATCAATTTTAGAGGATGTTTTATAACCAAAGTAAGTCATAGTTACAATATTTTAGTGTATCTTTTTAATTTCGGACCGATTAGTACACATGGCTAGCTGGATACCATGCATGTAATCAAGATACATTTTGGTTCTGCATAAAAATTAGTTCACATCCCTGCATGACCTACAGGCACGTGCGATATTCTGTAGCTGGTGTGTACATGGGAAGTGGCCATGTCCGGTGTGTTTGCAGAATCTAACTTTCTCTTGGTTGAAGAAAGGTGGGAAGTATATGTGCTCTGGCAAGCATCGCAAATTCGTCCTAATCATCCATTCAGACGAGATGAAAAGAACTTCGAGAAAGGTAGAGCTATCGATGCTCCAACCCCACCTGGGATGACCGGTGACATGATCAATGCTCAGTTAGATGGTCTCGTTGAGAAGTCCGATGGGACTGGTTCTGAGGGAGATGGTGAGATACACAACTGGACTAACATTCCAAGTCTGTGGAGGCTCCCTTCCTTTAAGGATCTCCTACTTCCACATAACATTAATGTAATGCACACTAAGGATCTCCTACCTAGTGGTGGACTTGTGTCCTCGGGCTCTGTCATTGCGGCGGCGTTTGCTCCAGCGTCGGCGTAGAATCTGTGACGTAGTCCAGGTGTGGATGCAGGTTGTGGTCTGCATCCGCGACATATGGAAGATGATGGGTCGTGTGCTGGGCTTGTGGTTCATGTATGTGCTGGGCTCGATGTTTTCGTCATGCGGGGTGCCAGATCTGGAGTTCGATGGCGTGTTCGGGGTGTTGGTCTGATCTGATTCGTTCAACGACAATGGCTTCGTCTTTGGTGAACCACCTTGGAGGTCCGCAAAGCTGCATATCAGCGATGGAGCCGCGTCGACCTCGGGTGATGAGGTGATCTGTCATTTTTTTCTATGGTCGCTACTGTGATGGTGCCAGAGGCATGTGACGGGTGTTGATGTCAAGCAATGAGGATTTTTCGGTTCTGATTGTATTTTTTTTCTTTTTGGCTTGTAATTCTTTATGCAAAGGATAGTGATCTACTGTTTTTCAGTTTTGCAGGTCGGTGTGTACGTAATTTGTACTATAATCCTTATGATATAAATGAGACACGTACTACCGTGCAAAAAAAAGTGTACATGCATCTTCTCATTCTTTAGTCCCCACGTACGACCTGCCGTAACAAGCGACGGTGTCAAGCTCAGTGATTCTTTGTCTTGATTGTCATTTCCTTTCTTGGCTGGTGTGTCTTTACGTAAAGACTAGCCTTCTGTTGCCTTTTTAGTCTTGTTAGGTCGTTGATTAGGTGACGTATACTATGATTCTTATGACTTATGATATACGACATGCCCTGCTGTATTGCCAAGCCCAAAAAAGACGGACGACATGCCCTGTATTATCCAAACCCTGAGCAGCACAGCACCCATCCGCCATGCGTACGTACGGAGGCGACCTTGCTGAGTTGCTGTACGAGCAAAACGTACGTAGCCATATACCCTGTCTCCCGGTCGATCCGTTGCGAAGCCATGCCCTGGATCGGTTCTTCTCCGGTGACTCTGCGTGAGACCGCCACCACGCACCGCATGCACCACAGCTAGCGAATAGCGATCGACGGCGACCAACCTCGAGCGATATCGATCGATCTATCCAATCATTCCCGTAAACCCCCGCAACAAGCGGTTGGTTCATCGACGGCGCGGCCTGGGGCCCGGCCGGCTGGCTACCCAACGCGCGCAGCAAGGCTGGCCAGCCAGCCTATGCCGGCTATGGGCGGCAAAATTTCGTGTGTTTGACCCTTTTGACGTAGTTTAGCAAGATCTGACCCGGAAATTTTTCGAGATTTGACCCTTTTGATACCGCCGGAGACCCTGGCGGTAGCCGTGCACAGGCTACCGCCGCCACACCTGGCGGTAGGTGCCCTGACAGCGTCTGGCAGTTAACGGCTACTGACACGTGGCAAAGGAACCTACCGCCGCCGACCCTGGCGGTAGGCTGCAACATCCTACCGCCGGGGGCTCTGGCGGTAGGGTCCTGGATAGGACTGTGAGGGGTGGGGGCTGTGCTCCCCCACCCACTCATTCACCCCCATTCCCACTCTCCCTCTTTCGAGCTGAAGCTCTCTCCCCTCTTCTCCCCCACCAAAGCACCCAATAGATCCCCCTCCATTGCTTGAGATTTGTCCGGTGGATCCGGGGCATTTGCATCACCCAAGGTACCTCTCCCACCCCCCCTTCATTTGGTTGGTTCAAATCATGCATTTTGCTCATTTTGTTGGAAACCCTAGTTCATGGTTTTGTTGTGGTGAAATCAATGTATATGATGCATTTAGGGTAATGTTTGTGCTTTGACAATGTATTGTGTGACTAGCATTGTTTGGCTACTAAGAACTATCATTTAGGGTTTTGTTAGGGTTAGGTTTAATGTTATGGCTAGGGTTAAGGTTATGGTTAGGGTTATGTTTAAGTAAATGCTTATGACGAACGTTATAGTAGTTACCTCTCGAATTGTAGCTCGATCTAGTCCTAGGGTTATAGTTTTTGTCAAGAGACGGTTAGGAATTTTGCCTTGGATGACCGTTATAGTAATCTCTCGACTTGTAGGACGGGATCGATCATCTTTGTTGAGACTTCTGCGGAGGCGGCGGCGAAGTGTGAACGTGCAGTCATTGAGGAAAAGATGGACCCGTGGGTCGAAGCCGTCGATGCGTTGAATGCGGCTTGTAGAGAATTTTCAAAGTATTATGTGTCCAAGTGCGACGATGACAAAGTTAAGTTATACCAAGCTAAAGAGAAAAATATAAGCAATCTCAAGAAGGAAGAGAAATTTCATAGACGTGCTCTTGCAAGGCAAATTGCATTGTGCGGAACAAGGGATGAAGTGCATGAGATGGACTTAAAAAACCCTGGCCAGATCATTGACTGGCTAGTTAGGCAACCATCATCGGCGATACCTAGACGGGCATCTCGTTGGGCTTGGGTTCGTGAAAGAAATGATGTCATTTGTTGCAACCCGGGGCCGTACGACAAAGATGTCGTGTTGATGGGCGAATAGAGGGGGTTGAAACACATGATGTTGTAGTGTCATTTGGACTATAATGGCATGTACCCTTATCATTTATGTAACCTATGTCATTTGAACCAGTGAGAACTTTATGTAACCTAGGTCATTCTAAATAAGTTATGCTTTGTGTTTGTCTTGTATCATTTGATTTAAGTTTTGGTTTGTTCCATTTCATGTAGCATGGAAAAAAGGACCCCGGAGGTGCAGATAGTATATGAGAAGTGTGAAGGAGAACGACGCCGTAGGATGCTGACGGAGGTTAGAAAATGGATTAAGAGTTGTGACGGAGCTTAGAAAATGGATTAAGAATGTGTTCTGTGAGTTCCCTGAAGAGCTCGAGAGAGAAAAATGGAAGATAGTTAATGAGTTGCAGGAGAAGGAAGATGAGTGTAGATGGACTTTGGCAATGGAGATAGGCTTCTCCGTAAGCATTGATGAATTCGGAGAGGTGTTCATGGCAATGCCAGGGCAGATCATTGGATGGGCAATCAAACAAGGAGTGTCGAAGAATCCAACCCGACGTGCTCGATGGGCCTGGTTCCGCGAGGAAAAGGGTTCGACGATCTATCGGACGGGTTCTGCCGTGTATGAACCGAAGCCTAATCGAAAGCATGCGGAACAAATTGAACGTATTAAGGCGATTAGGGCCTACTTTCCGGCTTATTAGGGGCTCCTTTCCGGGTAGATGTCATTTGAAAATGTTCAGGAGCTATTTCCCGGTGTAGAACACTTGTCATTTGAATATTCGGCATTTGAACCAATGCTCTCAGTCAGTTAAATTTGGTAGATGGAACTTGATGTAATGAACTTGATGTAATGAATTTGATGTTGTGATGTTATTTATGCATTTCCGTGGTATTTGATAATGTCGATTGAACTTCAAGTTGATTGAATATTCGGTATTTGGACAAATGCTCTAAGTCATTTCCGTAGTCATTACATTGTATGGCTAAAAAAGAAAGGCAAAGACGAAGGGGCAAAAAAAGAAAGGCAAGGGAAGTGGCAGGTTGGGTGGCCACCCTACCGCCCAAAAAGGGGCCGAATTGGTTACAGAATAGGCTGACGTGGGAAGGGGACCTACCGCCACGGCCCCTGGCGGTAGGGTGGCCAACCCTACCGCAGAAAATGTGGCCGAATTGGTCATAGGACAGGCAACAAAAGGCAGTAGGGTGGCCAACCCTACCGCCATGGACATTGGCGGTAGGATGGCCAACCCTACCGCCGGGGGCCGTGGCGGTAGGGTGGCCAACCCTACCGCAGAAAATGTGGCCGAATTGGTCACAGGAGAGGCAGCAGAACATGTTTCACAAATCGAAGACATAGTTCATGACAGGTTTCACAAATAAAGTACATAGTTCATGACAGGTTTCACAAATCAAAGACATAGTTCATCACAGGTTTCTCGAATCAAAGGCATAGTTCATGACAAGTTTCTTGAAACGAAGGCCTTATTGGGTCAAACGAGGCCATTTTCCTTTCTTGTCGCGTGCCTCATCCTCCTCTTGGGCTTCACGAGCCCTTGCAAGCTTTCTTACTCTCTCCTCTTCACGAGTAATCTTCTCCTTGCGTGCCCTCTCCTCCTCACGCTTCTTTCGCTCCATCCAAGCCTCTCTGAAATGCTTCTTCAAACAACCGCTGCCTCCTTAGACAATCTCGATGATGATCTTTTTTAACATCTTCTGGCACATCTTGATCTATCCATGTGAAGTACTTACAAAGTGGAGGCGGCGACTACGTAGGAATAAAGAACAAATTTGGTCATTAGTAAGATAGGTTCAAGTTGAAGCAGCGGTTGAATACTCTTTGAACTACAACAATTTACCGGCGGTACATCATAGGCGTGAGTTGGACGAGGACGATCATAGGCATAGTTGGGACAAACAAAATATCTTCTTCCTTCTGTCCATGATTTCTTCCGGTCGGTGGATACCTTAACTTTGCAAACATCTCCACACCAACATGATGGAGTTCTCATATCTTTGTCCTTCACCTTATCCAACTCGGCGTCTGTCCACTTGTCCGGCATGTCCTCGCGGTTAGCACACGGGGGCCTCGTCATGGAACCGGAAGAAGCCATGCCTATAAAGAAAAATTTGGTTGTTAGTAAAGTAAAATAACATGTATATATGCAAGAAAAACAATTAACAGGACCGAATTAAGCCAATAAATTTAATTACTGTTCACATTATTTCAACCATCCGGGTTAAGCAAGATGTCAATACGCTTTGTCCGGCGGTATGCACTCGTGGGTGGCCACACAACTCTTCAACTCCCATTGCCCGGTTTCCTTGATCTTTCTTCGACGGACCTTCCATGGGCAACCTTCTTTGTCACATTTGATGGTGTAGCGCACTTTTTGGTTGGAATGACCAACAATGAACGGCCTATGGTTCCGAATGGCATAGTCACTCAACCATATGTTGAACTCTTGCAAACAACCAAACTTGATCCCTTTCTTCAAATGAGCATTCTCGTCCTCACCCGGTGGCCTTGGATCACCCATCCTCGGGCAAGTTGATGGTTTGACCAAGCCCAACCTCATGCCACCATCAACAACGGCCTTGTCGGCAAGACTAACATCACGAAACAAAGAGGGTCCTCTTTCCTTGCCATTGACCTTCTTGTAGACTTCATTTTCTTGCGCCGTGAATCCATCCTCATCCAATTCTTCCGGTGGAGCCTCATCATCCGACTCATACCTACACATACGGCTATAAGGGAGGTTACGGTCCATGTCTTGTTGATGCACAATGACATCCAAGTCACCAATGGGATTGTAATGAATCTCTTCTTGTTCCGCATACACATCATCTTGAGCAATAGCATCTTCATCAACATGAGCAATGGCATCTTCATCAACATGAACAATTGCATGTTCATCAACATGAGCAATGGCCTCATCTCCAACATGATCATCACCTAGAAGAACTATGGCTCTAGCATTGATGTCCTCTTCATTTGGTTGGCTACCCGCATTGTGGTCATAGACGACACCATCATGTATTGGGGAGAACACATTCCGGTTCAAGTCGAGTACTAGCCGAGGAACTTCAACCTTTGTGGCAAATAACTCAAGTGACTTGTCTTGTGATCCCTCAACTTTATCCTTATACGCATCCCAATGCAATTGAGAGGTGATGGGCATACTCTTTAATCGGGACTTTACTTCCACTCCCACATCATACCTCCCAATAAGCTTCACACCATCACTTGGGTTAATCCAATTGAGGACGCTTCTCATTTTCACGACAATATCATCATAGCTCGGGCTTGTGTCAAAAACCATGGCCTCCTCCCCTTCATCGGCATTTCCATCCATGAAAGCCGCCTTGTCCAAATAATGCACATTCACTAGTTTATCCATCTAAAAACAATGGAACAAAATTGAGTCATCCATGGACTGGCCATTTCATATGGATGAACTATCTAAAATATGCATACTTTGAATCAAACAACTAGTATATACCTTAATCATAGCATTAACCCTAACCCTAACCCCTAACCTTTCCCTAACTAAACCACTAACCCTAACACTTAAGCTAGCTTGCCACAACAAGGATTGACACAAAATACTTAGGCAAACCATAAATGCACCATAAATGCACAATAAATGCAAAACTAGAGCAAGAACTAGGGTTTGCAAAACTAGTTGATTTCAACAAAACTAGATGATTTGAACCGACCAAATGAAGGGGGGGTGGGAGAGGTACCTTGGGTGATGCAAATGCCCCGGATCCACCAGACAAATCTCAAGCAATGAAGGGGGATCTAGTGGGTGCTTTGGTGGGGGAGAAGAGGGGGAGAGAGCTTGAGCACGGGGAAGAAGATGAGTGGAGTGGGTGGGTGGTGAGTGGGCCCCACAAACCTTATCCTCCAGGACCCTACCGCCAGAGTCCCCGGCGGTAAGATGTTATAGCCTACCGCCAGGGGCTGCGGCGGTAGGTCCCTTTGCCACGTCAGCGGCCGTCAACGGCACCTACCGCCAGGGTAAGCGGCGGTAGCCTGTAGATCGCTACCGCCAGGGTCTCCGGCGGTAGCCAAAAGGGTCAAATCCCGAAATTTTTCCCGCCCGGGATCAGATCCTGCTAAACTACACGAAAAGGGTCAAAAACACGAAATTTTGCCGCTATAGGCGTGGCGTGCTGCCCGGACGGACGGTCGATCCGTGGCGTGGCGCGCGGTGACCTCACGAGATCCGCGGCACAGTGGCGGAGGAGCGCGAGCAATGGCGGCACGAGGCGGGCGAGCCCATCCCGCCGTGCTGGTAGAGAGCGGCCTCCGGCAAAGGACAAAGAGTTGCTGTTGCCTTCTGGTGGAGCTGGTCGCGCAGCCTGGTAGAGTGGAGTATGGTCTCCATCACAGACATGCATGGCGCCGCCTGCTGCATGCTGCCATCGTTGGATCAACCACGTACGGCCGGCTAGCTTGTTGAATAAAAAGGTAGATAACTCTACCTTATGCATTCCTCGGTGCTCACATCACCTTCATGTAAATGACGCTGGTCATTCGGGCTAGTTTGCATATACTTGCTGTGCCCTGCCGGTCGTTGCACAGAGGAAGGAATCCTTGCACGACTGCGAATTACTGTATTTCATTTGCCGAGATCTCCGTTCAACGGTGCAAAAAAATGTTTATGTCTGCGGCAAATGAGAAAATTAGCTTATAATAGTGCAATATGAAGTCACATAATATATGGTGGATACGAGGAAAGTTCACTTTCCGTGGCATTATTAGACCGGTATTGCTAAAACTCATTCAGCTGAGATTTTTTTTGGTCTCATTCACTTTGTCTGCCGTCAGATCTAATCACGCTGCGATTTGTGTTTTGTCGATGTGGTGAGCTTCGTAGCGACACGGCGCTGACCGTGTGTTGTTGGGCTAGAAGCCCATTTTCTCTTTTTATGTCGGAGCCATTTTCGCTGACAACTAGCGCTCGAGCGACGCAAGCCTGAAACATTCATCCCTAGATGTCCGAAATCACTAATTAAAGAGTACACATTGCAAAGATCACTCCAACCTTTCCAGGTTGTGACAAGTGGCGCGTTGCATGTGCGCCACTTGTCGCAACCTGGGAGTTTTCCCTTTTTTCGTAGATCCGTTTATTCAAAACGTTTTATCTCTTAAACCGTACGTCCAAATCTCGAACCGTTTTCACCATTGGATTCCTCGCGTCGAGACTAGATCCCATGTTGATAGGTTTTGATGAACTTTTTTTTCACGAAAAATCCGAACGAAAAAATCGAACCGGGAGCACGCCCGTGCCTCTCAAGAAATCACAACCGTGCCTCTCGCGGAAGCAAAACCGTGCCTCTCGTGGAAGGAAAAAAATAGAAAACGCGTATTTTTTCGTTTCCGAGAGGCACGGCCGTGCCTCTCGCGAAAGCACAACCGTGCCTCTCGCGTAAGGAAAAAAATAGAAAACATGTTTTTTTTTGTTTCCGAGAGGCACGGCCGTGACTCTCATGAAAGCACAACCGTCAATATCGCCGAAGCAAAACCGTGCCTCTCGCGGAAGGAAAAAAAATGCGTTTTTTCCGTTTCCGAGAGGCACGGCCGTGACTCTCGCGAAAGCACAACCGTGCCTCTCACGGAAGCAAAACCGTGACTCTTGTGAAAGAAAAAAAAAAGAAAACGCATTTTTTTCGCGCAAAAATAATTTCAATTTTTTGTTAATCCAAAACCGGTGGAAAACCGAAATGTCGAAAAAACCCAGAAAAAACCGTTTAAAAAGCCGAAAACATGTGCGGAAAAATAAAAAAAGAAAATCCGGAGGGAATGCCCAGAGCGCGACACGTGGCGGGCAGGTGAAAGTGCGCCAAGTGATGCTGATCGTTGTGAGGCTCCCAAAGGAGCGCTCGTCAACTAGTTGCTCCCTAGATGTCGCTAGTTGTGGGTTACCTTGTCGCTCATATGGGCCCTTTTCGGCCTTTTTCTTTTCTTTTTTTTTTGCCGGGCCAAGCTGTGTTTTTATGAGCCTTTTCATTGTGTTGGGATGGTTTATCACTTGTGGCAATTCCCTCCAATACGGCATCGTAGCAGACCAATGTTTGTTCCCTAAAAAAATAGACTACTCTTTGCATAAGTTTTCTTTTTAGACAATAATGTTTTTGTAATAAGTAAACTAGCGTTGCATAATTGGCTTTTTGTTGCGTCCAACTTGTTTTTTCCCAACACATTGGTTTTTCTGTTTCGTGATTTTTTTTATTTCTTTGGATAGAAAGTGGGAAAGAGTGGTGAGACAAAGGGCCTAATTTTTTTTTAAAAATCATTGTTTTGTTTTGTTTTTAAAACTTCTACTATTTACTCATATGTTTTGTCCTCCGCGTGTAACTGCACACGAAGGCAAACCATACACGATTTGCCAGAGACGTGATACAGACGCAACCTTTTTAATGTCTTTTATTTCTTCCTTTCTTTTTGGAAATATCAATTTTTTTAATTAGTTTTGTATAATATGCATTATGAAATGCTTGAATAATTTTTTATTCTTACATGTGTTTTTGTATTTTTTTTACTGTCTTTTTATGTTTGTTTGGGTCCAATTATTTTTATTTTTTCCACCGTGAGAAACAATTCAATAAGGAGAGACCCGCAACTTATTAAGTCTTGGAGGTTGTAACGGCATACTTTCAAGGGGCTCGTAATTTGAAGTGTTGTAACCCGACTGCAACTACCCGTGCCACAATGCTACTGTAACTGGAGGTGGGAAGGTGTTGTCGAGACAGTTGCATGTCCACTACTGCAACTACACGTACCATGCATGTTAAACACACCAAGGGAAGTGTACGGTTTATCTACAAGTAGTAGTAGAGTATATTACAAGAGGAAATACATACTCGAGGCAGCACCGGATATACGTGCAACGTGCTTCTGTAGCCTCGGGACCGAATATACGTGCGGCAGTAGAGTAGGCCTACCCGAAGCGACGTACACAGACCACACAACTCCGTATTTCTACATCCAAAAATGAATGCAGTGGTCTGTGGGTCGTCCTGGTCCTGGATAAACGTGAGTATACACCACACGCATGCAACAACCAATTAATGCTAGTGCCAGTGGTGTACATGTCCTAGAAGCACGGCAGGTGCAATGAAATCCCCGGATAAGAGACCGTGCCCTCAAGTTTTCTCCTTTTTCATAATTCGCCGGACCCAACGCAACGCGTCCAGTGTGCAGCAGTACGTCCATGCTCCTACACGCCCGCACGTACAAATCCACAGATACCAAAGCAGCGCAGCGTCGCCGTTTCAAAAAATAAAAAGGTAGCGCAGCGTAGGCTCAGTCAGGGTAGGATGTGCCGGGCGGGCAGCTACGTACAACTACAGCTGCATGCACTGGTTATTGCTACGTGCCAAAGATGAGCGTGGTAGACTGCATTAGAGCCGGCCAGGCCGCGTGAAAAGAATTTGATCTGTTTGGTTGTCAGGACTGCATCTGTTTCCTACTCCGCACGAATCAGCTCTGGGCATGGCTTTGAAGGAACGGCCGAATCTGCCTTTCCGAGGAAGCGCGGGAGACAACGCGATGTCTCATAACTCCCCACGCCCCCTCCCTCGCTAGTTCACACACACTCCTCTCCCTCCTCACATCCCGTTCAGTTTCTCCAATGGCAACGACGACGTCTCGCTGTGCCCCACCCACTCCCGTCATCGCCGACAGCAATCCCATCCAGGAGAGGTGGATTGTCGGCCTCACCGCCTGCGGACGGGATCTCGCCGCGGCTATTCGTGCGCCGTCGCTGTTCTGCACCATGCCGCCGCCCCGGGCAAATGCAGTGCCGGCGACACTCGCTCCGGCTCTGCCACCGGTGCCGGACCTCGTTATCTTGGGCTCAACGGCGGCCGTGATTCAATCCCCGCCGCCTTCGTCCTTTGTCAGCCCCTCTTATGAGGGTATTTTTTTACCCTAATTCGAGGGTTTTCTCCTCTGCATCCGGTGCAAGGGAAGGGGAGTTCAAGGATGTCGGGCTCATCTTCCAGCCGGCACGCGACGAGGACCATGACCGCAGCCCACGGAATGGCTGGCTCTTCTTCGGTGGCGACGGCACTCCTGTTCTGCCATGTTTTTCTCCACGGCCGTCATACGCTCCACCGACACCCCCACCATAAGCTCCTAATTTCCCCCTTGCTGATGAGTTTGTAGTTAGGGTTCTTATGGTAGTTCGAGTAGTGTTAGATTAGATTGTTTACATTGGATTGGATCCGATTCGATTCGATTCAACCGGATTCGATCCGAACCCACTGCTGTTGGGTTGAATCAGAGTGCATGCAAGTATTGGCAGTGCTTAGATGAGAACTAGGGGTTGGGGCGTGCCCGTGGCGCGCCTCCTGAGGGGGAGCTGGGTGGTGCTAGCTAGTGGGCGACCCTTTAAGTGTGTATGGGAGTTTCATTGGCAGATATGGTTAACATGCAGAGTCGAATGAGCTTAGATAGCAAGCATCATGGTCTCATGCCACCATCCAAACGCAAGGAGCCAAGGACATCACCTGCATTATAAGACACATAATAGAGTTCAGTAAACAGCACTAAGGTTGTTACTATCACTTTTATTCAGTCTTTCCTACTTTGTTTTGGAGATACTCGCTCCCTTCCTGCGACCCGTTCCACCATCAGAAGTAGAAACAACATTAGTGCCCAACTTGCTGTATATATATTATAACAAATGAAAGTACGTCAGTTCATGAGACAAATTAGAATGACATAACTGAAGGAGGGTTTACTCACAATTTCTGAGCAGGGGTCGGGTCCTCAGTTGAAGTTGCGGACATAACTATAAGCTCTTCAGCAGTGCTGTCATTCATGTTGCAAACAAGAATTAAGAAGAGTTACATAGAAAGCAGAAGAAGATGACACTATGATAATTTCACGTCCACGATGTGATATTATGCTGTGTAGATAATGCTCTGAAAAGTAGTTGCATGAATAATGGTGGATTGCAGAACTGAATGACCAGCATGATTCATAAGAAGCCAACAAAATCAACAAGCGGATTGACGGGGCAAGATCTGAGCATAAAATAACCGAACAATCAGAGGAATAATAATGGACTGGTTAACTTCATCTTCAAACGAAGATAAATATTAATTGAGATAGATGTAGAGCTTGATCCCATAAATAGAAGAAACAAAGGTTTGTACAAATACCATAACAAAACTGCAAAAGAGTAGTAGAAGGAAGAAGAACTAAGTAAAAGTGAAATAGGAGGCAGAAATAAAGACAAAATCCAAGCTCAAACAATGTGGATCGGATGCACGGTTCGCCCCAGAGCTCAGCCAAAGTCCAAGTGACACTAAACATTCTGTGCAAAGTATGAAATTGGAGCAAAAAAAACAAGAGTGAACCAGCTAAGTGCAGGTCAGATTGCGGGGGCATAGTTGATAACATCGATGGAGCTACACACACGCGTGCGCGCGCACACACACAGACACATGCACACACACATAAAGAGAGAGAGAGAGAGAGAGAGAGAGAGAGAGAGAGAGAGACCTGGATAGAGGAGCGGAACCTTGCAGTGCAGATAGGGTTGAAGGAGGAGGAGATGCGGCACCCTCAGGTACTGGGTTTTCTACCTCAATGTTCTTGTCCTTGTTCCCGTTTTGTTCATTTGTGTATGGCAGAAGTGAGATTACAATAAATTGATTGAAAACAAAAGAGAGCAAATCATAGTTCTTTTCAATTGGAGGACAAACATACATAGGAGGTGTAATTGGTAGCAGTGTAGTTCCATCACTTGAAGCATCATTGTCAGTAACCTTGCTTGACAACTCTACTCCGACAGAGGCATCGGTACCCTTTCTCTTTAGGAGATGAAGTGGCTAAAGACAGAAACAATAGCATTGTGGAAACATAAGTGCATGACCAAGAGAATTTAGATAAGAAATACTACAGATTTTCAAGGGCATACCACACGTGATGCACTTGCCTTTTTTATTTCTTTTTCAGTCACTATGGGGATCTCAGTAATGCCTTCTACAGAGCTGGTGTTGGTGGGTACAGCAAGCGCACGACCAGTTGAAGATCCAGTCGGAGCTGCCAGGGGCATCACAGTAGGAGCACGAGTATCATTTGCCACAGAGTTCTTCCTCCCAAAAAAGGTTTCAATGCCATTCACTTGAAATGAGATGTTTCTCTGTGAGAGACTCTTTTGGGTCACCAGACAACGAGAGTGTATTTCTGATACAGAACTGCAGCTATTTCACGAGGAAGCCCAGATGACCTTAGTAGTGCCATGACAGATTTTCCAACAAGTTGTTGCGCAACTCGGTTGAAGAACACAAACTCTGCTGCGCCTGTGCCATCTGTTCCTTCTAAACAAAGACGAAATCTGTATAGGCAAACCAATAGCTGTATTAGTTGACTGATCAAGAAGACTATGTTGCATTTTTGTTTCGATACGAGATTGTACTTTGGGTAAGCTTTCGTTGAGACACATCCTGCGCTGCATTTGAACTCCGAGACGTAAGAGGTGGCAGAATGATGGCACTTCGAACAGGATTGGAGCCACCATGGCTGCTCAGGCATCACTTTGTCAGACTTGGTATTATGTACATCTGGAAAGAACAAAGAAAGAGAGGACGAGTGAATTTAGGTGTGATAGAAACGCACCTCTGTCTCCGATGGATCCATGTTTTGCACCTCGTCGACACTTTTGTGCGGGAGGTCGCCTCGATTGCGTTTTGCGACAAACTTCTCAGCACCATACGATATCCATTAAATTTTCTGGAAATCATCACCCAACATGTGTGTGCAAAGACATGTGGTTGAAACTGTGAGATGATGACCTGTGAGTGACCTAGTTGTAAAGTGCACACAAACCTTTCAAAGCAGTAACCGAAAGAACAGAAGAGTGAGGAACATCTAGATAAATCATGGTACTTATATACTTTCATGTCTACTCACGTCCTTTGCCAACCTGTTACATAAAATAAAATAAACCTTGTGCTACAAGCTATTGACTTTTTATGTACCCAAAATGGAAAAAAATGATCAGCAAAGGGGTAGCAGTTACAAGCTCACAACACATCACGCCTAGTTGTCTGAATGTTTATATTACAAAACATTGTAAAAGTGTGTTGTTATGAAGTAAATGGAATCCCAAAAGCAAAAGCACAAGTGCTTGACAACTTTATTTGTCCATCAGTAATTGCAAGGTTGTCCCACTCCAATATACTTATGAGACAAGAGCTCTAAAGAAAAAAATGACTGTACATAACTTGCTTTTGAATTTAGCTTTATAGACTATAGATCTAATTTGGAAGTTCAAAGTCTAAACATAGTAATCAAAAAGAAAAAATGGCAATACAAAAATATTTCATACAAAACTTGCTTATCTAGTACAGCAAATCCCCTTAAAATAGCAAATGGCGAAGAGGAGGAAGACCATACCGTCAAGAAGGTTGGTGTCGGGGAGAAGGGACCAAGGGACGCCATAGATAACGTCGTAGACATCTACCTGGTTGGTGAACTTGAATATGTGCAATCTTCTAAAACGCTCATTATCTGCACAACACAAACAATCAAAATCAATGCTTTCCGACCTCAGCAAGCAATGGAAATTACGTATTACACGATTTTCATGAAGACGAAAGAAAATATTGAAGCTATACTCAAGAAGAATGCTGAAATTTCAGTGAAACCTCTCTTGAGATATGCTATATGTGAGTCAAGAGCTTCACGCTTCTTGGATCAGAGCTGCAATTCATTCTTAAAGCCTGAACATGCATTAGTGCATCTTTATACCCCTGTTCAGAACAACGAAACAGTAAACGATAAAAGATCAACACAGCACAGGAAATAAATACTTGGATATTCATCATCTTACTTAGGCAAAAAAACTGGTAGATTAGATGTCAAGTGGCAACACTTGAGTTCTGGAAGGAGTAGAAATTAAAAACATCACTCTCTCTTGCCCCACAGACTATCCTACATGTATTTTGGTTCATATAGGAATTGAAACAAATGTCCACCAAGTAATAATTAGGAGTGGGTTCGACATATTGAGCGTTGGAGTCGAAACTACTGTGGAAATTTCCACGCGCAACATCTCTCCACTGTCAATAGGAGATATACAATCTTCGGCATAACCAATTAGTTATAACATTCCGCACGGCAAGATCAGCCAAATATGCAATCCAATTGGAGGGGAAGCTGCTGCACATACTATTGGGGAACGTTGCATGGAAAACAAAAAAAATCTACGGGAAAACAAAAAAAAATCTACGCACACGCAAGATCTATCAAGGAGATGCATAGCAACGAGACGGGAGACTGTGTCTACGTACCCTCGTAGACCGTAAGCGGAAGCGTTTGACAACTCGGTTGATGTAGTCGAACTTCTTCGCGTTCCAACCGATCGAGCACCGAACGCACGGCACCTCCGCGTTCAGCACACGTTCAGCTCGATGACGTCCTCCGCCTTCTTGATCCAGCAAGATGGCGAGGTAGTGGATGAGTTCCGGCAGCACAACGGTGTGGTGACGGTGATGGTGAAGCTATCTCCGCAGGGCTTCGCCTAAGCACTACGAAAATATGACCAGGGGTGTCAACGGTGGAGGGGAGAGCCGCACACGGCTAAGGGATTGTTGTACTTGTGCTAGGCGCCTCCCTCCCACATATATATAGGTCAGGGGGAGGAGGGAGCAGCCAGGAGGGCGCCCCAAGTAGGCCAAATCCTACTTGAGGTCCTCCCCAAGTGGCGCCTCCCCCTTTCCGTATTTGCCGGAGAAGAAAGGAAAGGGTGGAAGAGAGAAGGAAGGGGAGGTCGAATCCTCCCTCCTTTCCTTTCCCCACTTGGGCGCCTGCCATGGAGGGCGCGCCAGCCCCTTGTGGGCTGGTGTGCTCCCCTCTTATGGCCCAATAGGCCCAATACTCTCCCGAGGGTGACCAGTACCACCTCCGGTACTCTGATGACTATCCGGTTTTCTCCGAAACACTTCCGGTGTCCGAATACCATCGTCCTATATATCAATCTTTACCTCTTAACCATTTCGAGACTACTCGTCATGTCCTTGATCTCATCTGGGACTCCGAACAACATTCGGTCAGCAAATCATATAACTCAAATAACACTATATCGTCAACAAACATTAAGCGTGCGGACCCTACGGGTTCGAGAACTATGTAGACATGACCGAGACACCTCTCTGGTCAATAACCAATAGTGGAACCTGGATGCCCATATTGGCTCCTACATATTCTACGAAGATCTTTATCGGTCAAACCGTTATGACAACATACGTAATTCCCTTTGTCCATCGGTATGTTACTTGCCCGGGATTCGATCGTCGGTATCTTCATACCTAGTTCAATCTCATTACCGGCAAGTCTCTTTACTCATTCTGTAATACATCATCCTGTAACTAACTCATTAGTCACTTTGGTTGCAAGACTTCTTATGACGTGTATTACCAAGAGGGCCCAGAGATACCTCTCCGATACTCGGAGTGACAAATCCAAATCTTGATCTATGCCAACTCAACAAACACCTTCGGAGATACCTGTAGAGCATCTTTATGATCACCCAGTCACGTTGTGATGTTTGATAGCACACAAGGTATTCCTCCGGTATCCGGGAGTTGCATAATCTCATAGTCGAAGGAATATGTATTTTACATGAAGAAAGCAATAGCAATAAACTGAACAATCATTATGCTAAGCTAATGGATGGGTCTTGTCCATCACATCATTCTCCTAATGATGTGATCCCGTTATCAAATGACAACACATGTCTATGGTTAGGAAACCTTAACCATCTTTGAACAACGAGCTAGTCTAGTAGAGGCTTACTAGGGACACGGTATTTGTTTATGTATTCACACATGTATTTAAGTTTCTGATCAACACAATTCTAGCATGAATAATAAACCTTTATCATGAATAAGGAAATATAAAATAACAACTTTATTATTGCCTCTAGGGCATATGTCCTTCAGTCTCCCACTTGCACTAGAGTCAATAATCTAGATTACATAGTAATGAATCTAACACCCATGGAGTCTTGGTGCTGATCAAGTTTTGCTCGCGGAAGAGGCTTAGTCAACGGGTCTGCCACATTCAGATCAATATGTATTTTGCAAATCTCTATGTCTCCATCCTTGACCTTTTCACGAATGGAGTTGAAGCGTCTCTTGATGTGTTTGGTTCTCTTGTGAAACCTGGATTCCTTCGCCAAGGCAATTGCTCCAGTGTTGTCACAAAAGATTTTCATTGGACCCGATGCACTAGGTATTACACCTAGATCGGATATGAACTCCTTCATCCGGACTCCTTCATGTGCTGCTTCCGAAGCAGCTATGTACTCCGCTTCACACATAGATCCCGCCACGACGCTCTGCTTGGAACTGCACCAACTGACAGCTCCACCAGTCAATATAAATAAGTATCCGGTTTGTGAATTAGAGTCATCCGGATCAGTGTCGAAGCTATCATCGACGTAACCATTTATGACGAGCTCTTTGTCACCTCCATAAACGAGAAACATATCCTTGGTCCTTTTCAAGTACTTCAAGATGTTCTTGACCGCTGTCCAGTGATCCAATCCTGGATTACTTTGGTACCTCCCTGCCAAACTTATGGCAAGGCACACATCAGGTCTGGTACACAACATAGCATACATGATAGAACCTATGGCTGAGGCATAGCGAATGACTTTCATTTTCTCTCTATCTTCTGCAGTGGTCGGGCTTTGAGTCTGACTCAACTTCACACCTTGTAACACAGGCAAGAACCCTTTCTTTGACTGATCCATTTTGAACTTCTTCAAAACTTTATCAAGGTATGTGCTTTGTGAAAGTCCTATTAAGCGTCTCAATCTATCTCTATAGATCTTGATGCCCAATATATAAGCAGCTCCTCCGACGTTTTCATTGAAAAATTCTTATTCAAGTATCCTTTTATTCTATCCAGAAATTCTATATCATTTCCAATCAACAATATGTCATCCACATATAATATCAGAAATGCTACAGAGCTCCCACTCACTTTCTTGTAAATACAGGCTTCACCGTAAGTCTGTATAAAACCATATGCTTTGATCACCTCATCAAAGCGTATATTCCAACTCCGAGATGCTTGCACCAGTCCATAGATGGATTGCTGGAGCTTGCACACTTTGTTAGCACCTTTAGGATCGACAAAACCTTCTAGTTGCATCATATACAACTCTTCTTTAAGAAATCCATTAAGGAATGCAGTTTTGACGTCCATTTGCCAGATTTCATAATTATAAAATGCGGCAATTGCTAACATGATTCGGACAGACTTAAGCACCGCTACGGGTGAGAAAGTCTCATCGTAGTCAACTCCTTGAACTTGTCGAAAACCTTTCGCGACAAGTCGAGCTTTGTAGACAGTAACATTACCATCGGCGTCAGTCTTCTTCTTGAAGATCCATTTATTCTCAATGGCTTGCCGATCATCGGGCAAGTCCACCAAAGCCCACACTTTGTTCTCATACATGGATCCTATCTCATATTTCATGGCCTCAAGCCATTTATCGGAATCTGGGCTCATCATAGCTTCTTCATAGTTCGTAGGTTCGCCTTGGTCTAGTAACATCACTTCCAGAACAGGATTACCGTACCACTCTGGTGCGGATCATGCTCTGGTTGACCTACGAGGTTCAGTAGTAACTTGATCTGAAGTTTCATGATCAACATCATTTGCTTCCTCTCTAGTTGGTGTAGGCATCACTGGAACAGTTTTCTGTGATGTGCTACTCTCCAATTCGAGAGAAGGTACAATTACCTCATCAAGTTTTACTTTTCTCCCACTCACTTCTTTCGAGAGAAACTCCTTCTCTAGAAAGGTTCCATTCTTGGCAACAAAGATATTGCCTTCGGATCTGTGGTAGAAGGTGTACCCAACTGTTTCCTTAGGGTATCCTATGAAGACGCACTTCTCCGATTTGGGTTCGAGCTTATCAGGCTGAAGCCTTTTGACATAAGTGTCTGATACGTCTCCAACGTATCTATAATTTTTGATTGTTCCATGCTGTTATATTATCATTCTTGGATGTTTTACAATCATTTTATATCATTTTTTTTGGTATAACCTATTGACATAGTGCCTAGTGCCAGTTGCTGTTTTCTACATGTTTTTTACATCGCAGGAAATCAATACCAAACGGAGTCCAAACACAGCGAAACATTTTGTGGATTTTTTTTGGACCAGAAGACATCCAGTGTGCCGGAGAAGCACCTGGGGGTGCTCCGAGGGGAGCACAACCCACCAGGGCGCGCCTGGAGGCCCAGGCGTGCCCAGGTGGGTTGTGCCCACCTCGGGGGCCTCCC
Organism: Thinopyrum elongatum; assembly: GCA_011799875.1. Taxonomy (NCBI): domain Eukaryota; kingdom Viridiplantae; phylum Streptophyta; class Magnoliopsida; order Poales; family Poaceae; genus Thinopyrum; species Thinopyrum elongatum. Next base: position 466,651,357 of record CM022301.1, on the reverse strand, counting down.
GCACCGCCTCTTTGCTCTATAAATAGCCCAATATTCCAGAAACCCTAGGGGGGTCGACGAAAATCAATTCCAGACGCCACAAGTTCCAGAACCACCAGATCCAATCTAGACACCATCACGGAGGGGTTCATCATCCTCATTGGTGCCTCTCCGATGATGCGTGAATAGTTCATTGTAGACCTTCGAGTCCGTAGTTAGTAGCTAGATGGCTTTCTCTCTCTCGTTTGATTCTCAATACAATGGTCTCTTGGAGATCCATATGATGTAACTCTTTTTTGCGGTGTGTTTGTTGGGATCCGATGAACTTTGAGTTTATGATCAGATCTATCTTTTTATCCATGAAAGTTATTTGAGTCTTCTTTGATCTCTTATATGCTTGATTGCTTATAGCCTCGTATTTCTTCTCCGATATTTGGGTTTTGTTTGGCCAACTTGATCTATTTATCTTGCAATGGGAAGAGGTGCTTTGTGATGGGTTCGATCTTACGGTTCTTGCTCCCAGTGACAGAAAGGGAAACAACACGTATGTATCGTTGCCATTAAGGATACCAATATGGGGTCTATTTCTACATAAATAGATCTTGTCTACATCATGTCATCATTCTTATTGCATTACTCCGTTTCTCCATGAACTTAATACACTAGATGCATGCTGGATAGCGGTCGATGTGTGGAGTAATAGTAGTAGATGCAGGCAGGAGTCGGTCTACTAATCTTGGACGTGATGCCTATATAATGATCATTGCCTGGATATCGTCATGAGTATTTGAAGTTCTATCAATTGCCCAACAGTAATTTGTTTCCACCGTTTGCTATTTTTCTCGAGAGAAGCCACTAGTGAAAACTACGGCCCCCGGGTCTCTTCTTTAATATATTTGCCTTCAAGATCTATTTTGCTATTCGCTATTTTATTTATTTGGAACTTTTATTTTCAGATCTATTAATCCAAAAACCCAAAAATACCTCGCTGAATTTTATTTGCTTTTATTTGCATCTTTCAATCTACTACAATTTTATCTATCTCGTTACCCGAAAGGGATTGACAACCCCTTTAACACGTCGGGTTGCAAGTATTTGTTCTTTGTGTGATGGAGCTATTTACGTGGTGTTGCGTGGTTCTCCTACTAGTTCGATAACCTTGGTCTCATCACTGAGGGAAATACCTACCGTCGCTGTGCTGCATCAACCCTCCCTCTCTGGGAAAAAAACGACGTAGTTCTAGCAGACATCAAGAGGAGTCTCTGGCGCCGTTGCCGAGGAGACATCATCAACATCAACCAGGTTCCTAATCACAAATCTCATCTCCTTGCAATTTACATTATTTGCCATTTGCCTCTTGTTTTCCTCTCCCCCACTTCACAAAAATTTACCGTTTTATTCGCCCTCTTTTTCGTTCGCCGTTTTCTCGTCAGATCTGTTTTTGAGTGCAATCTTGTTGCGAAGTCACCATGACTCAAGAGAACACCAAGTTGTGTGATTTCTCAAATACCAACAACAATGATTTTATTAGCACTCCGATTGCTCCTCCCGCCACTAGCGCGGAGACTTATGATACTAATACTGCTTTGTTGAATCTTGTTATGAAAGATCAGCTTTTCGGTACTCCTAATGAGGATGCCGCATCCCATCTTAACACATTCATGGAATTATGCGATATGCAAAAGGAAAAAGATGTGGACAATGATGTTGTGAAGTTGAAATTATTTCCGTTTTCTTTGCGAGATCACGCAAAAATTTGGTTTTCCTCTTTGCCTCGCAATAGTATCAATTCTTGGAATAAGTGCAAGGATGATTTTATCACTAAGTTTTTTCCGCCTGCGAAAATCATTTCCCTTAGAACACAGATCATGAATTTCAAGCAACTTGAGCATGAGCATGTTGCACAATCTTGGGAAAGGATGAAAATGATGCTAAGGAATTGCCCAACTCATGGGTTAAATCTTTGGATGATCATACAAATTTTTTATGCTGGATTTAATTTTGTTTCTCGTAATCTTTTAGATTCCGCCGCGGGGGGTACTTTTATGGAAATTACTTTGGGTGAAGCTACTAAATTACTAGATAACATCATGGCAAATTATTCACAATGGCATACCGAAAGGGCTCCTACTAGTAAAAAAGTTAATTCGGTAGAAGAAATAAATTCTTTGAGTGAAAAAGTTGATGCTCTTTTGAAGTTGGTTGCTAATAAAAATGCTCCTATTGATTTTAATGATATGCCATTGTCTACTTTGATTGAGCAAAATAGTGATGCCATAGATGTGAACTTTATTTCGCGAAACAACTTTAATAACAATGCTTATAGAGGTAATTTTAATCCTAGGCCTTTTCCTAGTAATTCCTCTCATAATTATGGTAATTCCAATGGTAATCCTTCTTATAATAATAATAGGAACACCTCTGATCTTGAGAATAATATTAAAGAATTTATCAATACTCAAAAAGTTTTCAATGCTACAATCGAAGAAAAGCTGAATAAGATTGATGATATGTCTAGAAGTATTGATAGAATTTCTCATGATGTGGAAAATCTCAAGATGAAAAATTTTGTGCCTAAGGTTGAGGAATCTATTAAAGCTCTTTATGTTTCTATGGATGAAAGTAAGAAAAGAACCGCTATGCTTAGAGCTAGACGAGAATTTTTAGAAAAAGCGTTTTCTAGTGATTGCTTTCATAAAAGTGACGAAGATCTTAAAATGATTGGTGTTTCTTCTATTGATTCCTTGTTTAGTAAAATTAAGATTGATGATAAAGGGACTGGAGAAGAGTCAACTTTAGCTAGAAGGCGTCACGATAATTTGGAGGGTGAAAATCTTGTTGAATTTTTTGATAAAAGTGGGTTTGAAGAGGTCAAGACTTTAATTAATGATGTGCCCACTATTTTGGATTACAAAGACATTAATTATGATAGTTGCTCTTTGGTTGATTGTATTTCTTTGTTTGCAATCCATGATAAATTCACCCCATGCCTATGAACAAAATAAAGCTTTTACTAAACATATTGTTGATGCTATGATGAAAGCTTTTGAAGAAAAGTTGGAATTAGAAGCTCTTTAAATTTGCACTTGGCGGATTCTACTATTAAAAAGCCTATGGGAAGAATTAATGATGTTCTTATTCTTGAAAATAGGAATTATGTGCCCATAGATTTTATTGTTCTTGATATTGATTGCAATCCTTCTTGCCCAATTAATCTTGGTAGACCGTTTTTACGTACTATTGATGCCGTGATTGATATGAAAGAAGGCAATATTAAATTTCAATTTCCACTAAGGAAGGGTATGGAACACTTCCCTAGAACAAGAGTTAGGCCACCATATGAATCAATCATGAGGGCATTTTATGGATCTCGAAACAAAGTTGACAACACGTAGATCTTTTGCGTTATGCCTAGCTAGGGGCGTAAAACGATAGCGCTCGTTGGGAGGCAACCCAACTTGTATCTTTTTGCTTTTTGGTTTTCTTGCTGTTTTCAATAAAATACCCAATTATGCCTCCGATTAGATGTATTTTTGTGATTTAAGTTAGTGTTTGTGCCAAGCAAAGCCTTTGGGTTGATTTGGGTGATAGTTGATTTGATCTTGCTGAAAAACAGAAACTTTTGTGCTCATAAAAATATTTCTTATTTTTAACAGAAGAGCACTTTTGAGTTGATTCTTTTTGCAGAAGATTAATAAACAAATTTGTCACGTTGTCCTAATTTTTTAGAATTTTTGGAGTTACAGAAGTATTCGAAGTTTTCATATTGCTACAGACTATTCTGTTTTTGACAGATTTTGTTTTCTTTGCGTTGTGTGCTTGTTTTGATGATTCTATGGTTTTCTTTGAAGAGTTTTTGTCATAGAAAAGTTGGAATAAAGTAGATATAATTCAAAAATAAAATATGAATGGGTTTGCAACAGTACTTAAAGTAGGGATTTGTTTTCTTATACTAACGGATCTTACAAAGGTTTTGTTGAGTTTTGTGTGATTGAAGTTTTTAAGTTTTGGGTGATATTACGATGGATGAAGGAATAAGGATTAGCAAAAGGCTAAGCACTCAGTTTTAGGTTTGGGTCCAGCTTTGGGTTTCTTCCCGGGAGTGGCAACTTGCTTGCCATTCTTCTTGAAGTTCCCTTTCTTTCCCTTGCCCTTTTTCTTGAAACTAGTGGTCTTGTTAACCATCAATACTTGATGCACCTTCTTGATTTCTACCTCCGCGGCCTTAAGCATTGCGAAGAGCTCAGGAATCATTTTATTCATCCCTTGCATATTATAGTTCATCGTGAAACCTTTGTAGCTTGGTGGCAGTGATTGAAGAACTCTGTCAATAACACAATCAACTGGAAGATCAACTCCCAGCTGAGTTAAGTGATTATAATACACAGACATTTTGAGTATGTGTTCACTGACAGAACTGTTCTCCACCATCTTGCAGCTATATAACTTGTTGGAGACTTCATATCTCTCAACCCTGGCATTTGCTTGAAATATTAATTTCATCTCTTGGAACATCTCATATGCTCCATGACGTTCAAAACGTTTTTGAAGTCCCGGTTCTAAGCCGTAAAGCATGGCACACTAAACTATTGAGTAGTCATCAGATCGAGCTTGCCAGACGTTCATAACATCAGCTTCAGCTCCTGCAGCAGGCCTTTCACCTAGCGGTGCATCAACGACATAATTCTTCCGTGCAGCAATGAGGAGAATCCTCAAGTTACAGACCCAGTCCGTGTAGTTGCTACCATCATCTTTCAACTTAGCTTTCTCTAGGAACATATTAAAATTCAGGGGAACGGTAGCTCGGGCCATTGATCTACAACATAGATATGCAAAACTATAAGACTAAGTTGATGATAAATTAAGTTCAATTAATCAAATTACTAATGAACTCCCACTTAAATAAACGTCCCTCAAGTTATCTAAGTGATACGTGATAAAAATCAACTAACTCATGTCCGATCATCACGTGAGATGGGGTAGTCATCAATGGTGAACATCTCTATGTTGATCATATCTACTATATGACTCATGTTCGACCTTTCGATCTCCAGTGTTCCGAGACCATGTCTGTACATGCTAGGCTCGTCAAGTTTAACCCAAGTATTCTGCATGTGCAAAACTGTCTTACACTCGTTGTATGTGAACGTAGAGTCTATCACACCCGATCATCACGTGGTGCTTCGAAATGACGAACTTTGGCAACGGTGCATACTCGGGGAGAACACTTTAATCTTGAAATTTAGTGAAGGGATCATCTTATAATGCTACTACCGTTCTAAGCAAAATAAGATGCATAAAGGATAAACATCACATGCAATCAAAATATGTGACATGATATGGCCATCATCATCTTGTGCTTTTGATCTCCATCTCCAAAGCATTGTCATGATCTCCATCGTCACTGGCTCGACACATTGATCTCCATTGTTGCGTCGGGGTCGTCTCACCAACTATTGCTTCTACAACTATCGCTGACGTATAGTGATAAAGTAAAGCAATTACATGGCTTGCACTTCATACAATAAAGCGACAACCCTAAGGCTCCTGCCGGTTGTCGATATTACAAAACATGATCATCTCATACATCAACATATATCACATCATATCTTGACCATATCACATCACAACATGCCCTGCAAAAACAAGTTAGACGTCCTCTACTTTGTTGTTGCAAGTTTTACTGCTACGGGCTTCTAGCAAGAACCGTTCTTACCTACGGCAAAAACCACAATGGTGTTTCATCAAGTTTGCTGTTTTAACCTTCTTCAAGGACTGGCCATACTCAAATTTGATTCAACTAAAGTAGGAGAAACAGACACCCGCCAGCCACCTTTATGCAAAGCTAGTTGCATGTCTGTCGGAGGAACCGGTCTCATGTGCGTGGACATGTAAGGTTGGTCCGGGCTGCTTCATCCCACAATACCACCGAATCAAAATAAGACGTTGGTGGTAAGCAGTATGACTATCAACGCCCATAACTCTTTGTGTTCTACTCGTGAATATTGTGACGACCCCGGCTTAATCGTGCACTAACCATACACACAAATGCACACGATCAAGCCTAAGGACTCACTTGAAGATATCACGACACAACTCTAAAACATAAATAAAGTCATACAAGCTTTATATTACAAGCCAGGGCCTCGAGGACTCGAATACATAGCTTGATGGCATACAAGTGTCAGCGGAAGCATCAGATATCTGGGTACAGATATATTACAGAACAGAGAGATAAGCCTTCACAGAGGCAGGGCAAAATTAAAAGCTACAATCGAAAGGCGTTGGCCTCCTGCCCTGGACCCTCCGATCCTACTCCTGGTCGTCAGTCGGCTCCTCGTAGTAGTAGTAGTACTCGTCGGGCGGGTAGTAGAATTGATCGTCGACTGGGGCGTCGGACTCAGGGGCTCCGTCGTCTGGTGGCATCAATTGGATATGGGGAAAAAGAAAGTAAAGCAAACGTGAGTACTCATCCGAAGTACTCAACAAGCAAGGATCTACACTACATATGCAACATTTTCAAAGGGGGCTGTATATGTGGACTGGGCTGCAGAAATGCCATAATAGAGGGGGAAAGCCTAACCCTATCGAAGACTAGCATCTTCAAGCATCTTCATCGGTCTTGCAGCATTAGAAGAGAGCAGAATAACATAATGTAAAGTATTGCAGTGCCATCAACCTCGGCCAGAGATTCTTCCTCGACTCCCTGCGAGAAAGCAATCCCAGAGCCGTACTATCCATTTCATCTCAAGTCATGTTCTAGTTGTACCGATCGGGATACAACTCCGAGTGTCCGTTACCGTAGGACAGGCTATCGATAGAAGTTTCTTCCCTGCAGGGGTGCACCAACTTACCCAACACGCTCACTTAACTCCGGCTGGACACACATTACTCGGTCATGCCCGGCCTCGGCTAAGCAACACGCCGCAACCCGACCTGGGCTCTAAAGAGAGGTCAGCATGCCGGACTAACCTATGCCCCCAGGGGTCTTGGGCCTTCGCCCTGGGAACCCTGCATGTTGCGAGGACGTTTCGGAAGCAGACCTAGCAACCGCTTATACAAGCGCAGTTGCGTTCCCAGTGCAATCCAAAATGGGCCGCTCCTCGCTGACGTCAATAGAGCTTCGGCTGATGTATACGACGCAGAACGCCAATACTATGCCCATGTGATGGTTAGTGCTATCAGGCCAGAGGCCCCTCGGATCAAATATCCAAACCGTTTAGTGGTTTAGGAGCGCGCGGAAACGAGCAGAAACTCACAATCGATGTGACCCCGTCGCCCCGTCTCGAGGACTTGCGGCAAGGCCTAAGAATGCCCGGCCACGCCTCGTAGTTATCTCGCGGGCACCTCTCAGGTCAACCCGACTCCACATCACTTCGCATTCATGCCCGCGCGGGTACCCCTCAGGGCCGACCCGTCTTTAGTGTCATGTTTCAGTATAAGTCACAGTAACAACAGTAACCGTGTGTCTAACACCAAGGGAACCCTGAGGAATCACCCTCGATGGAGTCCCACCTGATGTTCTCGTCAAGGTGAACGAAGGAGGTATCACCCTCGAGGTCCACACTTGAACAGTTGCACGACGATGTCGTTATCGGGGGTGGTGTAGGAGGAATCACCGTTGCTTACCACGACCGAATAACTAACCTGCAAAGTTATCATCAGAAGTGCTGACGAGGTATCACCCTCGGCACTCGATAGTAACCCAGTAGAGTCGCGCAATTTAAGGGGGAAGTGACATGCAGTGCCCGGGTCTGATCTTCGATCCCGTTGCTCGGGTCTTCTGAGAGTCCAGCGGGGCAGTCGGGACAAGTGGGTCTCTGATAAGGCTCTACCCACCCTATACTAAACAGTTTAGGAGAACAGGCAGGTATCAAAAGTAGGCTACAATAAAACAGGCTATGCAGCAGATATAGGACAACAGTAGCAGCAGTACTTCTAATGCAAGCATAAGAGAGAAGAGAGTGGGCGATATCGGAATGCTAAAAATGGGGGTGCTTGCCTGTCTGCTCGACGGCAAGGGCCTGATCGTCGGGGACGAAGTCGTACTCCGGAGTGGCGTCTGCCTCAGGAGCTACGGCAACGTCGGGGTCTACCGAAAGAGAAGAGGAGGAAGAAACAAGTAAATATAATGCAAACAGATGCAACACAGTGCACGCGATGCTATGATGCAGTGCAGGGTTGCCTAAATATGCCTCTAAGTCATTTTAGTTATTTTAGGATTAAAGTTGGATTTATTAACCGGTGATTATGCACTATTCATCTATCAGATACGGGTTCGGAGTTACGATTTCTCCTACGTAGGAGGTTTTGACAAAGAAACAGACGGCACGATTAGACTCGTCTCGTCGTTCTGAGCAAGTTTCATGTTTTAAGTTTTTCGATCCGAGCTACGGTTTAAAAGTTATGAATTTTCAAAGTTTTAAATACTTTCTAGAATTATTTAAATTAACTGAAAAAGGATTATTTCGTCAGCCTGACATCATCATGACGTCAGCGAGTCAAACCCGCCGGTCCAGGTCAAACCTGACCTGCGGGACCCACCTGTCAGCCTCTGAGGGGTTAATCAGTGTTAGATTTATCTAATCTGAGCTAATTAGTCAGTGGGCCCAGTCTGTCAGTGGTTAATTAGGTTAAACTAATTAAGTTTTAATTAAAACAAGTTATTCAGCTTAATTAAGTTGGATGGGCCCACTAGTCAGTGGCAGTGGCTGCCACATCAGCCACGTTGACTCGGTCAACGAGTCAATGGTGGCCCTCGGGCCCACTGGCCAGCGTCTACGGGCGGACCCCACTTGGTGACACGTCGGACGTCGCCGGAACAGCTCTCGGCGAGGCCGTCCGCGATGGTGCGACTCCGGCGAGCGTCGGATTTCCTCCACGGTGCCCCAAATTGGTTGATCTCGGGCTCGTTCGAACGAGGAAACTCGCGCGCATCCATCTGGGCAGACAGCAGCGGCGGAGGAGGCCTAGAACGACGGCGGTGACCAGCGTGATGGCGACTGGAGTTCGGCCAACAGCGGTATGGGCGATGCGGGGCACGGTAGGAGCCGTGGATGGTCGTGTTCGACTCGCGGGAGTACGGTGAGTGCAGCGGTGAGCTCGAACGCGATCTTGCGCGGACGTAGCCACGGTGGTGACATGACCGGCGGCGGGGAGTTCTCGGGCTCGACGGCCACTAAAGCTACGGGGATGGAATCGAGCAGGGCAGAGAGGGGAACGGCGCGCACGCTCACCTAGGAGGCACACGGGGGCCTGTTGGAGGCTTAGTAGCAGCAGGGGCGTGGATCGACGTGACGGAGCTCCGGTGGCCGCAATTGGGGAAGATGGGGATGGCGGCGAACTTGGGGGCTCCCGGCTCCATCTTGAGGACGAAGAAGACGTGGAGGAGCTCGGCGGAGCTTCCGGGCAACTCCATGGTGCTCGGGGAAGCTCCTGTCCACGACGGCTGCGGCGGCGCCCAGGGTGGCGCTTAGTTCCGTTTCAGAGCGAGAGGGAGACGAAGGAGGAGGCGATGGGGAGCGAGGAGGAGTGGGGCTAGGGTTTACTGGGAGAGAGCGAGGGGCTCGGGGTAGCTCTTATCCACCGGAGAGGGCGGTGGATCGACGACGCGTGCGGCAGTGGCGATCAGAGCGGCTGCGGCGTCGACACGGCGAGAGAGGAGGGAGACGAGTCGGGGAGTGGGCTGGGCCGGCGCTGGGTCTCGACAGGTAAGTGGCCTCCTGGCCTTTTCCTTTTTCTCTGTTTTCCTGTTTTCTCTTTTGTTTAGCAACAGAGAGAGGGATGGAATTATTTGGGTAAGCAAATAGTGTAGGAAAAATATGGGACTAGGCCCAATAAATCCATCACAAATTTAGACAGTGCCACAAATAATTTGGAGGCCAGTGGACTTCGTTTGGAATTTTCATAAATAAATTAGCACTTAAAAATGCTGGAATGGTGCTGCTTTAATTGCTAATGCTCATCTGTGTTCAAGGGTGATGTTGTGTTCCTTAGCACATAATTGTTTTGGATTATTTGCAAGATGATGAACATTTTTACAGCAACTTTGATGCAACTTCATTTTGCACTTGTGATTTGAATTAGGATTTGAATTGGAATTGGAATAAGATATGCTGCAATGTTGATCAAGCATAGTTAATCATGGTGACTTGGCATGATCTGTGGGTGATCACTGTGGTGTGAGGCTGGGGATGTTACACATATCATCTACGCATAGACCTGGCTCAGATGCCACTGTTGGGGAACGTTGCATGAAAAACAAAAAAAATTCTATGCACACGCAAGATCTATCAAGGAGATGCATAGCAACGAGACGGGAGACTGTGTCTACGTACCCTTGTAGACCGTAAGCGGAAGCGTTTGACAACGCGGTTGATGTAGTCGAACTTCTTCGCATTCCAACCGATCGAGCACCGAACGTATGACACCTCCGCATTCAGCACACGTTCAACTCGATGACGTCCTCCGCCTTCTTGATCCACCAACACGGCGAGGTAATGGATGAGTTCCGGCAGCACGATGGCGTGGTCACGGTGATGGTGAAGCTATCTCCGCAGGGCTTCGCCTAAGCACTACGAAAATATGACCGGGGGTGTAAACGGTGGAGGGGGGCACCGGACACGGCTAAGGGATTGTTGTACTTGTGCTAGGCGCCTACCTCCCACATATATATAGGTGGGTGGAGGAGGGAGCAGCCAGGAGGGCGCCCCAAGTAGGCCGAATCCTACTTGGGGTCCTCCCCAAGTGGCACCTCCCCCTTTCCTTATTTGCCGGAGAAGAAAGGAAAGGGGGGAAGAGAGAAGGAAGGGGAGGCCGAATCCTCCCCCCTTTCCTTTCCTCACTTGGGTGGCTGCCATGGGGGGCGCTCCAGCCCCTTATAGGCTGGTGTGCTCCCCTCTTATGGCCCAATAGGCCCAATACTCTCCCGGGGGTGACCGGTACCCCCTCCGGTACTCCGATGACTATCCGGTTTTCTCCGAAACACTTCCGGTGTCTGAATACCATCGTCCTATATATGAATCTTTACCTCTCGACCATTTCGAGACTCCTCGTCATGTCCGTGATCTCATCCGGGACTCCGAACAACATTCGGTCACCAAATCATATAACTCATATAACACTATATCGTGAACGAACGTTAAGCGTGCGGACCCTACGGGTTCGAGAACTATCACTACTGGAATCTGGTAATTTGCCGTCTGCCACCTCTTTGCCGTCGGCCAGCGGACAGCAAAGAGCCTCTTTGCCGTCCGCTTCCACATAGCGGACGGCAAAGAATGTGCAGATAGCAAAAAGTCTATTTGCCGTCCGCTGTTTATTTGCCGTCAGCCAACTGACGGCAAAGAGCTAGAAGGCAGACGACAAAGGGCCAGGTGGGCCCCACAGGGCACGGCGTGGCTAGGTCAGCTTCTTTGCCATCTGCCTGGTCTTTGCCGTCTGCCTTCTGGACCTTTGCTGTCCGCTGGCGAACGGCAAAGAAATGGCCCAGCTAACGGCCGTCTCCCCCCTCCTATGCTCGCTCTCTGTCTCTTCGGCCCCACCCGCCCCTCTCTCTCCCCTCTCTCCCAACTCAACCGCGCCCGCGCCCCCAACTCAACCGCGCCCGCGCCCGCAACGCCGCCGTCGAACACCGCCGCCGCCTGGACGCTGCCGCCACCACACCCCGCCGCAGCACCACCCCGCCGCCCCGGAGCCCTGCGGCTCCGTCGCCACCACCGCCCGGCGCCCCCTCTGCCCGGCCAGCGCCGCCCCGCCGCCGACCCCCACGCTGCCGCCGCCCCACCCCGCGCAGCACCACCCCGCCGCCCCGGAGCCCTGCGGCCTCGTCGCCACACACCGCCTGGCGCCCCCTCGCTGGGCCAGCGCCCACCCCGCCGCCCCGAAGCCTGGCCCCGTCGCCACCCCTGCCGGCGCCCCTCCGCCGTCCGCGCCCCTCGCCACCGAGCAACCCGCCGCCCGGCGCCTGGGCCTGCCGCAGGTAGGCCCCGGCCGCACTCCTCTTCTCCTCGTTTTTTTTTATTTTTCTGTTTTTTTAGTTTAGATTACTTTAGTTTGTTTTAGATTTAGTTTAGTTTAGATTACTGTTAGTTTGGTTCTATTTAGGTTAGTTTAGATTACTTTTAGTTTGGTCTTAGGTTAGTTTAGTTTTAGGTTTATGTTTAGTCATGAAAAAAACTAAGAATAATTAGAAGAAGAGGGGGAGAAGAAGAATAGCTAGGTTTAGGTGTAGTTTTTTCCTGTTTTGTTTTAGGTTAATTAGTGCTAGGTTTAAGAAGAGGAAAAAGGAGAAGAAGAAGAAGAAGAAGAAGAAGAAGAAGAAGAAGAAGAAGAAGAAGAAGAAGAAGAAGAAGAAGAAGAAGAAGAGGAGGAGGAGGAGGAGGAGAAGAAAGAAGAAGAAAAAGAAGAAGAAGAAGAAGAAGAAAGAGAAGAGGAGGAGAAGAAGAAGAAAGAGGAGAGGAGGAGAAGAAGAAGAAGAGAAGAAGAAAAGGAAAATTGTATACATATTATGTTCATGATTATGATACACTTAAATTGTATACATATTATTATGTTTATGTCAGGTATCCAAATTTTTTATGTTGTACTAATTTCGTTTACTTTTTGTCATTGCAGGTGTTGACAGGATGGTGGGCAAGGGTCTAGAGCGCCCCGAGCCTCCTGCGAGCGCTACCGGGAGGGGTGGTTGCATTATTGCAGCGCAGCCCCTCCGGAGAGCGGTGCAGGATGGTATGTAGACAGCTGCGGCGGGCGCTTCTTCTACGGCTGGGAGAGGTCGGGGGAGGACGAAGAAGGCTGGTAGAGGTGGACATGGCAGTGGGAGAGGTAGGAAGGCTGCTACGCCTTCGTCGCCGCCACCCTCAGCTGATTCACCCGACCACAGGAGTGCTCCATCTTACGTGGACCCTCGGACTCTGGTCCATGAGCCTCCGGTCGCTGATCCTTCGCCCCACCAGACTCGGGTCGCTGACCCTTCGCCCCACGTGAGTCCGGTCCTAGAGTCTTCGTCCCAGAAGACTCCGGTCACGGGGTCTTCGTCCCAGAAGACTCCGGTCATGGGGTCTTTGTCCCAGGTCCCGGAGTCTTCGTCCCAGGTCCCGGAGTCTTCGTCCGAGAAGACTCCGATCCCGGAGTCTTCTTCCCACGAGACTCCGGAGGCTAGTGGCTCGGAGGATGGTAGCGAGGACACCTTTTCAGAAGATAGCTACAGCGACAACAAGCTGGTTGAGAACGGCAAGAAGGTCTACAAGCGTGGCTGTACAAAGCTCTCGCCCGTGCCGACGACCCCCGACCAGAGGTGGTTGACTGCGCCTAAAGGGTTGAAGTAAGTGCATTTACTATTTTTTAACCTTTTGCCTTCATGTTCCTTCAAATTAATATCTAATGCGTTGGCCTTGTCATACTGCAGGGGCTGGGTACGCCCCCGTGGTTCCCGTAGGCCCAACCAGGTCCTTGGTGTGCTTTGCCGGCAGCACTTCCCTGGGTGGGTCACGTTGCCTAGTGAGGGTCAGGTTCCATAGCTAGCACTGACCTGGGAGCTGTACTCGGTTGCCCCGGCCCCGCCGGAGGAGAGGGTCGACGGTGTCTTGTGCGAGACGGTGGCGGACATTGTGTTCCGTCGGTTTTGGGTAATTTCTCCTTTACGGAATTAAAAATCAACACTACCTAGTGATTGTACTAATCAGTGTTGTCTTGTTTGATTGCAGACCTTCTACAGGGTTTCAGAGGGAGAGCAGGAGGCCGCGTGTATGGTTGTCGAAAACGAGTGCAAGCGCCTACTTCAGAACTTAAGGCACGAGGCTCGGGTGCAGGCCGTTCGAGACTACTACGCCTCGAAGGGTATTAGGAGGGGCAAGCAGAAGTGTCGCGGCAAGTTTCTGAGTAAGGAGAAGTACGTGCAGGTAATTACCTATTCTTAAGGCCTTGAACTTAGTTTTCTTGGTTTGATTCGTAGGCGTAGCGATGAAATTTCTCTTGACTCACTTAGGTGCCCCCGAGATGGTGTGTGGATAAGATGGACTGTTGGGAGGCGTTGGTGGATGCGTGGTGCTCTGCCCAATGGAAAGTCGAACACCAAAGGGCCAAGGATAAGCGCGACCAAATGGAAGGTGTGCCACACCATCAAGGGAGCTCCAACCTGTTTTAGTACGGGGATAACTGGGTATGTGGTTTGCTATGATTCATGCAATTCATTCTTCATGCTAGATAGTTCATTTATGACATATTTAGCTCTAAAAAGACATAATAACCTTAGATAGCTCTATAAAATGACTTAATATGCTTTAGTCAGTTAAAAAATGGCATAACTACCTTTGATAGCTCAATAACGACCTCAACTAGTCTTAGCTAGTTCATTCATGACATAATTAGCTCTAAAATGACATAATAACCTTAGATAGCTCAATAATGACATAATTAGCATACTTTGGTCAAAAATGGCATAATAATCTTGGTTACTTCGAAAATGACCTAAACTTAGCTTATTTTCCTCGAAAATGACTTAATAACCTTTCTTAGCTCCAAAATGACCTATTTACATAGTAATATCATTCTTCATGCTAGCTTGAGCCCTTAACTAATATTTTGTTCCTCTCTCTCAGGCGCACCACCACAAGAAGCCTGTGCCAGGTCTGTTCGACCTCTATGGCATGGCCCATATGGCCCTGTACAAGAAGGCCAAGCCATTCACGGAGTCTGACCTAGATGATCCAGAGAACTTCACCAACAAGACCTCCCACCACAAGCTTGTGAAGTACAGACACGAGGGGAAGGCGAGGAAAGGGGAGGACTTTAACCCGAGCCAGGATCCTTTTGATACAGAGCTGGTGATGATATCTGGTGGCGGGAGGTCCCATGGCTCTCTAGCCATGGGTGATGGACGGATACGTTGTCCTAAGACTCTCCCGCAGATCAAGAAGCGCCTGAGTAGCTCTGATCCTGAGATAACGCCTCGTGCACGACCAGCCGAGATCGCCATGGCGGTTAGTTATACGGACTCTCTCACCTTTCCTCCATTACATTGTGTGTGCGTCCGTCGATGATTACAATGCTAACGAGGAGTGGTGTGTTGCAGGCTATTGTTGAGAAAGAGAGATTGAAGACGAAGGAGCTTCTGGAGGAGGCAAAAAGGGAGGCACAAAGGGAGGCGGCGGAGAGGGAGAGGGAGATGGAGGAGAAGATGGCTAAGCTGTTGGAGGAGGAGAGGAACCGGAACGACAGCGCTAACCGGGCCCTATACGAGCTCATCGTGGTACGTTTCTCGTGCATATTAGCCCAATCATGCACGTAATGTTCGCATTACTATCTAATATGACCGACTCGTGAGAACCAAATGTGCAGAGCTTGTGCGAGAAAAACGGTCAGGCCCCTCCGCTGATGCCCCAGATTGCTCCGGCGACCACGGTGAGTTTGATTTGAATGGTCGTTGCTTACTACTATTCACATTTCAGTTTGCGAACTTGCTAACGAGACATTATGGGAAATGATCTTTGGTGCAGCATGGCTCCCGACAAGCATCGAGCACTCCTTCTGCCAATGCCGGAACCCCGACCGGTCCTTCACCTCCGTCTGGCACTGGCGCAGCCCCGACCATTCCTACATCTCCGTGATAACGGTATTTTTCTTCTTAATTAGCGTGTTTAGTCCATTTATGACATAATTTAGCCTATTTAAGTCCACAAATGACATAATAAGATGAGAAATCAAGGAAGGAAGGAAAGAAGGAATAGGAAGAAAAGAAAAAGAGAAGAAGAAGAAAGACTGAAGAAGAGAGAAGATCTTCTTCTTCTTCTTCTTCTAGTCTCCTTCTTCTTCTTCTTCTTCTTCTTCTTCTTCTTCAGTTTTTCTTCTTCCCCAAATGAAGTTAGCTCTTATAAGTTATATCAAAAATGGCATAATATGCTTAGTTAGGTCAAAATGGCATAATTAGCTAGGTAAGCTCAAAATGGCAGTTTTCTTCTTATTTAGCCTATTTAGTCCATTTATGACATAATTTAGCCTATTTAGTCCACAAATGACTAATAATGAAGAAAATCAGAAGAGAAGAAAAAAAGAGAGGAAGAAAAGAAGAAGAAGAAGAAGAAGAAGACTTCTTCTTCTTCTTCTTCTTCTTCTTCTTCTTCTAGTCTGCTTCTCTTCTTTTCTTCTCTTCTTCTTCTTCTTCTTCTTCTTCTTCTTCTTCTAGTTTTTCTTCTTCTCTTCTTCTTCTCCAAAATGAAGAAAGCTCTAATTTATATCTCATATATGCTTAGTTAGGTCAAAAATGGCATAATTAGCTAGGTAAGCTCAAAAATGGCATTTTTCTTCTTATTTAGCCTATTTAGTCCTTTATGACATAATTTATCCTTTAGTCCACAAATGACATAATAAGATGAAGAAAATCCAGGAAGAGGAAGAAAGAAGGAATAGGAAGAAAAGAAAAGAGAAAAGAAAGTTCTTCTTCTTCTTCTTCTAGTTTCTTCTTCTTCTTCTTCTTCTTCTTCTTCTTCTTCTCTAGTTTTCTTCTTCTTCTCCAAAATGAAGTTAGCTCTAAGTTATATCAAAAATGGCATAATATGCTTAGTTCACTCAAAAATGGCACCCCCAATGCTAGGTTAGCTCCATTTTACCTAAGTATGCTTACTTCTTCTTCTTCTTCATTTTCTTCTTCTTCTTCTGATTCTAGTCTTCTTCTTCTAACTTTCTTGTTTCCATTTTGCAGATTTAATTCACTATATGGAAGCTTGCATGGATGCATGGAGTGCTTGTTTCCCTTATCTTTTTTTCGTTTGTTATATGGATGCATGGAACAATGTGTTGGATGAACATTGTGATATGTAATATGTTATATATGGATGGAACTATGTTTCTTATGTATATATGTATGTTGTCATGGATGGAGATAGATATGTATATGTATATCTGTGTGTGCCTGTGAAAAATATATATATATATATATATCTATATATGTGTTTGAAACCCTGTCAAATTAAATGGATAAAAATAAAAACGGGGGATACATAGCCTCTTTGCCGTCTGCTAGCGGACGGCAAAGACCTTTGCCGTCCGCTAGCAGACGGCAAAGAGGACACGTGGCAGCTACCTGTAAAACCTGGGAGCACTGGCTGCCTTTTTGGTCACTTTGCCGTCTGCCAGCGGACGGCATAGCTGGCCACGTGGTAGATTCCCAGTACTGCCTAGCTGAGCTCTTTGCCGTCTGTCAGCGAACGGCAAAGAGCTTTGACTCTTTGCCGTCCGCTGACAGACGGCAAAGAGCGCCGTTAACCCCTTAACGGCTCTCACGCCACCGCACTGCCGTCCGTTCTCTTTGCCGTCTGCTGGCCTCGGATGGCGGACGGCACAATTCTTTGCCGTCCGTTTCCAGGAAGCGAACGGCAAAGAAGGCCTTTGCTGGCACGTGTTCAGCCGGAAAGTTTGCCGTCTGCTGGCGGACGACAAAGATGTTTGCCGTCCGTGATCCATGCCTTTGCCGTCTGCCATGGCGGACGGCAAAGAAGCTGATTCTAGTAGTGTATGTAGACATGACCCGGTCAATAACCAATAGAGGAACCTGGATGCCCATATTGTCTCCTACATATTCTATGAAGATCTTTATCAGTCGAACCGTTATGACAACATACGTAATTCCATTTGTCCATCGGTATGTTACTTGCCCGAGAATCGATCGTCGGTATCTTCATCCCTAGCTCAATGTCGTTACTGGCAAGTCTCTTTACTCGTTCCGTAATACATCATCCTGTAACTAACTCATTAGTCACTTTGCTTGCAAGGCTTCTTATGATGTGTATTACCGAGAGGGCCCAGAGATAGCTCTCCGATACTCGGAGTGACAAATCCTAATCTTGGTCTATGCCAACTCAACAAACACCTCCAGAGATACCTGTAGAGCATCTTTATGATCACCCAGTTATGTTGTGACGTTTGATAGCACACAAGGTATTCCTCCGGTATCCGGGAGTTGCATAATCTCATAGTCGAAGGAATATGTATTTGACATGAAGAAAGTAATAGCAATAAACTGAACGATCATTATGCTAAGCTAACGGATGGGTCTTGTCCATCACATCATTCTCCTAATGATGTGATCCCATTATCAAATGACAACACATGTCTATGGTTAGGAAACCTTAACCATCTTTGAACAACGAGCTAGTCTAGTAGCGGCTTACTAGGGACACGGTATTTTTTATGTATTCACACATGTATTTAAGTTTCCGATCAATAAAATTCTAGCATGAATAATAAACCTTTATCATGAATAAGGAAATATAAAATAACAACTTTATTATTGCCTCTAGGGCAAATTTCCTTCACATACAACACTAACTCCCTAGAAGCTAAATGCTCTAGAATCCAGCAATGCCGTCAAATATTATTATCTATTCGACGCTCTGCATCTCATAGGCATTTCATCTGATAGATGAGCCTGTGGAAGTTCTGGAGTGACTCGCGTCTATGCATATATTGACATCTATACAGCAGGGGCAGTAGCACGAGGTAGCAACAAGTACAAAATAAAGTAGCAAGATTGCAGCAGTAGCAGGAGAACCTCAACAAATGGCTTGGCTTTATAGCCTACAAGTACACTGGGATTTGTTTATTGCTGTACAAAACTGCCAGCAATAATTTTCATAAATTTTATATTTTAATAAACTCAATGACAAGGAGAGAGAGATCAGGAGCGGAGGGGGAAGAAGCTCACCTTGGCATCAGCCATTGCTTGATGCAGGTGGTCATAGCATGGTGAGGAAACCGGCACCAGGAATCTCGTCCGGAGCACTCCGCTGCCGCCGCCTTCTCCTCCCACTCGCTCACCGTGCCGCCCTGCTAACGTAGGCGTGCATCCGAGGCATGGGAGATCCATCAGGAGGGAGAGCAGCATGAGAGAGCACAGCAGGAGATAGAGACGACCGGACCAAGGCACCGAAGCATCGCCGGTGATGAGGAGGTCGACCGCACTGAAACCTAGATGGGTAGACCCGATGCGGGCAACCACATTAGGATGGGATCGACGAATCGATGCGGTGGAGCATATAGAGCGTGAGGAGAGGAAGAGATTGGTAGCGACCACGACGGCAGAGGCGCCGGAGTTCGCCGGAACCGGCCGACGAAGGCTGCGGCGCAAAAAGGGAACGCGCGAGAGAGAGTGAATTGAGAGATATGGGGGCATTGGGTGGAGGGGATGACTCTGGTAACACCTACCTTTTTTCTCTCTATTCTTCCGGCACAGTAAAAGGACAGGTGGACACAACGAGCGTGCGCACATCTCGTGTACGTTAATGTGTTCGGTGCTTGCTGATGTTAGTGCTATCAGATCATGCCACAATGCAATGTTACTACCTAAGGTTGATTGGTTTCTTCACTCCTCATTTATCATGCCTACAATGCTAAGTAGGTGATGTTCTTGCTGTTTTGCTGCTCTTCTTGCTGCGTTGTTGCTGTTCTTGCTGAAGTTAGTGATGTTCTTGCCGTTGTTAGTGATATTCTTGTTGTTGTAGTTGTGTAAGTGTGTATGCTGTTGGTCTCGCAGTTGTTAGAATGCATGATCAGCATAGGACATTGCATGTGCATGCTAGTAGGGCATACATGAATGCCCAAAATAATAGTTGAACCAACTTGAGCATGTGCATTTGGCATGATCTGAGAGCACTGATCATTGCTAGCTCACATCATTGGTAGCACTGATCAGTGTTGGCATTGATCATTGCTAGCTTTGATCACTGTTAGCTTTGATCAGTGTTAGCATTGATGATTGATAGCTTTGATCACTGGCATTTGCATTACCAATGATCATCTCTCATTTGTTGCTAATTGTCGTCCATCTTACTGACAAGATAACAAAGACGGAGTGAGACCGAGCCGGCGGAGGAGCGCAGATCGTCGTCGGCGCAGAGGGTGCGGATGACCTCATCCCCCACAAACCGGTGGCTGAAGATGGCGATGGTTCCTGGCAGGTGTGGAGTACATGACCTTGCCGCCCAACGCTAGCAGGAGGCCAAGGACTGGCCACGAGGAGGGTGCACGGGAACCTATCAGGTTTTAAGTGCAAATCGAGAACCAGGAGGACATCGCCATGATCGTGATCCCGCCTGCTTTCAGGCCGGTGATCAAACAATGGCTGGTCCTTGGCCCTCGTCGCGTCGCCAGCCCCTCTGCCAACAAGTGATGCAAGTTCTGGGTCCAAGTGTAGATGTTCAAGGGCCACATGGTGCTCGGGCGCGGCTAGGAGTACTTCTGTCGCCGGCACAAGATCATCCCCGACGCCATCCTAATCCTAAGGGTCTCTGTCATGGAGCTGAAGGTGCAGGTCTTCAATGCCAACACCTCCGACATCTGCAGGGTCCGGTCCTCCAAGCACAGCTGCATCAGCGACATCACGCATGCCCTCTAGGTTATCTAGTCTCACAAGTATGAAGTAGTGCAGGTTTGAACTAAAGTTTCAACGTCTTTTTTGCTGTAAACATGTCGATATTTTGCCCGGGGACCAGCACCCTGGGGTCCAGTAGGGGCATGGGATGCCCTGCTGTTTTAAACTTATGCCTAGTAGTACTATGATATGCTTGTTTTTTATGCTTTTGCTTTGTTTCTTGTTGTTCTTCTGCTGTTGTTATTGATCATAGTGTGTTGTGTGTGTTGTGTGCTACAAAATGGGTGGTAAGGGCAACTACAACCGTCAACCCCAAATGGACGCCTATTTTGTCCGTTTGGGTAGGGTAATGGGGCGGCGTCCGACCATTTTCCTGGATGCATTGGCCATGCACCCAACATGGTGCCGCATCTAGTCCGCCGCGGCCGGCTGGAGCCCCTATGTGTACATTCTAAACTATGCACATTGTAAAAAAATAGTCTCACAACCAAATAAATCAAACACAGCAAATAGTTTTACAAACAAATAGTTCCACAAAAAAAAAGCACAATCAAATAGTTTTACAACCCAATCGAAATTGTCTTCAATAGATAGAAAGAAAATGAACCAGTGCATCTACTGGTTGCCAGTGTGATTGCACATGTGCTCAACCAAGTCATCTTGGACCTGCATGTGAGTATGCTAATCATGCATTTCATGATGGAATTGGGAAAACTGTTCAAATGTTGCCGGTTCTTGGTGCCGAGGCTCAACTTTTTCACTCTGAAAATCAAACCCTTGGTCGTAGATGTTGTCATCATGCTCATCCTCCATGATCATGTTGTGCATGATCACACAAGTAGTCATCACCTCCCAAAGCTTTTTGGTGCTCCATGTGAGTGAAGGGCTTCGAACGATACCCCATCAAGATTAAAGCACATCAAAAGCACGCTCCACATTCTTCCTAGCACTCTCTTGCATTTAGGCAAATCTCTGTTCTTCTCTCCTTGCGGATTTGGTATTGTCTTCACAAGAGTTGACCATTGAGGATAGATACCATCAGCAAGGTAGTATCCCTTATTGTAATGGTGAGCATTGATCTCAAAGTTGATCTTTGGGGAGTGGCCTTCTGCAAGCCTTGCGAACACTGGAGAACACTAGAGCACATTGATATCATTGTGAGAACTAGCCATGCCGAAGAAAGAATGCCCTATCCAAAGATCTTGTGAAGCCACAACTTCTAGTATGATAGTGGCCCCTTTCACATGCCCCTTGTACTGCCCCTGCCAAGCAAATGGACAGTTCTTCCACTTCCAGTGCATACAATATATGCTGCCAAGCATGCCCGTAAAGCCCCTATCAGCATTGATCGCCAACAACCTTTCAATATCAGCGGCAGTTGGCTCTCTCAGGTACTTAGGGCCAAACACTGCACGGCCTTGCAGAAACTGTATATTAATAGGAGACATGTGGACTGATATGTCTCCAATGTATCTATAATTTTTTATTGTTCCATGCTATTATATTATCCATCTTGGATGTTTTATATGCATTATTATGCTATTTTATATCATTTTTTGGGACTAAGCTATTAACCTAGTGCCAAGTGCCAGTTGCTGTTTTTTCCTTGTTTTTGTCTTTTACAGAAAATCAATACCAAACGGAGTCCAAATGGAACGATACTTTTTGACGATTTTTCTAGGACCCGAAGACACCCAGGAACCTTCGGGAGGAGGTCAGGGGGCCACGGATTGGCGACAAGCTCATAGGGCGCGCCCTAGGGGGGCGCCTTGCAAGCTTGTGGGCCCCCTGAGGCTCCTCTAACCCTAATTCTTCTTCTACAAATACCCAAATATTCCCCGTAGACCAGAGGGCACACCAAAAATACTTTTTCGCCGCCGCAAGTTTCTGTCCTCGTGAGATCCCATCTGGAGACGTGTTCCGGTACTCTGCCGGAGGGGGATTCAATCACGGAGGGCCCCTACATCAACCTTAATGCCCTTCCGATGATGTGTGAGTAGTTTACCACAGAGCTACGGGTCCATAGCTAGTAGCTGGATGGCTTCTTCTATCTCTTTGATCTTCAATACAATGTTCTTGGAGATCTATTCGATGTAATCTTCTTTTGCGGTGTGTTTGTTGAGATCCGATGAATTGTGGATTTATGATCAGATTATCTATGAATATTATTTGAGTCTTCTCTGAACTCTTTATGCATGATTAAGATAGCTTTGTATTTCTCTCCGATCTATTGATTTGGTTTGGCCAACTAGATTGATTTTTCTTGCCATGGGAGAGGTGCTTTGTAATGGGTTCAATCTTGCGGTGCTTATTCCTAGTGACAGAAGGGGACATGACACGTATTTGTATTGTTGTCATTAAGGATAAAAAGGTGGGGTTTGTTCATATTGATTGGATCTATCCCTCTACATCATGTCATCTTGCTTAAGGCATTACTCTGTTCTTGTTAACTTAATGCACTAGATGCATGCTGGATAGCGGTCGATGTGTGGAGTAATAGTAGTAGATGCAGGCAGGAGTCGGTCACTCGTCACGGACGTGATGCCTATATTCATGATCATTGCCTTAGATATCGTATCATCATAACTTTGCGCTTTTCTATCAATTGCTCAACAGTAATTTGTTTACCCACCGTATGCGTTCTTTCAAGAGAGAAACCTCTATTGAAAACTATGGCCCCGGGTCTATCTTTTATCATATTATTTTCATATCTACAAAACCAAAACCCCAAAAATACCTTGCTACAATTTATTTATGTTTACTTTATTTTGCATTTTTACTTATCTTTTATACCTATCTCTATCAGATCTCATCCTTGCAAGTAACCGTGAAGGGATTGACAACCCCTTTATCGCGTTGGGTGCAAGTATTTGTTTGTTTGTGTAGGTACAACCATTGGTGACTTGTGTGTTCCTCCTACTGGATTGATACCTTGGTTCTCAACTGAGGGAAATACTTATCTCTACTTTGCCGCATCACCTTTCCTCTTCAAGGGAAAAACCAACGCAAGCTCAAGAAGTAGCATGGACACACTCTTATGGACGTACTCATCCACAAGATTGCCCGGAATTCCATATGCCAGCATGCAAATAGCCGCAGTGCATTTCTGGTAAGAGGAGAAGCCAATCTTGCTAAGGGCATCCTCTTTGCACTCAAAGCATGGGTCATATGCTACCGCTCCCTCCCGAATACGATTGAACACATGTCTCCTCATATAAAAGTGGCGGCGGAATTGATGTGGTTTGAAGAGCGCGGTATTCCCAAAGTAACCGGCATAGAGCAGGGCGTGGCCGCTCTCCCTATTACGGTTCAACGCCGGAGCATGACCCGGGATTGATCCCCTGAACTGAGGCCGATGTCTAGCAATGTGGTCATTGACGACCAATGCTGACAACACAAGCCCTTCGTCATCCGAGGACGAATCATTCGATGAACAAATGAAATTATGGAAAAAAATACTTGTCCCCACTATCCATGGTACATTGTGAGCAAAGTGTCGAACACCTTGCGGGCGTGGTGGAGATGCGGCCGGGAAGAGCACCTCGGGCTACCCTCACAGGCAACAGGCAAGGTTGGCGTTGGCGGCCGGTGGCTATGTAGCGCCTGTCGGAAGGTGTTAGGGACGATGGGCGTCGCCTGCGGCCGTAGCTTCCCTGGTACCGCATGCGACCACAAAGAGCTACAAACGCCAGCAAAAACTCCTCCGAAACATGGGCATGGTGCGGCTATGGCGAGGGGGTGGTCATGGTTAGGGCGGCCGGGCTAGAAAGCGAGGAGGTGGGAGGAAAAATGGGTGGCGATGGCACGGGGCGGGGGGGGGGGGGAGCAGGGAAGAGAAAAGGGGCTGGACGAAAAGCTCATAGCTCGCGAGCATAATGAGCGCACGATTGTTTGGCTCGTGCTCATTAGTTAATGAACCAAACTGAACAGTGTTTTTTGCTCGTTAAGATTAACGAGCTTAACGATCAAGCAAACGTGTTTCACGAGCTAGCTCATTTATCTCAATAATTTTCAATTGTTTGACTTGAGCCTCCCATGGTTCAGCCACTAATAACGTGGTTCTAGTTAGCCAAGCCTAGGGACCCAACACACTTCAACCCTTATCTAGACCTAGGAGCCAGCCACGAGAGGAGTCAACCACGACGCCATGAGTCCAGGAGCCACCCGCCGGGAACCAAACGAAGCCATGGGGGAGGGAGAGCACTAGCTAGGGATTTGACCACCTCTCCTCTAGTGCAGCGGCGGCCGGGAACCCTGGTATCCCTGCCCCCGTGGGGCCCGTGCACCTCTCGTCTCCGCCATCTCCATTCCCTGAGTCCCGACCTTCTGCCTCCACCATCTCCAACTCTCCCCAGTCCCAATCTACGAGCTAGTGCATGGAAGCTCGAAATTTATGGCATTGTGAATTTTTGATGGGACGATGGGATTCTTTTTTGTAATATATGCCATTGTGAATTTTTAATAGGATCATGGAATTCTTCTGTGTTGTTTATTACCTTAATGAGCACTCGTGAACGCTCGCGAGCATAACAAGCTCATAACGAACCGAGCCAAACAGAGGTTTTAGCTCGTTAACATTAACGAGCTTAATGATAACGAGCTTAATGACAACAAGCTTAACAATAATGAGCTTAATGATAACAAGCTTAATGATAACGAGCCGAACGAGCCGAGCAGCTTGTTAATCCAGCCCTAGTTGTGTCCCCAATGGGCGGGCCAGGGAGGACAAGGGCGCGTGTTCCGTCCGTCCGCGCGCTGTCCATTTCGACGCAAACACGACCAAATTTAGGCTGAGAATGAGTCGAAAGCGGACGTTTGTCCGTTTGCTCCCGCGTGTTGGGCCGTGATTTCTGCCCGTTTAACCCCAAACGAACACGGCCGGACCATTTGAGGTCGTGCGTTGGAGTTAGCTTAAGTCCATCACATTTAAAAGGGGTGAACAGACCAACTACTTGCACACAGCCAAATAGTTGTGTTTTGCATCTGCTCATCCCTAATGCACAAACACAGGCAACCAGACAATTGAGGAAGAGAAGATGATATTGGAGTTGCATGTTGCGGATGTCGTCGATGATCACAAGATCAAGATGGATGCAATGCGCTTGAAGATTAGAAAGTATAGAAAATATGCCATTCATACTGAGGCTTGGTATCATTATGCCGTTGGATCAATTGTTAACTTAGTTGCGATTATGATCGCATTTGTTGTTGCATTGAAATGTTTTAGATAGTTTCAATGTATGGTTTAATTAGATGCTCTAGAGAGCTATATGTTGTTCAATGAGAACTATGTACGTACTTTGGTTTTAATGTGATGATGAACTTCTATTAATTAATTTGGTCACTTCTGTATTCATGATGTTCTGTAATGGTTTTTGACACACTTAATTATATATAATGCACGCAGATGAACCGGCAATGGATGTACGGTGACAAACGCACCTCCGAGTACATTAAGGGCGTGCATAATTTTCTCGAAGTGGCTGAGGCAAACAAGCAGAATGGTTTTATGTATTGTCCATGCCCTATATGTGGGAATACGAAGTCTTACTCTGACTCAAAAACCCTTCACACCCACCTGCTTTATAAGGGTTTCATGCCACATTATAATGTTTGGACCAAGCATGGAGAAAGAGGGGTTATGATGGAAGACAGTGAAGAAAAAGAGGATGATGACAACTATGTGCCCCCTGAATACGGTGATGCTACAACGGGGGAAGCTGAAGATCAAGAGGAACCAGACGATGTGCCCGATGATGATCTTCGCCGGGTCATTGTTGATGCAAAGAGACAATGCGAAAGTGAAAAGGAGAAGTTGAAGTTCGATCGCATGTTAGAGGATCACAAAAAAGGGTTGTACCCCAATTGCGAAGATGGCAACACAAAGCTCGGTACCACACTAGAATTGCTGCAGTGGAAGGCAGAGAATGGTGTACCTGACAAAGGATTTGAGAAGCTACTGAAAATATTGAATAAGAAGCTTCCAAAGGATAACGAATTGCCCGACAGTACGTATGCAACAAAGAAGGTTATATGCCCTCTAGGATTGGAGGTGCAGAAGATACATGCATGCCCTAATGACTGCATCATCTACCGCGGTGCGTACGAGGATTTGAACACATGCCCGGTATATGGTGCATTGCGGCATAAGACCAGACGAGATGACCCTGGTGATGTTGACGGCCAGCGCCCCAGGAAGAGGGTTCCTGCCAAGGTGATGTGGTATGCTCCTATAATACCACGGTTGAAACGTCTGTTCAGAAACAAAGAGCATGCCAAGTTGATGCGATGGCACAGAGAGGACCGTAAGAAAAAGGGAAGTTGAGAGCACCCGCTGACGGGTCGCAGTGGAGAAAAATCGTGAGAAAGTACTGGGAGAACTTTGCAGGTGACGCAAGGAACGTATGGTTTGGTTTAAGCGCGGATGGCATTAATCCTTTTGGGGAGCAGAGCAGCAATCACAGCACCTGGCCCGTGACTCTATGTATCTATAAGCTACCTCCTTGGCTGTGCATGAAGCGGAAGTTCATTATAATGCCAGTTCTCATCCAAGGCCCTAAGCAACCCGGCAACGACATTGATGTGCACCTAAGGCTATTAGTTGAAGAACTTTTACAGCTGTGGAATATCACTGCAGTTACATGTGAAGAAATGAAATGCCTTTTGTAACAGATGAGTTTCCTCCGAAACCCTGATACTTCGAAAGAGATTGTCCGTTTTGTACACGAAGTGCATCCAGTTTTTGCCGTAACCCTCTCAACTTTTTATAACATGATATGTGGGTGAAATGATGATACCATGCCAACTTTTAACCTTCGCAAAGTTCATTTGTAGTGCTTTTCAATTTCAGGGTCATATAGCTCAAAAAATCAGTAAATACATGAAAAATAACAAATGAAGTCAGAAAGGGTTGAAAATTGATGATGTGGCTTTGAATAGTGCATTTTGAACACACAAAAAGTCTGGAGTTCAAATAAGTTCAAAAAAATGAAATCCCTTTGTAACAGATGAGTTTTCGTCCGAAACCCTGATACTTCGAAAGAGATTGTCCATTTTGTACACGAAGTGCATCCAGCTTTTGCCGTAACCCTCTCAACTTTTTAGGCCATGCTATGTGGGTGAAATGATGATACCATGCCAACTTTCAACCGTTTCACAGTTCATTTGAAGTGCTTTTCAATTTCAGGGTTATTTAGCTCAAAGAATGAACTAATAGCAAAAAGAATGAACTAGAAAACTTTTATGAAACTCTAATAGCAAAAAGAATGAACTAAAAATAATCAATTAAAATATTCTGTTATGATCAACTAAAACAAAACTATAATACTTGTAACACCCCTGTGTAATAGCCACTATGATCAGCTGCTGATAATGCCAAGTCATCTCATTTGCAGTGCTTAAACACAGAGGTTAATCAAAGCAAATCAACTCCATTTTGAAAATCAACTCAAATTCAAAAATGAAATATGAAGTTGATCAAACACTGTTGGAAAAATGTTCATTAAATGGCAAATAATCCAGGAACATTTGTAAAATCATCATCAAAATAGTTGGAGTTAGATAAGTGACTCTAACAAGATGAAACAACACCACAACAGGATATTTAAATCCAATTAAAATCATTTCAAATACAAATGAATTCCAAATATGTCCAAACCACTTTTTGGTGCGAGCTAAAATGGCACTGTAATATTTGGACCAAGTTCCATATTTTACAGAAATGCTAAAGTGGCCTAATCATTTCCAAAAAAACAGAAAAGAATTAAAGAACAGAAAAAGAAAAATGAAAAACTACTGTGGACTGGGCCTAAGTGCACAGTGCACTTAGACCCAGCCCACCAGACCGCTCCCCTCTCTCTCCGTCGTCGTGTCGACGCGTCCCTGGCCGAGCGCGCGCTCGCCGCTGCGGCGCCGACACGGCGATGCCGCCGACACTACAGTGAGGAGGAGGGGATAAGACCGACGCCCCTCCACTCCTCCCTGGCCTCTCCATCATTCTCCCCCTCTCCTCTCGCTCACCCCGCCTCCTTCCTCCTCAGATCCGAGAGCAGCCGAACGCAGCCGCCGCCGCTCGACGCCGTGCTCGCGGCCACCGGCCTCGCCCCGCCTCTTCAAGGTGTCCCTCGTCTCCGCCGTCGTCTGCTCGATTGTCTGACGCACTCAGGTGGAGCTGAGGAGCCCCGTTGGCGCCGCGCGACGCCATCCCCTTCCGCCTCTGCTCCGACGATCTCCGTCGTCACCGGCGAACTCCGGCAGCTACTAAGCCTAACGAGGGCTTTTCTTAGCCGCACGGTGAGCCACTCTACCTCCCCCGTCTCTCTGTTTGGCCTAGCACGCTCCCTAGCCTTAGTCTCACCGGCGCCCGAACGCGCCTCCGCATGAGCTCGCCGCCGGCGCCCTTCCGGTGACCAAATGGTCACCGGGCCGAGCCCTTTGCGCTCAGCGCATCGAGTAGGTTCCCATTAGCCTCACCATTTGTTCACTTGCGCGCTGCTGCCCCATTTGCGTCATCGACCGAACCCTGGCGCCGCCCTCGCTCGACGCCGGGGATGATTCCGACCGAGCCCGGCCCTGCCACCACCACCTGACGACGCGGCGTGGAGTACTCGTTCGAACGCAGCAAGAATCACGTGAAATGGCCCTCTGTAGAGCAAATCCGAGCTCGCCGGAGCTTTCGGACGCGTCCGACGTTCGCCGGCGCGTCTCCGGCGCCGGCCGCCGACATGGCCCGGTGGGGCCCAGCCTGGGTCGCTGACCGTGGGCCCTGCAGGCCCCAGTTGACTGGGTTGACCCAGTCAACGTGCTGACTGGGCAACTCCAGTCACTGACATATGGGCCCCCGCGGCTAATTAACCTAATTAAACATTTAATTAAATAAAAACTAATTAGTTAACTAATGTCCCACTGACATATGGGGCCCACACCCCTAATCAACCCTGGTAATTAGTTTAATTCACTGTTAAAGTCACAGAGGCTGACATGTGGGTCCCACTGGACCCACATGTCAGGTTTGACTGGTCAGCCGTCCTGTTGACTTGCTGATGTCAGCATGTCATCATGCTGACGTCATAATTCTCTTTTCTGTTAAATAAAATAAATCCAGAAAATCAATTAAACTTTGAAAATTAATAACTTTTAAACCGTAGCTCAGATCGAAAAAGTTAAAACATGAGAGTTGCTCAGAACGACGAGACGAGTCTGATCGTGCCGTCTGTTTCCTTGTCAAAACCTCCTACGTAGAAGAACTCGTAACTGCGAGCCCGATTTTGGTAGATGAATAGTGCACACACACCGGTTAATAAATCCCAGAATAATCCTAAAAATAACTAAAATGACTTAGATGCATATTTAGGCAACCCTGCACTGCATCATAGCATCGCACGCACTGTGTTGCATCTATTTGCATTATATTTACTTGTTTCCTCCCCCTCTTCTCTTTCGGTAGACCCCGACGTTGCCGTAGCTCCTGAGGCAGACGCCGCTCCGGAGTACGACTACGTCCCCGACGATCAGACCCTTGCCGTCGAGCAGACAGGCAAGCACCCCCATTTTGAGCATTCCGATATCACCTATTCTCTTCCCTCTTATGCTTGCATTAGATGTTACTGCTGCTGTTACCATCCTATATCTGTTGCATAGCCTGTTTAATTGTAGCCTACTGTTGATACCTGCCTGTTATCCTAAACTGTTTAGATAGGATGGGTAGAGCCTGATCAGAGACCCACTTGTCCCGACTGCCCCGCTGGACTCTCAGAAGACCCGAGCAACGGGATCGAAGATTAGAACCTGGCACCGCACGTCACTTCCCCTAAGATGCTCGACGCTGCTGGGTTACTATCGGGTGCCGAGGGTGATACCTCGTCAGCACTTCTCATGATAACTTTGTTGGTTAGTTAATCGGTCGTGGTAAGCGAGGGTGATTCCTCCTACACCACCCCCGATACCGACGCCGTCGCGCAATCTCTCAAGTGTGGACCTCGAGGGTGATTCCTCCTTCGTTCACCTTGATGATAACATCGAGCGGGAATTCCATCGAGGGTGATTCCTCAGGGTTCCCTTCTGTGACGCCCCCGATTCAATCGTACACTAATCATACACGCAAACATGTACGATCAAGATCAGGGACTCACGGGAAGATAACACAACACAACTCAAAACACAAATAGAAATAACTCAAGCTTCATATTACAAGCCAGGGGCCTCGAGGGCTCGAATACAAAAGCTCAAGAGCACAAGTGTTAGTGGAAGCAAATATATCTGAGTACAGACATAAGTTAAACAAGTTGCCATAAGATGGCTAGCACAAACTGGGATACAGATCGAAGAGGCGCAGGCCTCCTGCCTGGGAACCTCCTAAACTACTCCTGGTCGTCGGCGGCGGCCTGCACGTAGTAGTAGGCACCCTCGGTGTAGTAGGGGTCGTCGAAGGTGGCGTCTGGCTCCTGGGCTCCAGCATCTGGTTGCGACGTCCGAGAAGAATGGAAAAAGGGGGAAAAGAGGGAGCAAAGCAACCATGAGTACTCATCCAAAGTACTCGCAAGCAAGGATCTACACTACATATGCAATGTATCAATGAAATGGTAGTATCTGTGGACTGAACTGCAGAATGCCAGAATAAGAGGGGCATAGCTAGTCCTATCGAAGACTACGCTTCTGGTAGCCTCCATCTTGAAGCATGTAGAAGAGAGTAGCTGGTAAGTTCACCAAGTATCATCGCATAGCATAATCCTACCCGACGATCCTCTCCTCGTCGCCCTGTGAGAGAGCGATCACCGGGTTGTATTTGGCACTTGAAAGGGTGTGTTTTATTAAGTATCCGGTTCTAGTTGTCATAAGGTCGAGGTACAACTCCGGGTCGTCCTTTTACCGAGGGACACGGCTATTCGAATAGATAAACTTCCCTGCAAGGGTGCACCACATTACCCAACATGCTCGATCCCTCTGGCCGGGCACACTTTCCTGGGTCATACCCGGCCTCGGAAGATCAACACGTCGCAGCCCTACCTAGGCCTAACAGAGAGGTCAGCATGCCGGTCTAAATCCTATGCGCGCAGGGGTCTGGGCCCATCGCCCATTGCACACCTGCACGTTGCGTGGGCGGCTGGAGAGCAGACCTAGCAACCTCCATTACAAAGGAAGTCGCGTTACGCGGTCCAACCCGGCGCGCGCCGCTCAGTCGCTGACGTCTAGGAGGCTTCGGCTGATACCACGACGTCGAGTACTCATAACTGTTCCCGCGTGGTGGTTAGCGCGTATAGGCTCGTAGCCAGACTCAGATCAAATACCCAATCTCGTTAAGCGTGTTATTTTGAAGTAACCGCGGACGCCGACCAGGACCAGGCCCACCTGTCTCCTAGGTGGTCACAACCTGCCCTGTCGCTCCGCCACAAAGTAACACTCGGGGGCCGTCGGGAACCTAGGCCCACCTCTGCCTGGATGGAACCACCTGCCCCTTCAGCCCCCATCTCCGAACAGTAACATAAGTATGTAATAGTATATAGTATATGTACCCGTGATCACCTCCCGAAGTGATCACGGCCCAGTAGTATAGCATGGTAGACGGACAAGAGTGTAGGGCCACTGATGTAATTCTAGCAACCTATACTAAGCATTTTAGGATTGCAGGTAAGGTATCAACAGTAGTAGCAAAGATAGGCTATGCAGCAGAATAGGATTAACCGAAAGCAGTAACATGCTACACTACTCCAATGCAAGCAGTAGAGAGGAGGAATAGGCGATATCGGGTTGATCAAGGGGGGGGGGGCTTGCCTGGAAGCTGTGTCGAGAGAGAAGGGTCGTCGACGTAGTAGTCATTCACGGCAGCGTCGTCAGCGGTCTCAGCGTCTATCGAGAGAGAAGGAGGGGGAGGAAACAGTAAATACAAAGCAAACAATGCTACACAAAGTATGACATGACAATATGCAGCGCCGGGGTGTTCTACTGCCTAACTAAATGATTTAGTTAATTTAGGAATTTATTCTGATTTATTTAATTAAAGTTGGGCACTAGTCATTTATTGAAATCGGTCTAAAAGTTCAACGTTCTTATAGCTAGAGGCATCTAACGAGAATACGGAGGGCGTATTCGGGTTCGTATCGAAAATCTGAGCAAGTTTCATGTATAAAGTATTTTCATCGGAGTTACGGATTATTTAATATTATTTTCTAAAGTTTTTATTAATTTCTGGAATTTAATTAATCATTTAAAATAAACATTATCTGAAACAGTGTTATGCAGACGTCAGCATGACGTCAGCAGGCGTCCTGACACATGGGTCCCACATGTCATAGACTGGTTAGGTTAATTAGGGTTAACTAATTAATTAACATTTAATTAAACTAATTAATTAAATTAGATTAACCTAATCAAGATTAATTAATTATTTAATTATTATTATTATTATTTTCTTTTTATTTTTTCTATTTTCGTTTTGTCTTTTTCTTTTATTTATTCTTATTTCCCTGTTTAGTAAAAAGTTAGGCCTCAAAATGATTTTTGTAGAACATGGCAATTGTTCCAATAAATACTAGGCATCCTCTACCACTGTCAAAAATTGGTTTGGAATCAAATGGATCTCACACCACTTTTATAATAATTAAAATGCATTAATCCTAGCTGTTTTGGTAAAGTTTGAGCCACCTAATTAATTTATTTATTGTTGGTTATAATTTTATAATGGTCTCTGCAATATTTGCTATTTACTGAACATTTTAGTTTCTATGTTGGATAACTTTTATTTTCCACTTTCATCTAAATTTGAATTTGAGTTAGGAGTTGAAATGCAATATGATGCTAATGATGATTATGCACTGTTAAACATGCTGACTTGTCATTATCAAAAGTGATTACTGTGGCTAATGACATGGGGTGTTACAATTCTCCTCATCTATCAAGAATTCTCGTCCCGAGAATTAAGAGGAAGACTGAAAGAAAGTGGGGTATTCTTCTCAAAGACGATCCTCGCGTTCCCAGGTGGCCTCATCTTCAGAATGATTTGACCACTGAACCTTGAGGAACTTGATTGCCTTCTGACGTGTGCGGCGTTCAGCTTGGTCGAGAATGCGGACCGGATGCTCTTTATAGGAGAGGTCCTGTTGCAATTCGAGCACTTCATGATCCACTGCTCGGATTGGGTCCTTGAAGCAGCGGCGGAGTTGTGACACGTGGAACACATCGTGAACCTGAGAAAGGTTCGGCGGAAGCTCCAGTTGATATGCCACTTTTCCACGCTTTTCGAGAATAGTGAACGGACCAATATAGCGAGGAGCTAGCTTGCCCATGATCCCGAAGCAGTGAGCACCCTTCATTGGTGTAACTCGAAGATAAGCCTTTTTGCCAGGTTGATAGACCATGTCTTTATGATGACGGTCATACTGACTCTTTGGACGTGACTGGGCAGTCTTGAGATTCTCACGAATGATGCGGACTTGTTCTTCGGCGTGTTGGATAATATCCAGACCGAAAAGTGGACGTTCCCCAGTTTCTGACCAGTTCAGAGGGGTTCGGCACTTTCGTCCATATAACACTTCGAAGGGGGCCATCTTCAGACTAGCTTGATAGCTATTATTATAAGAGAACTCCGCATA
Organism: Thinopyrum elongatum; assembly: GCA_011799875.1. Taxonomy (NCBI): domain Eukaryota; kingdom Viridiplantae; phylum Streptophyta; class Magnoliopsida; order Poales; family Poaceae; genus Thinopyrum; species Thinopyrum elongatum. The sequence continues at coordinate 466,617,427 of CM022301.1, read as the reverse complement.
CGGGAGAGATTCCTCCCATTTCTTGCCGAAAGAGATAACACAAGCTCGAAGCATGTCTTCGAGAACTTGGTTGACACGTTCCACTTGCCCTTGCGACTGAGGATGAAATGCAGTACTGAATGACAGATGAGTACCCATAGCTTCTTGGAAACTTGCCCAGAATTTCGAAGTGAATAATCTGCCATGGTCCGAACTGATTACCAGTGGAATACCGTGAAGTGAAACAATTCTGGACATGTAGAGAGTTGCAAGCTGACTAGCAGTGATTGTTTCTTTGACCGCCAGAAAATGTGCAACTTTAGAAAGTTGGTCAATGATGACAAGGATAGCATCATTACCTTTCTGCGATTTGGGAAAACCAGTGACGAAGTCCGTTTCAACATGGTCCCATTTCCATTCAGGAATAGAGATAGGTTGTAGAGTTCCAGCAGGTCTTTGATGTTCTGCTTTGATTCGACAACAAACGTCACATTCAGCAACATAACGAGCAATGTCTTGCTTCATATTAGACCACCAGAATTTTCGACGGACATCTTGGTACATCTTGGTGCTACCGGGATGAATAGACAGAGGCGTTTCATGAGCTTCTTTCATAACCTTCTGAGTCATATCCAGGTTATCTTCCGTAGGGACCACTATTCGACCTTTAAAGAATAAGGTGTCATCATCTTCAAGGGTGAAGCACGAGGGCCTTCCTGCCGCGAGGTAGCGCTTAATCTTGTGGGCTTGAGAGTCATACTTCTGCAGTGTCTTGATGCTGCCCAAGAGATCTGGTTCGACAGCCAGGGTATTGAGGGAACCCTGGGGAACAACACGAAGGTTCATCTTGCGGAACTCTGGAGGAGGGGGAGCGAGTGCTCCCGGAGGAACAATATAGAGGTTCAGCTTTCTGAATTCTTCAACAAGCGAGGTTTGAACTTTGTGAACCTGGAGGTGGTTGCAATATGACTTACGGCTCAAGGCATCAGCCATTACATTAGCCTTGCCTGGTGTATAGGAAATACCCAAGTCAAAGTCTGCAACAGTCTCCATCCATCTCTGCTGACGGAGGTTCAGGTCTGGCTGAGTAAACAGATACTTTAGACTTTGGTGGCCGGTGAAGATCTCGCAACGATTACCGAGAAGGTAATGTCGCCACTGTTTCAGTGCATGTATGACAGCAGCAAGCTCGAAGGTTATCGAAACCACGGTACGACACAAACTTGGAATCAAGCTTGCTGTTCAAGGCAAAAGATATGACGATGAAGATCGATGTAAGTTTAACTCATCGTCGAAATTGTGCTCCGAGAAGCAGTACTAGGTAGCATAGTTAAGATAACGATGTAGCCGATTAGGCTAAGAATGACATGAGTTGAAAGTTAAATTTCCCAGCAGTACATTTCTAGGAGTATTGGATCACAGGGTGGATTCGATTCACTTATCGATGTTCTCAGTTGACAAACAACCCAAAACCCGTGGAATACTAAATCAGTGAGAAGGAATACTTGACGAAGACTCATAAGAAGTATTGCAGTCCCATGATATCATCGGGATACCAGGGGGTAATACTCGAAGGAAGATCAGAATAGAAACGGAGCTGGTTCGTTGACTTGCGATAGCGGATACTTTAATCTCGTCAAAAATAGACGAAGCACTGGAATGGTTTCCTTTCAGATATAATGAATAAGGTTAGTATGGTCGGGACCATAACTGCAAGGGATCCAATTCAATGACACCGAAAGAATTATTCAAATGATTAAATATTCTTGCAAGAAGCTTTCATGATAAGCTCCACATCGACTCCATGGGCAAGAACACAAAGGTTCGGGGTCGACTCCCACTTCTTCAATGCATAACATTTCATTCGCTTCTCATCTTCTAAGAAGTTGTAGAGTTGAAAAGTATCTGGTAAAACACCAGAAGAGAATGTCTTGTGTAAACTTTCGGGTTCACACGGTTTAGGGAAGGTATATGTTCATCCCATAGGGCATCTTAGGAACATATAACGCTTCAGGAGTAAATTATACAAGCTCGAAAGTAGAGTATGGTTGGGAACGCAGAGGATACAATTTACCAAATGCATTATGTATCATGGAAGAATTCACATGGCAGTTAAATATGAAAGACACTGTCGATTAATAATCCGACGAAGGATCGGATGTCCATAGCGGAGCTGATGTGAGCATCGGCACACAACCAGATGAAGAAAGAACGCAAAGGCATCGGATTATAGGACATCTGAATAATTTGATGCTTAGATAACAAAGGAATTATGAATTCCAATACGAAGGATCAGAAGCAGACGCTCTGATCAAGGATGGATAACTAGAATAGACCTAAGGGTACAATCGACGGCAAATAGATTGTTCGAGAACCAATTCATGTTCAGAATGACGTCTGAGTTAGAAAGATAATTTTAAAAGGATCAACTAATGATCGCGTGCATTCGCACTCATGTTAAATCAATAATATCAAAATGACGGTGTCAAAGGATACTAATGAATATTGCCAGACGTATGGGAAGCATCCATAATGCAAGCAGACAAGTATTTGCAGAGCAATAAGCTGCTACGGATTTTCGGGTGATCGAATAGTATTTCAATGTATCTTGTGAATCATATGAACAAAAGGGGGAAGAATGGATACTCGGTAAGTGCGAGGAATTATCCGTAGGGGGTATTCATGAGGCAAGAACTGCAAGGCAGTAACCTCAAGGATTGTCGGAACAACGAAGAGCAGTTCGGGGCATCTTGTAATAACAAGACCAAAGGGGATTGAATGTCAGAGTGGCAAGGGTATGTAGTTATCCATAAGGATATAACAGCGGTATGGAATTTGCAAAGACGGTGGACTCAGGTGTCCCGGGAAAACATCGAATAGCATCTTCGGAATCTTCTGGTGAAACAGTCGATCATCTGGAATGAATGGGCTCTCCGGCAAGAAGTGGTATCGAGAACCTAGAGTTATAATTAGTAAAATCATTTAACCCGAATAGAAGAGAGATCAGAATCCCAGAGGAAAGATCGAGGAGTAAAAGATCCTAATACCTCCCAATGGCGACGTGGGCCCGTAAGACACACAGCCATGTTAGTAAAAGTTTTGCAATGTCTAGACTCGACTTCGGCCAAGGAGTGTGGAAGGGGGGTTCCTACAGGCAGTTGGCTCTGATACCAACTTGTGACACCCCCAATTCAATCGTACACTAATCATACACGCAAACATGTACGATCAAGATCAGGGACTCACGGGAAGATATCACAACACAACTCTAAACACAAATAGAAATAACTCAAGCTTCATATTACAAGCCAGGGGCCTCGAGGGCTCGAATACAAAAGCTCAAGAGCACAAGTGTTAGCGGAAGCAAATATATCTGAGTACAGACATAAGTTAAACAAGTTCCCATAAGATGGCTAGCACAAACTGGGATACAGATCGAAGAGGCGCAGGCCTCCTGCCTGGGAACCTCCTAAACTACTCCTGGTCGTCGTCGTCGGCCTGCACGTAGTAGTAGGCACCCTCGGTGTAGTAGGGGTCATCGAAGGTGGCGTCTGGCTCCTGGGCTCCAGCATCTGGTTGCGACGTTCGAGAAGAATGGAAAAAGGGGGGAAAGAGGGAGCAAAGCAACCGTGAGTACTCATCCAAAGTACTCGCAAGCAAGGATCTACACTACATATGCAATGTATTAATGAAATGGTAGTATCTGTGGACTGAACTGCAGAATGCCAGAATAAGAGGGGCATAGCTAGTCCTATCGAAGACTACGCTTCTGGTAGCCTCCATCTTGAAGCATGTAGAAGAGAGTAGCTGGTAAGTTCACCAAGTATCATCGCATAGCATAATCCTACCCGACGATCCTCTCCTCGTCTCCCTGTGAGAGAGCGATCACCGGGTTGTATCTGGCACTTGAAAGGGTGTGTTTTATTAAGTATCCGGTTCTAGTTGTCATAAGGTCGAGGTACAACTCCGGGTCGTCCTTTTACCGAGGGACACGGCTATTCGAATAGATAAACTTCCCTGCAGGGGTGCACCACATTACCCAACACGCTCGATCCCTCTGGCCGGGCACACTTTCCTGGGTCATACCCGGCCTCGGAAGATCAACACGTCGCAGCCCTACCTAGGCCTAACAGAGAGGTCAGCACGCCGGTCTAAATCCTATGCGCGCAGGGGTTTGGGCCCATCGCCCATTGCACACCTGCACGTTGCGTGGGCGGCCGGAGAGCAGACCTAGCAACCTCCATTACAAAGGAAGTCGCGTTACGCGGTCCAACCCGGCGCGCGCCGCTCAGTCGCTGACGTCTAGGAGGCTTCGGCTGATACCACGACGTCGAGTACCCATAAATGTTCCCGCGTGGTGGTTAACGCGTATAGGCTCGTAGCCAGACTCAGATCAAATACCCAATCTCGTTAAGCGTGTTATTTTGAAGTAACCGCGGACGCCGACCAGGACCAGGCCCACCTGTCTCCTAGGTGGTCACAACCTGCCCTGTCGCTCCGCCACAAAGTAACACTCGGGGGCCGTCGGGAACCTAGGCCCACCTCTGCCTGGATGGAACCACCTGCCCCTTCAGCCCCCATCTCCGAACAGTAACATAAGTATGTAATAGTATATAGTATATGTACCCGTGATCACCTCCCGAAGTGATCACGGCCCAGTAGTATAGCATGGCAGACGAACAAGAGTGTAGGGCCACTGATGTAATTCTAGCAACCTATACTAAGCATTTTAGGACTGCAGGTAAGGTATCAATAGTAGTAGCAAAGACAGGCTATGCAACAGAATAGGATTAACCGAAAGCAGTAACATGCTACACTACTCTAATGCAAGCAGTAGAGAGGAGGAATAGGCGATATCGGGTTGATCAAGGGGGGGGGGCTTGCCTGGAAGCTGTGTCGAGAGAGAAGGGTCGTCGACGTAGTAGTCGTTCACGGCAGCGTCGTCAGCGGTCTCAGCGTCTATCGAGAGAGAAGGAGGGGGGAGGAAACAGTAAATACAAAGCAAACAATGCTACACAAAGTATGACATGACAATATGCAGTGCCGGGGTGTTCTACTGCCTAACTAAATGATTTAGTTAATTTAGGAATTTATTCGGATTTATTTAATTAAAGTTGGGCACTAGTCATTTATTGAAATCGGTCTAAAAGTTCAACGTTCTTATAGCTAGAGGCATCTAACGGGAATACGGAGGGCGTATTCGGGTTCGTATCGAAAATCTGAGCAAGTTTCATGTATAAAGTATTTTCATCGGAGTTACGGATTATTTAATATGATTTTCTAAAGTTTTTATTAATTTCTGGAATTTAATTAATCATTTAAAATAAACATTATCCGAAACAGTGTTATGCTGACGTCAGCATGACGTCAGCAGGCGTCCTGACACGTGGGTCCCACATGTCATAGACTGGTTAGGTTAATTAGGGTTAACTAATTAATTAACATTTAATTAAACTAATTAATTAAATTAGATTAACCTAATCAGGATTAATTAACAAATTAATTATTTAATTTTAATTATTTAAATTATTTATATTTATTTTTTATATTCTTTTTATTTTTTCTATTTTCGTTTTGTCTTTTCTTTTATTTATTCTTATTTCCCTGTTTAGTAAAAAGTTAGGCCTCAAAATGATGTTTGTAGAACATGGTAATTGTTCCAATAAATACTAGGCATCCTCTACCACTGTCAAAAATTGGTTTGGAGTCAAATGGATCTCACACCACTTTTATAATATTAAAATGCATTAATCCTAGCTGTTTTGGTAAAGTTTGAGCCACCTAATTAATTTATTTATTATTGGTTACAATTTTAGAATGGTCTCTGCAATATTTGCTATTTACTGAACATTTTAGTTTCTATGTTGGATAACTTTTATTTTCCACTTTCATCTAAATTTGAATTTGAGTTAGGAGTTGAAATGCAATATGATGCTAATGATGATTATGCACTGTTAAACATGCTGACTTGTCATTATCAAAAGTGATTACTGTGGCTAATGACGTGGGGTGTTACACCTTCGGTGTCAGACACACAGCTACCTTGGATATTATGACTTGACTATGAACCATGATACTAAAGACGGGTCGGCCCTGAGGGGTACCCGCGCGAGCATAAATGCGAAGTGATGTGGAGTTGGTTTGACCTGAGAGGTGCCCGCGAGATAACTACGAGGCGTGGCCGGGCATTCTTAGCCTTGCCGCAAGTCCTCGAGACGGGGCGACGGGGTCACATCGATCGTGAGTCTCTGCTCGTTACCGCACGCTCCTAATCCACTACGGTTTGGATATTTGATCCGAGGGGCCTCTGGCCCGATAGCACTAACCATCACGTGGGCATAGTATGGGCGTTCTGCGTCGTATACTTAAGCCGAAGCTTAATAGACGTCAGCGACTGAGCGGCGCGCGCTAGATTGGACTGGTTACGCAATCGCGCTTGTATTAAGGGGTTGCTAGGTCTGCTTCCGGCCGCCCACGCAACGCGTAGGAGTTCCCGGGGCGAAGGCCCAAGACCCCTGGGGGCATAGGTTAGACCGGCGTGCTGACCTCTCTGTTAAGTATTTGGTCGGGTTGCGGCGTGTTGCTTAGCCGAGGCCGGGCATGACCCAGAAAAGTGTGTCCGGCCGGAGTTAAGCGAGCGTGGTGGGTAAGTTGGTGCACCCCTGCAGGGAAGAAACTTCTATCGATAGCCTGTCCTACGGTAACGGACACTCGGAGTTGTATCCCGATCGGTACAACTAGAACATGAGATGAGAACTAGATAGTACGGCTCTGGGATTGCTTTCTCGCAGGGAGTCGAGAAAGGATCTCAGGTCGAGGTTGATGATACTGCTACTACTTTACATTATGATCATCTGCCCTCTTCTAATGCTGCAAGACTGCTGAAGATTGTTGAAGATGCTAGTCTTCGATAGGACTAGGCTTTCCCCCTTCTATTCTGGCAATTCTGCAGCCCAGTCCACATATACAGCCCTTCTTTGAAAATGTTGCATATGTAGTGTAGATCCGTGCTTGCTGAGTACTTCGGATGAGTACTCACGTTTGCTTTATTTTTCTTTTTCCCCTTTTATCCCTTTGTCGCATCCAGACGACGGAGCCCCGGAGCCAGTTGTCCCCGTCGACGACCACTACTACTACCAGCCCGGAGAGTACTACTACTACGAGGAGCCGACCGACGACCAGGAGTAGGATTCGAAGGGTCCAGGGCAGGAGGCCTTCGCCTTTCGATCGTAGCTTTTATTTTGCCCCGCCTCTGTGAAGGCTTATCTCTCTCTCTCTCTGTAATATATCTGTACCCAGATATCTAATGCTTCCGCTGACACTTGTATGCCATCGAGCTATGTATTCGAGCCCACGAGGCCCTGGCTTGTAATATAAAGCTTGTATGAATTTATTTATGTTTTAGAGTTGTGTTGTGATATCTTCAAGTGAGTCCTTAGGCTTGATCGTGTGCATTTGCATGTATGATTAGTGCACGATTAAGCCGGGGTCGTCACAGGTTGGTATCAGAGCCGACTGCCTCTAGGAATCCCCCTATCCAACTCTTTGGCCGAAGTTGAGTCTAGTGGTCGAAAACTGTTTTACTAACTTGGCTATGTGGCTTACGGGCCCACGTCGCCAACTGGGTGGTATTAGGATCTTTTATTCCTCGTCTTTACTCTAGGACTCTGATTTCTCTTCTATTCGGGTTCAATAAAAATTACTAACACCGACACTTAGGATCCCGATAATTCTATCCACCCGGAGAGCTGGATTCAGTGCGATTTCCCTGTCTTTGATCTGATTAGTCTGATAATCATTTCCTTTCCATTGTTTTGTTTAACCTTTCTCTCCGAGTTGTATTATACTCCGAGTTGTCATTCGATAAGACCGGATTCTGCATCAGAGTGCACACGGAGAGTAGGATCCACCAAGTTGATCGATCTTCGGTGTTCTCTAAACTCGACTTGAGGTTGGGTTATCACCAGATCCGCGTCCGTGAAGAGGATATTACAAAGACCGCATTCGTTACTCGATATGGCTCCTATGAATACACTGTCATGTCATTTGGCCTGACGAATGCTCCGGCTACGTTCTCCCGCTTAATGAATTACATATTCATGGACTACCTCGACAAGTTCGTCGTGGTATATCTGGACGATATCCTAGTATATTCGAAGAATAAGGAAGAACATGCCGAACATCTTCGCCTTGTTCTGGAGAGGTTTCGAGAGCACAAGTTATATGCCAAGTATTCCAAATGTGAATTCTGGCTTTCCGAAGTGACCTACCTTGGACATGTGATTTCCAAGGACGGTATTGCCGTTAACCCGGAGCGTGTTCAGGCTATCCTTGACTAGACTCCTCCAAAGAATGCCAAACAAGTCCGAAGCTTCCTCGGTCTAGCCAGTTATTGTCGCCGATTTGTCGAGAACTTCTCTAAGATCGCCAAGCCCTTGACTAATCTGCTCCACAAAGGCGTTAAGTTTGAGTGGACAGACAAATGTCAGGAAAGTTTCCAGACCCTCAAGGACAAGCTTACTTCTGCTCCAGTGCTTGCTCCTCCTGATTCCCGCAAGGACTTTGTCATATACTGCGACGCCTCTCGTCAGGGATTAGGCTGTGTCCTAATGCAAGAGCGAAGAGTGATTGCATATGCTTCACGTCAATTGCGTCCGCATGAAGAAAATTATCCGGTGCATGATCTTGAACTTGCTGCAGTGATCTATGCATTAAAGTTATGGCGCCATTATGTTCTTGGTAACCGGTGTGAGATTTACACCGATCACCAAAGTCTAAAATACTTGTTCACCCAACCGGATCTTAATCTCCGTCAGCAACGATGGTTGGAAACAATTACGGACTATGACTGCGGTATTTCATATACCCCGGGCAAGGCTAACGTGATGGCCGATGCCCTGAGCCGCAAGTCACATTGCAACAACCTCATGGTTAGGCGAGCTCAACCTCGTCTCTATGCAGAATTGAATCAGCTGAATCTGCGGATTGTTCCCCAAGGTTCTCTTAATAACCTTGTGGTACAACCAGACCTTCAAAAGGCTGTTAAGGAAGCGCAAGCCAAAGATGCTGAGATTGACCTAATGAAGAAAGAGCTTCACCTAGATAAGTACCGGGATTTCTCCGTTGCTGAAGATGGAACATTATATTTCAGAGACCGCATTGTAGTACCTCGCTTCGAGCTTATGACTGACAAGGTCATGAAAGAGGCTCATGATACACCGTTGTCTATCCATCCGGGTAGCACTAAGATGTATCGCGATCTCCGACAGAGGTACTGGTGGTCTAGAATGAAGCAGGATATTGCTCGATACGTTGCTGAATGTGACGTATGTCGTCACGTGAAAGCAGAACATCAGAAACCTGCTGGAATTCTTCAACCACTCCCTATTCCTCTATGGAAGTGGGATAAAGTGCAGATGGATTTCATTACTGGTCTTCCTAAGTCTCAGAAAGGTCATGACGCTATTCTTGTCGTCGTCGACCAACTTTCCAAGGTTGCTCATTTCCTACCTGTCAAGGAGACTATCACTGCTAGCCAGTTAGCAGAACTTTACATCCCCAGAATCGTTTCACTTCACGGTATTCCGAAGGAGATCAGTTCGGACCGTGGTGGTCTTTTCACGTCCAAGTTCTGGGAAAGTTTTCAAGCAGCTATGGGAACTCACATTACATGGAGTTCAGCTTATCATCCCCAATCCCAAGGCCAAGTTGAGCGCGTTAATCAAGTGCTTGAAGACATGCTTCGAGCCTGTGTTATATCCTTCGGTAAGAAATGGGAGGAATCTCTCCCGTATGCCGAGTTCTCTTATAACAACAGCTATCAAGCCAGCTTGAAAATGGCCTCCTTAGAAGTGCTTTATGGACGTAAGTGTCGAACCCCTCTGAACTGGTCAGAAACTGGGGAACGACCTCTCGTTGGGCCGGACATTATTCAACACGCTGAAGAACAAGTCAGAATTGTCCGGGAAAATCTCAAAGCAGCTCAAGACCGCCAGAAGAGCAATTATGATCGCAAATGATGGGGTCTGACTTATCAACCAGGTGATCATGCTTATCTTCATGTCACTCCTATGAAAGGCACCCGTCGTTTCGGAATCAAGGGCAAGCTAGCTCCTCGCTATATTGGTCCCTTCCGCATCGTGGCTAGACATGGACAGGTGGCTTATAAATTGGAGTTGCCGCCGCAATTCTCTCATATCCACGACGTCTTCCACGTGTCGCAACTTCGTAAATGCTTCAAGGAATCTCCGCACCGCGCAGTGGATCACGAGATGCTTGAATTGCAAGATGACTTATCTTATAAGGAGCATCCGATCCGCATCCTTGATGAAGCTGAACGTCGAACTCGTCAGAAGACGACCAAGTTCCTGAAAGTGCAGTGGTCGAATAACACTGAAGATGAAGCCACTTGGGAAAGCGAGGATCATCTTCGGGAAGAATATCCCGGCCTCTTTCCTTCTACCTCCTAAATTCTCGGGACGAGAATTTCTTTTAGAGGAGGAGAACTTGTAACACCCCTGTGTAATAGCCACTATGATCAGCTGCTGATAATGCCAAGTCATCTCATTTGCAGTGCTTAAACATAGAGGTTAATCAAAGCAAATCAACTCCATTTTGAAAATCAACTCAAATTCAAAAATGAAATATGAAGTTGATCAAACACTGTTGGAAAAATGTTCATTAAATGGCAAATAATCCAGGAACATTTGTAAAATCATCACCAAAATAGTTGGAGTTAGATAAGTGACTCTAACAAGATGAAATAGCACCAAAACAGGATATTTAAATCCAATTAAAATCATTTCAAATACAAATGAATTCCAAATATGTCCAAACCACTTTTTGGTGAGAGCTAAAATGGCACTGTAATATTTGGACCAAGTTCCATATTTTACAGAAATGCTAAAGTGGCCTAATCATTTCCAAAAAAACAGAAAAAGAAAAATGAAAAACTACTGTGGACTGGGCCTAAGTGCACAGTGCACTTAGACCCAGCCCACCAGACCGCTCCCCTCTCTCTCCGTCGTCGTGTCGACGCGTCCCTGGCCGAGCGCGCGCTCGCCGCTGCGGCGCCGACACGGCGATGCCGCCGACACAACAGTGAGGAGGAGGGGATAAGACCGACGCCCCTCCACTCCTCCCTGGCCTCTCTGTCATTCTCCCCCTCTCCTCTCGCTCGCCCCGCCTCCTTCCTCCTCAGATCCAAGAGCAGCCGAACGCAGCCGCCGCCGCTCGACGCCGTGCTCGCGGCCACCGGCCTCGCCCCACCTCGTCAAGGTGTCCCTCGTCTCCGCCGTCATTTGCTCGATCGTCTGACGCACTCAGGTGGAGCTGAGGAGCCCCGTTGGCGCCGCGCGACGCCATCCCCTTCCACCTCTGCTCCGATGATCTCCGTCATCACCGGCGAACTCCGGCAGCTACTAAGCCTAACGAGGGCTTTTCTTAGCCGCACGGTGAGCCACTCTACCTCCCCCGTCTCTCTGTTTGGCCTAGCACGCTCCCTAGCCTTAGTCTCACCGGCGCCCGAACGCGCCTCCGCATGAGCTCGCCGCCGGCGCCCTTCCGGTGACCAAATGGTCACCGGGCCGAGCCCTTTGCGCTCAGCGCATCGAGTAGGTTCCCATTAGCCTCGCCATTTGTTCCCTTGCGCGCTGCTGCCCCGTTTACGTCATCGACTGAACCCCGGCGCCGCCCTCGCTCGACGCCGGTGATGATTCCGACCGAGCTCGGCCCTGCCACCACCACCTGACGACGCGGCGTGGAGTACTCGTTCGAACGCAGCAAGAGTCACGTGAATGGCCCTCTGTAGAGCAAATCCGAGCTTGCCGGAGCTTTCGGACGCGTCCAGCGTTCGCCGGCGCGTCTCCGGCGCCGGCCGCCGACGTGGCCCGGTGGGGCCCAGCCTGGGTCGCTGACCGTGGGCCCTGCAGGCCCTAGTTGACTGGGTTGACCCAGTCAACGTGCTGACTGGGCAACTCCAGTCACTGACATGTGGGCCCCCGCGGCTAATTAACCTAATTAAACATTTAAATAAATAAAAACTAATTAGTTAACTAATGTCCCACTGACATATGGGGCCCACACCCCTAATCAACCCTGGTAATTAGTTTAATTCATTGTTAAAGTCACAGAGGCTGACATGTGGGTCCCACTGGACCCACATGTCAGGTTTGACTGGTCAGCCGTCCTGATGACTTGCTGATGTCAGCATGTCATCATGCTGACGTCATAATTCTCTTTTCTGTTAAATAAAATAAATCCAGAAAATCAATTAAACTTTGAAAATTAATAACTTTTAAACCGTAGCTCAGATCGAAAAAGTTAAAACATGAGAGTTGCTCAAAACGACGAGACGAGTCTGATCGTGCCGTCTATTTCCTTGTCGAAACCTCCTACGTAGAAGAACTCGTAACTCCGAGCCCGATTTTGGTAGATGAATAGTGCGCACACACCGGTTAATAAATCCTAGAATAATCCTAAAAATAACTAAAATGACTTAGATGCATATTTAGGCAACCCTGCACTGCATCATAGCATCGCACGCACTGTGTTGCATCTATTTGCATTATATTTACTTGTTTCCTCCCCCTCTTCTCTTTCGGTAGACCCCGACGTTGCCGTAGCTCCTGAGGCAGACGCCGCTCCGGAGTACGACTACGTCCCCGACGATCAGACCCTTGCCGTCGAGCAGACAGGCAAGCACCCCCATTTTGAGCATTCCGATATCACCTATTCTCTTCCCTCTTATGCTTGCATTAGATGTTACTGCTGCTGTTACCATCCTATATCTGTTGCATAGCCTGTTTAATTGTAGCCTACTGTTGATACCTGCCTGTTATCCTAAACTGTTTAGATAGGATGGGTAGAGCCTGATCAGAGACCCACTTGTCCCGACTGCCCCGCTGGACTCTCAGAAGACCCGAGCAACGGGATCGAATATTAGAACCTGGCACCGCACGTCACTTCCCCTAAGATGCTCGACGCTGCTGGGTTACTATCGGGTGCCGAGGGTGATACCTCGTCAGCACTTCTGATGATAACCTTGTAGGTTAGTTAATCGGTCATGGTAAGCGAGGGTGATTCCTCCTACACCACCCCCGATACCGACGCCGTCGCGCAATCTCTCAAGTGTGGACCTCGAGGGTGATTCCTCCTTCGTTCACCTTGATGATAACATCGAGTAGGAATTCCATCGAGGGTGATTCCTCAGGGTTCCCTTCGGTGTCAGACACACAGCTTCCTTGGATATTATGACTTGACTATGAACCATGATACTAAAGACGGGTCGGCCCTGAGGGGTACCCGCGCGAGCATAAATGCGAAGTGATGTGGAGTCGGGTTGACCTGAGAGGTGCCCGCGAGATAACTACGAGTCGTGGCCGGGCATTCTTAGCCCTTGCCGCAAGTCCTCGTGACGGGACGACGGGGTCACATCGATCGTGAGTCTCTGCTTGTTACCGCACGCTCCTAATCCACTACGGTTTGGATATTTGATCCGAGGGGCCTCTGGCCCGATAGCACTAACCATCACGTGGGCATAGTATGGGCGTTCTGCGTCGTATACTTCAGCCGAAGCTTAATAGACGTCACAGAAACCGAGGACAACTTGCTACAATCGTTGCTTAAAAATCAAAACAAAGAGGAAATACTCTTTCCTTACAACTTTAAGTGAGTGTTACTGTCTTGTGCATATTCGGATTCCCTTATTACTCGAGATTATAGTAATGTAATTGATGAGTTATGCATGCGTGCGCAGGTTCCACTTTATTCTGCTAGAGATTAAGCTTGAGCGGGGAGTAGTAACCGTCTTAGACTCGAGACAAAAAGATCCCCAGGAGTATGCGGACATGACTGAAATGCTCCAGAAGTAAGTTCAATCGATCATTATCGCACCATATCGGCAACTTTGTTTATTTCCTGATATCAAGTAATTATTTTCTTTGTCTGGCAGGGTTTGGAAAAAGTTCACCGGAATTGTTCCGGCACTGCCGAGGGAGCTGTGATTTACACACCCAAAAGTAAGTACTACTAGCTAGTTCCGCGCATCTCCCATTGATTCTAGTTTCATCAATACCATTTATAATGCTTGATTATCAGTTTGATTGAAGTCTATTTCTCGTAAAGTGCTTGTGGCAGGAAGCCGAGAATGATTTTTGTGGATACTACGTTTGCGAGTTCATCTACAACGCGACGACCTCTAAGCGGGGCTACTCTGAAAAACAATATGAAGTGCGTAAGCAATAATATTCACAATTTTATTTTATTACCATCATTTGTGTTGAGTTTCATTCATATATATGTATTGACCCCCTTCTTCAAATTAGTTGTGGCAGATGCGGGGTGAACTCCTACCACACGATCGCATACGAGCAATTCAAGAGGAATTGGCGGGATTCTTTCTTGACCACGTCATAAATAAAGCCGGAGAATACCATGTGGAATTTGACATTAGATGTTAGGGATTGTACGTAAGAGATCTTATATTGTATATATGTAGCTAGTAGCGTCGGATAGATATACGAAAACTTGTTGTTCGACCAATCTCTCGGAGAAAGAGAGGTCGATCTTCTCTCTGTATATGTTCATGACGATCTTGTGTACTTAATGGTTTCTTCATTTGCTTACTAGCTAGCGTGTCGAGTTCTCTCTATACGTATAGTAGCTAGCGTCGATCAAACACGGAGAAAGAGAGGACACTACTCTCTATTAGCTAGCTAACACAATATGAAACCCCTAAATTAACCCTCCAACCCCCCCCCCCCCTTCAAAAAAAACAAAAACCCCAGCTCCTGCCAAATGCTGACGCGTGGAGGCCTTTTGGTCCCGGTTGGTGGTCCTACTGCCTGGGCTCCCCGCAGCGGCCACGTGGAGCCCCTTCTGTCCTGGTTCGTAAGCGAACCGGGACTAAAGGTTTTGGGCTTTAGTCCCGACCCTTTAGTCCCGGTTCCAAAACCGGGGCTAATGGGCCTCTGGAACCGGGACAAATGGGCCGTTTTCTACTAGTGATAGCAACCCGACGCTGGTCCGCAATGCGGCGCTGGGTGCGGAAGGGAGATGGGAGAGGGGGGTGGTGGATGGGATGACATGGTCAATATTCTTTGTGGTCAGCGCTTGTGTGAATTTCATCAAAAACACGTGTCATATGTAACTAGCGTTGTCTTTCCCCTCACATCTAAACTATGACTTAAAAAAAACCATTGCAAGGGGAAACACTGAGTCTAGCATAATTAATGCCTGCAACCCAATGATCAATTTACAAACAAAATCACTATTTTGACCTTTTTTTTAGCATGATTTGACTCCCCTTTCAAAAAAAAACTTCAGACCTTTTTTTATGACACCAACATTCAGGGCTTTTTAGATGCATGGAAGACGCCATGGTCTATGGTGTCCCCCCCCCCCCCCTCCCAGCACGCCCCAAAACACCATGGTCCGTGGCGTTTTGTCCTCTAGTAGAGACACCAAGTCACACGGGAGAAACTTTAGGGTCAAAACGTCACGGACCATGCCATTTTTCATGCAACCCAAATGTCATGGGTGTTGGCATCACCAAAAATGGTCATATGAGAATTTTCCTTTAAAAGAAGGTCAAATCATCCTAAACTTTGTTTGAAAGGTCAAAATAGTTATTTTGATCTCAATTTACATCCACGAAAAAAGTAGTCCCTATAATTGAAGAACGGCGCGGCAAAGCGCGCGGGCAGCTTCTAGTATGGGTCGACACGGCCAGATTGTACGCACGTGTATATATGCAGGTGGCGTACACACTAATTTTAGATCGTCTGTTCCAACCCAAAGATAGGCACGCACGCACGCAGGCGCAGGCACCGGATGAAACACAGGTGTTGGATCAGCCGCCCGGCCGGTCCTTCCACGAGCACATGCAAATGTTCACAGGCCTTGCCCTGCGCGTGTACTTCGCGATCGTGCGAGGACACGTACACACACCAGAAATTGCGTACTGTATATTCGCTCCACCGTGCGTACGGCCGTCCATCATTTTCAGGAGCATTTCCCTGAGAGAGGGTGTCGGTTAAATTTCCCGATTGCCGGTGGCCACGAACTCCTGGTTAATGCTTTGCATTCGTACGTCCTTCGTGTCTGCATTGACAAGGGCGGAGGGGCGAGTAAAATTTTTTTGTGTGTGAGGGTAAAGGGAGCTTTATTATAAATTCATAGAGTTACAGTCGAGAGGCCACAGGTCCTCAATGCAAGGTGGAACTGCGCGAAGCCAAACAGCAGTGGCTCGCTCCGTTCGGCTATACTTCGCCAAACGATCGGCAACTCTATTCTGAGAACGACTAAGTTTCTGAGGTAAAAACTCCCTGCTACCAGCTAAGTGTAATATCTGTAAGTGTAATATCTCCAGGACTAACTGGCCATATGCTGACCGCCGCAAGGCACCCGAGGACAGGCACGACAGCGCTTCAGAGGAATCCGACTCTAACACCACCGGACAGCTTGAATGTTGGATGGCAAGGGCCATACCTTGCATCATCGCATGAAGTTCGGCCTCCAGTGGATCATTACAATGGAAGATATAGCGGTAAGCTGCAAATAAGATCACCCCCTCGCTGTTCCTTAAGACCATCCCAGCCGCCGCGGCTCCATCCTCCGGTTGGTACGAGCCGTCGACAGACAAGGCCACCGTACCCTGCGCCAGGGCCGGCCAAGGCAGGATAGCAGCAGGATCCTTCAGACACGGTATCTCAAGGGAGACCGTTGGCATTTTCCCTTTGATAATATCATCAGCTGAGAACTTGCCGACGAGTTTGATGGATTTGTAGTAGCTGTCCAAGAACTCCACCGAGGAGAGCACGGGTGGTGCCTCCTTGCCATGGTATATGTCATTACGTATGTGCCAAATGCGCCAAATCAGCATGATGACCATATCTCCGACAGCTTCCGAGCATGTACTTAGCAGGAGCATCAGCCACTCCTTGCCATTATCAATGAGAAGATCATCGCTGGGAAGTGGCCAGCGTCTACGCATATTAACCCACAGGGTTCTTGCATGAGTGCATGCTATCAAGGCATGAAAGGTGCTCTCCTCCTCCACCCCACAGAGAGGACACTGGGAACGCGTAGCCAAATGTCAATAGTTCTTGCATTGTTGCGTAGCCAGTGTACCGGTAGCTACTCTCCAAGCTGTAATCTTCATCTTCTGGGGCACTTTGGCCGACCAAACTAGGTTCCATAGTGATCGATTCCCCACCGGGTTGGCACTGGAAGAACCATTGGCAAAGGCCGTATTGTGATCAAATGTAGCCAGCTTATAAGCACTCTTTACCGAGAAAATACCACTCTTCCCCGGGAACCAAGACAGGAAATCACCCCGCTGACGGGGCGAGGTTCTGATTTTCAAAATGTAGTCCACATCCATAGGCCAGAAAAATTCTCTTAGGCGACCAGCGCGCCATGCACCGTTTTCATCTATAAAATCAGCAACACGGTTCAGTCTGCAATTGCCCTTTGGTGAGATAGGGCGGAACAACGATGGCCTGGGAATCCAGGGGTCCCTCCAAGTGCGAATGTCAGCACCGTTCCCCACCCTCCAAATAACTCCTTTCCTGAGCAAATCAAGACCGTGCAAAATTCCTTTCCACACTGAAGATCCATTGCCAGAAAATACCGTATCCAATAAATGCCCAGAAGGATAGTATTTGGCCTTTAACAGGCGTGCACACAAGCTCTCTGGTGTATCCAACAGCCGCCAAGCTTGTTTCGCTAACAAAGCTTGGTTAAAAGATCTCATATCCCTAAACCCCATGCCACCCATGGACTTAGGAAGTCTCAGTTTGTCCCAACTCATCCAGGTCAACTTTTTCTTCCCGTTCTCCACGCCCCACCAGTACTGGCGTATCATAGGTGTCAACTCATCGCAAACCGAGGCAGGAAGTCTGAAGACACTCATAACATAAGCCGGGATGGCTTGGGCTACAGCTTTTATTAGAATCTCCTTGTTACCTGAAGATACATACTGCTCACTCCAATCTATGAGCTTCTTCCGTAACCGCTCCTGGATAGTTTCAAAATTTCCTTTGTGAACTCGTCCTTCTCGGACAGGGAGCCCCAAATACTTGGCCTCAAAAACTTCTTGTGTAATCTCCAGAACATTTTTGACCTCCTGAACCACACTTGGTAAGCAGTTCTCCGAAAAAAGGATGGAGCACTTCGACGGGTTGATCAATTGTCCAGTCTCCGCCGCATACGTGTTCAACATACCTTTAACCAAAAGAGCCTGCTGTTCCAAAGAATGGAAAAACAGAAGGGAATCATCCACAAACAGGAGATGTGAGATGGCGGGAGCACCTCTACAGATCTTGACCCCTTGCAGTCCTTCTACCCCCATAGCCTTGTTGATAAGAGCAGAGAGAGCATCAACCACAAAAAGGAAGAGGAAGGGGGATAAAGGATCACATTGGCGGAGACCTCTTGAGGGAGAGAAGGCCTCCAACAGCTTGCCATTAAATTTAACTGCGTACTTTACTGAGGATACACAAGCCATAACACGTGAAATCCACTGGTCGGAAAATACCCACTTGGACAGTGCCTTCTCCAAAAAAAACCAATCCACACGGTCATAGGCCTTTGACAGGGCAAGTTTATAGGCACATAAAGCTGGTGATGTCTCCTTGACAGACTGAATGTGATGAATACACTCAAAAGCAATAATGGAATTGTCAGATATGAGCCTACCAGGGATGAACGCACTCTGATTTTCAGAAATAAGCTCCGTGAGGAGAGGACGAAGCCTATTCACCATGCATTTTGACACGATCTTATACACGACATTACACAAGCTAATGGGTCGAAAATCCTTTAGTTCCTTAGGATGGGGAACTTTAGGAATCAACACAATCGCTGTGTCGTTAACCCCCGCTGGCATAATACCCGTGATAAAGAAATCCTGTACTGCTGCCACTATTTCCTTCTTAAGAACGGCCCAGTTTCGCTGGTAGAACCTGGCCGGGAATCCATCACAGCCCGGCGCCTTCAATGGCCCGATCTGAAACAATGAGTTGGAGATTTCCTCCTCCGAATAGGGTTTACACAATGCTTCATTCATCTCTTCTGAAACTTTAGGAACAATACTATCCAGCACCTCATTCGGGTCCAGTGTAGGATCCCTTGTGAAGATCTCCTTGAAATAGGAGTTTGCCATCCTCTCCATATCGGATGGCGCGTTGCACCATGAACCGTTGGCCTTCAAAAGTCTTTGAATATGGTTTTGGCGGGCGCGCCAGATTGCTCGGCGGTGTAGGTACTTGGTGTTGCGTTCCCCCTCCTTCAACCATTCAATGCGAGACCGTTGAAGCCAGAGCATCTCCTCTCTGTAAAGAAGCTCATCAAGTTGGTTCAGCTTTGCCCGAACCTGCGCATAATCCGCACCCGAAAGCTGCAAATCCTCCAACTGACTACGCAGGGTTTCGATCTTCTTTAGAACATTACCGAAGTTTGCTCTACTCCACTGCCGCAGGTCATTCATTACCTCTTTCAAAGAGTGCGCGATAGAACTCAGATTACCCGCTGGACGGTGCTTTGCCCAGGCCTCGGTGATAACAGTGGGCAGTTTGATGTCGCGCTCCCACATAATCTCATAACGAGGAATTGATGCCCGGCTTCTCGGCTCCTGCACTCCTTCCAAGTTAATCAGCAGAGGAGTATGGTCCGAACGGGAGGTTACAAGATGCCGCACTCGAGCCGCCGGAAAGGTATCACGTAGGGCTTCGTCCACAACAGCTCGATCAAGACGAACTTGTACGTTACGATACCCAACCTGCCCATTATTGTATGTAAAAGGTAGACCAGAGAACCCGAGGTCCTCAAGCTCGCAAGTCTGTAAATAGTCCCTGAATGCTGCCATTTGTGCCTCTGCACGCGTAGTTCTTGAGAGGTGCTCGTGCTGCCAGAGTGCTTCATTGAAGTCCCCGCAGACCACCCATGGCTCTCGCGAAAATGCACGCAGCCGGCAGAGATGATCCCACATACGCTGTCGATTTTCCACTCTCGGCTCCCCATATACAAAGGTGCCTCTCCATAAAACCCCGGAGCCTCCATCCTGAACACGAACATCAATGAACCTATTGCAAGATTCGAGCACCGTAACCGAGAAAGACTCATCCCAAAACAGAGCTAGTCCGCCGCTCCGTCCATCGCTACTGACACCGTGGAAGCCCTTTAAGCCGAGCCGCCACTTCAACTTCTCCACCTTCACTGAATCCTGCCTAGTCTCACAGAGGAAGACTAGCTTGGGGTTATTGGCTTTTGAGAGGGCCAAAACCTCACGAACTGTACGGCGATTCCCCCCCCCCCCCCCCCCCCCCCGGCAGTTCCAAGACAAAATATTCATTGCGTCCGGCGGTCCTCCTCGAGGGAGGCCGCCGATATCTCATTATTGTCACTGTCCTTTGACATTTTCAGCCGCTTGTTGCTTGAGTCACTGCTCGCTGGCGAGTTGTTCTCACGAGCATCCACCCCACTCCTGTCGGTGAGAGCCAGCAACGCTTTAGGAGCTCCAGGAGCGTTGTTGATCCCCGCCTCGACAGCATCCATATTCAGACGTTTTTTTTCATCCTTGTCCACATCCATTCTGGTAGTAACCTGCTTCAGAGGGCTTGTAGCCGTGTCTAGGGTTTACGGGTCTGTCCTATCTTCCCTTGGAGCAGAAGGAGCTGCCGGGCTCCCCGCCTTACCCGAGGGACAGGGGCCGGGTTGCCTGCTCGTAGCAGCGCCCTGTCCTGGCCTGGACGGCCCCTCCGCATACAACCAGTCCCCATACTTCATCTGTTTCTTATCATGTATGCCTAGACCACACTCCTTATGATCATGGCCTATCAGCCCACACACCTTGCAGAAACGAGCTAGTTTTTCATATCGAACAAGGTACACCTGTCGCTCCCTTGCTCGCACAATACTGACGAACTTAGTAAGGGTTTTTTTTTTATGTTGTGATTCACCCTAACCCTCACATAGTCACCTCTCGTGTTCCCATTCAGCCGCATCTCCAAGATCTCCCCAACACCCTTCAACAGCTTCTCGACAATATGTTCCTTGCAATAGGGATCCGGGAGCTTATGAATCTGAAGCCATATTGGCATGTGATCAAACACCACGTCTTCAGCCCGACTGAATCCATCATACGTGCACAGCAGCACCGCCATGTTGCGGAATAACCATGGACCTTGCTTCATGATCCGTTCCCAGTCCCCCAAGCACGAGGCCTGGACGACGAATCTGTTCGGCCCGACCGGCCGGAATCTAACACTTTGCGCGGGGTTCCAAGCCGCCCTCATCTCCTTGTAGAAAGCTGACGGAGAGAAAGTTTTGTCAGTATGAACCCTAGCTAGGGCTAACCAGCGGACGCTTTCCTTGATCTCCGGGTCCTCTTCATCTATCTCCACATCATCAAATTCTTCCTCATTGAGATCCAGTTGGTCGAAAAAGTTCTCCAGATCGGGATCCGCGGCCGCTCCGCCGCCGCCACCAAAGCCGCCACCGCCGCCGTTAGTCGCTGAGTTTGCATCCGAGGAGGACGCCATCGCGAGCGAGACGCCGTAGCCCAGGGAATACCCCTGCGAGACTCGCCGGGATCGGGTATAGGACTCTGAGAGGACGAGTCGCCTCAGAGGAGGACAACCCTAGCCGCGAGAGCTAGGGGAAAAAAGCCCTAGCCGGAGGGGCGAGTAATAATTGTGTGTTTGCGTGGTCATGGTGATGGTGTGATCCCCAGCCGTTGGACCATGCGTGCGCGCATGCACATGCATGCATGCAAGTATCCTGTGGTGGTCTGGTCTTATGTATCCACGTCTTACAGATATCATAAGCATAGAACTACACCCTTCATCATATAATGTAAGACCTTTTTTGACATACGTCTTATATCATGGAACGGAGAGAGTAGCTAAGAGTAAACTAGGGATCAGAGCAGATTAAAGAAGAGAATACATGCATGGGGCCAAGATATGCTCACGTAACTACTCCAACCTGTTTCTTTTCGATTACGTGTTCTTTGAGCAACTCTACAGAGCTTGTTGTATTGGCCCAATTGTCATAATAATCACCGATATATTATTTTTGACGTAGAATGGCACTCTATCTGATGTGCGCTTGAATCGTCAAAATTTATGTAGCTCACTCCAAAAACAAGCTTTTAGCCTCCATATTTGAAAGTTGTGCAGGTCCGTTTGGAGCTCGCTCCAAATCCAATTGCCAGCACAGGTTGGAGGTTTGAGCTTCTTCCTCCTCGCACCAACACTAGGATTTTAGCAATCGCCGCCCGCACACTCACCACCGCGCACACATAATCACCTGCGAGTAGGTTGACGCGACCCCTAACAACCGACAATTAATGGTGCATCCGCTCCCCCGATACCCCAGGTGGCAGTTCAGGTGGCCGCCATGCGGAGTCATCCTCGGCTATAAAAAGCTTGGCGGCAAGGCGTCCCCATCACCTAAACACTGGTTGCCGT
Organism: Thinopyrum elongatum; assembly: GCA_011799875.1. Lineage (NCBI taxonomy): Eukaryota > Viridiplantae > Streptophyta > Magnoliopsida > Poales > Poaceae > Thinopyrum > Thinopyrum elongatum. The sequence goes on along the minus strand of CM022301.1, from coordinate 466,594,976 downwards.
GTCCTCCCTCCTCGTTGTCTGCTCCCCTAGCCATCTCCTCCCCTCCCTACGACAAAGATGTTGCGCCGGAAGGATGCAACCTATTGACTGATCCTCCCATCCCAAACGTGGCACACCGGCGGTGCGAACTCCCCTAGTCGAAGCTTCCTGCTCCCACAGTGGCTCATGGGGCACTTCCAGTTCTCGCGGCGGCTCCCGTGATGGCAGCCTCAGGGGATCTGTCGGCTCCCATGACGTCAGGGGGCACCTCGTGCGCCATCGTAGCCGTTAACGACGCCGCTGGCCCCATCACCCCCTCCCCGAGCTGGATCCCGAGGACCCGGTCGTCGCCATGTTGTGACTCTCCCAAATTGAAGAGAGGTGCTCCGCCACAACAAGGAGCGATCCCACCTCGCAACCACCGACGAGGAGGAGCAGTCGCTGCTGCTCGTGAGTCCGACACCTACGCCTTCTTCAACGAACTCTCGGAGGAAGACGAAGACGACGACTAGACGGTGGCGGTGGTACCATAGGCAGTAGCACGTAGCGACATTGCATATTTTGAAAATGTCGCTTGACGACATTTAAAGTTGCAAAAAATGTAATATGATGTAATAATGATATTTGAACTCGCATGAAATATGTACCTTAAATTGAACATGCAATTAAACGTAAATGAAAAACACAAACAAATATGGAGTAGACATTATACGGAAAAAGGCTTTCGCCCCGCTTTATAAATAAAGCAACCACCAAGCACAAAGTCAACATGGAAACATCCGAACAACACACACACCGCCACCGTAGGAAGGTCCAACACACACGCACATAACACTACACGGGTTCAGCTGTGGGCACAGCACAACAAGCCCAACACTAACACAGGCACGCATATTACATAAGCGGCAGTGACGGCGACGGCGACGCAGAGAAGATCTAATCCGGCTCTGGTGGTGGTGGGGGGAGCGGTGGAGCCATCCGGAGAGCCATCGCGCGAAGCTGGGTGATGATGGAGGTGATGGCGTCTCTCTCCCTGGGGCGGCTAAGCGGCCGCCAAAGCTGCAAGTAACCAGACCATTTGAACAAAGCGTCAGTAGCGCGACGAAGAGGGATACGCTGAATCACAAGCTTATTCCTAACAGTCCACAGCGTCCAGGCGAGGACACCAATAGTCAACCACCTAATGTGGCGCGACGCGGGTGGTAACGCCTGGAGTTCGGCGAAGAGGGCGGGGAAGTTGTTGTGAACCCAGCTTCCACCCACTATTTCGCGGAAACAGCTCCAGAGGAACTGCGCGGACACGCAGTAGAAGAAGATATGGTTCGAATCCTCTTCAGGCCCGCAGAGCGGGCAGCGCCCATCCCAAGGGCCGTTGCGTTTCAGGACCTCTATGCCGGACGGGAGGCGGCCGCGAATCCATTGCCACAAGAAGATCCTAATCTTCAAGGGGAGCCGGATCTCCCAGATGGAGGTGAGCTCCTCAGGGCCCGACGAAGGGGCTATGGCCTGGTAGAGAGACTTCGTGGAGAATCTCCCCGATGGCTCTTGTCGCTACCTGGTGCGGTCATCTCCCAATTCAAGGTCAGGCTCGTGCAGCGCGATGCAGTCGATCAAGTCCTGCCAATCAGCATTTTTAGCCGGGCCAAATGGTCACCGAAATGCGAGTTGCCCTAAGTCAATAAGGGCCGTCGCGACTGAAATCCGCGGATCAACCGCGATGGTGAACAGGTCAGGGAAGCGAGCCGCGAAGGGGATGTCACCCGCCCATCGATCGAACCAGAACAGAGTGGCGGTGCCAGATCCAACCGCAATAGAGGTCCCGATGCGAAGGACAGGGAGGAGTTGTATGATGGATTGCCAGAACTGGGAGCCGCCTGACCGCTGGCAGAAGGCGAGGGGTTGGCCACGGAGGTATTTCTGCTGGATGATGCGAAGCCATAGGCCACCCTCGCCTTTCGCTATCCGCCACAGCCACCTAGTCAGGAGGGCGATGTTCATGCGTTTGGAGGACATGATTCTGAGTCCGCCCTGGTCGCGAGGTTTACATATCTCTGACCACCGCACCATGTGGTATTTCTGCTTATCGCCCTCGCCAGCCCAGAAGAAGCGTCCCTGGACTGTAGCAATCTCATGGTGCAGAGTCTCAGGGAGGCTGTAGAAGCTCATGATGAATAGGAGCAGGCTGGAGAGGGACGAGTTAATGAGCACCGTCCGGGCTGCCTTGGAGAGCCACCGGCCCTGCCAGGGTTCAATGCGGTGCTGCAGTTTACCCACCGTGGGGCGCAGCTCGGCCACCGTGAGCCTCGTGTCGCTAATGGGGATCCCCAAGTAAGACGTGGGAAAGCTCCCGAGCTGGCAATTAAAACGATCTGCAATGCTCTGCCGCTCGTCTTGGGAGTAACCCAAGACCATCACCGCACTCTTATCGAAGTTGATCCTGAGGCCAGACATCTGCTGGAAGCACAGCAGGAGGAACTTCAAGTTCGTGATGTCGCTCGCTGATCCTTCCACCATGATAATGGTGTCATCGACATATTGAAGAAGGGAAATCCCGTTCCCGCCAGCAAGGTGCGTGGTTACGCCCTTAATATGTCCCGCAGCCTTAGCTCTATCTAAGATGGCTGCTAGAGCATCAACAACCATGTTGAAGAGGAACGGAGAGAAGGGATCGCCCTGATGAACCCCACAGAATGTGGGGAAGAATGGTCCAATCTCGCCATTAATATTAACCGCGGTCCGGCCCGAGGAGACCATTTGCATCACGCGAGTCACCCACCTGTCGTCAAAACCCTTCCTGAGCAGGCATTCTCGAAGGAAGGGCCAACTGACCGTGTCATAGGCCTTGTGGAAGTCGAGTTTCAGGAAGACCGCCTTGAGGTGTTTGGAGTGTACCTCATGGAGCGCTTCATGGAACACTAGGACTCCGTCAAGGATATAACGGCCCTGGATAAATGCCGACTGATCAGGGTGGGTGATCCGGTCCGCAATGGGGGCCACCCTAATGGCGTACCCCTTCGCAAGGATGCAGAATATGACGTTGATCACCGTAATCGGGCAGAACTGGCGGATGTCCGAGGCTCCAGCTACTTTGGGGATGAGGGTGATTATCCCAAAGTTCAGTCTGGTGAGGTCGATGGATCCAACGTAGAACTCCTCGAAAAGGGCCATCACCTCCGGCTTAACAACCTCCCAGAAGGTCTGGAAGAACTTCACTGGGAGGCCATCTGGGCCAGGAGCCGATGAGGGGTTCATGGCCTTAATGGCCGCCCACACTTCTGCCTCGGAGAACGGGGCCGTGAGGGCCGCGTTGTCCGCAGGCGAGACGCATCTGTGGGCCGGCCAAATGTCTTGCGCGAGGGCAAGCCCTCCCCGAGGGGAGGCCGAGAATAGGTCTCTGTAAAAACCGTCTACATGGGCTCGAATGGCCTCCGGTTGTTGCAGGAGGGTCTCTCCGTCCCAAAGAAGTGGGATCGAGTTACGGCGTCGCCGGCCGTTAGCTATGGCCTGGAAGTATGCGGTATTGGCATCCCCCTTGAGGACCCAATTCTGCGTTCCTCGCAAACGCCAGTATGCCTCCTCGTCAGTGTAGATGACCGTGAGCTGGTCCTCCAGATCGTACCTAAGCATCCACTCCTCGGCTGAAAGGCCCGCAGCATCCGCACGTAGATCTAGAGACTGGATGGCCTCTAGGAGGGCTTTCTTTCGTTCTCGGAAGTCCCGGCCCACGTTGTGTGTCGTCTTCGCAGCCTCCACATACCATACGCCGTATGGCGACTCCGGTAGAGTTCCTCACTTCCTCTTCTTTTTTGCTAAAACTACCGGCCCCTGCCATGTGGTCCATGCGTAGGAGTAAAGAATATTGGCCGACATATCAATAAAACTGCGTGTTCCTACCATGCAAAAATGTCAAACTACCGGCCCCTACCATGTACTCCACGCATATAAATGGTGTGTGTGGCTGCAGGTGTGGCCGAGATAGAAGTGATTAAACCCGTTCGGCCCTGTGCTGGTTTTACTAGTGCCGTTTGATTGATACGTACAGGGCCATCTACGACCGCAAAGTCTCTTTTACCGGTTCCGCACTAATGCAGAACCGGGTTGTTGTTCCGGTTTGTAAGGGTCTTTAGTGCTGGTTCTGCAACCGGCACTAAAGGATGCGGGTAGTCCCCCCTTTAGTGCCGGTTCAACACGAACCGGCACCAAAGGCCCATCACGTGGCACGACCCCGCATCGGGGGCTGGGAGACCTCACCAACCGGGACTAAAAATTCTAGGGGTTTATGGGTTTATAATTTATTTTTCGTTTTAGTTTTGTGTTTTGCATTTAATTCTTTTTCATTTTAAACATATTTTACGTTACTACATATTGTACACGTTATGCATATATATAAATAGAATTTCTCATAGAACCGATCATATATATATATATCATCGAATTTTTTGCACGATTATTCACATACATATATATATACAATTTGGTATATACAATTTCTCCTCAAATTTGCAGATCATTACATGAAGGCATTAGGTCGATCTAGTTAGGTACGGTGTAATGGTATTCTCCTTTGGGTTCTATGACCTGGTCGAGCAAAAACCCCGCTATTTCCTCTTAAATCGCTCGTACGAGATTCTCTGGTAGGAGCTTATCCCGCATGTCCATCATCTTTAAAGAAGGAGATCAATATGCATGTATTAGTTGTGTGTGTATATATTAGATAATGATGTAAAAATTGTGAATAGTGTTCTGGCAAACGTACCCATCGGTTTCTATCACCTTTGTTCCTTTCGGACGCCATCATGCGAATGTTCTCGCAAATGTAGTATGCACATAAATTAGTTCCCGGCGTCTGCTTCAGGGCCTTTACGAGAATAGAATTCAATCAGATAATAATTAATTAAGCATGATAATAGTATTGAAACTAGAATTAAAGATATGTTAGCTAGCTAGTACTACTTAATTAATTACCTTGGGTCGTACCCATTTCAGCTGTTGTTTTCATTGGCCTTTAAACTTTTTGATGAACTTTTCCCAAGCCCTGCCCGCCGGCAAAGAAAATGAATAAAAGAGTTATTAATTAGTTCATATCAGGAAACGAACTAAAGAGGCCGACATAGTGCGATAATGATTGAAATTACCTGTCGAGCATCCCCTTCACGATTGAGTATTCTTTACGTTCTTTAAGTAGTGAGTCATGTACTTGAACTTTTTCCTCGTCAACTTCAATGATTAGAAAGATTCAGTGGAAACTGCTTGCGCACATGTTTGTATAATTAAGCGAGCATGTGCATAACTCATCAACTACACTTATTAACATCTAGTAAGCAAAAACTGAATTTGTAGTACAAGACAGTGTCACTCACCCGAAGTTATAAGGAAGTAGTATTTCTGGTTGGGTATTTAGTCGCACCAAGAACTCTAGCAAGGTTCTCTCTGTGTATGGTCGATCATATTCACGTGACCATGTCTCTTCATTAATGGTATTTGGGTCAGTGAACCCAATGCCATAGCGTCCAGCTTTTTTCATTTCATAGATCTTCATTCTGCATAATACCACAGAAAAGAATATAGTGAGAATAATTACAGTTAATGAACGAGCACTACAACTAGTTAGAGACTTAACTTACAGAAAGAAATCACTTACAAACAATAGCAACTGACGATAGATTTGTCGAGTGCGTCTTGATTGAATAACTGAAACATTTCTTGAAACTCAACCCGCAGATCTTTTTCATGGAAGTAATGCTCTGCCTTGACTTTCACCATGAGGGACTATTTATCGGTAGTATTGGCTTCTCTCATGTACCATTGATGCAATTCATACATTCTCGTTGATAAACGCTTGATCTCCTCAGGCTTGACCATAGGTTCGCCGCGGACATATTTCTGTTTTACTTCCTCCTCTTTAAACGTTTCGATGGGCTCGATGCCTAGGAGTTGTTCTACAGTGACACCGGCCTCTTCAGCCTGCCTTCTATGATCGTCGGTTATTACCATCTGATCGGCGCCGGTACTCATATTTGTTGGTACAATGAGCGGGGGGATCGATTGCACCGCCTGTTCTCCAAGCTGTGGAATAGTTTTCCCGCTTTTTTTTGCAGCTGCTTGGCTCGAGCTCGAGCTCGACTCCTTTTTTGTGCTTGATATGACTTCTTGATTTGGCGTTCATAGTCTGAGTCAACATGCTTGGGAGCTGATGGTTGAGCCATACGAATAAAGTGGTCAATGACATGCTCAGGTACTTTCTCCTTTGGCGGCGGGGGCGGTTTCGGTCCAAAATGGGCCCTCAGTTGGGCTTACACTTCGATCTCGTTTTTCTCGTCAGTCAGGTCGTAAGGCAACCTCGGAAGAGGCTTGAGGCTTGGACCAAATCTGTATTTCCTGCCTCCTGTTGTACCGCTAGCCGCCTCCTTTTGTACCGTAGCTGCAGCGCCTCTCTTCCGCTGTTGCTTAGGCGGCGGAGCCCGCTGAGGCGGCGGAGACGGCTGACGCGGTGCCTGACTTGGAGGAGGAGTCGGCTGACGCAGTGCCGGACTTGGAGGAGGAGTTGGCTGACGCGGTGCTGGACTTGAAGGAGGAGGAGTGGGCTGACGCGGTGGCGGGCTTGGAGGAGGAGGAGTCTGTTGACGCGGTGGTGGACTTGGAGGAGCGGGAGTCTGCTGAGGCGGCGGCGGACTTGGAGGAGGAGCCGGCTGACGCGGTGTCGGTGGCCTTGGAAAGACGATGCAATCCTTTCTCCATAGAATGATACGATGTACGGCCTCTCCCAGTGTGCCTTCATCGTTACCTCCAGGAATGTCAAGCTCTAGCCCCGAATATTGTGCCACCACTTCATCAACCACGACACGAGCATAGCCAGCTGGAATCGGATTGCAATGGAAGGTTGCTTCAGGGCGATTTGTATAAGGATAGCCGTCCGCCACCTTCATGGATATGTTCTTCATTTTAAAGTATAGCTCACAAGTTGTCATATCTATGATATCATCCACAGGGTATCTATCCATCAGCGCATCATCGCCCGGGGCGGGACCCATGCTGCTTCTCGGCATGGATGGGACGGTGCTATCCAATGCTGGATCCGCTAGCTGCTGCCGCTGCTGAGACCCCCTTTCCTGGCTAAGTGAGTCGATATGCTGTTGCTGCCGCTGGAAAGCAAGTGCCAACTCCGCGTGCTTTGAATCTATGATGCGAAGGCGGTATGCTTCCTGCTTCCTCTCCTTCTCCTCCAGCTTCCTCTTCTGCTCCTCCTGCTGCTTCTTTCTCGCACGGCTTCTGTAGTCGGCGTTCCAGTCCGCAAACCCCTCGAACCACGGAACAACGCCTTTACCTCGTGTTCTTTCCGGGTGCTCAGGATTCTTCAGGGCACGCGTAAGCTCGTCGTTCTCTCTGTTGGGCGTGAATACCCCCGTTCGAGCCTCTTCTATTGCAACAAGTAAACTGTCGGTGGCTCCTTTAAGACTTGCCCGCTCCAAAACCTCGCCTGTCTTTGGGTCCAACTTCCCCCCATGCGCATAGAACCAAGTCCTGCACCTGGGGGGCCAGTTCAATGTAACTGGAGTGACCCCTGCATCCATCATCTCTTGCTCAGCGAGATCCCACTTAGGCTGAGCCACCTCGTAGCCACCTGGCCCCAGCTTATGGTGCAACTCCTTTTTCGCGGCATTAATCTTGTTTTTTCTCGACCGTTCCTGAGCTACTTCTAATTCCTTGAATTTCACGAAAGCGTCCCAGTGATCTCTTGCCTTCTCCAGTGTTCCCTTGAATGCTGGAGTCTTCTTTCCTGCATTGACGTTCGTGGCCCATATACTTTTCTTGTGGTTGTTGAATGCTATCGCCATCTTTCTAAGAGCAGCGTTCTTGACTTTCTCCACATCTGCATCTGTGAAATGATCTGGTAGGGTGAAATGTGACATGAGAGATTCCCAAAGCCCATCTTTTGCTCTTTGGTCGACAAAAGTAACATTTGGAAATTCCTTTGCTGGCTTTTTCCATTCTTGCATGGAGATCGGGATTTGGTCCCTGACAATAACTCCGCATTGACGAATGAACTTGTTCGCATTCTTCTTATGTTCGCGCGGTTCGCCATTAGGTTTGATGGAATCGATGTTGTACTTTACGCCATCCTTCAATTTTTGGCCGGGCCTTGAACTGTCCTGCTGCTTGTAGAAGATTTGCTCGATCCGGAGGGCTAAAAGAAGAAAGATCGATTTGTTAATATATATACAAATCAATTAAAACATGTGATGATCACCAGATGCCTGCTTATATAAATATACCTCGCCGGTCTTTGTTATTTCAAGAACAACATTTCCTTCGTCATCGAAGGTATGGACTTCATCTATTCGTTCGTCTTCATCAAATATCATACCTCATCGGTAGGGTTCAGATATTGCGAGCCGTCACCTTCTTCATTCCCATCTAGGCTCAGGGAGCGTATGATGTCGAACAGGGCCTCTTCTCCTTCTCTGCCGGTATTGTCCATAACTTTTATTAAACTAATCCAGAAGAAAGATAAAACAATTTAGTATTCAAATTAGAATGCATGCATGCAATCAATAAGGAAAAACTGAATCATAGTAGATAATATGCATCTCGAATAATCCAGATAATTGATATACATCATCGAATATAATCTCGAATACATCGTCTCGAATATTATCGAATAATTACAATCTCTAATACATCACTAGCTAATACAGATCGAATACTATCGAATAATCTAGTTCACTCGCGGTGGACACCCAAAGAGAAGGAACAATCACAGGATCATAGCTCGGGTGAGATCCCTGAAGAACCTGCCAGGTATTGGAGAACCTGACATCCAACGCAACCATGTAGCGACGGACGTGCTCGTCGTCCTCCCTGACACGGTGACGTACCACCTCCGCGGGGGACGCCAGCCTCCGCACCGAATGTGGCCCACGCGCCCGCCACCAAAGAAGTTCCGGGTCGACGACGGGACCCGGGTTCCTCACCAAGATGCGCGCCCCTGAAGGTAACACCTCCCAGTGCCAGCCCGGCGGAGCCCACTCCCGGACATGGCGCCTCTAAAGCAGGACGTCATCGCGAACGGGTCGACGACGAGGATGCGGGCCGGGCATCGTTGACTTCGAGAACAAATTCTATGCAAATGTAACATTTTTTAAATGTTTGGATTGTGATTTCTTAATATACGAGCAAAATATCCTCTTTTCAATTATAATGTCCCATTCCTAGTTTATAACTACCCTAATATTATTCCTTTCTCAAAAAATATACATATGGTCAACTTTTTTCTATGCAACTTTTTCCTATAAGTATAAAAAACTAAAAAACAGAAAATTTATGTAAATTTCACCGTTCATCTATACATATATACATATACATTGTATAAAAATAATCATCTAAAACATCTAACATTCCTATATATACATACATATATACATTATTATACATCTATCTAACATAAAAAATTCCTATACTCATGTAACATATATAGTCAAAATTCTTGCATCTATGTCAAAATTCCTCAAATGTCAAAATTCCTTAACTTTTTTCTATACATCAAAATTCTTGCATCTAATCATCTAATCATCTATACATCTAATCATCTAATTAATCATCTAGTGTCTGTGTCTGTGTGTGTGCATGTGGGGGCTCGGGGAGGGGCCGGCGGCCGCCATGGCGGCACGGGGGGCGAGGGAGAGGGGGAAGAGGGGGGAGCTCACAGCGGGGTGACGGGGCGACGGCGAGGCGAGCTGAGTCGGGGGCGGTGGCGGTGGCGGCGGCGCGGCGAGGAGCTCGGGGCCGGCCGGAGGAGCGGGCGCTGGCGGCGTCGGGCCGGGCTCGGGGAGGAGCGGGCGCGGGCGGCATCGGGGATTGGCGCGAGGAGGCGCGGGCGGGCGGCATCGGGGGCGGCGACGAGCTCCGGCGTCGAGGAGGCGAGACGGCGATGGCGCGGCGATGTGGAAGAGGTCGAAGAAAGTAGAGGGACTGAAAAAATTTGAAGTGCTGCTTATATAGGAGGGACCTTTAGTCCCGGTTGGAGCCACCAACCGGGACTAAAGGTCACTTTTGGCCAGCCGAAGCGGCGGGAAGCGCACCACCTTTAGTCGCGGTTGGTGGCTCCAACCGGTACTAAAGGGGGGCCTTTAGTCGCGGTTGTTTTTTGCTTTATTTAGAGTTTCTTTGTGAATCTTTTTTGCTTTAGGTAAGAAAAATTATAAACTTTGTGTTAGAGCCAGTAGTTTTCAAATTTGGGTAGTTTAAATTTGAATTATTTGAATTTTGCATGAATCACTAGTTTGTGAATAACTTTACTTTAAAAATAGATTTTTAGGTGATTCTTTTTTCTTCTGTTTAATATTAGTGTGTTTTATCATTATATTCAATTTGGTAACTCTTAGTTTATTTAATAAAATGAAATGCCTTTGTAACAGTTGAGTTTTCGTCCGAAACCCTGATACTTCGAAAGAGATTGTCCATTTTGTACACGAAGTGCATCCAGTTTTTACCGTAACCCTCTCAACTTTTTAGCACATGCTATGTGGGTGAAATGATGATAGCATGCCACCTTTCAACCTTTTCAGAGTTCATTTGTACTGCTTTTCAATTTCAGGGTCATTTAGCTAAAAAAAAATCAGTAAATGTATGAAAAATAGCAAATTAAGCCGGAAAGGGTTGAAAATTGATGACGTGGCTTTAAATGGTTCATACTGAACGCACAAAAAGTCTGGATTTGAAATGAGTTTAAAAAATAAAATGCCTTTGTAACATATGAGTTTTCGTCCGAAACCGTGATACTTCGAAAGAGATTGTTCATATTGTACACGAAGTGCATCCAGTTTTTGGCGTAACCCTCTCAATTTTTTAGCACATGCTATGTGGGTGAAATGATGATACCATGCCAACTTTCAACTTTTTCAGAGTTCATTTGTAATTCTTTTCAATTTCAGGGTCATTTAGCTCAAAAAAATCAGTAAATGCATGAAAAAAAGCAAATGAAGTCGGAAAGGGTTAAAAATTGATGGCGTGGCTTTGAATGGTGCATACTGAATGCACAAAAAGTCTGGAGTTGAAATAAGTTAAAAAATGAAATGCATTTGTATAACAGATGAGTTTTCGTCCGAAACCCTGATACTTCGAAAGAGATTGTCCATTTTGTACACGAAGTGCATCCAGGTTTTGCCGTAACCCTCTCAACTTTTTAGCACATGCTATGTGGGTGAAATGATGATACCATGCCAACTTTTATCCTTTTCAGAGTTCATTTGTACTGCTTTTCAATTTCAGGGTCATTTACCTAAAAAAAATCAGTAAAGGGTTGAAAATTGATGACGTTTGTCCGAAGCACAAAAGTACACGTTTCAAATGCCAAAATACATAAGCACCCTAACTATTACAAAGATTCCCTACGGTTTGTCCAAAGTGAGACTTTCCAGATATATATATAAGTCCGGAAACTCACAAGAGAAGAAAGCGATGACAGTGAAGCCGGTCACATCCCAGAGTGGGATCTTTGGGTGTAAAACTTTTTCTTCGCGTCTGTCCCTTTGCGCCGTAACCATGGACAATCTTCATCATTTAACTGGATGCTCGGGTCAATATTCACTTTGAAGGGAGCAATTTCATGAAACTTTTCATAATCTTCTAGCATGTCTGTCTTGTCATCCACTCCCACGATGTTTCTTTTCCCTGAAAGAACTATGTGGCGCTTTGGCTCATCGTATGATGTATTCGCTTTCTTATCTTTTCTTTTTCTCGGCTTGGTAGACATGTGCTTCACATAGAAAACCTACGCCAAATCATTGGCTAGGACGAATGGTTCGTCTGCGTACGCAAGATTGTTGAGATCCACTGTTGTCATTCCGTACTGCGGGTCTTCCGTTACCCCGCCTCCTGTCAGATTGACCCATTTGCACCGAAACAAAGGGACCTTCAAACCTGGTCCATAGTCAAGTTCCCATATCTCCTCTATGTAACCATAATATGTGTCATTTCCCCTCTTGGTTGCTGCATCAAAGCGGACACCACTGTTTTGGTTGGTGCTCTTTTTATCTTGGGCGATCATGTAAAATGTATTCCCATTTATCTCGTACCCTTTGAAAGTCATTATATTCGAAGATGGTAACTGGGACAGCAAGTACAGGTCATCTTCAACAGCGTCGTCATGCATGGCACGTGTCTGCAACCAACCGGCGAAAGTCCCCGTTTGTTCATGTGTAATCCAGTCGTCAGACTGCTCCGGGTGTTTGTAGCGTAGAATATTCTTATGTTCCTCGATATATGGAGCCACCAAGGCGGAATTTTGTAGAACTGTGTAGTGTGCTTGAGTGAGAGAATGCCCGTCCATACATATTATTGCTTTCGGTCCTAGCGTGTCATTTCTACCCAGTCTGCCCTTATGCTGCGATTAAGGAACACCAATCGGCTTAAGGTCAGGAATAAAGTCAAAACAAAACTCAATGACCTCCTCATTTTCATGGCCCTTGGAGATGCTTCCTTCTGGCCTAGCACGGTTATGAACATATTTATTTAAGACTCCCATGAACCTCTCAAAGGGGAACATATTGTGTAGAAATACAGGACCCAGAATGGCAATCTCTTCACATAGGTGAACTAGGACGTGCGTCATGATATTGAAGAAGGATGGTGGGAACACCAACTCAAAACTGACAAGACATTGCACCAAATCATTCTCTAACCTTGGTATGATTTCTGGATCGATTACCTTCTGAGAGATTGCATTGAGGAATGCACATAGCTTCACAATGGCTAATCGAACGTTTTTCGGTAGAAGCCCCCTCAATGCAACTGGAAGCAGTTGCGTTATAATCACATGGCAGTCATGAGACTTTAGGTTCTGGAACTTTTTCTCTGCCATATTTATTATTCCCTTTATATTCGACGAGAAGCCAGACGGGACCTTCATACTGAGCAGGCATTCAAAAAATATTTCCTTCTCTTCTTTGGTAAGAGCGTAGCTGGCATGACCCTGATGTATGCCATCTTTTCCGTGCATATGTTGCCGGTCCTCCCGTGCCCCCGGTGTATCTTTTGTCTTCCCATACACGCCCAAGAAGCCAAGCAGGGTCACGCAAAGATTCTTCGTCACGTGCATCACGTCGATTGCAGACCGGACCTCTAGGTCTTTCCAATAGGGTAGGTCCCAAAATATAGATTTCTTCTTCCACATGGGTGCGCGTCCGTCAGAATCATTCGGAACAGATTGTCTGCCAGGACCCTTTCCAAAGATTACCTTTAAATCCTTGACCATATCATGTATATCATCACCCGTACGGTGGCGAGGCTTCATCCGGTGATCTGCCTCACCTTTGAAATGCTTGCCTTTCTTTCTTACGGGATGCTTGCTCGGAAGAAATCGACGATGTCCCAGGTACACATTCTTCTTACAATTAAACAAATATATACTGTCTGTATCATCCAAATAGTGCGTGCATGCGCGGTATCCCTTGTTTTTCTGTCCTGAAAGGTTACTGAGAGCAGGCCAATCATTGATGGTCACAAACAACAACGCATGTAGGTTAAATTCTTCCTGATTGTGCTCATCCCATGCACGTACACCTTTTTCATTCCACAGCTGTAAGAGTTCTTCAACTAATGGCCTTAGGTACACATCAATGTCGTTGCCGGGTTGCTTAGGGCCTTGGATGAGCACTGGCATCATAATGTACTTCCGCTTCATGCAGAACCAAGGAAGAAGGTTATACATACATAGAGTCACAGGCCAGGTGCTATGATTGCAGTTCTGCTCCCCAAAAGGATTAATGCCATCTGCGCTTAGACCAAACCATACGTTCCTTGCGTCATCTGCAAAGTCCCTCCACTTCCTCTCGATTTTTCTCCACTGCGACCCGTCAGCGGGTACTCTCAACTTCCCGTCTTTCTTACGGTCTTCTTTGTGCCATCGCATCAACTTGGCATGCTCTTTGTTTTGGAACAAACGTTTCAACCGTGGTATTATAGGAGCATACCACATCACCTTGGCAGGAATCTTCTTCCTGGGGCGCTCGCCATCGACATCACCAGGGTCATCGCGGCTGATCTTATAGTGCAACGCACCGTATACCGGGCATGCATTCAAATCCACGTACTCACCGCGGTAGAGGATGCAGTCATTAGGGCATGCATGTATCTTCTGCACCTCTAATCCTAGAGGGCAGACAGCCTTCTTTGCTTCGTACATACAGTCGAGCAATTCGTTGTCCTTTGGAAGCATCTTCTTTAACATTATCAGCAACTTTCCAAATCCCTTGTCAGATACACCATTCTCTGCCTTCCATTGCAGCAATTCCAGTGTGGTGCCCAGCTTTTTCTTGTCAGCTTCGCAATTTGGGTACAACGATTTTTTGTGATCCTCTAACATGCGCTGCAACTTCAGCCTCTTCTTTTCACTTGCGCAGTTTCTCTTTGCATCGGCAATGGCCCGACCAAGATCATCAGCGGGCTCATCGGATGCCTCTTCTTCAGCTTCTTCCCGCATTGCCTGCTCAGCTTCTTCCCCCATTGTTGTACAATCTTATTCAGGGAACCCGTCATGGCCAGGATAACTATCGTCATCCTCTTCTTCTTCATTGTCTTCCATCATAACCCCTCTTTCCCCGTGCTTGGTCCAAACATTATAGTGGGGCATGAAACCGGACTCAAACAGGTGGACGTGAATGAATCTTGACTTAGAGTAATTCCAATCATTCTTACAGCCAGCACATGGACAAGACATAAAACCATCCGCCCGCTTGTTTGCCTCAGCCGCAAGCAGAAAAGTACGCACACCATTAACGAACTGGGGAGAGCATCGGTCATTGTACATCCATTTCCGGCTCATCTTCATTACACAGCACCAAAAAGACCAAATTAATACAAGTTCATACATAAAGTTCATACACACTTATTCTCATAAAACAACATACAAACTCTCTAGCTAAAGCATTTAAATGCAACATCAAATGCGATCAAGATCGCAACTAAGGTAACAATTGATCCAACAGCATAATGATACCAAGCCTTACTATCAATGGCATATTTTCTAATCTTTCTAATCTTCAAGCGCATTTTCTCCATCTTGATCTTGTGATCATCGACGACATCGGCAACATACAACTCCAGTTTCATCTTCTCTTCTTCAATTCTTTTCAATTTTTCTTTCAAATACTCGTTTTCATTTTCAACTAAATTTAACCTCTCGACAAGAATATCTATGTCGGTTGGAATTTCCGGTTCACATACCTCCTAGATAAAAATATGTATGTCAACTTGATGGTCATAATTTGTCATAAACACGAAATGCAACAAATAGTTATAAAAGAGAATATACCACATCCGAATCATAAACCGGATGAGGGCCGACGGGGACGGATATCAAAACCATGCCACTATGTATAACAAACAACGTACGGGTAAGAAAATTATTCAAGTAACTATATATCTAAATCACACAAACATGATTTTTTTATATAAAGAAGATAAGAACAAGAGGCTCACCAAGGTGGTGCCGGCGACGGGACGGTGCGGGCGATCGACGATGGTCATTAGGACGGGGACGAGAAGGCACTAAGTAAACCACACCTAAATATGCAAACTAGGAGTTAATTTGAGCTCAAATTGCATGTAAATCAAATAAACTACCACATATAATTACTCCCAAACTAAAAGCCACAAATCACTATAATTATAGAGCATTGCAAAAGCTAATCTAGCATTGAAAGATGAAAGGAAAGAGTTGCAAACCTTTGTGATCACTTGGATGGATGGGGGGCCTTCAAATCTTGAAAAAAATTGGCAAAAATGAAGGATGAGCTCGAGCAATGGGGAAGAACAGAGGAGAGGAAGGAATGAAAGGGGAAAACAGAGAGAAATGGGCTCGGGCTCGACGAAGGGTTTATATAGAGGCATCTTTAGTCCCGGTTGGTTATACAAACCGGGACTAAAGGTGCATCTCTAGTACCGGTTCGTGCCACGAACCGGGACTAAAGGTGTTGGTGGGGCCCCAGCCTGACACCAGCCTGCCACGACCTCTTTAGTACTGGTTCATGGCATGAACCGGTACTAGAGGTCCAACACGAACCGGCACTAATGAGTGCCGCCCGCTGATACGTCCATTTTGCATCATGCTTTTATATCAATATTTATTGCATTATGGGCTGTTATTACACATTATGGCACAATACTTATGCCTTTTCTCTCTTATTTTACAAGGTTTACATGAAGAGGGAGAATGCCGGCAGCTGGAATTCTGGACTGGAAAAGGAGCAAATATTAGAGACCTATTCTGCACAATTCCAAAAGTCCTGAAACTTCACAGAGCATGTTTTTGGAATTAATAAAAAATATTGGGCGAAGAAAGAAGCAGAGGGGGGCCACCAGCCAGCCACAAGGTTGGAGGGCGCGCCCCCCGACCTTGTGGGCCCCCTGTCAGGCCTCCGATGCCCATCTTCTGCTATATGGTGTCTTTTACCCTGGAAAAAATCATAAGGAAGCTTTCGGGACGAAGCGCCGCCGCCTCGAGGCGGAACCTGGGCAGAACCAATCTAGGGCTCCGGCGGAGCTGTTCTGCCTGGGAAACATCCCTCCGGGAGGGGAAAATCATCGCCATCGTCATCACCATCGATCCTCTCGTAGAGAGGGGGTCAATCTCCATCAACGTCTTCACCAGCACCATCTCCTCTCAAACCCTATTTCATCTCTTGTATCCGATCTTTGTCTCAAAACCTCAGATTGGTACCTGTGGGTTGCTAGTAGTATTGATTACTCCTTGTAGTTGATGCTAGTTGGTTTATTCAATGGAAGATCATATATTTAGATCCTTAATGCTATTCAATACTCCTCTGATTATGAACATGAATATGCTTTATGTGTAGTTACGTTTGTTCCTGAGGACATGGGAGAAGTCTTGTTATAAGTAATCATGTGAATTTGGTATTCGTTCGATATTTTGATGAGATGTATGTTGTCTTTCCTCTAGTAGTGTTATGTGAACGTCGACTACATGACACTTCACCATGATTTGGGCCTAGGGGAAGGCATTGGGGAGTAATAAGTAGATGATGGGTTGCTAGAGTGACAGAAGCTTAAACTCTAGTTTATGCGTTGCTTCGTAAGGGGCTGATTTGGATCCATATGTTTCATGCTATGGTTAGATTTATCTTAATTCTTCTTTCGTAGTTGCGGATGCTTGCGAGAGGGGTTAATCATAAGTGGGAGGCTTGTCCAAGGAAGAACAGCACCCAAGCACCGGTCCACCCACATATCAAATTATCAAAGTAACAAACGCGAATCATATGAGCATGATGAAAACTAACTTGACAACAATTCCCATGTGTCCTCGGGAGCGCTTTGCTTTATATAAGAGTTCGTCCAGGCTTGTCCTTTGCTACAAAAAGGATTGGTCCACCTTGTTTACTTTTGTTACTTGTTACCCGTTACGAATTATCTTATCACACAACTATCTGTTACCGATAATTTCAGTGCTTGCAGAGAATACCTTGCTGAAAACCGCTTGTCATTTCCTTCTGCTCCTCGTTGGGTTTGACACTCTTACTTATCGAAAGGACTACGATAGATCCCCTATACTTGTGGGTCATCAAGACTCTTTTCTGGCGCCATTGCCGGGGAGTGAAGCGCCTTTGGTAAGTCGAATTTGGTAAGGAACAATTTATATAGTGTGCTGAAATTTACTGTCACTTGTTACTATGGAAAATAATCCTCTGAGGGGCTTGTTCGGGGTATCTTCACCCCGACCGGAAGAGTAAAGAGTTGCCCCTCAACCTACTGCACCTACTGAAAATATTTATTATGAAATTCCTTCGGGTATGATAGAGAAACTGCTAGCTCATCCTTACACAGGAGATGGAACATTACATCCTGATATGCATCTAATCTATGTGGATGAAGTTTGTGGATTATTTAAGCTTGCAGGTTTGCCCGAGGATGAAGTCAAGAAGAAAGTCTTCCCTTTATCTTTGAAGGAGAAGGCATTGACATGGTATAGGCTATGTGATGATATTGGATCATTGAACTACAACCGATTGAAATTGGAATTTCATCAGAAGTTTTATCCTATGCATCTGGTTCATCGTGATCAGAATTATATATATAATTTTTGGCCTCGTGAAGGAGAAAGTATCGCTCAAGCTTGGGGGAGGCTTAAGTCAATGTTTTATTCATGCCCCAATCATGAGCTCCCAAGGGAAATTATTATTCAAAAAATTTATGCTCGGCTTTCTCATAATGATCGATCCATGCTCGATACTTCTTGTACTGGTTCTTTTATGAAGAAGACTATTGAATTCAAATGGGATTTATTGGAAAGAATTAAATGCAACTCTGAAGATTGGGAACTCGATGAAGGTAAGGAGTCAGGTATAAACCTTAAGTTTGATTGTGTTAAATCTTTTATGGATACCGATGCTTTTCGTGATTTTAGCACTAAATATGGACTTGACTCTGAGATATTAGCTTCTTTCTATGAATCTTTTGCCACTCATGTTGATCTTCTAAGGAGAAGTGGTTTAAATATCATCCTCCCATTGAAGTTAAAGTAGTAGAACCTATTAAAGTTGAAGAAGAAACTATTACTTATAATGTTGATCCTATTGTTCCTACTGCTTATATTGAGAAACCACCTTTTCCTGTTAGAATAAAGGATCATGCTAAAGCTTCAACTGTGGTTTGTAAGAGTTATACTAGAACACCTACACCCCGTGAGCAAATTAAAGTTGAACCTAGTATTGCTATGGTTAAAGATCTCTTGGTTGATAATATTGATGGGCATGTTATTTATTTCTGTGATGAAGCTGCTAGAATTTCTAAACCCGATAGTAAAGATAAACATAGACCTGTTGTTGGCATGCCTGTTGTTTCAGTTAAAATAGGAGATCATTGTTATCATGGCTTATGTGATATGGGTGCTAGTGTGAGTGCAATTCCTTTTTCCTTATATAAAGAAATTATGAATGATATTGCACCTGCTGAGATAGAAGATATTGATGTTACTATTAAGCTTGCTAATAGAGATACTATTTCACCAATTGGAATTGTTAGAGATGTTGAAGTCTTATGTGGGAAATTAAAATATCCTGCTGATTTTCTTGTTCTTGGTTCCCCACAAGATAACTTTTGTCCCATTATATTTGGTAGACCCTTCTTGAATACTGTTAATGCTAAGATAGACTGCGAGAAAGATATTGTTACTGTTGGTTTAGGGGATATGTCTCATGATTTTAATTTCTCTAAATTTCGTAGACAACCCCATGATAAAGAATTGCCTAGTAAGGACGAAATTATTGGTCTTGCTTCTATTGCCGTGCCTCCTACTGATCCTTTAGAACAATATTTGCTAGACCATGAAAATGATTTGTCTATGAATGAAAGAAGGGAAATAGATGAAGTATTCTTTAATCAAGGGCCTATTTTGAAACACAATTTGCATGTTGAAATCCTTGGGGATCCTCCTCCACCCAAGGGAGATCCCGTGTTTGAGCTTAAACAATTACCTGATACTTTGAAATATGCTTATCTTGATGAAAAGAAGATATATCCTGTTATTATTAGTGCTAACCTTTCAGAGCATGAAGAAAAGAGAATATTGAAAACTCTGAAGAAGCACCGTGCTACTATTGGATATACTCTTGATGATCTTAAGGGCATTAGTCCTACTCTATGCCAGCACAAAATTAAATTGGAGAAAGATGCTAAACCAGTTGTTGATCACCAACGACGGTTAAATCCTAGGATGAAAGAGGTGGTAAGAAATGAAATACTAAACCTTCTGGAAGCAGGTATAATTTATCCTATTGCTGATAGTCAGTGGGTAAGTCATGTTCATTGTGTCCCTAAGAAGGGAGGTATTACTGTTGTTCCTAATGATAAGAATGAATTGATCCCACAAAGAATTGTTACAGGTTATAGAATGGTAATTGATTTTCGCAAATTAAACAAAGCTACTAGAAAAGATCATTACCCTCTACCTTTTATTGATCAAATGCTAGAAAGATTATCCAAACATACACATTTTTGCTTTCTAGATGGTTATTCTGGTTTTTCTCAAATACCTGTGTCAAAAGATGATCAGGAAAAGACCACTTTTACTTGCCCTTTTGGTACCTTTGCTTATAGACGTATGCCTTTTGGTTTATGCAATGCACCTGCTACCTTTCAAAGATGTATGACTGCTATATTCTCTGATTTTTGTGAAAAGATTGTTGAGGTTTTCATGGATGATTTCTCCGTTTACGGAACTTCTTTTGATGATTGCTTAAGCAACCTTGATCGAGTTTTGCAGAGATGTGAAGAAACTAATCTTGTCTTGAATTGGGAGAAGTGCCACTTTATGGTTAATGAAGGTATTGTCTTGGGGCATAAAATTTCTGAAAGAGGTATTGAAGTTGATAAAGCTATAGTAGATGCTATTGAAAAGATGACGTGTCCTAAAGATATCAAAGGTATAAGAAGTTTCCTTGATCATGCTGGTTTCTATAGGAGGTTTATTAAAGACTTCTCTAAAATTTCTAGGCCTCTCACTAATCTCTTGCAAAAAGATGTTCCTTTTGTTTTTTATGATGATTGCGTAGAAGCATTTGAAATACTTAAGAAAGCCTTGATTTCTGCACCTATTGTTCAGCCACCTGATTGGAATTTACCCTTTGAAATTATGTGTGATGCTAGTGATTATGCTGTTGGGGCTGTTCTAGGGCAAAGAGTCGATAAGAAATTGAATGTTATTCATTATGCTAGTAAAACTCTAGACAGTGCCCAGAGAAATTATGCTACTACTGAAAAAGAATTTCTAGCAGTTGTCTTTGCTTGTGATAAGTTCAGATACTATATTGTTGATTCCAAAGTAACTGTTCACACTGATCATGCTGCTATTAAATATCTTATGGAAAAGAAAGATGCTAAACCTAGACTTATTAGATGGGTTCTCTTGCTACAAGAATTTGATTTGCATACTATTGATAGAAAGGGAGCTGAGAATCCCGTTGCAGACAACTTGTCTAGGTTAGAAAATGTTCTTGATGACCCACTGCCTATTGATGATAGCTTTCCTGATGAGCAATTAGCTGTCATAAATGCTTCTCGTAATACTCCATGGTATTCTGATTATGCTAATTACATTGTTGCTAAATTTATACCACCTAGTTTCACATACCAGCAAAAGAAAAAGTTTTTTTATGATTTAAGACATTACTTTTGGGATGACCCACACCTTTATAAAGAAGGAGTAGATGGTGTTATTAGACGTTGTGTACCTGAGCATGAACAGGAACATATCCTACACAAGTGCCACTCCGAGTCTTACGGAGGACACCATGCTGGAGATATAACTGCACACAAGGTATTGCAATCCGGTTTCTATTGGCCCACTCTCTTCAAGGATGCTCGTAAGTTTGTCTTGTCTTGTGATGAATGCTAGAGAGTTGGCAATATTAGTAAACGTCAGGAAATGCCTATGAATTATTCACTTGTTATTGAACCATTTGATGTTTGGGGCTTTGATTATATGGGACATTTTCCTTCCTCTAATGGGTATACACATATTTTAGTTGCTGTTGATTACGTTACTAAGTGGGTAGAAGCTATTCCAACTAGCAGTGCTGATCATAACACTTCTATTAAGATGGTTAAAGAAGTTATTTTTTCGAGGTTTGGAGTCCCTAGATACTTGATGACTGATGGTGGTTCACATTTTATTCATGATGCTTTCCGTAAAATGCTTGCTAAATATGATGTCAACCATAGAATTGCATCTCCTTATCATCCTCAGTCTAGTGGTCAAGTAGAATTGAGCAATAGAGAAATTAAATTGATTTTGCAAAAGACTGTTAATAGATCTAGAAAGAATTGGTCTAAGAAACTCGATGATGCATTATGGGCTTATAGAACGGCTTATAAAAACCCTATGGGTATGTCTCCGTATAAAATGGTTTATGGAAAGGCTTGTCACTTACCTCTTGAATTAGAACATAAAGCTTATTGGGCTATTAAAGAGCTCAACTACGATTTCAAACTTGCCGGTGAGAAGAGGTTATTTGACATAAGCTCGCTTGATGAATGGAGAACCCAAACCTATGAGAATGCCAAGTTGTTTAAAGAAAAAGTTAAAAGAAGACATGAAAAAAGGATACAAAAGCGTGAGTTTAATATAGGTGATCATGTTTTGCTATACAACTCTCGTTTAAGATTTTTTGCAGGAAAACTTCTCTCTAAATGGGAAGGTCCTTACATTATCGAGGAGGTCTATCGTTCCGGTGCCATAAAAATCAACAACGCCGATGGCACAAATCCAAAGGTGGTAAACGGTCAAAGAATCAAACATTATATCTCAGGTACTCCCATAAATGTTGAGACCAATATTATTGACACCGTAACACCGGAGGAGTACATAAGGGACACTTTCCAGAACGTTTCAGACTCCGAAAAGGAATAGGTATGTGGTACGGTAAGTAAACCGACTCCAAAACATTTCCAATGATAATTTTTCTCTGTTTTGGAATATTTAAAAAATTAGAAAATTTAGAAGTAGTCCGAAAGAGACACGAGGCGTCCACAAGGTTGGAGGCCGCGCCTCCCGAACTTGTGGCCACCTCGTGTGCCCTCTGGACTCCGTTTTCTTGTATAATACTTCTTTTGGTTGGTAAAAATTCATTATATAATCTTCCGAAGGTTTTGACCACCGTACCACGACAAAATCTTCTGTTTTTGTTTTGAGCTGTTTCAGCAGCAGATTTAGAGCAAGATGTCTTCACAAGAGTCGGTCGGGGAGAGTCGTGTATCTCACCCAACACCGGGCCCAAGAGCATACAGCGAAGCTGACCACTTTGGGCAATCATCGGAGGAAGAGAATCACATCCTAAGGGGCATCATCGCCAAGAATATCACATCACCACCTCCGAAGAAAGAGACATAAATACATGGGTATGGGCACTCCCCTTGGCAACTGCCAAGCTTGGGGGAGGTGCCCCGGTATCGTATCACCATCACATCTTTATCTTTATCGTTTTTCTTAGTTCGATCCTTTTGGTTATATCTTGATCTACTAGAATAAAAATTTAGTATGATCTAGCTTTGAGTTTTGCTTTATGTTCCCTCTATGTAATCGAGTCCGTGAGCTATATATAATAAAAAGTAGTTTGGAGTTGAGGGATTTGCTTTGTTGCTATGATCTTGAGGGAATAAAAATAAGAGAAAGAATAAAAAGAAATAAAAAGATCATATATTGATCTTATGGGGAGTAATGACTTCACATATAAGAGTATGGTGAATAAAATTTGTTGAGAGTTGACAAACAAAGTTTTGGTCATTGTTGCAATTAATAGGAAGTAATAAAGAAGGAGAGGCTTCACATATAAATATACTATCTTGGACATCTTTTGTAATTGTGAGCACTCATTAAAATATGACATGCTAAAAAGTTGATGTTAGACAAGGAAGACAACATAATGGGTTATGTTTTCTTATATCTGAAAGAAGTTATATTGTCATGGATCCTCCAACATGTTGAGCTTGCCTTTCCCTCTCATGCTAACCAAATTCTTTGCACCAAGTAGAGATACTACTTGTGCTTCCAAACATCCCTAAACCCAGTTTTGCCATGAGAGTCCACCATACCTACCTATGGATTGAGTAAGATCCTTCAAGTAAGTTGTCATCGGTGCAAGCAATAAAAACTGCTCTCTAAATATGTACGATCTATTAGTGTGAAGAAAATAAGCTTTATACGAACTTGTGATATGGAAGAAATAAAAGCGACGGACTGCATAATAAAGGTCTTTATCACAAGGGGCAATATAAAGTGACGTTCTTTTGCATTAAGATTTTGTGCATCCAACCATAAAAGCGCATGACAACCTCTGCTTCCCTCTGCGAAGGGCCTATCTCTTACTTTTATCTTCTACCCTTATACAAGAGTCATGGTGATCATCACCTTTCCTTTTTACACTTTTTTCTTTGGCAAGCACTATGTGTTGGAGAAAGATCCAGAGATATATATCCACTCGGATGTAGGTTATCATAAAGTATTATTGTTGACATTAGCCTTGAGGTAAAAGGTTGGGAGGCGAAACTATAAACCCCTATCTTTCTCTGTGTCCGATTGAAACTTTGTACCCATAAATATCGCGTGAGTGTTAGCAATTGTGAAAGACTAAATGATAGTTGAGTATGTGGACTTGCTGAAAAGCTCTTATATTGACTCTTTCCGATGTTATGATAAATTGCAATTGCTTCAATGACTGAGATCATAGTTTGTTAGTTTTCAATGAAGTTTCTGATTCATACTTTACCTTGTGAATGAATTGTTACTTTAGCATAAGGAATTATATGACAATATATGTTGCTGTTCTAAAAATGATCATGATGCCCTCATTTCCGTATTTTATTTTATCGACACCTCTATCTCTAAACATGTGGACATATTTTTCGATATCGGCTTTTCGCTTGAGGACAAGCGAGGTCTAAGCTTGGGGGAGTTGATACGTCCATTTTGCATCATGCTTTTATATCAATATTTATTGCATTATGGGCTGTTATTACACATTATGGCATAATACTTATGCCTTTTCTCTCTTATTTTACAAGGTTTACATGAACAGGAAGAATGCCGGCAGCTGGAATTCTGGACTGGAAAAGGAGCAAATATTAGAGACCTATTCTGCACAACTCCAAAAGTCCTGAAACTTCACGGAGCATGTTTTTGGAATTAATAAAAAATATTAGGCGAAGAAAGAACCAGAGGGGGGCCACCAGCCAGCCACAAGGTTGGAGGGCGCGCCCTACCCCCTGGGCGCGCCCCCCGACCTTGTGGGCCCCCTGTCAGGCCTCCGACGCCCATCTTCTGCTATATGGTGTCTTTTACCCTGGAAAAAATCATAAGGAAGCTTTCGGGACGAAGCGCCGCCGTCTCGAGGCGGAACCTGGGCAGAACCAATCTAGGGCTCCGGCGGAGCTGTTCTGCCGGGGAAACATCCCTCCGGGAGGGGGAAATCATC
Source organism: Thinopyrum elongatum (assembly GCA_011799875.1). Taxonomy (NCBI): domain Eukaryota; kingdom Viridiplantae; phylum Streptophyta; class Magnoliopsida; order Poales; family Poaceae; genus Thinopyrum; species Thinopyrum elongatum. Next base: position 466,570,017 of record CM022301.1, on the reverse strand, counting down.
GCCATCGTCATCACCATCGATCCTCTCATAGAGAGGGGGTCAATCTCCATCAACATCTTCACCAGCACCATCTCCTCTCAAACCCTAGTTCATCTCTTGTATCCGATCTTTGTCTCAAAACCACAGATTGGTACCTGTGGGTTGCTAGTAGTAATGATTACTCCTTGTAGTTGATGCTAGTTGGTTTATTCGGTGGAAGATCATATGTTCAGATCCTTAATGCTATTCAATACTCCTCTGATTATGAACATGAATATGCTTTGTGAGTAGTTACGTTTGTTCCTGAGGACATGGGAGAAGTCTTGTTATAAGTAATCATGTGAATTTGGTATTCGTTCGATATTTTGATGAGATGTATGCTGCCTTTCCTCTAATGGTGTTATGTGAACGTCGACTACATGACACTTTACCATGATTTGGGCCTAGGGGAAGGCATTGGGGAGTAATAAGTAGATGATGGGTTGCTAGAGTGACAGAAGCTTAAACTCTAGTTTATGCGTTGCTTCGTAAGGGGCTGATTTGGATGCATATGTTTCATGCTATGGTTAGATTTATCTTAATTCTTCTTTCGTAGTTGCGGATGCTTGCGAGAGGGGTTAATCATAAGTGGGAGGCTTGTCCAAGGAAGGACAGCACCCAAGCACCGGTCCACCCACATATCAAATTATCAAAGTAACGAACGCGAATCATATGAGCATGATGAAAACTAACTTGACAACAATTTTCATGTGTCCTCGGGTGCGCTTTGCTTTATATAAGAGTTCGTCCAGGCTTGTCCTTTGCTACAAAAAGGATTGGGCCACCTTGCTGCACCTTGTTTACTTTTGTTATTTGTTACCCGTTACGAATTATCTTATCACACAACTATCTGTTACCGATAATTTCAGTGCTTGCAGAGAATACCTTGCTAAAAACCGCTTGTCATTTCCTTCTGCTCCTCATTGGGTTCGACACTCTTACTTATCGAAAGGACTACGATAGATCCTCTATACTTGTGGGTCATCACCCACCTAGCCATTGGAACCGGCACTAATGGTCACATTAGTGCCGGTCCGTATTTGAACAGGGACTAATGAGATGAACATTAGGTCGTTTTTCTACTAGTGCCGGTATATACCGCCACAACATCCACCGCACAGTGCCTTTAAGATCTGTGCAGTTCTGGTCCTACTCCATAAGTATAGCTATGTATTGTCCAACTCCCATCTTCGTATCTCAGCGCTTAAGTTAAATCTGTGGCCCCCTCCATCCCATCCACGGATGCATGACACATATTATCTCTCCTCCCCAGCATGCATGACCGGGCACAATCGCTCTCATCTCTCCCTCACTAAATTCATGTCCTTTTATTTCTCTTTAGATAATTTCAATCATTCATATCTTTTAAGCTACAAAAATATTTTTGAAACTTTTTATATATTTGAATTCCTAGCGGTGAGACCTTTCGAACAAGACCAATTTTCAATGCATTTAAACTAGTTTCAATTTTACCATTTCAAACAAATTTATGTTGTCAGAACTATGTTAAAAATCCGTATATTGAAATAAGTGAAATTATTTTAGAATTCAGTGAAATCTAGTTTTGAAACGAGTGAAATTGTTAAAAATGATAGTTATTTTGAAATAAGTGAAATAACCTTTCTATAATAAGTGAAATTATTTTCTTGAAATGAGTGAAATCTTTTTTTTCATACACATGACAGATATTTCGGTGTGAAATACGTGAAACTTGTTATTTCAAATGTTTGAAAGTAGTTATTTGATACAAGTGAAATATGTGTTTTAAAATGAACCAACTCACTTTTCCCAAATATGCTTTTTTCTGAGGAAATCTGTATTTTTGAAAGCGTGATGACTGAGATAACTTGTTTTCTAATTGTGAAAATTATTTTCTCTAAATTGAGTGAAATCGGTTATTTCAAATAAGTGAAATCGGTTTATTTAAGATACGTGAACCAAGTGTTTTTGTAATGAGTGAAACCTTTTATTAAATCATGAAAAATAAATTTGTCAAAGGAGTGAAATGTGCCATTTCAAATTAGTGAAATACCTTTTTGAAAGAAGTGAAATATATTTTTTCTGAATTAAGTGAAACCAATTTTATGAAATAACTGAAATCGTTGTTTGAATGATTGAAATCGTTTCTTGAAATGAGTGAAATATAATTTCTGAAACTAGCAAAATCTGTTTTATGAAGTGAGCGAATTTGTTTTGTCAATTGAGTGAAATCGGTTTCTTTAAAGAACTTCAATGAGTTATTCAAAACGAGTGAAATCAATTGAGTGAAGTTAGTTTGTAAGTTCCGTATTCCAGTTTGTAAATTTTTTTGAAACCATAGATAACACTTATATGAAATAGTGAAACCTTTTAATGTTTTATGAAAGTGATTTCACAGATAATTGAAATATATTCAAAAAATGTAGTTCAAATATATCCAAAATTGATCTTGTTCTGAAGGTCTTCACACCACGAGTTCAAATATATAAAAAAATTTAATAATGAACTTTTGGTTCGAAAGATATGAACCGTTAAAAATCTGAGAATGAAAATAAAATGCATGTTCAGTGTACGTGGAGATAGAATATTTTAACATGCATGCAATGATGCAACGCTTTGCTTCGCTCGACACATTCTCTCTCCTGACAAAAGTTGAAAAGACATACAAAGGGCCCACATGTATTCTCTTTGTATTCCATTAACATGTTCTATGCCTCAAATAGCTGCACGATCCCTAAAACTGTAAAAAAAACTTATTCGCATCTGCGACATGCGTAGGTCAGCTCCTGAGCTAGCAGAAGATGGATGCATGGCCGCCGCGCCGACATATCACACTCCCGTGTTGTGTTGATTAGCGAGAGCGAGTTCAGTGGAGTAGTTGTTGCGGCATGTGAGGGCATTCAATCCGCCTTGCCCTCTCTCTCAATCGCTCTCAGTCCAAGGGAAAACTTTGCTAAATCCATGCGTGCACGCATGTGCACTTAATTAGGGGTCGTGTTCTTCGTTCCCCTCGCGATCGAATCGTCACTAACGCTGTGTACCTGTGCTTCTGTTTGGTACAGTACTAAGTAGTATGAGACTCGTAGATGGTCAGATTGGCTGATCCCTCGGAGAAGAGAGGTAAAATTCAGGTCATTAGCCTGTCGCACTTGTTGCAGCTCATGGGTACGAATCAGCAGGAAAAAAGCACTGAGATCACATAATCAGGACTGGCTACTGCCAAGTGTCGTGTCAACGGCGCGTACGACGTCCGTGGATCGAATTATCTTCTAGCGGTGAGCTAGAGGAGCCAAAGTAGCAACAGGCATTACACTGTACTCCGTACGTATTGTTTTCTCCGCTGGCGATGTGTGCACAGCGCACCGCTCGAGTAGCGAGTAGAGGGCAGACGTCCACCGGCGTATATATATATATTTTTAAAAGAGGAAGAACCCCGGCCTCTGCATCTGGACGATGCATGCAGCCACTTTATTAATTATTCACAAAAGACCTTATAAAGAAATACAACAATAAGTTTGAAGCCACCATTTAAACAATATCTATCGCTACTCCTATCCAGTTGATGAAGGGATGCTGATAGTCTAGGCCTAATACCACAGACCTCGCAGCCAAACCTAACATCTAAGACCTGAGGCCCCAACCTAGCCACTTGCCGGGTCTGTGGCACACACTGGTCCGGCGCGCTCTCAGAGGCCGCCGCCGCCAACTGCCACCGCTCCATCTTCAGAGCTGTATTGACGCATCAACCTTGCTCGGTCTATCTGTCATCGACGCCACCACGGCGCCCAACGGCACCACCTCCCAGCGCGCAAACAGCTGAGCACGTCGCGGTCGTCACTAATACACCTCAGCACCATGCTGCCAAGTACCACCAGCCGACACATCTTGAAGTCTTTGGAAGATGTGTCATCCGTAGCACCTGCCGACCAGGCATGACAAAGCGTAGCACCTGTCGGTCAGGCATGACTTGACACCTCCACTGAAGCTCCGTGCAAGACGAAGCCGCTCCACCTCCTGTCTCTAACTTCCAGCGCTGCTCCACAAACGATGCTCCCAAGAGAGAAACGACACCGCAGTGCCGTCATCGTCCGATCTGGAACACCAGATCCTAGGGTTTCCCCCGGAGCAGCACGAGTGGGTCAACAATAGCTACACGACGATACCTCCATCAAGGTAATGGCGTATAACGCCGCCATCGTCTGCTGTCCACCGACATATAAGTGACAGCATCACGTCGCCATCCACCGGGAGGGCAGGCACAATGATTCCTTCTAATTCCCTACCCTCTGTTTTGACATTTGAATCCCTTGGTCTTGCTCATCATAACCACACACGCTCATGGCCGGCCGGCTGAGCGCATGCATCGCCTCGCCTTCTCCCCCAAGCCCCAGGGGTCGGGACGCAAAGGAGGCCGGGGCGATGTGTGCACCGCTCGTATCAACAAGTGGACGGTGCATGATAGGTGATGGCGATTTCTGAATCTCCTAGAGCACTCTCGTGTGTCATGGCAATGCATGTCATTGTCTCAACATCACATATTTGTTTCCCTTCCCAGTGTATTGCTGCACCAACAGTAAACTGACAACCCTACACCCACTAGTATTAGAAAAACAAGTGGCCAGCCAGAGCCAACGTTGCTTTGGAGATACACAATTTATCTGCTATACTATACTGATCTCTCTCCATCTGATGTGCTCTTTCCACTAGCTAGAAGTGGGAACCTGCAGGGTGGGATTTGTCGAAATCATATCGCGCACAGGATCAAACGGGACAGGACTCCCAATTAACACCGATGGATGGAGAGAGGTTTGATCCAGAGAGGAGGTAGCAGCAACCCAACCGGCCGGGAGAGTGCCACCTTTCAAGTCGTGGCGTCCAACCTTGGCTCCATTGCTTCTCATCGCCATCATGGTATTAGCCAGCCATTATGCATCTGTGGAAATTGGCTGTCCACGGAATATACGTGCGGCAGTAGAGTAGGCCTACCTGAAGCGACGTACAGCTTCCGTATCATTATACCGAAAATGAATGCAGTGGCTGGCCGGTATGCCCTGTGGACCTCCCTGCACTGCATAGACGTGAGTATACACCACACGCATGCAACAGCCAATTAAAAGCTAGTGCCACTGGTGCAGGTCCTGGAAGAATCACCGCAGGTGCACTCAACTGTCCGGATAAGAGACCGTGCCCTCAAGTTTTCTCCTTTTTCATAACTCGCCGGACCCAACGCGTCCAGTGTCCAGCAGTACGTCCAGGAGTACTACACGCCCGTACGCACAAATCCACAGATACCAAAGCGAAGCAGCGTAGACGCAGTCATGGAAGGCTGTGCCGGCCAGCTACGTATACAGCTAGAGCTGCGTGCTGAAGCTGTGGCCACGGTCACCGTGGGGTGCCAAGCCAAAGCTACACTGCACTCACATGAGCCAATCAATCGTGTCATACTGATTCTACCACTGGCCCTGCCTGGGCTCCTTTGTTTCTTACTCGGTCAACGTGGTCTACCTTGGCTTTGAGCCTTCTCGTTTCTCTGGGAACTGGCTACCGCGTGAGTTGACATGTCCCTGGGATGCAACTAGTGCTGCATGTGATGTGCAAAATAAATAAACAAATAAATAAATAAAATACTGCTGCATGCACTGCACTCGATACTACTCGCTCAGGTACTCTGGTGTTGCTCTGCTCAACTTCACGTATTATTTGGCTAAATGACACTTTCGAAAATTTAATCCGTTCTTTGACCCTCCGAGAAAATATTTTTCAAATCTAGCCCTCCATATACACGCCAACCGTTTGATTTTTACATTTTTAATGGAAAAAATAGGCAATACTATGTGATATGTACATGCTTTCTTATGAGCTGGGTCCATGAAGCTCCACCATTGCTATTTACACTAAGTGTATGAGTCACTCGCGACTCCAAACCACTTTCAAAAGTCGTCTTGTAGTCACGTCTAACCAATTAACTACGATCATACATGCACTGTAACCTAATTGACAACGCTCATACACAGCCAATTATGTTAGTTACGCTGTGTGTGTGCGTGTGGTCAAACGGTTTGGTGTATATACCAGGGGCTAGATTCACAAATAGGTTCTCTGAGGGGTCAGTGGATGGATTAAGTTTTCAAAGGGTTATTGTTTGCAATGGGATTTTGTCACGCTATCGAGACCGAATGGTGAACTGGGGGTTCGTGATCTTGCTTCTCACAACAGGGTTATAGTTTGCAAGGTTTTGGTTGAATTGACAACTCAACTGCTAATACTTACAAATATTTTTTGGCTCCCCTTGTGTCGAATCAATAAATTTGGGTTGAATACTCTACCCTTGAAAATTTTTGGGATCCCTATACTTGTGGATTATCATAACATCACACATACCAAGACAAGATGAGTCTACAACCTACTAAATGAAGTGTTGCATGACACCACACATATGTTACTTCCCACTATAGAGGTAGTAACATAGACTAGTAACACATGCATGCTAGGGCATCTCCAACACCGACCTGCAAACCTCCTGCAATGGTCCGGATCATGTTGTCCGGACCGTGGAAGCCATCCAACGCGGGCCTGTATCGGTCCGCGGGGCGGTCCAAACGCGATTTCTTCAGCAAACCGAAGACAAAAGTGGGGGACGTTTGCGGGAGTCCGGACCGATTCCAAGCCCCCTTCTGACCGCCCTGCCCTTCTCACCCACCACCACCCCCCCCCCCCCCCCCTCCCACCACCAACACCCCCCCCCCCGCTCGAGCCCGCCCGCGTTTTCGTTCAGCACCGCTCCAGAGCGTTAGCGCCCGCATTCATGCCCGGCCTGAGCTGACGCGACCACTCACTGGAGCCGGCATTGAAGTGGCACGCCAGCCGAGAGAGCGCCACCCGCGCCGCTTCCCAGTGCAGGCAACTGCTGCGCGTTCAAATGACACGACGGCCACCCGTCCGTCCGTCTGCTGCCCGCATTGATGGCACGTGGTTGCCGAGGCATCTCCTCCGGCGCCACCCGTGCTATATACACCGCTGCCCCGGTGCCCTGGCCATAGCAACAGTCATCCCTCTCCGCACCACTCCCCGCCATGGATCCCTCCGTCGCCAAAGCCCTCTCGGACGGGCTAACATCGGAGAAGAACAAGGACATGGCCGCCATTGTGTAATACCCCCAGTGGTTAGCTACAGTAATCCCCATTTGACAATGCCATGTCATCATGATCAACAGTGCTTAAACATCACTTGGATCATATCTCTTTTCCAATTCAAATTCAAATGGAAGTTCAAATTGAAAGTGAAAATAAAAGTTGTTGAAATTTGAAAACTAAAATGTTCATAATATTGTAAATAATCCAGAGACAATTCTAAATTTATAATCAACATATACTAAATTAATTATGTGCCTATAACAGCAACAAAACAGAGATATTTAATCCATTTTTATTTAATTAAAATCCAAATAAAATTCATTTGCCTCCAAACCAATTTCTAACAGTGAATAAAACTGCACTATAAATATGTGGCTAGTTCACCTATTTTACAAAAGTCTATTTGGGGCTAAACAATTTGCAAAACAGAAACTGAAAAGAAAACAGAAAAAAAGAAAGAAAAGGAGAAAAGGCCCGCAGTGGCTGGGCTCTAGTCAAACAGCCGGCCCAGCTCACTCCCCACCTCGTCTCCCTCCTACTGCTCACGCGCGCGCGCTGTCGACTCCACCGCAGTCGCCACGCCTGCCCCCCCCCCCCCCTTCTTCTCTCTCCTACACTCTCTACTCCCGCGTACCCGCGCCATGGATAAGGGCAGCCCCGCGACCCCCCGGTGTCTCCCACTCCACTCCCTCTCCCTCTCTCCCCCTTCCCCAACGCACCCGAGCGCCGCCATGGACGGCTGCGGCTGAGCTGCGCGGCCACCGTGCCCTGTTCGTCTCCACGACATGCCCACCGTGCTCGCCGTCGTCACCTTCTTCGACCGCGTCAACGAACCGAAGCCAGGAGCCACCGCAGCGCCTCCCCGAGCCTTCTTCCTCCCCGGATCGCCGCCGCACGCCGTCGTCGATTCCAACTACTCCGCGCCTCCCCGAGCACGCTGCCACCTCCCTACGGATCCCAGTGAGCCCCCGCGTCTCTCCCCTCACTCCCCCACGCGAATCCATCACCGTAGCTGCCGCGTTAGAGACGACCGAACCCGCCACCGCACGAGCTCGTCGCCGGCGTAGCCACGGCGACCTTTTGGTCCCGTGCTGCCGTCCATTTCGCTCACCGTGCCGCATAGATGCCGTCTAGCAGGTTTGCGCGCCCGAAACCACCCCGCAGCTCCGAACCCGATCGCCACCCGAAGCGGCCTCCGCCGAAGTGCTCGCCGCCGTCAGCTCCGGCCCCCCCCAGCTCCGGCCACCGTCACCACTGGACGCGACGTGGAGTGGCCGTCCTAGTGCAACCAACCGCGCCCAAAACCGTGCACCGTAGCGCATTTCCGAGCTCGCCGGAGTTCTCTGCCTCGTCCGGCGCTCGCCGGCGCGTCTCCGGCGGCCGGCGCCGACGTGGCCAGCTGGGGCCCGCCCCCAGCGCCACTGCCACTGGGCCCCAGTGGGGTCCGTTGAACAGTCAGCACTGCTGACTGGGCAACCCGTGTCACTGACACGCGGGCCCCATCGCTAAAGTGTTTTAAAAATAAATAAATAAACTGTTAGTTAATTAATTAATTAACTTAATCAGTCACTGATAGTGCGGGCCCACTAGCTAATTAGGTTATTTAGTTAGTTTTAACTCTGTTTAATACTAACAGAGGCTGACATGTGGGCCCCACTGGACCCACATGTCAGGTTTGACCTGGCCAGCCGTCTGTTGACTGCTGACGCCATCAAGGCGTCATGCTGACATCACCCCCCGCATTGTTCTGGATAATGCTGAGTTAAAATGATTAAATAAATCCAGAAAATCAATTAAATCTTTAGAAATTCATATAGAATAATCCGTAGCTCAGATCGAAAAACTTTGTACATGAAAGTTGCTCAGAACGACGTGACGAATCCACCCGTGCTATCCGTTTCTGTGTCGGGGCCTTCTACGAAGGTGAACCCGCAACTTTTAGCCTGTTTCCGGTAGATAAATAGTGCTTATACTCCGGTTAATAATTCCAACTTAAATCCTAAAGTAACTAATATGGTTTAGACATGTCTTTAGGCAACCCTGCACTGCACGTTAGCATAGCCTGCTCTGTGTTGCATATGTTTGCCGTGTATTTATTTGTTTCCTCCCCCTCTTCTCTCTCGGCAGACCCCGACACCGACGCAGTCCCCGAGACCGACGCAACTCAGGAGCCCGACGACACCATAGACGACCTAGTCTTTGCCGCCGAGCAACCTGGCAAGCACCCCCCTTTTGAGCATGCCTATATCGCCTATTCTCTTGTCTCTTGTGCTTGCATTAGAATTGCTGCTGCTACTGTTCTACCTGTTCTGATGCATGACCTGTTTATTGTAACCTGCTGTTGATACCTACCTGCTTATCCTAAACTGCTTAGTATAGGCTGGATAGAGACCCAGTGACCCTACTTGTCTCGGTTGCCCCGCTGGATCATCGGAAGACTCGACGACCAGGCCCCCAGCACCGCACATCACACCCCTTTTATCTGTACGACCCTGCAGCGTTACTATCGAGTGTCGAGGGTGATACCTCTTATAGCACTTTTGATGTTAATTCTGTAAAGTAGCTATTCGGTCGTGGTCATCGAGGGTGATTCCTCCTTCACCACTCCCGATAACGACGCTGTCGTGCAACACCTCAAGTGTGAACCCATCGAGGGTGATTCCTCCGAGTTCACCTTGACGGTTACATCGAGTAGGAATCCAACGAGGGTGATACCACGGATTCCCTTGATGTTATGGACACACGTATACTTGGACTTTACAATTGATACTTGGAAAGGCGGGTCGACCCTGAGGGGTACCCGCGAGTGATGTGGAGACGGGTTGACCTGATGGTGCCCGAGTGATGAATACGAGGCGCGGCTGGGCATTCTTAGCCCTTGCAGCAAGTCCTCGAGATGGGGCGACGGGGTCACATCAATCATGAGTCTCTGCTCGTTACCGCAAGCCCTAATCCACTAACGATTTGGATATTTGATCCGAGCAGGCCTCTGGCCTGATAGCACTAACCATCACGTGGGAAGAGTTATGGGCACTCTGCATCGTAGCATCAGCCGAAAGCTCTGTCAGACGTCCGGTTCAGCCTTGTGGCCGGGCTGGGCCAGTGCCATCCAGGACTGAGGTGGTGCTCGTCCCGACCCTGCACACACCGACCCGGAGTGCACAGGGCGATGGCCCAAGACCCCTGAGCGCTTAGGATATAGACCAACGGGGACCTCTCTACTGAGCTGTAGGTAGGGTTGCGGTGTATCGTTTGGCCGAGGCCGGGCATGACCCAGGAAAGTGTGTCCGGCCGGAGTTAAGCGAGCGTGGTGGTTAAGTTGGTGCACCCCTGCAGGGAAGAACACATCTATCGATAGCCGGTCCTATGGAAAAGGACACTCGGAGTTGTATCCCGATTGATACAACTAGAACTGGATACTTGTGATGAGTATGGCTCTGGGATTACTTTCTCGCAGGGAGTCAAGAAAGGATCTCTGGCCAAGGTTGATGACAGTATGGCTCTGGGATTGCTTTCTCGCAAGGAGTCGAGAAAGGATCTCTGGCTGAGGTTGAGACTTAATGATACTACTACTCTATACTGTGCTAATCTACACTCTTCTAATGTTGCAAGACCGCTGAAGATGCTAGTCTTCGATAGGACTAGGCCTTCTCTCTATTCTGGCATTTCTGCAACCCAGTCCTCATATATAGCCTCTCTTTGATAATATTGCATATGTAGTGTAGATCCTTGCTTGCTGAGTACTTCAGATGAGTACTCATGGTTGCTTTGCTTTAATTTTTTTTCCCATATCCTTTTGGTGCAACCAGATGACGGAGCCCCTGAGACAGCTGCCCCCGCCGATGATCGCTACTGCTACCCCGAGGGTGGATACTACTACGAGTTGGCCGACGACCAGGAGTAGGTTCGGAGGGTCCCAGGCAGGAGGCCTGCGCCTTCCGATCGTAGCTTTTGTTTTGCCCCGCCTTTCTAAAGGCTTATCTGTTCCTGTTTCATATATGTACTCGGACATCTGATGCTTCCGCTGACGCTTGTATGCGAGCTTATATATTCGATCCCTCGAGGCCCCTGGCTTGTAATATAAAGCTTGTATGACTTTATTTATGTTTTAGAGCTGTGTTGTGATATCTTCCCGTTAGTCCTTAGGCTTGATCGTGTGCATTTGCGTGTATGATTAGTGCACGATTGAGCCGGGGGCGTCACAAGTTGGTATCAGAGCCGACTGTCTGTAGGAACCCCCCCTTTCTAACTCCTTGGCCGAAGTTGAGTCTAGTATCCGAAAACTGTTTTACTAACTTGGTTGTTTGACTTACGGGCCCACGTCGCCAATTGTGTGGTATTAGGATCTTTTATTCCTTGTCTTTACTCTGGGACTCTGACCTCTCTTCTATTCGGGTTAAATGAATTTTACTAACGCCGACACTTAGGATCTCGTAAATCTCGTCTACCCGGGAGCTGGATATATGTGCTTAATTCCTTACCATTGATCTGATTAGTCTGATAATCATTTTCCTTTCCATTGTTTTGTTTAACCTTTCTCTCCGAGTTGTATTATACTCCTCATTGTCTTTTGACAACCCGGAATTTCCTCTGTTTCAGATGGATCGTTTGTTTCCACCACGCCCTACGACGCAGCTTGTGCTTCGCACTTGGGCTCGTGGTGCTCCTGGTTTTCCAGCTGTCCTAATCTTCCTCCTGACCAGGCTGGGCTACCGCTGATACCCCGAGTACATGGTCTACGAGGATTACCGCGAGTTCAACCAGGAGCAGTACCATGCTGATGTTCGTATCTATGATCAGTGCGATGACTCAGACACTGAGCTGCACCTTTTCCACGGTATCGGCGTGACGATTGAGATGGCAGTACATGATGCTGCCTACTCTGCTGTCGCACGTCTTCGAGGAGAGTTCAGCGATAGCTTGGATGCCTCTGAGTTTCGATACATTCCGTATGCCCCTACTGGAGATACTACTGGATACTACACAACTATCTGTGCCCCGTACGAGCGTCGTCGATGCGACCCGCACGTTCTGATTCTGTGCACTCAGGCTCAGAATCGCACTGTTCGGGCTCTTGCCGTCGAGTTGGTTGCCACTCGAGCACGTCTCTACGATGCTATCTCGCAGTTGCTACCAGCTGTTCATGCAGGGATACATCCAGAGTACATCCTTTACCCGAGCAGGACTCAGATGTATGCTGGTATTGATTGGCCTGCTGTTGGAGGTCACGCACCTCCACGTGGACCTCTTCTTTCAGCTCGAGACCGGGTTCTGCATCAGAGTGCACATGGAGCGCAGGATCCTTCCGCGACGAACATTCGTCGTCCGCACGTGCAGTTTGTAACACCCCCGGTGGTTAACTACAGTAATCACTCTTTTGATTATGCCATGTCATCATGATCAACGGTGCTTAATCTTCATTAGTGTCATATCCCATTTTAAATTCAAATTCAAATGGAAATTCAAACTGAAAGTGAAAATAAAAGTTGTCAAAAATCGGAAACTAAAATGTTCATTAAATAGCAATTAAATCTTAGACAATTCTAAAATTATAATCAACTTCTACTAAATTCATTATGTGCCTCAAACAGCCACAAAACAGAGATATTTAATCCAATTTCTTTTAATTAAAATTCAAGTGAAATCATTTGTACACCAAACCAATTTTTAGCAGTGACTAATGTTGCACTTTGAATTATGGACCAGTTCCTATGTTTTACAAAAGTCCATAAGTGGCCTAACCTTTTTGCAAAACAGAAAAGAAATGAATAAAGAAAAAGAAAAACAAAAAAGGAAAGAACCCCCCCCCCCCGGGCCTCGGCCCAGCAGGCCGTCCAGGCCGCCAGGCCGGCCCACCCCGCTCCCTCTTATCCCCCCCCCCCCGCTAGCGCAAACCCTAAACCGCTACCCACCTCGATCCCCACACTCCTCTCTCCCCCCCCGACCCCGCGCCGGCGAAGGAGACGAAGAAAAAGGGAAGGAAATTAAATAGGAGAAACGAACGAGAGAGAAACAAAAGAAGGAGAAAAAGAAAATGAAAAGAACCGGAATTAAAAATAAAATTAAAAGAAGGAAAAGAATGAGAGAAAAAAAAAATATGTGAGAAAAAAAAGAATAGAAAATATGAAAAATAGAAGACAGACAAACGTGACAGGGCCGAGAAAACAGAACGAAACAAAAAATGCGAGAGACAAAGTTCCTGCCCAGCTGATGAGCAGAATGACACGCTAGCCGCACCTGACTCCGAGCATCGCTCCTGCCTCGCCTAGCGTATCGCGCCCGTACCGAGTAGAACAGCAAACGGACGTGTACTCGCCGTGACTCCGGCTAGCTGCGCCGGCTCCGCCCCTGCCGCGGCCTCGCCCGCCGTCTGACCCGCTCGGGTCGCCCCCCCCCCCCCCATCGGGCGACGCGCCCGCTAGCCCCTTGGGCCACAGACACATGGGGCCCACAGCCCCAGAACGTTGTTTTAAAAAAAATAAAAAAATAAATTAATTAATAAAATTAGTAATTAATTAATTAATTAATTAGTAAATTAATTAAGTTAATTAACTCTGATTAATTAGTCTAATTAATTAGTTAGTTTAATTAAAGAGTAATTAAGTTAACTAAACCCTAATTAGACCTAACAGAGTATGACAGGTGGGACCCACTGGTCCTGACGTCATGCTGACGTCAGCAAACACTGTTTCGGATAATGTTTGATTTAAATAAATAATTAAATTCCAGAAAATTAATAAAAGCTTTAGAAAATCATATAAAATAATCAGTAGCTCAGATCAAAAAACTTTGTACATGAAAGTTGCTCAGAACGACGAGACGAATCCGAATACGCGGTCCGTTCGTCCGTCACATGTCCCTAACTATCCGAACATGCAACCGTTCCCCTCCGGTCATCTGTATGACAAATGTCCGGAACCGGGAAAACATTCCCGGATGAATCCCACCTTCGCCAGTATCACCCGGCACTGCGTTAGATCACCTCTGTCACCGCGTATTGCCATGTTATGCCTTGTGCTGCTTTCGTTCGCTGTGTATTTATACTGTTTCCTCCCCCTCTTCTCTCTCGTTAGACCCCGACACCGACGTCGTCCCCGAGACCAACGCAGCTCCGGAGACCGAAGCCACCGTTGACGACCTTTCCCTTGTCGCCGAGCAACCAGGCAAGCCCCCCCCCTTTGATCATCCCGATATCGCCCATTCTATTTCTCATGCTTGCATTAGAATTGCTGCTGCTGCTGCTTTACCTATTCTGATGCATAGCCTGTTTATCGTAACCTGCTGTTGATAATTACCTGCATATCCTAAACTGCTTAGTATAGGCTGGGTAGAGACCTATCAGTGACCCCACTTATCCAGACTGCCGCGCTGGATTGTCAGAAGACCCGATCAACGGGATTGAAGACCAGGCCCCGACACCGCACATCACCCCCCTTAGTTGTAACGACACTGCAGCGTTACTATCGAGTGCCGAGGGTGAAACCTCTTGTAGCACTTCTGATGTTAACTCTGTAGAGTAGCTATTCGGTCGTGGTCATCGAGGGTGATTCCTCCTTCACCGCTTCCGATAACGACGCTGTCGTACAACACCTCAAGTGTGAACCCATCGAGGCTGATTCCTCCTACGTTCACCTTGACAGACACATCGAGTAGGAATTCAACGAGGGTGATACCTCGGATTCCCCTGATGTTATGGACACACGGATACTTGGACCTTACACTGTTACTTGGATAGGCGGGTCGACCCTGAGGGGTACCCGCGTGCGCCTGAGAGGCGAGTGTTGTGAAGACGGGTGCCTGTATGGTGCCCGAGTGCTGAATACGAGGCGCGGCCGGGCATTCTTAACCCTTGCAGCAAGCCCTCGAGACGGGGCGACGGGGTCACATCTTTCGTGATTCTCTGCTCGTTACCGCAAGCCCAAGGTACTAACGATTTGGATATTTGATCCGAGCAGGCCTCTGGTCTGATAGCACTAACCATCACGTGGGCATAGTATGGGCGTTCTGCATCGTATGCATCAGCCGAAAGCTCTGTCAGACGTCCAGTTCAGCAGTGCGGCATGGAGTGATTGGCGCCATTGCGGTGGTGCTTGGATCTGAGCCATGTGCGCAACGACCCGGAGGGTGAGGGGCGATGGCCAAGACCCCCTTGCGCTTAGGATGTAGACCGGCGGGGACCTCTCTGCTGAGCTGTAGGTAGGGTTGCGATGTGTCGTTTGGCCGAGGCCGGGCATGACCCAGGAAAGTGTGTCCGGCCGGAGTTAATCGAGCGTGTTGGGTAAGTTGGTGCACCCCTGCAGGGAAGAAAACTTCTATCGATAGCCGGTCCTACGGTAAAGGACACTCGGAGTTGTATCTCGATCGATACAGCTAGAACATGAGATGAGACCTGGATATAAGGCTCTGGGATTGCTTCTCGCAGGGAGTCGAGAAGGGATCTCCGGACGAGGTTGATGACTGTATGGCTCTGGGATTGCTTTCTCGCAGGGAGTCGAGAAAGGATCTCTGGGTGAGGTTGATATCATTACTGCTACATTATATTGTACTGTTCTTCTCTCTTCTATTGCTGCAAGACCTCTGAAGATGCTAGTCTTCGATAGGACTAGGCCTTCTCTCTATTCTGGCATTTCTGCAGCCCAGTCCACATATACAGCCTCTCATTGAAAATGTTGCATATGTAGTGTAGATCCTTGCTTGCTGAGTACTTCTGAGTACTCACGGTAGCTTTGTTTTCCTTTTCTCCCCATATCAGTTTGACGTGACCAAGAGGACGGAGCCCCTGAGACAGATGCCCCGTCGATCGACTTCTACTACTACCCAGAGGATGGATACTACTACGAGTTGACTGACGACCAGGAGTAGGATCGGAGGGTCCTAGGCAGGAGGCCTACGCCTTTCGATCGTAGTGTTTTATTTAGCCCCGCCTTTTTAAAGGCCTTTCTGTTTCTATTTCATATCTGTACTCAGATATCTGATGCTTCCGCTGACGCTTGTATGCAAGCTTATGTATTCGAGCCCTCGAGGCCCCTGGCTTGTAATATAAAGCTTGTATGACTTTATTTATGTTTTAGAGTTGTGTTGTGATATCTTCCCGTGAGTCCTTAGGCTTGATCGTGTGCATTTGCGTGTATGATTAGTGCACGATTGGGCCGGAGGCGTCACACAGTTACCCCATTTCAGTGGATCTTTCCGACGTTGATGTAGCCTTTGCTATGTCTCGTGGAGTACTTCCTTACCGCGTACCTGCGCGCCGCCTACCATGTCTAGCTTTTGAACTTGCGCCATTATGCTATTCGCATGTACCCGACTCTGTGTATGGATCTGTATGTCTTAATTGACTACTGTTAAGTATCTAGTACACTGCTTAATTATTTTCGTGTTACATCATGCTTGTCGCTAAACACCCGCAACTGCTTTTACTGAACTACCCCTGTTGAAACTTAGCAGGATGGTTAGACCAGGTGGTCGTGGTCGTGGTCGTGGTCGTGCCCCTGAATGCCCACCACCGCCAGATTATATAGCCGCTATGATGCAACAATTCGAGCTCAACCGCCAGTTCATGATTGGGATTATGACTCAGTTCCCGCATCTGAACAACCAGAACTAGAACCCTCCTTCAATAACTCTGTCAGAATTTATGCGTCTTAACCCAACTCAGTTTTGCAACTCTGAGAAGCCACTGGATGCTGATGACTGGATTCGCGATATCACTCACGAGATGGAGTCCGCAAATGTCTCCCCTGCCAACTTGGTCGCCTTCGCGTCCTTTTTCTTAAAGGGTCCCGCTGCTCAATGGTGGGACACCCACAAACGTACACTGCCTGCTAGAACAACCGTTACTTGGCCTGAGATCCAGGCTGCTTTCCGTGCCCGATATATTCCTCAAGGAATCATGGGCCGGATGAAAACCCAGTTCCGCAACCTCACTCAGGGCAATAAGACTGTCGAAGCTTATCAGCGGGAATTCCTTGACCTGTCCCGCTATGCTGAAGAAGACATTGCCACGGATGCCCGTAGACAAGAGAAATTCCGTAATGGACTCCACCCAGACATTGAGCTTGCACTTGCTGCTCAAGACTTCACCGACTTTACTACTCTAGTGAACAAGGCTATTCTGCTTGAGACTGCTCAAATAAAACATAAGGAGTCGCAGAAGCGCCTCGTGATGTTGGCTCATCTTCGGGCTCAACACAGAAGCGTCGAGTCTGGATTCCCAACAACGTGTTCCGTCAAGCTGCCCCTGCCCCAAGTAACAACTATACTACACCACGTGTTCCACCCAATGCTCCTCTTCGTCCTGAAGATGGACTGTGCTTCATGTGTCGCAAACCAGGCCACCTTGCTAAGGACTGCTGCCAGACCCAGAATCAGTTGGCTTTTCCTCGTACTGGCCATGGCAATGGTCGTGGCAACGATCAGGCCCGCAACTATAATACTGGGTCTGTTGCTCATGGTCGTGGACACGCTTACAACATTAATATTGAACAAGTCCAGGATCAACCTGCCACTGAAATGGGTACCCTTCTTGTTAACTCAGTACCTGCTTCTGTTTTATTTAATTCAGCAGCATCACATTCATTCATCTCTGAAAAATTTGCATTCATGCATGACCTTCATTATGAGGAAAAGCATACTCCGTTAGTCATCCGGGCTAGTGAATTACCGTGCCCAGACAACACAAAATGCTGAGGCTAAAATATACACCTTGAATGCGTTGAACGCCTCTCAACTTGAGGGGATCGAAAACATTCCAGTCGTTCGAGATTTTCCGGACGTTTCTTCGGAAGAACTTCCAAGAATACCCCACTTTCTTTCAGTCTTCCTCTTAATTCTCGGGACGAGAATTCTTATTAGTGGAGGAGATTTGTAACACCCCCAGTGGTTAGCTACAGTAATCCCCCTTTGATAATGCCATGTCATCATGATCAATAGTGCTTAAACATCACTTGGATCATATCTCTTTTCCAATTCAAATTCAAATGGAAGTTCAAACTGAAAGTGAAAATAAAAGTTGTTAAAATTTGAAAACTAAAATGTTCATAATATTGTAAATAATCCAGAGACAATTCTAAATTTATAATCAACATATACTAAATTAATTATTTGCCTCTAACAGCAACAAAATAGAGATATTTAAACCATTTTCATTTAATTAAAATCCAAATAAAATTCATTTGCCTCCAAACCAATTTCTAACAGTGAATAAAACTGTACTATAAATATGTGGCTAGTTCACCTATTTTACAAAAGTCTATTTGGAGCTAAATAATTTGCAAAACAGGAACTAAAAAGAAAACAGAAAAAAAAGAAAAGGAGAAAAGGCCCGCAGTGGCTGGGCTCTAGTCAAACAGCCGGCCCAGCTCAAACAGCCGGACACGGGGAACGGGCGCCGGGCGATCATTTAGATTATGTATTAATTATACTCCACAGCCCGCCTAGCACCGCTTTCATGTATTTGTAATGAAAGTCATCATGTTTATATGAAATCCGGTGTGTTTATATAAAATTCGGACGTGTTTATATGAATTCCGGACTCGTTTGAACGAATTTCGTCCGGTTGATTCGAATTGTTGTGAAAATGTATGTGGCTACGGTTGAATGGCTGCCTCCCGCATACGTGTCCGCGGACTGGTCCCCCCTATCCACGGACAAATGCGGGAGGATTTTTACGTGTTGCCGTTGGAGATGCCCTTACCAGTCTAAATTACTTCCCATTATGGATAGTCTCAGCAATACAATCATCGATTCCATCAATCCCTCTCTATTCCTTTTACAGGTAGCAGAAAGGCGGATTTAATTGGCCATAAAATCTACTCGCAGTGTTAATTACCCATTAGTCGAACGAACCATGTACTCCAGTCCATGCATATATCCCCACACACACGTATGTGCACGGCTAGATGGTACCGTACGTCCGTCCTAATTTTAGATCGTTTCTTCCAGCCCAAAGATAGGCAGCATGCAGATGTAAACGGCGGTACATCCACTAGCACATGCAAATGTTCACAGGTACACACTCATGTGATCCCGAGCACAAGTGATCCCGGATGAACAGTAAAATCCGAAAAAATAGTAAACTTTTTTAAAAAAACTGAAATTTTTTGTCAAGAAACTTTGATGTTTTTTCTACATGCATGTCAATTTTCGTGATGAAATGACATTTGTGGAGGTCTCAACAAAAAAAAAATGTTGCTCCAAAAAAACTGTTTTCGGAAGCATTTTGGAGCATCGATTTTGTTTTTTTTTTGCCGAGACCTGCATGAATGTCATTTTGTCATGAAATTTTGCACGCATGTGAAAAAGATATCAATGTTTGTTGCCAAAAAAATTCAGATTTTTTTGAACTTTTTAAATATTTTTTTGTTTGTACTGTAACAAAGGGTGCCTGTGAGCTCGAGCTCACAATAGCACTTTCCCTGTATATGGCGTTTCACCATGCGGTACTCCTACGTACGTCCATCGTTTTCAGGAGTATTTTCCACTAGAGAGGGATATCGGTTAAGTTTTAACAATGGCCATGAACACGTAGGTACTCGATGGTTAATGTTTTGCGTGCGTACGTGGAGGCACTGATGTCTTTCGTGCCTGCATTGAAAAGGGTCGAGGGTGTTCCCGTGGTCACGGTGATGGTGTGACTACTGTGATGCCCCGTTGTTGGACCATGCGTGCATGCATAGGCATGGCCATTCTGATGCTCTGGTCTCTATATGTATATGTGCCCGTCTTCTACGTAGTACTCCCTCCGTTCTAAAATAAGTGTCTCAACTTTGTACTAACTCTAGTACAAATTTGTACTAAGCTCAAGATACTTATTTTGGGATGGAGGTAAGTGTCTTAACTTTGTACTAACTCTAGTAGAAATTTGTACTAAGTTCAAGACACTTATTTTAAGACGAAGGAAGTACTAAAGATAAGCTCAGAACTAGGAGTAACAGGCTAGCAACTACTTCCTCCGTAAAAAAAATATAAGTGTTTAGATCACTGCTTACGCTCTTATATTTCTTTATGAAGGAAGTGCATACGATGACTGAAAGCTAGGGACCGAGCAGCTTGAAGAAGAAACATACATGCATGGGAGTAGCTTCTTTTTCCATTGCAGACGATGCAAGCTGCTCAGCGTAAAGAACACTGATCGACACGTCAATAAAACTGCATGTTTTTAGGGTATCTTCAACGGCAACCCATAAAAATCCCCACGTCCGTCGATAGTGAGGACCAGTCCGCGAACATGGTTGCGGGAGACAGCCATCCAACGCTAGCCGCATACATTTTCACAATAACTCAAACCAACCGGATGAAATTCGTGCAAACAAGCGCGGATTTCACGAATTTCATATAAACACAGCCTGATTTCGTATAAACATGACGGATTTCATTACAAATACATGATAGCGGTCCTAGGCGGGCTAATCTAAATGATCGCCGGTGTTGAACATATGTTTTGCATGTATATGTGTATATCCTGACCCACCTTCTAGTCTTTGTATAGTTGAGGTTGAGGCCCATATTGTACTCTTTATATACGTGCATCTGCACCCGATCAATACCATCGTGAGTTGCATTGCCAAACCCTTCTCTAACATGGTATCATACCTCTCGATCCTACCCTAGGTTTCAGCGCCGCCACGATCTCCCGCGCGCCGCCGCCGCCGCACCACGCCGCCGCCGCGTCTTCCCCTCCCGATGCCGCCGCCGCTTCCGCCCCCACCCTCCCGACGCCACCCTACAATCGCCACTGCCGCCCCTCTCTCCCGCAGCAGTCGCCGCACCTCTCTCTGCCGCTGCTGCCTTCCCCTCCCCTCTCTCCACCAAAAACCCTAACCCGCACCGCTGCCCTAACCCTAGCCGCCACACATGGACTCCCCGGGCTCCTCCACTACCCGCTCGTCCAACCCCTTCCCGGGTCCCGAACCCTCCGCCGTCGCCATCCACGACCTCAACATCGAGGCCCGGGTTCCCATCCGCCTCGACAGCTCCAGCTCCTCCTACTACGCGTGGAAGACCTACTTCGACCTTGTCTTCCGCGAGTAATACCTCACCGAGCACATCGATGGCTCCGTGGACGGCGAGTTCATGAAGGGCGATCTAGAGTTGTCCGCCATTGAGGCCACGCTGAAAGAACATACGGTGCCCCCATGTTTGGTTTTGGAAATTGATGACAATCTCTATGGACTAATGGTTGCCTTGAGTTATATTTGAAGGATTTGTCCATAGGCTTTTCTTGGAGTCCATTTGTTGGTTTCAAGGAGAGTTTGTGATGACCAAGATGCTATTCAAGGAATTACCTAAAGATTGGTCATGTGAGAGGTTGATCAAGACTAAGACAATGAGTGAATCAAGTTGATCAACACACAAAGCATAGAAGATGTACCGAGGGGGACCAAGTGATCCCATGGTATGGTAAGCATTGTCAATTACGCTTTGTGTACTAACCCATGGTCTTCGTGAGAGTTCTTTGTGGGGTTAGGTTGCGGTGTGCAAATTCAAGTGGATCATCACGAAGAGATCACATGCTTGAAGCTTGCCGTCCATTGTGGTGGCAATGGACTTGTGAATATGAGCCAAAGAGTGGCTCACCCATAGTGGAGTATGGGGGAGCAATCAACTAGTCTTCACCGAGCCAACGGAATCAAGAAAGGTGGTCCAACTTGAGGAAGTCAAGATCGTCATCATCTAGCTCAAGTGGACTTTGTGCAAGGCAAAGGTTTGCCCTTGATAGGTTTTCTCTTTTACCGGTCTCATGATGGTAGTTGGGAGACCGGGTTATAGGATCGATTGCTGTACTATCACGGGGGGGCTCTCGATGAGTAGCTTGATCGTATCGTTCGTAGAGAGCTCAAACCATTGCATTCTTGCATCATCTTTATTGGTTCTTGTTTGGTTCTTCTCCTTGTGAGATTTGGAGCTTATGGTCATCTTGATGACCAGCTCGAGTTCATCGAAAACGGAGTTCACTTGCATCTTCTATGATGTTTTCGATGTTGGAGGTTATGCCGGTTCTTCTCTGTTGGAGGTTTCACTCCTCTATAAGCTAGGCATACCTCCCCTGCCTCTTCTTCTATAACCAGTCGTTGTTTTGATGCTACTCGTTGTCTTCTTTCCAACAAGCTTGAGTTTGCTCAATTCGGAGCTCATTTGCAAAAGTTATGGCAGTTCTGGTTTTATTGTATGCTTCTGTTGTCTTTAGCTGCAAAATGAAGGCCTCCAAGTGCTATAGTTCTGTGGCGTGCGATAGTACTGCTCAACGGAGCAGTAGTACCGCAGTGGCCCACAGTAGTACCGGCCAGGGAAGCGGTAGTACCGCGCTATGCGGTAGTACCGCTCCTAAGGTGCGGTAGTACCGCTCCTAAGGTGCGGTAGTACCGTGGCCTCTAGCCCAGAACACTGGCATGCACGGAAGTAGGAGCGGAAGTAATTTTTTACATCCGCGCCTACGCGGTAGTACCGCTCTCAGCGTGCGGTAGTACCGTGCCGGATTTTTGCACAGATCGAGAATCAGCGGAAGTAGCCACGGATGTAATTTTATTAGTCCGTGCCTTCCCAGCCTAGTCGAACCCTGCCTTGTGGTAGTACCGCAAGGGCGCGCGGTAGTAACGCTCCGGCGGTTCTACCGCTCGTTGTTTTAACACAACAGGGCCTCGTCTAGTCTCTACCGCGGGAGTGGTAGTACCGCATCATAGAGCGGTAGTACCGCAAGGCCTTGCGGTAGTACCGCGGCTTGTGCGGTAGTACCGCATATCGCGGGCTGAATAAGAGGATAACGGTTGGATTTTGCCCCTCCTATAAAAGGGGGTCTTCTTCCCCAATGGATCTTATCTTTTTAGCTCGTGTTCTTCCCCCATTGTTGACCTTCTTCGAGCTTGCTATCTCTCAATCCCTCCATGGATTCTTGCTAGTTTTTGGGGGAAAAGAGAGAGGAGATCTAGATACACATTTCCACCAATCACTTTCTCCTCTATGTGAGGGGAACCCCTTGGATCTAGATCTTGGAGTTCTTGGTGTTCTCCTTCTTGTTCTTCCTCTCATTTTCCTCCCTAGCATTAGTTGCTTTGGTGGGATTTGGGAGAGAAGGATTTGGGCACTCCATGTGCCCTTGCCATTGCATTTGGTGCATCGGTTTGAGTTCTCCACGGTGATACGTGGAAGTTACAAGTTGAGAAGATTATTACTCTTGGGTGCTTGGTACCCTTGAGCTTGTTCCTCTTGGGTGCTTGGGCACCCTAGACGGTTGGTGGTTTTCGGAGCTCAATCATTGTGGTGTAAAGCTCCGGGCAAGCGTCGGGGTCTCCAATTAGGTTGTGGAGATTGCCCCGAGCAATTTGACGGGTTCCGGTGACCGGCCCCAAGGGTTGCCAAAGTGTATGGGTTCGGTGACCGCCCCCAAGGGTTGCCATTTGTACGGGTTCGGTGACCGCCATCAAGGGTCCCTTAGTGGAATCACGGCATCTTGCATTGTGCGAGGGCGTGAGGAGATTACGGTGGCCCTATTGTCTTCTTGGGGAGCATTGTGCCTCCACACCGCTCCAAACGGAGATTAGCATCCGCAAGGGTGTGAACTTCGGGATACATCGTCGTCTCCGCGTGCCTCGGTTATCTCTTACCCGAGCCCTTTACTTATGCACTTTACTTTGTGATAGCCATATTGTTCTTTGTCATATATCTTGCTATCACATAGTTTCTTATCTTGCTTAGCATAAGTTGTTGGTGCACATAGGTGAGCCTAGTTGTTTTAGGTTTTGTGCTTGACAAATTAACCGCTAGGTTTATTCCGCATTTGTTCAAGCCTAAACCGTAATTATTTTAAAGCGCCTATTCACCCCCCCTCTAGGCGACATCCACGATCTTTCAATTGGTATCAGAGCCTCGTCTCTCTTTGTTAGGCTTAACCGCCTAGAGAGTAAAGATGTCGACTAGGGGATTAGGATTCTCTGACACTCTTAGTTTCGATGGCACAAATTTTGATGTTTGGGTAATTCGCATGCTTAATCTCTTTAGGGTCATGGACCCAAATTTAGAGCGAATTGTAGATATGGGTTTTTCTCCTCCAAAGGATCCCCAAAGATTATCTTTAGAGGATGAGAAAAACTCTTATCTCAATGCTCAGGCTTCTAATGTGCTTTTCGATGCTTTGAGCAATGTAGTTATATTTCAACTCATGCCATTCCGGGATGCTCATTAGTTGTGGACAAAGCTTCAAGATAAATATGGTGTGTCCAAGATTTGTGGGGATGATTGTTCTCCCTCTACCTCCGGCCGTGTTGCTTTCTCAACTTCTTCTACTTCACCTACATGTGGATTGCCACAAGGTAATGATATGGTGAGTAATGGTGTTCATTGCAATGATGATAGTGTGCTTATCGTTGATGATCCCTCATCACTATCTTGTTGCAATGCTCCATCTTTGGACTTCAACACTTCGAGCTCTCTAAATGTTTCACATGCTTGTGTTGATAGTCTTTGCATATCATGTAGAAATTGCTTTACTAAATCTCATGATGATATGCTTGCTATGTCTTGTTGCCATGATAAAAATGCATCTATTTCCTCGAATTGTTGTGCTAACAATGTAGAGGAAACCCAACACCCCATGGAACAAGATGTGGTCTTGAATGGTGCCTCAAAGGATCCTACATCATCATCGATTGCGTTTTGCCTTATGGCTAAGGCTTCAAAGGTATCTCCCACTTTGAATCTCAATATATCTTGTGATGATATTGATGATGATGATGTTGATAGTGATGAAGAGAATGATAATGTTGCCTCCTTAAAAATTAAGGGGAAATGATTTTTAAAGCTCTTCATAAGAATAAAATTGCTCGTTCCAACTTCATGAAAATCATGTCCATTGCTATTGAGGGCAAGAAATATATTGATGAGTTGGAATCTCGTCTTGAGGAGCATGAGGTCACCATTGAGAAAATGGAAGGTCATGAGCGTGATTACGCTAATGAGATCGCGGACCTCTCTCATGCTCTTGAATTTGAACAAACCACCAAGGAATCTCTTGAGTAACTACAGCGGTGGAGGCGACTGGTACATGGACTCGGGTGCTACCACGCACATGACAGCTCATCGCGGTAACCTAACCTCCTCCACTCCCGTTCATACACCCACTCGTATCACCGTTGGCAACGGTTCCTCCTTACCTATCACTCATATCGATAGCACTAATTTTCCCTCCACTTCCACACCCATCACTATGTCTAATGTTCTTGTTTCGCCTGAATTAGTAATGAACCTAGTTTCCGTTCGTCATCTTACTTGTGAGAACCCACTTACTGTTGAATTTGACGATGTTGGTTTTTCTGTGAAGGATGCCCGTACCCGGATGGTACTTCACCGATGTGACAGTCCCGATGAGCTCTATCCCGTGCACGCCGATGCCCCCACCTCCATGCCTGTCGCTCTCGCCGCCGGCGTCGACCTTTGGCATGCTCGCTTGGGCCACCCCAACCCCACAGTTTTATGTCAAATTCTTAGGAGTTTTTCATTCTCATGTAATAAGCTTGACGAGCATTCTTGTGAGGCTTGTCGCCTAGGCAAGCACGTTCGTCTTCCCTTTAGTGCGTCTACAACTGTTTCTACCTTTCTGTTTCAATTACTTCATAGTGATGTTTGGACGTCTCCTGTTGCAAGTAACACGGGCTACCTATACTACTTGGTGATTTTAGATGATTATTCTCATTATGTGTGGACTTTTCCTCTTCGTCGCAAATCCAATGCTTTAGCCACACTCATGTCTTTTTACTCCTATGTCACCACCCAGTTAGGTCGCCCCATTCTTGCACTCCAAACCGTTAACGGTAAAGAGTTTGATAACATTGTTGTTCGCCATCTTCTCGCCTCCCATGGCACCATCTTCCGCTTGACTTGTCCATACACATCACAGCAAAACGGCCGCGCCGAGCGCATCCTCCGCACTCTTAATGACTGTGTTCGTACGTTACTCTTTCACTCTAACGTACCTGCACGGTTTTGGCCTGATGCCCTTGCCACCGCTACCCTCCTCATTAACATCCGTCCGTGTCGTCCTCGTTGGAACTACGCCCCTCACTACCTTCTCTTCGGTGCACCGCCGTCCTATAACGGTCTTCGCACTTTTGGGTGTCTTTACTATCCTAGCACCGCGTCCACCACCCCCCACAAACTCGCACCATGATCACTCCCATGCATCTTTCTTGGTTATCCCTCTAACATCAAAGGTTACCGGTGCTATGATCATGTCACTCACCGCGTGTACACCTCGAGGCACGTGTATTTTGTTGAGACAGTGTTCCCTTTCTTTCAGGTACCTCCGCCTTCGGCACCCTCGGTGCCGTCCCCCGCGCCCCCTGCTTGGCGTGACTCGTGGCCGCGGCACCAGGTCGCCCCTCCGGCCCGGCGACTTCCACCGCCACCCGGGTTCCCGACTCCTCCCCCGAGGTCGAGTCGGACCGGGCCCCTGGGTCCCCGACTCCCTCTCCCGAGGTTGAGTCGGACCGGGCCTCCCACTCCAGCGCCACGGCGGGCACCCCTCTGGCCCCCGACGACGCGGCCGCCACCCCGGTCGGTGCCGCCTCTCCTGCGACGGGTTCGCCTGCGACGGGCTCGACATCCTCATCGCCCGTCGCCGCACCCGCCCCGATCGCCGTTGCTGGCCCGGCTGCCGCCCCATCTATCGGCGTGACGACCCGTGCTCGGGCCGGTGTGCATCGGCCGAGCATGTGCTATACTTCGGACAAGTATGTGTGTGTTGCCTTGACATCGACGCCGTCCCCCATCCCCTCCTCCGCTCGCGCTACCCTTCGAGATCCCCACTGGCTCGCGGCGATGCGGGAGGAGTTTGACGCATTGCAGCGCAACCACACGTAGCACCTTGTTCCGCGACCCCCTCATGCCAACGTCATCACTGACAAGTGGGTGTTCCGCCACAAGACTCGCCCGATTTCTTTCTGCATCAGCAGATGTACGCCCACGAGCTTCTTGAGCGTGTCGGTATGCTTAACTGCAAGCCGGCAGTCACTCCCGTTGACACGAAGGCCAAGGTTTATGCCTTGGAAGGGTCTCCCGCGTCCGATTCAGCGTTTTATCTCTCCATTGTTGGTGCCTTGCAGTACCTGACGCTGACACGCCCGGACCTGCAGTATGTTGTTCAGCAGGTGTGCCTCCACATGCACTCCCCACGTGACTCTCATTGGGCCTTGGTGAAGCGTATCCTCCATTACATACGCGGCACTATGTCCTTGGGACTCACACTGACGGCCTCCGCCTCCACTGACCTTGTCAGCTACTCTGATGCAGACTGGGCAGGCTGCCCCGGCACCCGTCGCTCTACTTCAGGCTATTGTGTCTACCTTGGGCCCTCGCTGATCTCTTGGTCGTCCAAGCGACAGCCCACGGTCTCCCGCTCGAGTGTCGAGGCAGAGTATCGGGCAATGGCTAATGCCGTTGCGGAATGCTCTTGGCTTCGTCAGCTCCTCCAGAAGTTGCTTTGTGATGTTCACAAGGCCACACTTGTCTACTGCGACAACGTCAACGCGGTCTACCTCTCCGCCAACCCGGTGCATCATCGTCGCACGAAGCATATTGAGCTCGATATTCACTTCGTTCGTGAGCATGTAGCACTTGGTCGTGTTCGGGTTCTCCACGTTCCGACGACGCAACAGTTTGCTGATGTGATGACTAAGGGATTGCCTACTCCCGTCTTTGAGGAGTTCTGGTCCAGTCTCTACGTCTCCGGCACCGCTTCGACTGTGGGGAGGGGGGGTGTTGAACATATGTTTTGCATGTATATGTGTATATCCTGGCCCACCTCCCAGTCTTGGTATAGTTGAGGTTGAGGCCCACATTGTACTCTTTATATACGTGCACCTGCACCCGATCAATACCATCGTGAGTTGCACTGCCAAACCCTTCTCTAACAGCCGGCATCCGGTCCCTGTCTCCGGCCATTAACCAAGAGAACGAAAGCTTAGCCTTTTCCAGCTCCGCCTCTGTGACCTCCGCCTCCGGAGCCCGGGAAGTGAAGTTGTCCGTCTCGACGTCGCCGCCAAGCGAATAATTAGTCGTCGATGCAAACCCACCAAGCTTAGCGTCGATGAGAGGGGAGGAGCGGTGGCCTTCTTGGGACCCGAGCGGCGGCGACCTACGGTGCACTACTCTTCCTCGCTGCCGGCGGCGCCCGCGGACGTGCCGGCTTCTTCATGGTCGTGGCGCCGGGACGCGGCCTCCTCATTGTCGGTGTCGCCGAACAACGCCTCACCTGCTTCATCCTCGTGCTCCTTGGCGGCGGCCGCTACCTCCACCACCCGCTGCCGGTACCGCCAGCAGGCGAGGCAGATCTCGCGGGCGGAGCGGTAGGACTCGAGCAGCGCCTCGTCCTCCTCCAGGTCCACGTCAGGCGCGACTGCCGTGCCAGTGGTGGCCTGCTCCTCCTCCTGCAGATGCTCCTGGAGGAGGTTGTGGTTGTAGTTGGCGTCAGCTTGCGCCTCCTGAAACTGCTCCTCCTGCTCCTCCCGCACCATGTCCATATAATGGGCACGGGCCCCGCCGATGGTCAGGGTGCAATGCACCGGCGAGAGTGGAGCGGAGGAGGAGGGTACAACGGAGGAAGAGGAGGGTGGCGTTGGCTCATCATCGGAGGCATCCTCCATTTGCACGCCCTCTAGCTGCCTGCCGGCCTGCCAGTCAGCAGGAATGGAGGACATGACCTTCTTCTACTCCGACGTCAGCCTGTCCCAGAGAGCTTGGGCCGCGGAGGGATCCATGGCGGGGAGTGGTGTGGAGTGTGCTGACTATGGCTATGGCCGGGGCACCGGGGCACCGGTTTATATAGCACCGGTGGTGACAGACGGACGGACAGGTGGTGTCGGAGGAGACGCCTCGGCAACCGCGTGCCATCAATGCGGGCGGCAGACGGACAGGCGGGTGGCCGTCGCGTAGTTTGAACGTGCGGCAGTCGCCTGCACCGGGAAGCGGCGCGGGCGGCGCTCTCTCGGCCGGCGCGCCGCTTCAATGCCGGTGCTAGTGAGCGATCGCGTTCGCTCTGGGCGGGCCTGAATGCGGGCGCTGACGCTCTGGAGCGACGCTAACCGAAAACGCGCGGGAGGGGTGAGTGGTCTTTGGTGGGCCAGGACGGTCAGAAACGGGCTTGGGATCGGTCCAGACTCCCGTAAATTTCCCCCACTTTTGTCTTCGGTTTGCGGGGAAAATCGCGTCCGGACCGCTCCGCGAACCAATACGGACCCGTGTTGGATAACTTCTGCAGTCCGGACGGTTGCGGGAGATTCAGGGGTCGGCTTTAGAGACGCCCTTACCATGCAAAAAATGTCAAACTACCGGCCCCTACCATGTACTCCACGCATACAGTACGAGCCTTCAGTGACGTGTGGCTCCATCCATGATGCATATGTGGGTGTGAGGGAAGTACACGGATGCATGGCCGCCGCGCCGACAGATCAGTCTTGCTTGTTGGGTTGAGTGTAGTCCAAGGGAAAACTTGGCTAAACCCATGCGCGCGCATGTGCACTTAATTAGGGGTCGTGTTCTCGCTTCTCCCTCGCGATCGATCGTCACTAATGCTGTGTACCTGTGCTTCTGTTTTGTACGTACGACACTCAATACATAAGTAGATAGATTGACTGAGGAACGGTGTAAAATTCAGGTCATTAGTCCGACGCACTTCTTGCAGCTCATGGGTAAGAATCAGCAGGATAAAAACACTGAGCTCCTAATCAGGACCGGCTACTGCAAGTGTCGCATCGACGACACGTGCGACGTCGGCGGATCGAATTACAGAGGTGAGCTGGAGGAGCCAAAGTAACAGGCATTAGGGCATCTCAAACTCCGACACGCAAACCTCTCACAACTGTTCGGACCACAGAAGCCATCCAACGCGGGTATGTATCGATCCGCGGTGCGATCCGGACGCGATTTCTCCCGCAAACCGGAGACAAAAATAGGGGAAGTTTGCAGGAGTCCAGACCGATCCCAAGCCCGTTTCTGACCGCCTTGGCCCCACCAAAAACCCATTCCTCTCCCGCGCGTTTTCGGTCAGCGCCGCTTCAGAGCGTCAGCGCCCGCATTCATGCCTGGCCAGAGCGGACGCAACCGCTCATTGGCGCCGGCATTGAAGCGGCATGCCGGCCGAGTGAGCGCCGCCCGCGCCGCTTCCCGGTGCAGGCGACTACCGCGCGTTCAAACGACACGACGGCCGCCCATCCAGGGCAAAGGACACGAGTGACAAAGGTGGTGAGATTCAGGCTAGCGCCAACATGGTGCAGAAGAATCACCACGTCAGCCAGGGCAAAGGACACGAGTGACAAAGGTGGTGAGATTCAGACTAGCGCCAACATGGTGCAGAAGAATCACCACGTCAAGAACAACAGCAAGAACAAAGGGAACTACAAGCCCCACTTCAATGGTCATATCAATACTACTACCTTCAAGAATAAGAAGAAGGTGATGAGCAAAGCTGGGCTCGAGTGATATGCATGTGGAGCGCTCGGCCACTTTTCCAAGGAGTGTCCTGATCGCCCGGACAAGAGAGGGAAAAATGGCACAAAGAATGTCAACGTCGTGACCGCTAGCAACACTGATGGGTACGGTAATTTTCCGATGATACTTTCAGTCTTTCAGTCTCCATGTTGGTGGATTGATACGGGTGCTACTGTTCATGTGTGTGCTGACATCTCTATGTTCACTTCTTATCAGGTCGCTCGGGATTCTTCCGTCCTAATGGGGAATGGATCACATGCTACTGTTCGTGGTGTTGGCACGGTAGATCTGAACACTAGTACAAAAACTACTTTACGTGAGACACATTAGTCCCGGTTTGTAAACGAACCGACACTAATATGACCATTAGTGCCGGTTCCAACGGCTAGGCGGGCGGGCATCATTAGTCCCGGTTCGTGTTGAACCTCTAGTCCCGGTTCGTGGCACGAACCGGTACTAGAGGCTCACATTTAGTCCCGGTTTGTGTCATGAACCGGGACTAAAGGTTTTTCTATATAAACCCTTCATCCAGCCCGCGATCGAGCTCTCTGTTCTTCCCCTTTCCTCTCCTCTCCTCTCTGTTCTTCCCCAAAGCTCGAGCTCATCCATCATTTTGCCGAAAATTTGTCAAGATTTAAAGGCCCCACATCCATCCAAGTGGTCACAAAGGTTAGCAACTTTGTCCTTTTATCTCTCATTGTTAGATTAGCGTTTGCAATGCTCTATAAGTATAGTGATTTGTGGGTTTTAGCTTGGGAGTAATTATATGTAGTAGTTTATTTGATTTATATGCAATTTGATCTCAAATTAACCCTTAGTTTGCATATATAGGTGTGGTTTACTTAGTGTCTTCCCGTCCCCGTCCTAACCACCATCGATCGCCCGCACCGTCCCGTCGCCGGCACCACCTTGGTGAGCCTCTTATTCTTATCCTTTTTATAAAAAAAATCATGTTTGTGTGATTTAGAAATATAGTTACTTGTATAATTTTCTTACCCGTATGTTGTTTGTTATACATAATGGCATGGTTTTGATATCCGTCCCCGTCGGCCCTCGTCCGGTTTATGATTCGGATGTGGTATATTCTTTTTTATAATTATTTGTTGCATTTCGTGTTTATGAAAAATTATGCCCATCAAGTTGACATAGATATTTTTATCTAGGAGGTATGTGAACTGGAAATTCCAACCGACCCTCTTGTCGAGAGGTTAAATTTAGTTGAAAAAGAAAATGAGTATTTGAAAGAAAATTTGAAAAGAATTGAAGAACAAAAGATGAAACTGGAGTTGTATGTTGCCGATGTCGTCGATGATCACAAGATCAAGATGGAGAAAATGCGCTTGAAGATTAGAAAGATTAGAAAATATGCCATTGATAATGAGGCTTGGTATCATTATGTTGTTGGATCAATTGTTACCTTAGTTGCGATCTTGATCGCATTTGTTGTTGCATTTAAATGCTTTAGCTAGAGAGTTTGTATGTTGTTTTATGAAAATAAGTGTGTATGAACTTTATGTATGAACTTGTATTAATTTGGTCTTTTCGGTGTTGTGTAATGAAGATGAGCCGGCGATGAATGTACGATGACCGATGCTCTCCCCTGTTCGTTAAAGGCGTGCATACTTTTCTGATTGCGGCTGAGGCAAACAAGCGGGCGGATGGTTTTATGTGTTGTCCATGTGCTGTCTGTAACAATGATCAGAATTACTCTAAGTTAAGAACCATTCACGTCCACCTGTTTGAGTCCGGTTTCATGCCCCACTACAATGTTTGGACCAAGCACGGAGAAAGAAGGGTGATGATGGAAGAGAATGAAGAAGAAGAGGACGACGACAGCTATCCTAGCCATGGGTTCTCTGAATATGATGGTACAACAATGGGGGAAGAAGCTGAGCTGGCAATGCGGGAAGAAACTGAAGAAGAGGCATCAGATGAGCCCGCTGATGATCTTGGTCAGGCCATTGCCGATGCAAAGAGAAACTGCGCAACTGAAAAGGAGAGGCTGAAGTTGCAGCGCATGTTAGAGGATCACAAGAAATTGTTGTACTCAAATTGCGAAGCAGACAAGAAAAAGCTGGGCACCACACTGGAATTGCTGCAATGGAATGCAGAGAATGGTGTATCTGACAAGGGATTTGAAAAGTTACTGATAATGTTAAAGAAGATGCTTCCAAAGGACAACGAATTGCCCGACAGTACATACGAAGCAAAGAAGGCTGTCTACCCTCTAGGATTAGAGGTGCAGAAGATACATGCATGCCCTAATGACTGCATCCTCTACCGCGGTGAGTACAAGGATTTGAATGCATACCCGATATGCGGTGCAATGCGCTATAAGATCAGTCGCGATGACCCTGGTGATGTTGAGGGCGAGCGCTCCAGGAAGAAGATTCCTGCCAAGGTGATGTGGTATGCTCCTATAATACCACGGTTGAAATGTTTGTTCCAAAACAAAGAGCATGCCGAGTTGATGCGATGGCACAGAGAAGACCGTAAGAAAGACGGGAAGCTGAGAGTACCCGCTGACGGGTCGCAGTGGAGAAAAATCGAGAGAAAGTGGCGGGACTTTGCAGATAATGCAAGGAACGTATGGTTTGGTCTAAGCGCAGATGGCACTAATCCTTTTGGGGAGCAGAGCAGCAATCATAGCACCTGACCTGTGACTCTATGTATGTATAACGTTCCTCCTTGGTTGTGCATGAAGCAGAAGTACATTATGATGCCAGTGCTCATCCAAGGCCCTAAGCAACCCGGCAATGACATTGATGTGTACCTAAGACCGTTAGTTGAAGAACTCTTGCAACTGTGGAATGAAAAAGGTGTACGTGCGTGGGATGAGCACGAACAGGAGGAATTTGACCTACATGCGTTGCTGTTTGTGACCATCAATCATTGGCCTGCTCTCAGTAACCTTTCAGGACAGACAAACAAGGGATACCGCGCATGCACGCACTGTTTGGATGATACCGACAGTATATATTTGGATAATTGTAAGAAGAATGTGTACCTGGGACATCGTCGATTTCTTCCGAGCAGGCATCCCGTAAGAAAGAAAGGCAAGCATTTCAAAGGTGAGACAGATCACAGGAAGAAGCTTCGCCACCGTACTGGTGATGATGAACTTGATATGGTCAAGGATTTAAAAGTAATCTTTGGAAAGGGTCCTGGCGGACAATCTGTTTCGAATGACGATGACGGACGCGCACCCATGTGGAAGAAGAAATCTATATTTTGGAACCTACCCTATTGGAAAGACCTAGAGGTACGCTCTGCAATCGACGTGATGGATGTGACGAAAAATCTTTGCGTGAACCTGCTAGGCTTCTTGGGCGTGTATGGGAAGACAAAAGATACACCGCAGGCACGGGAGGACTAGCAACGTATGCACGGAAAAGACGGCATACATCAGGGTCGTGCCAGCTACGCTCTTACCAAAGAAGAGAAGGAAATCTTCTTTGAATGCCTGCTCAGTATGAAGGTCCCGTCTGGCTTCTCGTCGAATATAAAGGGAATAATAAATATGGCAGAGAAAAAGTTCCAGAACCTAAAGTCTCATGACTGCCACGTGATTAGGACTCAACTGCTTCCGGTTGCATTGAGGGGGCTTCTACCGGAAAACGTTCGATTAGCCATTGTGAAGCTATGTGCATTCCTCAATGCAATCTCTCAGAAGGTAATCGATCCAGAAATCATACCAAAGTTAGAGAATGATTTGGTGCAATGTCTTGTCAGCATCGAGTTGGTGTTCCCACCATCCTTCTTCAATATCATGACGCACGTCCTAGTTCACCTAGCCGAAGAGATTGCCATTCTGGGTCCTGTATTTCTACACAATATGTTCCCCTTTGAGAGGTTCATGAGAGTCTTAAAGAAATATGTTCATAACCGTGCTAGGCTAGAAGGAAGCATCTCCAAGGGCCATGAAAATGAGGAGGTCATTGTGTTTTGTGTTGACTTTATTCCTGACCTTAAGCTGATTGGTGTTTCTGAATCGCGGCATGAGGGCAGACTGGGTGGAAAAGGCACGCTTGGACTGAAAGCGATAATATGTATGGACGGGCATTCTCTCACTGAAGCAAACTACATAGTTCTACAAAATTCCTCCTTGGTGGCTCCATATATCGAGGAACACAAGAATATTCTACGCTCCAAACACCCGGAGCAGTCTGACGACTGGATTACACGTGAACAGACGGGGACTTTCGCCGGTTGGTTGCAGACACGTCTCATGCATGACGACGCTGTTGAAGATGAGTTGTACTTGCTGTCCAAGTTACCATCTTCGAATATATTGACTTTCAAAGGGTACGAGATAAATGGGAATACATTTTACACGATCGCCCAAGATAAAAAGAGCACCAACCAAAACAGTGGTGTCCGCTTTGATGCAGCAACCAAGAGGGGAAAGGACACATATTATGGTTACATAGTGGACATAGGGGAACTTGACTATGGACGTGATTTGAAGGTCCCTTTGTTTTGGTGCAAATGGGTCAATCTGACAGGAGGCGGGGTAACGGAAGACCCGCAGTACGGAATGACAACAGTGGATCTCAACAATCTTGTGTACGCAAACGAACCAGTCGTCCTAGCCAATGATGTGACGCAGGTTTTCTATGTGAAGGACATGTCTACCAAGCCGAGAAAAAAGAAAAGATAAGGAAGCGAATACATCATACGATGAGCAAAAGCGCCACATAGTTCTTTCAAGGAAAAGTAACATCGTGGGAGTGGAGGACAAGACAGACATGTCAAAAGATTATGAAAAGTTTCATGAAATTGCTCCCTTCACAGTGAATATTGACCCAAGCATCCAGTTAAATGATGAAGATTGTCCATGGTTACGGCGCAAAGGGACAGACGCGAAGAAAAAGTTTTACACCCAAAGATCCCACTCTGGGATGTGACCGGCTTCACCGTCATCACTTTCTTCTCTAGTGAGTTTCCGGACTTATATATCTGGAAAGTCCCACTTCGGACAAACCGGAGGAAATCTTTGTAATAGTTAGGGTACTTATGTGTGATTAATTTCTCATCAATATTCAACTTTTTCTGACATCATTTGCTATTTTTCATGCATTTACTGATTTTTTTTGAGATAAATGACCCTGAAATTGAAAAGAACTACAAATGAACTCTGAAAAGGTTGAAAGTTGGCATGGTATCATCATTTCACCCACATGGCATGTGCAAAAAAGTTGAGAGGGTTACGGCAAAAACTGGATGCACTTCGTGTACAAAATGGATAATCTCTTTCGAAGTATCACGGTTTTGGGATAAAACTCATCTGTTACAAAGGCATTTCATTTTTTAAACTTATTTCAACTCCAGACTTTTTGTGCGTTCAGTATGCACCATTCGAAGCCACATCATCAATTTTCAACCCTTTCTGACATCATTTGATATTTTTCATGCATTTACTGATTTTTTTGAGCTAAATGTCCCTGAAATTGAAAAGAACTACAAATGAACTCTGAAAAGATTGAAAGTTGGCATGGTATCATCATTTCACCCACATAGCATGTGCAAAAAAGTTGAGAGGGTTACGGGAAAAACTGGATGCACTTCGTGTACAAAATGGACAATCTCTTTCAAAGTATCAGGGTTTTGGGCTAAAACTCATCTGTTATAAAGGCATTTTATTTTTTAAAACTTATTTCAATTCCAGACTTTTTGTGCGTTCAGTATGCACCATTCGAAGCCACCTCATCAATTTTCAATCCTTTCTGACTTCATTTGCTATTTTTCATGCATTTACTGATTTTTTTTAGCTAAATGATGCTGAAATTGAAAAGAACTACAAATGAACTCTGAAAAGGTTGAAAATTGGCATGGTATCATCATTTCACCCACATAGCATGTGCAAAAAAGTTGAGAGGGTTACGACAAAAACTGGATGCACTTCGTGTACAAAATGGACAATCTCTTCCGAAGTATCAGGGTTTCGGACGAATACTCATCTGTTTCAAAGGCATTTCATTTTTTAAATAACCTAAGAATTACCAAATTGAATATATTGATAAAACACATGAATATTAAATAGAAGAAAAAAATCACTGAAAAATCTATTTTTAAAGTAAAGTTATTCACAAACTAGTGGTTCACACAAATTTCAAATAATTCAAATTTAAACTTTACAAATTTGAAAACTACGGGCACTAACAGAAAGTTTATATTTTTTTTACCTAAAACAAAAAGATTCACAAAGAAACTCTAAATAAAGCAAAAAACAACTCAGAAACAAAAGAAAATAAATAAAGCATAAAACAAAAAAATAAAAAATAAGTTTATTAAGAAAAAGTCCGCCTACAGGGCCACAACGGCCTGCATACGACTAGAAACCCAACCTCTAGTTGGGCCAGGATGCAGGCCTGCAAGGCCCAGTAGGCCCCACAGGGCAGCGCAGGTGCGGTAGGCCCAGAAGGCCTGCTTTAGAGAGGAGCTCGAAGGAGCAGCCGCGGCGGGGCTTATAAACCAGTGTGGCTGCCCTTCGCTGGACGAGGTGGGACTAAACTTCCTGCACCGCGGCTGTGGCAGCACGAGACCTTTAGTCGCGGTTGGTGGCTCCAACCGCGACTAAAGACCCCCCTTTAGTCGCTGTTGGAGCCACCAACCGCGACTAAAGACTGCGCTTTACCGCCACTTGGGCTGGCCAAAACACCCCCTTTAGTCCCGGTTGGTGGCTCCAACCGGGACTAAAGGTTACTTGTATATAAGAAACACTTACGAATTTTCCCCTTCCGCTCCATTCCCATCGACACCGAACCACACCAGTACACCGCAAGGCTGCCGCCGTCGCCCGCGCCGTCTCCTCCCGACGACGCCGCGCGCTCGCGCCTCCTCCCCGGCCGAGCCCCCGTCGACGCCGCCCGCGCCGGCCTCGACCCCGCCATCGCCGCCCCGGCCGCCGGCCGCCCGCGCCTCCTCCACGCCGGCCGCCAGCTAGCTCCACGTCGGCCGCCCGCGCCCTCCTCCCCGACGCCGCCCGCCCCGGCCTCGACCCCACCATCGCCGGCTGCCATCGCCTACCTCGAGCTCGCCGGCTCGCTGTGAGCTCGCCGCCCCCTCAATCGATCCGGCTATTTTTTTTTTCACTAGATGTTTGTGATTATGCTTAATTGTAGATGAATGTATACATGTATGTATGTAAATTGTAGCTATGCCCGATGTTTGTAATATGCTTAATTGTAGCTATGCAAAATTTCACTAGATGTTTGTGATATATATTTTTAAAAAATTCTTTATATGTATGTATACAATGTATGTACATATATATGTATTTGTAGATATATGAATGGTGGAATTTGCATAGATTAATTGTTTCTTTTTCACGAGCTGTTTTTTAGTTTTTTATACTTTTAATGTAGTATCATATGTATAGTATAATAAAAAATTGCATAGGAAAAAGTTGACCATATGTATATATAGTATATATAGAAAAAATTTGCATGGAAAAAAATTGAGGAATTTTGACCAAGCATAGAAAAAGTTGACCGCCTATTAAAAATATTTTAATGTTAATATCTTAATGTTGTATTTGCAAAAGTTCGTTATGTATTTGCAAAATCAAGTGAAAAAGAATTACAAAAATCACAATCAACCATTTAAAAAAAGTTAAATTTGCATAGATCGAATTTGCAAAATTTAAATTTTCATTAGATGTTTGTGATATACATTTTTTTCACTAGATGATTAGATGTATAGAAAAAAGTTAAGGAATCACAATCCAAGCATTTAAAAAATATTAAATTTGCATAGAATCTGTTCTCGACGTCAACGATGCCCGGCCCGTATCCTCGTCGTCGACTCGTTCGCGACGACGTCCTGCTTCAGAGGCGCCATGTCTGGGACTGGGCTCCGCTGGGCTGGCACTGGGAGGTGCTACCTTCAGGGGCGCGCAGCCTGGTGAGGAACCCGGGTCCCGTCGTCGACCCGGAGCTTCTTTGGTGGCGGGCGTGTGGGCCACATTCGGTGAGGAGGCTGGCGTCTCCCGCGGAGGTGGTACGTCACCGTGTCAGGGAGGAGGACGAGCACGTCCGTCGCTACATGGTTGCGTTGGACGTCAGGTTCTCCAATACCTGGCAGGTTCTTCAGGGATCTCACCCTAGCTATGATCCCGTGATCATTCCTTCTCTTTGGGTGTCCACCGCGAGTGATGTTAGCTAGTGATGTTATATATATGATCATATTCAAGATGTATTAGTGATAATACTCAAGATGTATTCGAGATTCTATTCGATAATATTCGAGACGATGTATTCGAGATTATATTATTCGATAATATTCGAGACAATATATTCGAGATTATATTCGATGATGCATATTATCTGGATTATTCGAGATGTGATATATTATTGATTGCATGCATTCTAATTTGAATACTAAATTGTTTTATCTTTCTTCTGGATTAGTTAAATAAAAGCTATGGACAATACCGGCAGAGAAGGAGAAGAGGCCCTGTTCGAGATCATACGCTCCCCGAGACCAGATGAGAATGAAGAAGATGACGGCTCGCAATATCTGAACAATACCGGTGATGGTATGATGTTCGATGAAGACGAACGAATAGATGAAGTCCAGAACATGCATGACGAAGGAAATGTTGTTCTTCAAATAACAAAGACCGGTGAGGTATATTTATATAAGGCATCTGGTGATCATCACATGTTTTAATTGATTTGTATATATATTAACGAATCGATCTTTCTTCTTTTAGCCCTCCGGATCCAGCAAATCTTCTACAAGCAGCAGGGCAGTTCGAGGCCCGGCCAAAAAGTTGAAGGATGGCGTAAAATACAACATTGATGCCATCAAACCTAATGGCGAACCTGATGAACCTAAGAAGAATGCGAAGAAGTTCATTCGTCAATGCGGAGTTATTACAGAGACCAAATCCTGATCTCCGCTCAAGAATGGAAAAAGCCAGCAAAGAGAGATCCAGATGATACTTTTGTCGACCAAAGAGCAAAAGATCTGCTTTGGGAATCGCTGATGTCACATTTCACCCTACCAGATCATTTGACAGATGCAGATCTGGAGAAAGTCAAGAACACTGCTCTTAAGAAGATGGCAATAGCATTCAACAACCACAAGAAAAATATATGGGCCGCGTACGTCAATGCAGGAAAGCAGACTCCAGAATTCAAGGGAACACTGGAGAAGGCAAGAAATCACTGGGACGCTTTCGTGAAGTTCAAGGAATCGGAAGTAGCTCAGGAACGGTCGAGAAAAAACAAGATTAATGCCGCGAAAAAGCAGTAGGACCATAAGCTGGGGCCAGGTGGCTACGAGGTGGCCCGACCTAAGTGGGATCTCGCTGAGCAAGAGATGATGGATGCAGGGGTCAATCCAGTTACATTGAGCTAGCCCCCCAGGTGCAGGACTTGTTTCTATGCGCATGGGGGGAAGTTGGACCCAAAGACAGGCGAGGTTTTGGAGCGGGCAAGTCTTAAAGGAGCCGATGCAAATTTACTTGTTGCAATAGAAGAGGCTCGAATGGGGGTGTTCACGCCCAACAGAGAGAACGACGAGCTTACGCGCGCCCTGAAAAATCCTGAACACCCGGGAAGAACACGAGGCAAAGGCGTTGTTCCGTGGTTTGAGGGGTTTGTAGACTGGAACGCCGACTACAGAAGCCGTGCGAGAAAGAAGCAGCAGGTGGAGCAGAAGAGGAAGCTGGAGGAGGAGCAGAGGAAGCAGGAAGCAGACCGCCTTCGCATCGTAGAATCAAAGCACGCGGAGTTGGAACTCGCTTTCAAGCGGCAACAGCAGCAGATCGAGTCACTTAGCCAATAAAGGGGGTCTCGGCAGCGGCAGCAGCTAGCGGATCCAGCATTGGATAGCACCGTCCCATCCATGCCGAGAAGCAGCGTGGGTTCCGCCCCGGGTGATGATGCACTGCTGGATAGATGCCCTGTGGATGATATCATAGAGACAACAACTTGTGAGCTACACTTTAAAATGAAGAACATATCCATGAAGGTGGAGGACGGCTATGCTTATACAAATCCCCCTGAAGCAACCTTCCATTGCAATCCGATTCCAGCTGGCTATGCTCGTGTCGGGGTTGATGAAGTGGTGGCAGGATATTCGGGGCTAGAGCTTGACATTCCTGGAGGTGACGACGAGTGCACACTGGGAGAGGCCGTACATCATATCATTCTATGGAGAAAGGATTGCATCGTCTTTCCAAGGCCACCGACACCGCGTCAGCCGGCTCCTCCTCCAAGTCCGCCGCCGCCTCAGCAGACTTCTGCTCCTCCAAGTCCGCCACCGCGTCAGCAGACTCCTGCTCCTCCAAGTCCGCCACCGCGTCAGCCCACTCCTCCTCATCCAAGTCCGGCACCGCGTCAGCCGACTCCTCCTTCTCCAAGTCAGGCACCGCATCAGCTGACTCCTCCTCCAAGTCAGGCACCGCATCAGCCATCTCTGCCGCCTCAGCAACAGCGGAAGAGAGGCGCCGTAGCTACGCCGGCTAGCGGTACAATAGGAGGCAAGAAATACTAATTTGGTCCAAGCCTCAAGCCTCTTCCGAGGTTGCATTACCACCTGACTAACGAGGAAAACGAAGCCCAAGTGAAGGCCCATTTTGGACCGAAACCGCCCCCGCCGCCAGAGGAGAAAGTACCTGAGCCTGTCATTCAGCACTTTATTGATATGGCTCAACCAGCTGTCAAGCATAGGGACTCAAACTATGAGCGCCAAGTCAAGAAGTCATATCAAGCACAAAAAAAAGGAGTCGAGCTCGAGCTTGAGCCAAGCAGCTAGCAAAAAATGCGGGAAAACTATTCCCCAGCTGGGAGAATAGGCAGTGCAATCGATCCCCTCGCTACAAACACATGTGAGTACCGCCGATCAGCAGTTGGTAATAACCGACGATCATATAAGGCAGGCTAAAGAGGCCGGTGTCACTGTAGAACAACTCCTAGGCATCGAGGATTTCGAAATGTTTATAGAGGAGCAACTAAAATGGAAATATGTCCGCGGCCAACCTATGGTCAAGCCTGAGCAGATCCCGCTTCTATCAACGAGAATGTATGAATTGCATCAATGGTACCTGAGAGAAGTAAAGACTACCGATCGAGAGTCCCTCATGGTTAACGTCGAGGCAGAGTATTACTACCATAAAAAAGATTTGTGGATTGAGTTTCAAGAAATGTTTCAGTTATTCAATCAAGACGCACTCGACAAATCTATCGTCAGTTGCTATTGTCTGTAAGTGATTTCTTTCTGTAATTTAAGTCTCTAGCTAGCTGTAGTGCTCGTTCATTACCTGTAATTATCCTCACTATATATTCTTTTCTGTGGTATTATGCAGAATGAAGATGTATGAAATGAAAAAAGCTGGACGCTATGGCATTGGGTTCATTGACCCAAATACCATTAATGAAGAGACATGGACGCGTCAATGGGAACGAAAAGACACAGAGAAAAGCTTGCTAGAGTTCTTGGTGCGACTAAATACCCAACCAGAAATACTACTTCCTTACAACTTCGGGTGAGCTAGTGACACTGTCTTGTACTGCAAATTCTGTTTTTGCTTACTAGATGTTAATAAGTGTAGTTGATGAGTTATGCACATGCCCGCTTAATTATACAAACGTGTGCGCATGCAGTTTTCACTGGATCCTGCTAATCATTGAAGTTGACGAGGGAAAAGTTCAAGTACTGGACTCACTACTTAAAGACGTTAATGACTACGCAATCGTGAGGGGGATGGTCAACAGGTAATTTCAATCATTATCGAACTATATGTTGGCATCTTTAGTTCATTTTCTGATATCAACTAATTAATAACTCCTTTATTCATTTTCTTTGCCGGCGGACAGGGCTTGGGAAAAGTTCATCAAACAGGTTGAAGGCCAATGAAAACAAAATCTGAAATGGTGTCGACCCAAGGTAATTAATTAAGTAGTACTAGCTAGCTACCATCTCTTTAATTCTAGTTTCAATACCATTATCATGCTTGATTAATTATTATCTGATTGAATTCTATTCTCGTAAAGGCCCTGAAGCAGGCGCCGGGGAATAATTTATGTGCATACTACGTTTGCGAGAACATTCGCATGATGACGTCCAAAAGGAGCAGAAATGGTAGACACCGATTGGTACGTTTGTCAGAACACTATTCACATTTTTTACATCATTATCTAATATATATACACACAACTAATACATGCATATTAATCTCCTTCTTTAAAGATGAAGGAGATGCGGGATCAGCTCCTACCAGAGGATCGCGTACGAGCAATTCAAGAGGAAATAGCAGGATTTTTGCTTGACCAGGTCATAGATCCCAAAGGAGAATTCCATTACAAGTTGTAATGCCTCCATGTAATGATCTGCAAATTGTATGAGAAACTGTATATACCAATATGTATATATATATATATGTGTGTGTGTGTGTGTATGTGAATGGTCGTGCGAGAAATTCGATGATATATATATGATCGGTTCTACGAGAAATTCTATTTATATATATATATATATATATATATATATATATATGCATAACGTGTACAATATGTAGTAGCGTAAATTATGTTTGAAATGAAAAAGAATTAAATGAAAAACACAAAACTAAAAGGAAAAATAAATCATAAACCCAAAACCCCTAAACCTTTTAGTCCCGGTTGGTGTAACCAACCGGGACTAAAGGCCCCTAGCCCCCCGGCGCAGGCTCGTGCCACGTGGTGGGCCTTTGGTCCCGGTTCGTGACGAACCGACACTAAGGGGGGGGGGGGTACCTTTAGTCCCCACTCTTTAGTGTCGGTTGCAGAACCGGCACTAAAGGTCCCTACGAACCGGGACAATAGCCCGATTCTGCACTAGTGGAAGTTTACTTGGGAAAGATCGTGCTGCTGAGGAACGTGCAGCATGTCCCTACTATGAACAAGAATCTTGTTAGCGGCTCCCTTCTTTGTAGAGATGGGTTTAAAGTAGTGTTTGAGTCCAATAAAGTAGTTATGTCGAGATTTGGACAATTTATTGGTAAAGGCTATGAGTGCGGAGTCATGTTCCGCTTTTCACTTTCCGAATTTTGCAATAAGTCAGCAAACCATATTTATGGCAATGTTGATTCAGAGGCTGATGTTTGGCACTCTCGTTTATGTCATGTTAATTTTGGTTTACTGTCTCGGCTATCCAGTTTGAGCTTAATTCTGAATTTCACCATTGCCAAAGGTTCTAAGTGCCCTAGTTGTGTGCAATCTAAGCAACCTCGGAAGCCTCACAAGGCAGCTGAGGAGAGAAACTTGTCATCTCTAGAACTCACAAGGCAGCCGAGGAGAGAAACTTGGCACCTCTAGAACTCATACATTCTGATCTATGCGAGATGAATGGTGTGTTGATAAAGGGTGGAAAGAGATATTTCATGATGTGGATTGATGATGCTACTAGGTTCTGCTATGTTTATTTGTTGCAAACTAAAGATGAAGCTTTAGACTACTTCAAAACCTATAAGGCTGAAGTTGAAAATCAATTAGAGAGAAAGATCAAACGTCTTAGGTCGGATCATGGTGGGGAGTATTTTCCCAAAATATTTCATGAATTTTGTGAGGAACATGGTATTATTCACGAGAGGACGCCTCCCTATTCGCCCCAATCAAATGGGGTTGCTGAGAGGAAAAACCGCACGCTGACCGACTTGGTGAATGCCATGTTGGACACTGCTAGTTTATCTAAGGCATGGTGGGGGGAGGCTTTGTTGACTTCGTGTCATGTCCTGAATAGAATTCCGAACAAGAATAAAGAAAAAAAAACCTTATGAGGAGTGGGTTGGGAGAAAACCATCACTTTCGTATTTGCGCACTTGGGGATGTTTGGCGAAGGTCAATGTTCCAATTCCGAAGAAACACAAACTGGGACCAAAGACAGTAGATTGT
The DNA here is from genome assembly GCA_011799875.1 of Thinopyrum elongatum. Classification (NCBI taxonomy): domain Eukaryota; kingdom Viridiplantae; phylum Streptophyta; class Magnoliopsida; order Poales; family Poaceae; genus Thinopyrum; species Thinopyrum elongatum. The sequence goes on along the minus strand of CM022301.1, from coordinate 466,525,529 downwards.
ATCTTTCTAGGCTATGCTCAGCGTAGCGTTGGTTATAGATTTTTAGTGGTTAAATCCGAGGTACCTGATATGCATCTTGATACTATTATGGAATCTCGTGACGCAACATTTTTTGAGAATATGTTTCCTATGAAACATATGCATAGCACTGCTAGAATATCTTCTGAGATAATTCCTGAATCTAGTACATCAAGTGATTATTCTGAAGAACCACATGAACAACCACATGACATAGTCCTTGAGAAGGATGACAATGAAGCTCCTAAACGGAGTAAGAGACGGAGGATTGAAAAATCCTTTGCTAATGATTTCATTGTGTACCTTGTGGACAATACTCCTACGACCATTGCAAAGCCATTTGCATCTCCTGATGCAGATGACTGGAAAGAAGCTGCCCAAAATGAGATGGACTCAATTCTTTCTAATGGAACGTGGGAATTATCTGAGAGACCATATGGTTGTAAGCCAGTTGGCTGTAAGTGGGTGTTTAAGAAGAAGCTAAGGCCTGATGGTACTATTGAGAAGTACAAGGCACGGCTTGTAGCCAAAGGCTACACCAAGCGAGAAGGCGAAGATTACTTTGACACCTATTCATCTGTTGCTAGAATGACCACCATTAGTGTACTACTTTCCCTGGCTGCCTCCTATTGTCTTATCGTTCATCAAATGGACGTGAAGACAGCTTTCCTTAATGGAGAGTTGGAAGAGGAAATCTATATGGATCAGCCTGATGGGTTCGTGGTAAAAGGTTAAGAGACAAAGGTGTGCAAATTGTTAAAATCTTTGTATGGGTTGAAACAGGCACCTAAGCAATGGCATGAGAAGTTCGACGGAACTCTGACTTCTACGGGCTTTATCATAAATGAGGCTGATAGGTGCGTGTACTACCGCCATGGTGGGGGCAATAGTGTCATTTTGTGCTTGTATGTTGATGACATACTGATTTTCGGTACAAGCATGATTGTGATAAATGAGGTCAAGTCTTTTCTATCAAAGTGTTTTGATAAGAAAGATCTAGGAGAAGCTGATGTGATTCTGAACATTAAGGTTATTAAGGATGAGAGTGGGATTACGCTAACGCAGTCACACTATGTTGAGAAGGTCTTGAGCCGTTTCTGCTTAAATGATAGCAAGACTTCTCCAACACCTTATGATCCCAGCGTGAATCTACGAAAGAACAAGAAAATAGCGAGAGATCAATTGAGATACTCTCAAATTGTTGGTTCGTTCATGTACCTTACGAGTGCAACGAGGCCTGATATCTCGTTTGCTGTGAGCAATTTGAGCAGGTTCATGTCAAACCCGGGTAATGATCATTGGCATGCACTTGAAAGGGTCATGCACTATCTGAACGGTACGGCGAGCTATGGGTTCACTATTCAGGGCACCTTGCTGTGCTTGAAGGATATAGTGACTCGAACTGGATATCAGACGTTGATGAGCTCTACGCCACCAGTGGATATGCATTTCTTCTTGGAGGTGGCGCAGTGTCATGGAGGTCTTGTAAACAGACCATATTGACGAGGTCAACCATGGAAGCAGAACTTACTGCTTTAGATACTGCCACTGTTGAAGCAGAATGGCTGCGTGAGCTCTTGATGGACTTGTCGGTGGTTGAGAAACCTGTACCGGCCATCATCATGAACTGTGACAATCAAACAGTAATTGCCAAAGTGAACAGTTCTAAGTATAATGCGAAGTCATCAAGACACGTTCAAAGACGATTGAAGTCTGTCAGGAAATTGAGAAACTCCGGAGTAATTACTGTTATGTATATTCAAACAGACAAAAACCTGGCAGATCCTTTTACGAAGGGACTATCACGTAATGTGATAGAAAATGCATCGAGGGAGATGGGTATGAGACCCGTGAGTGTCACACCATAGTGGTAACCCAACCTATGTGATCGGAGATCCCGTGAATTAGGACCTGGGAAGAACAGGCTAGTGTTTTGACTGAGGAGAGTATCTTGTATGCCCTCTCTAAGTGAAGATGCATAACTCTCAAAGAGATGTAAGGCAGGTTGGCAACATGCCTTAATGTGTTTATGACGGCTATTGATAGCAAAGATGCTGTCCTACAGAGCATTCTTTAAAGAACACACCTATATGAGTCCGGCTGTAAACGTCGCAGTCTATGAGATTTGGGTGATCTCTAGTAAACTCATGAAGAGACCAGGGAGTACGACGTATATGCTCCACCTGCAGGGTAGACTACTGGCAGCCAGGTACTGGTTATGACTTTGAGTGAAGTCTGTTGGCACAAAACTTGCAATTCAAGGCATAGTCCATTGTTCAAGTTGCTAATAGATGTAGCTTAAGGCTCTAGGCGGAAGTTCAACGTAACAGTCTCTGCTGAAACACTGGTATATAAACAAGTACACTACTAAGAAAAACCTTACCAGCAGCATGGGTTTTTTGCATACCAGTAGCGTGGGTGCCCGCGCTACTGCTACGGCGCTACAGCTAAATTTTAGCAGTAGCGCGTTTTTTACCCCGCGCTACAGCTATCGAAAGTACTAGTAGCGCTGCTTTCTCCTCCTACGCTACTACTATCGTATGTACTAGTAGCGCTGCATTTTCACCCCACGCTACAGCTAACTAATTAGAAATTAAAAAAAATTCAAATGCAGTATTCATGGATGGAAATTCAGATGCATTTGCTCCAGTCTTTGACTATTAAGACTTGCTCGCTTTGAGAAATCCAGAATGCACTCATGTGAATTGTAGGATATCTTGGCCGTAAGCTAATCATTCTCATGCGACCTTTAGGCTCGATCCAACGAGGCACAACATTCATCGGGAGTCCCTGTTGAAGAACATCATAGTAACATACTTAGCAATGAAGTTTAGCTTAAAAAATAACGTATGCAATAGATGCACTGAGGACAAATAGTAAAAACCTTACCATCTTTCCTATATAGATGTGACCGTAGTTCAATACGCACACTAGTGGTCGCATGTATCGAGTACTAATATCTCGAAGTCTAGAAAAATAATTTGTCTTGACAAGATCAAGATCCTCAAGCCATGAAACACAATGACTTATCTCCTCGCAGTTTAGTTCAGCCCCGGCACAGTAGTAGGTGTTGTCTACCAAGAGCCGGACATGTTTGCTCGAATGGAAATAAGCTGTCAATAGAAATTAGTTGTCAACTATTTTCAAATAAACAATATAATTTACTTAATAAATATGGTTGAGAAACTCACATAGAGGTAGAACTGGAGGCGTCTGCACATCGACCCAGATGTCGATATTACCTTCAATTTCATCTTCAGGACGAATATCAAAGGTGATAAGCATATTAGGCTCAAATTCATACGCCTTGCATAGTGCTCTCCAATTTGAGCATTCAAAATAGGAGTAGTTCTCTACATTGTATAATTTTACGGAAAAAGCATAGCCATGCTCGGTCCTCAAGTTAACTCTCTTTACCTCCATACTGCACATATCTGAGAAACCAATCTTATCCAAGACATAATATCTTGCATGGCAGGGAATACGCTAGTAGAATTGTAAAAAATTAAAATTATAAGTTGAAGCAGAAGTCATGCTTAATTACGAAAAAAGACTTGTGACTTACTGTATCCACTTCGAAGGTCTTATCCAGCATGATGCTGAATCGCCTACCATCTTCTAGGTGAGGCCTGTCGCACAGACCGCGCTCGTCTTCGCAGTATTCGCACATACCGAATTCCCTTTCGCTATCGTCGTCAGACATTTCCTATGTTCATAGTTGAAACAGACCTGCATTCAATAAGCAAAACTAAATCATAAAACAAATTAGTATTCAAATTAGCATGCATTCAATAAGCAAAACTAAATCATCTCTTGCGTCCGTACATCGTCGAATATGATCACTAATACATCTTGAATAGTATCATACATATAACATCACTAATACAGCTAGAACCCTAGCGAACGACGGGTATCGGCGCGGGCGGTGGACACCCAAAGAGAAGGAACCATCACAGGATCATAGCTCCACTGAGATCCCTGAAGAACCTGCCAGGTATTGTCGAACCTACCCTCCAACGCAACCATGTAGCGATGGACGTGCTCGTCCTCCTCGCTGACACGATGACGTACCACCTCCGCGGGGGACGAAAGCCTCCGCACCGTCACTGGCCCACGCGACCGCCACCAAAGAAGGTCCGGGTCGACGACGGGCTGCCACCTCACCAAGCTGCGCGCCCTGAAAGGTAGCACCTCCCAGTACCAGCCCGACGGAGCCCAGTCCCGGACATGGCCCCTATAATCAAGCAGGCCTCCTCCGCCGAGTCGACGACGAGGATGCGGTCCAGGCATCGTCGACGTCGAGAACAAATGCTTAATTATGAAAACAAAATTAATAAACACTTAGCAAAATTCGGCATGACCTTTGCTAAAAGCAGGACATATCGAGCGCCTGAAATTTGCCGGAACGTAAACGAATCAACATTCTGGCAAAACATAGGCCACTTGGAAAAATATCACATGTCCAAAATGTGACATATTCAAAATATGACATGTCCACTTCAAATTTGCATATAACAGGAAAAATTGCTTTAACTAAAAAAATAACAACAATTGCTTTAACTAAAAGAAATACCTAGAATTCTGTTAACTACACCTAAAACACCTACGAATTCTGTTAAATACACCTAAAACACCTAAATTCTATTAACTACACCTAATTAAAAACCTAGATAAATTTCTGTCCTAATTTAAAAACCTAGCTAAATTTCGGTCCTAATTTAAAAACCTAGGGTTCATACGAATTAACTAGGGTTCATACTACCTAATCTGTCCTAGCTAGGGTTCGATCATAACCTACATTATTCTAAGAACCTACATTTTTTCAACTAGCTAGGGTTCAAAATAACTACTCTCTAATAACTAGGGAGGGAGGAGGAAGAAGGAGGGAGGAGTACCTCTCGGGTGGGAGAGCGGAAGGAGAGGGGGGGGGGCTGGGTGGCGGCCATGGAGGTGGGTGTGGGAGGGGGGAGGAGGGCCGGCGCGGGGGAGGGCCGACGCGGGGGAGGGCGGCCGGAGTAGGACGCGGGGGCGGCGGCCGGAGCGGGGGATTGAGGGAGAGAGTGAGTGTGAGTGTGTGAGTGTGAGTGAGTGAGAGAGGCGCGCGCGGGGGCTGGCGCGGGGAGGAAGCAGAGGTGGGCTTAGCAGCAGCGCGGGGGAGGAGGGCCAGCGTTATAGTTTAAGCTGCAACAGGGGGCCGAGGGCGTGGCCCATTAACAGCAGCGCTGGCCGGGAAGGCCCGCGCTACTGCTAACATGCGCTTGCAGTGCTGGTTTTGCCCGGCGCTAGTGCTAAATAGCAGTAGCGTGGGGTCTTTAACCCACGCTACTGCTAAATGTCTAGCTATAAGCATTTTTCTAGTAGTGGTAGCGAGGATTGGCAATCTTCAAATGGGCATTTGAGATCTGGTGGGGGATTGTTAGAATATTGGGCCCATTTATAGGGCAGCCCAAGAGGCAATTTCTGAAATCTCAAAGGACCATGTGTGTGAGCAAGTGGTGGGAGTGGGAAATTTAGTCCCACCCCGGAAGTTGAAGGAGTTGCACACCACCTTATAAGGTGGAGTGTTGTAGCACTTGTAAGTGAGCAAGAATAAGAGAGTCTCTCGCCCACTCCTCCTCGTCCTCCGCCGCTCGCTCGACACGTCGCGATCGCGTTTCGTGAATTCGAGCCTCGAGCCGAGACAAATTTTGTCTTTATTTTTGCTGTTTAGGAAAACTGAGTCTGGAGTCGTGACGGACGCGTAGTTTTGCCACACCTCGTTCCTTGCGCCGCCATCGTAGTCCACTCCATCCCGAGCACCGGCGAACGGGAGAGCAGGTCTCCGGAACCACTCGCCTTTGTGATCCTGTACGGGAGAGGGCGAATAAGGTTTTTGGGAAGCGCCACGCGCGCGACTGCTCGCTGTCTTCATCAAGGCTCGTCTACCGTCCAGGTCGGGCGATCTTGATCGTCGTCGTCTACAACGTCGTCTTCTGCGACCGGTCTTCACCAACATCGTCATCAACAACATCGCTGCACCAACGGCTACTTTATCTGCAAACGATCGGTATAATTGCAGTGTTCCATCTCGTTGGTTAAACATGTTTGTCAGTGTCATGTTTTGCGATGTTGTGCTGCTACTGTTCATGTTGTTTAGTGTTTCTAGTATGCTTGAGATTCACATGTTAGTAGCTGCTATCGTCATGTTTAATATTCTGGAATTAATCATGAAAATTATGCCTAATTACTTAACATCCCTTGGTATTGCTCATCATAACCACCACGCTCATGGCCGGCCGGAGCACATTGCGTGCTCCCCGTCAAGACAGAGGATTCTATGTTCAGATAATCAGAAATTTTGGCCTCTGTGGTCAAGTGAACCGTCGAACCAAATAGGAGACATGCATTGCGCAAACAGCTATCAAAGCTAATCGAAAAGCCAAAAAGAGTGGACAGGGCACACAGTGAACTGAAGACCATGTGACGTGCAAATAGCTCAGAACACCGCTCCGATCAACAAGTGGACGTACCTGAACCTGATAGGTGATGGCGATTTCTGCTTCCCCTAGACTACTCTCATGTGTCATGGCAATGCATGTCAACATCTCAAAGGGCAAACGATTACTAGTACTGTTTCCCTTCTAAGAGCATCTACAATAGACGGTCCATATGTAAAAATAACAAATTTTGAAGCTTCGAGAGCAAAAAGCGCTGCTCCAACAGACGGTCCGTATGTAAAAAAAATTGGACCACCGCCTCCCGGAGATGTAAAATTGAAAACTTTGTGATGCAAATTTACATCACGAGATACAACTGATGTAAAACCGTGGCCGCCCGCCAAACGACCAACCGCCATTTCAGTTGCCTTCCAAGCTCGCGACCGCCCGCCCCAAATCGCCGCCGCCGCCACCGCCCCGGCCACCTCCGGCCCGGCCTCCGCCCGCCCCCGCCCGCACCGCACGACGCCGCCGCCCGCCCTCGCCTGCACTGCACGCCGCCGTCGCCCGCCCTCGCTCGCACCACACGCCGCCGCCCCGCTCCGTCCGCCTCCGCCCCGCGCCGCACGCCGCCGCCCGCTCCCCGCTCGGCCGCCGCCCTGACCTCTGTCCACCCGCCGCCGCCACCCGATGGCGCCGAAGGGCAAGTCGGGTTTCTTCGGCGTGAGGGCGAAGCCCTCCGGGAACTTCGGAGTGGAGTTCTCTGACGCCGGGCGGCGTTGGTGGCTCGGCACGTATCCCACCGCCGACGAGGCCGCGCGTGCCTACGACGTGGCGGTGTGGCGTGCCGGACTGCCGAAGACGGGTCTCAACTTCCCGGAGATCGAGACCCGGGTGGTGGCGGAGTGGCTCGTGCCGCAGGGCATCCGGATGGAGGAGATGCCGGAGAAGAAGAAGAAGAAGAAGAGACCGGCGGTTGTTGTCACTCCCGGCGAGAGCGACGAGGCGGCGATGGCTCGGTTTGCGCGGGAGCATCCTGAGTACGTCCAGGCCGAGCAGGAGTTCTACTGGAAGCGTGATGCCGAGGAGAAGAAGGAGGTGAAGAAGAAGGACGAGGCCGGCCCCTCGATGGTGATCCCCATCGAGTCATCGTCGGAGGAGGACGAGGAGTTCTGGGGGCTCTCGGATGACTCCGAAGAGTCGTACTGGATGCCCTCAGACGACGAGTGGTTTTGCTAGTTTAAATTTATATCATCTATGTTTGAATTATGTTTGAATTTGATGTTTGAACTATGTTGAAGTAGTAGTTGATCGTTTTCAGAATTTAAACATCTTCGTTTTGGACCATCTTTTGGAGTTGCTCTTTTATTTACCTCTTCGTTTTGGACCATCTGTTGGAGTTGAGCCTTTTTCAAAGATATAAAAAACACTTTTTGGTGCTCCAAATTTGAATCATCACCGGTTTGGACCTACACCCACTAGAATTAGAAAGACGAGGGGCAAGGCAGCGTTGCTTTGGAGATGCACAATTTATTTGCTGTACTGATCTCTCTACGTCTGATGTGATGTTTCCACTAGCTAGAAGTGGGAACCTGCAGAGTGGGGTTTGCCAAAATCACATCGCGGACAGGATCAATTCAAACGGGAGAGGACTCCCGATTAACACTGATCACTGATGGATGGAGATAGGTTTGATCCAGAGAGGAGGTAGCAGCAACCCAACCGGGAGAGTGCCACCTTTCAAATCATGGCGTCCAACCTTGGCTCCGTTGCTCCTCACCTCCATCATGGTGTCACCTCCATTATGCGTTTGTGGGAATTAGCCGTGCACAGAATAGATATGCCTGCCGCACTGTTTGGCTGCAATAACAGGCTAGAATTGCATGTTAGGGGATTTATGTACTTAACTATATTTTTTTGGTCTGAAGGTACCAGGACATTCTCCTGGGATGTACTGTCAAGACACACACAAAAGAAGATTTTGCACACATATTCATGACTGTAAAATTTGTGCTCCCGGAACAAAAAACTTTAGTTTTCTGAAAACCATTTTTTGAATACTGAACCTGCTTGGCAGTATTTGAATTTTTTGTCATGAGTTTACGCGCCCAGTTCCTAGCTAGAACAGATAGGTTTTATCATCGGAGATGCTTGAGGATCTGGCAAGGATTAGCTATGAAATCAAGTCTAACGGAGTCCACAGCTAGCACTAGAAATACAAACGTCCCTCTCGTCATGCCGGCGCATGAGTGCATGAACAACGTAATGATTGGCTGGGCAGAGTAGTCTTATTCTGGATTAATTCCATTGTGATCGACGCAGATACATGTTCACTGGTCAGAGCCTACGGCTTCAACTGCTGGGACATGTTTACTACTACCTGGCAGCTCCCCAATGGCTAAACCCTTCACTAGTACAAAACAGGGCTTTCGTCACAGCCGGATCAGAACATTAGTCCCGGTTGCATTATGAACCGGGACTAATGTGAGCATTAGTCCCGGTTCGAGCGGCTAGGGCGCTGGGCAGGCATTAGTCCCGGTTCGAGCCACGAACCGGGACTAAAGGGTGCGATGCCCTTTAGTCCCGGTTCGTGGCTCGAACCGGGACTATAGGTTAAAGGGGTTGAGGCTACCTTTAGTCCCGGTTGGAGCCACGAACCGGGACTAAAGGGGTTTTGAAATTTGTTTTTTGTTTTTCCATTTGTTCTTTGTGTTTAGTTTCTGTTTTAAATTGCTTATATCTTTTAGGATATTTGATTTTTTGAGTGATTCTTTTTGCATTAGATTCAAAATTTTGTCTAGTTTCTGTTTGTGCCATTAGTTTTCAAATTTGAATGATTTAAATATGAATTTGTTCAAATTTGTTTCAAATCCTACATTGTGAATAATTTGAGTTTAAAAATAGTTTTTAATTTAATTCTTTTTGCTCCTAGTCACATGTTAGATTATTTTCACCCACATAGCATGTGCAAAAAAGTTGAGAGGGTTACGGCAAAAACTGGATGCACTTCATGTACAAAATGGACAATCTCTTTCGAAGTATCAGGCTTTCGGATGAAAACTCATCTGTTATAAAGGCATTTCATTTTTTTAAACTTATTTCAACTCCAGACTTTTTGTGCGTTCAGTATGCACCATTCGAAGCCACGTCATCAATTTTCAACCCTTTCTGACTTCATTTGCTATTTTTCATGCATTTACTATTTTTTTGAGCTAAATGACCCTGAAATTGAAAAGCACTACAAATGAACTCTGAAAAGGTTGAAAGTTGGCATGATATCATCATTTCACCCACATAGCATGTGCAAAAAAGTTGAGAGGGTTACGGCAAAAACTGGATGCACTTCGTGTACAAAAATGGACAATCTCTTTCGAAGTATCAGGGTTTCGGACGAAAACTCATCTGTTAAAAAGGCATTTCATTTTTTAAACTTATTTTGTGCCATGAAAATGAGGAGGTCATTGAATTTTGTCTAGTTTCTGTTTGTGCCATTAGTTTTCAAATTTGAATGATTTAAATATGAATTTATTCAAATTTGCTTCAAACCCTAGATTGGGAATAATTTGAGTTTAAAAATAGTTTTTAATTTAATTCTTTTTGCTCCTAGTCACATGTTAGATTTTTGTCACAGTAAGATTTATTTGGTTATTTTTAGAATAATTTATATTACGATTTTAATTAAAACAGTATTGTTTTGCTTATATAGTTGTTTTAGTACTTTAATTGTTGTTTTCAATTATTTTAGTTAGTTCTTTCTGTAGATTTTAACATGTTGTAGTATGATTCTGTTAGACAACAGTAGATAAATTTTAATAATTAATTAATATTAATTTTGGTAAAGTTTTGTATTAGTAGTTGTTTAGCCTTTAATAATAGTTGATAGAATTAGTTTTGCTATATTAAAAGTAATTCTTTTTGCCACTTTAATAGAACGTGACTCTGGCTTGGTTAACCTTAGTTGTGACTCTGGCTGGGACGGTGCTAGCAGATGTAGTCGACGGTAGGATTGGATGGACACCATCCCGGACTAAAGAGGTTCAAACTCTAACCCCCCCCCCCCCCGGTGTATCGCCATTTCAGTTTTGTAAAAAACAAAAGAAAATGATAAAAACTTCAAAAATTAAAATCCTTTGAGATGTAGTTACGTTACTACATCTACTAGTTAGAAAAATTAAAAAACTTAAATTTGGACATGTTTTGAAAAAAAAGTTTTATGAAAAAGTAAAACGGCCATATCTTTTGCATACGATGTCGAAAAAAACGCATAATATATAAAAAAATCAGCACGAAAATACGCATCCGATTTCGACGTCCGTAGGCCATGTTGCAAATTTTAGAATCCTCAAATTCTTAAAGGAAAAAAAGTTATGCTCAAATTTCAGTTTTTTTGAATTTTGGTCAAACTATGGTCAAACTGTGGTCAAACTATGGTCAAACTACTTATTCAAGAAATATTAGTGTTACTAAATAATTATTGTTTTTTAGAATAATAGTTTCAAACTCAAACAGTGCTTAATGCTCAAGTTCAACTCCTAAGGGTTAATAGGATTGACAGCTTAGTATTGTCAGGAAAACAATAAGTGCAGACTTAGAAACTAGGAGGAATAGAACTCGAAAGTTAAGCGTGCTCAGGCTGGAGTAGTGAGAGGATGGGTGACCGGCCGGAAAGTTAGACGATTTGGGATGAGTGCTGATTAGAGATTAGAGATTAAATTCTGAAGCAGTGAGCAGGGAGGGGTGATTAGAAATTAAATTGTCAAATAATTCAAAGATTTGAAAATCAGAAAAAAAAAATCAATTTTTTTTTTCAAAAAAATTCCTTTAGGCCCGGTTGGTCTCCAGCAGGCGGCCACGTGGACTAAAAGTTAGAAGCTTTAGTTCCAATCCTTTTGTCCCGGTTCCAGAATCGGGACTAAAGGCCATCTGGAACCGAGACAAAAGCCCTGTTTTCTACTAGTGCTTTGGTATCAGGTGGACTACACTACACATATGATTTGTGTTAGGTGCATCGTCATAATCCTAGATGCATGCATGTATCCGCTATAGCTCAGCAAAATCCAAACGGGTCGTCGTTCGAACTGTGCGGTCCGTACGTTCTAATAAGGCGTCGTCATATTGACGGAGAGCCGGACAAAATCGATCGAGAAAAGAGGGTCGTGGAGTGCAGTTGGGCGTCCCTTTCCGATCCGACGGCTCCGGGCGCTCTGCGTGGCTCGCTCTCGCGCTCATGTGTACTGACACTGACATTAGTGTACATTGCATGTACTATGCGCGTTCGTATTTAGAGGATCTGCGACCGGGTCCAATGCCACTTAATTTCGTGATTCTTTGCAGGCAAAAATAGAGAGAAGCTGCCACTTCGGTAAATGAACTAAACTACGAGTGCGATTTTATGGCGTATTAACAGCTAAATCCTTGGCTCTGCGCCTATTACTTGCACAAAAGACGGGATGCAACCGTATTGTCGTTAACTCCGACAATATGGAAGTAATTGACATAATGAAGAATGGAGGACATTCATCGGGAGCGGGAGCGGCAGTGTTTGATGATTGTTATTTTATGGCGTGCGATTTTCCGGTTATTAGATTTGAACGTTGTAATAGGGAAGCAAATAAAGTAGCTGACGAACTTGCTAGGTTAGCTAAATTTTCTGAGAATAGAGACTGGTTTGAGGAGCCTGTGAATGAAATTGTAAATCAACTTACTGACGATGTAACCGTTATTTCTAATAAATAAAGGGGATGTTTTGTTAAAAAAAAAAGAACTAAACTACGAGTGCTGCCGCTGTGCTAAACTACCGTTTGCATTCCGCCTTTGTGCGATGGCCGCCGACGGAGAGAAGCCAACGAGCGCAGAGAAGAATATAGGGAATCCACACGCAACACCCCGTGCCCGTGGGAAGGCGATAGGATGGAGCCGGCGGCGGATGCATGGCCGCGCCGCGCCCACACCGTGGCGTGGACGTGACGAGGGCAAGGCCTACCGGCGGCACGGCGTCCAACAAAAGTTAACGACTAATTCTGCCGCCTGCCCTGCGACTGCAACTGCAAAGCAAAGCAAAGTGTCGCTGCTGGCCTGCTGCTGTACCTAGAGTTTCAGGAATGAACGCAGGCAGGAGAGGCGCATGCCGCAGCGGGAGGAGATCCCGATAAAGCAAGGACGGCGAAAGAGACGGCTCCCGGGCCTCCTTGTCGCGTCGTCTCGCCCTCGCCTCGCCAGAACATTGCACGTATGCAGTATGCAGCTGCATTGCACTTGCGGTTTGCGTTCCCTGCATGGAGCCACAGTGGCCTACTGGCCTCTGGAGGGAGCCATGATGATGGGGCTGTGGACGCTACGTCACTTGCAACTGCATGCGGTGCTGCGAACCTTTGGCTGCACATTGCTCTTTTTTTTTCCTTTTGCATGTAACTGTATATATAAAGCTGCATCTGCATCGGCAACGGCACGTGAAAATCTGGCTCGCGGTAAAAAGATCAGACAGATTGACGCAAGCAGCTGCGCTGTAGAAATGATGAGCATCGTTGAAGTGGAGAGTAACAACCAATGATGGAATCACACGGACTCTCTGTCACTTGACGTATTTTTCGTGGAAGCAGTGATACAAGATGGCCACAAAAGCAAGAGCAATACTCTACAAATGACCATACTGATATTTATGGAGTACTATCCTTGCTACGTTACTCCAATCCTTTTAAAATGATGAAATGTACGTATAGGTATAGACATGAAAGACAAAAATCACGTGAGTGGATCAGCAGCTAGGACTAGGAGACCAGTCAATGTTTGTATGCTTGGAAACTTTTGCTGGGACAAACCTGCCTGATTAAGGACCGGCACATGCTGCATGACTAAACCGGACTTGAGTGATAGTACTACTGTTTTAGGTCCCGGCCAAGGCCAACAGTAAGATGACAAAGCAGCGTTCAGTTCTGGTCGCCCTAGGCTAGGTAGCATAGCAGATTTGAGGTATCCAAGACGTGATCATCGTGAATCGTGCGTACGAGAGCGAGTGGACAATTCTCCAACAATCTCATGGCGCGGTCCATGAAGCTGGACCATCCTTCTTCCGTGTCTTCAAATAAGGCCACACACATTTGTATTCTCACTTTCTCAGAGAGGCTAAAAAAATGATTTTGTAATGTCTCAATCGATGGGAGCCAGTGCATACAGAAAGTTAAAGCGTTTTTTTCCTTACATATATTTGGCCAAAGTTTGACTGTAGAAATACAGAGGAAAATAGAAAAGCTAAAGAAAGCCAAAGCCTATCCACCCTGACACAAGCAACAACACACCAAAGCAAGCCGGGATGCACCTATCTGAAGCAATGGGAAGCTTGCAAAATGCAATGGGAGCTCCTATCTGCCGCTCTCTGCGGCAAACAGCCGCCCTTTCAGACAGGGCGTGCTCCACTCGGCTGGCCAATTTCACGCTCTTACGCATAGGGTGTGCCCGACTGGGCTGGCCCATTGCCGACGCAAGCGGGAGACTAGGCGCTGCCCTAATCGTTGTAATCATCAAAACCGGGAACACCTATTTGGCGACCTGCGCGTTGGAGCACGATGAAACGCGCACCCCCGCTCCCCACGGGCAGCGCTACCTAGCATGGTAACGCGTCAGGCACCTCCATAAATGGGCCGGCCCAGGTGCGCGAGAGGCCGCTACCTCATTCTTCCATGTTTTTTGTTTTTGGTACTTCTTCTTTCTTTTTATTTTGTTTATACTTCCAAATATTCTAAATAAATATATTATAAAAAACACTTTACACAAAGTATTTGAAAAAATGTTAATCAAGCATTTGAAAAATGTTAAATGTGTATAAAGAAAATGTCTATCATGTATACGAAAAATGTATGCAAAACAATATGTGTGTGTGAAAAAAGTTGATCATGTTTAAAAAAAGTATGCATCAAGCATTTAAAAATGTTAAATAATTATATGAAAAATGTAATCAAGCATTAATTTTTTTTAAATGTGTATAGAAAATTGTTGACCAGGTATTAAAAAACTATCAAACTTCTATTTGAAAATTGTTAATCAAGAATTTGAAAATATCAAAATGTGTATAGAAAAAATGTTGACCACGTATTAAAAAATGTTAATCTTGTATTTAGAAAATGTAATCAAGAATTTAAATTTTTTTACAAAGTTGTATAGAAAAAATGTTAACCATGTATACAAAAAATGTTAACCAAGCATTTGAAAAATGTTAAAAGTGTATAAAGTAAATATTTCTATTGTATACAAAAAAGTATACAATTATATACAACATGTGTGAAAAAAGTTGATCATTTATTTAGAAAAATTTTATCAAGCATTTGAAAAATTGTAAACAAGTATTTGAAAAATGTTAATCGGCCATTTGAATTTTTTTAAATGTGTACTGAAAAAAGGCTGACCATGTATTAAGAAAAAGCTAATCTTGTATTAAATTTTTTAAATGTGTATATAAATATGTTGACCATATATTCAAAAAATTGTAATCTTGTATTTGAAGAGAACCAAAAAATGGAGAAAATGGGAGCAGGAGTGAACATACAGCGAGCAAACTACAGTGAGCGAACAACTTTGATAATGGCCCAGCCCGCGGATGATTTTCTCCACGCGAGAGGTCGTTCCATATCCTCCATAAGCGAGGGAATATCCCATTTGACGCATTCTGCGTCCAACTGTCGACCATTCCCACAGAGGAGAGCAACTAGTTAACGAGCGCTCGAACAAGCGGTTCGGGAGCGCTCCGCGCGCGACAAGTGTCGGGCGCGGAGCGCTCCCGTGAGGGAAAACCACCCGATGCGGTTGGTTCCCGGTTTTCCCTTTCCAGTTTGTGGTTTCGTGCGTTTTGCAGTTTAACCCTCCAAATTCTTAAATTTTTTGTTTTTCCCTTTCCGCGCGATAACAAACAGAAAATAACGCCCAACCGCGTCGGTGTGACGCCCCCGATTCGACCGTATACTAATCATACACGCAAACATGTACGATCAAGATCAGAGACTCACGGGAAGATATCACAACACAAGTCTAAACACAAAAGGAAGTCATACAAGCTTTATATTACAAGCCAGGGGCCTCGAGGGCTCGAATACAAAAACTCGAGACACAAGCGTCAGTGGAAGCAACAATATCTGAGTACAGACATAATTTAAACAAGTTTGCCTTAAGAAGGCTAGCACAAACATCAACGATCGAAGAGGCAAGGCCTCCTGCCTGGGACCTCCTAACTACTCCTGGTCGTCGACAGGCTCCACGTAGTAGTAGGCACCCTCGGGGTAGTAGTAGTAGTCGTCGGGGGTGGCATCTGGCTCTTGGGATCCACCATCTGGTCGCATCATCCGGAAAGAAGAGAGAAGGGGGAAAAGGGGTAGCAAAGCAACCGTGAGTACTCATCCAAAGTACTCGCAAGCATCAGATCTATACTAAGTATGCATTGGTATCAAATGGAAGGGTTGTATCTATGGACTATACTGCAGAATGCCAGAATAGAGGGGAAGGCCTAGCCTATCGAAGACTAGCATCTTCAAGCAGCTCCAAGCATCTTGCAGCATTTAGAAGAGTAAAGAATAGCATTTTATAATTAACAAGCATGTTGTAGAATTAACGCCCAGAGATCCTTCCTCGACTCCCTGCGAGAAAGCAATCCCGGAGCCAACATATCCATCACATATCTCAAGTATCCATTTCTAGTTGTAATAGATCAGGATACAAGTCTGAACGTCCGTTACCGTGGACACGGTATTCGAATAGATAACTTCCCTGCAGGGGTGCACCATATTTCCCAACACGCTTGATTACTCTGGCCGGACACACTTTCCTGGGTCAATGCCCGGCCTCGGAAGATCAACTCGTCGCAGCCCTACCTAGGCTCAGCAGAGAGGTCCCCGCCGGTCTACATCCTAAGCACTCCGGGGTCTTGGGCCCATCGCCCATTGCACTCCGGGTCGTTGTGTGCAGGGTGAATACCAGCGCCACCTCGGATGGTCGGCACGATCCGACCATGCCACAATGCTGAATTGGACGTCTGACAAAGCTTTGGCTGATACTGCGATGCCGAGGCCCATAACTATTCCCGCGTGGTGGTTAGTGCGTAAAGGCCAAAGGCCAACTTAGAACAAATACCTAAACCTGTTAATGCATTATTAAAAGAAGTGACGGCTGTCGGGACAAGTCCGGAGCTACCACCCCCTCCTGGGTGATACCGCTAAACAGCCAGCCGCCACTGTAACATCATGCGGGTGCTCTCCGGGCCCGCCCGACTTTCACAAAGGTCTCAAGTAATGTCAAGGTAATCGTGTGTCCAAACATCAAGGGGGAAACAACGAGGAATCACCCTCGGTGGATTCCACTTGATGTAATCATCAAGGTGAACGTAGGAGGAATCACCCTCGAGGTTCACACTTGAGGGCTGCACGACAGAGTCGTATCAGGAGTGGTGAAGGAGGAATCACCCTCGATGACCATGACCGAATAGCTACACTACATTGTTATCATCAGGAGAGCTTTACGAGGTATCACCCTCGGCACTCGATAGTAACTATGTAGAGTCGTACAACTAAGGGGGTGAAGTGATGTGTCGGTCTCTGGTCGTCGATCACGTTGATCGAGTCATCGATGATGAAGCAGGGGCAACAAGGACAAGGTGGGGGTCACTGATGGATCACTAACCAACCTATACTAAGCAGTTTAGGATAAGTAGGTAAGGTACAATGAGCAGGTTACAAAAGTAGGCTATGCATCAGAATAGGAGTAAACAATAACAGCAGCAAAATCTAATGCAAGCATGAGAGAGAATGGAATGGGCGATATCGAAGTGATCAGGGGGGCTTGCCTGGAAGCTCCGCTGAAAGGGAAGAAGGGTCGTCGTCGACGTAGTCGATCACAGGGGCACCAGCAGCAGTCTCGGGATCTACCAGAGAAGAAGAGGGGGAAGAAACAGTAAATACAAAGCACACAAATGCATGACATGACTACAGACAGAGCTAGGGGTGTTCTAACGCAGTGCTACACGATACCGGCGAAGGGGGATTACATCCGGGAAAGTTTTCCCGAAGTTTGGCATTTTCGGACAGATGAATCGAAGGGGGACGGTTGCATGTTCGCTATGCTAGGGGCACGTGACAGATGAACGGAAAGTGTATTCGGATTCGTCTCGTCTTTTCTGAGCAACTTTCTTGTACAAAGTATTTTCATCCGAGATACGGTTTATTTTATATTAATTTACAAAGTTTTAGTTATTTTCAGGATTTACTGAAATTTGGCTATGTCTGAGAATCCCTCAGTTTTGAACATCATTTAGCTCTTTTCCAAAGGCTATAGCTAGTGTTCTACTCATCCTATGGAGTAGTGTCTTTTATCAATCTTGATCAATTTTCTGTGATCTACATGACAGTATCAAGTGCAGCTATGTTAGCATCCATTTGCTTGTTCAAATCTTTGTTTGAAAAGTGCTACTGCAGCATTTCTGTTTTTGTTTTTTTGTTAGCAGAACGTAGCAATTTGTGATTTTCTTTGCATTTAATCCATACATCAAATGGATTTGGTCCAGTGGGATAAAATGAAGTTTGTCAAGTGTACTTTCTGCCAATATAATTTTTACTCATGTTAACCGTCGTTTAGTCGCTGTTTAGGGACTGCTCAGAGGGTTAGTCAACGTAGTAGCAGCAAAGCTAGCTACTGCTACAGTAACATTCAGTTACTGTAGCTGAGCAGCAGCAGCATAGGTGGGCGCGGCCAAACTCTACACACACACACACTGCATACACACACACCACACACACAGCACGCACGCACACGGGCGCGCCGGCGGCCACGGTGCTGGCCAGGGGCGCAGCGCACGAGTGGAAGCGGCAGCGGTGGTGGCGGCGCTAGGCAGCGGCGGCGGCAGCATGGGCAGCAGCAGCAAAGAGCAGTAGCAGCACGGCAACAGCGCAGCAGGAGCGACTAGCAGCAGATGCAGGGGCCGGTGCGCGCGGGCGTGAGTGCAGGGTGGCCGACGCGGGCGGTACACGGGTCGGCGACGGCGTAGCAGGGCCACAGCCACCCGCGGGCGGGCGCGTGCAGGGCGCAGCTGGCCAGCAGGAGCGCGGCCAGGGCGACGGCGGCCGTGGCTGAGGCGGCCAGGGGCGGTTGCCAGCAGCAGCAGCAGGCAGGGGAGCGGCCGGAGGGCAAGCTGGGCGTGCGAGGGGGTGCAGGGGCGCGTGCGGCTGTGCAAGTGCTCGGCGACCGCGGAACGCAGTGGGCGGGGCGGCGAGCCGCAGAGGCGGGCGTGGCCGGGAGCTACAGGCGACGACGAGGGCAGCACGGGGTGGGGGAGGGGGGGGGGGGGGGGGGTGGAAGTGGGGAACGATGGGGGAGGGGCGGTGCTCACCGCGTGGGCACAAGGTGGCCCTTCGGCGGCTCAGTAGCTGCAGGGCGGCGCCGGAGTCGTGGAAGACGGTGGTGACCGTAGCGGACGGAGGTGATGGCCGACATGGAGGAGCGGCGTCGATCTCGTCGTTGAGGCGGTCTGCTGCTCGAGGCCGTGGTCGAGGAGGAACCAGAGGTCGAGGTGACGGCGGACGACGACGGGGACGAGCGCGGTGGCTCCGGATCGGGGCGCCCACGGCGAGGGGGAGTGGATGGGGGCGCGATGGGGGAAAAGTGAGGAGGGGGCTAGGATTCATGCGCCGCGGGGCGTGGATGGGCGCCACGGCGACGGCCTCAGCCGTGGCGGCCATCGACGGCGTCCACGCCTCCCTCGATGAACAGAGGAGGGAGGTGGGAGCAGATGGGCCGGCCTAGCTGCTTGGCCAACTGGGCCAAGGCCTAGGGGAGGGGAGGGACCTTTACCTTTTTACATTTTATTTTTCCTTTTATTATTTCCTTTTATTATTTTCCCATTTTATTTTCTATTTATTTTAGCTTATTAATAAAAATGAGACCCACACCTAAATTAGTGTTTTAAGTCAACCTACTGCCACAAAAAGTTTCGCTCACAAATAAAATAGTTTAACATTTTAGAAATTACAAAAGGTATTTACATAATTGTTTAAGCCACTGTTTTAACCATTTTTTAGCACTTAAACCTTTTATAAAAATTTGGTTTCTTCACCAACAATACTTATGAATTATTTGCCATAGTTTGCACATTTTAGTTTTGACATTATGAAAAGTTTTATTTTGGACTTTAATTTAAATTTGAATTCGAACCGATTTGAATCTAAGCGAGATTAGCAATAGTAACAGTGGTGACATGGCCTCATTAACAAAGGATTACTATAGCTTAATTATCCGGGCGTCACAGTCGGTTCCCTGTTTCGTTTTTGTTTCCCTTTTTGTTCCCATTATATATCTGGGAAATGGAGATTTATGGGATAGTTACGGGCGGGGGCTTCCAACACTATCAAATGTGACCTTTCAAGTAAGCAAAAAACAACAACTTTTTCATACGCACGGAGCAAAGGCATGGGTTGACGCACGGTCGTCAAGAGTACAGAAGCATCGCTCAATCCTGTCAATGCCAATGTGTGAATTGTCTATAGACACAGGTGTATACTACCAGAGGCATGGTTTGTATAACTTTACTAAATTGGAGCATGGCGCCTCCGGCGTGGGGAACCTCCTGCTCGCCTTCGGCTCGTTTAATTTTCATAAACATCTTGAAGGGGGGCATAGGTCGAAGTGTGTGTTGGTCGTGCAGCGTGTTGGTTCGTGCGGCGCGTTGTCCGTCGTGGTGTCACACGGCCCCTCCGGCATGGGGAACCTCCTGCTCGCCTTTGGCTCGTTTAATTTTCATAAACAACTTGAAGGGGGGGGGGGGAATAGGTCAAAGTGTGTGTTGGTCGTGCAGCGTGTTGGTTCATGCGGCGCGTTGTCCGTCGTGGTGTCACACGGCGCCTCCGGCGGGGGGAACCTCCTGCTCGCCTTCGGCTCGTTTAATTTTCATAAACATCTTGAAGGGGGGGCATAGGTCGAAGTGTGTGTTGGTCGTGCAACGTGTTGGTTCGTGCGGCACGTTGTCCGTCGTAGTGTCACATGGCGCCTCCGGCGCGGGGAACCTCCTGCTCGCCTTCGGCTCGTTTAATTTTCATAAACATCTTGAAGGGGGCATAGGTCAAAGTGTGTGTTGGTCGTGCAGCGTGTTGGTTCTTGCGGCGCGTTGTCCGTCGTGGTGTCACACGGAGCCTCCGGCGCGGGGAACCTCCTGCACGCCTTCGGTTCGTTTAATTTTTTTAAACATCTTGAAGGGGGCATAGGTCGAAGTGTGTGTTGGTCGTGCAGCGTGTTGGTTCGTGCGGCGCGTTGTCCGTCGTGGTGTCACACAATGCCTCCGGCGCGGGGAACCTCCTGCTCGCCTTCGGCTCGTTTAATTTTCATAAGCATCTTGAAGGGGGGGGGGATAGGTCGAAGTGTGTGTTGGTCGTGCAGCGTGTTGGTTCGTGCGGCACGTTGTCCGTCGTGGTGTCACACGGCGCCTCCGGCGCAGGGAACCTCCTGCTTGCCTTCGGCTCGTTTAATTTTCATAAACATCTTGAAGGGGGGCATGTGTCGAAGTGTGTGTTGGTCGTGCAGCATGTTGGTTCGGGCGGCGCCTTGTCCGTCGTGGTGTCACACGGCCCCTCCGGCACGGGAAACCTCCTGCTCGCCTTCGGCTCGTTTAATTTTCATAAACATCTAGAAGGGGGGGCATAGGTCGAAGTGTGTGTTGGTCGTGCAACGTGTTGGTTCTCGTATTTGGTTGGTTGCTGAAGTTCATGTTATTCTATAAGAAGTTCACAGCTCAGGAGAAATTCTTTATACAGGTCATGCAAAAGCCAAGCTCCTTCGCCTGGTAAGGCACGGGTTTGAAGCATGTGCAGTGACGTGTGTGCAGCAGCTAGCCACGGTTGAGGCACTAGAGGTATGTGCGTGCATGCACATGTGTGAATTTTTCGGAGGCACGGGCATGACGCCTCCGGAGGCATGGGTGTGAAGCATCTCCAGTCACGTGTGCGCAGCAGCTAGCCACGGTTGAGGCACTAGAGGTATGTGTGTGCATGCACCTGTGTGAATCCTCCGTGTGTTGCAACTGACGTGTGCGCACAACTTGTGCGAATCCTCCAGAGGCACTGGCATGTCGCCTCCGGAGGCACGGGTGTGAAGCATCTGCAGTCACGTGTGTGCAGCAGCAGGGTTGAGGCACTAGAGGTATGTGCATGCATGCACCTGTGTGAATCCTCCGAAGGCACTGGCATGTCGCCTCCGGAGGCACGGGTGTGAAGCATCTCCAGTCACGTGTGCGCAGCAGCTAGCCACGGTTGAGGCACTCGAGGTATGTGCGTGCATGCACATGTGTGGATTGTTCGGAGGCACGGGTATGTAACCTCTGGAGGCATGATACGTCTCCATCGTATCTACTTTTCCAAACTCTTTTGCCCTTGTTTTGGAGTCTAATTTGCATGATTTGAATGGAACTAACCCGGACTGACACTGTTTTCAGCAGAATTGCCATGGTGTTATTTTTGTGCAGAAATAAAAGTTCTCGAAATGACCTGAAACTTCACGGAAAATACTTTTGGAATAAATAAAAAATATTGGCTAAAGAATCAACCGAGGGGGACCCACCACCTGTCCACAAGGGTGGTGGCGCGCCCTACCTCCCTGGGCGCGCCCCCTGGCTTGTGGATCCCACGAAGCTCCACCGACCTCAACTCCAACTCCATATATTCACGTTCGGGGAGAAAAAAAATCAGAGAGAAGGATTCATCATGTTTTATGATACAGAGCCGCCGCCACCTCCTGTTCTTCCTCGGGAGGGCAGATCTGGAGTCCGTTCGGGGCTCTGGAGAAGGGAAATCGTCGCCATCGTCATCATCAACCATCCTCCATCACCAATTTCATAATGCTCACCGCCGTGTGTGAGTCATTCCATCGTAGGCTTGCTGGACGGTGATGGGTTGGATGAGATTTATCATGTAATCGAGTTAGTTTTAATAGGGTTTGATCCCTAGTATCCACTATGTTCTAAGATTGATGTTGCTATGACTTTGCTATGCCTAATGCTTGTCACTAGGGACCGAGTGCCATGATTTCAGATCTGAACCTATTATGTTTTCATGAATATATATGTGTTCTTGATCCTATCTTGCAAGTTATAGTCACCTACTACGTGTTATGATCCGGCAACCCCGGAGTGACAATAGTCGGGACACTTCCCGGTGATGACCGTAGTTTGAGGAGTTTATGTATTCACTAAGTGCTAATGCTTTAGTCCGGTTCTCTATTAAAAGGAGGCCTTAATATCCCTTAGTTTCCATTAGGACCCCGCTGCCACGGGAGGGTAGGACAAAAGATGTCATGCAAGTTCTTTTCCATAAGCACGTATGACTATATTCAGAATACATGCCTACATTATATTGATGAATTGGAGCTAGTTCTGTGTCACCCTAGGTTATAACTGTTGCATGATGAATGCCATCCGACATAATTATCCATCATTGATCCATTGCCTACGAGCTTTTCACATATTGATCTTTGCTTCGTTACTTTTCCGTTGCCACTGTTACGATTGCTACAAAACTGCTACTGTTACTTTTGCCACCGTTACCGTTACTTCCATACTACTTTGCTACTAAATACTTTGCTGCAGATATTAAGTCTTTCAGGTGTGGTTGAATTGACAACTCAGCTGCTAATACTTGAGAATATTCTTTGGCTCCCCTTGTGTCGAATCAATAAATTTGGGTTGAATACTCTACCCTCGAAAACTGTTGCGATCCCCTATACTTGTGGGTTATCAAGACCTTTTTCTAGCGCCATTGCCGGGGAGCATAGCTCTATTCTCTGAGTCACTTGGGATTTATATTTATTGATCACTATGAGGAATTTGAAAGATACTAGAACCAAGATTTTTTCCTCTACTACGAGGGGAGGTAAGGAACTGCCATCTAGTTCTGCACTTGATTCACCTTCTGTTTTGAGTAAGCTTGCGACACCTACACCTGCTAGTAATTCTGATATGTCGCAAGTAGTTGATGATGCCACTTCTGCTATGCATGATGCTTATGATGATACTACTGCTTTGCTTGATAATACTGTGCCACTAGGTGAATTTCTTGATGAACAACTTGCTAGGGTTAGAGAAAATGAAATTACTGAAACTGAAGATTATGATTCTCCCCCTAGATATGAATTGCCTGTTGTACCTGAGGGTTATATTATGGATGAAGAAACTGCTAGAGACTTTCTTGCTTGCAATGATAGAGAGGATCTTAAGAAACTGTTAGCTAAGCTGAATGAAAAGTCTTTGAATGCTAGAATGCAATATCATCCTAAGTTTGCTACTTCACCTATCTTTGTTAATGATAAGGATTATGAATTATCTGTCGATCCTGAGTTAATTACTTTGGTTGAATCTGATCCTTTCTATGGTTATGAATCTGAATCTGATCCTTTCTGCTTGTCTTTGTCCTCTTTGTGCGCTTCCGGTTTGATTTTCGCTGTTGAGAGAAAGAGGGTTTTGTTAGATAGGATCATTTGGTTTTCATGGGTGAAAGGTGGCAACAAAAATCTGTAGAGAAATGTGTTTTACATCATCGTTGCTGTCCTCTGCGGTGCCACTGTTGTTCTCTGCGGCATCATCGCCCTCTGCAGGAATGAAATCATCATCAGGTTTTGTGCCATCATCGGCAGTATCACACTCTGGCTCTTTGGTGGCATCATCCTCGTCTTCTTCCACCCGTTGTCATTTGTTTTTCTTCTTGCCTTCAGTTAGTTTATTCTTGATGTGTGGAACTGCTGGTGGGAGTACCATTAGAGGACTTAGCTGCTGCTGCAAGGTAGTACCGTCGATGATGAGTTGAGTTTTGTCCTTTCTCTTTTGTCTTTTTGTTGTAGGAGGAACAACTGTCTTGGTTTCTAATTGCCTCTCTTTTCTGCTGCTAGTTACTTGTTTTTTGTTGCCCTCCCTGCTGTAAGCTAGTGCTGACACTTGCTCACGTGCTTCGTTGTCCATGTTCTGCTTCATTCTTTTTTCTGACGGGTCAGGAGAGATGCCTAGTGGCTTTGGATATTGAATATTAAGTTCAGACAGTATTGTTTCAATATCTCCTCCTCCATGACCTGCACGATGATTATGTAACAAAAGGAGGATGTAATATCATCGGAAAAAATGGAATATAGTTTTAAAACTATGTCTTCCACGACTGTACATAAAGAATCTGAAACTTAATGTACATAAACTCATAAAATAGCCCTTTCTTTCATTTCTTGACCTAAAAAGGCAATTAATCCATTCTTTTCTTGTTATATCAAGTTTTCCTCACCCTTGGTTTGGTCAATTAGTGATAGAAATTAGGTTAAGGTGTGAGCAGTATGGCTGCTGTGAAGTTCAGTGAAGTGAGGGGAAGTGTTTTTTATAGGCAAAATACACCACAAATGACATTATATAAATTGGAGGAATAATTGTAAGGATTAGAGGATAAGATAAAATGTTTTTGAATGAATAATAATACATTGTGTGAAAAATTTCAATGAATTGTAATTTTCCAGGATTGTGTGGAGGTAAGTGGTCAACTTACTACTGTTGCTATATAGTTTTTATTATATGGATTGTGTGAGCCTTTTATAGTACCTTGCTGCACAGCAAGCTCTTCCGCATGTATCCTGTTTTCCTTGTTACCAGTCCTTGCTGCATAAAAATGGCCAGGTGTTAGCAGCACTAGAAGCAGAATTGAATTTCACAACAAAAGAGGAGATGCATCCCGTGGACAAAAAAATAGCATTGTCGGAGAGGCACAGGTTGTTTCACGCTATAAGCGCAGCTAGACCTATTCTTGGAGCACGGATTTTAATATGAGAGAGGCACATAATTTGAAACAGATACAATCAACGGATATATAGAATCTCGTGTAAGTATCAGGTTTGATGTGTAAGGATGCTCTCATGTTAGACAAGTTTAAACAGACTATTCGAAAAATGGTTGGTGTGGCGGCTAGGGTTCATGTCCGTGAAAAAGGGAAAAAATCGCTTCGATCGACCTGTGGTAATGGAATGTAATGAATTAATATATTTTTACCTTCGATTGCTTGGGAGGGATTCGTCGCATCCATCGGCTAGTTTTTGTCCTTGCTCTCCGTTGGTATCTCCGCCGACCGTATTGAGAGCACAGGTCCTCGCCGCTGGGAGAGGATTTTGGTGCTGTCGCGGGCACCGACCGACTGTCTGTATCTCGAAGTGGATGGCGGCTGGTTGGTGAGGCGAACTCGATTTTGATTTTTGGTTGGTCTGCTGGTTTGGACAATGGGGGCAGAAGGAGAGAGGAGGGTGTTCAAGAGAGGGGAACTGGCGAAGTGTTCGAGATTTTTGGTGCGAAAGGAAAAGCAAGAAGGTAGTAGGGTGAGAGAGGGAAATGGTCGAACCGTCTTGAATCTTCGACCGTCCGTTTGGACATCAAGATTGGTGCAACTTTCTGTGGGCTTCAATGGGCTTGTTTTTTTTTGCTTGCTTGCTCAACTGTCAGTGGTGGGATGCTAGCATTTTTTGATTTTAGTGTGGTGACACCCACGGGTGCATGGTTTGGCATTTCCCAGAGCCACGTTGATGCTTCTTCGTGTTCCAATTGATTCTGCTCGCCAGTTCATTTGGAGGGGCATGGACATGAACTCAAAGGAAGCATGTTTACCTATTAGACAGAGTCACGTTCGTGCATGCGCGTGTTACAGACGTTTTCTTTGACGTTTCACGGTGAGACGCGTGGAAGTGAGGCCACCAGCGCTCACCCTCCCATGGAAATGGCGAACCGTCTCGAATCTTCGGTCGTCCGTTTGGACATCAAGATTCGTGCAACTTTCTGTGTGCTTCGATGAGCTTGTTTTTTGCTTGCTTGCTTAACTATCAGTCGGTGGGACGCTAGCATTTTTTGATTTTAGTGTGGTGACATCCACGGGGGCATGGTTTGGCGTTACTCAGAGTCACGTTCATGGTTCTTTGTGTTCCAAATGATTCCGCTCGCCAGTTCATTTGGCGAGGCGTGGACATGAAGTCAAAGGAAGCACGTTTACCCATTAGACAGAGTCACATTCCCACGTGGGTATGCTTTTGGTATTTCCAAATGATTCTGCTCACTCGTTCTCTTGGAGAGGCATGGACGTGAATCCGGCGAAGGCACGTCTTCTTATTAGCCAGAGTCACGTTTGTGCTTGCATGTGCTACATACGTTTTCTCTGGCGAGTCACTGTGAGGTGCATGGAAGTGAAGCTGAGTTGGCACTGTGTTACTAATGCAACAGGCACATTCGTGACTTTGTGTATGAAATGTTTTCCCTGTCGAGACGTTCCTTTGTTGTGGAGAGTCGCGGTCGTGCGTTCCAAGGAGGCATGGTCTGGTATTAGACAAAGTCACGTTCGTGCATGTGTGTGTTACAGGCGTTTTCACTGAGGAGTCACCTTGAGACGCGTGCAAGTTAATTCGCGGATTTAGTAAGATTTTGATATAAATATCATTTCAAAAAAAATGGGACAACAAAAAATAGTAGGAATTCGACAGTAACTTCTCTGGAATACAGACGGACGCAGACAGTAAATTTACTTTGAGAGTGACGAACTTACCTACAAAGAGGGCACGTTTGTGAAGTGAAGCACAAAGATGCCTCTATGGGCCAAATGTTTTCAGTGAGACGAGTTAGCTGTGTTTGAAATGTCTTCTATGGAATATATATGAACAATTAGGAAGAAGTTGAGTGGTTGTAGTGTGGACAAATGCACGGGGAGATGAAAGGCGAGTACTGGTGTTTCCTAGGCGTGCAGAGTTCGAGGTATTTAAGAGAGATTGTGAGAATTCGAGGCGTCGGTTACTCCGTTTGACAATCTGACCGATGTGCATATAAAATAAAAGGTACCTACTCATGGAACACTCCACGTTTGTAGTCGTCCACAATTCTCCAGAGACAGGCACCTCTTTCTTGCTGGTAGCTCCTTGCTTGCGCCATGGCCGGTAAAAGGGGTTCTGGGTGTTCAAGTAACCAGGCAGCGAGGACCAACGCCGCGGAAAGAAGGTGTCCTGCCCCGTTGCCCAGGTGTCGAACGATCTCTCGCGTGGAGGCGATTGCTCTCACAAGCGCATTTGCCATGGAGACGATCTTGGCAAGATGGCAGTACCAAATTCATTAGCCAGCGACGACGTGCTCGATGAGCTAATTAAGCAGCAGGAGTTCATCGCTTGCTTGGAAAAGTTGGTGCAGCAGAGCAATGCCTCGGTGGAGAAGTCCACTGGGCTCATATTTCGAGATGTGTGTGAGAATGAGAAGCTTGCCAACGAGCTCGACCAGAAGGATCAGGAGGCCGCCCGCTGGAAGAAACTATATGAGGAGAGCAGTGCATTGGCGGAGAAGCTGTCGGGCGTCGCGGGGTGATACGTCTCCGTCGTATCTACTTTTCCTAACGCTTTTCCTCTTGTTTTGGACTCTAATTTGCATGATTTGAATGAAACTAACCCGGACTGACGCTGTTTTCAGCAGAACTACCATGGTGTTGTTTTTTGTGCAGAAATAAAAGTTCTCGGAATGGAACGAAACTTTGCGAGGATTTTTTATACAATAAAAGAGAATTTCTGGAGCCAAGAATCATCGGAGGGGGGCACCTGGGTGGGCACAACCCACCAGGGTGCGCCCCCCCTCCAGGCGCGCCCAGGTGGGTTTTCCCCACCTGATGGCCCCGCAGACCCTGAAACCGACGCTATAAAATCTCATTTTTCCAGAAAAAAATCAGGGAGAAAGAATTATCGCGTTCCGCGAGACGGAGCCGCCGCTACCTCCTGTTCTTCATCGGGAGGCCAGATCTGGAGTCCGTTTGGGGCTCCGGAGAGGGGGATCTTCGTTATTCGTCATCACCAACCCTTCTCCATCACCAATTCCATGATGCTCCCCACCGGGAGTGAGTAATTCCTTCGTAGGCTCGCTGATCGGTGAGGAGTTGGATGAGATTCATCATGTAATCAAGTTAGTTTTGTTCCCTAGTATCCATTATGTTCTGAGATTGATGTTGCTATGACTTTGCCATGCTTAATGCATGTCACTTTGAGCCCGGGTGCCATGATTTCAGATCTGAACCGTTTATGTTATCACCATTATATCCATGTTCTAGATCCGATCTTGCAAGTTATAGTCACCTACTATGTGTTATGACCCGGCAACCCCAGAGTGACAATAGTCGGGACCACTCCCGGTGATGACCGTAGTTTGAGGAGTTCATGTATTCACCGTGTGTTAATGCTTTGTTCCGGTTCTCTATTAAAAGGAGGCCTTAATATCCCTTAGTTTCCAATATGGACCCCGCTGCCACGGGAGGGTAGGACAAAAGATGTCATGCAAGTTCTTTCCATAAGCACGTATGACTATTTACGGAATACATGCCTACAT
Source organism: Thinopyrum elongatum (assembly GCA_011799875.1). Taxonomy (NCBI): domain Eukaryota; kingdom Viridiplantae; phylum Streptophyta; class Magnoliopsida; order Poales; family Poaceae; genus Thinopyrum; species Thinopyrum elongatum. The sequence continues at coordinate 466,496,729 of CM022301.1, read as the reverse complement.
TATATTTATGAACTGGAGCTAGTGCCGTATCGCCCTAGGTTATAACTGTCTCATGATGAATATCATCCAACAAAGTACCGATCCAATGCCTATGATTTTCCTACATATTGATCTTGCTAAGTTACTACTGCTGCTGTTACTATTGCACTTGCTACGAAACTACTGCTATCACTGTTACCGTTACTGTTTCTGCTGCTACTATTATCAAAACTATCATACTACTTTGTTACTGATCACTTTGCTGCAGATAATTAATCTCCAGGTGTGATTGAATTGACAACTCAGTTGCTAATACTCTCAAATATTCTTTGGCTCCCCTTGTGTCGAATCAATAAATTTGGGTTGAATACTCTACCCTCGAAAACTGTTGCGATCCCCTATACTTGTGGGTTATCAAGACCTTTTTCTGGCGCCGTTGCCGGAGAACATAGCTATATTTGTTAGCCACTTGGGATTATTATCAAATTATCACTATGAAGAATCTGAAGGATGCTAAGACTAAGATTTTTCCCTCTAAGACGAGGGGAGGTAAGGAACTGCCATCCAGCTCCGCTTTAGATTCACCTTCTGTTATAAGTAAACTTGCAACACCACCACATGTTATTAATCTTGATATGTCACAAGTTATTGATGAAGCTACTTCTGCTTTGAATGATGCTTATGATGATGCTAGTACCTTGCTTGATGATGATGTGCCACTAGGTGAATTTCTTGATGAACAAATTGCTAGAGTAAGACAGCATGATATTGTTGAAACTGATGATGAGCTTGAAACTGAAAATCTTGAAACACCTACTAGAACTAGCCCTCCTAGATATGAATTGCCTAAGGTACCGGAAGGTTATGTTATGGGTGAGGAGGCAACTAGAGATATTCTTGCTTGCAAAGATAGAGATGATCTAGAAAAATTATTAAGCAAGTATAAAGAAAGATCTTTGAATGCTAGAATGAAATGTGATCCTAAGTTTGCTACTTCACCTATCTTTGTTGATGATAAGGATTATGAATTCTCTGTCGACCCAGAGTTAATTACTCTGGTTGAATCTGATCCTTTGCATGGTTATGAAACTGAAACTGTTGTGGCACATCTTACTAAGTTGAATGGCATAGCCACCCTTTTTGCTCATGATGAGAAAATTCGCTATTATTATATTCTCAAATTATTTCCGTTCTCATTAAAGGGTGATGCTAAAGCTTGGTACAATACTCTTGCTCCTGGTTGTGTGCGTAGTCCCCAAGATATGATTTACTACTTCTCTGAAAAATATTTCCCTACTCATAAGAAACAAGCTGCCTTGCAGGAAATATTTAACTTTGTGCAAATTGAAGAAGAGAGTCTCCCACAAGCTTGGGGGAGGCTTCTCCGTTTGCTTAATGCTTTGCCTGCTCATCCTCTTAAGAAAAATGAAATACTTGATATCTTCTATAATGGACTAACCGATGCTTCTAGGGATTTCCTAGATAGTTGTGCTGGTTGTGTTTTCAGGGAACGAACTATTGGGCAAGCTGAAGAATTATTGAATAACATATTGAAATTTTTTGATGATTGGACTCTTCCTGAAACACCATCTAAACCCACTCCGAAGAAGAGGGGTATTTTATATCTCAGTCCTGAAGATATGCAAGAGGCAAAGAAATCTATGAAGGAAAAAAGTATTAAAGCCAAGGATGTCAATAATTTACCTCCTATTGAAGAAATACATGGGCTTGATACATCACCACCACCTAAGGTGGTAGAGGTAAATTCTCTAATAAAATTCAATGATAATGATAATCCTCACAATATGCACCCTAGCCAATGCCTTTATGAGTTTGAAAACTACATTAGAAAGCAAGATCACTTCAATGCAAATGTTATGAAACAGTTGAAATATAATTCTGATATGATTGCTCGCTTGAGTGACTTGTTATTTAGAATCTCAAATGATGTTAGAGGTGTTGGGAAGCATGCTTGTATGGTTCAAACTCAGTTAGAACAAGTTGCTAAATCTCAAAGAGAATTGTTAGATGAAATGAACAATAATATCAATGATCATGCTGTTAGAGTAATGACTAGAGGAGGTAGAATGACTCAGGAACCACTTTATCCTGAGGGACACCCAAAAAGAATTGAACAAGACTCTCAAAGAGTTGACACCGATGCACGTAGTCCTTTTAAAAAGAAAAAGAAGAAGAAAAATGATAGGACTTTGCATGCCTCTAGTGAACCTGAAGTAGAAAAACCTCCTGATAATGATAAGGAAGTTTCTATCTCTGATGCTGAAACTCAATCTGGTAGTGAACACTCACCTTCTGATAATGAAAAAGGTAATGATGAGGTTCATGAAGAAACTCAAACAAATAATAAAGAACCAGACAATGATGTTGAGATAGAACCAGCAGTTGATCTTGATAACCCACAACCTAAGAATAAAAGATATGAAAAAGAGACTTTGTTGCTAGAAAACATGGAAAGGAAAGAGAACCATGGGTTCAAAAACCTATACCCTTTCCACCTAAGTCAACTAAAAAGAAAGATGATGAAGAATTTGAACGCTTTGCTGAAATACTGAGTCCAGTCTTTCTGCGTACTCGCTTGACTGATATCCTTAAAATGCCTCCTTATGCAAAGTACATGAAAGACATCATCACCAATAAGAGAAAAATACCGGAAACTGAAATCTCCACTATGCTTGCTAATTATACCTTTAAAGATGGAGTACCTAAAAAATTTGGAGATCCGGGAATACCAACTATACCTTGCTCCATCAAAAGAAATTATGTGAAAACTGCTTTGTGTGATTTAGGAGCTGGTGTTAGTGTTATGCCTTTCTCTTTATATAAAAGACTTGACTTGAATAAACTCACACCTACTGAAATATCTTTGCAAATGGCTGACAAATCAACTGCCATACCTATCGGTATTTGTGAGGATGTGCCCGTTGTTGTTGCTAATGTTACTATTTTGATTGACTTTGTTATACTTGAGATGCCCGAGGACGACAACATGTCGATTATCCTTGGTAGACCCTTTTTGAATACTGCAGGGGTTGTTATTGATTGCAATAAAAGCAAGGTCACTTTTCATATCAATGGTAATGAGCATACGGTGCACTTTCCAAAGAAACAATTCCAAGTGAATGGTATTAATGTTATTGAAAAATCTTTGACAATCACTATTGGAAGTTTTCAACTACCTCTATCTACTGTTAAAAAGAAATATGAAATGCTTATTGTTGGGGAAATTCATATCCCCGTTGAGGTAACTTAGTGATTTACGAAAGTTCTTCGGTTTCATGCTAATCGAAAGTGGTTGTTAATAAGACTTGATCAACCTTATTAATGGATCATTTTTTAGAGGTATGAAGTTGATGAATTTAGTGAGCACTACCTTCTGTCCCTACCTTTAGTTTTCTGTTTTTATTAGTTAAATAAAATAAAATGCCATTTTTGTCTGTTTTCTGAGTTTTCCGTGCAATAAAAAATGACCCAAAAGAAAAGTTCTCAGAATGCTCTGAAAATTTAATACGATTTTTTCTGAATATTTAAGAATTTTTGGTGCAAATAATATCAGAGGGAGGTGCACCAGGTGGGCACAACCCACCTGGGCGCGCCAGGACCCCCAGGCGCGCCCTGGTGGGTTGTGGTCCCCACGTGGGCCCCCTCACTTATCTCTTCATCCCACATCATCACCTACCTCCAGAAAAAATTCACCATTGCTCTTGCTCTCAAACCTGCGGATTTCGATCTCTTTGCTCGAAGCTCCGTTTTCGAAACTGTTTCGGGGAATTGTTGCTTGGAAAAACATGAGTATCTTTAGGAAGTTCGCTTCTAAGAAGAACTCCAAGGGGGTGATTGGAGAGTCATCTGACAGTGATCTCCGCACCCGGAGGTTGGCAGAGCTACGGCCGAGCGAATGGCCGCATACCCCGTTCATGGAAGGGGCCGGAATCCTCCAAGAGTTTGCACAATATGCTGCTAATGCTGGCCTCACCGACTTCATCACAGCTGAGTGTGAACAGTATCATCTCCTCACAAATTTCTTTGTGCAAAGTTTTAATTTCCTTCCTAGGAATAATCCCCCTGAAGTGCAGTTTAATTTATACGCTGAACCCCATCAGATACTGCTTACCGAATTCTGTGAAATATGCTTGCTTCCTTCTGATGGTGGGTTAGTAGAGCCTAGGCCTGCAGAGTTTGAAGGTTTTTATCGTACTCTCTCTGTGGGGGATGAGAGAGGAGTGTCGAGTGTCACCGCCACTAGCTTGCAATTTCCAGCTGTTCATTATTTTGCTCTTTTCATTACAAAGTGCTTGCTTGCTAGAGAGAAGGTGGGTGCACTCAGTGCCCCAGACCTTGCCGTTTTACGTCGTGCACTGGAAGGCGACAACACTTATAGCTTGGGAGCTATTGTGGCACGCCGCCTCCACATTAATAAATCCAAGGGTAAAATACATGGTGGTATCTACGCTACTCGCCTGGCAGCTCACTTTAATATTCAGATATGCCAGCATGATTATCCTTTGCCCAAAGTCTACTTAGACCGCGCGGCCATGGAACACCACCAGTTTATTGCTGCTGACTACCCTGATATTCCTATTCATAACTTAGTTTTTAGTGAGAAAACTCGTGATATTATTCTGCTGCCTGCACCTGCTTTGTTTGATCCTTTTGCCAGGCACGAATACAGGATTATGCCTGAGGACATCATCGCTTACCGGAACAACCAGGCTGCAGCATAGGAGGAGCCTCAGCAGTGGGATCCGCTGGTGCCCGCACCTCAGCACTTCAACATAGGACCTCATGGCTTCTACGACTGGTGATTACCAAGCTAGGCCAAAAGCCTAAGCTTGGGGGAGTACGTATTTCCACCGACATTACATTCATGTTCACACATTTCATTCGTCGGTGTCCTCACTTTTTCATTGTATTATCCATGCTTAATTTATTTTCTCGCTTTCTTCTTGTGTGTTTGAAAAACTTTGAGAAAATCCAAAAATATTTCTCGCTTCTTTTTTATTTTTCTTCCTAGTTTAAATTCTTGTAGCACTAAAAAGAAAAAAAAAACCAAAAAGATTTCCTTTTGCTTGTTGGGAGCTTTCCTGTGTAAATAGTTTTCTCGTTTTTGTTTTCCCCTTTTATTTGCTTTCCTTCAGAAAACCAAAAACTCCAAAAATATTGCAGTGTGTTTCTCTGAACTTCTTTTCTTTTATTGAGCCATACCAAGGAGAAGACCACGATGAAAATGTTGAGTGGCTCTCATATGCATTATTGTTAATCTAACAAATAGCCCAATTTACCTTGTCTTCTCCTTTTGAATAAAATGTTTGCAGATTCCAGCTTAGTCCACGGCACTCTTGCACTATTATTATTTTCAAACCGTTCGGTCGTGCAAGTGAAAGGCAATAATGACGATATTTGATGAACTGGCCGTGGCAGAGATAAACGGGTATGAACTCGACTTGTTCTGTTTTTGTAAATATGTTTAACCTAGTATACATGATTCAGCCTATTATTATCAAACATGTTTGCAATGACAATTAGAGATTATAGTTTCTCATGCCATGCCTAAGTAGCTAGGAGTGGATAATGATTTATCTTGGATGTCAACATTGCGTTAAAATGATTGTGATGTAGTATGATGATATGGTATCCTCCTCTAAATGTTCGAGTGGCTTGACTTGGCACATGTTCATGCATGTAGTTGAATCAAAACAAACATAGCCTCTATGATATTTATGTTCATGGTGTTCATATCCTACTCATGCTAGTGTCCAATGTTACTTATGCATAATGCATGTTCATGACCGTTGTTGCTCTCTAGCTGGCCGCTTCTCAACCTATTTGCTAACCTTCGCCTGTACTAAGTGGGAATTCTGCTTGTACATAAAAAACCTTGAACCCAAGTTATTCCAGATGAGTCCACCATACCTACCTATATGCGGTATTACCCTGCCGTCCTAAGTAAATTTGCATGTGCCACCTCTAAAAACTTCAAATAAATATCCTTTTTGTGTGCCTGAATTGTTCATAGAGAGACATGAGGTAGTTGGTGTCTTCCATGCTAAGCGGGTTATTCTCATGATGAGTGTTTATTCGCTCGTCCTTGCACGAGAGGGGCGGTAATAGGGATTCCCAGTCCCGAACTCAAAATGCAAATAATTAAACAAAACTCCCCCGGGACTGTTGTTGGGATGGATGGCACCCGTTGTTTCGGATAAGCCATGGAGTGTGAATGTTGGTGGAGGGGGAGTAAACCTTTACTTTTATCGGTTGGGAACCGCCACTAATGTGTTTAGCATGGAAGATATTGATAACTGATGGTCGCGAAGCAAACAAGAAGGGTGCATCTCTCAAAATTTCATTTACCTCTGTTTTTGAAACTTGAGCTCTGGCACCTCTGCAAATCACTGCTTCCCTCTGCGAAGGGACTATCTATTTACTTTTATGTTGTGTCATCACCTTCTCAAATAAGCGCCAGAACCTGAGAGCACTGCTGTCATGCTTATGCATTGTGTGTAGCTAATGTTGGGTGCATCATGACTGGATCTTTTCTACCATGAATTACAATGTTTAGTCGCTGCTAGGACTTTGGAGGTGCTCTGCATTTATGTTTTGTGGTCTCAGAAAGGGCTAGCGAGATACCACTATTGTCATATTATATCATGGTTGTTTTAATAACGTGTTGTTGTTCGAGATATCTTATTATTGCTCGCTAGCTGATTATGTCATTGTTATGAGTTAATGTAATTTTTTAAGAGTTATTGTTGACATGGTTGGTTATAATCTTTGCTGAAAACCTGGGTGCTACTTAAGCTTATTTATGCAAACAAGAGCAAAAGAGTTCGTAAATTTTTTTCTTTTTCACTTTCCGTTTATCAACTGAATTGCTTGAGGACAAGCAAAGGTTTAAGCTTGGGGGAGTTGATACGTCTCCATCGTATCTACTTTTCCTAACGCTTTTCCTCTTGTTTTGGACTCTAATTTGCATGATTTGAATGAAACTAACCTGGACTGATGCTGTTTTCAGCAGAACTACCATGGTGTTGTTTTTTGTGCAGAAATAAAAGTTCTCGGAATGGAACGAAACTTTGCGAGGATTTTTTATACAATAAAGGAGAATTTCTGGAGCCAAGAACCACCGGAGGGGGGCACCTGGGTGGGCATAACCCACCAGGGCGCCCCCCTCCAGGCGCACCCAGGTGGGTTGTCCCCACCTGGTGGCCCCGCAGACCCTGAAACCGACGCTGTAAGATAAAAAATTTCCCAAAAAAAAATCAGGGAGAAAGAATTATCGCGTTCCGCGAGGCGGACCTGCCACCACCTCCTGTTCTTCATCGGGAGGCCAGATCTGGAGTCCGTTTGGGGCTCCGGAGAGGGGGATCTTCGGTATTCGTCATCACCAACCCTTCTCCATCGCCAATTCCATGATGCTCCCCATCGGGAGTGAGTAATTCCTTCGTAGGCTCGCTGGTCGGTGAGGAGTTGGATGAGATTCATCATGTAATCGAGTTAGTTTTGTTAGGGCTTGATCCCTAGTATCCATTATGTTCTGAGATTGATGTTGCTATGACTTTGCCATGCTTAATGCTTGTCACTTTGAGCCCGGGTGCCATGATTTCAGATCTGAACCGTTTATGTTATCACCATTATATCCATGTTCTAGATCCGATCTTGCAAGTTATAGTCACCTACTATGTGTTATGATCCGGCAACCCCGGAGTGACAATAGTCGGGACCACTCCCGGTGATGACCGTAGTTTGAGGAGTTCATGTATTCACCGTGTGTTAATGCTTTGTTCCGGTTCTCTATTAAAAGGAGGCCTTAATATCCCTTAGTTTCCAATATGGACCCCGCTGCCATGGGAGGGTAGGACAAAAGATGTCATGCAAGTTCTTTCCATAAGCACGTATGACTATTTACAGAATACATGCCTACATTATATTTATGAACTGGAGCTAGTGCCGTATCGCCCTAGGTTATAACTGTCTCATGATGAATATCATCCAACAAATTACCGATCCAATGCCTACGATTTTCCTACATATTGATCTTGCTAAGTTACTACTGCTGCTGTTACTATTGCACTTGCTACGAAACTACTGCTATCACTGTTACCGTTACTGTTGCTGCTGCTACTATTATCAAAACTATCATACTACTTTGCTACTGATCACTTTGCTGCAGATAATTAATCTCTAGGTGTGATTGAATTGACAACTCAGTTGCTAATACTCTCAAATATTCTTTGGCTCCCCTTGTGTCGAATTAATAAATTTGGGTTGAATACTCTACCCTCAAAAACTGTTGTGATCCCCTATACTTGTGGGTTATCACGGGGGAGCTTATGGATGAGAAGGCGGAGCTCCTCGTCAAGTACAAGAGGCTGGTGGAGGATTCCTTTGATGTTGTCAAGGAAGGTCATGAGGCGACGAAGAAGGAGATTGAGGATATCCACGACCATCAACTGATCAAGAAGGTTGCTGGAGTGTAGGTAGAGAGCTTGGAGCGGGTCGTTTTTCTGAGTCTTCCTTCTTCTTTTGTCATCTTCTCTTCTGCGTGTTTCTTCGTTGCGTTGCCGCATGTGGCCTTTTGTACTGTCATGAATTTGTAAGGCATTTATGCGTTGCATTGTCGTTGTGTTATTTCGTTTGTTGGTACATGTAGATGAGTAGGCTCGAAGCATGGATGTCGCGTGTTAGCAGTATAAGCACAGTTGTGCTTGCACCAGAGGCACTTCATAGGGCCCCGGGAAGCATGTTTGTGTGGTCGTGCTGCCTTTATCAAAATGTTTTTGCGACCGATTCGTTTACATTCATGGACGAACGGTCAGTACGTCCAGCACGTGCGTCTTTGTGGTCCAAATGATTCCGCTTACTTGTTCACATGGATAGGCACAGACGTCAAGCCTATTGAGGCACGTTTTTCAATTAGGCGGAGTCATGTTAGTGTGTGGGTGTGTTTACAGACGTTTTCTCTGAGAGAGGAGCCACTGTAAGACGCATGGAAGTGAAGTCATACGAGCCACGGTTTTAATAGTAGAAAAGCCACTTCATCTGAGCTGGCGTTCCTCCCTTGTTAGGCGCACAATCGCGTGGATGTAGAAGGCACATTTTTCAAGCAAAGAACACACATCACGGTGCCCCTACATGGAGGTGAAAGCATGGCCGATTCGAGAGACATGATTATGAAAAGCACGGATGTGAAGTCTATATAGCCACGGTTCTGTACTAAGTAGCGTCATGACTTGTGTACACATAAACACGTGGACGTTCGTGGCTCTCTGTGTTGCAATGTTTTGGGTCACAGGCACGGGCGTGAAGCCCACAAAGGCATGGTGTGGTATTACATAGAGTCATGGTTCTGTGCTAAGTAGCGTCATGACTTGTGTATTCATGACGGCGTGTACATTCGTGGCTTTCTGTGTTGCAGTCTTTCGGGTCACAGGCACGGGCGTGAAGCCCACAAAGGCATGGTGTGGTATTACAGAGTCACATTTCTGTGCTAAGTAGCGTCATGACTTGTGTACTCATGAAGGCGTGTACGTTCCTGGCTTTCTGTGTTGCAGTGTTTCAGGTCACAGGCACGGGCGTGAAGCCCACAAAGGCATGGTGTGGTATTACACAGAGTCACGGTTCTGTGCTAAGTAGCATCATAACTTGTGTACTCATGAAGGCGTGTACGTTCCTGGCTTTCTGTGTTGCAGTGTTTCGGGTCACAGGCACGGGCGTGAAGCCCACAAAGGCATGGTGGGATATTATATGGAGTCACGTTCGCTTGTGTTTGTGTTCTGAATGATTCCGTCGACTCATTCAGACGGAGAGGCACGGGTGGGAAACGCACAAAGGCATGATTTGGTGATACACAGAGTGATGTTCGTGCGTTTATTGCGCAAACCCAATGGAATTGGGTTCAGATGTCAACACTAACTTTTTACTTTGTGAGGCACAGAATGGCCGATCCGAGAGACACGGTTTTTACAAGCACAGAATGGCTCATGAAGACGTGGACGTTGGTGGCTCTTTGTGTTGCAATGTTTCGGGTCACAGTCACGGTCGTGAAGCCACACAAAGCCATGGTGTTGTATGATATAGAGTCACGTTCGCTTGTCTTTCTGTTCCAAATGATTCCGTTGACTTGTCAACACTAATTGTCTCCTCGCATTTAGATCAACATATAAGCGAAATCACTAGTTAAGGAGCACTCCCCCCGATGATTACTTGGGGAGCACTTCGCGCGCGAGAAGTTGTTTATCATAACAATTGGTCGGTGAGAACAGCTAAGCTGAGCTCGAAAGTAAATTAGTCAATGTTGACGAGCGTGATTCTTTTTTTCTTTTCTAATATCGTTGTGTCAAACTTTGTTGACAAATGTAATTTGGTTTCCTGTGACATGTTGATTGTCCTTAGTTTTTCGCAATATATTTGTCGAAACTGGAGATCTTGTGTTGTAGGGTGGAACCCTAAGTGGAGATCTTTCACGAATTGGAGGGGAAATCCCCAAGAACAAGAACACAAGGGAGTAAACAACATGAACACTCAAGAACAAGCCCAAATCACACATCCACTAGACTCAAATCCACACAAGATCCACATAGGTACATGAACAACAAAGGGAAACTAGCACAAGGTAGAGTTCATCCCACTCCTAAGGAGGTGAGGTCTTGGTGATCCTATGATGGGGATCCTTCCCTAGATGGGGTCTTGTATCCACTAGGGATCTTCCCCAATGGAGGTCTTGATCTCCATGGGAGAGGTCTCTCTCTCTCAAGAGGAGGTACAAGGAGCAAAGCTCATGTCATATACTTTGCTTAGTCTAAATTGAGGAGGGAGATGAGTATATATAGGTGGCTGGAGGTGAGGGACGAAGTGGAGGCCCAATAGGAGATCACAGCCGACCATCCTGAAGGGCCCGTGCGCACGGGGTAAGTTGGGCCCGTGCGCACGGGGTCCCGTGTGCACGGTACAAGCCCGTGCGCACGGGGTGCTACAGTGCCTGCTTCCTGGGAGGCCCGTGGGCACGGGGTCTCGAGGGCCCGTGCGCACGGGGTCGCCTGGGACTTCCTGTCCAGCTGCTTCTCGTCGTCTTCATCCTTCGTGTGGCCTTGGGGTGGTCCTCCTACTCCTTGGTGATGCTCCTGAGCTGCTTGGGAGTGTTCCTCCTCGTACCTAAGTACACACAATGCATTTTGGTGAGGTAGCAACCAAGTCCTACGGTTATTCATGTAAATCTCGAAGAGGAGCGGGTTCACCTTAAGTCTGGTAGGTCCACTTGGGGCTTGAGGTGCAATGAAGGTATACATGGAGATGACCAAAGGATGCTCCGCATCATCCCCTCCCCCTTGGGAAAGATCTGACCTCGGATCGTGAACCGTATCGCCATGTACACGGTAGGAATGGATGTCTTGTCGCTTGGTGAGGGGCCCTAAGATGTTGGTGTCGTGCAACGTGTATGCCTTCACATGACCAAGATAGCTCATGATGGGACCGCCTTGTGAATCCTTCAAAACAAAATAACATGACAAACACTTGGAAAAACCCATGAGGTTAGTGAGAATGCACCACCTATCATTCGGGTAGGGAGATACCCAACAAGTGACTTTATCATGCTTATCATAAGGAAGGGCAAGGTAGTGTGACATGGCATGGAAACATATGATGCCAGGACAACCAAAGACATGAGGCTCAATCAAACAAGCATGCATCACAAGTAAAATGTCCAAGTCTCCATGATCTATAAGCATAGCATGGGTGCACTCACTACAATGGCATATGAGAGGTGCAACTAATGGAGACAAGGGACAATGATCAAGACAAATCATGTGAGAGGCATGAATATATATGTCATCAACCCAATGAATCGAGCAAGAATGGATCATGGACGATGCGACAAAGCAAGCAATCATAGTAAACAAGTCATGCAAGCTAGTAGTGCGAAGATACAGCATACTAGAAGTAATCATGGAAATCATGTCATGTGTGCAAATAGTGAGCATATATAATGCACATGACATATCACAAGCATGAAAACTAGATAGGAACATAGTATCATCATTGCATTGGCGAGAGGTTCTATGTAAATAGCAATGGAACATCATGACTCTCCCAACACAAGAATCAACAATAGCATGTGGCACATGGTAAACATGGCAATAGCAACAAGGATCTCCAACGAGCATGCAAATACACATAGTAGTAATAGAGTGGTGAATCATATGCAAGTGCAAGCAAGGGTCACTATTGCATGGCAAAATCATGGAAAGAGTTATATCATGCAAAGTGAACATGGCAATATGGGCATGAAGTGAGAAGTGGGAGATAACCCATAACCATGTGAGGCCCATGTAGAAGAGATGCGCGAAGTCTTTGCGCGAAGGGAGTGGTGAGAATGAAACTCCACGGGATCCCAAATCATCGTTGCTCTCAAGAGCTCATTTTGTCAACTCATGGGATTGTGAAGTTGACAAGTATTCGTGAGTACCTACACAAAACAAAGGCAAAGGAAAAATTGTGTGCGCGTGGTATATGTACACATCATCCATTATGATGCATACGTGCATGTGTTGGTTAGCACAAAATATCCAATGCTCAAATAAATGAGATGCATGATATAGAAACATATCATCCATCATGATAGGTTTGTTGTTATGTATAGCATAATGGAGACTCAAATTGTGTAATGCATCACGAGTAATATCTAGAGCATTGTTATGAATGGTATTCATATGGTGCACACAAGGGATGTAAACTTGGGAACTACATTCATGTTCATGGCATGGTATATGTGATGAATTGCATACATGTTGCAAAGGTAGCATAGCAATATCATCGCAAGAGAAACAAAATCCAACAACCATCATCTCGTCATCTATGCCATAAGTGCAAATGGGATTTATTTTTATGGGGCATGCATAGTTACTATGTTGAGATTGAAATGATGCAATATGGGAGATCTCACTCATAGCATATGACAAATTTAATGGATTGTCAAACATGACGTGACCGATCGAATTTTCACATGATATCCTATGAAGCATAGCATCACAACTAGGCAATTCGACATGCTCATCATCATATTTATCATAAATAGGTAAGTCATGACATGAGGAAGTCGCACTAGCATGAAGCATGGTAATAGGTCGATCGACATCATGCAAGCAATCATTTGTAAGATAGTCCACTAGTGGGACAAGCGAAGCACCATCACCTATGTTACCTTTGGAGCATCGCTCATGTGTTGTAGGTGAGGTGTCGAAGACCAAGTCGTGGTCATCTTCATCGTGATGGAACCACGTGGGTGGTGCATCATCGTCCACCATGGCCATTGTCGTCGCCATTGGGGGTATGAACTCGTCGAGGGTAGGCATATCGTCATGTAGGAGACCTAGCACCAAAGAAGAAAACACACTCGGAGTAGAGGTTAAGTCGTTAGAAATCATAGTGGCCTCACGTGCCGTCTCAACTACCTCACTCACTAAGTGTTGTGGCTCACTCACTCCCGGTAAGATGCTCTCACTCATATGGTTGGTGGAGTCACTCAAATGGCTCTCAACCTCACATAGGATGTGTGGCATAATCTCGTGTGTGGGACTAGTGGTGGTCACACTCATCCTCTCATAGGAAATGCTCTCGATGTCACATATGGTGGAGTCACTCATATCACTCATGGTGGGTGGCTCTCCTCACATGGGAATTGGGGCATCTCATCATATGTGGGTGTCGGAGAGATGTAGGTGCAAATGTCTCCATGCCCAACTCCTATCGCCATCTTGGTTGGAGGGATAGTCCCATGCTCAACCTCCTCATCCATAATGCCTCCAAAGATGAATGCTGTAGGAAGTGGCAAATCATCATGCTCCTCCGAGACCAAAGATAATGTCTCATGTGCTATCTCATAGCTTGACTCGGAGTAAGAGTCCCATTTGGGCGCCATCTTCATGTTGTTGAAGGGGTTTGCGCTCGTCGCCGTTGTCGAAGGGGATGGCCCTTGCTCGACCATCTTGTCGCCGTCTTGTATGAGGCCCATATGATGTGGCACCTCGTAGCTTGTCTCCATGACCGAAGGGAATTTCCCATGTTCGTCCGTCTTTCTTGAGGGGCTTCCGAAGATGGGAGTGTCGTCTTGGAGCTCATTGGCGATGTCTAAGTCGTAGTAGCTCATGGAAGAAGTGGACTTGAGCTCGTGGAGTAGGCGAAGATGACGTACGTCCGAAGGCGAAGATGCCTTGAGGTCACTTGGCGAAGATGCCTTGAGAACACTTGGCGAGGATGCCATCGTAGTCGAAGAAGTCATCGTCTTGCGGTCGATGTTGCTGTACTGTATGGCCCGTGCGCACGGGGGTGCAGGAGGCCGTGTGCACGGGGTCCCGTGTGCACGGGGGTTGAAGGCCCGTGTGCACGGAGGTGGCAGAGAAGCCAACTCTCATCCCGAAGGTCGCTCTTCATGGTCTTGTCGGTGGTGGTGGCGGACGTCTCAAAGATGATGACGGTGCCGCGTGGTACTTGCATCGTGTGGTCGCTCCGAAGATTCACTACTTGAGCGTCTCCGCCGTGAAGATGACGAAGGGGAGGAAGACTTGTAGTTGGCCAACACGTGTCGGATGTCCTCCATGTGCTCATCCAACTTGTCGTCGAGTTAGTCCCTTTTCCTTGCTTTGGTGTGTCGTATGTCGATGGCGAGTCGCTCGAGGCGGTCGAAGACCGAAGATGATGTGCTTTGCCTATCCATCACAAGACTCGAGTAGAGGTGAGTAGGAAATGAGATAAAAAATACCAAGATACCGTTTCCCAAAGTTGAGAATGTATCCCGTGTCACTCAATGTGATATGAGAGAATACTGGAATTGGTATCGGACTTGTTCACTCACACCTACAAATTAAAGCTTATCGAGTGGCTTGGTTACGACAAGTGGCACAAAATTCAAGCAAATATTAGTCCAAGATATTGAAAATGTTGAGAAGATTCACAAAATTTCAATGTAAAGCAAATAGATCAAAGCTATGGTGACACAAGAAACACACACACGGATAGATAGATGGGATCCGCGCAACCAAGGAATGAGCACAAAATGTGTTGCCACGGAAAAAGCTCTTGTTGCACGGATGCTAGAGAGACACTCTCGATTGCTCAAATGGGCAAGATAAGCTTGTGCACCGACCTATGAGAGTAAACGTGCCATCTTCAATCCCAAGTATGCTATGTATGTATGCTCCAAGTGTATGTACTATGCAAATTGGCTCAATGCTATTTCTATTGCTTACAAGCTCTTTTGTATCTCCTCTTTTGCTTAAAAGCTTTTTGCTCTTTTTTTTTATATGCTTGATGCTCGAGCCAAGTATGATATGAGACAAGTATGTAAGATATGCACGGGAGAGACTTATGGCACAAAGATGATAGCAAGATGATTGCACGCTAAAACTAGCTATGCGGCGTAAGCATATCACTAAGGTGCACAAATAGCGTGGCCTGGCAATTTTCAACTCGCTAGTCTCGATAGGTAAGGTACGCAATAGGCTCGGGGCGATCAATGCAATGGCAAGGAAATATACAATGGTGTCGTCGAAGTTACCGTCCGTATGTACGGTTGGGGTGTCAAAATGATGAAGTGGTCGTTGTCGATGTCAAGACCGGGTCGATAATGAGTGGCGGTGATGTCGAAGACGAACCGTTCCTAAATAGCCGAAACACCTTAGGAAACGGAAAAACCGCAAACTCAAAATCTCAAATGTCAAATGTCAAATGGTGGTAGCGGACATGCGGTGGTGGTGGTTGATGAAGAAACAACCGTCCCTAAGTAGCCGAAACACCTTAGGAGACTCAAGTCACAACTCAAGCAACCACAAATGCGATATGGAGCTAACAGGGTTAGGTTGCGGAAAGCTATGATGGTTTTGCGGATGATATGGTGGAGGGCCTAGGCAAAGGCGCCAAAATGTCAAAATTTTGATGGAGCCAAATGGTGTGGGAACCTAGCTATATGGATGGGGGATGTCAATAGGTACTCAACGAGCTAAAGAACGTCAAAATCGGACTCCGGATGTGGAAGATACGACCAAAACTGTGAAGAGCGCGCGGCTGCTGTAGAGGGGCCGTGCGCACGGGGTCTATGGCCCATGGGCACGGGGTCCCGTGTGCACGGTACAGGTCCGAGGGCACGGGGTGTCCAGAGACTTCGCGGGGGCCGTGCGCACGGGGTTGGGGCCCATGGGCACGGGGGTGGCGGAAAATTTTGCGATTTCGGTCAAAATTGAAGGATTTGGTGGTGGGGATTGTGTAGGGGGATGGGGGAAAGCTAGATCTACTTGCCAAACATCAAAATCGTGGATCAAACACAACAAAATCTCACAAGAACCAATAAATTGCAAGAAATTTTTTGGGGCTATTTTTGTGGGGATTTTCGAAATTGGGCAAGAACAAGCAAAATTAGGCTAGAAAACAAGGAGGGGGGCTCCAATTTCATGAGAAACCATGGCTCATGATACCATAATGTTGTAGGGTGGAACCCTAAGTGGAGATCTTTCACGAATTGGAGGGAAAATCCCCAAGAACAAGAAGAACACAAGGGATTAAACAAGAGGAACACTTAAGAACAAGCCCAAATCACACATCCACTCGACTCAAATCCACACAAGATCCACATAGGTACATGAACAACAAAGGAAACTAGGACAAGGTAGAGTTCATCCCACTCCTAAGGAGGTGAGGTCTTGGTGATCCTATGATGGGGATCCTTCCCTAGATGGGGTCTTGTATCCACTAGGGATCTTCCCCAATGGAGGTCTAGATCTCCATGGGAGAGGTCTCTCTCTCTCAAGAGGAGGTACAAGGAGCAAAGCTCATGTCATATACTTTGCTTAGTCTAAATGGAGGAGGGAGAGGAGTATATATAGGTGGCTGGAGGTGAGGGACGAAGTGGAGGCCCAATAGGAGATCACAGCCGACCATCCTGAAGGGCCCATGCGCACGGGGTAAGTTGGGCCCATGCGCACGGGGTCCCGTGTGCACGATACAAGCCCGTGCGCACGGGGTGCTACAGCGCCCGCTTCCTGGGAGGCCCGTGGGCACGGGGTCTCGAGGGCCCGTGCGCACGGGGTCGCCTGGGACTTCCTGTCCAGCCGCTTCTCGTCGTCTTCATCCTTCGTGTGGCCTTCGGGTGGTCCTCCTACTCCTTGGTGATGCTCCTGAGCTGCTTGGGAGTGTTCCTCCTCGTACCTAAGTACACACAATGCATTTTGGTGAGGTAGCAACCAAGTCCTACGGATATTCATGTAAATCTCGAAGAGGAGCGGGTTCACCTTAAGTCCGGTAGGTCCACTTGGGGCTTGAGGTGCAATGAAGGTGTACATGGAGATGACCAAAGGATGCTCCGCATCATCTTGGTTGTTCAGCATCCAGAGAGGCACGATGGTGTGATCGTCCTGCCTTTAGTGTTACAAAATGTTTTTGTAACTGCTTCAATTATATTCGTAAACAAATGGTCATTAAGTCCAGCAGAGTGACGTGCGACTGTTTGTGTTACAGTTGTTTTCGTTGTAAGATTTTAACTCAAATGCACGGTCGTCAGTGTGTGTTCCAGCACGTTCACTGAGAAAGCAAGTTCCGTATTTAGTAGCGTCACGGTCCTTTACTCATGAAGGCGACTTTCTGTGTTGCAGTGTTTCGGGTCACAGGCACAGTTGTGAATCCCACAAATGCATGACCTGGTATTATCAAGAGTCACGCTCGTGTGTCTTTGTGTTCCAAATGATTCCGTTGACTCTTTTGCCAGGAGAGGCACGGGCGTGAAGCCCAAGGAGGCATGCTTTGGTCTTACGCGGAGTCACGTTCATGCGTTTATTGCGGAAACCCAATGTCTCGATGGTCGTCACGTTGATTGGATGTTTATGGGTTTAGATGTGAACATTAACTGTTTACTTTGTGAGGCACGGACTGGCCGATTCGAGAGACGTTGTTTTTAAAAGCACGGGCGTGAAGTCTCTACAGCCACGGTTCTGTACCAAGTAGCGTCATGACTTGTGCACTCACGATGGCGTGGACGTTCGTGGCTGGCTGTATTTCAGTGTTAAGGGTCACAGGCACGGGCGTGAAGCCCTCAAAGGCATGGTGCGGTATTATATAGAGTCACGCTCGCCTGTGTTTGTGTTCCGAATGATTCCGTCGACTCGATCAGACGGAGAGGCACGAGCGTTATGCCCACAGAGGCATAGCTTTCTCTTGCGCACAGTCACGTTCGTTCTTTAATTGGGGAAACCAAGCGGAATGGGTTCAGATGTGAACACTCACTGTTTACTCTGTGAGGCACGGAATGGCCTATTCGAGAGACGTTGTTTTTAAAAGCACGGATGTGAACTCTCTACGGACACGGTACCGTACTGAGTTGCGTCACGCTTCTTTCTTGATGTTACGTGTATTATTCGATAAAGGCGTGGACGTTCGTGGCTGTCTGTGTTTCAGTGTTAAGGGTCACAGGCACGGGCGTAAAGTCCTCAAAGGCATGGTGTGGTATTATATAGAGTCACGCTCGCCTGTGTTTGTGTTTCGAATGATTCCGTCGACCCGATCAGACGGAGAGGCACGGGCGTTGAGCCCACAAAGGCATAGTTTGGTCTTACGCACAGTCACGTTCGTTCTTTAATTGCGGAAACCCAGCGGAATGGGTTCAGATGTGAACACTCACTGTTTACTCTGTGAGGCACGGAATGGCCTATTCGAGAGACGCTCGTGTGGTATATTCTTTGCACCGTCGTGAGTCCCAGAAAGGCACGGCGTGGTATTGTGTAGAGTCACGTTAGTTTGTCTTCGTGTTCCAAATGATTCCGTTGAACCGTTCGCAAGGACAGGCACATCCGTGAAGCCCGGAGAGGCATGGTTATGCCTTACACAGAGTCACATTCGTGCGTTTATTGCGGAAACCCAACGGTTCGACGGGCGTCTGCTCGTATTCGGGTGTGAACGCCACGTGGCGTTGCTCCGGAAACCCAATGGTCCGACGGGCGTCTCCTCCGGTGACGCCGCTCTGGCTCGTCGCCTGAGGCGAAGCTCCGACTATTTAAGCCGGACGGAGTCTCGAGACCCTAGCCACATCCCCTTCCTCCCTTTGTCCGCCGCCAGGCCATCCATTCCTCTTGCTATTCTCTATCCTGACCCTCTCCGCTATGGCTGGGCAGAAGGAGACTACTCCAGAGCGCCGTGTCCAGACGCGGGAGGAGATCCCGGCTGGCGAGGGTTCCTCATCTGTAAGTTCACTCTGCTTCTGCTTCATTCATTTTTTTCTTTCTTTTGGCTACTTGATTTAGTTGTGAAACGTGAATTATTGTGGTGAGCTTCCTCCTAATTTGATGAGGGTGTGTCTTGCTGATACTGATTTACATTCAATTGGAGCTAGGGTTAGACTGCGTCACGAACTCGTACAGAACTCCCCTGTCGTATAGTTAAGAAGCAACTCAGAGTCGAGAAAAAGGAAGGGAGAGGTGAGCGGGGTCTCAGCAAGAAGATCTAACAGCTCCCGTGGCGATGGTGAACTCTTAGGACCAGGCGATGGTTCGCACAAGCAGAATCATCTCGGAGGCGATCAGCCTGAGACCTACGTTTGGGTCTTAGTTAAGCAGGATAATCCAGTGGGCGTCATCAACTACTGGAAGAATCTGTACAAGCGCGAAAAGGCTGAGAATGATGAGCTGTTGAGGGTCGTCGAGGGCTGCAGGGAGTTCCGCGAGGAGAGCCGTCGTGAGATAGCGATGCTGGAGAAGAACCTCTACAGCTGGAAGGAGCTGTACGACGAGAGCAAAGCCAGCATCGCAGATCTTAGGTATGAGAAGGCGAAGCTCCTCATTGAGCGCGACCGGCTGGTGGATGAATCAGAGGGTTTGAAAATGGAGATCGAGGAACTGCGCGCCCAGCAAACGAACAAGCAGTCTCTGGGGACTAAGTAGATAGTAGCGACCCTGATCGTTCTATCTGAAGCTATTAAGCAGTGGACTAGAAGTTTCTTATTTTGTCTTGTGAAATTTCGTTGTCAGTAAATTTGTTAACAAATGTATTTTGGTTTCCAGTATCGTTGTAATGAGGCAATGTTAGTTCACAGTGGATTGAAGTTTCTCTTTTTTTCTTTTGTAATATCGTTGTGTGGAAGTTTTGTAACATCATGTCAACACTCACTGTTTACTTTGTGAGGCACGGAATGGCCGATTTGACAGACGCTATTTTTAAAAGCACGGGCGTGAAGTCTGTACAGCCACGGTTCTATACCAATTAGAGTCATGACTTGTGCACTCATGAAGGCGTGTACGTTCCTGGCTTTCTGTGTTTCAGTGTTTCGGGTCACAGACACGAGCGTGAAGCCAACAAAGGCATAGTGTGGTATTATATAGAGTCATGTTCACTTGTGTTTGTGTTCCGAATGATTCCGTCGACTCATTCAGACGGAGAGGCACGGACGGGAAGCCCATGGAGGCACGGTTTAGTATTACATAGTCACGTTCGTGCGTTTACTGCAGAAACACAACGGAATTGGGTTCAGATGTGAACACTCACTGCTTACTTTGTGAGGCAATGAGTGGCCGATTCGAGAGACGCTATTTTTAAAAGCATAGGCGTGAAGTCTCTACAACCACGGTTTTGTACCAAGGAGCCACTGTCAGACGCATGTAAGTGAAGCCATGAGCGCCACGCTTTTAGTAGTACAAGAGGCGCACAGTGGCATGGAAGTGAAGCCAAGAGGCGCATGGCGTTGCTCCTTTGTTAGGCGCACAGTCACGTGGTTGTAGAAGGCACGTTTTTCAAGCAAAGAATGAATGTCACGGTGCCCCGACAAGAAGGTGAAAGCATGATTGTGCGTTTGCAGTGACACGGCTTGAATCCTCGAGAGGCATCTGGGTGTGGCCTATTGAGTAGAAACACGGTTGTGCGGTCACCAGAGGCACTACGTAAGGCCCCGGGAAACATGTTTGTGTGACTGTGGTGGTGGCAGCAGAGAGGCATGGTTGTATTCTTACAACAACCACCTTGAGAAAGCAACGGCTGCAGAAAATTACAAGGAAACCTGTCGCCCTTATATTTTTTTTCTCCGCTGAGTAATAAAATACCTAAAGAAGCAAAATCTGTTCTTCTTAAATTTGTTTTATCTCTATAACTGCACCAAATTAACATACAAGCCGTTTTTATAACCACAGTACGAGGAAAACACAAGAGCTTAACTGAGAAGCAGAAACAGTGCAAGGGCTCAACTGCAACTGCCTCAGTGCGTATGGCAGGTACATATGAGAAGCACTGCTCTACCTGCAACACAGGCACGGTTATACATGCATTGTGTGCATGACAGGTACATACGAGAGGCACTGTCGTACATACAACACAGGCACGGTTACACATACATCGTGCTTCTCTCCATTGAAAAAATAAATCTACTTTATGTCTTTTTATCTTGGTGCCACAGCATTTATAGTCCTTCGGCCTGTACAAAGCCGCAAAACTTCACATTTGACACAGCAGTAGATAAGAGTACGGACGGTCGTGCCTCTGTTATCAAAAATGAAGAGGTCGCTCGTTAACTACAGACAAAGAGGCACACGTTTTCTCGCACATTTCCACAGGACTGGGGACTATGACATGTTGTAGCATCGACACAAAAAGACATAAAACTAGGTAGATTTTAGCAGTTGGGAGCTCCTTCATGGCTGCACGCAGCACAAAAACAAACAAGCCTACACACGGTGCAAAGACTACAACGGTTGTCTGATAAAATTTCCATAAAACCCGAGCTCAAAAGATCGCAACAACAAATAACTCCATAAACCTGAACAACTAACCCCAGACCTGATTTCAGCATCCACATCTGAATGGATCCGTCAAATCCAGATATTCAACACTCCTGTTTGTTAAATCCGGATGCACATGGCTGCAACTTGATGATAATCTAAGACGAGCGCGTTTAGAAGCCTTTTTATGCCACTTCAGAACCCTTTGTTGCTCTTTGTAAAATACTTCCGTGAACTCTGCGGGAGGGGAGAGAAACTTAATGTTGATGGTCTCCAGATCCTTTGCACTCAGAACAAAGAACGTCGCAAATTAAATGTAACTCCGGGAGGGAACATAATCTTCCAGTGTTATTGTCTTCAGACAAATGTCGTGATGTTTGAGAAACTGCCGGTGCTTACGAAGCCATTTGTTTTTTTCACCACGACAAGTCAACCATCCCTAAAATATACATGAAAGGTTGAAAATACTTGGCGTCTATAGAAAGAGATAGAGTCGGTCGAAAACCAAATGAAACAATTAATTCTACGATCTCCGTAACAAAAAGTTTGACAGACTTGTCTAGATATGAATGTATCCAACAATAAATCATGTGTAGATACGGGTGCATCCATTCCAGTCAAATTTAAGACAAGCATTTTGAAATGGAAGGAGTACTACAGTATGCACATTTCTGAAGATCATCACCTCGACAAACAAGTTCTCCAGTTTTGAAAAGAATTATAACAATTCAACGACGATGTCCACTTTATAAAACATGTAGATAAGCAAGCTCTTAACAGATTGCCGCATTGTTGTTAGACTGACTGACCCCAAACGCTTCATGAAAATTAACAGAAGATGGATCACAAAACTAATAGAATAAAGGTTGGATGAAATAAAACTTGTTTCCTCTCAAACAAAATGAAGCTGGAAGTATTGTGAAAACTCAATACCGCAAGACACGCATCCAGTTCAGGTGCAGACACAGCGGTTACCTCCAAGTCCTCGCTCTGCATGAAGAATAGAACATAGATCATCAAATTAATAGAACAAACATCGGAACAAGTGCAGCTCTATTCCAGTATCATGGAAAGTCAGTACCTCAAGACATGTGGAGGCAGACATGAACATGAATTCACCCAGCGTCTCCAGTTTAGGTGTAGAGACAACGGTTATCACCGACTCGTCGACCTGACTATCGTGGATCAACCGTTGAAGCAAAGGGGCATCCTCAATAATGAGTTCGCCGTGTGCACAACAAATGCCAATGCTTACAAGGTTATACGGGTTTATTGTGATGCAACGACCTCCTCTACTACAAACAAGCAGCAGAGACTTAAGTGCAGGACAACTAGAGTGGATTATGCTTTGTAGTGAGACGTCTGATATATCAACTTCCACAAGCGAAAGTCTTTTCACCAGTGGTAGCTTAAGCGTCCCTACATAATTGTCTGGTATTTGGCAAAGGGCAAAGGCGAGGGTGTGCAGTGAGGAGGAAAACCGAAACACGGACTCTGGTGCTGAGGGCGTAGATGAAGTGCATACATCCAGTAGTGTGACCTCTTGCGCCAGGAATCCTGGGAACAGGTAGTAGAACTCAAGAACCTGGAGATTGTTCAGCTTTGAGGATCGGAGCCAGGCATCAACGGTGTAGGGTCTGCACTGTAGGTAGCACGCCGGGATAGAGAGGCGGCTAACCGAGCCCTCATGGCCGGACATGATGGATTCCGGAAGACTGACAACATCAGCGATAGATTTTCAAGAGCGCCGAGTTCCGGAATAGCATTTGCGGACGCGCTCCTCGGTGAAGGCGGACAACTTAGAGATGGTCTCGATATGAACTATTTCAAAATCGTTAAAAAGACGAGCGACAGAGATCTCGCGGCAGTCATGATTCAGAGGAGCGATGCGGCATAAAGGACGCCACTGACGTGCGAGGATTCGAGTACGGATGCCCTCCTTGATGGGGAGACGAGAGATGATCTCACCTAGGATGACGTCCGGGAGATCGCTGATGCGGTCCAGACAAGATTCCTCTTCTTCCTCCTCGGATCGAGGGGGCGCACCCTCGCTGCTTCCCTCCCCTTCGACGACCAGCACACCACAAGAAGGCGGCGGCGCCGGTGGCGCCACTCTCGCCCTCTTGGTGCTAGGAGCAGTGCATTCCATCTCCACCTCCATTGCTGGGGTCGCGCCGCCCACGACCAGTGCTCAGTGAGGTGGATCTGGAAAAATGGATTACAGTCTGTCGATCCACAAAACGACTTAAATACCGAGGGGGAGGGGCCCAGATTAATTACCTCTCTTTTTTTTGACGGGAGGGTCCGGGTTAATTACTACTCGTAACAAGTAAATGGTAGATGGCTGCTTGAAACATTAAATAGAGCCACGACTTTGATGGTATGAGATGCACTGTTGTACACGCAGACCAGACACGGGCGTGCACCTCCGTGTTTTAATTATTTACCGCACACATTCATTAGAAGAATCTGTTCGACGCCAGAAGCATGGTTCTACAATCATCTTGCCTCTGTGAGCTGCAAAATTTTCCACGGGCACGTTAACCATGAAGTCACTAGAAGGACCGTTTCAAAGTTAAGCAGATTCAAGGCCGTGCCTCTGCCTTGCAGATGATTCTGTTGAAACGCTCACCGACAGCAGCAAGGAAATGAAGTGATGGCAGAGGCACGGTTTGTCACGTACCAGACACACGGTCCTGCCTTCGGCATTATAGATACGAGACGCACTGTTCTACATGCCACACAGGCACGGCCTCTGCCATTGTTCACCATTTAGAAAATGATATTATTACTTTAATAACGGTAATACCAAGATTTTTTGACTAATATAGTTATTAAATACTTAAAACACATTATAAAAATAATTCCAAATAATATGCTTACTTTAATAAAGGAAAAATTATTTCTGACGTACCAGTTATCAACGCGCCAGCACTAGACTAAATACCCACGGTAGAAATCTAACGCCACCATTAACCTGACTGCTCAGTACAGCTAGGTGCACCAATTTGTGGCATGTTAGAAAAAAGCATCGCCAACACTAACATTGTAAAGCTGACATACCAAATATGTCAACGCCATCACTATTAGAAAAAATTATTGGTGGCGTTGATTGGAAATGGCGCGCCACATGTGGCTAGCCATTTCTCTCTAGTGGCATTAATACCAGCCCATAATGTATCCCCTCCTAGCGCACTCTATATGAGCCGGGAGGGGAGCACTGAACCGAGGGTTGAACATTTACATCTTGTACCTTACACCAAGAGCTAAGAGCAACACAGGAGTAGGGTGTTACCTCCACCGATGAGGGCCTTAATCTATATAAACCATTATGCGTACTCCCACTTGCCCCGTTCTATAGATACAATTGCCTCTACATGCATACCCCTGTAGTATTGTCAGGATTATATCCATGACAGCAAGCACAAAAAACATTTGCCAAAGTTTACCCCAATAAAATTTTAGGTTCTTTTTTACTATTTTTTATCAATTTGACCGTTCATCGGGGAGCATTTGAGCTCGAGAGGCAATACTCCACGTCCCTTCGGGAGTGCATTTTACTCGACGACATCTCCAATCTAACAGAAAACTTTTACGGTGTGAATACTAGCAGGCAGGCAGAACCTGTAAAGCGAACAAATCAATAAGAGGGATACATGGTAGCTAAGGCTTACTAATAATTTAGTGTATCAGGTAATGACATTTTTTTAACGAGCAAGCAGGGATTTGCCGATTTCATTAATAGGAGAAAACAAAAAATCATCAGGTAACAACAACCCTTGCCATTTACACAGTTATACATTGAGGGAAAAACCACGTGGATTTCCTGTCCACAATTTCATCCAAGCTTTGGGATTCAAAGTGCACAATGTCATGCTCCTCCACAAAGTAGCAGTCATTCCATCATCGGCATCTCTGCTCGCCGGAACCGATTTGGAGTGACGCTCGCTCACGAAGAATGTGTTGGTCACGCCGGCCGTTGACGGAACCCACACACCTGCATCTATGTTTGCCTCAAGGACCTCCACATTGAGATTGTAGCCAGCAAAGGTTTATGGTATGCATCTTTGCCGTCTTATCATGAACAACTTGTCATTCGATGCAATTAAATGTCGGCTGGTCTCGTGTAATCTCTCGGCTTGCAGGGTAGGTCCTCGTCGCACCCGGAGTCATCTTCCTCAATGCCGTCTGGCATCATCAAAGCACCTTCATCAAAACACATGTCACTGTGCTCTTTGTCTTCCGCCTCGTATTCGTCATCATCTGTGCTTGAAACTTCTTCATGACTGTCAAAGCCAAAGTCATTGCCTTCATCCTCCAGCTTCTTTAGTATTGCATTAGCATCAACAATCCTGTCCTCGAGAAGCGACGTCTTGTTGCACTCCAAATGTTTGTCCTCCTCATCGAGACTCGGTGTTTCATTGTGCTCCATCTCTTCCTCTTTATCATTGTCCGACGTCGTGTTGAACCTCACCTCTTCGTCCTCTTGATTGACTGACACATCATCATCGACGTCGTCGTCGTCATCACCATCACCATCATGTGCTTCTTCTTCTTCTTCTTTTGTCATGTGCTTGATAACATAATCAAGACTTTTGACAATAGGTATACCATCACCATCCTCATCAAGACGCAAGGAGACAAACTCCTTATGAACGGTGATCCCATAGAGATTTCTCCCATGGAATGCTATGTCAAATATAGAGGCATATGGCATCTCTTTCTGTCCCGGAAACCATGCACCGGATTTCCCGTGTCGGCACAAGATGATGGGGTAATTGCAACTGTTGGTTGTTACGGCGACGAGATCATCTTGTTGAGACCGCATGAGCATCTTTCTGATCTCGAACTTGTCAGAGACCTTTCCGATGAGAGAGTCAAGCCCGGGGAGTTGCATGGTAGTCCTGGTAAAAGGGTTGTGCAAGAGGTAGCTGCGTCGTCCATTGCTGGCGTCGGTGCGGTATAGGGCAAGCCAACCGTTGGTGGCCCCTATGAATTTCGTGTTGTCAGGGAAAGGAACACGACAGTGGAAACGGTAATCAGGGAGGGTGACAAACGTGCCGTCCGAGTGGATGATCCACGGGAGCTCTGGACAGACGTGGCCACGCATCGCCGAGTGCCATGGACGACAGACGGCACGGAGCCGGGCACGGTCGTCAGGGAAGGGGAGGCGGGCGATGACCCGTCCAAGAGCTCCGGCGGGAGGTCAGCCCACTGATGGGAAGGCTGGAAAGTCGACGCCATGGCTCGTGTAGTCGATATGCTGCTTCGCCGATTGTATTTACCTTGTGGTCTTGTGGAGGCGTCGGGGTTGGGCCGGTACATATGATATGGGAAGGGGGATCCGCGTAGAATATGGAAAGGAAATCCGACTCGACATGGGGACGATCTGTACGTTTAGATTAGAGGACTCATCGACCACGTCGACACGGACACGGTTACGAGACGGGACGGGCTCGACCGGGTTGGCATGCATGCACCCTATACGTCCGGTCTGTCTGTGAATCCTCATATTGAGGACAAATGTAGGAGGATACGAGGGCACGCGGACGCGTCCGGCCAGTCCGCCACGTAAGACGTGACCCACCCCGAACCACCTTTTCTCCTTCTTTATTCATTCTTTTCTTGCGGGAAGAACCACGTTGGCTTGCCATCCTATGGAGTAAACCGTCGAGATTTCGAATCGATGCCCACGTCATGCTCATCGACAAAGTGGTGGATAAAAACCGATACTGCTCCATCTATGAAGAGAGCTACGAAAGGTAACGTACCTTCCTAAGAATAATTCTCTCCTCCCCCCCCCCAAATTTCAGGGGGGTGGGCCCCTCAATACCCCTTCATCCAATCCTGTTTGTCCACGTTGCGCAATACCTAGAAAACGTAAGTTGTTTTACCGAAAAAGGCTTTCGCCCCGTTTTATATATAAAGCATCGACCAACAACAACCCGGTACAAACATATGCCACCACAACACACGCACACACCCAAGGCAAGATACATAGGCGCTGAGCGCAGCAACACCACCCCAAGCACTACAAGAGCAGCCGGGTCCTCGACCGTGAACACGCCACCACGAAGAGATGAAGCCGCATACGACGAACCGTGGGCTCCAAGGCGGCGCCTTCAGAAAGGATACGACACCGGAGTGCCGCCACCGCCCGACCCGAGGGTCAGAGTTTCCCCTGGAGCAACACGACGGGCAATGATGGCCGCGACGACGCCTTTAAAAAGGGAACGAGCTTCGCCGCCGCTGGTTCGTCCGTAGATAGAATAGGTTTTCAACCCGGCAAATACTCACCGCCACCGGATGCCACACCCCGGCGACCATGCCGCCCACACAACCATGGTCCCCGGGCAGCACCAAGCCACGGGCTTTGCCATGAGCACCGCGACACCACCACCAGGGCTGCCGCCCCGGCTTCCAAGACCTCGACGCCACCTCACCCGCCACCCACCACTACCCCAACCAAAGAGACGAGTGGAAAGGCCCTGCCTTTTGCACCCCTGAGCTGCCCCCAGCGCCGAGACCCCAATAGGCCAGCCAAAACTGGCCTCCATCAACCCGTCCTGCCGCCGGGAGCGAGACGAGCTCGGTCCTGCTGCCAGGCGCGAGACGAGGCCGGTCCTGCTGCTAGGTGCGAGACGAGCTCGGTCCTGCTGCCAAGCGCGAGACGAGTCCAGTCCTCCTGTCGGGCGCGGCATGAGTTCGGTCCTGCAGCCGGGCGCGAGACAAGCAGTGGACCGCAGCTGGGAGAGGGCCAAGCCTTCGACGAGAGTAGCGCCGGAGGACGAGAAGAAGGATCGAAGGCCGACAAGCCGCCTATGCGCCAGCCGACGTCGGAACATGGCGGCCGCAGCCGCTGCCGACCTGCCAAGCACACCACTGTGAGCCGCCACCACGCCGTCGCGGCTCACCCTAACTACGGCCCCGCCGCTGCGAGGGCCACCGCCACGCTGCTGCACCACCACCCACACCCCACCGCCGGACGCCAACCACAGCCAACAAAGCCGCCCGGACCGGTTCGGCAACCAGTGCAACCTCCACCCACAGGGAGCTCCCAAGACGGCGCCATGAGGACCAGGACAGGGCAGAGCCAAAGCAGAGCATCCGCCATGGACAAGCACCCCAGGACGCCGACAACGGAAGCCCCTACGCAACCCACATCACTCAGGGTCAGATATAGCCAAACCAGATCGAGCCGCCGTGGCCAGAGGTACGCCACG
Source organism: Thinopyrum elongatum (assembly GCA_011799875.1). Classification (NCBI taxonomy): domain Eukaryota; kingdom Viridiplantae; phylum Streptophyta; class Magnoliopsida; order Poales; family Poaceae; genus Thinopyrum; species Thinopyrum elongatum. The sequence continues at coordinate 466,467,772 of CM022301.1, read as the reverse complement.
CAAGCAGCCCACCACGTCGGGGCAGAGCCAGCACGATCGCCTTGCACGCCCGCAACCTCATCGCCGGAGCACGCCGCCGCGCCCCGCTGCCAGCGCGCCGCCACTGCAGGAGGCAGTCGACCCGCGCCAACCACCACCGCCCGAGGGGAGACGAGACCCCGCCGCCGCCGACGCCGACCGGGCTTTGCCCGACGGCGCGCCCCGGCGGCGGCGAGGGGAGGAGAAGGGAGGAGGGAGCCGAGCCCGGTGACGCTAGGGTTGGCCCTCCCGGTCGCTCGCGGGAGCGACGCAGGAGGGGAGGAGGGTTCCCTGGATTTGTTTTGAGGATGAACTCCGTAAGTTGTTTTACGATAGATGTAGCATTGTCCGACAAAAACATGTACTATAATTTACACCTCCTATTATCTATAGCCACACATAAAACTGTACACGGAATAATCAGGACTCTTCGATAAAAATTACTTTAGAAAATCCTAATGTCTATATTACGCCAATAGTTATCCCCGAAATCAAGGATCAAATGTTCTGCCGAGCATACGCAGTCGTCTGCCCATGCGAGCGCTCCGCGTCTTCCGATCCGCGCGGCCCCGCGCGCAACTGTTGTGTTCCGGATCGCGACCCTTCTTTTTGTAGGAGTTGACCCCGCCGCTCGCGCTCCTGCAAGCCGCCGCCGAACTCCTCTGCCGGCCAGCCGCGCCCAGCGTCCTCCTGCTCCTCCCTTCTCTCTCCCTCTACTCACTAATCTCTCTTCCTCTCTCCCTCTACTCACTAATCTCTCTTCCTCTCTACCTTCCACGCTGCAGGACGCCATGGCCATGGACCAAAGCTCCGCCTGTCCTTCCCTCACGACTGTCGCCCTTCCTCCCGACCAGATCGACGACGGCGACGACCGGATCTGCCCCGCCGCCGCCCGTTTCCATGGGACACCCGCGGATGGGGTTTCTTCCTCCCAGCCTCCACCACCTGCGGGCTCGCAAGCGGTTGGACCTGCTCAACGCGCGGGATTGCGTTCTCTCCTGATGAGGTGGTCGTGCCTTGCACGCCGCGCCCTCGGCTGTGAATCTTTTTCCTCGGCGCGCCGTCCTCCAGCAGTCCTCCAGCAGTGCTGCCCGTTCGTCGTGAACCATCAAGGTGGGTAGGTTTGGTTCTGATCTTAAATTCTTTCCCCATTTAAATTTTACTCGATTTTGTTCAGATTGAAATTCGTGGTGAAAGTTGTCGATAACTCAGTTTAAAGCTCATATTTGTTAGGTTCAAAACTGAATTTTGTCAGAGGAAATTCTGTGTGCTTTGCAAGCCTGCAACACCCGTTGCATGCTTCTTCACCATGACCAACAACTCCACCTCTGAAGTTAACCATGGCCAGCTACCCAAGACATCGTCCACCTACATGACATGATGGACATGCTAATTATATTTAGCAAAAGAAGTTTGTCTGGGTGACATGCCTGCCAGTCATGATGGCATGATATTTTGTGAACAACTGATCCATATAAGTTGATGGAAGATTTAACCGATGTTTAGACATTTACATGGTCCGCATCCTGCTTTTGAAGTACCTCTGTTCATATTTCAGCATATTTGTTCTTTTGTTCCAGGTAGTACCTGACATCGACAGCTGCGATGTTGGGAACTCCCTCACAGTTGTTGAATACGTCGATGAAATTTACAACTTCTACAGACGGACTGAGGTAATTATCTGCTTGGATCCCCGTCGGAGTTATTTACAGAGTTCTGACATGGTATTGTAATAATAATCTCATTGCCAAATTCTCTGTGCTGTAGGAGTTGAGTTGTGTGTCCGCCACCTACATGACACACCAAACTGATATCAATGAGAAATGCGTGTTGTTCTGATTGACTGGTTGATTGAGGTAAGGATTCCATTCGATGCTCGGTGGATTCGGCAAAGTAGTCTTATATTAGTATGCTTTTGGAATGGAAAGTTCTTAGAAACCCCAATGTTTCATTGTCCAGTGCAGGTTCACTACAAGCTTGAGCTACTGGGTGAAACACTATTCCTTACTGTCAACATCATTGATAGATCAATGCATAGAAAAAACATGTCTCGAGTTTCTCTTGAATGGAACCTGCAAGTCTCTCCAACTATTTAGTGGAGCTTTCCTTCAAAAGAACTATAAATACTACAGGAAGGAGAGTAAGACAATGACAGTTCATTGGAATATGGATTTTGAGAGGACATATGTGGGTTTAGCTCTCTGTAATTACATATTACTTTCCTTGCTGATGCTATTGCTCATGTTATAAAACTTGCCTACATTGCACACATGGTTTCCAGCAAAGAAAACAGTATCATGATTTATAAACTAAATGAAGATATTATTGCTTGTGTGCTCAAGTAATATTTTAGAGCTTAAAACAAAAGAATTTTATATATTGATCAGTGTATTGCTTTTCCCTGTATCATCCATTTTATATATTCAAATCTCTGTATGGCTATCATAGATGCTATTATAGGGATATAACATATATTTTCCATGCGTTGCTGTAAACGAAACTCCATCTGTACTGGCACTTATCTCTTTTCACACTATCCGGGGTTTCTAGATCAGAATATATTTGTTTTAGATTGACCTTTGTGTTTTAGAGAATTTGAAACAAGTTCCTCCACCAGCTGTATTACATAAATCATGTACAGTGCCCTGCTTGCGCCTTTATTCCTAGGGTATTTGCAGCTGGTGAGTCTATTTCTTTTTTTTTTCTTTTGATTCACAACTATTGGCATGAATTAGCCCGTGCACTTGGTCCTAGCAGGCTAGCTGATGTAGGGTAGAACCCTAGATGCCCGATCTTTCACGATTGGAGCGGATCCCGCGATGAACACGAAGAACACGAGGGAAAAACACGAGGGAAAACGCGAGAGAAATCACTCAAACCAACGAGATTCGATTACACATGTGCTAGATCCTCGAAACACAAAGAGATACACGATCCACGATCAACAAGGGACGATACAAGTAGCAAGTTCTTCTCCATGAGGAGGTCTTGAGGGTCTTCCCGTTAGGGGTCTTGAATCCAAGATGGATCTCCGTAGAGGTCGCAGTCTCTCTCGGTGGAGTAGATCCGGATGGATGAGCAAAGCTCTATCTCTTAAATGAGCTAAACCTATGCTAACCCTAGAAAAGTGGAGGAGGTGTCGTTTATATAGGCAAAGGGGATGAAGGGGTACATGGGCCTCGGCCCAACATGCACACACAGGTGGTGGTCTGGATGATCCGGAAGGGGAGCCGGATGATCCGGGCTTCAGGTACCCGGATGATCCGAGGGAAGGCCCGGATGGTCCGGACGTGGCGAGGAGGCAGGCGGCGGCCCGGATGTCCGGAGTGGGGTCCGGACGTCCGGCTGGGTCCGGATGATCCGGCTTCAGGGTGCATCTTCGGGTGCTCTCGGGTGTATTAGCCGGACCGTCCGGACCGGGGTCCGGATCGTCCGGGCTCTGTCCGGATCGTCCGGGACCTCGTCCGGATCGTCTGGCCAGCCTGGGACTTGGCTGAAATCTTCTCCGTCTTCGTGCATGTCTTCCTCTTCCGATCCTCCTTGCTCCTTAGCTTCTCCATGGCCAACTCCTTGGTACCTGAGTATGCAAAGTGTCTCCGTTTGAGGTAGTAGCCATGTCTCATGTGATTCGAAAGGGAGTTGCGAGAGGAGTGATGTCACCTCGGTTTCAAGAGCTCTTGCACGTGCTCGAGTCATGGGTCCACTAGGCACTTGGTGAGACGATGATACGTCCATGAGGATGACCTTGGGATGCTCCGCATCATCTCCCCTCCCTTGGGAAAGATCTGACCTCGGATCGAAATCCTCATCACCATGGTACGGGGAGAGATCTTTGACGTTGAAGATGTCGCTCACGGAGTACTTGTCGCGTGGGATGTCGATCTTGTATGCATTGTTGTTGTAGCGCTCGAGCACCTTGAACGGTCCATCGGCTCGAGGTAGTAGCTTTGACTTGCGTTCGTTGGGGAAGCGGTCCTTGCGAAGGTGTAGCCACACAAGATCTCCAATGTTGAATATCATGGGTTGCTTGTTGATGTTGAGCTTGGTCGCGAGTCGTTGTACTTGGCGCTCGATGGTGTGCCTTGTATCTTCATGCATCTTCTTGAGGTAGTTCACTCGTGCACTCACGTCCATGTTGGTGCGCTCTTGTAGTGGAAGAGGTAGTATGTCCAATGGGGACAACAGGTTGAAACCGTAGACGACCTCAAAGGGGGGCTTGCCGGTAGTAGAATGTCTTGCACGATTGTAGGCGTACTCGGCGATGGGTAAGCACTCCTCCCACTCCTTGATGTTCTTCTTGATCAACACGCGTAGGAGAGTAGATAGCGTCCGGTTCGTGACCTCCGCTTGGCCCTCGGTTTGGGGATGGTATGCCGAAGAGAACAAGAGCTTGATTCCGAGCTTGGCGCATAAGGTCTTCCAAAAGTAGCTTAAGAACTTGATGTCACGGTCCGAGACAATAGTCTTTGGCACTCCATGTAGGCGCAAGATTTCCCCACAAAAAAGATTTGCAACATGTGAAACATCGTCTATCCTATTGCATGGGATGAAATGAGCCATCTTAGAGAATCGGTCCACAACAACAAACACAGAATCTTTGCTATTTCTAGTCCTAGGCAAAACAAGCACAAAATCCATACTAATATCTTCCCATGGGTGATACGGAATAGGAAGTGGCATATATAGACCATGGGATTGAGCGTTAGACTTAGCTTTGCGACATGTCGAGCATCGGTTGGTGAAGCGTGAGACGTCGCGGAACATCTTGGTCCAAAAGTAGTTCCTGGAGAGCGTAGCGAATGTCTTGTCGCGTCCGAAGTGTCCCATAAGTCCTCCATGAGATTCTTGCAAAAGTAACAAACGAAGAGAAGACTCGGGGATACAAAGTTTGTTAGCTCTCATAATATAATCATCTTTGATGTAATAGCGTTCCCAAGATGTATGCGTCAAACATTTGGCATAAGGAATAGCAAAAGTAGGATCATGCGCATACAAGTCTTTTATGTGCTCAAAACCAATGACATTCAATTCGAGTTTAGTAACAAGCATGCATTTGCGGGAAAGCGCATCCGCCACAACATTTTCTTTGCCTTTGATATACTTGATGACATAAGGAAAAGACTCAATGAATTCACTCCACTTAGCATGACGCTTGTTCAACTTAGTTTGACCCTTAAGGTACTTAAGCGTTTCATGGTCGATATGAATGACAAATTCATGAGGGCGAAGATATTGTTCCCACTCACGCAAAACTCGCACTAAATCATATATCTCTTTGTCATAGATGGGATAATTGAGTTGCGCTCCGGAAAGTTTTTCACTAAAGTAAGCTATGGGGCGCTTCTCTTGTGTTAACACACCTCCTATGCCATTACCGCTAGCATCGCAATGAACTTCAAAAGTTCTGTCAACGTTGGGTAATGCAAGCACGGGAGCATGAATAAGCAAATTTTTAAGTTCATTAAATGAGGTATCTTGGGATGGTCCCCAAATAAAGGGTGCAGTTTTCTTACTCAAGGCATGTAAAGGGGATGCAATGGTCCTAAAATCCTTAACAAATCTACGATAGAAACCGGCTAAGCCAAGGAAACTTCGCACTTGTTGCTAGTTGGTTGGTTGTGGCCAAGTTTTAATAGCATTGATCTTAGATTCATCTACATGAACACCCTTAGAAGACACGACGAAACCCAAGAAAATGAGCTTATCAACACCAAAAAGGCATTTGTCCATATTAGCATAAAGGCGCTCTTTTCTAAGAGTTTGCAAAACGGTTCTAAGATGAGTGACATGATCTTTGAGAGATTTGCTAAATACAAGAATATCGTCAAAGTAGACCACAACAAATACACCAATGTAGGGACGAAGAACAAAATGCATGACTCGCATGAAAGTACCGGGAGCTTCGGATAAGCCCATTGGCATAACAAGCCATTCATATAAGCCAAATTTGGTCTTAAATGCGGTTTTTCATTCGTCACCTTCTTGTATGCGGATTTGGTAATAGCCACTTTTAAGATCAATTTTAGAGAAAATAGTGGCTCCGCTAAGCTCATCTAGCATGTGGTCAAAGCGTGGAATGGGGTAGCGATATCTAACCGTGATAGCATTGATAGGACGACAATTGGAACACATGCGATATGTACCATCTTTCTTGGGAACAAGGATTACCGGGGCGGCACATGGGCTCAAGCTTTCTCGTACATGGCCGTTGTCGATGAGTTGTTGTACTTGCCGTTGGATCTCCTTAGTTTCTTCGGGATTGACTCGGTATGGTGCCTTGTTAGGAAGAGGTGCTCCGGGGATGAGGTCGATGCGGTGTTCGATGCCTCGAAGGGGAGGTAGACCCAGAGGTAGCTCGTCGGGGAATACATCTTGGAAGTCCTGCAATAGAGAAGATAACACTAAAGGTAGATTGTGAGAGGTGTTAGTTTTTGGTACCTCATCCTTGCACAATAGGACATAGTGCATAACACTTGATGGATTCTCACACACTTCTCTCATCTCACTTTTGGTGGCAAATAGCACTAGATTTTTCTTGTCGCTCATCGTGGAGGCACTCAATTTGGGCTTGTGGTGCTCACTCTCGTTTGGGTGGTTCGCTCTCTCACTATTCTCTCCACGATAGGTGGCTTGCTTGTCGGAGATCACTTGATTTGGAGACATAGGTCGTAGAACGTACTCCTTTCCCTTCATCTTGAAGCTATAGTGATTGGTACGCCCATTGTACATGACGCCTCAGTCGAATTGCCATGGTCGTCCAGGAAGGAGGTGGCAAACGGACATCGGAACGACATCACACTCCAAAGTATCTTCATATGCTCCTATCTTGAAGGAAACTTGCACCATGTACTCTACTTGGATAGTGCCGGAGTCACTAAGCCATTGGACCTTGTAGGGGCGAGGATGCTTCATCTTGACCAATTGGAGCTTTAAGCATAATTCTTCACTTGCCAAGTTATGGCAACTTCCTCCGTCGATGATGACCTTCACGGGCCTTCCATTGATGCCGGCCTTGGTGTGGAAGATATGGCATCTTTGGTCATCGTCTTGTTGTTGTTGAAGTGTCAAGACTTTGGAGACAACGAGAGCGGGACTCGAATCTTCGTCACAAAAGACTTGATCATCTTCATCCGCATTCACGCGCCGGTGCATGGCCACTTGCTCAAGGGCTTCCATTTCCTCTTCACTCATTGAGTCATAGGTGCCATCATCGTTGAGGATCATGGTGCGCTTGTTGGTGCACTCGAAGGGCTTGTGGCCTCGGCCGCCGCATGTGAAGCACTTGATGGAACTTGTCTTGATGGTCTCATCCGGTGGAGTTGGAGATGATGAAGCTCGTGGCTTGAAGTTGCTTGTAGTAGGAGGACGACTTGAGGATGTCGAAGTTTTCTTGTAACTTGACTTGTCGCCGTTGCTTGAAGAAGGCTTGGTTGAGGTAGAAGGTGTTGGAGTCGTTGAGACTTGGTTGGTAGAGCCGTAGTTCTTGGAAGAGTACTTGGCGTACTTGAAGTCATCTTGCACTTGTCGCTCCGCCTTTGTGGCTTGATGCACGAGCTCGATGAGGTTGGAGTAAGGTTGGAAGTCGGCGATCTTCTTGATAGGATGATTGAGTCCATTCAAGAAACGTGCCATAGTTTGCTCATCGTCTTCCGTGACATTGGCTCGTATCATGGCGATCTCCATTTCCTTGTAGTACTCTTCAACGCTCTTGGTTCCTTGCTTGAGGAGTTGGAGTTTCTTGAAGAGGTCGCGGTTGTAGTAGGTTGGCACAAAACGCGCTCTCATGACATCCTTCATTTGCGCCCAAGTAGTGATGGGTGGTTCACCTCTTGCCTCACGGCGCTCAATGACTTGCTCCCACCAAATGAGGACGTAGTCTTGGAACTCAAGGGATGCCATGGCGATCTTCTTCTCTTCCTCATAGTTGTGCAACTGAAAGATCTTGCCAACCTTCAATGCCCATGAAAGGTGCTCTTCGGGGTCATTGCTTCCGGTGAACTTGGGCATGGTGAACTTGAGTTTGTCGTAGCGTTGCTCTTCATTGTGTTGGGGTCGAGGGTGATGACGTCCTTGACGTGGAGGATTGTCGCCCTCTAATTGCTCTTGGCGTGGAGGATTTCCATTGTTTTCTTGCTCTTGGCGAACTTGTGCGTCTTGTCAAGCTTGTGGAGGAGCTTGAGGAACTTGATGATGCACTCGAGCTTGATATCTTCTTTCTTGAACTTCATCGCGAAGTGCTTCTTCTTCTTGACGTGTATGGCGGTTCCGGTTGGCAACGGCACGATTTGTATGTCGGAGGGCACGTAGCGCCTCAAGTGCTTGAGCTTCACGCCGTTCTTGTTGTTGACGTAGCGCGATGGCGTCTTGCCCATCTTGATGTTGGCATTGCCGTTCTTGCATTAGCTCGTGTTGGCGTCATTGTTCTTGTGCTTCCTCTTGTTGGCGTTGACGTAACCTTTCTTGTGCTTGTGCAAGGGTAGCTTGATTGAGTTGATGCCGACATTCTTGCTCTTCGAGTTGCTCTTGTGGATCAATGCCATGTAGAGGATTGCGGTTTGCTTGACGGTCGTGTCGCGCGGCTCTTCGAAGAGTGTTCGATGTCGGTGTACTTGAGCCGGAGATGGTGTCATCGGAGTGTCGACTCGAGCGGCTCCGTCTTGAATAGGAAGAAGTGGTAGAAGAGCGGTTGACCAACAAGGCACGAATCTCGTCCATTCTTGCATTGTTCTCTTGTTTTTGTTCGTCGAGCTTGTTGTCGAAGTAGTCTCTTGTACGTTGCTCAGAGAGTCACAAGTCGGTGGCGAGGTTGTCGATGCGGTCGCTCATTGCTTGTTGTTCTTGATGCAAAGCTCGTTGTGCACCGAAGAGGTGGTTCTTGGTGACATAGGTGTTCGGGTCCTCGTCTTGCTCGATGAAGAGTGGGTTGGTAGAAGAACTTGGCCTATCCATCATTCCAAGCAAATGTGAGGGTGGAAGAAAGGAAGAACAATACCAAATGTACCTTGACCGATGTTGAGGGTGGATCGAAGATCACTCAATGATGTAACAAGGAAATAGCACAATTGGTACTGTATCTCATCGATCTCTCACACCTACACAGATGGTGGCACAAATTTATGCAATTGTTAGTAAGACTCAATAATGTTGATAAAGATTCGCAAATTTGTAAATGCAACAAGTAGAACAATAGCAAGATATGGTACATTGAAACACACACGCAAATAGATAAATGGGGTTGTGCAAACCAAAAATGAGCGGAAAATATGGGATCCACGGAAAATGCTCTTGTTGCACAACTCTAGAGAGACGCTAGCACGATTGCATGATAGGCGGATACGAGACTTGTGCACAACCTACTAAGCAAAAATGCAACGACTTCTATCCTAAGTATGCTATATGTATGGTGTTCCATTGATATGATCCAAGATGATCGAGTATGACAATCTTAATGTAGTATGATGCTATGGTTCTTGCTTAAAAGCTCTTTGCTTATCTTTTCCTGTTGCTTAAAATCTTGTTTGGCTCTTTCTCTTTTGAGCTCTTTTGATGGCCACTAATGCAAATTTCACGAACCAAGATAGCAATTGTGTATATGCGATGACAACCTTGTGACACAAGAGATGATACCAAGATACTTGTACGAAGATGATATGGTATGTATGCAATGGGTGCTATGATCACTAATGTGCACAAGTAACGTTGCCGGCAATACTCAAATGGCTAGTCTCGATAGGAAGGTAACGCAAAATGGGCTATGGGGTTATCAAGGTAATGACAAGGAGTAGACAAAGATGTCGTCGAAATTACCGTCCTTGCTTACGGTTGAGGGTGTCAAAATTGTGGAGCGGTTGTTGTCGATGATGAGTCCGTGTCGAAGATGAGCGGCGGTGGTGTCGAAGTCGAACTGTTCCTAGTTAGCTGAAACACCCTAGGAAACGATGAACCACAAATCAAATTCTCAAAATCAAAGTCAAATGGTGGTAGCGGAAAGCGGTGGTACGGTTTGATATGTCGAGGGGTTTGCGAAGGTTAAGTGGTGGTGGTCGAAATGGGTGTGTGGTGGCGGAAGTGGTGGCGAAGAAAAACTGCAGAAATGCAGTTTTGTCAGGGGAAGCCGGATGATTCGGGCCAGGAGCCGGATGATCCGGGCTCGTCCGGATGATCCGGGTCAGGGTTCGGATGATCCGGCCAGGTCAACTGCGCAAGGTATGGCTCGGGATGAACTCGAAAACATGGAAAAATTGCGAGGATTTCGTGGATTTTGGATGGATTTCGAGGTGGAGATGGTGGGGAAAGGTTAGATCCACTTGCAACACAATGAATTCACGGATCAAAATCAACAAAACTTCATCATACCAACGAATCACAAAAAAATTTGGGGGGCTATTTTTGTGGGGATTTTCGAAATTAGGACGAAATCAACAAAATTAGGCTAGAAAACAAAGAGGGGAGGCTCCAAAATCGTGATCAACGTGGCTCATGATACCAAGATGATGTAGGGTAGAACCCTAGATGCCCGATCTTTCACAACTGGAGCGGATCCCGCGATGAACACGAGGGAAAAACACGAGGGGAAACGCGAGAGAAATCACTCAAACCAACGAGATTCGATTACACATGTGCTAGATCCTCGAAACACAAAGAGATACACGATCCACGATCAACAAGGGACGATACAAGTAGCAAGTTCTTCTCCATGAGAAGGTCTTGAGGGTCTTCCCGTTAGGGGTCTTGAATCCAAGATGGATCTTCTCCGTAGAGGCCGTGGTCTCTCTCGGTGGAGTAGATCCGGATGGATGAGCAAAGCTCTATCTCTCAAATGAGCTAAACCTATGCTAACCCTAGAAAAGTGGAGGAGGAGTCGTTTATACAGGCAAATGGGACGAAGGGGTACATGGGCCTCGGCCCAACATGCACACGCAGGTGGTGGTCCGGATGATCCGGAAGGGGAGCCGGATGATTCGGGCTTCAGGTACTCGGATGATCCGGGGGAAGGCCCGGATGGTCCGGACGTGGCGAGGAGGCAGGCGGCGGCCCAGATGTCCGGAGTGGGGTCCGGACGTCCGGCTGGGTCCGGATGATCCGGGGCTCCGTCCGGATGGTCCGGCTTCGGGGTGCATCTTCGGGTGCTCTCGGGTGTATTAGCCAGATCGTCCGGACCGGGGTCCGGATCGTCCAGGCTCTGTCCGGATCGTCCGGGATCTCATCCGGATCGTCTGGCCAGCCTGGGACTTGGCTGAAATCTTCTCCGTCTTCGCGCATGTCTTCCTCTTCTGATCCTCCTTGCTCCTTAGCTTCTCCATGGCTAACTCCTTGGTACCTGAGTATGCAAAGTGTCTCCGTTTGAGGTAGTAGCCATGTCTCATGTGATTCGAAAGGGAGTTGCGAGAGGAGTGATGTCACCTCGGTTTCAAGAGCTCTTGCACGTGCTCGAGTTATGGGTCCACTTGGCACTTGGTGAGACGATGATACATCCATGGGGATGACCTTGGGATGCTCCGCATCACTAGCACTGACAATAATTTGAACCTGTCAATTGGGGACAGATATGCCCATCATCAATGTACCTTTTATTCACCAGTGTACCTTTTATTCAGTAAATTGGCTGATTAAATAAGTTTCCTGTGATTTCTATAGACGCAGTTGCAACAGTTAGCTGTAGCAACTGTATTTTTCTTTTGCAGGTGGGGCATGCGTCTAGACTGAGTTAAACAATTATTAAATCAGCTTAATTGTTTAAACAATTTGGTCATGTTCGTGGCCTAACAATGCTTTTGTTAATAGTTGTCAACTAAAAGAGGATCTACTTTTTCTAATGGTGGCCTAATAAAAGAGGATCCAGACCCTCACGAGTTTCCATTGTACAAAATTATTACTTGCTAACAATAACTTTGCTAAGTTGCTATCTACATCTTGGTGTTATTAGTCTAAATATTCTGATTCCAAAGGATGGTTCCTAACAACAGATCTTTTAATAAATTTTAAACAACAGTGTCTTTTTAAATTTTCGTTCTGTCTAGGATGATGAAATTCAATTTTGTTCTACTGTAGATTAGTTTAAACATCTTCGGCTGCGTACGAAGGCGAGCTCGCCGTGCCGCGGGCGCATGCTACATACAGTCCGGCATGGACATCTTCAGTTTTGAATTTTTCCCTTGCAAGAGAATGTGGAGCATGGTTTTGCTGCAGCTGGCCTCTTCCTTCATCCTCCGCTGGGTGGTGCCAAGGGTTCAGATCAATAAATATGAGAGGTAAGATGTGTAATATTCACTATTCTTCATGCATGTGTTGCTTTTCTCATCTTACAACCAGCAGATAATACCATGGCAGTTTGTTTAGCTCAATTACTAAGATGATATACGTAATAGTTTGAGAAAGTTCAGCACGATATAAAATTGAATTAGGGGCATCTCAAATGACAAGTTATCTTTCTCTCATGTCCCATTGACATCTTAAAAGGAATCACCAAAGTAGTTGTATCATTCTTTTGGTTTTGTTGCAGGTCCTTGACAAATGTCAATTCTTCAGAGTTGTCCAGGAGAAAGAAAGGGATTGGGCTCACTTGGCAGGGAAGTCAAAAATGGCAAATTGTACACATCAATATTATCTTGAATATTGAATAAGAACATATTTATTTGACATATTCAATAAGACTGTGTGCATTAGTTTGTATGTGCATTTGCATGCATGCATATGATTATTCTGTTCGAATTGCCATGTGCTGCCATTGTTACCAAAGTCAAGTGCCCCTCCATATTTTCTTAATCAGAATCTGTTGTGTAGTACTATTTGGTGGATTGTATCTATAATAGTATGTTGAAAGCAGATGTAACCCCATTGATTTTCACATTAGATGCCTCTTTAGTATATCTGATCATTCTCAACGAGAGGAGTCTACGGTTTGTAATGTTGTATTTCTTTTGTGAGACCCCCAAAAGTTGTCTATGAACCATATATGCAGTAGATATTCCCACATGTATTTATTCGTTTTTGAAAGGAATGTTTAAATTCTTATGTTTGACTATAATTCTAAATTTCCAGTCCATTCGGGACGGTCAAAATTTATATTTGTTGGTGGACACGTGCGTTGCACGTGCATGGTTACTAGTGAAGGCAAAAAAAGAGAAAACACTACTAATGCCAATGTCATACAACTGGCTCTTGTGGGAAAAACCACATCGGCTTACCCTCCCATAGAGTAAACCGTCGAGATCTTGAATCGACCCCCACATTATGCTCATCTACAAAGTGGTGGATAAACTTCTTTCCCGCCTCTTTGTATGTGGGAACATGTTTTGAGTAATGTTTGCTCATAAAGAATGCGCCTGGCACCCCGTCCGTCTGCGGAATCCATACGCCTGCATCAATGCCCGCCTCCAGAACCTCGACCTTAAGATTATAAGGACGAGAGCGCATATGCACGTATTGTCGCCGTCTTACCATGAGTAACTTGCCATTCGACTCAAAGAGATGTCGACTGGTCACGATGTCATCTAGGTCTTCTCCATGAAAACAAGGGAGCTGCTCAGTGCCGTCCGGAACCCTGTAGTCTAAGATGTTTGGTATCATGCCTTCAAAAAAAGAATCACCTAAGATCCCGCGTCTTCTTCATTCTCATTGCTCGACATGTCTTCATGATCATCAATGTTGTTGTTGTTGTCCTCCTTGTTTGTCAGTTTGTTCATCAAGTATGGACGCATATGGCATCTCTCCCCGCTGGGGCCACCATGTGCCGGGTTTCCCAGGGCGACACAAGATGATTGGGTAATTGCAATCGTTGGTCATCACTGGATAACTTTCTTGCCTCCTTAATTCTTTGCATTTCATTAGCTTGTAGAGTAGTTTTTCTCTTTTACCTTTGTTCCCCTGCTTGTGGAACTTGTACATTTGTTTATATGATGTCCTTTTACTTTTAATAAAATATGATGTTGGGTGTAAGCCGTGCAGTTTTCATTATCATTTTTTTTTGCAATTGTTGGTCATCACGGCGACGATATCATCTTCATTCGACCCATGAGTTCCTTCCGGACCTCAAACCGGTAAGAGGTGTCGTCGATGACATAGTCAAGCCCCGGAAGCGGCACCGTTGATTTGATGAAAGGGTTGTACAAGAGATAGCTACATCGCCACAAGTTTACGATGTGGTAAAAGATGAGCAACCTGTGACACGCACTGATGAAGCATGTGTTGTCGGGGAAGGATAGCCCATGGAAATACCGTGATCGAGGAAGGTGACAAATTACAGGTACCATCCGAGTAGATGATCCACGGCAGCTCCCGATGATTATGCTGACGCACGGCGAGGTGCCATGGACGGCACACGGCACGGAAGCGAGCACGGTCGTCGGGGCGCAGGAGGCGGGCAATGATCCGTCCTAGGAGCTCTGGCAGGAGGTCGGCCCACTGATGAGAAGAAGGCGGCAAAGTCGACGCCATGGTTCGAGTCGATCTACTGTTGTGCTGGTGGTAGTGTAGAGATAAAAGCTTGGTCCTACGTGTACCTACGTGGTAATATATAGGTGCCCAGCTGGGGTTTGTGTGGAGGAGGGAAAGGAAATCTATCTGATTCTACTTCTTTTTTTTTGCGAGGGAAAAAAGAGTTTTATTTCATATTTAGTGAGTTACAGTTGAGAGGCAAAAGATTCCTCAATACATGGTGGTCCAAGGTGCATCCATACAGCTGTGGTATATTCTATACGACTATAATTTGCCAAGCGGCAACTCTATTTTGATCCCTAGTTAACTTCTGGGGAATAAACACCCTCTCTCTCATCAACTTCTTAATTTCAGCCACAAGATGACCATAAGCAGAACGAACTAGTCCATCCCCTGATAGACAGGATAAAGCGATATGGAAACGATCCGCAAACAGATCTCATCTGTAAAGAACGGTCACGTCGATCGCGGATTTGTAGGCATCGCCGCAGTGTCGTTGGGCGCACGAGAACTGAAAAAAAAAGGCCAACGCTGAGGCGTCACAAACACATACAGGCACAGCAAACAAAGCAGAGCTTTATAAAATGAAATATTGACTTGAGATTTTTCTCAAGTCAAACTAGTATATGAAAACTAATTCCATGTTTTCGTATTTTCAGATAGTTTTCTTTACCAATTTGGTCAAACCTTACCAAGGCTGACTTAAGAAAAACTTATATGCAGAGTTAACAGAAACTTATATGCACTATTAAGGTCATACAATTGGCTCTTGCAGGAAGAACCACGTCGGCTTGCCATCCCGTAGAGTAAACCGTCGACATCTTGAATCGACCCCCACATTATGCTCATATACAAAGTGGTGGATAAACTTCTTTCCCGCCTCTTGGTACATGGGGACATGTTTTGAGTAATGTTTGCTCATGAAGAATGCACCCGGCATGCCGTCCGTCTGCGGTGTCCATACGCCGGCATCGACGTCCGCCTCCAGAACCTCGACCTTAAGATTGTAAGGACGAGAGAGCATAGGCACGTATTGTCGCCACCTTATCATGAGTAACTTGTCATTCGACTCAAAGAGATGTCGACTGGTCACGATGCCATCTAGGTCTTCTCCATGTGCATACTCAGTGCCGTCCGGAACCCTGTAGTCAGAGTTGTTCGGTATCATGCCTTCAAAAAATGAATCACCTAAGCTAAGATACTCGACCCATCATCGTAATCTCCATCATCCACGTCTTCTTCATCCTCAGTGCTCGACACTTCTTCGTGGTCATCAATATTAAAGTTGTTGTCCTTGTTCGCCAGTTTGTTCATTGTTACCTTATCATCGTCAGCGTCATCGTTGACAATCGATGCATTGTCCAACTCTTCGTTGTCCTCGTCAATGCTTGATGTCTCGCTGTACTCCACCTCTTCATTGATCGACACTTCCCCTTCATCTTCATATTCTTCTTCCTCGTCCCGCTCCTCCTCCTCATCATCATCATCACCTGGTGGGTGCTTGATAACATACTTTATATCCTTAACAAAGGGGATTCTGTCGTCGTCTTGATCAATATCCATCACAACAAGATCATTGCTCTTAGTGATCCCACATAGGTTGCCTTTGTAGAACACGACATCAAATATGGACGCATACGGCATCTCGCCCCGTCGGGGCCACCATGCGCCGGGTTTCCTGGGGCGACACAAGATGATTGGGTAAATGCAATTGTTGGTCGTCGCCGCGACGATATCATGTTTCGTCGAACCCATAAGTACCTTCTGGACCTCGAACCGGTAAGAGGTATCGTCAATGGCGGAGTCAAGCCCCGGAAGCGGCACCGTTGATTTGGTGAAAGGGTTGTACAAGAGGTAGCTACGTCGCCACAAGTCTGACATGCGGGAAAAGACGAGCCAGCTGTGACACACGCCAACGAAGCATGCGTTGTCGGGAAAGGATAGCCCGTGATAAATACCGTGATCGGGGAAGGTGACAAAGGTGCCATCCGAGTAGATGATCCACGGCAGCTCCGGATGATTATGCTGGCGCACGGCGAGGTGCCATGGACGGCACACGGCACGGAAGCGAGCACGGTCGTCAGGGCGCGGGAGGCGGGCGATGATCCGTCCTAGGAGCTCCGGCAGGAGGTCTGCCCACTGATGGTGAGAAGGCTGCAAAGTCCACGTCATGGTTCGAGTCGATCTACTGTTGTGCCGGTGCTAGTGCAGAGATAAAAGCTGCGTTGTACGTGTACCA
Organism: Thinopyrum elongatum; assembly: GCA_011799875.1. Taxonomy (NCBI): domain Eukaryota; kingdom Viridiplantae; phylum Streptophyta; class Magnoliopsida; order Poales; family Poaceae; genus Thinopyrum; species Thinopyrum elongatum. The sequence goes on along the minus strand of CM022301.1, from coordinate 466,451,079 downwards.
ACGTGGTAAACCGGTAATATATAGGTAATCTGATGACTCGATATGGAAACGAGATCTGCAAAGAGATCTCATCTGTAAAGGACGATCACGTCGATACGGATAGGACTCGATTGCTTGCGAGATGGCTTCGACCGGGTTTGTAGCGTCGGCCGACCGGGTGAGGGCTCGACCGGTGGCCCTCCGCACAGTCAAATCGCGTGCCCGTCCGCAATCAACATTAGCTCGCCACAAACTCTTGTGCAACGCCTGCGCAAAGTGCAACGTATGATTATAGAAGGACAATGGTATCTCTAGCCCATCAAAGTTTTAACTAAACTCATTGATGCTCACATTAATACTGAATTTATTTCAGTCTTCCGGCGATATTCGTTCAGTGGAAGGAGACGTTCCTGTCGACTGCGACGCGTACGGTGACTTGGTAAAATCTCAACATGCTATGCCGCCTCAGTATCTCGAAAGTGCTCATAGGGGTAGGATGTGAGTGCGATGCGTTCACAGGGGTGAGTGTATGCTTGTGTATATAAGTGACTTTGATTGTACTGTGTTATGCAAATTAAATTGTCACCTCTTCCTCGCACGTCATGTTGCTCACCTCGTCATGGCTCTCCTCCACGGAGAGAAATTTGGCTGCCGGCATCGCACCATCGTAGCACCACCGCCCGTGCTTGCAGCATGGCGCCCCACGTCCCAAACACATACATGCACAGCAAATAAAGGAGAGCTTTATAAAATCAAATATTGACTTAAGATTTTTCTGAAGTCAAACTAGGATATGAAAATTAATTCCATGATTTTGTATTTTTAGACAGTTTTCTTTATGAACTTGGTCAAACTTTACGCAGATTGACTTAAGAAAAACTTATATGCAGAGTTAAAAGAAACGTATGGAATACATGCACAATGGTTCACACCATCCTTTATACCAACAAAAAAGATAAACACTATTAAGGTCATACAACCGGCTCTTGCGGGAAGAACCACGTCGGCTTGCCATCCCATAGAGTAAACCGCCGAGATCTTGAATCGACCCCCACGTTATGCTCATCTACAAAGTGGTGGATAAACTTCTTTCCCGCCTCGTTGTACGTGGGAACATGTTTTCAGTAATGTTTGCTCACGAAGAATGCACCCGGCACGCTGTCCATCTGCGGAGTCCATACGCCTGTTTTGACGTCTGCCTCCAAGACCTCGATCTTAAGAATGTAGCGACGAGAGCGTATAGGCACATATTGTCGCCGCCGGAGCATGAATAACTTGCCATTCGACTCAAAGAGATGTCAACTGGTCACGATGCCATCTAGGTCTTCTCCGTGTGATCAATAGAGCTGCTCAGTGCCATCCGGAACCCTGTAGTCCAAGGTGTTCGGTATCATGCCTTGAAAAAATGAATCACCTATGATATTCGACCCATTATCGTAATCTCCATCATCCACGTCTTCTTCATCCTCATTGCTCGACATTTCTTCGTGGTCATCAATGTTAAAGTTGTTGTCCTTGTCTGCCGGTTTGTTCATTGTTACCTTATCATTGTCAGAGTCGTCGTTGACAATCGATACATCGTCTAACTCTTCATCGTCCTCATCGATGCTTGACGCTTCACTGTACACCACCTCTTCTTCTTCGTCATTGCTCGACACTTGTCCATCATCTTCGTATTCTTCCTCTTCATCATCATCATCACCTGGTGGGTGCTTGATAATATACTTTACATTTTTAACAATGGGGATTCCGTCGTCGTCTTCACCAATATCCATCACAACAAGATCATTGTCCTTGGTAATCCCACATAGTTTGCCTTTGTAGAACACGACATCAAATATAGACGCATATGGCATCTCTCCCCGTTGGGGCCACCATGCGCCGGGCTTCCCAGGGCGACACAAGATGACCGGGTAATTGCAATTGCTGGTCGTCACCGCGACGATATCATCTTCGGTCGACGGCATGTTTACCTTCCGGACCTCGAACAGGTTAGAGGTATCGTCGATGACGGAGTCAAGCCCCGGGAGCGGCACCGTTGATTTTGTGAAAGGGTTGTACCAAGAGATGAATACGCCTACCGTTAACGATGCGGTAACAGACGAGCTAGCTGTGACAGACGCCGATGAAGGTCGTGTCACCGGGGAGTGATAGCCCGTGATGAATACCATGATCGGGGAAGATGACAAAGGTGCCATCCAAGTAGATGATCCATGGCAGCTGCGGACGATTATGCTGGCGCACGGCGAGGTGCCATGGGCGGCACACGGCACGGAAGCGAGCACGATCGTCGGGGCGTGGGAGGCGGGCGATGACCCGTCCTAGGAGCTCCGGCAGGAGGTTGGCCCACTGATGATGAAAAGAAGGCTGTAAAGTCGCCGCCATGCTTCGAGTCGATCTATTGTTGTGCCGGTTGTAGTGCAGAGATAAAAGAAAAGCTGCGTTGTACGTGTACAGCTGGGATCAAACTCGTAGTGCAGAGGGAAAGGAAATCAGACTCGATACGGAAACGATCGGCAAAGAGATCTCATCTGTGAAGGAAGACCGCGCCGATACGGATACGGATACGGATAAGGATAGGACCGGGTTTGTAGGCATCGCCGCAGTTCGTGTCGTTCGGCGCACCAGAATGGGACAAAAAATGAATGCAACAAAAACAATTCTAAGAGTGTCTCAAGTAGATGGTGTATGTAAGCACGTTTGAGTGTCCAAATTTTAAAGACACTGATCTCAAAATATTATTTCTATTTAAAATCTTACAATTTTCAGCGGAACCCCCCTTGAAAAAAACTCAATAGATTCATTCAACAGGACAAAAAAAAAATCCTAGTACAATTTATTTCTTTTGAAAATCTGCAAGCGACTAACAGAATCAGGAGAGTAATACATGACGTAAAAATCATACTCTCTCCGTCCCAAAATACTTGTCGGAGAGATGGATAAAATTGGATGTATCTATAACTAAAATACGTCTAGATACATCCATTTCTCCGACAAGTATTTTGGAACGGAGGGAGTAGTATATACACAAGCGAGTTTGGCATGTACTAAGAACTTAAACCACTATCTCTGGAGGAGAAAACCACATTGATTTCCAATCTAGGAACTCCGGAAAGGTTCTGGCCCTCGTGATGGTGACGTCGTGTTCATCGACGAAGTAGTAGTCAAATTCTTCATATGCCTCCTCACAGCCCTGAATCGATTTTGAGAAGTGATCACTGATGAAGAGCGTGCATGTTGTAACAGCCGGCACCCACGAGCCCACGTGCAGATCTGCCTCTAGGATGTCGACGTCAGAATCATCATCAACCTCGCTATCGGTTATGAACTCGCGACTGAGCCTCGTGGAATGGCTTATCGTGAGTAGCTTGCCGCCTGACTCAAGGAGATATCTTTTGGTTACGGTGTAATCCATGAATTCGTTCTCCTCGACGTCATCAGGATTCGAGCAATATCCGTCCAGATCTATGTCCTCCAGGTTGTTTTCTACTTCATTGTCATCGTCGGATTCCTTGTCGCTCGTGCTTTCCGTATCTTCATCATCATCCTCGATACTCGATGTCTCGCTGCTTTCCATATCAGCTTCATCATCATCGTCCTCCTCCTCCTCCTCCTCATCATCATCATCATCATCATCATCATCATCATCATCATCACTCGATGTCTCGTTGTGCTCCGATGCTTCTTCACCCTCAAGACTCTATGCCTCGCGCGGCTCCACCACTTCATCATCCTCGCTGCCTGACACTTCTGATTTGTCTTCATCGTCCTCTTGCTCACCCCCCTCGTCGTGACCTAGGAAGTGTTTGATAACATATTTAGCACTTCTAACCATTGGACATCCATCTTCTCTCTGACCAATTTCTAACTCGATAAGTTGTTCATCCGAGGTGACCCCATAGAGACTGCCCTCAAGGAACACAATGTCACAAATACGAGCATATGGTAACGCTCGGCGCTTGAGCAACCATGTGCCGGATTTCCCAGGACGGCACAATATAATTCGGCGATCCCTCATGTTAGTGGTCACGGCAACAAGACCATCTTGGGTGGACCTCATAAGCACCTTTCTGACCTTGAACTCATCAGGAACCTGCCGATGACGGAGTCCAACCCGGGGAGGGACACTGTTGTGTTGGAGAAAGGGTTATGCAACATGTAGCTCCGCGGATCACCATTGGCGTCGGCGTGGTAGATGGCGAGCCAGCTGGTGGTGGCGCCTATGAGCTTGATGTTTTCGGGGAAGGGGGACCATCTGTGAAGATAATAGTTCGGAAGGGTAACAAAGATGCCATCCGAGTGGACGATCCACGGTAGCTGCGGCGTATCGACGTGATGGTGCATGGCGGAGCGCCAGGAGCGGCAGACGGCGCGGAAGCGGGCACGGTCGGCGGGGAGAGGGAGGAGAGCGATGACGTGGCCTAAGAGGTACGGCGGGAGGTCGGCCAACGGAGAAGTCGACGCCGCCATGGGTCAACTCGATCGATACGCTGCCCTGCTGCCTGCTGGTGGTGGTCGTAATCGATCGTACCACGGGCTATCGATACAAATTTGTGTGGCGTATGCTGTTAATATATAGTGCTGCCGCCGATCTGGAGCCGTACGTATCGGAATCGGAAAGGAGATCTAATCCGTTCCGGACACGGCCACGTACGATCGTCCCGGATTGCCGCATCGACAAGGGTGAAAGATGAAAGTAAATCCTCCCGGAAAAATAAAAAACAGGGCAAGGAGACATCGTGCAGCTGGAATTGTTCGATCGGCATGTGGAGGTACTCCTTAGATTGAACGTGGACGTGACGCTTCTTTCTCAGGCTCCAGTGGCATGGGTGCTTTTTTACTATCATGTTTTTTTTTCATTACAGCCGGTTACAGTGGGCTTATGTCGTATGTCAGACAACGCGACAACAGCTGAGGCAAGGGCCTTTACCTAAAAAAAAGGGGGAAAACTAACTGGCAACTGTCAACCACGAAGGATTTCGCATCGACCCTCCTCCCCGCCGTCGCACGAATCTCGGAGCAGGTACAGTGCCACGTAGGATCGCTAGAAGGGGTCGCTGTGCAGCTGCTTCTGGCAAACGTTCTCTCTTTTTTTTTTCCCAAAATAATGTGAGCTCGCAGGGTCGAACCAGAGAACTCTGCACCTAGCGCGCGCCAGCTAGCACGGTTTGGGTGCATTTTGCAGTTTTTTAAAGGGGGTGCTACGCGTTAGCTGGTGAATCTTTTCCTCGTGAGCCGTTCGATTGTGTGACACGACGCGTTTAATTCTCTTGTCCTGCAACGATGCTCTTGTTGCAAGATTTGCTTTTCTCTGATTTCCTGCAATAAGACCTTTATTACGAAACCTCATCTTCTATAATTTTCTGCAACAAGACCCATATTGCAAAACCTTTTCATCTCTAATTTTCTGCAGCAAGATCATTGTTGCAAAATTTGCAACAATATCTTCTGCCGCGTCTAATTTTCTGCAACAATATCTTCTGCCGCGTCTAATTTTCTGCAACAATATCTTCTGCCGTGTCTAATTTTCTGCAACAAGATCCTTGTCGCAAAATTTGCAACAATATCTTCTGCCGCATCTAATTTTCTACAACAAGATCCTTGTTGCAAAATTTGCAACAAGATCTTCCATCGCGTCTAATTTTCTGCAAAAGATCCTTGTTGCAAAAAAAATTGCAATAGGACCTCCTGTTGCGTCTAATTTTCTGCAGCAAGACCTTTGTTTCAAAAATTGCAACAAATATGTTGTTGCATATGAGCTCGAGGAGGCGAGAACCATGGACGCCGGCGCTCCTCCAGGACGGCGGCGGCATTGAATGGCGAGCGACGGCAAATGCAGCTCCAGAGGCGGGCGGTGCGGTCTAGCGGCTTCCTGCGCACGCGTAGCCGGCAGGCAGCACCGTGGTGGCCGGCTTCCAGCATCTACGCACCAGTTGTGGGCTGCTGCACCAGTCACCAGCCATGGAGCGCTTCTCGTCATGGACTGAGGTCAATACTTCGCAGGAGAGACGCATGGCATGGAGGCATGTTCTGACTACAGAGCTAGATGTAGACGATGAATGAGGGGGAAAAGGGAACGAGCGGCTCTTGGTGAAGATAAGAAGGAAAAAAGATACTCAGTGATGGCCACATGGGACGCGTGGCGTGCGTCTGAGGCGGCGGATGGAGCGCTATAATCCGTCGGGTGATAGTTATTGTTTCCCTTTTTTAAAACCTATCTTGTATTAAAAGAGATGGCATTTTTTTATTTTTTACATGGCAGTTTTTTTTAAGTATGTCACAAGACAGTTTTGTTTTAAAGAGATAGCATTTTTTATTTATTCATAGATGGCAGTTTTTGTGTTAAGAGATGTCTTTTTTTTAATTAAGAGGTGGTATTTTTTATTTTTTCAGAGATGGCATTTTTTTAATTAAGAGATGAAATTTTTTATTTTCAGATATGGCATTTTTTAATTTTTAAAGAGATGGCATTTTTTTATTTTTAGAGAAGGAATTTTTATAAAAAGTTAAGAGACGGAAGTTGTTGTATTAAGAGATGGCATTTTTATATTTTTAAAGATATGGCTTCTTTCAGGTACATGGCATTTTTTTTCTATATCATCGCATTCTTTTACATTGCTTTCTCTGTCCATGGCATTTTAAAATAGAAATAAAAAAGTAACCAGGCCTATGGGCCAATGGGGGTTCGCCCTGGGCCCCTCCCCTGGCGAACTATCGAGAGGGGGGGGGGGGGGGGGGGGCTTAGTGAACGATCGCCAGTTAAAGGCTTCCAAGAAAAACTGAGGTGAGGGCCTTACTGCACGACCTTATTATTTTAACGAGACAGGTCGGCATTGCTGCACGGCTTTATATTTAGGGGTTGGCCGTCATGTCTGGTTAGACCAAAGGCACCAGGCCGATGATCTTCCTTTCGTTCCCCACGGTCGAAAACATAGTAAAACAAGTAAAAAAATCTAAACATTGTAGTTTTGATTATGGCCAAATAACATATGAGGAGCTCTATACAAAAAAACAAAGTTTGTGCTCAAACGCAGAATTTGTATTTCATTTGTATGGAGGTCATTTGATATCATTTGGCCACCAAACTTTGCAAGCACGTAAAACATTTGTTCATAAGCAATGCCATGAAGTTTTAGTTTTTTTAACATTTGTTTTGATTTTACTGTTTGAAGGGGTGCATCAAACTTGGGTGTAGCCACTACTTTCACATAAGCTCATGTTTGACTTAGATTATGTGGAGGTCGTCGAGGTGATGAATAAGGGTGGAAACTCTATTCGTCTAACATCAGCGATCTACGAGAAGTGCATGTTCTTATGTCGCAATTTCGACCATGTAACCTTCAACCATTATCATATAGAGTCTAATTTAACCACATACCTTAGACATGTGGCGACTCTCAAATGCGTGGAATATGGAGCCACCGATTGAACGAGTTGATTCCGGCAGATCTTGGGTAGGGGATGCCGAGCTAGGAGCCTAGATGCGATCGTAACAGAGATAAGAGATTTTACCCAGGTTCGTGCTCTCCGAGGAGATAAAGCCATGCGTCCTGCTTCTGTTGTGTTGATTTGGGATGGAGTACAAAGTACAGGTTGATCTAACACGATATTGATGATGCCGTCTACGAGCCCTACCCCCTGGTTTATATCGGTATTGAGGGTCTGGGGTTATAGTAAGATCGGCTACGTATAAGGTAATCGTGTTGTAGATGACATCTAAGACTTGGAGTTTAGTCTTCAGTAATATCCCTTCTACATGCCACGGGTTGCCAGACGAAAAAGGTGGAGGGGGAGGCTTTGGCGGCCTCCTAGACGAAGGGGCGATGGAAAGTGTTGGGAAACGTTGCATGGAAAACAAAAAAAATTCTACGCACACGCAATGATCTATCCATGGAGATGCATAGCAATGAGGGAGAGAGTGTGTCTACGTACCCTCGTAGACCGTAAGCGAAAGCGTTTCACCACGCGGTTGATGTAGTCGAACTTCTTCGCGCTTCAACCGATCAAGTACCGAACGCACGGCACCTCCGCGTTCTGCACACGTTCAGCTCGGTGACGTCCCTCGCCTTCTTGATCCAGCAAGACGTCGAGGTAGCAGATGAGTTCCGTCAGCACGACGGCGTGGTGATGGTGATGGTGAAGTGATCTCCGCAGGGCTTCGCCTAAGCACTACGAAAATATGACCGGGGGTGTAAACGGTGGAGGGGGGCGCCGCACACGGCTATGCAATTGTCTGGGGTGTGCTAGGTGCCCCCTTCCCACATATATATAGGTGGGAGGGGGAGGGGAGGCAGCCTGGTGCACCACATAGGTGGCCGGCCGACCCTAGGGCTCCTACCCTGGTCGCGCCCCCTGCCATGTATTCCCAAGGGGGAAGGAAAGAGGGAAGGAGAGGGAAGGAAGTGGGAATCCTAATCCATACTTCCCTTTCCCTTCCCCCTTTCCTTCTCCTCCTTAGGCCGGCCTGCTATGGGGGGCGCACCAGCCCCTTGTGGCTGGTGCGTTTCCTCTCTTGGCCCATAACTTTTGCCGGGGGTGCCCGGAACCCCTTCCGGTGACCCGATAAGTACCCAGTACACACCGAAACACTTCCGGTGTCCGAATACCATCGTCCTATATATCAATCTTTACCTCTCGACCATTTCGAGACTCTTTGTCATGTCCGTGATCTCATCCGGGACTTCGAACAACATTCGGTTACCAAATCATATAACTCATATAATACTATATTGTCATCGAACGTTAAGCGTGCGGACCCTACGGGTTCGAGAACTATGTAGACATGACCGAGACACCCCTCTGATCAATAGCCAATAGCAGAACCTGAATGCCCATATTGGCTCCTAAATATTCTATGAAGATCTTTATCGGTTGAACCGTTATAACAACATACGTAATTCCCTTTGTCCATCGGTATGTTACTTGCCCGAGATTCGATCGTCGGTATCCCTATACCTAGTTCAATCTCGTTACCGGCAAGTCTCTTTACTCGTTCTGTAATACATCACCTTGTAACTAACTCCTTAGTCATTTGCTTGAAGCTTATGATGTGTATTACCGAGAGGGCCCAAAGATACCTCTCCGATACTCGGAGTGACAAATCCTAATCTCGATCTATGCCAACTCAACAAACACCTTCGAAGATACCTGTAGAGCATCTTTATGATCACCCAGTTACGTTGTGACGTTTGATAGCACACAAGGTATTCCTCCGGTATCCGGGAGTTGCATAATCTCATAGTCGAATGAATATGTATTTGACATGAAGAAAGCAATTGCAATAAAACTCAACGATCATTATGCTAAGCTAACGGATGGGTCTTGTCCATCACATCATTCTCCTAATGATGTGATCCCGTTATCAAATGACAGCACATGTCTATGGTTAGGAAACCTTAACCATCTTTGATCAACGAGCTAGTCTAGTAGAGGCTTACTAGGGACACGGTATTTGTTTATTTATTCACACATGTATTTAAGTTTCCGATCAATACAATTCTAGCATGAATAATAAACCTTTATCATGAATAAGAAAATATAAAATAAAAACTTTATTATTGCCTCTAGGGCATATTTCCTTCAGCATCCCACTTGCATTAGAGTCAATAATCTAGTTCACATCACCATGTGATTTAACACCCATAGTTCACATCGCCATGTGACCAACACCCAAAGAGTTTACTAGAGTCAATAATCTAGTTCACATCGCCATGTGATTAACACCCAAAGAGTACTAAGGAGTAATCATGTTTTGCTTGTGAGAGAAGTTTAGTCGATGGGTCTGTCACATTCAGATCCGTATGTATTTTGCAAATTTTTATGTCTACAAAGCTCTGCATGGTGCTACTCTAGCTAATTGCTCCGACTTTCAATACGTATCCAGATTGAGACTCGGAGTCATGCGAATCGGTGTCAAATCTTGCATAGACGTAACCCTTTACGACGAATTCTTTATCACCTCCATAATCGAGAAACATTTCCTTAGTCCTCTTAGGTAACTAAGGAAAATTTTTGACCGCTGTCCAGTGATCTACTCCTGGATCACTATTGTACACCCTTGCCAAACTCATGGCAAGGTACACAACAGGTTTGGTACACAGCATGGCATACTTTATAGAACCTATGGCTGAGGCATATGGAATGACTTTCATTTTCTCTCTATCTTCTGCCATGGTCGGGTTTTGAGTCTTACCCAACTTCACACCTTGAAACACAGGCAAGAAACGTTTCTTTGACTGATCCATGTTGAACTTTTTCAAAATCTTGTCAAGGTATGTGCTTTGTGAAAGTCCTATTAAGCGTCTCGATCTATCCTTATAGATCTTGATGCCCAATATATAAGCAGCTTCACCGAGGTGTTTCATTGAAAAATTCTTATTCAAGTATCCTTTTTATGCTATCCAGAGATTCTATATCATTTCCAATCAATAATATGTCATCCACATATAATATCAGAAATGCTACAGAGCTCCCACTCACTTTCTTGTAAATACAGGCTTCACCATAAGTCTGTATAAAACCATATGCTTTGATCACCTCATCAAAGCGTATATTCCAACTCCGAGATGCTTGCACCAGTCCATAGATGGATCGCTGGAGCTTGCACACTTTGTTAGCACCTTTAGGATCGACAAAACCTTCTGATTGCATCATATACAACTCTTCTTTAATATCCATTAAGGAATGCAGTTTTTGACATCCATTTGCCAGATTTCATAATTATAAAATGCGGCAATTGCTAACATAATTCGGACGGACTTAAGCATCGCTACGGGTGAGAAAGTCTCAACGTAGTTAATCCCTTGAACTTGTCGAAAACACTTTTGTGACAAGTCGAGCTTTGTAGACAGTAACATTACCATCAGCCTCAGTCTTCTTCTTGAAGATCCATTTATTCTCTATGGCTTGCCGATCATCGGGCAAATCCACCAAAGTCCATACTTTCTTCTCATACATGGATCCTATCTCAGATTTCATGGCCTCAAGCCATCTGTCGGAATCTGGGCTCATCATAGCTTCTTCATAGTTCGTAGGTTCACCTTGGTCTAATAACATGACTTCCAGGACAGGATTACCATATCACTCTGGTGCGGATCGTGTTCTGGTCGACCTACGAAGTTCAGTAGTAACTTGATCTGAAGTTTCATGATCATCATCATTAACTTCCTCTCTAGTTGGTGTAGGCATCATAGGAACGGTTTTCTGTGATGAGCTACTTTCCAATTCGAGAGAAGGTACAATTACCTCATCAAGTTCTACTTTCCTCCCACTCACTTCTTTCGAGAGAAACTCCTTCTCTAGAAAGGACCCATTCTTAGCAACAAAGGTCTTTCCTTCAGATCTGCGGTAGAAGGTGTACCCAATAGTTTCTTTAGGGTATCCTATGAAGACGCACTTCTCTGATTTGGGTTCGAGCTTATCAGGCTGAAGCCCTTTTGACATAAGCATCACATCCCCAAACTTTAAGAAATGACAACTTAGGTTTCTTGCCAAACCACAGTTCATACGATGTCGTCTCAACGGATTTAGATGGTTCCCTATTTAATGTGAATGCAGCTGTCTCTAATGCATGACCCCAAAACGATAGTGGTAAATTGGTAAGAGATATCATAGAACGCACCATATCTAATAAAGTACGGTTACGACGTTCGGACACACCATTACGCTGTGGTGTTTCAGGTGGCGTGAGTTGTGAAACAATTCCACATTGTTTTAAATGAAGGCCAAACTCATAACTCAAATATTCGCCTCCACTAGCAGATCGTAGAAACTTTTTTTTCTTGTTACGATGATTCTCCACTTCACTCTGAAATTCTTTGAACTTTTCAAATGTTTCAGACTTGTGTTTCATCAAGTAGATATACCCATACCTACTCAAATCATGTGTGAAGGTCAGAAAATAACGATACCCGCCGCGTGCTTCAATACTCATCGGACCGTATACATCGGTATGTATTATTTCCAATAAGTTATTAGCTCGCTCCATTGTTCCGGAGAACGGAGTTTTAGTCATCTTGCCTATGAGGCATGGTTCGCAAGTATCAAATGATTCATAATCAAGTGATTCCAAAAGTCCATTTACATGGTGTTTCTTCATGCGCTTTACACTAATATGACCTAAATGGTAGTGCCACAAGTATGTTGCACTATCACTATTAACTTTGCATCTTTTGGCATCAATATTATGAATATGTGTATCACTACGATGGAGATTCAATAAACCATTCACACTGGGTGTATGACCATAGAAGGTTTTTATTCATGTAAACAGGACAACAATTATTCTCTGACTTAAATGAATAACCGTATTGCAACAAACATGATCTAATCATATTCACGCTCAACGCAAACACCAAATAACATTTATTTAGGTTCAACACTAACCCCGAAGGTAGAGGGAGTGTGCGATGGTGATTGTATCAACCTTGGAATCACTTCCAACACACATCGTCACCTTGCCCTTAACTAGTCTCTGTTCATTCTGCAACTCCTGTTTCGAGTTACTAATCTTAGCAACTGAACCGGTATCAAATACCCAGGGGCTACTATGAACACTAGTAAAGTACACATCAATAACATGTATACCAAATATACCTTTGTTCACTTTGCCATCCTTCTTATCCGCCAAGTATTTGGGGTAGTTCCGTTTCTAGTGACCATTCCCTTTGCAGTATAAGCACTCAGTTTCAGGCTTAGGTCCAGCTTTGGGTTTCTTCATGGGAGTGGCAACTTGTTTGCCATTCTTCTTGAAGTTCCCTTTCTTTCCCTTTTACCCTTTTTCTTGAAACTAGTGGTCTTGTTAACCATCAACATTTGATGCTCTTTCTTGATTTCTACCTTCGCCGATTTCAGCATCACGAAGAGCTCGGGAATCGTTTTCATCATCCCTTGCATATTATAGTTCATCACGAGGTTCTAGTAGCTTGGTGATAGTGACTAGAGAACTCTGTCAATCACTATCTTATCTGGAAGATTAACTCCCACTTGAGTCAAGCGATTGTAGTACCCAGACATTCTGAGCAAATGCTCACAGGCTGAGCTATTCTCCTCCATCTTGTGGGCAAAGTACTTGTCAGAGGTCTCATACCTCTCGACACGGGCATGAGTCTGAAATACCAATTTCAGCTTTTGGAACATCTCATATGCTCCGTGGCGTTCAAGACATTTTTGAAGTCCTGGTTCTAAGCCGTAAAGCATGGTGCACTAAACTATTAAGTAGTCATCATACCGAGCTTGCCAGACGTTCATAACGTTTGCATCTGCTCCTGCAATAGGTCTGTCACCTAGCGGTGCATTAAGGACATAATTCTTCTTTACAGCAATGAGGATAATCCTCAGATCACGGACCCAATCCGCATCATTGCTACTATCATCTTTCAACTTAGTTTTTCTCTAGGAACATATCAAAAATAGGGGAACTATATCGCGAGCTATTGATCTACAACATAGATTTGCAAATACTATCAGGACTAAGTTCACGATAAATTAAGTTCAATTAATCAAATTACTAATGAACTCCCACTTAAATAAACATACCTCAAGTTATCTAAGTGATACGTTATCCAAATCAACTAACCCATGTCTGATCATCACGTGAGATGGGGTAGTCATCAATGGTGAATATCTCTATGTTGATCATATCTACTATATGACTCACGTTCGACCTTTCGGTCTCCAGTGTTCTGAGACCATGTCTGTACATGCTAGGCTCGTCAAGTTTAACCCAAGTATTCTGCATGTGCAAAACTTTCTTACACCCGTTGTATGTGAACGTAGAGTCTATCACACCCGATTATCACGTGGTGTCTCGAAACGACGAACTTTCGCAACGGTGCATACTCGGGGAGAACACTTATATCTTGAAATTTAGTGAAGGGATCATCTTATAATGCTACCGTTGTTCTAAGCAAAATAAGATGCATAAATGATAAACATCACATGCAATCAAAATATGTGACATGATATGGCCATCATCATCTTGTGCTTTTGATCTCCATCTCCAAAGCATCGTCATGATCTCCATCGTCACTGGCTCGACACCTTGATCTCCATCGTTGCGTCGTGGTCGTCTCGCCAACTATTGCTAACGCATAGCGAGAAAGTAAAGCAATTACATGGCGTTTGCATTTCATACAATAAAGAGACAACCATAAGGCTCTTGCCGGTTGCCTGATATCTTACAAAACATGATCATCTCATACAATAACGTATATCACATCATGTCTTGACCATATCACATCACAACATACCCTGCAAAAACAAGTTAGACGTCCTCTACTTTGTTGTTGCAAGTTTTACGTGGCTGCTACGGGTTTCTAGCAAGAACTGTTCTTACCTATAGCAAAAACCACAACGGTGATTCATCGAGTTTGCTGTTTTAACGTTCTTCAAGGACCGGCCGTAGTCAAATTCGATTCAACTAAAGTAGGAGAAACAGACACCCGCCAGCCACCTTTATGCAAAACTAGTTGCATGCCAGTCGGTGGAACCTGTCTCATGTGCGTGGACATATAAGGTTGGTCCGGGCCGCTTCATCCCACAATACCGCCGAATCAAAATAAGACATTGGTGCACTACAAGAAATATGTCAACTTGTGACCTTCTGTCAGTGACCCTGGAAGAATTGGTCATAAATCTACGACCATTTGAGACCAATTGGTCAAAAGCTGTTCAGGGGGCTCCAAACCCTAAACTATAACGACCATTTTGGTCAGAAAGGTCGTAATTTCCTTACATGAAATGGTCGTAAAGCAAACAGCACTGGTCCGCTGCTTATTTCTAGCTGATAACGACCAATATAGATGGTAATAGCCTTGTAAATTGTGGTGCATTGCTATGACTAGGCGCCACCTCATCAGTTTTGCCTATGTGTCATGTCTATATGTTAATTTTTGCCCTTGGTTGTGAAGCAGCCCATATTTCTGTCATTCCCAAAATTCCCAAAAAAAATTGGGCATTCTTTACTATCCAAATCATTGCCTCATGACAAAATTTAGCTCCATTTTCCAAGTAAATCTTCCTCGGCAAATTTTCAAAGTTTCTGTTCAGCTAAAACCATTGTGAAGGATGTACTAGCTAGGCATATCCTAATGAGCTGAATTTTTGCCACATCTTCTATATTCCCAAATCATAGCTCTCCACAAAATTTGAGCCCCATCTAACAAACCATGTGAGCTCACCATCCAATCTTTGCTTCTGGTAATATTTCCAGTTTGTGTAGCAACTATATTTTATGTTAATTTATAATTGCTTAAAATTTACCAGGACATGACCCTACCCATATAACCTGCCTCCACCAAATTTTAGCTCATTTAATCTAGCCAATTTCCCTCAACATTTTTCCCAATTTTCTGTTCAGTGGAGAGCACTATGAAGGAAGTACCATTTTTACTTATCCAAATGGTATAAAATTTTTACAATGCCTTCATTTGCCCAAATTATCATCCTCCTCCAAATTTCAGATCAATCCATTCATTCATTTGAGTCCAGCTTCAACATTCATATTTCTATCCAGTGTGGTACTTTGCAAAGCAAGTGACACCTAGGCTCCTCCATTTGAGCTGCAAATTTTCCAAGACAGTGTCCTTAGTAGATGATCATCCTTGGCTAAACCTCAGGCCCATTGGCCATGTGCATTTTCCCTACCACTAATCAAACACTTGGCTGCTAATTCATGTTTGAGCTTAGTTCAGTCTCCTCGTGAGATTCTTCTATTGCCTTCTTCTTCCTAACACCTACCGGGGGAGTGCCCAGCCCACTAGACATGCCTAGGCCGCCCAGAACGCATGGCAACGCCACGGTCACGCGGCGGGCATGCGAGTTTACGCGCTCTAGAGTTGGGGCCCTTGACCACCATCCAAACCTCAACGTATCGCCATTAAACCATGTATTTCTGATTAAATAGATAATTATGTACCTAGAAATAATTTTTGAAAAAAATAAAGAGCAAACTATAAGGCAGCTGCAGTTCAAATTTGACCTGCTTCCTACTGAATCGGCAGAAAGTTGTCTTTTTCATGAGAGGTGTATAAAAGCTTTTGACACCCAACAATTTTGTCAATTGTACATTAAATATGGCCTAATATTTTATAAAAATGATCTGGTCCCATTTTGCAACAAATATATGGTAGGTCCTTCACACAAAAATCATTTTGGGCACTCAAAAAATGAAAAATGAATTTTTCGTCCAAAGAAAATGAAAACTTCCTTAGGCAACATTGTTTGCCATTCCAAGATGCACCCTTGTGCACAATATTAGATCATTTGAACAAACTATACCATGAATGTGGCCATAAGATTGATGATTTGGCTTGAAAGCCATGAATCTTCACACATGATAGCTCATTTTTTAGAACACTTTTTAAAAATAATTACCGTATTACAAGTTTATTATTTTTCCTGGTAACTTGGTCACATATAATGACACAATGCGAATGTTTTCCAATTTTTTGATTTTTTTTTATTTTTCATGCCCATTTCAAAATGCGGTCAAAACGGCGGGCATGACTGTTCCTAGCTAGTGGTTGAATATTGGAAAAATTTTGGTGTTTATCTGATTAAATAGATACTTATATACATAGAAATAATTTTTGTAAAAAATAAAGAGCAAACTATAAGGCAGCTGCAGTTCAAATTTGACCCGCTTCCAACTGAATCGGTGGAAATTTGTCTTTTTCACCAGAGGTGGATCAAAACTTTTGACACCCAACCATTTGGTCAATTATGCATTAAATATGGCCTAATATTTTGGAAAATTGATTTGGTAAAATTTTGCAACAAATATATGGTAGGTCATTCACAAAAAAACTCATTTTGGGCACTCGAAAAATGGAAAATGTATTTTTCGTCCAAAGAAAACGAAAACTTCCTTAGGCAACATTGTTTGCCATTCCAAGATGCACCCTTGTGCACAATATGGGATCATTTGAACAAACTATGCCATGAATGTGGCCATAAGATTGATCATTTGGCTTGAAAGCCATGAATCTTCACACATGATAGCTCATTTTTTAGAACACTTTTTTAAAAGAATTGCCGTATTACAAGTTTATTATTTTTCCTGGTAACTTGGTCACATATAATGACACAACGCGAAGGTTTTCTAATTTTTTGATTTTTTTTGAATTTTCTGTGCCCATTTCAAAATGCGGTCAAAACGGCGGGCATGACCGTTCCTAGCCAGTGGTTGAATCTTGGAAAACTTTTGGTGTTTCTATGATTAAATAGATACTTGTGTACCTAGAAATGATTTTTGGTAAAAATAAAGAGCAAACTATGAGGCAGATGCAGTTCAAATTTGACCCGCTTCCTACTGAATCGGCGGAAATTTATCTTTTTCACGAGAGGTGGATCAAATCTTTTCACACCCAACCATTTGGTCAATTGTATATTAAATATGGCCTAATATTTTAGAAAATTGATTTGGTCTAATTTTGCAACAAATATAAGGTAGGTCCTTCACAAAAAAACTAATTTTGGGCGCTCGAAAAATGGAAAATGAATTTTTCGTCCAAAGAAAATGAAAACTCCATTAGGCAACATTATTTGCCATTCCAAGATGCACCCTTTTGGTGTTTCTCTGATTAAATATATACTTTTGTACCTAAAAGTGATTTTTGGAGGGAATAGTAGTACTACTACTTATTAGGAAATTGATGTGGTCCAATTTTTCGTTATTTGAGGGAACAATACTACTACTTATTAGGAAACTTAACAAACATTGTCAAAAAAAAGAGAAGGAAACTTACCGCCGGGCGTCGTGGTGCTGCGTTGGATCTCCCCGACGCTGCAATGGAGCTTCGTCAGGCGTCATGGTCCTGCGTTCGAGCTCTTAGCATGCCGCTGAGAGTTGTAATGGAGCTTCGTGGGGATGTCATCGGTGTTGCGTTGAAGCTTTTTCAAGCTCGGTGCTGTCGTGACATATTGATGTGATCGAACGACCGCCAATGCGCAGATCGGGCGGCTAGCAAGGTGGATGATTTCTAGACAAAATCATCTGGCTGACTCGTAGTTCTTTGCTTATTGTTAATCGATTAAGACCAATTTACATGGTCATAACATCATCAAAGCCTATACTTCGTTCTGATTGGTCTATGCACATGTCACGTGGATCAAGCATCAGAGAACGTCGGATACTCCCAGATCCAATGGCCCACACCCCCTCACCCTCTCACCCCTCGTCCCACCCGCAGCCCAACCACCCAAACCCTAACTCAGATCCCCTCCCACTCCAGCCGCCGCTGCCCCCTTCTTGATGCGGAGCATCCTACGGTCATCCCCATGTACACTATGACGACTTCCCAAGACCCAAGAGGACATATGACTAGACCTCGAACATACGCCATCGGACACAAGGTTAACTCGCTCCTCTCCGAACCTTCACCTTCTACAGACGAGACATGGCTACTACCTCAAATGTATGTGCTATGCATGACCAGGATCCAAGAGGAAGGCCATGGAATAACTAGGAGCATTGGACGAGGAGGCGTGGAATCGGAGCAACAGAAGGAGCTGCCAGGAAGCTATAGCCACCGGACGTCCGACAGCCACCAGACGACCGGTCCATACCGGACATCCGACGCCCATCAGCCACCGGACGACCGGTCCCCTCCGAAAATCCGGCGCACCGCACCCGAGCCAAAACACCGGACGTCCGACCCATACCGGATGACCGGACCCTCATGAGTCTCCGGACGTCCGGTACCTGTTGGACGTCCGACACCTGTCTGCGCACAGTGTATCAGGCCTGAGGCCTATGTACCCCTTCGCCCCTCACTTAACCCTTCGTGGCCCTAGACTATATATACTCCTCCACCTCCACCATTTGAGAGTTAGCGAAGTGATAGCTCATTTGAGAGATAGAGCTTTGCTCATCCATCCGGATCTGCTCCTCCGAGAGAGACCGTGCCTCTTCGGAGAAGATCCACCTGGATTCAAGACCCCTAACGGGAAGAACTCAAGGACTCCTCACGGAGATGAACTAGTTGTAGGGGAACGCAGCAGAAAACAAAAAATTTCCGACCTACGCACCAGCCCAGGACCACTATGGAGACTGCATACAAGGTTTGATCATTTTCGTTACCGACTCGTAGCGCAGCGGAAGTAGAGTCGATGATGATCGGCGGTGCAGATCCCCGCAGCTAGGATTTACAACCTCCCAACCGCGAGGATGTATACCCTCGTCTTCCCTTCGGAAAGCCCTCCGGGAGGCGGTCGAACAGCCCCCCGGACGATGTCGCGGACAGCCCTTCGGGAGGACCTTCGAAACTCGAACGGTCACTCGGACAGCCCTTCGGGAGGACTCACA
This sequence comes from Thinopyrum elongatum, assembly GCA_011799875.1. Classification (NCBI taxonomy): domain Eukaryota; kingdom Viridiplantae; phylum Streptophyta; class Magnoliopsida; order Poales; family Poaceae; genus Thinopyrum; species Thinopyrum elongatum. The sequence goes on along the minus strand of CM022301.1, from coordinate 466,431,794 downwards.
GAACTCGGGCCGTCACTTGGACAGCCCTTCGGGAGGCACTCACGAACAGCCCCTCGGGCACTAAGATCGAAACTACGACCTCTCTACAGAGTTGCACACATACGGTGTCATCTATCCGGCAGGGCTTCGCCGTCCAGAACTAGTTCCCACCGGAACCCAGACAGCCTTTCGGCTCTACGAAACTCTTTTCGTGGGAGGGAGAGAGAAGCCAGATCATTGCAATGGCATGTATGTGAGAAGGGATGAGGTTTGGGCAGCCCCCTCACCTCCTATTTATAGGAAAACCCAAGGGGTAGTGTGCCTCCCAAATTACCAAAAACTCCCATGCAAAAGTCTTCACATGAGGGTAATATGGACAAAATGGGATGCCATGTGGAGCTCCAAAGAGCTCCACCCCCCTTGGCCGGCCACCCCCTTGGGGGTCCCCCATGAGGTGCCCTCATGGCCCCCAAAGTCCTTCTAGAAGCCTTTAGCAAAAGCCCTAAAAGGTGGCTTTCCAAAAATACCCCAAAAAGCACTTTCACTATTCACGACGACATTTTTCAGCGTCCGTTCGAACTGAAAATATTTATGTGGGCTTAGAACATTTCCAGTACCCACTAAAATAATTTTCAATGTGTTCTGGAACAATTCCAGTTTAGTGATTTCATCTGCGAAAAGCATCTGAAGCGGTTCCGGCAGCCTCGGAACATTTCCGGTTTTTCTTCCAGAAAATTCTCAGAAGTTTCCAGAATGATTCTGGCATCCTCCAAGAATTATCAGGCATGTGCCGAAACCATTTTGACTTAATGGTATCCCCTGAAACAACTTTTCAGTTTCACCGGAACTCATCCGGTGACCTCTCTCTGCGGAACTTTTCCGCTGTCCGAAACTTTTCGGTGTCCGAAACTTTTTCGGTGATTTTCTCTCAGACTCCCTGTCTAGTATTCAGCAGATAGATGACCCTTAAGCGTGTGACCCTATAGGTTCGGTGAAGTATAGACATGACACGGAACCCCTTCCGATCAATGATCAACATCGGAGCCGTGGACACCCATATTGACCCCTATACCCACACGAATGAATATTCGAGTGAACCTCCAGTTGCCGTGTGCTATTCTTGTTGCTTCGCGATATGTTACAAATACCCGAGGTGAGACATGTAGGCATTCCCGTGGATCAACAACTTGTCCACTATGCTAGTTACCTCGTTACCGGTATTGTTCTCTTTTCTCGTTACCGTGTTCCGGCATCCCCGTGATCAAATCACATAGTGTCTGGCCAGACGATGATGGATACCGTAACACCGAGAGGGCCCAGAGATATCTCTCCATCGTCGGAGGAGCAAATCCCAATCTTGAGCTATCAAGTTACTTGACATACTTTCCCATGAACCCGTAAGCCGCCGTAATAGCCATCCATTTACGGATGACGTTTAACAAACCCCAAAGTTCATGAATCAAGCATGAAGAAACTCGATACTCTCATGGTCTGAGGAATCATGCAAACATTAAGCATCTCTGTGTTATTAACCATAAACTTGTGACGAATGTATCTCATAACATAACATCAATCGGGTCGATTCAACACAAATGTTCTTCTAACATTTGTGCCCTCAAAGTTGCTGGCATAGACATGCCTATGATTGGGAAAACATAATCATCATGCAACACCTGAGCTAGTCTTAGAGGCATGACTAGGAATACATTTTACCATTTATTATTCCACACGTGCACATGGGTTTTCCCCAGAGCCTTTATGGATATACGGGCTCGGGAACCACAGCAGTTATAGCATGGAACATAAACCTAATTATGAACACGGAGATAAATAATAACATTTATTATTGCCTCTAGGGCATATCTCCTACAGACTCCCACTTGCACTAGAGTCAATAATCTAGTTAATGCTAATGCACTTTACACCTGTGGCACACCGGTGTAAATATGCTTCGCTTGTGGTATAGCCTGATGTCCAACGGATCTGACGACTTCAGCTCCGTGTGTATCTTTGCATATCCTCACATTTTCACGCTTTCACAAAATTCATATTTTGTGTGGACTTGGCTTTGTTTGTATGTGAATCACAGGTCGAACCTGGATTCCTCAGACTGAGTTACGGAGCAACTACCTGCAGTAGTGTCCCATTGACAAAAGCCATCTTGGAACCATACTAAGTTCATGAATGAACTATATGATTCAACATCTTCTTTGTCGCTTTAAAAGCGGCAACATACTTCGCCCCTGTTATAGAATTCGCCACAGTAACTTGTTTGGAACAATTTCCAACTACCGTGCCACCATATTGTGTATTGCACAAAACCCTTAACTTAAATCAAAAATCGCTTGGAGCATGGATGAAGACTGTATCGATGTAACCTTTTACAACGAACTCTTCATGATCTCTGCTTGCGAGAAAACATGTCATCAGTGCTACTATAGTACTCAATGACCCTTTTTCACTGTTGTCCCATGATCAGTACTTTTGATCACTTTGGTATCTATACTCGCAACAACTTTGGAAGTATTGGACATATCTGGTTGTTTTTACATACCATGGAATACATGATTAATCCAAACACAAGAGTGTGTGGAATCTCCATCATGTATTTTGCTCATCAGTGTTTTGGGACACCGAGTCTTGCAAAAACTCTTTCCATGTGACTTCGGCAAGAATCACTCCTTGACGTTTTTAATGCTAAAAGGTTTTAGCATCTTGTCAATATGTATCTTTTCTCATCCCTATTAGGTAAATCTATCTCCATAGATCATCATGCCTAATATAAAGGCTATTTAGCCCAAGCACTTCATTGAAAAACTATTTTCAAATGAAGTCCTAATTCGTGTCAAGAATTTTAAGTCCAATTAACAATGTGTCAAGCACACAAGGTTTTTAGAAATTTTATTATGCTCCCACTTACTTTCTTGAATCACAAGCATCTTCGTTACCCATTGATGAAGTCAAACCCTTTTGACCATTTCATCAAAACACGAAGATTCCAACTCCATTTTGCTCTCTTCTGTTCATCGCTGGAACTCTGAAGTTTGCAAACTTACTAGCATCCTCTGGATCGACAAATTACTTTGGACTGTATCACATACAAGTCCTAGGTTTTATTTCCATCAGATAGAAATCCTTTTGTCATCCATGTTTCATATCTCATGATTGAAATATGTCTTAATTGCTAGTTCAACCCGAACCGACTTTAAGCATCGCTACGGTGAGACAATCTCATCGTAGTCAACTCCTTGAACTTGTTATTGCAACAAGTCGAGCTTTATGGATAAAACATTTTTATCCGTATCAGTTTTAAGTTCCATAAATATTCATTAGACTCTAAGTCTTCCGAAGGGTGTATCAAGGTTTTAATCTTGAATCACTTATGTGGAAACTAACTCGGATTGTATTGGCATTTAGCCAATTATGGAGTCAGGGCCCATCAACGCTTCCTTGTGTATCGTAGGTATACTGTTGTCTAACAACAATATCTCGTTTGCGCACCTGAGAGGTTTGCACGAGCCTTGCCTACGTGGTTCAGCTGCAAGTTCGACCGAAGTCCATACATTTTATTGTAGAGACTTCCGTATCAGTCGCAGTAGGAAACTCTGGAATTACTTCCAAGGTCTCTTTCCTTTGATCTGATGACGAAGATACCGTTTATCTCGTCGAGTTGCACTATTCTCCCACTCACCTTTTTGAAAGAACCATTTTCTTCAAAAAGCATACCGTTCTTTGTGGCAAACCTATTTGCCTCGGTATAGTGAGGGAGGAATACCCAATTACTTGGGATAACCTACGAAGTAGCACTTGTCTGATTTGGAATAGGTTTGTAACCTTTTACACAAGCCCCATATTCCAAATGTTAAGAAAAGATATAACATGGTTGGGCGTACCATACCATGGCGTCATTTCAACAGACCTGATGGAGCTCTTTTCAGTGTAAAAGCCGCAGTCTCTAAAGCATCACTTTAAAAGGGATAATGGCAAATTTATTTATGTCATCTTTGATCTTACCATGTCATAAATGGTTCAATTACATCTTCACGGGCTTTCCACTCACAGTGGTGTTCCGGGAGGTGTAAGTTAAGAAACTCTTTTCACAACTCATCAGACATTCGCTAAACTTGTAACTCAAATATTTCTTTCTGCAATCGAATTGTAGAAACATAATTATCTTGTTACAATAACTTCTACTTCATATTTGAAAACCTTTCGAATGATTTCAAAAGATCCAGACTTACGTCTCATCAAGTAAATATCCACATATCTACTTGAGTCATTTCTGAAGATAGATAAATCCACTACTTGCAACAACCTTTATCGTACTACACACATCAAATGTATGATCACCAATAAGTTTGTTGTCCGTTCCTTATGGCCCATGAACGGTATTTCAGTCACTTCTCTTTTCGGAGGAAAGTTGCAAGTGTCAGATGATTCAAAATCAAACGACTTCAAAATCCATCATAATGGAATTTATCCATGCGGGTTTCTCCAATGTGACCAAATGCAGTGCCACACTTGTGTGGTATTCTTTTAGTCTTGCGACATTTAGCGTTAGTGTTATGGATGTATCATATTACCATCAATATTCATAACATACATCCCATCTAGGATGGAAGCATGGCCCTTCATGTTATTCATAATACTGAACAACAATTGTTGTTTTTATGAACAACTCTTTTGCAACAAACATTGTGCAATGGGCTAGAGTGTATGAAACTCTAAAATGAATTATGAAAGTAAACCCAGAGGTAATGTATTATTATCAATATTCATAACATACATCTCATTCATAATGAAAGTATGGCCCTTATGTTATTCATAACATCGAACATCAAAAGTTCTCTTATAAACAACCTTCTTGCAAGATACCTTATGCAATGGGCTAGAGTTTGTGAAACTCTAAATGAATTATGAAAATAAATACATACGGTAATACACCGATGGAAGGTATAGTAACATTTACTATGTTCCCTGTGTATACCAAAACCTCATTCCTGGCTAGTCTTTCAGGCCATTGTAGTTCTTACATCGAGTTGCAACAGAATGCAATCGAGCGGGTATATTTGTGATTGTCTCACAATACCCAAGAATTAGTGATTAACATGTTTAACCATAATTCCCAAGAACTATATCTTTTACCAGCCTTCTATACATCAAAACTTGTATGACATTCATACATGAGCTGGATATTCCAGTCTTCTTTCTTTTTGCCTTTATACTTCTAACAGTTTAACTTTCAGTATTTCTCCTACTCTCAGAAGAAGCACACAACTTAATAGTGGCGTTAGCCCCGGACTTCCTTGGTGTGTAAGTCACACTAACACCCTTCGGACACTTCCTTTCTCTTTAAGTTGTTGTTTTATTCACCTTTCATCATATGACAGGCGTTCTACTGGATCCCTCTCTTATCAGTCTAATGCATAGTAAACTCTTTTACTAATAGTTTGCAAACAAACATTGCTTTGGATATCTCATATCTTTTAGCCTTTGTCTGTCTCTGAAAATGATTTTCAGATTCCATGAATATCACATAACTATCCAAACTTTCGAAGTTCGGGTCTCATGGAAGCAAATGTATTGCACTTGACTGAAACGGAATTCTAGGTTTTGGATCGAAGGACGAGAGTCACATGATCCATAGCATAAGCGAAAGAATACCGAAAGTATGCGATAGGACAAAGTCCTTCTCGGCACTCTTGAGGACAATCCTCACATTACGTTACCAACCGTAAAGTTTTAACCAGATATTTAACAGCTATTCAATTTTAACAGGGAAGGTGGAAATGCGAGCCATTATTCTACAACTATTATGCAAATCACACTTAGACAGTGTTCAAAATTAATTGCACTGAGAATTAAACAAGTTAATTCTACAGTGCGCTCCCACTCAAATCAATATCTCTCATAATTGATTGTGAGTGATTCAAGATCCATATTACAATTCAACGCCAAGGATGTGTCCATCTCAAGTGACGAGAATTGCAATCGGTAGGCCAACTTGCCAATCACATCTCTATGTGACTCTTGTTCATCTTTCGATGAGCATGTTCCGAGCTCAGGACGCTCCTCCAGAACGTCAAGACAACCAAGTGATCTCACTGCGAGGTCTCAACTCACCCGCCTCGCACTTCCCTAATCGTTCGCACCCATGTGTCCATGTGATGCCCCGAAAAGTTAGGTGTCGTGACGGTGCTACACTTGGGAGAACACTAACTACTTGATATTTTTGTGAGAGATCACCCTAATAAAAGCGACTACCGCGCAATCAAAAAGGGTGCATCATAAGGGATAAACATCTCAGGCAATTCATAATAGCATGATATGGTATAGCCCTTTCTGACGGAGAAGTCTTGTATTTCTTCGTCTTTGGCATTCGCGTCGGTGTTCACCTTCGCGAAGATTTCCACCACCTTGTCGATGCACCAGATAATATTGCTATCTCTATAGCTAATAAAATAATGCATTACAACAAGGTTGACACGCAGGTCATTTAAAGTGCAATCAAATGGCTCCAGCCATCATGCCGAATCATGACACACAGGTCATGTTAATTAATTTACATCATATAGTCATCTCATACATAATCAAATTATTATGAGCACTGCTATACCACATCAAATGCACATGCAAACCCTCCTGCAAAACCAAGTTAGACGCCTCTAATCGGTTCATGCAAAAACTTGTTTTACGTGGCTTCTAAGGTTTCGAAACAAACCGAAGCTACCAACGTCCATCATCAAGTATGATAATTCAAGTCGCTAGATTAACTTTCCAGGGTGTATGAAAACCGAGATAATAAAATCTCGAGCCCCATACTAAACTTCGTCATACGCATGACCCCCGTGCAGATCATATCTGCATTGCCCTTTCGTCTGCAAAATTTCATCTTTCTTTTTAACTAAGGTGGAATTCAATGAACTGTTAGCACTTCATTGATCAATCAGGATCGCGGATTGCCAGAACTTTGAAACTCCACCATACTGTTATCAAGATCAGAAATATGCAAATTCCAGGGAAGCAACAAGAACATCGGGTAACAGATTTCATCTGCTACCCGCACAAATAATTTTCAGTAATAGAACTCATCTACTACCTAATTATATTGTGCAACACCCATACATCTCTATGTATTCTAGATCGCAACCTGCATCTACGCATAGCACGGCTCATGATGCCACTGTAGGGTAACGCAGCAGAAAACAAAAATTTCCGACCTACGCACCAGCCCAGGACCACTATGGAGACTGCATACAAGGTTTGATCATTTTCGTTACCGACTCGTAGCGCAGCGGAAGTAGAGTCGATGACGATCGGCGGTGCAGATCCCCGCAGCTAGGATTTACAACCTCCCAACCGCGAGGATGTATACCCTCGTCTTCCCTTCGGACAGCCCTCCGGGAGGCGGTCGAACAGCCCCCCGGACGATGTCGCGGACAGCCCTTCGGGAGGACCTTCGAAACTCGAACGGTCACTCGGACAGCCCTTCGGGAGGACTCACAGAACTCGGGCCGTCACTTGGACAGCCCTTCGGGAGGCACTCACGAACAGCCCCTCGGGCACTAAGATCGAAACTACGACCTCTCTACAGAGTTGCACACATACGGTGTCATCTATCCGGCAGGGCTTCGCCGTCCAGAACTAGTTCCCACCGGAACCCAGACAGCCTTTCGGCTCTACGAAACTCTTTTCGTGGGAGGGAGAGAGAAGTCAGATCATTGCAATGGCATGTATGTGAGAAGGGATGAGGTTTGGGCAGCCCCCTCACCTCCTATTTATAGGAAAACCCAAGGGGTAGTGTGCCTCCCAAATTACCAAAAACTCCCATGCAAAAGTCTTCACATGAGGGTAATATGGACAAAATGGGATGCCATGTGGAGCTCCAAAGAGCTCCACCCCCCTTGGCCGGCCACCCCCTTGGGGGTCCCCCATGAGGTGCTCTCATGGCCCCCAAAGTCCTTCTAGAAGCCTTTAGCAAAAGCCCTAAAAGGTGGCTTTCCAAAAATACCCCAAAAAGCACTTTCACTATTCACGACGACATTTTTCAGCGTCCGTTCGAACTGAAAATATTTATGTGGGCTTAGAACATTTCCAGTACCCACTAAAATAATTTTCAATGTGTTCTGGAACAATTCCAGTTTAGTGATTTCATCTGCGAAAAGCATCTGAAGCGGTTCCGGCAGCCTCGGAACATTTCCGGTTTTTCTTCCAGAAATTCTCAGAAGTTTCCAGAATGATTCTGGCATCCTCCAAGAATTATCAGGCATGTGCCGAAACCATTTTGACTTAATGGTATCCCCTGAAACAACTTTTCAGTTTCACCGGAACTCATCCGGTGACCTCTCTCTGCGGAACTTTTCCGCTGTCCGAAACTTTTCGGTGTCCGAAACTTTTTCGGTGATTTTCTCTCAGACTCCCTGTCTAGTATTCAGCAGATAGATGACCCTTAAGCGTGTGACCCTATAGGTTCGGTGAAGTATAGACATGACACGGAACCCCTTCCGATCAATGATCAACATCGGAGCCGTGGACACCCATATTGACCCCTATACCCACACGAATGAATATTCGAGTGAACCTCCAGTTGCCGTGTGCTATTCCTGTTGCTTCGCGATATGTTACAAATACCCGAGGTGAGACATGTAGGCATTCCCGTGGATCAACAACTTGTCCACTATGCTAGTTACCTCGTTACCGGTATTGTTCTCTTTTCTCGTTACCGTGTTCCGGCATCCCCGTGATCAAATCACATAGTGTCTGGCCAGACGATGATGGATACCGTAACACCGAGAGGGCCCAGAGATATCTCTCCATCGTCGGAGGAGCAAATCCCAATATTGAGCTATCAAGTTACTTGACATACTTTCCCATGAACCCGTAAGCCGCCGTAATAGCCATCCATTTACGGATGACGTTTAACAAACCCCAAAGTTCATGAATCAAGCATGAAGAAACTCGATACTCTCATGGTCTGAGGAATCATGCAAACATTAACCATCTCTGTGTTATTAACCATAAACTTGTGACGAATGTATCTCATAGCATAACATCAATAGGGTCGATTCAACACAAATGTTCTTCTAACATTTGTGCCCTCAAAGTTGCTGGCATAGACATGCCTATGATTGGGAAAACATAATCATCATGCAACACCTGAGCTAGTCTTAGAGGCATGACTAGGAATACATTTTAACGTTTATTATTCCACACGTGCACATGGGTTTTCCCCAGAGCCTTTATGGATATACGGGCTCGGGAACCACAGCAGTTATAGCATGGAACATAAACCTAATTATGAACACGGAGATAAATAATAACATTTATTATTGCCTCTAGGGCATATCTCCTACACTAGTTACCTTTGTATCGTCCCTTGTTGATCGTGGATCGTGACTCTCTTTGTGTTTCGAGGATCTAGTGCATGTGTAATCGAATCTTGTTGGTTTGAGTGATTCTCTCGTGTTTCCCCTCGTGTTCTCTCCTTGTGTTCTTCGTGTTCATCGCGGGATCCGCTCCTTTCGTGAAAGATCGGGCATCTAGGGTTCTACCCTACATCACTTCTCCCTCCCAAATCCAATCCAAGTCAGAATGCCTCGCCCTCCCACCCCCGGCCTCCATCTCCATTCCTGCGCGCGTCGGCCACCTCCCTCCGGCGGAGCTCGACCCCCACCCCCCAAGCGCCGCTGCTCCACCCTCTCCCGCGCCCATTCACAAATCGAGCAAGGGGTGAGGCAGCTCCCAGATCCACCGCCCTACCGGAACGAGATGCAGCACCGGATCCCTCCTTCTTCCTGACCTCTGGTGGCGCCGTCGCAGCCACCTTTGACGCCGCGACTCTCCTACTTCGTCTCACTGCCCCTCACGCCCACGCCTCCCCCCGCCCTCGTCAGACTCACCATCCTCCACTGCACCGAGGAGATGGGCGTGTGTGAGTCCGCCCTCTCGGGGGAAGCAGAGGGGCGCCGCGGCGGTGATGGGGAACAAGATCGCGCTGACGACGCAGGCCTCGATGATGGAGTACTACCTGCACGACCTGCCCTCCACCTACAACCTCGTGCTGCTCGACCTCGTCAGCCGCGGCCGCATCCTCTGCAAGCACGGCGAGGGCCTCCTCCTCGTCAAGGTTAACTTCAAGCGTGCCGGAGAGCCCCTCGACCTCAAGGTAACCGCCGCATCCACATCCCCTTCCCCCTTCGGTTTGGGCGGCCGGGCGGCAAGAGAATATCTGTCTGTTGCCTCGCAGACCATGAGCCGGAGGCTGGAGCAGATCTGGAGGGTGTTCTAGGGCCTCGAGGGCTCCCACGTCTGGCCTTTCTAGTGTTTAATTTTTCATAGTCAGGTTGTAATAATTTTCAACTTATAGTCAGGTTGCTCTACTCTCAGTGACTTGGTAGTTTTATGAATGTTCTCATGTTGATTCTATCTTCCGCCTGGCTCATAGGATGAAGATAAGGAACACAAAGCAGAGCTAGTAGATCAGATCATCCTCACTGCATAATCTGATAGACCTAGCTGGCAGCAGTGTAGTAAGCAAAACATTAACTCTGCGATGCTTCCAGTAGACCACTAGCATGCATGTTTTGGGTAATCAATTTAGCTGCTGTGCTGTATAAATGGAAAGTGAAAAACCTTGATAAGTTAAACCCAGGTGCATGATTGTATACCTGATCTGATATGCTTTTAAACTATACATGTGTACTAAACCCAAGTTAAGTATACCCGAGTATTCTCACGCTCACATAATATGCTCGATGGGCAGCTCATGGTTCAGGGTTATGTATGATAGCTCATGGTTTGTTCCTGCACCCTTCTTGCTAAATGGGCAGCTCATGGTTCTATGTAGCAAAATATGTTTAAATTTTCTGGGGGGGGGGGGGTACCCTTTTTTACTTTGAATAAGCAACAGAAGCACTCAACATGCTACATACATAACCCCGAACATTTATGGTCTCTATTGTTATTACTTGTTGTGTACGTTTAGTGCCTGTACATCGTTGTGTTTTGCGGGTCTAGACCTTCACTGTTATAGTTTGAAACCACTTCATAACTCATAATTTGTTTGTCATGATTCATTGCTTATGAAAATTATTACAAATATGTTGAAAATTGCATAGAAGAATTTTGTGCCATCTCTGCAACTGTGCTAGATGTGATGTTCCTGAAACTTATTATGGTATCTGTACTATCCTTATGTTACAGCACTATAGTTATTATTTCTCATCCTTACGCAGACAAGAAAGCTAACTTTGCTCTTGCCTTCTCATCCAAGAATAGAAATAAATAAAGGTCGACACATTTTTAAAATGACATGTCAAACTTAATTTTTGAGGCTATGTTGCATTTGTAGTTCTTGCTTTGTTAAATTTGAGGCTATGTTGCATTTGTAGTTCTTGCTTTGTTAAATCTGAGATTGATGAAAATGGTATATAGAAAGCAAAAAAATTGTTGCCACATAATGATGTTGTACGGTACCCCCAGCAAGTAATATGCTTGAATCAATATGATTTTTCCTGATTATAATTATCTTATAGTATCGTGTTGTTGGCAGGTATATGCGAGTCGATAGTGCGGTGGCAGTCCCTGTGGAACGAGCGCTGGACTACTCCCTTGGCCAGGAGAACCTGTGCAAGCACGAATGGAGGGAAGACTTGTTGTTGGTGTTGCCCACCAAGTTCTCCAGCCCAGGGTGAACCGAGGCTATCCCAAGTGCTTCGTTGGTTGGGTTGCGTCCTTTGCTGCTGGTCTCATGAATGGGGTACATTTCTGAAACTGAACTAGCTTGCTATCAGTGGAAGACACTTTAAACCTGTGAGACATGTTTCTGCTTGAATGTGTTTATTTGGTCCATGTTTAACTTTGGGATGGTTTTACAATATTATGATCCTTAACTAGTTTTTGCTTGTTAGGGTAAATGTCATTCCGTATGGGATATGTTGTCTTTTCGAAATCTGGTGGTGTTGCTCATATTTAGCTAGTTTGGGATGTATGATGATCCAAATGTCTAGAAAATTAGAAGCTGACCATGTCAAAAGTTAGAGCACTCTTGATTGCTATATTAGGGCAGCGTTGACCATGTGTTCTTTTTCTTGAAGGAAGGGCAAGGAGGAGGCAACAAGTTGGAAGCTGGAGGACCCAGGGACGGATAATATGTGTTGGTCTCGCCATCTACCTTGCCCTTTTGCTGATAAACCCATTGCGCAATGGTAAGCTTCTTGTGGCTCCGCTTTGAACTAGAGAGACATGTTGTATCTGCATGAATTTGGTCCATCTTAATAGTGTGGAATGCCTTTACAACAGTATATGTGATCCTTGACTAGTTAGTTTCTAGAATGCGAGTCCGTATGGAATCTTTTTTTTATATCTTTTTTAATGCAAGTCGGCACCAATCCTTGACCAGTTTGTTTCCGGAATGCATGTAACAGGGTGACCGTGGAAGGGATGAAAGTTCATATTGCTGTTTGTAACGAAGGTCACAACCTAATCCTGACTATGGCCGTCTAGTGAGTATGGCATATGGTTTGTATGACAGGAGCATGTGCCTAGTTTGGGGTCGCTATTGACAGGAGCCATGTGCCTAATTTGTGATCGCTATTGACAGGAGCTCCATTCTGAAAAAGACTGAAGACAATTGTGGAGTTGTAAAGTACTGTATCTAGTTGTCACACTTGTAGAGCTTTGTAATATTGTGATTGCAATTGTATTACGTGTTATTGGTAGAGCAAGAGCTCCATACTGATTCTGGTTGTTGTTATTTGAAGTATTACATGTGTTTTCTGTCTGTTTGAATTTAAATATTTGTTATTTATTAACTGGCATATTGAAATCTGAAGAACATGACCTTGACATGAGGGACCCACAAAACAGAACCTGACATTTCGGACCCACTAACCAGAATTTGAAAAAGAAGAAAACAAAGGCAATGGCCCAAAAATAAAAATGCTAAAATGTTGGGCTTGGCCCATGTAGCTGACAAAAACTGATATAAAAAATAAATAGGCTGAATTGTTGGGCTTGGCCCATGCAGCTCATGAAAATTGACAGAAAAAACATAAATGGGTTGAATTAATGGGCTCAGCCCATATAGACACCGAATTGGACTGGGCTGATTCTAATCAACGACCTTTTCATTTGGTCGCAAATTTGCCACGTCAACTTGCCACGTTGGATCCGGCGTGGCCTGGGCAGACAACCAACGACCAAAATAAAAGGTCGTTGAACCAACGACCTTTTGTTTTGGTCGTTGCCTTCTACGACCATATCACAGAGAAGGTCGTTAATTTCCATTAAAGACGGTCAGCTTTTGACCATCTGTTTTTGGTCACAAAAAGGTCGCAAATGAAAAATAACGACCATTCAGTGACCAATAGTGATGGTCGCAAGTTGACATATTTCTTGTAGTGGTGGTAAGCAGTATGACTATCACTGCCCATAGCTCTTTGTGTTCTACTTGTGCATATCATCTACGCATAGACCCAGCTCTTGATGCCACTGTTGGGAAACGTTGCATGGAAAACAAAAAAAATTCTACACACACGCAATGATCTATCCATGGAGATGCATAGCAACGAGGGGGAGAGTGTGTCTACGTACCCTTGTAGACCGTCAGCGGAAGCGTTTCACAACATGGTTGATGTAGTCGAACTTCTTCACGCTTCAACCGATCAAGTACCGAACGCACAGCACCTCCACGTTCAGCTCGTGACGTCCCTCGCCTTCTTGATCCAGCAAGACGTTGATGTAGTAGATGAGTTCCGTCAGCACGACGGCATGGTGATGGTGATGGTGAAGTGATCTCCGCAGGGCTTCACCTAAGCACTATGAAAATATGACCGGGGGTGTAAACGGTGGAGGGGGCGCCGCACACGTCTGTGCAATTGTCTGGGGTGTGCTAGGTGCCCCTTCCCACATATATATAGGTGGGAGGGGGAGGGGAGGCAGCCTGGCGCACCACATAGGTGGCCGGCCGGCCCTAGGGGCTCCTGCCCTGGCCACGCCCCCTGCCATGTATTCCCAAGGGGGAAGGAAAGAGGGGAGGAGAGGGAAGGAAGTGGGAATCCTAATCCACACTTTCCTTTCCCTTCCCCCTTTCCTTCTCCTCCTTAGGCCGGCCTGCTATGGGGGGCGCACCAGCCCCTTGTGGCTGGTGCATTTCCTCTCTTGGCCCATAAGGCCCATAACTTTTGTCGGGGGTGCCCGGAACCCCTTCCGGTGACCCGATAAGTACCCGGAACAACCCGAAACACTTCTGGTGTCCGAATACCATCGTCCTATATATCAATCTTTACTTCTCGACCATTTCGAGACTCCTCTTCATGTCCGTGATCTCATCCGGGACTCCGAACAACATTCGGTCACCAAATCACATAACTCATATAATACTATATCGTCATCGAACGTTAAGCGTGCGGACCCTACGGGTTCGAGAACTATGTAGACATGACCGAGACACCTCTCTGGTCAATAACCAATAGCGGAACCTAGATGCCCATATTGGCTCCTACATATTCTATGAAGATCTTTATCGGTCGAACCGTTATGACAACATACGTAATTCCCTTTGTCCATTGGTATGTTACTTGCCCGAGATTCGATCATTGGTATCTCTATACCTAGTTCAATCTCCTTACCGGCAAGTCTCTTTACTCGTTCCATAATACATCACCTTGTAACTAACTCCTTAGTCATTTGCTTGCAAGCTTATGATGTGTATTACCGAGAGGGCCCAGAGATACCTCTCCGATACTCGGTGTGACAAATCCTAATCTCGATCTATGCCAACTCAACAAACACCTTCGGAGATATCTGTAGAGCATCTTTATGATCACCCAGTTACATTGTGACATTTGATAGCACACAAGGTATTCCTCCGGTATCTGGGAGTTGCATAATCTCATAGTCGAACGAATATGTATTTGACATGAAGAAAGCAATAGCAATAAACTGAACGATAATTATGCTAAGCTAACGGATGGGTCTTGTCCATCACATCATTCTCCTTATGATGTGATCCCGTTATCAAATGACAACACATGTCTATGGTTAGGAAACCTTAACCATCTTTGATCAACGAGCTAGTCTAGTAGAGGCTTACTAGGGACTCGATATTTGTTTATGTGTTCACACATGTATTTAAGTTTCCGATCAATACAATTCTATCATGAATAATAAACCTTTATGATGAATAAGGAAATATAAAATAACAACTTTATTATTGCCTCTAGGCCATATTTCCTTCAGAAAGGCATCATGGTGAGGGAGGAGAAGATCACCCAGCTCCCCAAGGCCGGGTATCTACCAGCGTCAGAGCTCGTTCTGCTTTGGCCGACGGGGTGTGTGGCCCCTATTCTTCCACCGTGCCTTGACTCCGCCCGGATGAGCGGGTAAGTTTTGTCTCTCATCTCCTTCGAGGCCTCAATTTTTACATCCATCCTTTTCTCTGGAACCTTCTTCATTTCTATGGCCTCTAGTTTCACCATCTAGCCCCAAACTCCATCCTCCTGTTGGCAAACGTTGCATGGAAAAAAATCTACGCACACGCAAGATCTATCCATGGAGATGCATAGCAACGAGAGGGGAGAGTGTGTCTATGTACCCTCATAGACCGTAAGCGAAAGCGTTTGTTAACGCGGTTGATGTTGTCAAACTTCTTCGCGCTCCAACTGATCAAGTACCCAATGTACGGCACCTCCGCATTCTGCACATGTTCAGCTCGGTGACATCCTCCGCCTTCTTGATACAGCAAGACGGCGATGTATTGGATGAGTTCCGGCAGCATGACAGCATGGTGACGGTGATGGTGAAGTTATCTTTGCAGGGCTTCGCCTAAGCACTATGAAAATATGACCGGGGGTGTAAACGGTGGAGGAGGGCGCCGCACACGGCTAAGACCATGTTCTGGGTCTGCTAGGCGCCCCCCCTCCCACATATATATAGGTGGGGGAGGGAGGAGGTAGCCTGGAGGCACCCCAAGTCGGGCCGAATCCCACTTGGGGTAATGCCCGAAGCCGCCCCCTGCCATGTTTAGGTGTGGGGGGAAGGCAGGCAAGGGAGCCCCCCCTTTCCTTTCTCCCATGAGAAGGGGAAGGCAAGAGGGGCTAGCCCTCCCCCTTTCCTTCCCTAGGGCCGTCCTGCCAGGGAGAGGGGTGCACCAGCCCCCTGTGGGCTGGTCTGTCCCCCCTTAGCCCATTAGGCCCATAAAACCTACCGGAGGTGTCCGGAACCCCTTCCGGTGACCCGATGACTATCCAGTGCATTCCGAAACTCTTCCGGTGTCCGAATACCATCGTCCTATATATCAATCTTTACCTCTCGACCATTTCAAGACTCCTCGTAATGTCCGTGATCTCATCCGGGACTCTGAACAACATTCGGTCACCAAATCATATAAGTCATATAACACTATATCGTCAACGAACGTTAAGCGTGCGGACCCTACGGGTTCGAGAACTATGTAGACATGACCGAGACACCTCTCCGGTCAGTAACCAATAGTGGAACCTGGATGCCCATATTGGTTCCTACATATTCTACGAAGCTGTTTATCGGTCGAACCGTTATGACAACATACGCAATTCCCTTTGTCCATCGGTATGTTACTTGCCCGAGACTCGATCGTCGGTATCTTCATACCTATTTCAATCTTGTTACCGGCAAGTATCTTTACTCGTTCCATAATACATCACCTTGTAACTAACTTCTTAGTCATTTGCTTGCAAGCTTATGATCGTTCAGTTTATTGCTACTGCTTTCTTAATGTCAAATACATGTTCCTTCGACCATGAGATCATGCAACTCCCGGATACCGGAGGAATACCTTGTGTGCTATCAAACATCACAACGTAACTAGGTGATCATAAAGATGCTCTACAGGTATCTCTGAAGGTGTCTGTTGAGTTGGCGTGAATCGAGATTGGGATTTGTCACTCCATGTATCGGAGAGGTATCTCTGGGCCCTCTCGGTAATACACATCACAAGAAGCTTGCAAGCAAAGTGACTAAGGAGTTAGTTGCAAGATGATGTATTACGGAACGAGTAAAGAGACTTGCCGGTAACGAGATTGAACTAGGTATAGAGATACCGACGATCGAATCTCGGGCAAGTAACATACCGACAGACAAAGGGAATTACGTATGTTGTCATAAAGGTCAACCGATAAAAGATCTTCGCGGAATATCTTGGAATAAATATGTTCATCTAGGCCCCGCTGTTGGTTATTGACCGGAGAGGTGTCTCGATCATGACTACATAATTCCCGAACCCGCAGGGTCGCACGCTTAACGTTCGTTGATGCTAGAGTAGTATTGGGATATTTGATGAGTGGTAACCAAATGTTGTTCGGAGTCCCGGATGAGATCCCGGACGTCAAGAGGAGTCTCGGAATGGTCGAGAGGTAAAGATGTATATATGGGAAGTCATATTTTGGGTTCCAGAAAAAGGTGCAGTTTTTTCGGTATTGTACCGGGAAGCTTCCAGAAGGTTCCAGAGGATTCCGGAGGGGTCCGCAAGTCCACGAGTGGGTCCACCATGACCCAAGGGCTAGCATGGGTTGCGGGGAGGTGCCCTGGCCTTATTGGGCTAGGCGCACCAAGTACTCAAAAGCCCATGTGGCTAGGGAAGGCAAAAAAGGAAGGAGTCCTACTAGGAATAGGATTGGACTTGGAGTCCAAGTCCTCTCCCCCTTATCTGCGCCCTAGGGCTTGGAGGGGCTGTTTCCCACTCCCCTCCACTTATCTATAGAGGGGAGGGGCGCCCCAAGAGCACACACCAAGCCCTTGGCTCCCCTCTCTCTCTTTCTCCCGTTACTTCGTAGTTCCACCGCCTTGTCCTGGCGACGCTTAGCGAAGCGTTGTCGGTGCTCCACCACCACCATCACCACCACGCCATAGTGTTGGTTGTGATCCCATATACTTCTCCTCTCCCGCTTGCTGGATCAAGAAGGAGGAGACGTCATCGAGACACACGTGTGCTAAACTCGGAGGTGCCGTCCGTTCGGCACTAGATCGGTTGGATCGTGATCGGATCGCGAAGAGTACGACTACATCAACCACATGATAAATGCTTCCGCTTAGTGATCTACAAGGGTATGTAGATGCTCTCCCCCTCACGTAGCTATGCATCTCCATGGATAGATCTTGTGTGTGCGTAGAATTTTTTTTGTTTTCCATGCAACGTTCCCCAATAGTGGCATCCGAGCCAGGTCTATGCGTAGATGATATGCACGAGTAGAACACAAAGAGTTGTGGGTGGTGATAGTCATACTTCTTACCACCAACGTCTTATTTTGATTCAGCGGTATTGTGGGATGAAGCTATTGGGAAACGTTGCATGGAAAACAAAAAAAAATTCTACGCACACACAATGATCTATCCATGGAGATGCATAGAAATGCGGGGGAGAGTGTGTCTACGTTCCCTCGTAGACCGTAAGTGGAAGCGTTTGATAACGCGGTTGATGTAGTTGAACTTCTTCGCGCTCCAACCGATCAAGTACCGAACGTACGGCACCTCCGTGCTCTGCACACGTTCAGCTCGGTGATGTCCTCCGCCTTCTTGATCTAGCAAGACAACGAGGTAGTAGATGAGTTTCGGCAGCACGACGGCGTGGTGACGGTGATGGTGAAGTGATCTCCGCAGGGCTTCACCTAAGCACTACAAAAATATGACCGGGGTGTAACCGGTGGAGGGGGGCGCCGCACACGGCTAGGCAATTGTCTGGGTTGTGCTAGGCGCCACTCACCCACATATATATAGGTGGGAGGGAGGGAGGAGCAGCCAAAGGAGGTGCCCAAGTAGGAGGAATCCTACTTGGAGTCCCTCCCAAGCCGCGCCCCCCTCTTTCCTTATTTGGAGCGCGGGGAAAGGTAGGGGAGGGTGGTGCCCCCCCCTTTCCTTTCTCCCATGAGAGGGAAAAGCCCGGAGGGGCTAGCCCTCCCCCTTTTCCTTACCTAGGGCTGGGCAAACAAGGGAGGAGGCGCACTATCCCCCTTGTGGGCTGGTCTGTCCCCTCCTTTGGCCCATAAGGCCCATAACTTGCCGGGGGGGGGGGGGTGCCCGGAACCCCTTCCGGTGACCCGATTCCTTCCCGATACGTTCTGAAACACTTCGAGTGTCCAAATACCATCATCCTATATATCAATCTTTACCTCTCGACCATTTCAAGACTCCTTGTCATGTCCATGATCTCATCTGGGACTCCGAACAACATTAGGTCCCCAAAACATATAACTCATATAACACTATATCGTCAACGAACGTTAAGCGTGCGAACCCTACGGGTTCGAGAACTATGTAGACATGACTAAGACACCTCTCCAGTCAATAACCAATAGCGGAACCTGGATGCCCATATTGGCTCCTACATATTCTACGAAGATCTTTATCGGTCGAACCGTTATGACAACATACGTAATTCCCTTTGTCCATCGGTATGTTACTTGCCCGAGATTCGATCGTCGGTATCTCTATACCTCGTTCAATCTCGTTACCGGCAAGTCTCTTTACTCGTTCTGTAATACATCACCTCGTGACTAACTCCTTAGTCATTTGCTTGCAAGCTTATGATGTGTATTACCGAGAGGGCCCAGAGACACCTCTCCGATACTCGGAGTGACAAATCCTAATTTCGATCTATGCCAACTCAACAAACACCTTCGGAGATACCTGTAGAGCATCTTTATGAACACCCAGTTACGTTGTGATGTTTGATAGCACACAAGGTATTCCTCCGGTATCCGGGAGTTGCATAATCTCATAGTCGAAGGAATAAGTATTTGACATGAAGAAAGCAATAGCAATAAAACTGAACGATCATTATGCTAAGCTAACAGATGGGTCTTGTCCATCACATCATTCTCATAATGATGTGATCCCGTTATCAAATGACAACACATGTCCATGGTTAGGAAACCTTAACCATCTTTGATCAACGAGCTAGCCTAGTAGAGCCTCACTAGGGACACGGTATTTGTTTATGTATTCACACATGTATTTAAGTTTCCGATCAATACAATTCTAGCATGAATAATAAACCTTTATCATGAATAAGGAAATATAAAATAACAACTTTATTATTGCCTCTAGGGCATATTTCCTTCAGTCCCCCACTTGCACTAGAGTCAATAATCTAGTTCACATCACCATGTGATTTAACACCCATAGTTCACATCGCCATGTGACCAACACCCAAAGAGTTTACTAGAGTCAATAATCTAGTTCACATCGCCATGTGATTAACACCCAAAGAGTACTGAGGAGTGATCATGTTTTGCTTGTGAGAGAAGTTTAGTCAATGGGTCTGTCATATTCAGATCCGTATGTATTTTGCAAATTTTTATGTCTACAAAGCTCTGTATGGAGCTACTCTAGCTAATTGCTCCCACTTTCAACATGTATTCAGATTGAGACTCAGAGTCATCCGAATTGGCGTTAAAGCTTGTATCGACGTAACCCTTTACGACGAACTCTTTATTACCTCCATGACCGAGAAACATTACCTTAGTCCTCTTTAAGGCACCTAAGGATAATTTTGACTGCTGTCCAGTGGTCCACTCCTGGATCACTTTTGTACCCTCTTGCCAAACTTATTGGCAAGGCACACAACAGGTCTGGTACACAGCATGGCATACTTTATAGAACCCATGGCTGAGGCATAGGAAATGATTTTCATTCTTTCTCTATCTTCTGCCGTGGTCGGGTTTTGAGTCTTACTCAACTTCACACCTTGTAACACAGGCAAGAACCCTTTCTTTGACTGATCCATTTTGAATTTCTTCAAAATCTTTTCAAGGTATGTGCTTTGTGAAAGTCCTATTAAGCGTCTCGATCTATCCCTATAGATCTGGATGCCTAATATATAAGTAGCTTCCCCGAGGTCTTTCATTGAAAAATTCTTATTCAAGTATCCTTTTTATGCTATCCAGAAATTCTATATCATTTCCAATCAACAATATGTCATCCACTTATAATATCAGAAATGCTACAGAGCTACCACTCACTTTCTTGTAAATACAGGCTTCACCGAAAGTCTGTATAAAACCATATGCTTTGATCACCTCATCAAAGCGTATATTCCAACTCCGAGATGCTTGCACCAGTCCATAGATAGATCGCTGGAGCTTGCATACTTTGTTAGCACCTTTACGATCGACGAAACCTTCTGGTTGTATCATATACAACTCTTCTTTAAGAAATCCATTAAGGAATGCAGTTTTGACGTCCATTTGCCAGATTTCATAATCATAAAATGCGGTAATTGCTAAAATGATTCGGACGGACTTAAGCATCGCTATGGGTGAGAAAGTCTTCATTGCAGTCAACCCGTTGAACTTGTCGAAAACCTTTTGCGACAAGTCGAGCTTTGTAGATAGTGACATTACTATCAGCGTATGTCTTCTTCTTGATGATCCATTTATTCTCAATGGCTTGCCGATCATCGGGCAAGTCCACCAAAGTCCACACTTTGTTCTCATACATGGATCCTATCTCAGATTTCATGGCCTCAAGCCATCTGTCAGAATCTGGGCTCATCTTAGCTTCTTCACAGTTCGTAGGTTCGCCATGGTCTTATAACATGACTTCCAGGACAGGATTACTGTACCACTCTGGTGCGGAACGTGTTCTGGTCGACCTACGAAGTTCTCTAGTAACTTGATCTGAAGTTTCATCATCATCATCATTAGCTTCCTCTCTTGTTGGTGTAGACATCACGGGAACTGTTTTCTGTGATGTGCTACTCTCCAATTCGAGAGAAGGTACAATTACCTCATCAAGTTCTACTTTCCTCCTACTCACTTCTTTCGAGAGAAACTCCTTCTCTAGAAAGGACCCAAACTTAGCAACAAAGACCTTGCCTTCGGATCTATGGTAGAAGGTGTACCCAATAGTTTCTTTAGGGTATACTATGAAGATGCACTTCTCCGATTTGGGTTCGAGCTTATCTGGCTGAAGTCTTTTGACATAAGCATCGCATCCCCAAACTTTAAGAAATGACAGCTTAGGTTTCTTGCCAAACCATAGTTCATACAGTGTCATCTCAACGGATTTAGACAGTGCCCTATTTAATGTGAATGCAGCTGTCTCTAATGTATAACCCCAAAACGATAGTGGTAAATTGGTAAGAGACATCATAGATCGCACCATATCTAATAAAGTACGTTTACGATGTTCGGACACACCATTACGATGTGGTGTTTCAGGTGGCGTGAGTTGTGAAACTATTCCACATTGTTTTAAATGAAGGCCAAACTCGTAACTCAAATATTCGCCTCCATGATCAGATCGTAGAAACTTTATTTTCTTGTTACGATGATTCTCCACTTGACTCTGAAATTCTTTGAACTGTTCAAAATGTTTCAGACTTGTGTTTCATCAAGTAGATATACCCATACCTACTCAAATCATCTGTGAAGGTCAAAAAATAATGATACCCGCCGCGTGCTTCAACACTCATCGGACCGAATACATCGATATGTATTATATCCAATAAGTCATCAGCTTGCTCCATTTTTCCGGAGAACGGAGTTTTAGTCATCTTGCCCATGAGGCATGGTTCGCAAGTATCAAATGATTCATAATCAAGTGGTTCCAAAAGCCCAACTGCATGGAGTTTCTTTCTGCGCTTTACACCAATATGACCTAAACGGGAGTGTCACTAGTATGTTGCACTATCATTATCAACTTTGCATCTTTTGGCATCAATGTTATGAATATGTGTATTACTACGATCAAGATTCAATAAAGCATTTATATTGAGTGTATGACCATAGAAGGTTTTATTCATGTAAACAGAACAACAATTATTCTTTGACTTAAATGAATAACGGTATTGCAATAAACATGATCCAATCATATTCATGCTCAACGCAAACACCAAATAACATTTATTTAGGTTCAACACTAATCCCGAAGGTAAAGGGTGTGTGCGATGGTGATCTTATCAACCTTGGAATTACTTCCAACACACATCGTCACCTTGCCCTTAACTAGTCTCTGTTCATTTTGCAACTCCTGTTTCGAGTTACTAATCTTAGCAACTGAAACGGTATCAAATACCCAGGTGCTACTATGAACACTAGTAAAGTATACATCAATAACATGTATATCAAATATACCTTTGTTCACTTTGCCATCCTTCTTATCCGCCAAGTTTTTGGGGCAGTTCCGCTTCCAGTGACCATTTCCTTTGCAGTAGAAGCACTCAGTTTCAGGTTTGGGTCTAGCTTTGGGCTTCTTCATGGGAGTGGCAACTTGTTTGCTGTTCTTCTGGAAGTTCCCTTTCTATCCCTTACCCTTTTTCTTGAAACTAGTGGTTTTGTTAACCATCAACATTTGATGCTCTTTCTTGATTTCTACCTTCGTCGATTTCAGCATCGCAAAGAGGTTGGGAATCGTTTTCGTCATCCCTTGCACATTATAGTTCATCACAAAGTTCTAGTAGCTTGGTGATAGTGACTAGAGAGCTCTTGTCAATCACTATCTTATCTGGAAGATTAACTCCCACTTGATTCAAGCGATTGTAGTACCCAAACATTCTGAGCACATGCTCACTGGCTGAGCTATTCTCCTCCATCTTGTATGCAAAGTATTTGTCAGAGGTCTCATACCTCTCGACACGGGCATGAGTCTGAAATACCAATTTCAGCTTTTGGAACATCTCATATGCTCCGGGGCGTTCAAAACATTTTTGAAGTCCCGGTTCTAAGCCGTAAAGCATGGCGCACTAAACAATTAAGTAGTCATCATATCGAGCTTGCCAAACATTCATAACATCTGCATCTGCTCCTGCAATAGGTCTGTCACCTAGCGATGCATCAAGGACATAATTCTTCTGTGCAGCAATGAGGATAATCCTCAGATCACGGACCCAGTCCGCATTATTGCTACTATCATCTTTCAACTTAGTTTTCTCTAGGAACATATCAAAAACAGTGGAGCTATATCGCGAGCTATTGATCTACAACATAGATATGCAAAAACTATTAAGACTAAGTTCATGATAAATTAAGTTCAATTAATCAAATTACTAATGAACTCCCACTTAAATCAACATCCCTCAAGTTATCTAAGTGATATGTGACCCAAATCAACTAACCCATGTCCGATCATCATGTGAGATGGGGTAGTCATCAATGGTGAACATCTCTATGTTGATCATATCTACTATATGACTCACGTTCGACCTTTCAGTCTCCAGTGTTCCGAGACCATGTCTGTACATGCTAGGCTCATCAAGTTTAACCCAAGTATTCTGCATGTGCAAAACTGTCTTACACCCGTTGTATGTGAATGTAGAGTCTATCACACCCGATCATCACGTGGTGTCTCAAAACGACGAACTTTCGCAACGGTGCATACTCGGGGAGAACACTTTTACCTTGAAATTTAGTGAAGGGATCATCTTATAATGCTACTGCCGTACTAAGCAAAATAACATGCATAAAAGATAAACATCACATGCAATCAAAATATGTGACATGATACGGCCATCATCTTGTGCTTTTGATCTCCATCTCCAAAGCATCATCATGATCTCCATCGTCACTGGCTCGACACCTTGATCTCCATCGTTGAGTCGTGGTCCTCTCGCCAACTATTTCTTCTACTACTATCGCTAACGCATAGTGATAAAGTAAAGCAATTACATGGCGTTTGCAATTCATACAATAAAGAGACAACCATAAGGCTCCTGCCGGTTGCCGATAATTTACAAAACATGATCATCTCATACAATAATGTATATCACATCATGTCTTGACCATATCACATCACAACATACCCTGCAAAAACAAGTTAGACGTCCTCTACTTTGTTGTTGCAAGTTTTACGTGGCTGCTACGGGTTTCTAGCAAGAACCGTTCTTACCTACGGCAAAAAACACAACGGTGATTCATCAAGTTTGTTGTTTTAACCTTCTTCAAGGACCGGCCGTAGTCAAATTTGATTTACTAAAGTAGGAGAAACAGACACCCACCAGCCACCTTTATGCAAAACTAGTTGCATGTCAGTCGGTGGAACCGGTCTCATGTGTGTGGACATGTAAGGTTGGTCCGGGCGGCTTCATTCCACAATACCGCCGAATCAAAATAAGACGTTGGTGGTAAGAAGTATGACTATCACCACCCACAACTCTTTGTGCTCTACTCATGCATTTCATCTACGCATAAACCTGGCTCATGATGCCACTTTTGGGAAACATTGCATGGAAAACAAAAAAAATCTTACGCACACGCAATGATCTATCCATGGAGATGCATAGAAATGAGGGGGAGAGTGTGTCTACGTACCCTCATAGACCATAAGTGGAAGCGTTTGATAACGCGGTTGATGTAGTCGAACTTCTTCGCGCTCCAACCGATCGAGTACCGAACGTACGGCACCTCCGCGTTCTGCACACGGTCAGCTTGGTGACATCCTCCGCCTTCTTGATCCAGCAAGACGGAGAGGTAGTAGATGAGTTCTGGCAGCACGACGGCGTGGTGACGGTGATGGTGAAGTGATCTCCGTAGGGCTTCGCCTAAGCACTACGAAAATATGACCAGGGTGTAAACGGTGGAGGGGGGCGCCGCACACGGCTAGGCAATTGTCTGGGTTGTGCTAGGCGCCACCCTCCCACATATATATAGGTGGTAGGGAGGGAGGAGCAGCCAAAGGAGGTGCCCAAGTAGGAGGAATCCTACTTGGAGTCCCTCCCAAGCCGTGCCCCCCTCTTTCCTTATTTGGAGCGCGGGGAAAGGTAGGGGAGGGTGGCGCCCCCCCCTTTCCTTTCTCCCATGAGAGGGAAAGGCAGGAGGGGCTAGCCCCCCCCCTTTTCCTTCCCTAGGGCTGGCCAAACAAGGGAGGAGGTGTACCAGCCCCCTTGTGGGCTGGTCTGTCCCCTCCTTTGGGCCATAAGGCCCATAACTTGCCGGGAGGTGCCCGGAACCCCTTCCGGTGACCCGATTCCTTCCCGGTACGTTCCGAAACACTTCTGGTGTCCAAATACCATGATCCTATATATCAATCTTTACATCTCTACCATTTCGAGACTCCTTGTCATGTCCATGATCTCATCTGGGACTCCGAACAACATTCGATCACCAAAACATATAACACTATATCGTCAACGAACGTTAAGCGTGCGGACCCTACGGGTTCAAGAACTATGTAGACATGACCGAGACACCTCTCCGATCGATAACCAATAGTGGAACCTGGATGCCCATATTGGCTTCTACATATTCTACAAAGATCTTTATCGGTCGAACCGTTATGACAACATACGTAATTCCCTTTGTCCATTGGTATGTTACTTGCCCGAGATTCGATCGTCGGTATCTCTATACCTAGTTCAATCTCGTTACCGGCAAGTCTCTTTACTCGTTCCGTAATACATCATCTTGCAACTAACTCCTTAGTCACTTTGCTTGCAAGCTTCTTGTGATGTGTATTACCGAGAGGGCCCAGAGATACCTCTCCGATACATGGAGTGACAAATCCCAATCTCGATTCACGCCAACTCAACAGACACCTTCAGAGATACCTGTAGAGCATTTTTATGATCACCTAGTTACGTTGTGATGTTTGATAGCACACAAGGTATTCCTCCGGTATCCGGGAGTTGCATGATCTCATGGTCGAAGGAACATGTATTTGACATTAAGAAAGCAGTAGCAATAAACTGAACGATCATAAGCTTGCAAGCAAATGACTAAGAAGTTAGTTACAAGGTGATGTATTATGGAACGAGTAAAGATACTTGCCGGTAACAAGATTGAAATAGGTATGAAGATACCGACGATCGAGTCTCGACCTAGCTCAATCTCATTACCGGCAAGTCTCTTTACTCGTTTCGTAATACATCACCTCGTGACTAATGCATTAGTCATTTGCTTGCAAGCTTATGATGTGTATTACCGAGAGGGCCCAGAGATACCTCTCCGATACTCGGAGTGACAAATCCTAATCTCGATCTATGCCAACTCAACAAACACCTTCGGAGATACCTGTAGAGCATCTTTATGATCACCCAATTACGTTGTGATGTTTGATAGCACACAAGGTATTGCTCCGGTATCCGGGAGTTGCATAATCTCATAGTCGAAGGAATAAGTATTTGACATGAAGAAAGCAATAGCAATAAAACTGAACGATCATTATGCTAAGCTAACGGATGGGTCTTGTCCATCACATCATTCTCATAATGATGTGATCCCATTATCAAATGACAACACATGTCCATGGTTAGGAAACCTTAACCATCTTTGATCAACGAGCTAGTCTAGTAGAGGCTCACTAGGGACACGGTATTTGTTTATGTATTCACACATGTATTTAAGTTTCCGATCAATACAATTCTAGCGTGAATAATAAACCTTTATCAGGAATAAGGAAATATAAAATAACAATTTTATTTTTACATCTAGGGCATATTTCCTTCAGAAGCGGCCCGGACCAACCTTACATGTCCACGCACATGAGACCGGCTCCACCGACAGACATGCAGCTAGTTTTGCATAAAGGTGGCTGGCGGGTGTCTGTTTCTCCTACTTTAGTTGAATCGAATTTGACGATGGCCAGTACTTGAAGAAGGTTAAAATAGCAAACTTGATGAATTACCGTTGTGGTTTTTGCGTAGGTAAGAACGGTTCTTGCTAGAAGCCCGTAGCAGCCAAGTAAAACTTGCAACAACAAAGTAGAGGTCGACTAACTTGTTTTTGCAGGGCATGTTGCGATGTGATATGGTCATGATATGATGTGATATATGTTGATGTATGAGATGATCATGTTTTGTAATATCGACAACCAGCAGGAGCATTAGGGTTGTCTCTTTAATGTATGAAGTGCAAGCGCCATGTAATTGCTTTACTTTATAACTATGCGTTAGCGATAGTTGTAGAAGCAATAGTTGGCGAGACGACCCCGACACAACGATGGAGATCAAGGTGTCGAGCCGGTGACGATGGAGATCATGACGATGCTTTGCAGATGGAGATCAAAAGCACAAGATGATGATGGCCATATCATGTCACATATTTTGATTGCATGTGATGTTTATCCTTTATGCATCTTATTTTGCTTAGAACAGCGGTAACATTATAAGATGATCCCTTCACTAAATTTTAAGATAAAAGTGTTCTCCACGAGTATGCACCATTGCCAAAGTTCGTCGTTTCGAAGCACCTCGTGATGATCGTGTGTGATAGACTTTACGTTCACATAAAACGGGTGTAAGACAGTTTTGCACATGCAAAATACTTGGGTTAAACTTGACGAGCCTAGCATGTACAGACATGGTCTCGGAACACTGGAGACCAAAAGGTCAAACGTGAGTCATATAATAGATATGATCAACATAGAGATGTTCACCATTGATGACTACCCCATCTCACGTGATGATCGGACATGGGTTAGTTGATTTGGATCATGTATCACTTAGATAACTTGAGGGATGTTTATTTAAGTGGGAGTTCATTAGTAATTTGATTAATTGAACTTAATTTATCATTAACTTAGTCTTAATAGTTTTTGCATAATTATGTCGTAGATCAATAGCTCGCGATGTAGCTCCCCTGTTTTGATATGTTCCTAGAGAAAACTAAGTTGAAAGATGATAGTAGCAATAATGCGGACCAGGTCCATGATATGAGGATTATCCTCATTGCTACACAGAAGAATTATGTCCTTGATGCACCGCTAGGTGACAGACTTATTGCAGAAGCAGATACAGAAGTTATGAATGCTTGGCAAGCTCGATATGATGACTACTTAATAGTTTAGTGCACCATGCTTTACGGCTTAGAACCGGGACTTCAAAAACATTTTGAACGCCACGGATCTATGAGATGTTCGAAGAGCTGAAATTGGTATTTCAGACTCATGCCCGTGTCGAGAGGTATGAGACCTATACTTTGCCTACAAGATGGAGGAGAATAGCTCAGCCAGTGAGCATGTGCTCAGAATGTCTGGGTACTACAATCGCTTGAATCAAGTGGGAGTTAATCTTCCAGATAAGATAGTGATTGATAGAGTTCTCTAGTCACTATCACCAAGCTACTAGAACTTTGTGATGAACTATAATATGCAAGGGATGATGAAAATGATTCCCGAGCTCTTCGCGATGCTGAAATCGGCAAAGGTAGAAATCAAGAAAGAGCATCAAGTGTTGATGGTTAAACAAGACCACTAGTTTCAAGAAAAAGGGCAAGGGAAAGAAAGGGAACTTCAATAAGAATGGCAAGCAAGTTGCCACTCCCATGAAGAAGCCCAAAGCTGGACCTAAGATTGAAACTGAGTGCCTCTACTGCAAAGGGAATGGTCACTAGAAGCAGAACTACCCCAAATACTTGGCGGATAAGAAGGATGGCAAAGTGAACAAAGGTATATTTGATATACATGTTATTGATGTGTACTTTACTAGTGTTCGTAGTAACCCCTGGGTATTTGATACTGGTTCAGTTGCTAAGATTAGTAACTCGAACAGGAGTTGCAGAATAAACAGAGACTAGTTAAGTGCGAGGTGACGATGTGTGTTGGAAGTGATTCCAAGGTTGATACGATCACCATCGCACACTCCCTATACCTTCAGGATTAGTGTTGAACCTAAATAAATGTTATTTGGTGTTTGCGTTGAGCATGAATATGATTAGATCATGTTTATTGCAATACGGTTATTCATTTAAGTTAGAGAATAATTGTTGTTCTATTTACATGAATAAAACTTTCTTTGGTCATACACCCAATGTGAATGGTTTGTTGAATCTCGATCGTAGTGCTACACATATTCATAATATTGATGCCAAAAGATGCAAAGTTGATAATGATAGTGTAACATACTTGTGGCACTGCCGTTTAGGTCATATTGGTGTAAATAGCATGAAGAAACTCCATGCAGATGGACTTTTGGAGTCACTTGATTATGAATCATTTGATACTTGCGAACCATGCCTCATGGGAAAGATGACTAAAACTCCGTTATCCGGAATAATGGAGCGAGCTAATGACTTATTGGAAATAATACATACCGATGTATGCGGTCCGATGTGTGTTGAAGCACGCGGCGGGTATCGTTATTTTATTACCTTCACAGATGATTTTAGTAGGTATGGGTATGTCTACTTGATGAAACACAAGTCTGAAACATTTGAAAAGTTCAAAGAATTTCAGAGTGAAGTGGAGAATCATCGTAACAAGAAAATAAAGTTTTTACGATCTGATCGCGGCGGCGAATATTTGAGTTACGAGTTTGGCCTTCATTTAAAACAATGTGGAATTGTTTCACAACTCACGCCACCTGGAACACCACAATGTAATGGTGTGTCCAAACGTCGCAACCGTACTTTATTAGATATGGTGCGTTCTATGATGTCTCTTACCGATTTACCACTATTGTTTTGGGGTTATGCATTAGGGACAACCGCATTCACGTTAATTAGGGCACCGTCTAAATCCGTTGAGATGACACCGTATGAACTGTGGTTTGGCAAGAAACCTAAGCTGTCGTTTCTTAAAGTTTGGGGTTGCGACACTTATGTCAAAAGTCTTTAGCCTGATAAGCTCGAACCCAAATCGGAGAAGTGCGTATTCATAGGATACCCTAAGGAAACAATTGGGTACACCTTCTACCACAGATCTGAAGGCAAGATCTTTGTTGCCAA
The DNA here is from genome assembly GCA_011799875.1 of Thinopyrum elongatum. NCBI lineage: Eukaryota > Viridiplantae > Streptophyta > Magnoliopsida > Poales > Poaceae > Thinopyrum > Thinopyrum elongatum. Next base: position 466,401,183 of record CM022301.1, on the reverse strand, counting down.
GAATGGAACCTTTCTAGAGAAGGAGTTTCTCTCGAAAGAAGTGAGTGGGAGTAAAGTAGAACTTGATGAGGTAATTGTACCTTCTCTCGAATTGGAAAGTAGTACATCAGAGAAAGATGTTCCCACGAAGCCTACACCAACCAGAGAGGAAGCAAATGATGATGATCATGAAACTTTAGATCAAGTTACTACCGAACCTCGTAGGTCGACCAGAACACGTTCCGCACCAGAGTGGTACGATAATCCTGTCCTGGAAGTCATGTTATTAGACCAAGGCGAACCTATGACCTATAAAGAAGCTATGATGAGCCCAGATTCCGATAAATGGCTTGAGGCCATGAAATCAGAGATAGGATCCATGTATGAGAACAAGGTGTGGACTTTGGTGGACTTGCCCGATGATCGGCAAGCCATAGAAAATAAATGGATCTTCAAGAAGAAGACTGACGCTGATGGTAATGTTACTATCTACAAAGCTCGACTTGTCACGAAAGGTTTTCGACAAATTCAAGGAGTTGACTATGATGAGACTTTCTCACCCATAGCGATGCTTAAGTCTATCCGAATCATGTTAGCAATTGCCACATTTTATGAAATCTGGCAAATGGACGTCAAAACAGTATTCCTTAATGGATTTCTTAAAGAAGAGTTGTATATGATACAACCAGAAGGTTTTGTCGATTCTAAAGGTGCTAACAAAGTGTGCAAGATCCAGCGATCCATCTATGGACTGGTGCACGCATCTTGGAGTTGGAATATACGCTTTGATGAGATGATCAAAGCATATGGTTTTATACCAACTTATGGTGAAGCATGTATTTACAAGAAAGTGAGTGGGAGCTCTGTAGCATTTCTGGTATTATATGTGGATGGCATATTGTTGATTGGAAATAATATAGAATTTCTGGATAGCATAAAAGGATACTTGAATAAGAATTTTTCAATGAAAGACCTCGGTGAAGCTGCTTATATATTGGGCATCAAGATATATAAGGATAGATCGAGATGCTTAATAGGACTTTCACAAAGCACATACCTTGACAAAGTTTTGAAGAAGTTCAAAATGGATCAGTCAAAGAAAGGGTTCTTGCATGTGTTACAAGGTGTGAAGTTGAGTAAGACTCAAAAACCCGACCACGGCAGAAGATAGAGAGAGAATGAAAGTCATTCCCTATGCCTCAGCCATAGGTTCTATAAAGTATGCCATGCTGTGTACCAGACCTATTGTGTACCTTGTCATGAGTTTGGCAAGGGGGTACAATAGTGATCTAGGAGTAGATCACTGGACAACGGTCAAAATTATCCTTAGTTACCTAAGAGGATTAAGGAAATATTTCTCGGTTATGGAGGTAATGAAGAGTTCGTCATAAAGAGTTACGTCGATGCAAGCTTTGACACCGATTCGGATGACTCCTGAGTCTCAATCTGGATACGTACTAAACATGGGAACAGTTAGCTAGAGTAGCTCTATGCAGAGCATTGTAGACATAGACATTTGCAAAGTACACACGGATCTGAATGTTGCAGACCCGTTGACTAAAACCTCTCTCACACGCAAAACATGATCACACTCTAGTAAAATCTTTGGGTGTTAATCACATGGCGATGTGAACTAGATTATTGACTCTAGTAAACTCTTTGGGTGTTAGTCACATGGCGATGTGAACTATGGGTGTTAATCACATGACGATGTGAACTAGATTACTAAAACGTAAAGGTGAGATCTGATAGAGATAGATATAAAAGCTTACTAAAACATAAAACAAAATAAAAGTAAATAAATTGCAGCAAGGTACTTTTGGGTTTTTTGGTTTATAGATCTGAAAATATATGATGGAAAATAGACCTGAGGGCCATAGGTTTCTCTAGAGGCTTCTCTCTTGAAGGCAAATAATACGGTGGATGAACAAATTACTGTCGAGCAATTGATAGAAAAGCGCAAAGTTTTGACGATATCCAAGGCAATGATTATGCATATAGGCATCATGTCCGTGTCAAGTAGACCGACTCCTGCCTGCATCTACTTCTATTACTCCACACATCGACCGCTATCCAGCATGCATCTAGAGTATTAAGTTCATAAAGAATGGAGTAATGCCTTAAGTAAGATGACATGATGTAGAGGGATAAACTCAAGTAATATGATGAAAACCCCATCTTTTTACCCTTGATGGCAACAATACAAATACGTGCCTTGCTACCCCTACTTTGTCACTGGGTGAGGACACTGCAAGATTGAACCCAAAACTAAGCACCTCTCCCATTGCAAGAAGAACCAATCTAGTTGGCCAAACCAAACCGATAGTTCGAAGAGAAATACAAAGATATCAAATCATGCATATAAGAATTCAGAGAAGATTCAAATAATATTCATAGATAAGCTGATCATAAATCCACAATTCATCAGATCTCGACAAACACACCGCAAAAGAAGATTACATCGGATAGATCTCCAAGAACATCGAGGAGAACATGGTATTGAGAATCAAAGAGAGAGAAAAGCCATCTAGCTACTAGCTATGGACCCTTAGGTCTGTGGTAAACTACTCACGCTTCATCGGAAGGGCAATAGAGTTGATGTAGACGCCCTCCGTGATCGAATCCCCCTCCGGCAGGGTGCCAGAAAAGGCCCCAATATGGGATCTCACGGGAACAAAAGGTTACGGCGGCGGAAAAGTATTTTGGTGGACGCTTCTGGTCGTTTGGGAATATTTGGGGATTTATAGAACTCAGAAGGAGGTCGGTGGACTCCCGAGGGGCCCACAAGCCAGGGGCGCCCCCCCCTAGGGCGTGCCCTGGAGGCTTGTGAAGTCCTCGGGACTCTTCTGACTTGGCCTCCAAGTTCCGTGGATATGTTCTGGTCCAAGAAAAACCATCGTAAAGTTTTATTCCGTTTGGACTCCGTTTCATATTCCTTTTCTGTAAAACTCAAAAACAAGGTGTAGCGTCCCGACCTCAAATGGTCAAGCCTCTGTGTATTCGTGCCATCTCTGGATCAGTATGCTGGCACACACAGTACATCAATGTATATATCAAAGTGCAACCACATGTATAAACAACGTAAAACAGATATATACCTCGTAAGTCTCAGAGAAAACAAACAATCGGGTGTGGAGTCCCATCAACGCCATCGGCAAGTTGAGTGTAGACCGTAACCTTTACTCGTCGGTAGAAAAATATCTGCAACATGAGATGTTGCAGCCGTGTAGGTCAGTACATTGAATGTACCGGCAAGATCACTGTAAGAAAAACAGATGATAAACTATACTTTATGCAATATGGCTTTGTGGCTCTGTATCTAAGTTTTGTTTGCGTAAAAGCTGGTTTTATTTTCCCTACATCAAAGGAATATCAGGAGTCTATACTACGGAGTTTTCTATCATGACATGGTTCCGCCAACCGATGTCTCATTGCCCAAATCATCATAAGTTGCCCACAATTAAGTTATCAGTCCGGTGTTGAGAGTTCCAAGATAGATCCAAGTCCAGAGGCTCAAGTTGTCCGTAACCGGGGACACGACTAATCGATTAGGTTTAAACCCTCTGCAGAGGTTTGTACACTTTACCCGCAAGATTCGATCCCTCTTTTTACGTTCTCGCACTTCAGGGTGTTTGAGAACAAGACGACCGTAACATGGTCTTCCAAAGAGTTCCCCTGACCACTGTCTGGTGCTCATCCAATCCTACCGTAGTTCTACATCTGCTAGCACCGTCCCAGCCAGAGTCACCACTAAGGTCAACCAAGCCAGAGCCCATAGTGACTTGCGGTTGCACAGGTAAGCTTCCGGACATGAAGTATTCTTCCGTCTCTTTGAGTCTGGGTGAAGCTTTTCACAAGATGTCATGGCGCTTCTCCATGCATCCCGGCCATCCACTGGTTGCTCCAGGGTGCCCATCAAATCCGTCCTTCACCCAGTAGTGTGTATTGAATTCTTGTCTTGAGTCTCGAAATCTTGAGGTCTTGAAGTCCTGAAGATGTAGTCCTTGCCAATGCAGTCATGAAGTTGTCGCCATTTACGTAGGGGGTCCTTCATACTCACACCACTCCGGTGCACTCATACCAACCCCGTCTACTATAGCGTAGCATTTAAACTACATAACGCCCCGGGCTTGATAACAGGGGGATGGGTTCCTACCTCATGCAAACTACTCAACTACAAGGATTCAATATCACTACTGGAGGGATTGTTGCAAAGATGACACTAAATGTGATAAAAACATAGGTATGAAAAGCATGGTCAAAGTGAACTTGCCTGGTGTTACTTGGTGAAGATATCAACGCTCTCGAAAATAACTTGATACTATCTGTCACTCCGATGTAAATCTAAATTAAACATTCATAGCATTCATATCAGCAAACATACTAGAACGCAAATTCTAACACTCATAATAAAATCAACAAATAAAAGCAACAAAGAAATCCCAATAGAAATCCAAAGAAAATTTCAAGGAAAACTATAGAGTTTTACTACAACCAACACAAAAGTAGTTTTTGATCTAATTAGGCTTTAACAGCATATAAAATACTAAACTAATAAATTAACAGAAAAGAAAAAAATAAGTTTTCATAAAAAAAACATAAAGAATTTTTCATAAACTTTTAGTAGCAAAAAGAAACATATAAAAAGCAATTTTAAAAATCTACTTATGCCTAAAACCAAATTAGTAAGAGAAAAAAATATTTTCTTTTTCTGTAAATAAAAGTTCACCTTCTAACTCTACAAGAACTAATCAAACTAAAAATAAAACAACAAACAAAATTTTTAAAGTAATTAAAACAACAGAAAACATCAGCAGAGTAAAAGAATCTAAAGCAGCGTTGTTTTCATGAAAAACTAATTTTAATAAAATCTAAAAATACCCAAATTAATCCTAATGCTAGGCAAGGTCAAAACAAAGTAGTGGCAAAAAGAATCACTAAAAACATTAATCCTAGCTCATTTTATAGCAGAATTACTAATCTGAGTAAAACCCATAAAAAACAATTTTTCAAAACTAAAACATGGCCAAAACTATTTTATACTGAAACTATAGGAAATTTTCAAACTAGGAAAAAAAGAATCAACTAAAAATATTAAATAACCTAAGAGAAACAGATTTTTCAAGATTGAAACTTTTCTGTTTTTAAAACAGAACGGAAATAACAAAAAAAAACAGGCGCTACTGGGCCGAAACGGGTGCGATCTGTAACTATTCTGCGCTCGGCCGAAACTAACAAACAGCGCGCGACCGCTTATTAAAAAAAACCGTTCTGCTAAACCGACTTGAACCAGACCGTAAAAAAAAATAAACCATATAATCTAAACTGGGGACTAACCGAAGTAAGCCGATCTAATCTAACATAATGGTTCGATCTAAGAAAGAAAAAAAAATGAAAAGGGAAGCGCTCGCTTACAGAGAAGGAACGGGCCTGGCAGGGAAGAAGAGACCGGTGGGCGGCGGGGCTCCGGTCGTCGGCGGCGTCGGCGAGGATATCCAGGCGATGCGGAAGGTCGAGGGCGTCCGATTTTCTGTGGATGGTGAGGCGAGGGGATGTCGGAGTCGAGCGTAGTGTCGAGGTGAACTCCGTGAACTCCGGCGGCGTTGGGAGCTCGAGGCGGTGGCTCCGGTGCTTCCTGGGCAACATAGAGATGTCAGCAAGGTGCGGGAATGAGAGGGGGGTTCGGATGACGAGGGTTGGAGGCAGGGGGTGGCTCAACGGTGGCTGGGCGTGGCGGTGAACGGCGGCGGCGGCTGCGAGATCGGTTTGGAGATGGTGGTGGACGTGAGAGATTTTTGCGAGGGTTTCTGAAGGGGATCGCGGGAGGAAGGGAGAGGGATTATATAGGACATGAGGCTTGGGGAAGAGGCGGAGGACGAAAAAAATTTAAGGTGTGGCAAACTATCAACTAGACAAAATTGATGCCTCCTCAAAAAAATTGATGCAAAAACATAATAGTCAGTTCACACTGCACTGCAACGAAGCTTGTAATGACGTCTAGAAGACGCATGCAGTGGCAGGGATAGGCCGCGGGGTCGCGGCGGAGTTAGGGATGGACGGATGGGTGGCGGCGGCGGCGGCGTTTTCGGGCACAAATCGCCGGCGGCGGAGGCGGGCAGTCATCAGCGTAGCAGACTCAAAATTGGCGGGTCAGCGGCGGCTACGACTACGTGGCCGGCGGCGGGGTCGGGGATGGGCCGACGGGCGACGACGACGCGTTTCAGGGCAAAAATCGCCGGTGGACGGGCTGGCGGAAGTGAAATGAAGGCGGTTGGGCGGTTGGCGCGATGCCGTTAGTTTTACATATCCTAGAGATGGAGATGCAAATTTGCACCGCGAGGTGTTGTAGTTTACATCTCCGAGAGGCGGAAATGTAATTTCTTTTGCATCTACACCATCTGTTGGGAGGTGTTTTTGGGCCTCAGAGATGTAAAAGTTAGTTATTTTTGCATATACATCTTCTCTTGAAGATGCTCTTAAACCTAACACTGAGTCGCATCGTGTTTGTAGTCAATCTTGTACTCTTATATATGTCATAAGAAAACAAAAAATATATAACTTGCACGCATCAACAAAATTTTATCCGTTCTATTTTTGGATCGCCTAGTCATGAGTTCCATCAGGAGCGAGCCGCGGAGAGAATCGATCCGATCGTTGTGCAGCGGAAGCGAGCTGGTTCGCGTACGTCTAGTAGTGAGATGGGCATGTGCTGGGCAACACATCAGTCAGGCTGCCTACTTGTGTGCTTCCGATCTAACTTATGTGCTTTATCTAGCTTTATTTGGGTGAATCGGTCTAGTGTGGTCTAAAACTAATAAGCAGTATAAGTTTAGGTATTTCCACACATGAAGAAAAGTATATGCTTATATATAAAAAAATTGGTGCCAAATCAAGGTGTGGCGGCTGCCACACCTTGCCCACTGGGCTCCTCCGCCAGTGGTGTACGCGTAGGTGGAGAAGAAGAAAGAAAGGAAAAAAATAAAAGGAAAGGGGACCTGGGCTGTCCAGGAAATGAAAATGGAAAGGGAGGGGCGCGACTGGGCCTAGTGGGGCGGCCTGCTAGTGGGCCAGAGGCCTTGGGCGTTTATTTTCAATTAAAAGCAGGAAGGAAAATCAAAATAGAAGAAAATAAATAAAACTTTTACATAGGCATATTATATATCAAAAAATTCAGAAAAAGATTTCCTAAAACATGAACTATTTTTAAAGTTCCAATAAGACCTACAAAAATTCAAATAAAGCAAACAGTGCTACTGTTGCAATAAAACCAAATAGAAATCTCTACTCCTAATGTCTTAGTTGGTAGTCTCTGTTCCACGGTTATTTTTCGTCACATCACTTTCGTCCGTTTTTTTTTCGTTGGTTTTTTTCGTCCCCTCCCCACACCCCACCGGTTGAGTTTCGCGTCACCCTCTCACACAATGAAAAAAACTGAACGGATCAGAACTTTCTTTGCTGACGCAAGTTATTTAGTAATGTCTTTATGTAAAAGAATAAATCACAATCAATCTCTAAAGATCAAATCTAAATTAATTAATCTTCATAACATTTGCTTCCTTCTGCATCACGTCCATAACTTTCCTTCCTTGTTTGGGCGGGAACTGTTTGGTAGCAGAGATTAGGAAGCTTCCTATGAGCGTAGTAATAGGAAGTATTCTTTTTCTTGATGATTCGTTTCCATGCATGATGATAGTAAATTAGGCCAACATTCACCACTATTTATCACCGTCATCAATCGTATCCATTCCTGCCAGTTTTAAGGGAATCCGCTCGCTACGTCTTCTTTTAAGGGAATCCGCTCGCTACATCGTCGTCGCACGTTATTTTCACAAGCAATTCCCCTAAAAAAAACACAGCGCCCTACCTCGACTTCCCTACCTGGATGCCGCCGCCGCTGCCCACCGATCTCGCCGCCTCCCGGCGATCCCCTCCTCCCTCCCGCTGCTCGAATGACCCACATTTTTGCCCACGAGCACCGCCTGCCTCTTCGCCGATGCGCCGCCCCTCCTCTTCACCATAGCCACGAGCGCCGCCACACCTACCTCCCTCATGGAGGCTGCACCATCCAAGGCGGAGCCGCGGCGCCTCCACAGATGCGGCGGAGACACCATATCCAGTGGACACGGCGGCCTAAAGCTTCTCCCACTCTGCTCCTTCCCCTGGTTACCGGCCTGCTCCACCTCCCCTCTGCTTTGTGTGGATCTGCTCATGTGCAGCAGTAAACTTTATTTAGGTACAACTATTCTTCTAGGCCTTTTGTTCATTACTTACAAATTAACTTTTTGAGCCAATGCTTACGGCATGAAGTATTACCTAGAGTTCCTTAATCAATCTGCTTGTCCATCGTTTCATTTGGTTCAATTACTATCAGCAAGAACGCATTGTGAAACTGTTAGCTTATGAATGTATGCTCTTCCTGCAGTAATAACATTTGCAATGTAAGGGCCATAGCACAACCATGCATCAGGATGATGTGCACCACGTGGGAAGTAATACTAATATGGCCTATGTGGATAATGAAATATCCAAAGATACACTTGACTGGATCAATTTTTTTCTCTGGAATTGTTCCTCATGATGTGCAGATGTAGATGCTATATTTTTAAAATTTCAGATCACCTATGCATGCCAATGTGATTCTTATCCTTTTCATTAGACAGTGTATTCCCATCGACCCATCCATGCACCGAACTGAAAATTTTGTTACTCTGTTCAGGTAGCAATTACGAACGAGTAGCATATGTATGCACTGAACTACTTGCGTAAGACAGTGAAATACTTCTTGATCGCGTGAGTGGAATTTTCGAATAGAGAAAGAACATACAACAGAGTGCATGCACTAAAGATGTGCTACTACTTAAAGTCTTTTGTTTGTCTTACAGTAAAGGAGTACAGATCCTCCATATACTTAAAAGGGAATAAATCAAATTCTTTTAAATGGGTTCCGTTCTGAATATAAATTAGCACATCGAAGCCATAGACCAGTTTTTACATATGCATAACTGATAGGTTGCTCCTTTCTCATATTTTATTAGATCGGAGAATTTTACAGATTACATGTTTATAGGAATGACTCAATATTCTCATGGCAGAATGAGGATGGGGCACTCTGTGATCCAACATCTGTTCTACCCAGAATCCAAGCATGAACCCTGAGGTGATCAGTGGTGCTGCAGTGATACACTTTGTTAATGGAACTATAAAGCCATGGCTTTCAACCAGTTCTCCTTTACAAGTAGGCCAAAGACACCACAAGCCATGGCATGGTGGCCTATATGAATGAATGGGTTGCCAGCCAAGCAGGTGGGCCGCTCAGACCAGCCTTGCTTGACATACGTGTGTGCATACATGTGATGGGAAACGGACAGGGGAGTTTGGGACTGGATCTGCAATTATACCTTTGTAAGTTTTACTGATGCAAAATTTTCTTTTGGAAAATCCCTCAAGTCATTTATCATTTTGCTTCTAAGAATGGTTTACTATCATGAACTATTTCTATTTCTTAGAGACAAAGTGTAGGTTCTTAATAGTGCCTAGCAGGATAGAAGAGCGATATTAGTGTATCATTTCTCTGATTCAGTCTATTCTATTCCATATGGTAGGGAGGCGGCAAAGGGAGACAAGCCTTAACTGTGTGGAAGCATGAACATCAGCCTCACAAGATGGGCAATTCGGATGGGATCGAACTCGAGTGGCCTGTTCTGTACCACCCACATCATAGTCCGTTCCATTACCTTTCACCCCCAGGTTCAGTCATCCTTGAAGTTGGACAATGCGCTCTATATGTTTGATGAATGTGCTCTATATGGAAATAGAATGAGTTTTTTCAGGAATAGTTAACTATACTTTTTTGTCACTGGTGATCGATACTAGCAAGTTTCCGAGCTACAATGTACTTACATATGGTTGAACGGTCAATTAATTGATTACATAAACCGAGATCACGTAAAACAAGTTTGATAGGTCCGTTGCATCGCACGGGCATTTTTGCTATATGTACTAACAGGTTCTATTTATTTCCCTTGATCGACCAACACACCTATGTCCTATGTAGGTAAGAAGGAGACAAAACATAACAGTACAGCCGACGAAACGGTCAACGGCAAGCTTCATCGCCGCGTACGCGTCGTAGTACCTGGCCATCACCGGCTGGGGCATCGAGGACTTGAAGCTGGTGAAGAAGGCGTGGGTATTGGTAGAGCTTCAAGAAGCTGCCCTTCGTCCTGCCAGCCGTCTTCACCATCGGTCCCCGGGTGACCACCCTGGAACTTGGCGACGCTGCCAAGGCGACATGGTCCGGGTTGGTTCGGTCCCTCATCTAGCCACCATTTGGACCGGCCAACCACCACCGGCGTCAACGTGCAGGGGCAGCGGCGAGGTGGGTTCCGTGTGCAGGTGCTGTGGCGAGGTGGTGGACATGCGCGAGCGCCAACGATGAGGTCGGTGATGTGCTGGGGCAAGTGCGCGGCTGTTAGCCATGAACCTTCTGTGGCAGTTTTTTTCATGAGCCCATGTTTTTTTGTGTTCCGGCCTTGCCATAATTAGCGGATCAACCATGAAAAAAAAACATGACGTTCAGTTTGTTGTCAAATGGTGCCGTGATTTTCGGATCAAGCCATGTTTCTCTTGTACTTCCTATTTCCTGTTTGACTGAATAAAAGTGCAGAAAGTGAACAACACACCAACACGACTGAAAGCAGTCATATTCAGTTATAGAGGTATACATTTATACCAGATATACACAGCCAGGTGCGGCCAGTAACCCAACTAACTCCTGAGCTGACCTCACTAATCCTTTACTTGCGATAAAGACACAGACGATTAGGAAAGGTTGTTACGGAGAGAGCAATGGGAAAGAGAGAATCATGTGGCGGCAGGTGGACCTGAACATGTGCTTCAACAAAGAAAACGGCAGCGGAGGATCATGGTGCGTGATTATAGACGGAGGCTATTAAATGTCACGCCTTCCAAAAAAATACTTACCTGATTTGTTGGGCGCGGAAATCAAGGCCGAGCGATTCTCCCACGATCTGAAGTTCACACCCGATCGACCGTTTTCCCTAGTTGATGGCCTGCATATATGCTGTGCTGAAACGGTCGCTGCCATGGCAGCGAAACCCCGTAGCTAGAACGCTGCCAGTGCCAGGTCGAGAACTCGAGATCGTCAGCGGTGCATGCATGACAGTGGCGGCGAGAGGCTATGGTGCATGGGGAGGAGAGAAAAGAAGGAGAGGGGAAGCTTGGGGACATGGTGGTTTACCCGGGGGCTGCCGGTCGGCGCGCTGAGAACGAACGGCGGCGGCAGTGACATTTTTTCTCAGTCCTTTTGGTCGGACCGGTTGAAGACCAGATCGGATCGGACCGACAATTTTCCAGGCCGATTTTAGCAGACCAGACCGTCCATTTTCTATAGCAGACTAGGACCGAGCGTGTCAAAGCCGGTTTGCGCGGTGAGTATTGTCCGTTACATGTTTTAAGACCTTCGGCGTGAAATTTTCATACTAGCTACATATATTATTTGTGCAGGATGGGTATGAGTTGAGGAAACAATTTTTATTATACTTGCTAAAACATCGTGGGAATGAAGCTAAAGGCAACTTTCCTGATATTGTGAAAGAATTTCTTAAGCGCATCATCTAGATATTGATAATTTTGTAATAGATGTTAAGGTCGAATATCGCTCAATTTGTTACATGGACATGTCGTTAATCTTTCTTTTTGTTATCAATTTACGTTGCAAAAATGGACTTCAATTATTCAATAATTGTGTTTGTGTTATATTGTTTGTACGTGTGAAATTTAACATGTAACTCTTGCAAACTATTTCAAGATCCCGTGGCAACGCACGGGCACTCTACTAGTCATCTTTAAAATACCTAAATTATTTCAAATTTATTTTCTCCACTTTTCTACTATAGGGAATCATTTTACCCTATTTTACATATATTTTAGTTTTTGGAGAAAAATAATTTGAATAAAAACCAAATAACTCCAAATTGAAAGTGGGTTTCAAAATACTTTCAAATGACTTTCAATTTGATTCTTTTAACTTCCAACTCATATTTCATATAATTTGAAGAAGTCATTTTATCTTCTCTCATGAAAATCATTGAGTTGCATAAAGTTTTGAATTTGAAATATTTTCAGATGGAATTCAAATCTTTTCAAACCCCTTTTCATTTCTTTGAATGGAAGAAGTCATATCATCTTCACTCTAGGGTTTTGTGATGAAATGAATTTGAATTCATTGAGATCCAAAAGGTAAAGGGAAAGTCTGGGAAAGTCATTTCATTCCCTCTCATTCATCTTTCAAAAAGTTTCAAATTTCACTCAATTTCACACAATCAATCACTCAAAAATCAACCAAACAATCAAAGTTATTCATTTAATATAACATTCCAAAATTAGAATTTTGGGATGTTACAAACCTACCACACTTAAAATGAATCTCGTCCCCGAGATTCGAAGAGGCTAGCAAGAAAAGGCTAGGGTTTGGGGGTCTTCCAGCAATTCCATTGGTCGGGATGGTCTAGTGTGCTACCACACTTAAAAGCAGGGTTATGTTTCCGACAGAACTCATGCACTCCATCCCTTTGGGTTGACGGTGTCGGTCTTCTCATATTCTCTGGAATAAGTCCTTCACGGAGTCTCTTCCGGTAGGGGCATCACCTTTTCCTCAAACACGTGTCCTTTCATCCTGGTGAGGTTCTTCCGATATTGGGTCTTCTTATCTGACGGGTCTATTGCCAATACTAAACAACTATCGATATCTCATGGTGGTCAACCATTACAGGTTTCTCCTGCAGGAAAATGGTCTGGGTTGAATCTCACCGTATAACCAACGATTGGCATCGGTTGCCTGTACAGGGTTCCATCATCCTACCCTTCTAAGGTTTAAACAAGGTTTTGATATCGTCGGCTCTCTACTATGGGTAAGTCACTCTAGATTTACCATTCCGAATAGCAAGAGCAAATGACAAGAGTAAGTCGGTATGGTGATCAATCCATTCCGCATCTAGATTATTACCCTGTATTAGGTTTAGCGAATCTCGTAGTTCTAACACTCGGGCATTCTCACAAGCATTGCAGAATTTCTCTTGTCGATGAACTGAGTTTGGATAAATCCATTGATTCTGCAAGCTGAACAAAACATCTATCGTTACTTCACCACTCTCGGGTTTTCGTATCCTCCTAAGAAACGTCTGCTGATGGAATCATTGCTTCTTCCGAATTTCTCCATTTAACAAGGTAGTGCTTGATCCTTATTAACTCCTAGGCATGTGGGTTGTGGCCCACTTCAACATTTGCAAAACTTTAACTCATCCTTTGAGTTACTATTGCTCCATATTCTTGCATTACACCTCCTTAAATTCCAATATTGCTTCATTCCTTCATACTCTTGAGGTAATCATCCAAATTCAACCGTATATTGTCCACACTCCACTCTATGGAATATAATTATCCTTTCCATGGGTCAAGTGCCCTCACAGGGTACTACCACCCTTAGAATGCACAAATTCTTCCATGGACCATATTTCTCATATCCTCGAAACTGGTCAAAATCTTTGTTCATAAAGTAACAACTCATAAAATTCAATGTATGGAATCATGACACATTAACTTTATTGATTTCATGAATCGTTACAATCTCTGAGCACCCATTACACATCAAACTTATGAAAATAAAATTGCTTTCTACTACTCTTATTATCCATATCAAAATCTCAACTACTCAGCTCCAACTTTCATCTGATCTGAACATTCCCTAGCAAAATGTCCTGCTTCCTTGTAGCGAAAACAAATGACTTCCGACATGTCTCGGGACTTCTTTGTGATTATGTAGGCTCCTTGGATTTTTAGCTTCTTTTCTGGACATTTATCAGCGTAATGACCTAAATCATTGCGCCTGTAACAAGTGATATGACTCAGGTCCATCTCTGCAGAAATTGGGTTGTTCTGGGGATGCCTTCATTTTCTCTTCCTAGATTTCTCCGTAATGATCAGAGCTTCTATTTCCTGAGGTTCAAACTTCACTTCTGCTGTCGGGAAGTCTCCCAGACACTCTTGGCTTTCCTTCGTGCAATACTGTGAAGAATGTCCTTCGTCTCCACATGAATAGCAAGCACGAGAGTAAAATCGGTTTAGGCCTTCTCCATCAGGGTCTTCAATATCTTCTTTCATCATAGGTTCTTCTAAAAATTCCCTGAGGGCTTCTTTCTGCTGCTTGGTAATTTCTTGTACCTTGGGGTAAATGTGACACTGACTAGGGTAGTGTGTAGTTCCTTCACATAGGAAACAAGTAACTTGCCCAGTCGGGCATTCTTCGACTAGGTGATTCTCCTCACAATGAGGGCATCCATCCTTGTGTTCCTCCTGGGTGTGTCCTATTTCTCCGCAAATCCTACAGGCACAAGGTTTATTCTTCGGGTTAACACAGTGCTTCCGGATGAGACGTGATCTCAACAGAGTCTCCTTGAATTCCTCCCAAGTTTTTGCTCCACTACATCCTTGTATGGCTTGATGCATTTTCCACCAGGTTGCAGCACTTTCTGTAAAGTACTGAAGAGCGTATTGAACCTCATACTTTCTTGCAATCAAATTTTTCCCGAATTAGTCCTCCATGTTTTTAATCCATAGCTCTGCCTTCGGCTGAGTCATCGGTCCAGAGAATACCAGTCCATCTTCATTCATCATCTATGGGGTCCAAGGGTTTTAGGATGAGATACGAGAGAAGAAAGGAGGGATACACACAATACAACGAATAGTTCTGAAAACAAGTTTCATTTGTGCTGTCGGAAAAACATCAAACAATGACAGCTCACAAATCGTCGTATCTAACATGAGTACACAACAGGGGTTTGGTCTTCTAAAGGTCAAATAATTCTTCAGATTCTTCAAGTCTTCGGACTCTTCAACTTTTGTAGCTTCAACTCTTCTAATGCATGGTGAAATCCTCTTTACTCTGAAGAGGTCATCAGTTGTCCGATATCTTGTCCTTCTTGGAGAGGCTTTAGTTGATCCTCCGGGCGGTCAAAAGGAATAGGGGTATATTCTAACTATTTGAGGTAAGGAGGCTATTTGATAAAATCAGAAAAGATGAGAAGTAAAGGATCTTTTTGAAAATAAAGTTTTAGAGATTTTCTGTCCTAGTGGCTTTCCGATTTCTAGGGTCACTCCTACAGTCAACATGTGCTCTGATACCATATCTGTAGTAGCAAAAACAGAAAGAATTTTTCATAAACTTTTAGTAGCAAAAAGAAACATATAAAAAGCTATTTTAAAACTCTACTTATGCCAAAAACAAAATTAGTAAGAGAAAAAAAATATTTTCTTTTTCTGTAAATAAAAGTTCACCTTCTAACTCTACAAGAACTAATCTGACTAAAAATAAAACAACAGAAAAAAAATAAATTTTAAAGTAATTAAAACAACAGAAAAAATCAGCAAAGTAAAAGAATCTAAAGCATTGTTGTTTTCATGAAAAACTAATTTTAATAAAATCTAAAAATACCCAAATTAATCCTAATGCTAGGCAAGGTCAAAACAAAGTAGTGGAAAAAAGAATCACTAAAAAAAATTAATCCTAGCTCATTTTATAGCAGAATTACTAATCTGAGTAAAACCCATATAAAACAATTTTTAAAAACTAAAACATGGCCGAAACTATTTTATACTGAAACTATAGGAAATTTTCAAACTTGGAAAAAAGAATCAACTAAAAATATTAAATAACCTAAGAGAAACAGATTTTTCAAGATTGAAACTTTTCTGTTTTTAAAACAGAATGGAAATAACAAAAAAAAACAACGGGCGCTACTGGGCCGAAACGGGTGCGATCTGTAACTATTCTGCGCTCGGCTGAAACTACCTAACAGCGCGCGACCGCTTATTAAAAAAAACCGTTCTGCTAAACTGACTAGAACCAGACCGTAAAAAAAAACCATATAATCTAAACCGGGGACTAACCGAAGTAAACCGATCTAATCTAACATAACGGTTCGATCTAAGAAAGAAAAAAAATGAAAAGGGAAGCGCTCGCTTACAGAGTAGGAACGGACGTGGCAGGGAAGAGGAGACAGGTGGGCGGCGGGGCTCCGATCGTCGGCGGCGTCGGCGAGAATGTCCAGGCGATGCGGAAGGTCGAGGGCGTCCGATTTTCTGTGGATGGTGAGGCGAGGGGATGTCGGAGTCGAGCGTAGTGTCGAGGTGAACTCCGTGAACTCCGGCGGCGTTGGGAGCTCGAGGCAGTGGCTCCGGTGCTTCCTGGGCAACATAAAGATGTCAGCAAGGTGCGGGAATGAGAGGGAGTTCGGATGACGAGGGTTGGAGGCAGGGGGTGGCTCTGCGGTGGCTGGGCGTGGCGGTGAACGGCGGCGGCGGCTGCGAGATCGGTTTGGAGATGGCGGCGGACGTGAGAGGTTTTTGCGAGGGTTTCTGAAGGGGATCGCGGGAGGAGGGGAGAGGGATTATATAGGACATGAGGCTTGGGGAAGGGGCGGACTCGGGGTAGGGTTCCATGAAGATCGGGCGCGGCGGCGGCGGCGGGAGTGTGTTGTGTACGCGTAGGTGGAGAAGAAGAAAGAAAGGAAAAAAATAAAAGGAAAGGGGACCTGGGCTGTCCAGGAAATGAAAATGTAAAGGGAGGGGCGCGGCTGGGCCTAGTGGGGCGGCCTGCTAGTGGGCCAGAGGCCTTGTGCGTTTATTTTCAATTAAAAGCAGGAAGGAAAACCAAAATAGAAGAAAATAAATAAAACTTTTACATAGGCATATTATATATCAAAAAATCCAGAAAAAGATTTCTTAAAACATGAACTATTTTTAAAGTTCCAATAAGACATACAAAAATTCAAATAAAGCAAACAGTGCTACTGTTGCAATAAAACCCAATAGAAATCATCTTTAAAATACCAAAATTATTTAAAATTTATTTTTCTCCACTTTTCTACTGTAGGGAATCATTTTACCCTATTTTACATATATTTTAGTTTTTGGAGAAAAATAATTTGAATAAAAACCAAATAACTCCAAATTGAAATGGGTTTCAAATGACTTTCAATTTGATTCTTTTAACTTCCAACTCATATTTCATATAATTTGAAGAAGTCATTTTATCTTCTCTCATGAAAATCATTGAGTTGCATAAAGTTTTGAATTTGAAATATTTTCAGATGGAATTCAAATCTTTTCAAACCCCTTTTCATTTCTTTGAATGGAAGAAGTCATATCATCTTCACTCTAGGGTTTTGTGATGAAATGAATTTGAATTTATTGAGATCCAAAAGGTAAAGGGAAAGTCTGGGAAAGCCATTTCATTCCCTCTCATTCATCTTTCAAAAAGTTTCAAATTTCACTCAATTTCACACAATTGATCACTCAGCAATCAACCAAACAATCAAAGTTATTCATTTAATATAACATTCCAAAATTAGAATTTTGGGATGTTACACAAGGAAAAAACAGAAACTGGCACTGGGCTCTGGGTTAATAAGTTAGTCCCAAAAATAATATAAAATAGCATATTAATGCATATAAAACATCCAAAACAGATAATATAATAGCATGGAACAATCAAAAATTATAGATACGTTGGAGACGTATCATGCATCCCAAGCTTAATTCCTACTCGTCCTCGAGTAGGTAAATGATAATAAAAGAATTTTTGATGTGG
Organism: Thinopyrum elongatum; assembly: GCA_011799875.1. Lineage (NCBI taxonomy): Eukaryota > Viridiplantae > Streptophyta > Magnoliopsida > Poales > Poaceae > Thinopyrum > Thinopyrum elongatum. Next base: position 466,383,536 of record CM022301.1, on the reverse strand, counting down.
AATGCTACCTAACATATTTATCCATGTAATTTTATTTATTGTGGCATGAATATTCAGATCCATAAGATTCAAAACAAAAGTTTAATATTGACATAAAAACAATAATACTTCAAGCACACTAATAAAGCAATCGTGTCTTCTCAAAATAACATGGCCAAAGAAAGTTATCCCTACAAAATCATATAGTCTGGCTATGCTCTATCTTCATCACACAAAGTATTAAATCATGCACAACCCCGATGACTAGCCAAGCAATTGTTTCATACTTTTGATGTTCTCAAACTTTTTCAACTTTCACGGAATACATGAGCATGAGCCATGGATATAGCACTATAGGTGGAATAGAATATGGTGGTTGCGGAGAAGACAAAAAGAAGGAGATAGTCTCACATCAACTAGGCGTATCAACGAGCTATGGAGATGCCCATCAATAGATATCAATGTGAGTGAGTAGGGATTGTCATGCAATGGATACACTAGAGCCATAAGTTTATGAAAGCTCAAAAGGAAACTAAGTGGGTGTGAATCCAACTCGCTTGCTCACGAAGACCTAGGGCAATTTGAGGAAGCCCATCATTGGAATATACAAGCCAAGTTCTATAATGAAAAATTCCCACTAGTATATGAAAGTGATAATATAGGAGACTCTCTATCATGAAGATCATGGTGCTACTTTGAAGCACAAGTGTGGTAAAAGGATAGTAACATTGTCCCTTCTCTCTTTTCTCTCTTTTTTTCTTTTCTCTCTCTCTTTTTTTATTTGGGCTTTTTTGCCCTCTTTTATTTTTTCATAAAGTCCGGAGACTCATCCCAACTTGTGAGGGAATCATAGCTTCCATCATCCTTTCCTCACATGGGACAATGCTCTAATAATGATGATCATCACACTTTTATTTACTTACAACTCAAGAATTACAACTCGATACTTAGAACAAAAATATGACTCTATATGAATGCCTCCGGCGGTGTACCAGGATGTGCAAAGATCTAGCATAGCAATGACATCAAAAAACGGACAAGCCATGAAAACATCATGCTAGCTATCTTACGATCATGCAAAGCAATATGACAATGATGGAGCGTGTCATAATAAACGGAACAGTGGAAGTTGCATGGCAATATATCTCGGAATGGTTATGGAAATGCCATAATAGGTAGGTATGGTGGCTGTTTTGAGGAAGGGTATATGGTGGGTGTTGTGCACCGGCGAAAGTTGCACGGTACTAGAGAGGCTAGCAATGGTGGAAGGGTGAGAGTGCGTATAATCCATGGACTCAACATTAGTCGTAAAGAACTAACATACTTATTGCAAAAGTCTATTAGCTATCGAAACAAAGTACTACACACATGCTCCTAGGGGGATAGATTGGTAGGAAAAGACCATCGCTTGTCCCCGACCGCCACTCATAAGGAAGACAATCAATAAATAAATTATGCTCTGACTTCATAACATAACGGTTCACCATACGTGCATGCTACGGGAATCACAAACTTTAACACAAGTATTTCTACCAATCCACAATTACTCACTAGCATGATTCTGATATCACCATCTTTATATCTCAAAACAATCATGAGGACTAAATTCATATGAAAGTTTTTATTATATCCCTCTTGGATGCCCATCATAATAGGACTAAATTCATAACCTATGCAAATTATCATGCTGTTTAGAAAGACTCCCAAAATAATATAAGTGAAGCATGAGAGTTCAAAAATTTCTATAAAATAAAGCCACCGCCGTGCTCTAAAATGATATAAGTGAAGCACTAGAGCAAAATTGCCTAGCTCAAATGATATAAGTGAAGCACATAGAGTATTCTAATAAATCACGATTCATGCGTGTCCCTCTCAAAAGGTTTTGATTGCGGCTAGAACTATGTCGGTATTTCCCCAAAGAGGAAGGGATGATGCAGCACAGCTATGGTAGCTATTTACCTCAGTGATGAGACCAAGGTTATCGAACCAGTAGGAGAACCACGCAACACTACGTGAACGGCACCTGCACACAAAGAACAAATACTTGCAACCCGACGTGTAAAAGGGGTTGTCAATCCCTTTCGGGTAGCGGCGCCAGAAATTGGCAAACGGACGTGAGAAAGTTGTAATAGATTGATAGATGCAAATAAAAGCAAACAAAATTCAGCGAGGTATTTTTGGGTTTTTGATAATATAGATCTGAAAATAAAATATGCAAATAAATAAAAAGGCAAATAGCAATGTAGATCTGAAAGTATATGATGGGAAAATAGACCCGGGGGCCGTAGATTTCACTAGTGGCTTCTCTCGAGAAAAATAGCATACGGTGGGTAAACAAATTACTGTTGGGAAATTGATAGAACTTCAAATAATCATGACGATATCCAGGCAATGATCATTATATAGGCATCACGTCCAAGATTAGTAGACCGACTCCTGCCAGCATCTACTACTATTACTCCACACATCGACCGCTATCCAGCATGCATCTAGTGTATTAAGTTCATGGAGAAACGGAGTAATGCAATAAGAACGATGACATGATGTAGACAAGATCTATTCATGTAGGAATTAGGCCCCATCTTGTTATCCTTAATGGCAACGATACATACATGTCATTTCCCCTTCTGTCACTGGGATTGAGCACCGTAAGATCGAACCCATCACAAAGCACCTCTTTCCATGGCAAGAAAAATCAATCTAGTCGGCCTAACTAAACCAAAGATTCAAAGAAGAAATATGAGGCTATAAGTAATCATGCATATAAGAGATCAAAAGAGTCAAATAACTTTCATGGATAAAAAGATAGATCTGATCATAAACTCAAATTTCATCGGATCCCAACAAACACACCGCAAAAAGAGTTGCATCAAATAGATCTCCAAGAGACCATTGTATTGAGAATCAAAAGAGAGAGAGGAAGCCATCTAGCTACTAACTACGGACCCGTAGGTCTACAATGAACTGCTCACGCATCATCGGAGAGGCACCAATGAGGATGATGAACCCCTCCATGATGGTGTCTAGATTGGATCTGTGGTTTCCGAAAATTGCGGTGGCTGGAATTGTTTTTCATCGACTCCCCTAGGGTTTTTGGACGTCCAGGGTATTTATAGAGCACAGAGGCGGTGCGGGAGGCGGCCGAGGTGGGCACAACCCACCTAGGCGCGCCTGGGCCCCCAAGCACGCCCTGGTGGGTTGTGCTCCCCTCGGAGCCCCCCTCAGGTACTTTCTTGGCCCATCGTGTGTCTTCTAGTCCAGAAAAAATCACCAAAAAGTTTCGTTGCGTTTGCACTCCGTTTGGTATTGATTTTCTGCGAAGTAAAAAACAAGCAAAAAACAGCAACTGGCACTGGGCACTATGTCAATAGGTTAGTCCCAAAAAATGATATAAAGTTGCTATAAAATGATTGTAAAACATCCAAGAATGATAATATAACAACATGGAACAATACAAAATTATAGATACATTGGAGACGTATAAGCATCCCCAAGCTTAATTCCTGCTCGTCCTTGAGTAGGTAAATGATAAAAACAGAATTTTTGATGTGGAATGCTGCCTAACATGTTCATCACATATTCTTTTCTTTATAGCATGGACATTTGGAATTTTATATGATTCAAAGCAATGGTCTAGTTTTGACATGAAGATTTCAATACTCAAGCATATCAACAAACAACCATGTCTTTCAAAATACCAATACTAAAGCAAGTTATCCCTAGCCCATTATGCTCAATCATTGATCCATTCATAAAACACACTCGCATATTAGCTACACCCAATGCTCAAGTATGATCATAGTGCCCCTTAGTTGGTGCTTTATAAGAGAAGATGGAGACTCAAGTAAAAAAATAAAAATTGCATAATGTAAATAGAAAGGCCCTTCGCAGAGGGAAGTAGGGATTTGTAGAGGTGCCAGAGCTCAAAGCGAAAAAGATAGAGATAAAAACATTTTGGGTGGCATGCTTTTCCTGTCAATGAAAACGACCGAGTAATTCCCAACACTTTCCATGCTAGATATATCATAGGCGGTTCCCAAACAGAAAATAAAGTTTATTCCTTTTTCCACCATACTTTCACATTCCACGGCTAACCGAATCCACGGGTGCCGTCCATACCAACACTTTCCAAGGAATTTATTATTTGACAACATAAAGTAAATTCCTTTTTCATTTCGGGATTGGGCATCCCTAATACCTTTTGCCGTACTCTCGTTCAATGACAAGTGAATAAACACTCATCTTGAGAATAACATATCTAGCATGGAAAATATTGGCCACCCCCGGCCGCTTCATGAGTGGTACGAGCACACAAAATAGAAATTTATTTTGAAAATTAGAGATGGCACATACAAATGCTTAGAAGGGCAAAAGAATACCGCATATAGGTAGGTATAGTGGACTCATATGGCAAAACTGGGTTTAAGGATTTTGGATGCACAAGTAGTGATCATACTTAGTGCAAATGAAGGCTAGCAAAAGATTGAGAAGCATCCAACCAAGAAACGAAAAATCTCATAAGCGAGCATTAAGCATAACTAACACCGAATAATGCACCACAAGTAGGATATAATTTCATTGCATAACTATTGACTTTCGTGCTTGCATAGGGAATCACAAACCCTAATGTCAATATTCTTACTAAACCATAATTACTCATTAACATGACTCACATATTATATCATCATATCGCAAAACTATTACAAGGAATCAAGTTTATTTTGTCCAATGATCTTTATGAAAGTTTTTATTATAACCCTCTTGGATATCTATCACTTTGGGACTAATTTTATATGTTGCTTTTGATAGCTCAAACAAATCTAAGTGAAGAACATGAGCATAAAAATTTTCTTCTCTCAAAATAATTTAAGTGAAGCATGAGAGAGTTTCTTAAAAAAATTACTAACTCTCAAATAAATCTAAGTGAAGCATGAGAGCATTTCTTCAAAAATACTAAAGCACACCATGCTCAAAAAAGATATAAGTGAAGCACTAGAGCAATTCCAAAGCTCATAAAGATTTAAGTGAAGCATAGAGAGCAATTCTAACAAATCATGGCAATTTTGGCTCTCTCAAATAGGTGTGTCCAGCAAGGATACTTGACTTAAAAAGAAAAGCAAAACAAGCAAAGACTCATATCATACAAGACACTCCAAGCAAAACTCATGATATGTGACGAATAAAAATATAGCTCCAAGTAAAATACCGATGGTCGTTAGAAGAAAGAGGGGATGCCACTCGGGGCATCCCCAAGCTTAGTTGCTTGTTTCTCTTTTGGATAATAACTTAGGGTGCCATGGGGCATCCCCAAGCTTAGGCTCTTCTTACTCCTTATTCCTTCATCCATCGTGATCTCATCCAAAACTTGAAAACTTCAATCACACAAAACTCAACAAAACCTTCTTGAGATCCGTTAGTATAACAAAGCAAATCACTACTATAAGTACTATTGCAAACCCATTCATATTTTATTTTTGCATTATATCTACTGTATTCCAACTTTACTATAGCTTATACCCTCCAATACAAACCATAGACTCATCGAAATAAGCACACAACGCAAAGAAAACAGAATCTGTCAAAAACAGAACAGTCTGTAGCAATCTGAAAACTTCGAGTACTTCTGTAACTCCAAAAATTCTGAAAAACTAAGAAAACATAGGCAATTTGTATATAAATCTTTTTTAGAAAAACCAGAATTTTTTGTCGCTTCTGTGAATTTCTAAAATTATTTTACTGGATGCAAAAGTTTCTATTTTTTAACAAGATCAAATCAACTATCACCCAACATGATCCCAAAGGCTTTGCTTGGCACAAACACTAATTAAAACATAAAAAACACAATCATAACAGTAGCATAATTGTGCAAACACTCAAGTACAAAAATAAAAAGACAAAAATAAATTTTATTCATTGGGTTGCCTCCCAACAAGCGCTATCGTTTTATGCCCTTAGCTAGGCATAATGCAAAGATCTAAGTGTTGTCATCTTTGTTTCTAGATCCCTAAGATGCCCTCATGATTGATTCATATGGTGGATTAATTCTTGTTCTAGGGAAGTGTTCCATACCCTTTCTCAAAGGAAATTGGAATTTGATGTTCCCTTCTTTCATATCAATCACGGCACCTATAGTGCATAAAAACGGTCTACCAAGAATAATTGTACAAGACGGATTGCAATCAATATCAAGAACAATAAAATCTATGGGCACGTAATTCCTATTTTCAAGGATAAGAACATCATTAATTCTTCCCATAGGCTTTTTAATAGTAGAATTCGCCAAGTACAAATTTAAAGAACATTCTTCAATATAGGTAAGACCAAGCACATCACATAAAGATTTCGGAATTGTGGAAACACTAGCACCCAAATCACACAAAGCAAAACACTCATAATTTTTAATCTTGACTTTTATAGTAGGTTCCCATTCATCATGTAATTTTCTACGAATTGAAATCTCTAATTCCAACTTTTCTTCCAAAGCTTTCATCATAGCATCAACAATATGTTTAGTGAAAGCTTTATTTTGTTCATAAGCATGGGGTGAATTTATCATGGATTGCAACAAAGAAATACAATCAATCAAAGAGCAATTATTATAATTAAAGTCTTTGTAATCCAAAAGAGTGGGCACATCACCAGTTAAAGTTTTGACCTCTCCAAACCCACTTTTATCAATTTTCTCAACAAGATTTTCACCCTCCGAATTATTGGGACGCCTTCTAACTAAAGTTAACTCTTCTCCAGTCCCTTTATCATCAATTTTAATTTTACTAAAAAAGGAATCAATAGAAGAAACACCAATCACTTTTAGATCTTCACCATTTTTATGAAAGCAATCATTGGAAAACGCTTTTTCTAAAAATTCTCTTCTAGCTCTATGCATAGCGGTTCTTTTCTTACTTTCATCCATAGAAACATATAAAGCTTTAATTGATTCCTCAACCTTAGGCACAAAAAATTTCAGCTTGAGATTTTCTACATCATGAGAAATTCTATCAATGCTTCTAGACAAATCATCAATCTTACTCAATTTTTCTTCCATCGTAGTATTAAAATTCTTTTGAGCATTGATAAATTCTTTAATATTATTCTCAAGATCAGAGGTGTTCCTATTATTATTATAAGAAGGATTATCATAATAATTACCATAATTATTAGAGGAATTACTAGGAAAAGGCCTAGGATTAAAATTACCTCTATAAGCATTGTTATTAAAATTATTGCGCGAAACAAAATTCACATCTGTGTCATCACTATTTTGCTCAATCAAAGTAGACAAAGGCACATCATTAAGATCAATAGGGGCACTTTTATGAGCAACCAATTTCATAAGAGCATCAACTTTTTCACTCAAAGTAGAAATTTGTTCAACCGAATTAACTTTTTTACTGGTGAATAATTTGCCATAATATTATCAAGCAATTTAGTAGCTTCACCCAAAGTAATTTCCATAAAAGTACCACCTGCGGCGGAATCTAAAAGATTTCTATAAACAAAATCCAATCCCGCATAAAAAATTTCTATGATAATCCAAAGATTTAAACCATGGGTAGGACAATTTCTTAGCATCAATTGCATTCTTTCCCAAGATTGCGCAACATGTTCATGCTCAAGTTGCTTAAAATTCATGATTTGCATCCTAAGGGAAATAATTTTCGCGGGAGGAAAATACTTAATAATAAAAGCATCTTTGCACTTATCCCAAGAATCGATACTATTGCGAGGCAAAGAAGAAAACCAAATTTTTGCACGATCTCGCAAAGAAAATGGGAATAATTTCAACTTCACAATATCATTGTCCACATCTTTTTTCTTTTGCATATCGCATAATTCCATGAATGTGTTAAGATGGGACGCGACATCCTCACTAGGAGTACCGGAAAATTGATCTTTCATGACAAGATTCAACAAAGCGGCATTAATATCACAAGACTCCGCACTAGTGGCGGGAGGAGCAATCGGAGTGCTAATAAAATCATTGTTGTTGGTATTGGAGAAATCACACAACTTGGTGTTCTCTTGAGTCATCGTGACTACGCAACAAGATTGCACTCAAAAATAGATCTGACGAGAAAACAGCGAACGAAAAAGAGGGCGAATAAAATGGCAAATTTTGGTGAAGTGGGGGAGATGAAAACGAGAGGCAAATGGCAAATAATGTAAATTGCAAGGAGATGAGATTTGTGATTAGGAACCTGGTAGATGTTGATGATGTCTCCCCGACAACGGCGCTAGAAATTCCTTTTGATTGCGGCTAGAACTACGTCGGTATTTCCCCAAAGAGGAAGGGATGATGCAGCACAGCTATGGTATGTATTTACCTCAGTGATGAGACCAAGGTTATCGAACCAGTAGGAGAACCACACAACACTACGTGAATGGCACATGCACACAAAGAACAAATACTTGCAACCCGACATGTAAAAGGGGTTGTCAATCCCTTTCGGGTAGCGGCGCCAGAAATTGGCAAACGGACTTGAGAAAGTTGTAATAAAATTCAGTGAGGTATTTTTGGGTTTTTGATAATATAGATCTGAAAATAAAAGATGCAAATAAATAAAAAGGCAAATAGCAATGTAGATCTGAAAGTATATGATGGGAAAATAAACCCAGGGGCCGTAGATTTCACTAGTGGCTTCTCTCGAGAAAAATAGCATACGGTGGGTAAACAAATTACTGTTGGGCAATTTATAGAACTTCAAATAATCATGACGATATCCAAGCAATGATCATTATATAGGCATGACATCCAAGATTAGTAGACCGACTCCTGCCTGCATCTACTACTATTACTCCACACATCGACCGCTATCCAGCATGCATCTAGTGTATTAAGTTCATGGAGAAACGGAGTAATGCAATAAGAACGATGACATGATGTAGACAAGATCTATTCATGTAGGAATTAGACCCCATCTTGTTATCCTTAATGACAATGATACATACGTGTCATTTCCCCTTCTGTCACTGGGATTGAGCACCGTAAGATCGAACCCATCACAAAGCACCTCTTGCCATGGCAAGAAAAATCGAGCTAGTCGGCCTAACTAAACCAAAGATTCGAAGAAGAAATACGAGGCTATAAGTAATCATGCATATAAGAGATCAAAAGATTCAAATAACTTGCATGGATAAAAAGATAGATCTGATCATAAACTCAAAGTTCATCGGATCCGAACAAACACACCGCAAAAAGAGTTACATCAAATAGATCTCCAAGAGACCATTGTATTGAGAATCAAAAGAGAGAGAGGAAGCCATCTAGCTACTAACTACGGACCCGTAGGTCTTCAATGAACTACTCACGCATCATCGGAGAGGCACCAATGAGGATGATGAACCCCTCCGTGATGGTGTCTAGATTGGATCTGTGGTTTCTGAAACTTGCGGCGGCTGGAATTGTTTTTCGTCGACTCCCCTAGGGTTTTTGGACGTCCAGGGTATTTATAGAGCAAAGAGGCAGTGCGGGAGGCGGCCGAGGTGGGCACAACCCACCTAGGCACGCCTGGGGGCGGGTTGTGCTCCCCTCGTGTGTATTCTGGTCCAGAAAAAATCGCCAAAAAGTTTCGCTGCGTTTGGACTCCATTTGGTATTGATTTTCTGGGAAGTAAAAAACAAGCAAAAAAATAGCAACTGGCACTAGGCACTATGTCAATTGGTTAGTCCCAAAAAATGATATAAAGTTGCGATAAAATGATTGTAAAACATCCAAGAATGATAATATAACAGCATGGAACAATAAAAAATTATAGATACGTTGGAGACGTATCAGGTGTGTACAGTGTCGGAGTAATGGGCCACGGGTAGCCTGACCCGGGTCCCTGAGGATTTCAAGACATTGGGCCGGCTGCGCCCCTCAAGCATCAAGGATGAAGCGCCGCCTTCTGGTGGCCGGCTGGCTCATGAGGCCGGATGCCAGAGGACGGTCAAGCACCAAAAGACGGCCCCGAGACGGGCCAACTCCTAGCAGGCGGCCTCCAGAGAGGCCGGCTCCTAGAACAGGCGGCCCACGACGCCCTCAAAGTCTGCGCCCCCATTAAGAAGACAAGACATGATGTGGCTACTGTGTAGCCCATTCCCCCATATCCAGGGCACGGCGCGGCTACAGTGCTCCGTACGGGCAGAGATCTCCCCACGACGTGGCACTGTGGCCACCCCACCCTTGACGTCACTCCTGCCAGGCGAAGCCCTGTTCCCACGACGGCCTGTCGGTACGGCCTGCGGGCGGCAGGCCCTACCAGGCAGCGAGAGACTGGAAGACGGCAGAGCCTGACCAGTCAGACCGGTGGGAGGCCGGCCTCTAGCAAGCGGCCCCTCCTCCCTCGAAGTCCACGCGCCATTAAACCAGAAAAGACATGATGTGGCTACAGTGATTTCCCACCCGACGGCGGGACTGTAGCCACGCCCGCCCCCCCGACCAAGCCCGCGTCATCTGCATTACGGCTACAACAACGAGCAGCTGATGAGACCGGCAAGTGGCGGGAGCGGCCTGTCGACTCCGAGCCAGACCAGTCGGCGGGGCCCACCAGGCGGCGGGCCCCAGCAGCTGACAGAGAAGCCGGCGGCCAGGGACGCTGACCGACAGACCCTACACCCGGCCAGATGACTATTGTACCCCTGGGGGGGTAGGCCTATATAAACCCCTCGGGGCACCCATGCAAAGGGTTGGGACCTGTAAGGCCTAGACTCATTCAGAGTGAGGAGAGAGTCCGCCCTGCTCTCTTCAACCTCTGGCATACAGCTCGAGGAGCACCTTGTACTCACTAGTGCCTTAGTGATCATGCGGAGACCCCGCAGAGCAGGACTAGGGGTGTTATCTCCTAGGAGAGCCCCGAACCTGGGTAAAGTACGCCGGCATTCGTGTCTACGCCTCATCCCGCTTCCAGGCACCGGCGACGTTCTACTAGCTCCCACCATGATAAGCCATCCTTTGGCATATGTCGCATCCAACCCCCGACATTTGGCGCCCACCGTGGGGCTAGGTGCACCGCCGTCCGGAGACCTGTTCTGGACGGGAACCTTGTTCCTTCCTGACGAGCGTAGCCAGCCCGTCACGCCAGACGGCGCCTGCGCCAACACGCTGCACGGCGTGGAGGTCGTCTGCACGGCAAGTCGCCTCGCTGATCTTGTTGGCGAGATTCGCCTTCCCGACAAGCCCGTATCGGACACGGGCACAGATGACCCCGAGAGCCGCCTCGTCGGCCTCCTCGACCGGCTCCACGTCGGCAGCGAGCCTGCTGCAGACTTGGAGTCGGTTGGCTCCACCGACCCAATGCTGGTCGATTCCGACACGGCGTTGCTCGACACATTCCCCACCAGCGTGGTGGTCTACGACGAGCCGCTCCCTCGCGCGAACAGTGGCGGAGGCACCGTCACGGAGGGGCTTGTCATCGAGCATGGCGAGAACTCTGGCGGAGGTGGCCAGGTCCCGCTGCAGGCGGTAATGCGGGACCTGTCCGCGCCCATAGCACCCGGTGCGAACGGTGAAACGCTGGAAGCATGCCGTGTCACGCTTCTCGACAGCGCCAACAAGTTGGCGGCCATGAGACGCCTCACCGAGGCTTACCACCGTGAAATCGACTGCGCCGTCTGCGGCATGCCGGCCGCTGGCGAGCCCAGCCGCGCGGGCACGGTCTGACAGCGTGGCGCAGCCATCGCCAGCATGTTGGGGGCCGACCGCCCGGTCTACGCCACGCCGATGGAGAACTTGCGTGCCGCCCAGGCGGCGGCGGAAGAACTGGACCGCCTGGAGGGCGACGAGCATCGCTGCATGACGGAGCACGTCCAACAGCTCATCGACGCGGCCGCTGCGCCGCAGGAAGCCGGCTGCCGCGTGATGGAACCCGGCTTACAGGCCAGGAACCTTCCCCCTCGCCGAGAGCACGGCGCGACCTCCCGGACGCCAACAGACGGCGCCCGCGACGGAAGAGGCCCAGAGCCAGTCGCAAGCCGCAGCCGCACACGCATCTCCATCGAGCGCAACCAAGACGGCGGCCCACGAGCGGTGGAACGGCGGGACGGTCGTCCGCCTCCCCCGCGCCAGGAGAGACGCATTTCTCCGCCGCCTGTTGACATCCCGACACTCGGCGACCGCCTTGGCCGCCGAGAAGGAGTCGGGGAGAACGATGCCCGCCACCGGATCGACCGCCTCAACCGGTCCCTGGCGCTAGAAGAAGAAGACGCATTGGGTCCGCCTTGCTTTGGCCCCCGCATCCGTGACGAGCCCTTCCCCAAAGGGTTCACCCTCCCAAGAGATACGCCCATGTACACCGGCGCCGTGAAGCCGGAAGACTGGCTGGTCGACTACTCCACGGCCGTCAGCATCGCGAACGGCAACAAGCGCGTTGCCGTGAAGTATGTTTCGCTCATGCTCCAAGGCACCGCCCGGACATGGCTGAACAGCCTGAAGCCCCGCAGCATCAACAGCTGGGTTGATTTCACCGAAGCCTTCAATCGCAACTTCACCAGCACGTACACGCGGCCACCCAAGCCTCGCCAGCTCTCCTTGTGCGTCCAAGGCCCCGACGAGTCGACTCGCGACTACCTCACGCGCTGGGCCGAGCTGCGCAACTCCTGCGAGGGCGTGCACGAGGTGCAGGCCATTGAGTATTTCACAGTCGGGTGCAAAGAAGGCACTCTGCTCAAGCACAAACTCCTCTGCGACGAGCCGTCCACCCTCGACGAGTTGCTGATCATAGCGGACAAATACGCCACAGCCGACTCCTCCATGAAGGTGGAGATTCAAGTTGATGCATCCAGCAAAGTGGCTCCTCAAGCTCCTCGGGCCCCGGCTGGTGACGCCAGTCGGCGGCAGCAGCAAAACGACAACAAGCGCAAGGCGTCACAGCCAGCTTCTACAAGCCAGCAGGTGGCGACAGTTGAAGACCAGCAGCCGGAAGGACAGCCTCCTTCCAAGCGTCAGAAGGGCGGCAAGCCCAACTGGTTGCCCGCTTTCTCCTACGAGCATACTCTCGATGCACCCTGCAAGTTTCACAGCGGCGTGAAGCCGTCCAACCACGCCACTCAGAAGTGCCACTAGCTCACCAGGATCACAAAGGGCGACGGGCTCCTGCCTCCTCCGCCTGCTGGCCCGCCGCCACCGCCGCCCCAGCAGCCGGCAGTTCGGCCAGTCGGAGCGGTCCATGACGAGTTCCCTGAAGAGCATGGAGCTTACGTCGTCTTCACCAGCGTGACTGACGACAGACGCAGCCAACGTCAACAGCGCCGGGAAGTGAACGTTGTCGCTTCTAAATCCCTGGAATTCATGCATTGGTCGGAGAGGCCGATCAGCTGGAGCCGATCTGACCACCCAGAGGTGATGCCTGCTCCGGGTTCTTATGCCCTGGTGCTGGATACCACCTTCGCTATGGAGAGGCGGGCTGCTCGTTTCTCCCGAGTTCTGATAGATGGCTGCAGCAGCATCAACATCCTCTACCGTGACACCATGGAAAAGTTGGACATCAAAGAGAAACAGCTCTAGCCCAGCCGGACTGTCTTCCATGGCATTGTGCCTGGCCTGTCCTGCTCGCCGATCGGCAAGATCAAGATAGATGTCCTTTTCGGAGAGAAGGATCACTTCCGCCGAGAGCCAATCTGGTTCGAGGTGGTTGATCTTGAAAGCCCCTACCACGCGCTGCTTGGCCGGCCTACCCTGGCCAAGTTCATGGCGGTCCCCCACTACGCCTATCTCAAGATGAAGATGCCGAGCACCAAGGGCATCATCACCGTGGCTGGTGACTACCAGAAGTCTGTCGCTTGTGCCGCTGCCAGCAGTCGGCTGGCCGAGTCCCTCGTGATTGCTGCCGAGAGGAGGCTCCTTGACCGGGTTGTGGCAATGGCAGGCAAGCAGCCGGAAATGCCGCCAGAACCTAAGGAGCCGGAAGCTGAGGGCTCGTTCAAGCCGGCGAAAGAAACAAAGAAGACACCCCTGGACCTGGAGCACCCGGAGAGGTACGCTGTCATTGGTGCAAACCTTGACAGCAAATAGGAAAGCGAGCTCGCCGATTTCCTCCGTGAGAATCGGGACATCTTTGCATGGTCTCCTAAAGACATGCCGGGTGTTCCGACGGATTTCGCCAAGCACAAGTTACATGTCCGAGCGAACAGCCGGCCAGCACAAGCTCTCGGCACCTTGGGAAGGCCCCTTCATCATCAGCAAAGTTTTGGGCAATGACTCATACTACCTGATCGATGCTCAGAAGCCCAGAGCACGCAAGAGAGACGACTCCGGCAAGGAGATAGAGCGGCCGTGGAACGCAAACCTCCTTCGAAGATTTTACAGTTGATGCAGTATGTATCACGCTACCCTTTGTATTAAGTACGAAGACTCCGGGTTCCCCGAGAAGAACTCGGGGGCTACCCTCTTTTATCTACGTAATGAGTATTACGCCTATAAATGTGTCATTTCATTTTTCCGCCTGGCATCGGGTTCGACCAGTCGGCTCGGGGGGCTCGCCGCCTTGTACTATGTGGTGCTTCCTGCAGCCGGACAAGTAATGCGTTGGCACCTCAACTTTCTCCTGCCAAAGCCACAGTTCGCAGAGCAACTGTCCGGTGGGCAGGGGTTAAAGGTAGAAAAGGTGTCCGCATGAAAAATGGCTAAGGACCCAAAGCATGCACATAGTTCAGGCCGGCTTCCGCCTCGTCGACCGGCTGCGGAGCAGCCGTGCGGCCGGCTTCTACTTATCTTACTAACGCTTTAGTCGGCTAAGTACTTGCTCTCCCGAAAGTAGCTAACTACTTGACCCAGCCGCAGTCCGCAGAGCGGCTATTTGGCTGGCAAGACAGCAGCCAAGGGAGGGCGGCAAAGGAAAAAAAAGCCAAGGAGCAGAAAGCAAGGAAAGTCAGAGCTCAGCAAGAGCGCAACTTATGTAGAAGAGTATCTGCATGACAATAGGCCCTTGGCCAGCATTCAACAGAGTTTGAAATACACCCCGTGGGTGGAATTGTGTGAATTTAACAAGGTTTGTCGAGACTGATAAAACAGGAAAAATAAAAGACAAGTCGGCGGCCTAGGGAGCAGCAGAGGGGTCCGACTGGTTGGCGGAGTTGGTAGTGCCGATTGGTGGAGCAGACGGCTGGTCAGTCTCCGCTTGGTCGCCTCCAGCAGCAGTCGGCGCACTCGAGCGCGGCTCGTTGTTTGAGGCACGATCAAGCGGAGACTGGTCATCCGCCCCGACCTTCGGCATATCTTCTTCACTCTCCCCGTCCTCCTCGCCTTCCCCCTCGTCGCTGGAGTCGATCATCTCGGCCGAGTCTTCGTCGTCCTCCGGGTTCAGCCTGAACCACTCCGGCGGCACCTCGGCACCATCCTCAGCCAGCTCGGGAACAAAGATGTTGGTGTTGGTGTACTCGGCGATCGCCGCTGCCCGTCTGACAAGATCGCGCTCCACCGCCACCAGCTCCTCTTGGGCCTCCTGCCGAAACGTGGTCAACTGGGCTAGACTTAGCCCAGGGTACCACGCCTTGACGAATTCCAAGGCCCGGCGCGCGCCAGCCCGGGCTGAGGAACCCTTCCAAGCCTCAAGACGGCCGGCCGCCACCTCCAGCCAGTCGGCAGTCCGACTGGGAGTGCGCGGAGCCGACATGTCCGGCCAAAGGGCGGAGACTGCTTGGGCCCCGACACGCTGAAGACGGCGCAGCATCCGATGAGCCGGCCGGAGGCGGGCCTGGATGCTGAGGAGCTGTTCGCTAAGAGTCCGGGGGGCGTTGGCAGCGATCTGCACGCCTTCCGCTCTCCGTTCTCTACGATAAGCCTCAATAGCCTGGTTGGCGGCGTCAGAGTGGCCAGGAAAGAAGTCTGCTCAGGAAGAAAGCAAAGAAATCAGAAGTCGGAAGCTAGACGCCGGCTCAATCGGCAATCGGCAGCTCAAAGAAAGAAAAAGAAGAAAGCTTACCATCAACTATGTCTTCAATCCTGCCGAAGCCGGATTTCAGCAGCACCTCCCTGTCAGCCCAGGCGGAGCGTTCAGTCTCGAACTCGGCAAGGAGACTGGACTCTTTCACCTCCGCCTCCTTCTGGGCCTTCTGAAGAAGCTCCGCCTGCTCCATCAGTTGCTTGGCTAGTCGGTCACGCTCTAGGGCCAGCTCGTTGCACTCTGCCTCCTTGGCGCGCAACGCGGTGTTGGCCTCACCCAGCCGCTGCTGCAAAGTAGCGTTGGCCTCTGCAAGAGCAGAGGAAGAAAAAATAATATCAACCATCAACAAAAAAGAGGTACGGCTGCCAAGGAGATCCGGCCCGACTGCTCAGCAGTCGGCCCGAATCTCGGGGGCTACAGCCCGCGGGTGCGCTGGCGCGCCCCCGTAGAGAAAGAAAACGAAGACTTACTCCGGCTTTCCGACAAGTCGGCGGTCCACCGCTCCAGCTCTCGGATGTTGGAGTTGAAGGTGATCGCGCGAAGATTGTGATAGTCGTATAATGAAGATAGCAGATAAAGTTAGCACTCGGAGCTTGCCAATTAAAGTTCTGAGCCGCCTGCTCAGCAGCCGGCCCGAAACTCGGGGGCTACACCCAGTGGGTGCGCTGGCGCGCCCCCACAGAGAGAATACAAGAATCAAAGACGAAGAAATAAAGGACGTACCTGAATGGCCGCTCGCGAATCCAAAAATGCACTGTTGCACTGTCGAAGAGCGGTGGCCTCAGCTCAGAGTTTGGCCTGGACGTCCAGGATCGCCTGGTTTAAGGCACCGGTCCCGCCTCCACACACCCACTCGGCGGGCGCGGGGCTGGTGGCTTCGGCATCCGGGGCGGACGAGCTCGCAGCGCCGGGTTCTAGCGGTCGCGGCGCCGAAGCCGCCTTCGCGCCTCGGCGGCGCGACGGAGTGCGGGCCTCAGGAATTGGGCCCGTCACTGCCTCGTTTTCGGCTGGCGGCACCGGCGGGGCAGCCGGCTGTTCGTCCCGCGCTCCTCTAGACGGCGGTGACGGAGGCACGACTACCTCCGGCATAACGACATCGCCGCCTTCTCCACCCATGACCGGCTGTTCGATGCCGGCTCCCCCAGTTGGCGCCGTAAACTCTGGTGGTGGCAGCGCGAAGCTCAAGGGAGTGACGAGTAGCGGCGCCTGACCGCGCGCGGCTCCTTCACCCAGCCTCTTCTCCGCGGCATCGGCTTCAGCCTCCGCCAGCCTCCTCAACGCAGCGGCTTCCGCCCTGTCCGCCTCCGCCTTCTCCATGCGGGCGGCTTCCTGCTCCTCGCGCGCCTCCCGCGCATTTCGTTCCCGCGCCTCCCGGAGGTCGGCTGCTGGGTCGATTCGCCGGATGGTGGTAGAGGTCTCCACCGACCCGATGATGGAGGCGGCGGCCGACCTCTCAAGGGAGAGCGGAGCCCTAAGTCAAGGAAAATAAAGCAAAGAACCTCAGACGGAACCAACAAGAAAAGAAAGCACAAGGAAAAGACACTTACGCCGACACCATTGGAGGCACCTTCGGAAGCTTCGGGAACTTGGTCGCCTTTGCGGTGGCCTCCTTCCGCCTAGTCGCTGTGGCCGGGTTCTTGGCCTTCTTCAGCATGCTACCGAACAAGACGGCGCCTTGTTTGCGCTTGCGCGTACCGCCTCGAGCAGCCGGCCCGGCAGAAGGGCCCACGTTCGCCCTGTCAGCGCCTCGCGCATGGCGCGGCTCGTCCTCCTCGTAATCATCGTCGGGCCAAGTCTCAAGGCCGCCTCCTTCTTCGGGGCCGCCTGCTACGTCGCCGCCGCCCGCGGCGTCGTCTTCAAGGGCGGCCGCCCCTAAGTCAGGGTCGTCCACATCGCTCACTTCCCGGTCCGGCTGATAGCCTTCACCCGGCCCCGCCACGGCGGCCGCCGCCGGAGCAGGCGGCGGGTCGGCGCGGGAGTATGGCCGTTTGCCGAACCGCCAGGACCCTTCTGGCAGCTTGAGGTCGGAGATCTCGTTCACCATACGAGCAACTTCGGCAGCCGGCATGTCCCTCATGCACATCCGGCTTGGGTCGCGGTGCCCGCTCATCCGACAGATCAGGTGAGGCCGGCCTTGGAGCGGGAGAACCCGACGCTCGACAAAGGCGACCAGCAGGTCGGATGCCTTGAGGCCTTCCTCGCCCGTCAGCACTCGGAGCGCGGAGGTGCGGCGGCGGCAAGGAAAGGAGAAGGACGAAAATGGCGAAGGGAGAGGAGGGTGCGAGTGTTCCGCCGCTCCCCCTCCTCCCCCTACTTATAGCCCCTAGGCTACGAAGCCGAGGGGGCGGGGCGTGGGATCGTGGGATTAACTGCGCCCACGACCCCACGGCCCCGCGGTTATCGCGCGGATTACTACGTGCAGTAACCCCGCACGGAATCGCGACCGTCTACCTCGGCCGTAGCAGATCAGCCCGCACACCGAGGCCCAGCAGTGGTGGGCCCGGCCTGCTGCCACGTCCCATCACGCGCATGACCGGCGGGCTGGCCCGGCTAGCTGGCGCCGCGTGGCGTGCTTGCTGCGGGCAGCGCACCAGGAGGCGGACGAAGCATTCAGCAAGAGCATTCGAAGAAAGAAGCTGCTGAGGCCTCTCGATTTATCGGCCGCGACGCCTCACCAGCTTCGGGGACTACTGTCGGAGTAATGGGCCACGGGTAGCCTGACCCGGGTCCCTGAGGATTTCAAGACATTGGGCCGGCTGCGCCCCTCAAGCATCAAGGATGAAGCGCCGCCTTCTGGTGGCCGGCTGGCTCATGAGGCCGGATGCCAGAGGATGGCCAAGCACCAAAAGACGGCCCCGAGACGGGCCGACTCCTAGCAGGCGGCCTCCAGAGAGGCCGGCTCCTAGAACAGGCGGCCCATGATGCCCTCAAAGTCTGCGTCCCCATTAAGAAGACAAGACAGGATGTGGCTACAGTGTAGCCCATTCCCCCATATCCAGGGCACGGCGCGGCTACAATGCTCCGTACGGGCAGAGATTGTAGGGTAACGCAGCAGAAAACAAAAAATTTCCGACCTACGCACCAGCCCAGGACCACTATGGAGACTGCAAACAAGGTTTGATCATTTTCGTTACCGACTCGTAGCGCAGCGGAAGTAGAGTCGATGACGATCGGCGGTGGAGATCCCCGCAGCTAGGATTTACAACCTCCCAACCGCGAGGATGTATACCCTCGTCTTCCCTTCGGACAGCCCTCCGGGAGGCGGTCGAACAGTCCCCCGGACGGTGTCGCGGACAGCCCTTCGGGAGGACCTTCGAAACTCGAACGGTCACTCGGACAGCCCTTCGGGAGGACTCACAGAACTTGGACCGTCACTTGGACAGCCCTTCGGGAGGCACTCTCGAACAGCCCCTCGGGCACTAAGATCGAAACTACGACCTCTCTACAGAGTTGCACACATACGGTGTCATCTATCCGGCAGGGCTTCGCCGTCCAGAACTAGTTCCCACCGGAACCCAGACAGCCTTTCGGCTCTACGAAACTCTTTCCGTGGGAGGGAGAGAGAAGCCAGATCATTGCAATGGCATGTATGTGAGAAGGGATGAGTGTGGAGGGCTGCCCCTCCACCTCTATTTATAGGATAGCCAAGGGGTAAAGATGTCATACAAAAAAACCCCAAAGTACCCCCACTTTATGCCTTTCCACAAAAGAATAAAGATAAAAGGGGTGCCATGTGGAGCTCCAAGGAGCTCCCCCATGCTTGGCCGGCCACACCCTTGGGGGACCCCCCAAGGGGGCTTCCTTAGTGCCTAAGGCATTCTAGAAGCCTTTTGGGAAATTCCCAAAAGGTGCTTTCCATAAAATTCCCAAAAAGCACTTTCACTATTCACGACGACATTTTTCAGCGTCCGTTCGAACTGAAAATATTTATGTGGGCTTAGAACATTTCCAGTACCCACTAAAATAATTTTCAATGCGTTCTGGAACAATTCCAGTTTAGTGATTTCATTTGCGAAAAGCATCTGAAGCGGTTCCGGCAGCCCCGGAACATTTCCGGTTTTTCTTCCAGAAAATTCCCAGAAGTTTCCAGAATGATTCTGGTATCCTCCAAGAATTATCAGGCATGTGCCGAAACCATTTTGACTTAATGGTATCCCCTGAAACAACTTTTCAGTTTCACCGGAACTCATCCGGTGACCTCTCTCTGCGGAACTTTTTCGCTGTCCGAAACTTTTTCGGTGATTTTCTCTCAGACTCCCTGTCTAGTATTCAGCAGATAGATGACCCTTAAGCGTGTGACCCTATAGGTTCGGTGAAGTATAGACATGACCTGGAACCCCTTCCGATCAATGATCAACATCGGAGCCATGGACACCCATATTGACCCCTATACCCACACGAATGAATATTCGAGTGAACCTCCAGTTGCCGTGTGCTATTCCTATTGCTTCGCGATATGTTACAAATACCCGAGGTGAGACATGTTGGCATTCCCGTGGATCAACAACTTGTCCACTATGCTAGTTACCTCATTACCGGTATTGTTCTCTTTTCTCGTTACTGTGTTCCGGCATCCCTGTGATCAAATCACCCTGTGTCTGGCCAGACGATGATGGATACCGTAACACCGAGAGGGCCCAGAGATATCTCTCCATCGTCGGAGGAGCAAATCCCAATCTTGAGCTATCAAGTTACTTGACATACTTTCCCATGAACCCGTAAGCCGCCGTAATAGCCATCCAGTTACGGATGACGTTTAACAAACCCCAAAGTTCATGAATCAAGCATGAAGAAACTCGATACTCTCATGGTCTGAGGAATTATGCAAACATTAACCATCTCTATGTTATTAACCATTAACTTGTGACGAATGAATCTCATAGCATAACATCAAACGGGTCGATTCAACACAAATGTTCTTATAACATTGTGCCCTCAAAGTTGCTGGCATAGACATGCCCATGATCAGGAAAACAGAACCATCATGCAACACTTGAGCCAGTCATAGAGGCTTGACTAGGAATACATTTTATCGTTTATTATCCCACACGTGCATATGAGTCTTCCTCCAAGCCTCGTTTTATTTGTAGACTCGAGAATCATTGCAGTTATAGCATGGAACATAAACATAATTATGAACAGGGAGATAATCAATAACATTTATTATTGCCTCTAGGGCATATCTCCTACAGACTCCCACTTGCACTAGAGTCAATAATCTAGTTAATGCTAATGCACTTCACACCTGTGGCACACCGGTGTAAATATGCTTTGCATGTGGTATAGCCTGATGTCCAACGGATCTGACGACTTCAGCTCCGTGTGTATCTTTGCGTATCCTCGCGTTTTTACACTTTCACAAAATTCATATTTTGCGTGGACTTGGCTTTGTATGTATGTGAATCACAGGTCGAACCTGGATTCCTCAGACTGAGTTATGGAGCAACTACCCGCAGTAGTGTCCCATTGACAAAAGCCATCTTGGAACCATACTAAGTTCATG
Source organism: Thinopyrum elongatum (assembly GCA_011799875.1). Taxonomy (NCBI): domain Eukaryota; kingdom Viridiplantae; phylum Streptophyta; class Magnoliopsida; order Poales; family Poaceae; genus Thinopyrum; species Thinopyrum elongatum. The sequence goes on along the minus strand of CM022301.1, from coordinate 466,362,194 downwards.
AATGAACTATATGATTCAACATCTTCTTTGTCGCTTTAAAAGCGGCAACATACTTCGCCTCTATTATAGAATTCGCCATAGTAACTTGTTTGAACAAATTCCAACTAACTGTGCCACCAGATTGTGTGTTACACAAAACCCTCAATTTAAATCGAAAATCGCATGGAGCATGGATGAAGACTGTATCGATGTAACCTTTTACAACGAACTCTTCATGATCTCCGCTTGCGAGAAAACATGTCATCAGTGCTATTATAGTACTCAATGACCCTTTTTCACTGTTGTCCCATGATCAGTACTTTTGATCACTTTGGTATCTATACTCGCAACAACTTTGGGAGTATTGGACATATCTGGTTTGTTTTTACATACCATGGAATACATGATTAATCGAAACACAAGAGTTTGTGGAATCTCCATCATGTATTTTGCTCATCAGTGTTTTGGGACACCGAGTCTTGCAAAAACTCTTTCCATGTGACTTCGGCAAGAATCACTCATTGACGTTTTTAATGCTAAAAGGTTTTAGCATCTTGTCAATATGTATCTTTTCTCAGCCCCATTAGGTAAATCTATCTCCATAGATCATCATGCCTAATATAAAGGCTATTTAGCCCAAGCACTTCATCGAAAAACTATTTTCAAATGAAGTCCTAATTCGTGTCAAGAAATTTATTTCCAATTAACAATGTGTCAAGCACACAACGTTTTTTTTTTAGAAATTTATTATGCTCCCACTTACTTTCTTGAATCACAAGCATCTTCATTACCCATTGATGAAGTCAAACCCTTTTGACCATTTCATCAAAACACGAAGATTCCAACTCCATTATGCTCTCTTCTGTCCATTGCTGGAACTCTGAAGTTTGCACACTCACTAGCATCCTCTGGAATGACAAAATACCTTGGACTGTAACACATGCAAGTCCTTGGTTTCATTTCCATCATATGGAAATCCTATTGTCATCCATGTTTCATATCTCATGACTGAAATATGTATTAATTGCTAGTTCAACCCGAACCGACTTTAAGCATCGCTACGGTGAAACAACCTCATCGCAGTCAACTCCTTGAACTTGTTATTTCAACAAGTCGAGCTTTATGGATAAAACATTTTATCCATATCAGTTTATAGTTCCATAAAAGTTCGTTAGACTCTAAGTCTTCTGAAGGGGTCATCAAGATATGATCTTGAATCATTTATATGGAAACTATCTCGGATTATATTGGCATTTAGCCAATCCCGGAGTCAGGGCCCATCAACGCTTCCTTGTGTATCATAGGTATACTGTTGTCTAACAACAATATCTCGTCTGCGCACCTGAGAGGTTTGCACGAGCCTTGCCTACGTGGTTCAGTTGCAAGTTCGACCGAAGTCCATACATTTTATTGTAGAGACTTCCGTATCAGTCGCAGTAGGAAACTCCGGAGTCACTTCCAAGGTTCCTTTCCTTTGACCTGATGACGAAGATACTGGTTATCTCGTCGAGTTGCACTGTCCTCCCACTCACCTTTTGCAAGAACAATTCTCTTTAAAAGCATACCATTTTGTGGCAAAAACTTTTGCCTCGGTATAGTGGTGGGGGAATACCCAATGACTTGGGATAACCTACAAAGTAGCACTTGTCTGATTTGGAATAGGTTTGTAACCTTTTACACAAGCCCCATATTCCAAATGTTAAGAAAAGATATAACATGGTTGGGCGTACCATACCATGGTGTCATTTCAACAGACCCGATGGAGCGCTTTTCAGTGTAAAAGCCGCAGTCTCTAAAGCATCACTCTTTAAAAGGGATAATGGCAAATTTATTTATGCCATCTTTGATCTTACCATGTCATAAATGGTTCGATTACATCTTCACGGACTTTCCACTTGCAGTGGTGTTCCGGGAGGTGCAAGTTATGAAACCCCTTTCACAACTCATCAGACATTTGCTAAACTTGTAACTCAAATATTCCTTTCTGCAATCGAATTGTAGAAACATAATTTTCTTGTTACAATAACTTCTACTTCATTTTTGAAAACCTTTCGAATGATTTCAAAAGATCCAGACTTACGTCCCATCAAGCAAATATCCATATATCTACTTGAGTCATTTCTAAAGATAGTAAATCCACTACTTGCAACATTTATCGAACTACACACATCAAATGTATGATCACCAATAAGTTTGTTGTTTGTTCCTTATGGCCTGTGAACGGTATTTCAGTCACTTCACTTTTCAGAGAAAAGTTGCAAGTGTCAGATGATTCAAAATCAAACGACTTCAAAATCCATCATAATGGAATTTTCCATGCGGGTTTCTCCAATGTGACCAAATGCAGTGCCACACTTGTGTGGTATTTTTTTAGTCTTGCGACATTTAGCGTCAGTGTTATGGATGTATCATATTACCATCAATATTCATAACATACGTCCCATCTTGGATGGAAGCATGGCCCTTCATGTTATTCATAATACTGAACAACAATTGTTCTTTTTATGAACAACTCTTTTGCAACAAACATTGTGCAATGGGCTAGAGTGTGTAAAACTCTAAAATGAATTATGAAAGTAAATCCAGAGGTAATATATTATTATCATTATTCATAACATGCATCTCATTCTCAATGAAAGTATGGCCCTTATGTTATTCATAACATCGAACATAAAAAGTTCTCTTATGAACAACCTTCTTGCAAGATTACTTTATGCAAAGGCTAGAGTTTGTAAAACTCTAAATGAATTATGAAAATAAATACAGACGGTAATACACCGATGGAAGGTATAGTAACATTTACTATGTTCCCTGTGTATACCTAAACCTCATTCCTGGCTAGTCTTTCAGGCCATAGTAGTTCTTACATCGAGTTGCAACAGAATGCAATCGAGCGGATATCTCTATGATTAACTCACAATACCCAAGAATCAGTGATTAACAAATTAATCATAATTCCCAAGAACTATATCTTTGACTAGCCTTCTATACATCAAAAACTTGTATGACATTCATACATGAGCTGGATATTCCAGTCTTCTTTCTTTCTGCCATTATACTTCTAACAGTTTAACTTTTAGTATTTCTCCTACTCTCAGAAGAAGCACCCAACTTAAGATTGGTGTTAGCCCCGGACTTCCTAGGCGTGAAAGTTTCACTAACACCCTTCGGACACTTCCTTTCTCTTTAAGTTGTTGTTTTATTCACCTTTCATCATATGACAGGCGTTCTTCTGGATCCCTCTCTTATCAGTCTAATGCATAGTAAACTCTTTTACTAATAGTTTGCAAACAAACATTGCTTTGGATATCTCATATCTTTTAGACTTTGTCTGTCTCTGAAAATGATTTTCAGATTCCATGAATATCACATAACTATCCAAACTTTCGAAGTTTGGGTCTCATGGAAACAAACATATTGCGCTTGACTGAAATGGAATTCTAGCTTTTGGATCGAAGGACGAGAGTCACATGATCCATAGCATAAGCAAGAGAATACCGAAAGTATGCGATAGGACAAAGTCCTTCTCGGCACTCTTGAGGACAATCCTCACATTACGTTACCAACCGTAAAGTTTTAACCAGATATTTAACAGCTATTCAATTTTAATAGGGAAGGTGGAAACGCGAGCCATTATTCTACAACTATTATGCATATAACACTTAGACAGTGTCCACAATTAATTGCACTGAGAATTAAACAAGTTAATTCAACAGTGCGCTCCCACTCAAATCAATATCTCTCATAATTGATTGTGAGTGATACAAGACCCGCATTTCCATTCAACGCCATTGAACAAGATGAACACTGATGGCGCGAACTTCAATCGGTAGGCAAACTTGCCGATCACATCTCTATGTGACTCTTGTTCATCTTTCGATGGGCGTGTTCCGAGCTCAGGGAGATCCTTCCAGAACGTCAAGACAACCAAGTGATCTTGCTGCGAGGTCTCAACTCACCCGCCTCACACATCCCTAATCGTTCGTACCCAGGGAGATCCTGTGATACCCCGAAAAGTTAGGTGCCGTGACGGTGCTACACTTGGGAGAACACTAACTACTTGATATTTTTGTGAGAGATCACCCTAATAAAAAGCGACTACCGCGCAATCAAGCAGGGTGCATCATAAGGGATAAACATCTCAAGCAATTCATAAAAGCATGATATGGTATAGCCCTTTCTGACGGAGAAGTCATGTATTTCTTCGTCTTCGGCATTCGCGTCGGTGTTCTCCTTCGCGAAGATTGCCACCACCTTGTTGATGCACCAGATAATATTGCTATCTCTATAGCTAATAAAATAATGCATTACAACAAGGTTGACACACAGGTCATTAAAGTGCAATCATATGGCTCCAGCCATCATGCCGAATCATGACACGCAGGTAATGTTAATAAATTTACATTATATAGTCATCTCATACATAATCAAATTATTATGAGCACTGCTATACCACATCACATGCACATGCAAATCCTCCTGCAAAACCAAGTTAGACGCCTCTAATTGGTTCAAGCAAAAACTTGTTTTACGTGGCTTCTAAGGTTTCGAAACAAACCGAATCTACCAACGTCCATCATCAAGTATGATAATTCAAGTCGCTAGATTAACAATGCGGGGTGTATGAAGCACGAGATAATAAAATCTTGAACCCCATACTAAACTTCGTCATACGCATGACCCCCGTGCAGATCATATCTGCATTGCCCTTTTGTCTGCGAAATTTCATCTTTCTTTTTAACTACGGTGGAATTCAATGAACTGTTAGCACTTCGTTGATCAATCAGGATCGCGGATTGCCAGAACATTGAAACTCCACCATGCTGTTAGCAAGATCAGAAATCTGCAAATTCCAGGGAAGCAACAAGAACATCGGGTAACAGATTTTATCTGCTACCCGCACAAATAATTTTCAGTAATAGAACTCATCTACTACCTAATTATATTGTGCAACACCCATACATCACTATGTATTCTAGATCGCAACCTGCATCTACGCATAGCACGGCTCTTGATGCCACTGTAGGGTAACGCAGCAGAAAACAAAAAATTTCCGACCTACGCACCAGCCCAGGACCACTATGGAGACTGCAAACAAGGTTTGATCATTTTCGTTACCGACTCGTAGCGCAGCGGAAGTAGAGTCGATGACGATCGGCGGTGCAGATCCCCGCAGCTAGGATTTACAACCTCCCAACCGCGAGGATGTATACCCTCGTCTTCCCTTCGGACAGCCCTCCGGGAGGCGGTCGAACAGTCCCCCGGACGGTGTCGCGGACAGCCCTTCGGGAGGACCTTCGAAACTCGAACGGTCACTCGGACAGCCCTTCGGGAGGACTCACAGAACTTGGACCGTCACTTGGACAGCCCTTCGGGAGGCACTCTCGAACAGCCCCTCAGGCACTAAGATCGAAACTACGACCTCTCTACAGAGTTGCACACATACGGTGTCATCTATCCGGCAGGGCTTCGCCGTCCAGAACTAGTTCCCACCGGAACCCAGACAGCCTTTCGGCTCTACGAAACTCTTTCCGTGGGAGGGAGAGAGAAGCCAGATCATTGCAATGGCATGTATGTGAGAAGGGATGAGTGTGGAGGGCTGCCCCTCCACCTCTATTTATAGGATAGCCAAGGGGTAAAGATGTCATACAAAAAAACCCCAAAGTACCCCCACTTTATGCCTTTCCACAAAAGAATAAAGATAAAAGGGGTGCCATGTGGAGCTCCAAGGAGCTCCACCATGCTTGGCCGGCCACACCCTTGGGGGACCCCCCAAGGGGGCTTCCTTAGTGCCTAAGGCATTCTAGAAGCCTTTTGGGAAATTCCCAAAAGGTGCTTTCCATAAAATTCCCAAAAAGCACTTTCACTATTCACGACGACATTTTTCAGCGTCCGTTCGAACTGAAAATATTTATGTGGGCTTAGAACATTTCCAGTACCCACTAAAATAATTTTCAATGCATTCTGGAACAATTCCAGTTTAGTGATTTCATCTGCGAAAAGCATCTGAAGCGGTTCCGGCAGCCCCGGAACATTTCCGGTTTTTCTTCCAGAAAATTCCCAGAAGTTTCCAGAATGATTCTGGTATCCTCCAAGAATTATCAGGCATGTGCCGAAACCATTTTGACTTAATGGTATCCCCTGAAACAGCTTTTCAGTTTCACCGGAACTCATCCGGTGACCTCTCTCTGCGGAACTTTTCCGCTGTCCGAAACTTTTCGGTGTCCGAAACTTTTTCGATGATTTTCTCTCAGACTCCCTGTCTAGTATTCAGCAGATAGATGACTCTTAAGCGTGTGACCCTATAGGTTCGGTGAAGTATAGACATGACACGGAACCCCTTCCGATCAATGATCAACATCGGAGCCGTGGACACCCATATTGACCCCTATACCCACACGAATGAATATTCGAGTGAACCTCCAGTTGCCGTGTGCTATTCCTGTTGCTTCGCGATATGTTACAAATACCCGAGGTGAGACATGTTGGCATTCCCGTGGATCAACAACTTGTCCACTATGCTAGTTACCTCGTTACCGGTATTGTTCTCTTTTCTCATTACTGTGTTCCGGCATCCCTGTGATCAAATCACCCTGTGTCTGGCAAGACGATGATGGATACCGTAACACCGAGAGGGCCCAGAGATATCTCTCCATCGTCGGAGGAGCAAATCCCAATCTTGAGCTATCAAGTTACTTGACATACTTTCCCATGAACCCGTAAGCCGCCGTAATAGCCATCCAGTTACGGATGACGTTTAACAAACCCCAAAGTTCATGAATCAAGCATGAAGAAACTCGATACTCTCATGGTCTGAGGAATTATGCAAACATTAACCATCTCTATGTTATTAACCATTAACTTGTGACGAATGAATCTCATAGCATAACATCAAACGGGTCGATTCAACACAAATGTTCTTATAACATTGTGCCCTCAAAGTTGCTGGCATAGACATGCCCATGATCAGGAAAACAGAACCATCATGCAACACTTGAGCCAGTCATAGAGGCTTGACTAGGAATACATTTTATCGTTTATTATCCCACACGTGCATATGAGTCTTCCTCCAAGCCTCGTTTTATTTGTAGACTCGAGAATCATTGCAGTTATAGCATGGAACATAAACATAATTATGAACAGGGAGATAATCAATAACATTTATTATTGCCTCTAGGGCATATCTCCTACAGACTCCCACTTGCACTAGAGTCAATAATCTAGTTAATGCTAATGCACTTCACACCTGTGGCACACCGGTGTAAATATGCTTTGCATGTGGTATAGCCTGATGTCCAACGGATCTGACGACTTCAGCTCCGTGTGTATCTTTGCGTATCCTCGCGTTTTTACACTTTCACAAAATTCATATTTTGCGTGGACTTGGCTTTGTATGTATGTGAATCACAGGTCGAACCTGGATTCCTCAGACTGAGTTATGGAGCAACTACCCGCAGTAGTGTCCCATTGACAAAAGCCATCTTGGAACCATACTAAGTTCATGAATGAACTATATGATTCAACATCTTCTTTGTCGCTTTAAAAGCGGCAACATACTTCGCCTCTATTATAGAATTCGCCATAGTAACTTGTTTGAACAAATTCCAACTAACTGTGCCACCAGATTGTGTGTTACACAAAACCCTCAATTTAAATCGAAAATCGCATGGAGCATGGATGAAGACTGTATCGATGTAACCTTTTACAACGAACTCTTCATGATCTCCGCTTGCGAGAAAACATGTCATCAGTGCTATTATAGTACTCAATGACCCTTTTTCACTGTTGTCCCATGATCAGTACTTTTGATCACTTTGGTATCTATACTCGCAACAACTTTGGGAGTATTGGACATATCTGGTTTGTTTTTACATACCATGGAATACATGATTAATCGAAACACAAGAGTTTGTGGAATCTCCATCATGTATTTTGCTCATCAGTGTTTTGGGACACCGAGTCTTGCAAAAACTCTTTCCATGTGACTTCGGCAAGAATCACTCATTGACGTTTTTAATGCTAAAAGGTTTTAGCATCTTGTCAATATGTATCTTTTCTCAGCCCCATTAGGTAAATCTATCTCCATAGATCATCATGCCTAATATAAAGGCTATTTAGCCCAAGCACTTCATCGAAAAACTATTTTCAAATGAAGTCCTAATTCGTGTCAAGAAATTTATTTCCAATTAACAATGTGTCAAGCACACAACGTTTTTTTTTTAGAAATTTATTATGCTCCCACTTACTTTCTTGAATCACAAGCATCTTCATTACCCATTGATGAAGTCAAACCCTTTTGACCATTTCATCAAAACACGAAGATTCCAACTCCATTATGCTCTCTTCTGTCCATTGCTGGAACTCTGAAGTTTGCACACTCACTAGCATCCTCTGGAATGACAAAATACCTTGGACTGTAACACATGCAAGTCCTTGGTTTCATTTCCATCATATGGAAATCCTATTGTCATCCATGTTTCATATCTCATGACTGAAATATGTATTAATTGCTAGTTCAACCCGAACCGACTTTAAGCATCGCTACGGTGAAACAACCTCATCGCAGTCAACTCCTTGAACTTGTTATTTCAACAAGTCGAGCTTTATGGATAAAACATTTTATCCATATCAGTTTATAGTTCCATAAAAGTTCGTTAGACTCTAAGTCTTCTGAAGGGGTCATCAAGATATGATCTTGAATCATTTATATGGAAACTATCTCGGATTATATTGGCATTTAGCCAATCCCGGAGTCAGGGCCCATCAACGCTTCCTTGTGTATCATAGGTATACTGTTGTCTAACAACAATATCTCGTCTGCGCACCTGAGAGGTTTGCACGAGCCTTGCCTACGTGGTTCAGTTGCAAGTTCGACCGAAGTCCATACATTTTATTGTAGAGACTTCCGTATCAGTCGCAGTAGGAAACTCCGGAGTCACTTCCAAGGTTCCTTTCCTTTGACCTGATGACGAAGATACTGGTTATCTCGTCGAGTTGCACTGTCCTCCCACTCACCTTTTGCAAGAACAATTCTCTTTAAAAGCATACCATTTTGTGGCAAAAACTTTTGCCTCGGTATAGTGGTGGGGGAATACCCAATGACTTGGGATAACCTACAAAGTAGCACTTGTCTGATTTGGAATAGGTTTGTAACCTTTTACACAAGCCCCATATTCCAAATGTTAAGAAAAGATATAACATGGTTGGGCGTACCATACCATGGTGTCATTTCAACAGACCCGATGGAGCGCTTTTCAGTGTAAAAGCCGCAGTCTCTAAAGCATCACTCTTTAAAAGGGATAATGGCAAATTTATTTATGCCATCTTTGATCTTACCATGTCATAAATGGTTCGATTACATCTTCACGGACTTTCCACTTGCAGTGGTGTTCCGGGAGGTGCAAGTTATGAAACCCCTTTCACAACTCATCAGACATTTGCTAAACTTGTAACTAAAATATTCCTTTCTGCAATCGAATTGTAGAAACATAATTTTCTTGTTACAATAACTTCTACTTCATTTTTGAAAACCTTTCGAATGATTTCAAAAGATCCAGACTTACGTCCCATCAAGCAAATATCCATATATCTACTTGAGTCATTTCTAAAGATAGTAAATCCACTACTTGCAACATTTATCGAACTACACACATCAAATGTATGATCACCAATAAGTTTGTTGTTCGTTCCTTATGGCCTGTGAACGGTATTTCAGTCACTTCACTTTTCAGAGAAAAGTTGCAAGTGTCAGATGATTCAAAATCAAACGACTTCAAAATCCATCATAATGGAATTTTCCATGCGGGTTTCTCCAATGTGACCAAATGCAGTGCCACACTTGTGTGGTATTTTTTTAGTCTTGCGACATTTAGCGTCAGTGTTATGGATGTATCATATTACCATCAATATTCATAACATACGTCCCATCTTGGATGGAAGCATGGCCCTTCATGTTATTCATAATACTGAACAACAATTGTTCTTTTTATGAACAACTCTTTTGCAACAAACATTGTGCAATGGGCTAGAGTGTGTAAAACTCTAAAATGAATTATGAAAGTAAATCCAGAGGTAATATATTATTATCATTATTCATAACATGCATCTCATTCTCAATGAAAGTATGGCCCTTATGTTATTCATAACATCGAACATAAAAAGTTCTCTTATGAACAACCTTCTTGCAAGATTACTTTATGCAAAGGCTAGAGTTTGTAAAACTCTAAATGAATTATGAAAATAAATACAGACGGTAATACACCGATGGAAGGTATAGTAACATTTACTATGTTCCCTGTGTATACCTAAACCTCATTCCTGGCTAGTCTTTCAGGCCATAGTAGTTCTTACATCGAGTTGCAACAGAATGCAATCGAGCGGGTATCTCTATGATTAACTCACAATACCCAAGAATCAGTGATTAACAAATTAATCATAATTCCCAAGAACTATATCTTTGACTAGCCTTCTATACATCAAACACTTGTATGACATTCATACATGAGCTGGATATTCCAGTCTTCTATCTTATTGCCATTATACTTCTAACAGTTTAACTTTTAGTATTTCTCCTACTCTCAGAAGAAGCACCCAACTTAAGAGTGGCGTTAGCCCCGGACTTCCTAGGCGTGAAAGTTTCACTAACACCCTTCGGACACTTCCTTTCTCTTTAAGTTGTTGTTTTATTCACCTTTCATCATATGACAGGCGTTCTTCTGGATCCCTCTCTTATCAGTCTAATGCATAGTAAACTCTTTTACTAATAGTTTGCAAACAAACATTGCTTTGGATATCTCATATCTTTTAGCCTTTGTCTGTCTCTGAAAATGATTTTCAGATTCCATGAATATCACATAACTATCCAAACTTTCGAAGTTCGGGTCTCATGGAAGCAAACATATTGCACTTTGACTGAAACGGAATTCTAGCTTTTGGATCGAAGGACGAGAGTCACATGATCCATAGCATAAGCAAGAGAATACCGAAAGTATGCGATAGGACAAAGTCCTTCTCGGCACTCTTGAGGACAATCCTCACATTACGTTACCAACCGTAAAGTTTTAACCAGATATTTAACAGCTATTCAATTTTAATAGGGAAGGTGGAAACGCGAGCCATTATTCTACAACTATTATGCATATAACACTTAGACAGTGTCCATAATTAATTGCACTGAGAATTAAACAAGTTAATTCAACAGTGCGCTCCCACTCAAATCAATATCTCTCATAATTGATTGTGAGTGATACAAGACCCGCATTTCCATTCAACGCCATTGAACGAGATGAACACTGATGGCGCGAACTTCAATCGGTAGGCAAACTTGCCGATCACATCTCTATGTGACTCTTGTTCATCTTTCGATGGGCGTGTTCCGAGCTCAGGGAGATCCTTCCAGAACGTCAAGACAACCAAGTGATCTTGCTGCGAGGTCTCAACTCACCCGCCTCACACATCCCTAATCGTTCGTACCCAGGGAGATCCTGTGATACCCCGAAAAGTTAGGTGCCGTGACGGTGCTACACTTGGGAGAACACTAACTACTTGATATTTTTGTGAGAGATCACCCTAATAAAAAGCGACTACCGCGCAATCAAGCAGGGTGCATCATAAGGGATAAACATCTCAAGCAATTCATAAAAGCATGATATGGTATAGCCCTTTCTGACGGAGAAGTCATGTATTTCTTCGTCTTCGGCATTCACATCGGTGTTCTCCTTCGCGAAGATTGCCACCACCTTGTTGATGCACCAGATAATATTGCTATCTCTATAGCTAATAAAATAATGCATTACAACAAGGTTGACACACAGGTCATTAAAGTGCAATCATATGGCTCCAGCCATCATGCCGAATCATGACACGCAGGTCATGTTAATAAATTTACATTATATAGTCATCTCATACATAATCAAATTATTATGAGCACTGCTATACCACATCACATGCACATGCAAATCCTCCTGCAAAACCAAGTTAGACGCCTCTAATTGGTTCAAGCAAAAACTTGTTTTACGTGGCTTCTAAGGTTTCGAAACAAACCGAATCTACCAACGTCCATCATCAAGTATGATAATTCAAGTCGCTAGATTAACAATGCGGGGTGTATGAAGCACGAGATAATAAAATCTTGAACCCCATACTAAACTTCGTCATACGCATGACCCCCGTGCAGATCATATCTGCATTGCCCTTTTGTCTGCGAAATTTCATCTTTCTTTTTAACTACGGTGGAATTCAATGAACTGTTAGCACTTCGTTGATCAATCAGGATCGCGGATTGCCAGAACATTGAAACTCCACCATGCTGTTAGCAAGATCAGAAATCTGCAAATTCCAGGGAAGCAACAAGAACATCGGGTAACAGATTTTATCTGCTACCCGCACAAATAATTTTCAGTAATAGAACTCATCTACTACCTAATTATATTGTGCAACACCCATACATCACTATGTATTCTAGATCGCAACCTGCATCTACGCATAGCACGGCTCTTGATGCCACTGTAGGGTAACGCAGCAGAAAACAAAAAATTTCCGACCTACGCACCAGCCCAGGACCACTATGGAGACTGCAAACAAGGTTTGATCATTTTCGTTACCGACTCGTAGCGCAGCGGAAGTAGAGTCGATGACGATCGGCGGTGGAGATCCCCGCAGCTAGGATTTACAACCTCCCAACCGCGAGGATGTATACCCTCGTCTTCCCTTCGGACAGCCCTCCGGGAGGCGGTCGAACAGTCCCCCGGACGGTGTCGCGGACAGCCCTTCGGGAGGACCTTCGAAACTCGAACGGTCACTCGGACAGCCCTTCGGGAGGACTCACAGAACTTGGACCGTCACTTGGACAGCCCTTCGGGAGGCACTCTCGAACAGCCCCTCGGGCACTAAGATCGAAACTACGACCTCTCTACAGAGTTGCACACATACGGTGTCATCTATCCGGCAGGGCTTCGCCGTCCAGAACTAGTTCCCACCGGAACCCAGACAGCCTTTCGGCTCTACGAAACTCTTTCCGTGGGAGGGAGAGAGAAGCCAGATCATTGCAATGGCATGTATGTGAGAAGGGATGAGTGTGGAGGGCTGCCCCTCCACCTCTATTTATAGGATAGCCAAGGGGTAAAGATGTCATACAAAAAAACCCCAAAGTACCCCCACTTTATGCCTTTCCACAAAAGAATAAAGATAAAAGGGGTGCCATGTGGAGCTCCAAGGAGCTCCACCATGCTTGGCCAGCCACACCCTTGGGGGACCCCCCAAGGGGGCTTCCTTAGTGCCTAAGGCATTCTAGAAGCCTTTTGGGAAATTCCCAAAAGGTGCTTTCCATAAAATTCCCAAAAAGCACTTTCACTATTCACGACGACATTTTTCAGCGTCCGTTCGAACTGAAAATATTTATGTGGGCTTAGAACATTTCCAGTACCCACTAAAATAATTTTCAACGCGTTCTGGAACAATTCCAGTTTAGTGATTTCATCTGCGAAAAGCATCTGAAGCGGTTCCGGCAGCCCCGGAACATTTCCGGTTTTTCTTCCAGAAAATTCCCAGAAGTTTCCAGAATGATTCTGGCATCCTCCAAGAATTATCAGGCATGTGCCGAAACCATTTTGACTTAATGGTATCCCCTGAAACAACTTTTCAGTTTCACCGGAACTCATCCGGTGACCTCTCTCTGCGGAACTTTTTCGCTGTCCGAAACTTTTCGGTGTCCGAAACTTTTTCGGTGATTTTCTCTCAGACTCCCTGTCTAGTATTCAGCAGATAGATGACCCTTAAGCGTGTGACCTTATAGGTTCGGTGAAGTATAGACATGACCTGGAATGCCTTCCGATCAATGATCAACATCGGAGCCATGGACACCCATATTGACCCCTATACCCACACGAATGAATATTCGAGTGAACCTCCAGTTGCCGTGTGCTATTCCTATTGCTTCGCGATATGTTACAAATACCCGAGGTGAGACATGTTGGCATTCCCATGGATCAACAACTTGTCCACTATGCTAGTTACCTGAGCATGTCATTGACCACTTTATTCGTATGGATCAACCACTAGCTCCCAAGCATATTGACTCAGACTATGAGCGCCAAATCAAGAAGTCATATGAAGCACAAAAAAAGGAGTCGAGCTCGAGCTCGAACCAAGCAGCTGCCAAAAAAAGCGAGAAAACGGTTCCCCAGCTAGGAGAACAGGCGGTGCAATCGACCCCCCCGCTCATTGTACCAACACATGTGAGTACCGGCACCGATCAGCTGGTAATAACCGACGATCATAGAAGGCAGGCTAAAGAGGCCGGTGTCACTGTAGAACAATGTAGGGTAACGCAGCAGAAAACAAAAAATTCCGACCTACGCACCAGCCCAGGACCACTATGGAGACTGCATATAAGGTTTGATCATTTTCGTTACCGACTCGTAGCGCAGCGGAAGTAGAGTCGATGACGATCGGCGGTGCAGATCCCCGCAGCTAGGATTTACAACCTCCCAACCGCGAGGATGTATCCCCTCGTCTTCCCTTCAGACAGCCCTCCGGGAGGCGGTCGAACAGTCCCCCGGACGGTGTCGCGGACAGCCCTTCGGGAGGACCTTCGAAACTCGAACGGTCACTCGGACAGCCCTTCGGGAGGACTCACAGAACTCGAACCGTCACTTGGACAGCCCTTCGGGAGGCACTCTCGAACAGCCCCTCGGGCACTAAGATCGAAACTATGACCTCTCTACAGAGTTGCACACATACGGTGTCATCTATCCGGCAGGGCTTCGCCGTCCAGAACTAGTTCCCACCGGAACCCAGACAGCCTTTCGGCTCTACGAAACTCTTTTCGTGGGAGGGAGAGAGAAGCCAGATCATTGCATGGCACTTGTATGTGAGAAGGGATGAGTGTGGAGGGCTGCCCCTCCACCTCTATTTATAGGATAGCCAAGGGGTAAAGATGTCATACAAAAAAACCCCAAAGTACCCCCACTTTATGCCTTTCCACAAAAGAATAAAGATAAAAGGGGTGCCATGTGGAGCTCCAAGGAGCTCCACCATGCTTGGCCGGCCACACCCTTGGGGGACCCCCCAAGGGGGCTTCCTTAGTGCCTAAGGCATTCTAGAAGCCTTTTGGGAAATTCCCAAAAGGTGCTTTCCATAAAATTCCCAAAAAGCACTTTCACTATTCACGACGACATTTTTCAGCGTCCGTTCGAACTGAAAATATTTATGTGGGCTTAGAACATTTCCAGTACCCACTAAAATAATTTTCAATGCATTCTGGAACAATTCCAGTTTAGTGATTTCATCTGCGAAAAGCATCTGAAGCGGTTCCGGCAGCCCCGGAACATTTCCGGTTTTTCTTCCAGAAAATTCCCAGAAGTTTCCAGAATGATTCTGGTATCCTCCAAGAATTATCAGGCATGTGCCGAAACCATTTTGACTTAATGGTATCCCCTGAAACAGCTTTTCAGTTTCACCGGAACTCATCCGGTGACCTCTCTCTGCGGAACTTTTCCGCTGTCCGAAACTTTTCGGTGTCCGAAACTTTTTCGATGATTTTCTCTCAGACTCCCTGTCTAGTATTCAGCAGATAGATGACTCTTAAGCGTGTGACCCTATAGGTTCGGTGAAGTATAGACATGACACGGAACCCCTTCCGATCAATGATCAACATCGGAGCCGTGGACACCCATATTGACCCCTATACCCACACGAATGAATATTCGAGTGAACCTCCAGTTGCCGTGTGCTATTCCTGTTGCTTTGCGATATCTTACAAATACCCGAGGTGAGACATGTTGGCATTCCCGTGGATCAACAACTTGTCCACTATGCTAGTTACCTCGTTACCGGTATTGTTCTCTTTTCTCGTTACTGTGTTCCGGCATCCCTGTGATCAAATCACCCTGTGTCTGGCAAGACGATGATGGATACCGTAACACCGAGAGGGCCCAGAGATATCTCTCCATCGTCGGAGGAGCAAATCCCAATCTTGAGCTATCAAGTTACTTGACATACTTTCCCATGAACCCGTAAGCCGCCGTAATAGCCATCCAGTTACGGATGACGTTTAACAAACCCCAAAGTTCATGAATCAAGCATGAAGAAACTCGATACTCTCATGGTCTGAGGAATTATGCAAACATTAACCATCTCTATGTTATTAACCATTAACTTGTGACGAATGAATCTCATAGCATAACATCAAACGGGTCGATTCAACACAAATGTTCTTATAACATTGTGCCCTCAAAGTTGCTGGCATAGACATGCCCATGATCAGGAAAACAGAACCATCATGCAACACTTGAGCCAGTCATAGAGGCTTGACTAGGAATACATTTTATCGTTTATTATCCCACACGTGCATATGAGTCTTCCTCCAAGCCTCGTTTTATTTGTAGACTCGAGAATCATTGCAGTTATAGCATGGAACATAAACATAATTATGAACAGGGAGATAATCAATAACATTTATTATTGCCTCTAGGGCATATCTCCTACAGAGATCTCCCCATGACATGGCACTGTGGCCACCCCACCCTTGACGTCACTCCTGCCAGGCGAAGCCCTGTTCCCACGACGGCCTGTCGGTACGGCCTGCGGGCGGCAGGCCCTACCAGGTAGCGAGAGACTGGAAGATGGCAGAGCCTGACCAGTCGGACCGGTGGGAGGCCGGCCTCTAGCAAGCGGCCCCTCCTCCCTCGAAGTCCACGCGCCATTAAACCAGAAAAGACACGATGTGGCTCCAGTGATTTCCCACCCGACGGCGGGACTGTAGCCACGCCCCCCCCCCCCCCCGACCCCGCCCCGCATCATCTGCATTACGGCTACAGCAACGAGCAGCTGATGAGACCGGCAAGTGGCGGGAGCGGCCTGTCGACTCTGAGCTAGACCAGTCGGCGGGCCCCAGCAGCTGACAGAGAAGCCGGCGGCCAGGGACGCTGATTGACAGACCCTACACCCGGCCAGATGACTATTGTACCCCTGGGGGGGTAGGCCTATATAAACCCCCCGGGGCACCCATGCAAAGGGTTGGGACCTGTATGGCCTAGACTCATTCAGAGTGAGGAGAGAGTCGGCCATGCTCTCTTCAACCTCTGGCATACAGCTCGAGGAGCACCTTGTACTCACTAGTGCCTTAGTGATCATGCGGAGACCCCGCAGAGCAGGACTAGGGGTGTTATCTCCTAGGAGAGCCCCGAACCTGGGTAAAGTACGCCGGCGTTCGTGTCTACGCCTCATCCCGCTTCCAGGCACCGGTGACGTTCTACTAGCTCCCACCATGATAAGCCATCCTTTGGCATATGTCGCATCCAACCCCCGACATACAGCAAGGATGACTGTGGCAAACTAAAAAGCAAAGACTCATATCATACATGACACTCCAAGAAAAACACATATCATGTGGTGAATAAAAATATGGGCTTTTATCATTTATGCCACTAGTTGTGTCCCACTACTCAGTTTTGCCACTAGAAATTTCTACTGCTCAAAAATGCCATTGCTTTGTTAGGCGCATGCTCAAAAATGTCACCGGACACCATTACTATCACCTCAAATCTCGTTTACCTTGTTATAATGACATAAATACCTATGGACCAACATGTCAGCTCTTCCTCTATATCACTACAATAAAGTGTGGGCCCCACTTGATCCCAACAACGTTCTTATTTTCCTATAAAATTACTCGCTTGCTTACTCCTTACAAGTGTGGCCCATACTTATGATTGTGAGATAGAAAGAACTGAAATATGGGTCTAGGGGTATTTTTGCCATATAACATGGTCAACGGGTTTGACCTAAAAATAACAATGTCCAATGGCATTTTTGAGCAAACATCTAACGGAACGATGGCATTTTTGAGATATCTAATGGCATTTTCGAGCAAGCATCTCACGGAACGATGGCATTTTGAACAGTTGTAACTTTTAATGGCAAAACTGAGTAGTGGGACACAACCAGTGGCATAAGTGATAAAAACCCTAAAAATATAGCCTCAAGTAAATTTACCGATAGACGAAGACGAAAGAGGGGATGCCATCCGGGGCATCCCCAAGCTTAGATGCTTGGTTGTCCTTGAATATTACCTTGGGGTGCCTTGGGAATCCCCATGCTTATGCTCTTGCCACTCCTTATTCCATAGTCCATCAAATCTTTACCCAAAACTTGAAAACTTCACAACACAAAACTCAACAGAAAACTCATGAGATCCGTTAGTATAAGAAAATAAATCACCACTTTTTGGTACTGTTGTGAACTCATTCTTTATTTATATTGGTGTAATATCTAGTGCATTACAACTTCTCTATGGTTCATACCCCCCGATACTACCCATAGATTCATCAAAATAAGCAAACAACACATAGAAAACAGAATCTGTGAAAAACAGAACAGTTTGCGAAGATCTGAACTGTTATAATACTTCTGTAAATCCAAAAATTCTGAAAAATTAGGAAAACAGAGAAAATTCGTATATCAATCTTTGGTAAAATATTCAGAGTTTTTTGTCACTTATGTGAATTACTAAAATTCTGCAACTGGACGCAAAAGTTTCTGTTTTTCAGCAAGATCAAATCAACTATCACCGTAAGCCATCCCAAAGGTCTTACTTGGCTCAAACACTAATTAAAACACCAAAACACATCTAACCATAAATTTATTGAAAAACAGAACCAAAAAAAAACATAAAAATAAAATTGGGTTGCCTCCCAACAAGCACTATTGTTTAATGCCCCTAGCTAGGCATAAAACATAGATCTAGGTATTGTCATCTTTGGTATTAAGTCCATAAGTAGCCCTCACAATAGATTCATAAGGCAACTTAATTTTATTTCTTGGAAAGTGTTCCATGCCCTTCCTTAACGGAAATTGAAATCTAATGTTTCCTTCTTTCATATCAATAATTGCACCAATCGTTCTAAGGAAAGGTCTACCAAGAATAATAGGACATGTAGGATCGCAATCTATATCAAGCACAATGAAATCTATGGGCACATAATTCCTATTTGCAACAATAAGAACATCATTAATTCTTCCCATAGGTTTCTTAATAGTGGAATCCACGAGATGCAAATTTAAAGAACAGTCATCAAGTTCACGAAAACCTAGCACATCACATAAAGTTTTTGGAATCGTGGAAACGCTAGCACCCAAATCACACAAAGCATGGCACTCATAATCTTTAATCTTAATCTTGATGGTAGGTTCCCACTCATCATAAAGTTTTCTAGGGATAGAAACTTCCAACTCAAGTTTTTCTTCAAAAGATTCCATCATAGCATCAATGATATGTTTAGTAAAAGCTTTATTTTGATTATAAGCATGAGGAGAATTCAACATGGATTGCAACAAGGAAATACAATCTATCAAAGAACAATTATCATAATTAAAATCTTTGAAATCCAAAAGAGTGGGTTCATCGCTACTTAAAGTTTTGACCTCTACAATCCCACTTATATCAATTTTTGCATCAAGTTCTATAAACTCCGAATCATTGGGATGCCTTTTAACTAAAGTTGACTCATCTCCAGTCCCATCTTTATCAAGATTAATATTAGAAAACAAAGATTCAATAGGAGTTACTTCAATCACTTTACGATCTTCATCATTATTTTCACAAGAAATCGGTTTAGCGGCCATCTTATGAACCAAAGTAGTTTGTTTGTCAGAAATTTGGCCTACTAAATTTTCAAGATGAGCAAATTGAGATTTAAGACCATAAAATTCTTTAGACATATCGTCGAGCTCTTTATTAATGTACTCCATCATAGTTTTTTGCTCCTTAAGTTCGTTCCTAAAGAAACTATTATACTCAAATTGTAAGGACATGAAGCTCCTAGCATTATTTTCAATTTCTTCCAACTTCCTATAGTAAGGATCAAAGTTCTTGGGTTGAGACATAAAAGCAAAAGGGCAATCTGGCGCACAAGCAACCGAAAAGCAAACGAAAAGACGAACGGAAGAAGGGCTAATAAAAAGGCAAATCTTTTTGTATTTTTCTGAAAATCATTTTAGAAGTGGGGGAAAGAAAAATGAGAGGCAAATGGCAAATATTGTAATGCAAGAGATGAGAGTTTATGGTGGGTACTTGGTAGGCTTGATGTTGATCTCCCCAGCAACGGCGCCAGAAATTCTTCCTGCTACTTCTTGAGATTGCGTTGGTTTTTCCCTTGAAGAGGAAAGGGTGATGCAGCAAAGTAGAGATAAGTATTTCCCTCAGTTAAGAACCAAAGTATCAATCCAATAGGAGATACAAGCAAGTCCCATATATATGCACCTGCACAAACAATCAAACACTTGCACCCAACGCGATAAAGGGGTTGTCAATCCCTTCACGGTCACTTGCAAAGGTGAGATCTGATAGAGATAGATATAAAAGATTACTAAAACATAAAACAAAATAAAAGTAAATAAATTGCAGCAAGGTATTTTTGGGTGTTTTGGTTTATAGATCTGAAAATATATGATGGAAAATAGACCAGGGGCCATAGGTTTCACTAGAGGCTTCTCTCTTGAAGGCAAATAATACGGTGGGTGAACAAATTACTTTCGAGCAATTGATAGAAAAGCGCAAAGTTATGACGATATCCAAGGCAATGATTATGCATATAGGCATCACGTCCGTGTCAAGTAGACCGACTCCTGCCTGCATCTACTACTATTACTCCACACATCGACCGCTATCCAGCATGCATCTAGAGTACTAAGTTCATAAAGAACAGAGTAACGCCTTAAGTAAGATGACATGATGTAGAGGGATAAACTCAAGCAATATGATGAAAACCCCATCTTTTTACCCTTGATGGCAACAATACAAATACGTGCCTCGCTACCCCTACTTTGTCACTGGGTGAGGACACCGCAAGATTGAACCCAAAACTAAGCACCTCTCCCATTGCAAGAAGAACCAATCTAGTTGGCCAAACCAAACCGATAATTCGAAGAGAAATACAAAGATATCAAATCATGCATATAAGAATTCAGAGAAGATTCAAATAATATTCATAGATAAGCTGATCATAAATCCACAATTCATCGGATCTCGACAAACACACCGCAAAAGAAGATTACATCGGATAGATCTCCAAGAACATCGAGGAGAACAAGGTATTGAGAATCAAAGAGAGAGAAGAAGCCATCTAGCTACTAGCTATGGACCCGTAGGTCTGTGGTAAACTACTCACGCTTCATCGAAAGGGCAATAGAGTTGATGTAGATGCCCTCCGTGATCGAATCCCCCTCCAGCAGGGTGCCGGAAAAGGCCCCAAGATGGGATCTCACGGGAACAGAAGGTTACGGCGGCGAAAAAGTATTTTGGTGGATGCTTCTGGTCGTTTGGGAATAATCGGGGATTTATAGAACTCTGAAGGAGGCCGGAGGACTCCCGAGGGGCCCACAAGCCAGGGGGCGTCCCTCCCCTAGGGCGCGCCCTGGAGGCTTGTGGAGTCCTCGGGACTCTTCTGACTTGGCCTTCAAGTTCCATGGATGTCTTCTGGTCCAAGAAAAATCATCGTAAAGTTTTATTCCGTTTGGACTCCGTTTGATATTCCTTTTTTGTAAAACCCAAAAACAAGGAAAAAACAGAAATTGGCACTGGGCTTTGGGTTAATAAGTTAGTCCCAAAAATAATATAAAATAGCATATTAATGCATATAAAACATCCAAAACAGATAATATAATAGCATGGAACAATAAAAAATTATAGATATGTTGGAGACGTATCAGCTATCAAAGGTCACAACGTAACTGGGTGATCATAAAGATGCTCTACAGGTATCTCCGAAGGTGTCTGTTGAGTTGGCGTGAATCGAGATTGGGATTTGCCACTCCGTGTATCGGAGAGGTATCTCTGGGCCCTCTCGGTAATACACATCACAAGAAGCTTGCAAGCAAAGTGACTAAGGAGTTAGTTGCAAGAAGATGTATTACGGAACAAGTAAAGAGACTTGCCGGTAACGAGATTGAACTAGGTATAGAGATACCGACGATCGAATCTCAGGCAAAGTACCATACCGACAGACAAAGGGAATTACGTATGTTGTCATAAAGGTTCAACCGATAAAAGATCTTCGTGGAATATGTAGGAATCAATATGGGCATGCAGGCCCCACTATTGGTTATTGACCGGAGAGGTGTCTCGGTCATGACTACATAATTCCCGAACCCGCAGGGTCGCACGCTTAACGTTCGTTGACGCTAGAGTCGTATTGGGATATTTGATGAGTGGTAACCAAATGTTGTTAGGAGTCCCGGATGAGATCCTGGACGTCACGAGGAGTCTCGAAATGGTCGAGAGGTAAAGATTTATATACGGGAAGTCATATTTTGGGTTCTGAAAAAAGGTGCAGTTTTTTCGGTATTGTACCGGGAAGCTTCCAGAAGGTTCCGGAGGATTCCGGAGGGGTCCACAAGTGGGTACACCATGACCCAAGGCTAGCATGGGCTACGGGGAAGAACCCTAGCCTTATTGGGCTAGGCGCACCAAGTCCTCAAAAGCCCATGTGGCTAGGGAAGGCAAAAAAGGAAGGAGTCCTAGTAGGAATAGGATTGGACTTGGAGTCCAAGTCCTCTCCCCCTTAGCTGAACCCTAGGGCTTGGAGGGGCTGTTTCCCATGCCCCTCCACCTATATATAGGGGGGAGGGGGCGCCCCAAGAGCACACAGCAAGCCCATGGCGCCCCTCTCTCTCTCCCGTTACTCCGTAGTTCCACCGCCTCGTCCCGGCGACGCTTAGCGAAGCACTGTCAGTGCTCCACCACCACCATCACCACCACGCCATCATATTGGTTGTGATCCCATATACTTCTCCTCTCCCGCTTGCTGGATCAAGAAGGAGGAGACGTCATCGAGACGCACGTGTGCTAAACTCGGAGGTGTCGTCCATTCGGCACTAGATCGGTTGGATTGTGATCGGATCGCGAAGAGTATGACTACATCAACCACGTGATAAATGCTTCCACTTAGTGATCTACAAGGGTATGTAGATGCTCTCCCCCTCTCGTAGCTATGCACCTCCATGGATAGATCTTGCGTGTGCATAGAATTTTTTTTGTTTTCCATGCAACGTTCCCCAACATCAGGTACTTCAGGATGTTCTTGACCGCTGTCCAGTGATCCACTCCGAGATTACTTTGGTACCTCCCTGCCAGAATTATGGCAAGGCACACATCAGGTCTGGTACACAGCATAGTGAAGGAAATATGCCCTAGAGGCAATAATAAAGTTGTTATTTATATTTCCTTATATCATGATAAATGTTTATTATTTATACTAGAATTGTATTAACCGGAAACTTAATACATGTGTGAATACATAGACAAAACAAAGTGTCCCTAGTATGCCTCTACTAGACTAGCTCGTTAATCAAAGATGGTTAAGTTTCCTGACCATAGACATGTGTTGTCATTTGATGAACGGGATCACATCATTAGTAGAATGATGTGATGGACAAGACCCATCCATTAGCTTAGCATAATGATCGTTAAGTTTATTGCTATAGCTTTCTTCATGACTTATACATATTCCTCTGACTATGAGATTATGCAACTCCCGAATACCGGAGGAACACTTTGTGTGCTATCAAACGTCACAACGTAACTGGGTGATTATAAAGATGCTCTACAGGTGTCTCCGAAGGTGTTTGTTGGGTTGGCATAGATCGAGATTAGGATTTGTCACTCTGAGTATCGAAGAGGTATCTTTGGGCCCTCTCGGTAATGCACATCATATGAAGCCTTGCAAGCGATGTGACTAATGAGTTAGTTACGGGATGATGCACTATGGAACGAGTAAAGAGACTTGCCGGTAACGAGATTGAACTAGGTATGATGATACCGACGATCGAATCTCGGGCAAGTAACATACTGATGACAAAGGGAATAACGTATGTTGTTATGCGGTTTAACCGATAAAGATCTTCGTAGAATATGTAGGAGCCAATATGAGCATCCAGGTTCCGCTATTGGTTATTGACTGGAGAAGTGTCTCGGTCATGTCTACATAGTTCTCGAACCTGTAGGGTCCGCACGCTTAACGTTCGATGACGATTTGTATTATGAGTTATGTGATTTGATGACCGAAGTTTGTTCGGAGTCCCGGATGAGATCACGGACATGACGAGGAGTCTCGAAATGGTCGAGAGGTAAAGATTCATATATTGGAAGGCTATATTCGGACATCGGAAAGGTTCCGAGTGATTCAGGTATTTTTCGGAGTACCGGGGAGTTACGGGAATTCACCGGGAGAAGTAATGGGCCTTATTGGGCCATACGGGAAATAGGAGGCAGCAGCCAGGAGGTGGCGCGCACTCCCCCAAGCCCAGTCAGAATTGGACAAGGGGTTGGGGGCGCAGCCCCCCTCTTTTCCCCTCTCCTTTAGGTGGAATCCTACTAGGACTTGGAGTCCTAGTAGGACTCCCCTCTCCCGGCGCGCCTAGCAAGGGCCGGCCGGCCTCCCCCTCCCTCCTTTATATACGGGGGCAGGGGGCACCCTAGAACACACAAGTTGATCTTTTAGCCGTGTGCGGTGCCCCCCTGCACAGTTACACACCTCGGTCATATCGTCGTAGTGCTTAGGCGAAGCCCTGCGCCGGTAACTTCATCATCACTGTCACCACGCCGTCGTGCTGACGGAACTCTCCCTCATCCTCAACTAGATCTAGAGCATGAGGGACGTCATCGAGCTGAATGTGTGCTGAACGCGGAGGTGCCGTACGTTCGGTACTTGGATCGGTTGGATCGCAAAGAAAGTTCGACTACATCAACCGCGCCGTGAGACGCTTCCGCTAACGGTCTACAAGGGTATGTAGACGCACTGTCCCCCTCGTAGCGATGCATCTCCATGGATAGATCTTGCGTGATCGTAGGAAATTTTTGAAATTGCATGCTACGTTCACCAACAGTGGCATCCGAGCCAGGTCTATGCGTAGATGATTTGCACGAGTAGAACACAAAGGAGTTGTGGGCGTGGGTGTATACATATTGCTTGACGTTACTAGTTGTTACTTAGTTCAGTGGTATTGTGAGATGAAGCGGCCCGGACCAACATTACGCTTACGCTTACGCGAGACTGGTTTCACCGCTACGAGCACTCGTTGCTTAAAGGTGACTGGCTGGTGTCTGTCTCTCTCAATTTAGTTGAACCGGTTTCAATGAAGAGGGTTCTTTTAGAAGATCAAAAAGCAATCACTACACCACGTTGTGGTTTTGCGTAAGTAAGAATCGGTTCTTCTAAACCCGTAGCAGCCACGTAAAACTTGCAACAACAAAGTAGAGGACATCTAACTTGTTTTTGCAGGGTGTGCTTGTGATATGATATGGTCAAGACATGATATGTGATATACGTTGTTGTATGAGATGATCATGTTTTGTAAAAGTTATCGGCAACCGGCAGGAGCCTTATGGTTGTCTCACTATTGTATGAAGTGCCAACACTATGTAATTGCTTTACTTTATCGTTATGAGTTAGCGATAGTAGTAGTAGCAATAGTTGGCATGACGACCATGACGCTACGATGGAGATCAAGCTGGGGCACCGGTGACGATGGAGATCATGACGATGCTTCGATGATGGAGATCAAGAGCACAAGATGATGATGGCCATATCATGTCACATATTGAATTGCATGTGATGTTAATCCTTTTATGCATCTTATTTTGCTTAGTACGGCGGTAGCATTATAAGATGATCCCTCACAAAAATTTCAAGGTATAAGTGTTCTCCCTGAGTATGCACCGTTGCGACAGTTCATCGTGCCGAGACACCACGTGATGATCGGGTGTGATAAGCTCTATGTTCACATACAATGGGTGCAAGACAGTTTTGCACGTGCGGAATACTCGGGTTAAACTTGACAAGCGTAGCATATGCAAATATGGCCTCAGAACACTGGAGACCAAAAGGTCGAGCGTGAATCATATAGTAGATATGATCAACATAGAGATGTTCACCATTGAAAACTACTCCATCTCACGTGATGATCGGACATGGTTTAGTTGATATGGATCACGTGATCATTTAGATGACTAAAGGGATGTCTATCTAAGTGGGACTTCTTAAGTAATATGATTAATTGAACTTAATTTATCATGAACTTAGTCCTAATAGTTTTTGAAAATTATGTTGTAGATCAATAGCTCGCGTATAGCTCCCCTGTTTTATTTTTTGATATGTTCCTGGAGAAAACTAAGTTGAAAGATGATAGTAGCGATGATGCGGACTGGTTCCGTGATCTGAGGATTATCCTCATTGCTGCACAGAAGAATTATGTCCTTGATGCACCGCTAGGTGACAGACCTATTGCAGGAGCAGATGCAAATGTTATGAATGTTTAGCAAGCTCGATATGATGACTACTTGATAGTTTAGTGCGCCATGATTTACGGCTTAGAACCGGGACTTCAAAAACGTTTTGAACGCCACGGAGCATATGAGATGTTCCAAGAGCTGAAATCGGTATTTCAGACTCATGCCCGTGTCGAGAGGTATGAGACCTCTGACAAATACTTTGCCTACAAGATGGAGGAAAATAGCTCAACCAGTGAGCATATGCTCAGAATGTCTGGGTACTACAATCGCTTGAATCAAGTGGGAGTTAATCTTCTAGATAAAATAGTGATCGACAGAGTTCTCTAGTCACTATCACCAAGTTACTAGAACTTCGTGATGAACTATAATATGCAAGGGATGAATAAGACAATTCCTGAGCTCTTCGCGATGCTAAAGGCTGCGAAGGTAAAGATCAAAAAGGAGCATCAAGTGTTGATGGTTAACAAGACCATTAGTTTCAAGAAAAAGGGCAAAGGGAAGAAGGGGAACTTCAAGAAGAATAGCAAGTTGCTACTCCCGGGAAGAAGCCCAAGTCTGGACCTAAGCCTGAAACTGAGTGCTTCTACTGCAAAGGGACTGGTCACTGGAAGCGGAACTGCCCCAAGTATTTGGCGGATAAGAAGGATGGCAAAGTGAACAAAGGTATATTTGATATACATGTTATTGATGTGTATTTTACTAGTGTTCATAGTAGCCCATGGGTATTTGATACTGGTTCAGTTGCTAACATTAGTAACTCAAAACAGGAGTTGCAAAATGAACAGAGACTAGTTAATGACGAGGTGACGATGTGTGTTGGAAGTGATTCCAAGGTTGATAAGATCACCATCGCACACTCCCTCTACCTTCGGGATTAGTGTTGGACCTAAATAAATGTTATTTGGTATTTGCGTTGAGCATGAATATGATTGGATCATGTTTATTGTGATACGGTTATTCATTTAAGTCAGAGAATAATTGTTGTTCTGTTTAAATGAATAAAACCTTCTATGGTCATACACTCAATATAAATGGTTTATTGAATCTCGATCGTAGTGATACACATATTCATAATATTGACGCCAAAAGATGCAAAGTTGATAATGATAATGCAACATATTTTGTGGCACAGCCGTTTAGGTCATATTGGTGTAAAGCGCATGAAGAAACTCCATTCGGATGGGCTTTTGGAATCACTTGATTATTAATCATTTGATGCTTGCGAACCATGCCTCATGGGCAAGATGACTAAGACTCCGTTCTCCGGAACAATGGAGCGAGCTAATGACTTATTGGAAATAATACATATCGATGTATGCGGTCCGATGAGTGTTGAGGCTCACGGTGGGTATCGTTATTTTCTGACCTTCACAGATGATTTGAGCAGATATGGGTATATCTACTTGATGAAACATAAGTCTGAAACATTTGAAAAGTTCAAAAGAAATTCAGAGTGAAGTGGAAAATCATCGTCACAAGAAAATAAAATTTCTATGATCTGATCGTGGAGGTGAATATTTGAGTTATGAGTTTGGTCTTCATTTGAAACAATGTGGAACAGTTTCACAACTCACGCCACCTGGAACACCACAACGTAATGGTGTGTCCGAATGTCGTAACCGTACTTTATTAGATATGGTGCGATCTATGATGTTTCTTACCGATTTACCACTATCGTTTTGGGGTTATGCATTAGAGACAGCTGCATTCACGTTAAATAGGGCACCATCTAAATCCGTTGAGACGACACCGTATGAACTGTGGTTTGGCAAGAAACCTAAGCTGTCGTTTCTTAAAGTTTGGGGCTGCGATGCTTGTGTGAAAAAGCTTCAACCTGATAAGCTCGAACCCAAATCGGAGAAATACGTCTTCATAGGATACCCAAAGGAGACTGTTGGGTACACCTTCTATCACAGATCTGAAGGCAAGATATTCGTTGCTAAGAATGGATCCTTTCTACAGAAGGAGTTTCTCTCGAAAGAAGTGAGTGGGAGAAAAGTAGAACTTGATGAGGTAATTGTACCTTCTCCCGAATTGGAAAGTAGTTCACCACAGAAATCAGTTCCAGTGATGCCTACACCAATTAGTGAGGAAGTTAATGATGATGATCATGAAACTTCGGATCAAGTTGCTACCGATCCTCGTAGGTTAACCAGAGTACGTTCCGCACCAGAGTGGTACGCTAATCCTGATCTGGAAATCATGTTACTAGACCATGACGAACCTACGAACTATGAGGAAGCGATGATGAGCCCAGATTCCGCGAAATGGCTTGAGGCCATGAAATCTGAGATGGGATCCATGTATGAGAACAAAGTGTGGACTTTGGTTGACTTGCCCGATGATCGGCAAGCCATTGAGAATAAATGTATCTTCAAGAGGAAGACAGACACTGATAGTAGTGTTACTATCTAGAAAGCTCGACTTGTCGCAAAAAGGTTTTCGACAAAGTTCAAGGTGTTGACTACGATGAGATTTTCTCACTCGTAGCGATGCTTAAGTCTGTCTGAATCATGTTAGCAATTGCCACATTTTATGAAATCTGGCAAATGGATGTCAAAAACTACATTCCTTAATGGAATTTTTAAAGAAGAAGTTGTATATGATGCAACCAGAAGGTTTTGTCAATCCTAAAGGTGCTAACAAAATGTGCAAGCTCTAGCGATCCACCTATGGACTGATGCAAGCATCTCGGAGTTGGAATATACGCTTTGATGAAGTGATCAAAGCATATGGTTTTATACAGACTTACGGTGAAGCCTGTATTTACAAGAAAGTGAGTGGGAGCTCTGTAGCATTTCTGATATTATATGTGGATGACATATTGTTGATTGGAAATGATATAGAATTTCTGGATAGCATAAAAGGATACTTGAATAAGAATTTTTCAATAAAAAAGACCTCGGTGAAGCTGCTTAAGTATTGAGCATCAAGATCTATAGGGATAGATCGAGACGCTTAATAGGACTTTCACAAAGCACATACCTTGACAAGATTTTGAAGGAGTTCAAAATGGATCAGTCAAAGAAAGAGTTCTTGCCTGTGTTACAAGGTGTAAAATTGAGTAAGACTCAAAACCCGACCACGGCAGAAGATAGAAAGAGAATGAAAGTCATTCCCTATTCCTCAGTCATAGGTTCTATAAAGTATGCCATGCTATGTACCAGACCAGTTGTGTGCCTTGCTATGAGTTTAGCAAGGAGGTACGATAGTGATCCAGGAATGGATCACTGGATAGCGGTCAAAGTTATCCTTAGTTACCTAAGAGGACTAAGGAAATGTTTCTCGGTTATGGAGGTGATGAAGAGTTCGTCGTAAAGAGTTAGGTCAATGCAAGCTTTGACACTGATCTAGATGACTCTAAGTCTCAATCTAGATACATATTGAACGTGGGAGCAATTAGCTAAAAGTAGCTCCATGCAGAGTATTGTAGACATAGAAATTTGCAAAATACATGCGGATCTGAATATGGCAGACCCGTTGACTATACTTCTCTCACAAGCAAAACATGAACACACCTTAGTACTCTTTGGGTGTTAATCACATGGCGATGTGAACTAGATTACTGACTCTAGTAAACCCTTTGGGTGTTGGTCACATGGCGATGTGAACTATGGGTGTTAATCACATGGTGATGTGAACTATTCGTGTTAAATCACATGGCGATGTGAAACTAGATTATTGACTCTAGTGCAAGTGGGAGACTGAAGGAAATATGCCCTAGAGGCAATAATAAAGTTGTTATTTATATTTCCTTATATCATGATAAATGTTTATTATTCATGCTAGAATTGTATTAACCGGAAACTTAATACATGTGTGAATACATAGACAAAACAAAGTGTCCCTAGTATGCCTCTACTAGACTAGCTCGTTAATCAAAGATGGTTAAGTTTCCTGACCATAGACATGTGTTGTCATTTGATGAACAGGATCACATCATTAGGGGAATGATGTGATGGACAAGACCCATCCGTTAGCTTAGCATAATGATCGTTAAGTTTATTGCTATAGCTTTCTTCATGACTTATACATATTCCTCTGACTATGAGATTATGCAACTCCCGAATACCGGAGGAACACTTTGTGTGCTATCAAATGTCACAATGTAACTGGGCGATTATAAAGATGCTCTACAGGTGTCTCCGAAGGTGTTTGTTGGGTTGGCATAGATCGAGATTAGGATTTGTCACTCTGAGTATCGGAGAGGTATCTCTGGGCCCTCTCGGTAATGCACATCATATGAAGCCTTGCAAGCAATGTGACTAATGAGTTAGTTACGGGATGATGCACTATGGAACGAGTAAAGAGACTTGCCGATAACGAGATTGAACTAGGTATGATGATACCGACGATCGAATCTCGGGCAAGTAACATACCGATGACAAAGGGAATAACGTATGTTGTTATGCGGTTTTACCGATAAAGATCTTCGTAGAATATGTAGGAGCCAATATGAGCATCCAGGTTCCGCTATTGGTTATTGACCGGAGAAGTGTCTCGGTCATGTCTACATAGTTCTCAAACCCGTAGGGTCCGCATGCTTAACGTTCGATGACGATTCGTATTATGAGTTATGTGATTTGATGACCGAAGTTTGTTCGGAGTCTCGGATGAGATCACGGACATGACGAGGAGTCTCGAAATGGTCGAGAGGTAAAGATTCATATATTGGAAGGCTATATTCGTACATCGGAAAGGTTCCGAGTGATTCAGGTATTTTTCGGAGTACCGGGGAGTTACGGGAATTCACCGGGAGAAGTAATGGGCCTTATTGGGCCATACGGGAAATAGGAGGCAGCAGCCAGGAGGTGGCGCCCCCCCCCCCCCCAAGCCCAGTCAGAATTGGACAAGGGGTTGGGGGTGCAACCCCCCTTTTTTCCCCTCTCCTTTAGGTGGAATCCTACTAGGACTTGGAGTCCTAGTAGGACTCCCCTCTCCCGGCGCGCCTAGCAAGGGCCGGCTGGCGTCCCCCTCCCTCCTTTATATACGGGGGCAGGGGGGCACCCTAGAACACACAAGTTGATCTTTTAGCCGTGTGCGGTGCCCCCCTGCACAGTTACACACCTCGGGCATATCGTCGTAGTGCTTAGGCGAAGCCCTGCGCCGGTAACTTCATCATCACCGTCACCACACCGTCGTGCTGACGGAACTCTCCCTCGTCCTCAACTAGATCAAGAGCACGAGGGACGTCATCGAGCTGAACGTGTGCTTAACGCGGAGGTGCCGTACGTTCGGTACTTGGATCGGTTGGATCGCGAAGAAAGTTCGACTACATCAACCGCGTCGTGAGACGCTTCCGCTAATGGTCTACAAGGGTATGTAGACGCACTGTCCCCCTCGTAGCGATGCATCTCCATGGATCGATCTTGCATGATCATAGGAAATTTTTGAAATTGCATGCTACGTTCACCAACACATAGCATACATGATAGAACCTATGGCTGAGGCATAGGGAATGACTTCAATTTTCTCTCTATCTTCTGCAGTGGTCAGGTTTTTGAGTCTGACTCAACTTCACACCTTGTAACACGGGCAAGAACCCTTTCTTTGACTAGTCCATTTTGAACTTCTTCAAAACTTTATCAAGGTATGTGCTTTGTGAAAGTCCTATTAAGCGTCTTGATCTATCTCTATAGATCTTGATGCCCAATATATAAGCAGCTTCACCGAGGTCTTTCATTGAAAAATTCTTATTCAAGTATCCTTTTATGCTATCCAGAAATTCTATATCATTTCCAATCAATAGTATGTCATCCACATATAATATCAGAAATGCTACAGAGCTCCCACTCACTTTCTTGTAAATACAGGCTTCACCGTAAGTCTGTATAAAACCATATAATTTGATCACCTCATCAAAGCGTATATTCCAACTCCAAGATGCTTGCACCAGTCCATAGATGGATCGCTGGAGCTTGCACACTTTGTTAGCACCTTTAGGATCGACAAAACCTTCCGGTTGCATCATATACAACTCTTCTTTAAGAAATCCATTAAGGAATGCAGTTTTGACATCCATTTGCCATATTTCATAATTATAAAAGGTGGCAATTACTAACATGATTCGGACAGACTTAAGCATTGCAACGGGTGAGAAAGTCTCATCGTAGCCAACTCCTTGACCTTGTCGAAAACCTTTCGCGACAAGTCGAGCTTTGTAGACAGTAACATTACCATCAGTGTCAGTCTTCTTCTTGAAGATCCAGTTATTCTCAATGGCTTGCCGAACATCGGGCAAGTCCACCAAAGTCCACACTTTGTTCTCATACATGGACCCTATCTCAGATTTCATGGCCTCAAGCCATTTATCGGAATCTGGGCTCATCATAGCTTCTTCGTAGTTCGTAGGTTCACCTTGGTCTAATAACATGACTTCCAGAACAGGATTACCGTACCACTCTGGCGCGGATCGTGCTCTGGTCGACCTACGAGGTTCAGTAGTAACTTGATCTGAAGTTTCATGATCATTATCATTTGCTTCCTCTCTAGTTGGTGTAGGCATCACGGGAACGGTTTTCTATGATGTGCTACTTTCCAATTCGAGAGAAGGTACAATTACCTCATCAAGTTCTACTTTCCTCCCACTCACTTCTTTCGAGAGAAACTCCTTCTCTAGAAAGGTTCCATTCTTGACAACAAAGATCTTGCCTTCGGATCTGTGGTAGAAGGTGTACCCAATTGTTTCCTTAGGGTATCCTATGAAGACGCACTTCTCCGATTTGGGTTCGAGCTTATCAGGCTGAAGCCTTTTGACTTAAGTGTTGCAACCCCAAACTTTAAGAAACGACAGCTTAGGTTTCTTGTCAAACCACAGTTCATACGGTGTCATCTCAACGGATTTAGACGGTGCCCTATTTAACATGAATGCGGCTGTCTCTAATGCATAACCCCAAAACGATAGTGGTAAATCGGTAAGAGACATCATAGATCGCACCATATCTAATAAAGTACGGTTACGACGTTCGGACACACCATTACGTTGTGGTGTTCTAGGTGGCGTGAGTTGTGAAACAATTCCACATTGTTTTAAATAAAGGCCAAACTCGTAACTCAAATATTCGCCTCCATGATCAGATCGTAGAAACTTTATTTTCTTGTTACGATAATTCTCCACTTCACTCTGAAATTCTTTGAACTTTTCAAATGTTTCAGACTTGTGTTTCATCAAGTATATATACCCATACCTACTCAAATCATCTGTGAGGGTCAGAAAATAACAATACCCGCCGTGTGCTTCAACACTCATCGGACCGCATACATCAGTATGTATTATTTCAATTAAGTCATTAGCTCGCTCCATTGTTCCGGAGAACGGAGTTTTAGTCATCTCGCCCATGAGGCATGGTTCGCAAGTATCAAATGATTCGTAATCAAGTGATTCCAAAAGTCCATCTACATGGAGTTTCTTCATGCGCTTTACACCAATATGACCTAAACCGCAGTTCCACAAGTTTGTTGCACTATCATTATCAACTTTGCATCTTTTGGCATCAATATTATGAATATGTGTATCACTACGATCGAGATTCAACAAGAATAGACCACTCATCAAGTGTGCATGACCATAAAAGATATTACTCATATAAATAGAACAACCATTATTCTCCGATTTAAATGAATAACCGTCTCGCAATAAACAAGATCCAGATATAATGTTCATGCTCAACGTGGGCACCAAATAACAATTATTGAGGTCTAAAACTAATCCCGAAGGTAGATGTAGAGGTAGCGTGCCGACGGCGATCACATCGACCTTGGAACCATTTCCGACGCGCATCGTCACCTCGTCCTTAGCCAATCTTCGTTTATTCCGCAGCTCCTGTTTCGAGTTACAAATATGAGCAACCGAACCAGTATCAAATACCCAGGCACTGCTACGAGCATTAATAAGGTACACATCAATAACATGTATATCAAATATACCTTTGTTCACTTTGCCATCCTTCTTATCCACCAAGTATTTGGGGCAGTTCCGCTTCCAGTGACCATTTCCTTTGCAGTAGAAGCACACAGTTTCAGGCTTGGGTCCAGCTTTGGGCTTCTTCCCGGGAGAGGCAACTTGCTTGCCATTCTTCTTGAAGTTCCCTTTCTTTCCCTTGCCCTAGTGGTCTTGTTAAGCATCAACACTTGATGCTCCTTCTTGATTTCTACCTCCGCGGCCTTAAGCATTGCGAAGAGCTCAGGAATCATTTTATCCATCCCTTGCATATTATAGTTCATCACGAAGCCTTTGTAGCTTGGTGGCAGTGATTGAACAACTCTGTCAATAACACTATCAACTAGAAGATCAACTCCCAGCTGAGTCAAGTGGTTATGATACCCAAACATTTTGAGTATGTGTTCACTGACAGAGCTGTTCTCCTCCATCTTGCAGCTATAGAACTTGTTGGAGACTTCATACCTCTCAACCTGGGCATTTTCTTGAAATATTAACTTCAACTCTTGGAACATCTCATATGCTCCATGACGTTCAAAACGTTTTTGAAGTCCCGGTTCTAAGCCGTAAAGCATGGCACACTAAACTATCGAGTAGTCATCAGATTGAGCTTGCCATACGTTCATAACATCTGCTTCAGCTCCTGCAGCAGGCCTGTCACCTAGCGGTGCATCAAGGACATAATTCTTCTGTGCAGCAATGAGAATAATCCTTAAGTTACGGACCCAGTCTGTGTAGTTGCTACCATCATCTTTCAACTTAGCTTTCTCTAGGAACGCATTAAAATTCAGGGGAACGGTAGCTCGGTCCATTGATCTACAACATAGATATGCAAAACTATAAGACTAAGTTCATGATAAATTAAGTTCAATTAATCAAATTACTAATGAACTCCCACTTAAATAAACATCCCTCAAGTTATCTAAGTGATACGTGATCCAAATCAACTAACCCATGTCTGATCATCACGTGAGATGGGGTAGTCATCAATGGTGAACATCTCTATGTTGATCATATCTACTATATGACTCACGTTCGACCTTTCGGTCTCCAGTGTTCCGAGACCATGTTTGTACATGCTAGGCTCGTCAAGTTTAACCCAAGTATTCTACATGTGCAAAACTATCTTACACCCGTTGTATGTGAACGTAGAGTCTATCACACCCGATCATCACGAGGTGCTTCGAAACGACGAACTTTGGCAGCGGTGCATACTCGGGGAGAACACTTTTATCTTGAAATTTAGTGAAGGGATAATCTTATAGTGCTACCGCCATTCTAAGCAAAATAAGATGCATAAAGGATAAACATCACATGCAATCAAAATATGTGACATGATATGGCCATTATCATCTTGTGCTTTTGATCTCCATCTGCAAAGCATCATCATGATCTCCATCATCACCGGCTCGACACCTTGATCTCCATTGTTGCGTTGGGGTTGATACATCTCCAACGTATCTATAATTTTTTATTGTTCCATGCTATTATATTATCTGTTCTGGATATTTTATATGCATTAATATGCTATTTTATATTAGTTTTGGGACTAACCTATTAACCTAGAGCCCAGTGCCAGTTTCTGTTTTTTCCATGTTTTTGAGCCTCGCAGAAAAGGAATACCAAACAGAGTCCAAATGGAATAAAACTTCACGATGATTTTTCTTGGACCAGAAGACACCCAGGGGACTTAGAGGCGGCGACAAGGGTGGAGGGCGCGCCCTAGGGGGGGCGCCCCCTACCTTGTGGGCCCCTCGGGACTCTCTTGACCTAGCCCTTCCTCCTATATATTCACATATATTCCAGAACCACCAGAGGCATCCACGAAAACACTTTTCCACCGCCGCAACCTTCTGTTCCCGTGAGATCCCATCTTGGGGCCTTTTCCGGCATCCCGCCGGAGGGGGAATCGATCACGGAGGGCTTCTACATCAACTCCATTGCCCTTCCGATGATGTGTGAGTAGTTTACCTCAGACCTACGGGTCCATAGCTAGTAGCTATATGGCTTCTTCTCTCTCTTTGATTCTCAATACAACGTTCTCCTTGATGTTCTTGGAGATCTATCCGATGTAATCTTCTTTTGCGGTGTATTTGTCGAGATCTGATGAATTGTGGATTTATGATCAGCTTATCTATGAATATTATTTGAATCTTCTCTGAATTCTTTTATGCATGATTTAATATCTTTGTATTTCTCTTCGAATTATCGGTTTGGTTTGGCCAACTAGATTGGTTTTTCTTGCAATGGGAGAGGTGCTTAGCTTTGAGTTCAATCTTGCGTGATTTCACCCAGTGACAAAGTAGGGGTAGCGAGACACGTATTGCATTGTTGCCATCGAGGATAAAAAGATGGGGTTTTCATCATATTGCTTGAGTTACTTCCTCTACATCATATCATCTTACTTAAGGCGTTACTCCGTTCTTTATGAACTTAATACTCTAGATGCATGCTGGATAGCGGTCGATGTGTGGAGTAATAGTAGTAGATGGAGGCAAGAATCGGTCTACTTGACACGGACGTGATGCCTATATGCATAATCATTGCCTTGGATATCGTCATAACTTTGCGCTTTTCTAACAATTGCTCGATAGTAATTTGTTCACCCACCGTATTATTTGCCTTCATGAGAGAAGCCTCTAGTGAAACCTATGGCCCCCGTGTCTATTTTCCATCATATTACTTTCCGATCTACTATTTTGCAATCTTTTATTTTCAGATCTATATACCAAAAAACCCAAAAATATTTTATCTTTTGTTTATCTATCTCTATCAGATATCACTTTTGCAATTGACCGTGAAGGGATTGACAACCCATTTATCGCATTGGGTGCAAGTGTTTGATTGTTTGTGCAGGTATTGGTGATTTGTGCATTCTTCTCCTACTGGATTGATACCTTAGTTCTTAACTGAGGGAAATACTTACCTCTACTGTGCTGCATCACCCTTTCCTCTTCAAGGGAAAAACCAACGCAAGCTCAAGAAGTAGCAGGAAGAATTTCTGGCGCCGTTGCCGTGGAGATCTACGCCAAGTCAAGACATACCAAGTACCCATAATAAACTCTCATCTCTTGCATTACATTATTCGCCATTTGCCTCTCATTTTCCTCTCCCCCACTTCTAAAACGTTTTCATAAAATCACAAAAATATTTGCCTTTTTGTTTGCCTTCTTTCCATTTGATCTTTTGTTTGCTTGTGTTACCATGTGCCTTCTTTTTGCTTGCATCTTCGCTTGCTAAAAGTTTATGGATCCTCATCCACTTGCTAATCTTTTTAAGAGATCCAATTATGATGAACCAATTTCTAGTGATTTGAGTGCACTAGATTATCTTTATGAAGTTTTGCTTGAAATTCTTGAATCTGAAAATTGTCATGAAGTGTTAAAAGAAGAAATCTATGAAGTGATTCACGATAGCTCCTTGAATAAAAAGCATGATTGCAATGGTTTTACTATAAATTCTATTGATGTCAATTATGCTAATAATATGCAAAACCCTAAGCTTGGGGATGCTAGTTTTGCTATGTCCACTACTTATTGCAATGATTATAATTGGGGTGATTCTTCTTATGATCTTGAAAATTTATTTAAGCCTCATGATAATAGTGTTTGCAATGATATTGAAAGTGGGTTTGAAAGAGTGTCAATTCTAGGTAATAATGATCCCACTACTTTGGAGTATGATCAATCTTATGAAATTTTTGATAAAAGTGGGTTTGGAAAGGTCATGACTTTATTTGATAATAATCCCACTATTTTGAAAGAGTGTCAACTTTGCATGCATGTGGATCATGTTGAGAATATTTTATGTGATAGCTATATTGTTGAATTTGATTATTATCCTACATGTAATTATTATGAGAGAGGAAAATATGGTTATGGAAATCTTCATGTTACTAAATTACCTCTCTTCATGTTGAGATTGCTATCGTCTCTTTCTTCTTCCTTGCATATGCTAGTTTTTGCTTGCCTTAATAATTTGTTTGCTTATAAAATGCCTATGCATAGGAAGTATGTTAGACTTTGATGTGTTTTATGATGCTCTCTTTGTGCTTCAATTCTTCTGTTTTATGTGAGCATCACTGAAATTATCAGTGCCTAGCTAAAAGGCTTTAAAGAAAAGCGCTTGTTGGGAGACAACCCTGTCGTATGCGTTCATCATATCGAACTTCACCGCACCCATAGGTTTCTTCCGTTTCCTTGTCTTGATAGCATGCACACGCTCATCCGCAACCAGGACGCAATTCGTGATTAATCACCCCGGTACAAAAGCACTCTGCTTTTCATAAATGAATATCGATAAAAATCATCTTTAACCTATCCTGCGAGTACCTTTGCTGCAATCTTATATATCATGTTACAAAGACTAATAGGACAAATTTCGGAAAATAACTCCGGTGAGTTTACCTTGGGAATCATGACAACAATAGTATCGTTAAAAGAGTTTGGAGCCGCCGCTCCTGCGAGAAACTCTTGTACAGCGGTGCATTCGTCCTCTCCTCTCGTACCGGTGACCATTGTCGCTGATAGAACATTGTTGCAAGGTCGTCAGGCCCCGGTGCCTTCGTTTCGCCCATCCGAGAAAACGATCATCTTGACTTGCTCGTCCAAAATAGGTGCCAATGGGGTGGCTCACGAAATTGGGAAGTTTTGTTTTTGTGAGAAAACTTTCGATCTATTCATCTTTAATCATAATAGTACAACGAACACTAGAAATTGCGAAGTTTAGCTTTATTAGTAAGTCTAATGGGATTTCTTCTTAAATGGTGTTCTGCCCTGCGTGGTGAATTTCGTAATGATGAACGATTGTAATAACCTTTTTAATTAATTAATATATGGGATTTTCCCCCCCAAAAAAGATATTCATGAAGCGGCTTCTGGGCAACGTGTAAACTTACAGAAATCATCAAAAAAAATTGGTAAGGGGTGCCTAGATGAAACAAAGCTAGAGCTGAAGAGTGTGCTTGGGGTTGATTCAGAAGCTCTAAGTGAAAGATATCTTGGGTTGCCAACACTGGTTGGCCGATCCAAGGAGGGTACCTTAAAGTATGTCACGGAAAGCTCTAAGTCAAAGGTGGGTGGCTGGAAGGGCCAAGGTTTATCCAAAGCAGCTAGGGAGGTATTGGTGAAATCTGGACTGCAGGCTGTACCTACTTTCACTATGAGTTGTTTTCAGCTCACTAAGAAAATGTGCCCGAACCTGACTTCGATCTCCTCGAATTTCTGGTGGGGTGCAAAGAATGGTGAAAGGAAAGTACATTGGATCTCTTCGCAAAAAATGTGTGCTGCAAAGAGAGTTGGAGGACTCAGTTTCCGCGATCCCGAGGTGTTCAACCAAGCTTTGCTAGCAAAACAGGCGTGGATGATTCTGCAAGAACCGACTTCTTTATGCGCAAGGGTTCTCAAGCACGCTATTTTAAGGAGCAAACAATCATGTCGGCCATATGCCCTTCGAATGCCTCCTACACTTTCTGTAGTGTGCTGCATGGGAGAGATCTTTTGCGAGAAGGAGCTATTTGGCGCATAGGGGATGGTTCGAAGGTGCATATACATCATGACAATTGGATCCCGAGGAACGGTAGTATGAAACCACTGGGTCAAATCTTCATGCCAGGTGTAACGAGGGTGGCAGACTTGTTAACTCCAGACGGGCGCTCGTGGGATGCAGCAAAGGTTGACGCTATGTTCAGTCCGAGTGATGCGGCGGATATTAAACAAGTCGCCATTGGAGGTCTAGAGGAGCAGGATTATATGGCATGGAACTACACCAAGAATGGGTGTTTTACAGTCAAGTCTGTATACCACCTGAGAAGGTCGATGGGAAGATCGAGGACCGGATAGCCGAAGTCCTCTAATGATGTGAATGCGCACAAGGGGTTCATGGCGCTGTGGGACACTTGTGCACCATCGAAAGCAAAAATACATATGTGGCGTTTGATCAAAAATGGGTTGGATGTGGGGTATGAACTACATAGACATCAAATCAAACCGGGTGTTTTTTGTGTTGCATGCGGCCGGGAAGAAACCATACATCACCGTTTCTAGGCATGTCAACATTCAGTGAGGTTTTGGCAGCTCCTCCACTCAGAGAAGGGAGTTGCGGTGGCGATCCCACCGTGCTCGATGGACTCCCAGAGTGCTCTTGCTCGCTAGCTCCTTGACTGGTTTGCTGGTGCGTCTGACGAGGAGAGAGAGGCGATGGTGCAGGCAACCTATGGCCTATGGCTGGCCCCAAATGATGCAAGGGAAGGCAAGCAGATTGCTCCAGCACATGAAATAATGAACTCTATTGTTGCTCATATGAAGGAATGGCGGGAGGTGCACGCACGGAAGACGGGTGTGGCTGTACGACCGAAACCACAGCGCTGGGAACCACCGGTCGAAGGATGGGTGAAGGTGAATTTAGATGGAGCCATGTACAAACATGGAGAGAAAGGAGGAGGAGGAGTAGTGCTTAGAGATCACAATGGTGCTTTTCTGGCAGCAACCTGTCATTATTTTTCGAACGTTGTCGACCCGGAAGCTATGGAGATTTTGGCGTGCAGACGGGCTTTGGAAGTGGCTGCAGAAATCAACGCAACGAGGGTTCACTTGGAGCTTGATGCTCAGGCTGTGGTGAACATGTTGCAACAACCAACGAGGAACCTATCTGCTGTTGGTCCATGGATTCAGGAGGTTAAAGCTCTACTCGGGTCTTTTGTCGATTGCAAGATATCTTGGGTTTGTCGGCCCGCTAATATTGCCGCGCATAACTTAGCTAAGGTAAGAGTTGGTGATGAACTGTGTAAGGTGTGGTTGGGGGTGCCCCCAGACTTTGTTCTTGATGTAATCGCGGATGACTTTCCGGGGTTTGACGTTTAAATAAATGCGGCAATATTAACACTCAAAAAAAGAAACTACAGCTTAAAAAAAACCTCCAGCATCTTTAACCTTCGGACTTGAAAAGATTTTCATAAAATTCTTCGCGCATGTCGTCGTCTACTGTATTTTTTTTGAACATCAGTACAGACACAAGCGCTCATATACACACGCATACACTCACCCCTATGAACGCACACACGCACATCCTACCCCTATGAGCACCTCCGAAAGACTGAGCCGGCATATCATCTTGAAATTTACGAAGTCACCGTAGGCACCTCGTCGTCGACGGGAACGCCTCCTCCAACTGAATGCGCATCGCCGGAAATCCTGAAAGAAATGAAAAATGTTTAGATTCAGCCGGATGATAAAATCGCTCGTGTAAACCGCCCCCCACGCTCGCCACGTGTCCCTGAGTGGGCAGACACCGACGGGGCCTTATCTCCTCATCTCCTAGGCTCGTGTGACGAGCCACTCATTTTCCCTCTGGGTCGATCCCCTTCCGTCTTCCACCTCTCGCCTCTTCCTGTTTTTCTTCGTTGACCCCCGTGACCCATGGACAATCCAAATGCTGCTGCCCAAGCTCCATGCTCCGCTCCAAAACTGCTCTTGTCATCGCCGGTGGTGGGCTAGCGCTTCGTCCCCGCGTCGGCTGTTCGAGCCGTTGATTTGTTGGTGTTGCCAAGCATATCGGGGCAGCGTGGCCGGTGCTGTGGAGGAAGTGGCGCCGCGCCCGTGGATCTCGCCAGCGGCGGGGATGCTTCCACGCAGCACGCGTGGTGCTGCATCCTCTGCAGATCTCAGCGAGCGGGGGAGTTGCAGCGCAGCATGGCGCAGCAGGCATGGCGAAGCTGCAGTGCAACATGTGATGTTGTACTCGCTGGCGGACCTCACCGGCGGCGGAGCTGCAGTGCAGCGTTCATGGTGTTGCGTCCGTCTCATCGCCGGTGCACGAAGGAGCTGCAGTGCAGCGCATCGTGCTGCGACTGGTGGACCTCATCGGCGACGGGAGCTGCAGTGCAATGCGTTGTGCTGCGTCCGGCAGACCTCACCGGCGGCGGGAGCTGCAGTGCAGCGGACCTCACCGGCGGCGGGAGCTGAAGTGCAGCGGACCTCACCAGCGACGGGAGCTGCAGTGCAGCGTACAGCGACTACGGTGGCTATGACCCGCAGGAATCGAGCTTTGCCGCAGCGGCTACTGGAAGGCGACGTTGCTGCCGACAAAGGCGAGGGATAGAGACGCTACGAGGGGCTTGATCCGATGTCCATCAGTGGGGTAATCAGACGGCCTGTCAACCCGACTGATTTTCTACCAAAATCAGTGGGTTTTTTTTCATTAGTTTCCTCTTCAACTAACGTAGGTGCCACAGAAACATCTTTCTGTGCTCTCTGGTTGAAGTAAAGGTTCAACAACCTTATCAAGTTCTATCTTCCTCCCACTCAATTCTTTCGAGAGAAACTCTTTCTCGAGAAAGGACCCATTCTTAGCGACAAAAACTTTGCCCTCGGATCTGATATAGAAGGTATACCCAATCATCTCCTTTGGGTATCCTATGAAGATGCATTTGTCCACTTTGGGTTCAAGCTTTTCTGGCTGAAGCCTTTTGACATAAGCATCGCAGCCCCAAACCTTAAGGAATGACAACTTAGGTTTCTTGCCAAACCACAGTTCATACGGTGTCGTCTCAACGGATTTAGATGGTGCCCTATTTAAAGAAGATGTAGTTGTAAATAAGATGATCCCTTCACTAAATTTCAAGGTAAAAGTGTTCTCCCTGAGTATGCACTGTTGCTACAGTTCGTCGTGTTGAGACACCACGTGATGATTGGGTGTGATAGACTCTACGTTCACATACAACGGGTGTAA
Source organism: Thinopyrum elongatum (assembly GCA_011799875.1). Taxonomy (NCBI): domain Eukaryota; kingdom Viridiplantae; phylum Streptophyta; class Magnoliopsida; order Poales; family Poaceae; genus Thinopyrum; species Thinopyrum elongatum. Next base: position 466,319,262 of record CM022301.1, on the reverse strand, counting down.
GACAGTTTTACACATGCAGAATACTTGGGTTAAACTTGACGAGCCTGGCATGTACAGACATGGCCTCGGAACACTTGAGATTGAAAGATCGAACGTGAATCATATAGTAGATATGATCAACATAGAGATGTTCACCATTGATGACTACCCCATCTCACGTGATGATCGGACCTGGGTTAGTTGATTTGGATCACATATCACTTAGATAACTTGAGGGATGTTGATTTAAGTGGGAGTTCATTAGTAATTTGATTAATTAACTTAATTTATCATGAACTTAGTCCTGATAGTATTTGCATATCTATGTTGTAGATCAATGGCCCGTGCTACCGTTCCCTTGAATTTTAATGCGTTCTTAGAGAAAGCTAAGTTGAAAGATGATGGTAGCAACTACACGGACTGGGTCCGTAACTTGAGGATTATCCTCATTGCTGCACAGAAGAATTATTTCCTTGATGCACCGCTAGGTCAAAGGCCTGCTGCAGGAGCAGAAGCTGATGTTTTGAACGTCTGGCAAGCTCGATCTGATGACTACTCGATAGTTCAGTGTGCCATGCTTTACGGCTTAGAACCGGGACTTCAAAGATGTTTTGAACGTCATGGAGCATATGAAATATTCCAAGAGTTGAAGTTAATATTTCAAGCAAATGCCTGGGTTGAGAGATATGAAATCTCCAACAAGCTGCAAGATGGAAGAGAACAGTTCTGTCAGTGAACACATACTCAAAATGTCTGGGTATTATAATCACTTGACTCAGCTGGGAGTTGATCTTCTATATGATTGTGTCATTGACAGAGTTCTTCAATCCCTGCCACCAAGCTACAAAGGCTTCGTGATGAACTATAATATGCAAGGGATGAACAAAACAATTCCCGAGCTCTTCGCAATGCTTAAGGCCGCGGAGGTAGAAATCAAGAAGGAGCATCAAGTGTTGATGGTTAACAAGACCACTAGTTTCAAGAAAAAGGGCAAGGGAAAGAAAGGGAACTTCAAGAAGAATGGCAAGCAAGTTGCCACTCCCGGGAAGAAGCCCAAAGCTGGACCCAAGTCTGAAACTGAGTGCTTCTACTTGAAAGGAACTGGTCACTGGAAGCGGAATTGCCCCAAGTATTTGGCGGATAAGAAGGATGGCAAAGTGAACAAAGGTATATTTGATATACATGTTATTGATGTGTACCTTACTAATGCTCATAGTAGCGCCTGGGTATTTGGTACTGATTCGGTTGCTCATATTTGTAACTCGAAACAGGAGCTACGGATTAAACGAAGATTGGCTAAGGACGAGGTGACGATGCGCGTCGGGAATGGTTCCAAGGTCGATGTGATCGCCGTCGGCACGCTACCTCTACATCTACCTTGAGGATTAGTTTTAGACCTGAATAATTGTTATTTGGTGCCAGCGTTGAGCATGAACATTATATCTGGATCTTGTTTAGTGCGAAACGGTTATTCATTTAAATCAGAGAATAATGGTTGTTCTATTTATATGAGTAATATCTTTTATGGTCATGCACCCTTGAAGAGTTGTCTATTTTTGTTGAATCTCGATTGTAGTGATACACATATTTATAATATTGATGCCAAAAGATGCAAAGTTGATAATGATAGTGCAACATATTTGTGGCACTGCCGTTTAGGTCATATTGGTGTAAAGCGCATGAAGAAACTCAATGCAGATGGGCTTTTGGAATCACTTGATTATGAATCATTTGATACTTGCGAACCATGCCTCATGGGCAAGATGACTAAAATCCGTTCTCCGGAACAATGGAGCGAGCTAATGATTTATTGGAAATAATACATACCGACGTATGTGGTCCGATGAGTGTTGAGGCACGCGGCGAGTATCGTTATTTTCTGACCTTCACAGATGATTTGAGCAGATATGGGTATATCTACTTAATGAAACACAAATCTGAAATTTGAAAAGTTCAAAGAATTTCAGAGTGAAGTGGAGAATCATCGTAACAAGAAAATAAAGTTTCTACGATCTGATCGCGAAGGCAAATATTTGAGTTACGAGTTTGGCCTTTATTTAAAACAATGTGGAATAGTTTCACAACTCACGCCACTTGGAACACCACAGCGTAATGGTGTGTCCGAACATCGTAACCGTACTTTATTAGATATGGTGCGATCTATGATGTCTCTTACCGATTTGCCACTATCGTTTTGGGGTTATGCATTAGAGACAGCTGCATTCACGTTAAATAGGGCACAGTCTAAATCCGTTGAGATGACACCGTATGAACTATGGTTTGGCAAAAAACCTAAGCTGTTGTTTCTTAAAGTTTAGAGTTGCGACACTTATGTCAAAAGGCTTCAGCCTGATAAGCTCGAACCCAAATCGTAGAAGTGCGTTTTCATAGGATACCCTAAGGAAACAATTGGGTACACCTTCTACCACAAATCTGAAGGCAAGATCTTTGTTGCCAAGAATGGAACCTTTCTAGAGAAGGAGTTTCTCTCGAAAGAAGTGAGTGGGAGGAAAGTAGAATTTGATGAGGTAATTGTACCTTCTCTCGAATTGGAAAGTAGCACATCAGAGAAAATCGTTCCCGTGATGCCTACACCAACTAGAGAGGAAGCTAATGATGATGATCATGAAACTTCGGATCAATTTACTACAGAACCTTGTAGGTCAACCAGAACACGATCCGCACCAGAGTGGTATGGGAATCCTGTACTGGAAGTCATGTTACTAGACCAAGGCAAACCTACAAGCTATGAAGAAACTATGATGAGCCCAGATTCCGACAGATGGCTTGAGGCTATGAAATCTGAGATAGGATCCATGCATGAGAACAAAGTGTGGACTTTGGTGGATTTGCCCGATGATCGGGAAGCCATAGAGAATAAATGGATCTTCAAGAAGAAGACTGACACTGATGGTAATGTTACTGTCTACAAAGCTCGACTTGTCGCAAAAGGTTTTCGACAAGTTCAAGGGGTCGACTACGATGAGACTTTCTCACCCGTAGCGATGCTGAAGACCGTCCGAATCATGTTAGCAATTGCCGCATTTTATGATTATGAAATCTGGCAAATATATGTCAAAACTGCATTCCTTAATGGATATCTTAAAGAAGAGTTGTATATGATGCAATCAGAAGGTTTTGTCAATCCTAAAGGTTCTAACAAAGTGTGCAAGCTCCAGCGATCCATTTATGGACTGGTGCAAGCATCTCGGAGTTGGAATATACGCTTTGATGAGGTGATCAAAGCATATGGTTTTATACAGACTTTCGGTGAAGCCTGCATTTACAAGAAAGTGAGTGGGAGCTCTGTAGCATTTCTGATATTATATGTGGATGACATATTGTTGATTGGAAATGAGAAAGAATTTCTGGATAGCATAAAAGGATACTTAAATAAGAATTTTTCAACGAAAGACCTCGGTGAAGCTACTTATATATTGGGCATCAAGATCTATAGGGATAGATCGAGACGCTTAATAGGACTTTCACAAAGCACATACCTTGATAAAGTTTTGAAGAAGTTCAAAATGGATCAGTCAAAGAAAGGGTTCTTGCCTGTGTTGCAAGGTGTGAAGTTGAGTAAGACTCAGTGCCCGACCACTACAGAAGATAGAGAGAAAATGAAAGTTATTCCCTATGCCTCAGCCATAGGTTCTATCATGTATGCTATGTTGTGTACCAGACCTGATGTGTGCCTTGCCATAAGTCTGGCAGGGGGTACCAAAGTAATCCAGGAGTGGATCACTTGACAGTGGTCAAGAACATCCTGAAGTACCTGAAAAGGACCAAGGATATGTTTCTCGTATATGGAGGTGATAAAGAGCTCGCCGTAAATGGTTACGTCGATGCTAGCTTTGACACTGATCCAGATGACTCTAAGTCACAAACCGGATACGTATTTATTGAATGGTGGAGCTGTCAGTTGGTGCAGTTCCAAGCAGAGCATCGTGGCGGGATCTAGGTGTGAAGCGGAGTACATAGCTGCTTCGGGAGCAGCAAATGAAGGAGTCTGGATGAAGGAGTTCATATCCGATCTGGGTGTAATACCTAGTGCATCGGATCCAATGAAAATCTTTTGTGACAACAATGGAGCAATTGCCTTGGCGAAGGAATCCAGGTTTCACAAGAGAACCAAACACATCAAGAGACGCTTCAACTCAATTCGTGAACAAGTCAAGGATGGAGACATAGAAATTTGCAAGATACATACAGATCTGAATGTAGCAGACCCGTTGACTAAGCCTCTTCCACGAGCAAAACATGATCAGCACCAAGACCCCATGGGTGTTAGAATCATTACAATGTAATCTATATTATTAACTCTAGTGCAAGTGGGAGACTGAAGGAAATATGCCCTAGAGGCAATAATAAAGTTGTTATTTTATATTTCCTTATTCATGATCAAGGTTTATTATTCATGCTAGAATTGTATTGATCGAAAACCTAAATACATGTGTGAATACATTAACAAACACCGTGTCCTTAGTGAGCCTCTACTTGACTAGCTCGTTGATCAAAGATGGTTATGGTTTCCTAACCATGGACATGAGTTGTCATTTGATAACGGGATCACATCATTAGGAGAATGATGTGATGGACAAGACCCATCCATTAGCTTAGCATAATGATCGTTCAGTTTTATTGCTATTGCTTTCTTCATGTCAAATACATATTCCTTCGACTATGAGATTATGCAACTCCCGGATACCGGAGGAATGCCTTGTGTGCTATCAAATGTCACAACGTAACTGGGTGATTATAAAGATGCTCTACAGGTATCTCCGAAGCTTTTTTGTTGAGTTGGCATAGATCGAGATTAGGATTTGTCACTCCGAGTATCAGAGAGGTATCTCTGGGCCCTCTCGGTAATACACATCATAAGCTTGCAAGAAAATGACTAAGGCATTAGTCACAAGGTGATGTATTACGGAACGAGTAAAGAGACTTTCCGGGAACGAGATTGAACTAGGTATGAAGATACCGACGATCGAATCTCGGGCAAGTAACATATCGATGGACAAAGGGAATTACGTATGTTGTCATAACGGTTCGACCGATAAAGATCTTTGTAGAATATGTAGGAGCCAATATGGGCATCCAGGTTCCGCTATTGGTTATTGACCGGAGAGGTGTCTCGGTCATGTCTACATAGTTCTCGAACCCGTAGGGTCCGCACGCTTAACGTTAGTTGATGATATAGTATTATATGAGTTATGTGATTTGGTGACCGAATGTTGTTCGGAGTCACGGATGAGATCACGGACATGATGAGGAGTCTCAGAATGGTCGAGAGGTAAAGATTGATATATAGGACAATGGTATTCGGACACCGGAAGTGTTTCGGGGGGTACCGGGTACTTATCGGGTCACCGGAAGGGGTTCCGGGCACCCCCGACAAAAGATATGGGCCTTATGGGCCAAGAGGGGAAACACACCAGCCACAAGGGGCTGGTGCGCCCCCCATATGGGCTGGCCTAAGAAGGAGAAGGAAAGTGGAGAAGGGAAAGGAAAGTGTGGATTAGGATTCCCCCTTCCTTCTCTCTCCCCCCTCTTTCCTTAGCCTTGGGAAAACATGGCAGGGGGGCGCAGGGCAAGGCAGGGCCCCTAGGGGGCCAGCGGCCAGCCCTAGGGCACACCCTGGCCTCTCCCCTCCCCCTCCCACCTATATATATGTGGGAGGGGGGCGCCTAGCACACCCCAGACAATTGCCTAGCCGTGTGCGGCGCCCCCCTCCACAGTTTACAACCCCGGTCATATTTTCGTAGTGCTTAGGCGAAGCCCTGTGAAGATCACTTCACCATCACCGTCACCACGCCGTCGTGCTGACGGAACTAATCTACTACCTCGATGTCTTGCTGGATCAAGAAGGTAAGGGATGTCATCGAGCTGAACGTGTGCAGAATGCGAAGGTGTCGTGCGTTCGGTACTTGATCGGTTGAAGCGCGAAGAAGTTCGACTACATCAACCGCGTTGTGAAACGCTTCCACTTACGGTCTACGAGGGTACGTAGACACACTCTCCCCCTCATTGCTATGCATCTCCATGGATAGATCATTGTGTGTGCGTAAGAAAAAGTTTTGTTTTCTATGCAACGATTCCCAACAGTGGCATCATGAGCTAGGTCTTGCGTAGATGACATCACGAGTAGAACACAAAGGAGTTTGTGGGTGTTGATATTCAGATTGCTTCCTTCCTTGGTCTTTTCTTGATTCAGCGGTATTGTGGGATGAAGTGGCCTGGACCAACTTTACATGTCCACGTACATGAGACCGGTTCCATCGACAGACATGTGACTTTGTTGCATAAAGATGGCTGGCGGGTGTCTGTCTCTCCCACCTTAGTTGAATCGGATTCGACAATGGCGGTACTTGTATAAGGTTAAATAGCAACTTGCATATCACCGTTGTGGCTTTGCGTAGGTAAGAATCGTTCTTACTAGATACCCATAGCAGCCACGTAAAACATGCAACAACAATTAGAGGACGTCTAACTTGTTTTTGCAGGGTATGTTGTGATATGATATGGCCAAAGACATGATGAAATGTATTTGATGTATGAGATGATCATGTTTGTAATATTTTATATCAACTTACATGTCGATGCATACGGCAACCGGCAGGAGCCATAGGGTTGTCTTTAATTATTGTATGACCTGCGTGTCAATCATTAAGCGCTATGTAATGCTTTACTTTATCGCTAAGCGGTAGCAATAGTAGTAGAAGCATGGTTGGCATGACAACCCCGATGGCGACACGATGATGGAGATCATGGTGTCATGCCGGTGACGATGGAGATCATGCTGGTGCTTTGGAGATGGAGATCAAAAGCACAAGTTGATGGCCATATCATGTCACTTATGATTTGCATGTGATGTTAATCCTTTTATGCATCTTATTTTGCTTAGGATGACGATAGCATTATAAGGTGATCCCTTACTAAAATTTCAAGATAAAATTGTGTTCACCCCAAGTGTGCACCGTTGCAAAAGTTCGTCGTTTCGAAGCACCACGTGATGATCGAGTGTGATAGACTCTACGTTCACATACAACGGGTGCAAGCTAGTTTTGCACATGCAGAACACTTGGGTTAAACTTGACGAGCCTAGCATGTACAGACATGGCCTCGGAACACAAGAGACTGAAAGGTCGAACACGAGTCATATAGTAGATATGATCAACATGGAGATGTTCACCATTGAAACCACCTCATCTCACGTGATGATTGGACTTGGGTTGGTGAATTTGGATCGTGTTACACTCGGACAACTGGAGGGATGTTGATTTGAGTGGGAGTTCTTAGGTAATATGATTAATTGAACTCATTTATCATGAACAATAGTCTAAGTTACCTTTGCAAATTTATGTTGTAGATCAATGGCTCGCGTTGTACCTCCCTGTTTCAATACGTTCCTAGAGAAAGACTAAGTTGAAAGATATTGTAAGCAATTATGCGGACTAGGGCCGTAGTCTGAGGATGGTCCTCACTGCTGCACAGAAGGCTTATGTCCTTGATGCACCACTCGGTGTGCCAACCCCTCTAGCATCATGGCAGACACGTTCAGATGACTACTTGATAGTTTAGTGCGCCATGCTTTACGGCTTAGAATCGGGGCTCCAAAGGCGTTTTGAACGCCATGGAACATATGAGATGTTCCAAGAGTTGAAATTGGTATTTCAGGCACATGCCCGTGTTGAGAGGTATGATACCTCTGGCAAGTTCTTTGCCTACAAGATGGAGGAGAATAGCTCAGCCAGTGAGCATGTGCTCAGAATGTCTGGGTGCTACAATCGCTTGAATCAAGTGGGAGTTAATCTTCCAGATATGATAGTGATTGACAGGGTTCTCTAGTCACTATCACCAAGCTGCTAGAGCCTCGTGATGAACTATAACATGCAAGGGATGGAGATGATCCGGGAGATGTTCGCGGTGCTTAAGGCCGTGAAGGTAGAAATCAAGAAGGAGCATCAAGTGTTGATGGTTAACAAGACCACTGGTTTCAAGAAGGGCAAGGGAAAGAAGGGAAACTTCATGAATGGCAAGCCAGTTGCTGCTCAAGTGAAGAAACCCAAGGTTGAACCCAAACCCAAGACTAAGTGCTTCTATTGTAAGGGGAACGGTCACTGGTAGCGGAACTACCCCAAATACTTGGTAGATAAAGAAGGCTGGCAACTTCAACAAAAGTATATCTGATATACGTGTTATTGATGTGTACCTTACTAGTACTCCTAGTAGCACCGGGGTATTAGATACTGGTTTAGTTGCTAATATTGGTAACTCGAAACAAAAGCTGCGGAATAAACGGAGACTAGCTAAGGGCGAGGTGACGATGTGTGTTGGAAGTGTTTCCAAGGTTGATCACCTTCACACGCTCCCTCTACCTTCGGGATTAGTGTTAAACCTAGATAAATGTTATTTGGTGTCTGCGTTGAGCATGAACATGATTAGATCATGTTTATTGCAATACGGTTATTCATTTAAGTCAGAGAATAATGGTTATTCTGTTTACATGAATAATACCTTCTATGGTCATGCACCCAAGGTGAATGGTTTATTGAATCTCGATTGTAGTGATATACATGTTCATAACATTGAGGCCAAAAGATGTAGAGTTGATAATGATAATACCACTTTCTTGTGGCGCTGCCACTTAAGTGATGTTGGTGTAAAGCGCATGAAGAAACTTCATGTTGATGGACTTTTGGAGTCACTTGATTTTGAATTACTTGACACATGAGAACCATGCCTCATGGGCAAGATGACTAAAACCCCATTTTCCGGAACAATGGAACGGGCAATTGAGTTGTTGGAAATCATACATACTGATGTGTGCGGCCCGATGAGTGTCGACGCGCGCGGTGGATATTGTTACTTTCTCACCTTCACCGATGATTTGAGTAGATATGGGTATATTTACTTGATGAAGCATAAGTCTGAAACGTCTGAAAAGTTCAAGCAATTTCAGAGTGAAGTTGAGAATCATCGTAACAAGAAGATCAAATTCCTACGACATGATCAAAGGGGAGAGTATCTGAGTTATGAGTTTGGCAATCACTTAAGACAATGTGGAATTGTTTCACAACTGACGCCGCCTGGAACACCACAGCGTAATGGTGTGTCCGAACGTCGTAATCGTACCTTATTGGATATGGTGCGTTCTATGTTGTCTCTTGCCGATATATCACGATCATTTTGGGGTTATGCATTAGAGACAACTACATTCACTTTAAATAGGGCACCATCTAAATCCATTGAGACGACACCGTATGAATTATGGTTTGGCAAGAAACCTAAGTTGTAGTTTCTTAAGGTTTGGGGCTGCGACGCTTATGTGAAAAGGCTTCAGCCTAATAAGCTTGAACCCAAAGCGGACAAATGCATCTTCATAGGATACCCAAAGGAGACGATTAGGTATGCCTTCTATCTCAGATCCGAAGGAAAGATTGTTGAACCTTTACTTCAACCAGAGAGTAGCGCAGCACAGAAAGATATTTCTGTGGCACCTACATCAGTTGAAGAGGAAGCTAATGATGATGATCATGAAGCTTTGGATCAAGTTACTGTCGAACCTCGTAGGTCGACAAGGGTACGTACAGCTCCTGAGTGGTGCGGTGACCCTGTCTTAGAGGTCATGTTGTTGGACAACGGTGAACCTACGAGCTATGAAGAAGCGATGGTGGGCCCAGATTCCAACAAATGGCTAGGTGTCATGAAATCCGAGATAGGATCCATGTATGAGAACAAAGTATGGACTTTGGTGGACTTGCCCGATGATCAGCAAGCCATTGAGAATAAATGGATCTTTAAGAAGAAGACAGACGCTGATGGTAATGTCACCATTTATGAAGCTCGACTTGTCGCAAAGAAGTTTCCGACAAGTTCAAGGAGTTGACTATGATGAGACTTTCTCACTCATAGCGATGCTAAAGTCAGTTGGAATTATGTTAGCAGTTGCTGCATTTTCATCTGGCAGATGGATGTCAAAACAAAGTTTCCTTGACGGTTTCCGTGAGGAAAGGTTGTATGTGATACAACCAGAAGGTTTTGTCGATCCTAAGGATGCTAAAAAGTATGCAAGCTCCAGCGATCCTTCTATGGACTGGAGCAAGCATCTCGAAGTTGGAACATACGCTTTGATGAGGTGATCAAAGTTTTTGGGTTTATACAAAGTTTGCAAGAAACTTGTATTTACAAGAAAGTGAGTGGGAGCACTACAACATTTTTGATAAGTATATGTGGATGACATATTGTTGATCGGGTATGATGTAGAATTTCTGGAAAGCATAAAGGGTTGTTTGAAAGGAGTTTTTCAAAGGATGGCCTGGGTAAAGCTGCTTACATATTGGGCATCAAGATCTATAATGTAACGACCCGAGACCAACGCTCCAGACGCTTTCCATGTTTTTCGTTATCGCCGCGTGTTTTATTTGCTTGCTGCATTTCATCATTGCGTCATTTGCATTGCATCATGTCTCATGCACCCCTTTTAAAACTCAACTAAATAAATTGCATAGATCGTTAATCTATTTAAATTGAGGGAATTCACGTGGTGATTTCTCTTTATAACATATACCTTATCCTCCCAATATTATTAGGGAGCTAATAAATATTCCACTATTTCGGAATCACCCATAAACACACTTGCAAAATAATTCCGTACCTTTTCTGCTTCAAGTTTGGTCTCCAAACTTTGCCCTAAATTCTTTCATCACTTTCCCGAGCTCCACCAAAATTCTCAACATTTTTGGACCTACCGAATACCCACTTCTTTCTCACACTCATTTGAATTAAATTCAAATGAGGTCGAATTCAACTTCACGCCCATGCTCACTTTCAATTTTTCTTGGATAGAGCTCATTTTTATGAGTCCGGGAAAATTAACCCTATGCCCAAGTCCCTTCTCTAACCTTTTTCTTTTCTTTCCTTTTCTTTCTTCCCTTTTTTCCTGTTATGAGAGAGAGAGAGTAGAGAACCCCAGCGCAGCCCAGCCGGCTACTTGGGCCTCCTGCAGCCCCGACCCACCTAGGCCCAGCCGCACCTAAACCCTAGCCTCGACCTCTCCCTCTCGCTTCCTCTCAGCGCGGTCAACTCGTCAACCCCCTCCTCTCGATCTCTCCCACTCGATCCCGCAGCACCCACACCCACATCGCGCCCGATCCCCTCGCTCCCGCATCCGCGTGCCTCCAGCGCCAGACCCCGCGCTCCGCCCTCGCTAGGGAAGCGGACCAGGCCGGAGCCCTGTCGGCCTCCTCGCCGTCGTTGCTCCCCTCTTCCATCAGCAGCCACGCCCTCTACCTCCTCGTCGCCTCGCATCTGCCGCCAGCCACCGCAGAACCAGGCCGCCGCCACGCCATCTCGCCTCATCCTCGTTAACCCGCGCCACCGGAGCCCAGCAGATCGACGACCGCTCCTTCCTCTCCTCCGCGTCCATCCCCACTCAAGCATCTCCGTCGGAGCACGCCCGCTGAGCTCCGTCACGCCCCCTCGTCGGCCCTCCTCCGCGCCGTTGCCTCGCCAGGATGCCGCGCCACCACTGGAGGCCAACTCCGGCGCCCCCTGCCTCGCGTCGCCCTCTGCTTCCGTCTACGCCGTGACCATGTCCCCACCTCCTGCGCGAGGCCCGGGTCGCTGCTGCTCTGCTCCACGCGCCCGTCCTGGAGCTCGTCCACCATCTCTAGCCGCTCCCGCCTGCAGCTCCTCCACCTCGCCTCTGCGGCCTCCCCTGCTGCTCCCTGCATCCGGCCGGCCACCCCCATGTCCGGCCATCCATGTTGCTGCCGCTGGACACCCAGACCGGGGGCTCTTTAGCTGTTGCACGCTTGCAGTGCCTCCTCCCGAGCAGGAGCAGCTTGAACCGATGCCTCCGTGAAGCCCGAGTGTGAATTTTTATGCACCGGTTACGCCAAGACCGTCCCAGACCGACAAGTACCACGACGTCCGACGATGCGCCAAGTACCTCTACCCGTGACCCGAACGTCTACGACCCGTGTACAACTACCGTCGACCCTGAAGACCTCAGATTCATCAAGTTCCCACGACGACATAAGTGTACCCCTCTGGATCGCCAAGTTCGGCTACCGTCGCCGTGTACGACGACTTCCACTACGACCGTCCCGAGAACGCCTACTTCCCCTACACCGCATCGAACCCGATCCGCTCCGAAAATGCACGCTTCAAGGGTATAACCATCAAGACGACCGCCATGAACGATTGCTTGCAATGTATGGGATGCTCGTGTTTTCACCACGTCCGAATTGCCACTCGTTTCCATGCCACCGACATGTGGGACATCCGGCAACCGGGATCACCCCACCATCTTTTGCATGTTCCGTACATCCACACTTTCTTTTGCACCGACATCTCGACGAGTTGACGGATCATCGGAATGTTGCCGTGGCACCATTTCCATTATTGTTGCCGTGGCACCCCTTTCGTTCCGCCATGGTGACCAAATGCTTCATAACATGCTCATGTCAACGTTTTCTTAAAATGCATATAACTTGCACATGTCATCCACATCATGATAACAACATGTAAATGTTTAAATTGTGGTTTGCATTAAATTGCTATATGCACATGAGGATTTACCGGAATTGTTGTTTGTTGTTCCAACCTCATTTAAACTTGCTTAGATAGATAGTTTACTCATGTTTCACCTCTTTCCATGTTTAAGAACATTTAATATTGATGGGTAGCATAAACGAGAGTTAACTAAATATTTGAATGTGGTGTTTCGTCAATATGCAACTCGTTGCATATTGAGCTCCACTTAATTTGTAGTATTGTTTGTTGCACTTTGCCATGCCAAGATCATTAAACCAGACATGCATCATACTTGGTTGTGCATCATGCCATGTTTATGTGATGGTTGTTTACCATGTTGTTTGCTTCTTTCCGGTGTTACTTCTTCTTGATAGTTCCGGTTACGTTGCGATTGTGTGGATTCGTTCGACTACGCCTGTTCGACTACTTCATAGACTCGTTCTTCTTCCTAGCGGGATTTCAGGCAAGATGACCGTCACCTTGGATCTCACTACTATCTTTGCTATGCTAGTTGTGTCGAAGCTATCGCTATGTCGCGCTACCTACCACTTGTTTATCAAGCCTCCCAATATGCCATGACAGCCTCTAACCTTTTTCCACCATCCCAGCAAACCGTTGTTTGGCTATGTTACCGCTTTGCTCAGCCCCTCTTATAGCGTTGCTAGTTGCAGGTGCAGTTGCAGTTTGTTCCATGTTGGGACATGGATATCATGGGATATCACAATATCTCTTATTTAATTAATGCACATATATACTTGGTAATGGGTGGAAGGCTCGGCCTTTTTCCTGGTGTTTTGTTCCACTCATGCCGCCCTAGTTTCCGTCATACCGGTGATATGTTCCTTGATTTTGCGTTCCTAACACGGTCGGGGTTTATGGGGCCCCCTTGACAGTTCGCTTTGAATAAAACTCTTCCAGCAAGGCCCAACATTGGTTTTAACTTTTGCCAACATAATAATATTGAACTAAATAATTAACTTGCATAGGGCGTCATGAACCCGAGGATTCTTAATTCCACATAATACAGGGGGGCCAGTGCTAATGGTGTTGGTCCCAAACGGGCAGACTGCGGGGCCACCACGGGGCAACTCGAGGTCTGGTTTTACTCGTAGGCTGACCCATCCGGTCGTGGCCTGAGACGATATACGCGCGACTACTATCAGGGTGTCGGCACGCCGGGAGGTCTTGCTGGACTTGTTTTACCATTGTCAAAATGTCTTGTGCAACGGGATTCCGAGGTTGATCGGGTTGTTGTGGCACCCCGGCTCAGAGTAAACCGGAACGCCCCGTATTCCAGCCCAAGAACGAGTCTTCTGGAATACGGCACTATTGGAGTAGAACAAATCAGCTCTTTATTACAATAGATATGGTTACAACGGTACAAGGATTACATCGGCACGGCAACACTATGCCTGCCCGGGGTAGCTCTATGCTAACAGCGGAGTAACTCTCTCGGTAGCGGAACAGCGACGACGGAGATGGACTCCACTCCACAGGGACTCTGGCTAGAACGCGTATCCTAGATCGCAAGCACAGGAACCTCGGCAAACAAGCAATCACGGCATGACCTGCAAACTGGCATGACACGCCAGGTGAGTACTTTGAATGTACTCGCAAGCTCACAGCAAATATCAGCATTAAAGCAAGACAACATCATAGCAATCCAAAATTAACCAGCATGGTTATCTAGCAAGGTAGCTACTGAATTGACTGCAGTAAGGTAAAGCGTATTAAATCCATACTTCAAATAATCTCAGGCTCCAATCCGAACCTGTACCAAGCCCAATCCCAAGCATGTGGTCATCCGACCACTCAACTCACAGCCATCCCATGGCTAACATATCAAATACCTGATTCCATCTGCACGACAAGTCTGACAAACTTACTCTCCTCCGGGTTGTCTCACAACCCTCAGAATACTCATGAACCACCGAGTACTTCTGATCATACGACGAGTTCTTCCATCATTATTATCACTACCATGGTTGACCACCTAGTGAGGTCTGGACGGACTGTCCAATACCGTGGACACGGCTATTCGAATAGATTTTACACTCTGCAGAGGTTGCGCACTTTACCCACACTATGGAGCACTGACCTCGTGATCCCATTCGGGTGGACCAGCATTGCTCCAACGAAACCCGCCTGACCCGTGACTCTTCCATCGTACCACCGGCAATCACACTCCCTCGGAGTCAAGCCTTGGGTGGCCCCGTGTCACCTCGTGACACTTGCCACCGTCGTGGCCAAACTATACTGTCCCAAACGGGGACGCCGGCACAAAACTCAACTGGGCTCACAAGGTTATCGCCGCCTACCGGGCCAGGGTAGCGCGCACGCATAACCTTCCCTGTCGGGCGGTACCGGTGAAAGAGCACACGATCAGACCAAGTCAAGGCCGTCCCATACCAGCAAATGTGGCTGCACGGATTAGTCCGGACAGGTGACTCAAGGTCAACCATGAAATATCTAATCCCCGAATAATATTTCCGTCATGGCTGACACTCCGATAACCAGTATGCTTAAGCCACTGCTACTAATTCATCTCTACGAACTGCCGGATGAACTCCAAAATAATCATAGACAGTGATCTCAACATCACAATATCAACAAGTGGTTAAGCTACTAGTCACTAATAATCCGGTACTCAACATGGTAGTCACCTATCCGAGAATTAACTCGATCATTGCATAATCCAATTCATTTCACAGATACTCATACTTGCTAATAAAGCAAATAGTCAAACTATGACATTGCAATGCGATGATGCAGATGAGAGTTGTGGCTTGCCTGGGGATGAAGGAGTCATCCGGAAGGAGTGCGGAGAGTCCGCGGAGTTGACTGCCGGAAACAGTTCTCTCCCGTAGGGGCTGATTAGGGCAAGGGTATAATGGTCATTTTCAGAATGTTAAAACATAGTGAAAATGATACCAAAAGTTTGGGCTCGAAGAGACGAAGACGTGGGTGTTGGTTTCACCTCGATCGGAGTCTCGGGTAAAAAGCTGTGAGAGTTTTTCTGCCAGGGACCCATCTGTAAATAAAACTCTCACAAACAGGCCCTCAGCTAAAAAACAGATCGCGCCTTTTCGAAGAATACGCTTCCCTGCGGGGAAAACGTATTTTAGCCCGAAGCAGCAGCGGAGTACGCTTTCGTTATGAGAAAATGTATTTTCGGAAAAACCGTCTCCACTTATGGCGCGGGCCCGAGCGTTGACTTTCGTCTGCGACTGATGGGTGGGGTCGGGCATTGCGGGGCCCGCTTGGCCCTGGTCGTCTCCTTCCTCTCGCCCGTTCCTCGCACGGAACAGAGGAGGGCAGGGGAGGGGCGCTGCCGGCGACGGGCCGGGCGGCTCCGGCCGTCTCCCGCCCGCCCGAGGCCACCGGCGGGTGCGGGGCAGCGCGTCGCGTCCGTCCAGAGGGAAAAGCAGCGCCGGTGAGGAGCGGGACAGCGGCGACGGGCGGCGCCAGGGGGAGGACAGAGAGGTGGGGGTGGTGGTGGTTGCCAGCGATGCGGGCCGTCCCCGGCGAGGGAGAGGGGTTGGGGCGGCTCGCAGAGGAATGGGGAGTGCGGTGGTGGAGTCAGGGAGGCGAGGGAAGGCCGGGCCTGAGCCAATTTAGGCGGCGGCCGGCGAGGATGGCTCGGCCATGGGAGGGGCAGGAGAGCACCTCAGGCTCGGTTGAGTGCTCGGGGAGAGAGCTGGGAGTGAGGGGAGGTGGTTGGTGTGGACGAGAGGGCTCGGGACGGCTTTATATAGCCGCGGCGACGGCGAGATGATAAGGACGGCCACGGCAGCATTCTTATCGATGCACTAGAGCGCGGGGTGGCGTGGCTGTCCGCTTCCGGTGTCGGCGAGCGGCCGACCTGACGAGCCATTAATGCGGCGCGACGGCTCGGGGAAGAAGGAGCCAGAGAGGGAGGTGACAACTCGGGTCACGGGCGAACAGAGCCGCGACGGCGACCGTCATGGCGTGGAGAGGAGGTAATCAGAGGGGAGAAGGGTCAGGAGAGGGGCAGGTGGAAGCCGCGGAGCCGTAGGACACATCCGGACGAGCTGAGGCCGGCCAGAGATGACCGGACGGAGCTCACAGAGAGCAGAGCGCCGTTTTGGCATGCTCTCTGCGTGGTCACCACGTGCATATGATGCCACGGCCACGTCTTTGACACTAAATATTGTCCAGTGTGTAGTCCCTCCAGGATACATTGCAAATGAGGTGATATATCGATGAGATGAGCTGTAGGTAGACGGGAGTGGTCACTGGAAGTTTGCTGTAGCAAACTTGACCACACCACTGCGATGAACAGAAAAGTGATATGGTTAAAATGAGATGTCTGGGAGGTCTCGGGTAAGAAGGACTACAGTCCTGGAGGTTTTGGAAGGAATTGGACCAATATACATCATAGTTGCTTTGCAACAGCACAATTGGTCCAGAATCAAGATCATGATGGTGCACTCAAATGAAGAAGCCACTTGAGCTGAAATTTGGCAAGGCAGAGTTATTTGGACATATGAAGATTATGTAAAAATTTAATACCAAATGGACATGCCAAAATGGTACTTCCTTCACAGCTATCCTCTCTGTCCAGAAAGTTGGAATAATTCTAGAGAAATATTGGGAAGATGAATTGAGCCCAATTTTTGTGGAGAGGTGTTATATGGGTAGAAGCATGTTCTGGAAATTATTCATGAATTACGGAGCAATAAAAATTATAGTTGCTTCACAACTCATAATAATTACCAGAAACAAAGATTTGATGCTGTGATCACATAGATGATTTAATGATGCTAAAATTTGGTGGAGAGTCATGAATTGAGCATAGGAAGATACTTGCAAAGTTTCAACTCCTTTGGATACTCCTAGCTAGCACTTGCTTCACAAAGATTCCAGTTGCCCAGAAACTTTGGAAATTAGCTAGGAGAGATTTAATATCCAAATAAATTTGAATTTTGGCATGTGGCAATGATATGGGTTGGAAAGAGTGCACAAAAAGTTTGAGAGCAAGCAATCAAATATAAAGGGTACTTGCTTCTCAATCTGACAGATAGGGCAAAATCAGAAAAAGGAATCTTTGTGAAATATTTTTGAACATGGCAAGGAAAGGTTTGACATATTTGTGGAATATATGACCCAAAAAATTTATGAGAATTATTTGGGAATTTTGGGAATGATGGAAATGTGAGTTGCTTCACAACTCAGAGCAAACGGGGTTATTCCTTTAATAGAAAAAGGAATATTCCCAAGAAAAAGAATATTGGGAGTTGGTCCAAGATGGAAATGACATGGTCTTGGGATGGTTTTGAGGTTGGCAAGCCACTCGGGAAGAAGAATGAAGGGTGATCCCTCCAGGTTGCAAGACTACTAAGCCACAAAAAACGAATCCGGACCAAAATCAAAAGAAAAAGAAAATGGGCAAAATCCAGGGTGTTACAGTTGTCCCCAAGATGGAGAATTGCCTCCGTTGATCGTGAGAGCTTGTCATGGGCTAAGTTGGGACACCCCTGCAGGGTTTAAATCTTTTCGAGAGCCGTGCCCGCGGTTATGTGGCAGATGGGAATTTTTAATATCCGGTTGTAGAGAACTTGACACCAGATCCGAATTAAAATACACCAACCGTGTGTGTAACCGTGACCGTCTCTTTTCGAATGAGTTCGAGAATAGAACACGGTGGGGTTATGTTTCAACGTAAGTAGTTCAGGATCACTTCTTGATCATTACTAGTTTGCGACCGTTTGCGTAGTTTCTCATCTTACTCTTGTACTCGTAAGTTAGCCACCATACAATGCTTAGTGCTGCTGCAACCTCACCACTTATCCATTCCATTCCCATTAAGCTTTGTTAGTCTTGATACCCATGGTAATGGGATTGCTGAGTCCTCGTGGCTCACAGATTACTACAACAACAGTTGCAGCTACAGGTAAAGTGATGCTTTGACGTGAGAGCGATGCTTGATTGCTTTTGGAGTTCTTCTTCTGCTTCTTCAATCAAGGGATAGGTTCCGGGTCGGGAGCCTGGGATTAGCAGGGTGGATGTCGTTCTTCTTTTTCGTTTGGTTTCATCCGTAGTCGGATCCTGCTCTTCTGTATGATGATTGCTATGTACTGATGTATTCATGTATTCATGTTGTAGCTTGTGGCGAGTGTAAGCCTTTATCTTGTATTCTCTTCTATTCAGTACATGGTATGTTGTAATGATATCCACCTTGCTATGCGCTCGAAAAGCGATTGTGCCCCGATCATGAATTCATCACGTGCTTGCGATAGAATCGCATCTTGGGCGCTACATATAGAGATAGATCAAGACGCCTGATAAGACTTTCACAGAGCACATACCTTGACATGTTTTTGAAGAAGTTCAAAATGGATCAGTTCAAGAAGGGGTTCTTGCCTGAGTTGTAAGGTGTGAAGTTGAGTAAGACTCAAAGCTCGACCATGGCAAAAGAAAGAGAAAGGACGAAGGTCGTCCCCTATGCCTTAGCCATAGGCTCTATATGATATGCCATGCTGTGTACCGCACATAATGTGTGCCTTGCCACGTGTCTGGCAAGGGGGTACAAAAGTGATCCAGGATTGGATCACTGGACAGCGGTCAAAATTATCCTTAGAGGACTAAGGAAATGTTTCTCGGTTATGGAGGTGATAAAGAGTTCGGCGTAAAGGGTTACGTCAATGCAAGCTTTAACTCCTATCCGGATGACTCTGAGTAGAGTTTCTCGATTATGGAGGTGATAAAGAGTTCGGCGTAAAGGGTTACATCGATGCAAGCTTTAAACACCAATCTGGATGACTCTGAGTTGCAAACCGGATACGTATAGTGGAGCAGCCATTTGGAATAGCTCCAAGTGGAGCATGGTAGCTGCATCTACAATATGACATAAAGATTTGCAAAGTACACGCGGATCTGAATGTTGCAGACCCGTTGACTAAAACCTCTCTCAAAAGCAAAACATGATAAAACCCCAGAACTCTTTGGGTGTTAATCACATGGTGATGTGAACTAGATTATTGACTCTAGTGCAAGTGGGAGACTGTTGGAAATATGCCCTAAAGGCAATAATAAATTGGTTATTATCATATTTCCCTGTTCATGATAATCGTTTATTATCCATGCTAGAATTGTATTGATCGGAAACTCAAATACATGTGTGGATACATAGACAACAGTATGTCCCTAGTGAGCCTCTACTAGACTATCTCGTTGATCAAAGATGGTTAAGGTTTCCTAACCATAGGCATGAGTTGTCATTTGATAACGGGGTCACATCATTAGGAGAATGATGTGATGGACTAGACACGACTGTAAGCTTAGCATCAGATCATTTAAGTTATTTGCTATAGCTTTATTCATGTCAAGTATCTGTTCTTTTGACCATGAGATCATGCAACTCACTGACATCGGAGGAGTACCTTGTGTGTATCAAACATCGCAACGTAACTGGGTGACTATAAAGATGCTCTACAGGTATCTCCGAGGGTGTCTGTTGAGTTGGCATGGATCAAGACTGGGATTTGTCACTCCGTATGATGGAGAGGTATCTCAGGTCCCACTCGGTAATACAGCATCACAATAAGCTTGCAAGAAATGTGACTAAAGATTTAGCCACGGGATCTTGTATTACAGAACGAGTAAAGAGACTTGCCGATAACGAGATTGAACTAGGTATAGAGATACCGACGATCGAATCTCGGGAAAGTAACATACCGATGGACAAAGGGAATTGTATACGGAATTAATTGAATCCTTGAAATCATGGTTCAACCGATAAAGATCTTCGTGGAATATGTAGGAACCAATATGGGCATTCAGGTCCCGCTATTGCTTATTGACCGGAGAGGAGTCTCGGTCATGTCTACATGATTCTCGAACCCGTAGTGTCACACACTTAACATTTGGTAGCGCTAGGGTAGTATTGAGATATTAATAGTGGAAATTTTGAAGGTTGTTTGGAGCCCTAGATGGGATCCGGGACATTACGAGGAGCTCCGGAATGGTCCGGAGGTAAAGATTCATGTATGGAAAGTTGTTATCGGGGTTCCGAAAAAAGTTCAAGTTTTTTCGGTATTATACCAGGAAGGTTCTAGAAGGTTCCAGAGTGGAGCCCACCTGCATGGGGGGACCCACATGAACGTGGGTAGTTGGGAAAGTCCCTACAACCCTGGTCTAGGCGCACCAAGATCCTCCCTTGAAAGGAATAGTATCATATCCCAAAGGGATAAGATCAGGATCCCTAAAAAGGGGGATAGCGATCGGTGGGGAAGAAAAGGAGGGATTTCCTTCCTCCCCCTTTGAACAACGCCCCTAGGGCCTTGGAGGGCAAGCCACCAGCCCCCTCCACGCCTATATAAAGGTGGGGAGGCATTAGGGGCAGCCACCCTTCGCAATGAAACGGTATAATACCACTGTTGGGGAACGTTGCATGGGAAACAAAAAAATTCCTACGCTACCAAGATCCAATCTAGGAGATGACCATCTACGAGAGGAGAGATTGCATCTACATACCCTTGTAGATCGCTAAGCAAAAGCGTTAAGAAATATGGTTGATGTAGTCAAACGTCTTCGCGATCCAATCATGATCCGTCCCGCGAACTCCCGATCCAAGTGCCGAACGGACGGCACCTCCGCGTTCAACACACATACGGCTTGATGACGCCTTCACCTCCTCAAGCTAGTGAGTGATGGTGAAGTAGTAGCTCAAGTCCTCCAGCAGCACGACGGCGTGGTGGCGGTGGTGGTGGCGGAATCTCAGCAGAGCTTCGCTAAGCACTACGGAGAGGAAGATTGATGCGAGGGAGAGGAGAGGCAGTGCCGTGGCACATATAGATGCGTATGGGTGTGGCTGCCCTCTCTCTACATCTCTATATATAGGGGGAAGGGAGGAGAGGAGGGGCGCCCCAAGATCCAACCTAGGGGGCGGCGGCCACAAGAGGGAAACCCTAGATGGGTTTTCCTCCCTAGGTGACTTGGCCCTCAAGGCAAAGGGGTGGGCTGCCCTAGGGAGGCGCCCAACCTCCTCAGGTAACGTGGGAAGGAGTGAGGGGGGCGCACATCCCCTTAGTGGGCTGGTGTGCCCCCTCCCCTTGGCCCATGAGGCCCCCCAACGCTTGCCAGGCCCCACGAAACACCTTTCGGTCATGCTGGTTATCACCCGGTACCCCCGGAACAATTTTGGACTCCAATACCCTTCGTCCAATATATCAATATTCACCTCCGGACCATTCCGGAGTTCCTCATCACGTCCGAGATCTCATCCGGGACTCCGAACAACCTTCGGGAACCACCATAATGACTCAACTATACTTATATCGTCACCAAACGTTAAGTGTGTAGACCCTGCGGGTTCGAGAACTATGCAGACATGACCGAGACACCTCTATGGTCAATAACCAATAGCGGGACCTCGATGCCCATATTGGTTCCTACATATTCTAGAAGATCTTATCAGTCGAACCTCCATGTCAAGGATTCTGCTAATCCCGTATGCGGTTCCCTTTGTCTATCGGTATGTTACTTGCCCGAGATTCGATCGTCGATATCTCCATACCTAGTTCAATCTTGTTACCGGCAAGTCTCTTTACTCGTTCCGTAATACAAGATCCCATGGCTAACCCATTAGTCACATTTCTTGCAAGCTTCTTGTGATGTTGTATTACCGAGTGGGCCCTGAGATACCTCTCCGTCATACGGAGTGACAAATCCCAGTCTTGATCCATGCCAACTCAACAGACACC
The DNA here is from genome assembly GCA_011799875.1 of Thinopyrum elongatum. NCBI lineage: Eukaryota > Viridiplantae > Streptophyta > Magnoliopsida > Poales > Poaceae > Thinopyrum > Thinopyrum elongatum. The sequence goes on along the minus strand of CM022301.1, from coordinate 466,297,018 downwards.
CTCGAAGATACCTGTAGAGCACCTTTATAGTCACCTAGTTACGTTGCGATGTTTGGTACACACAAGGTACTCCTCCGGTGTCAGTGAGTTGCATGATCTCATGGTTATAGGAACATATACTTTGACATGCAGAAAATGATAGCAATAAACTTGATACGATCATGTGCTACATTTATAGTTTGGGTCTTGTCCATCACATCATTCTCCTAATGATGTGATCCCGTTATCAAATGACAACTCATGTCTACGACTAGGAAACTATAGCCATCTTTGATCAACGAGCTAGTCTGGTAGAGGCTTACTAGGGACATATTGTTGTCTATGTATCCACACATGTATTTGAGTTTCCAATCAATACAATTGTAGCATGGATAATAAACGATTATCATGAACAATGAAATATGATAAATAACTAATTTATTATTGCCTCTAGGGCATATTTCCAACAGTTTCCCACTTGCACTAGAGTCAATAATCTAGTTCACACCGCCATGTGATTAACACTCATAGTTCACATCGCCATGTGACTAACAACCCAAAGAGTTTACTAGAGTCAATAATCTAGTTCACATCACCATGTGATTAACACTCAATGAGTTCTGGGGTTTGATCATGTTATACTTGTGAGAGAGGTTTTAGTCAATGGGTCTGTAACATTCAGATCCGTGTGTACTTCGCAAATTTTTATGTCATACTGTAGATGCTGCTACCATGCTCTACTTGGAGCTATTCCAAACGGCTGCTCCACTATACATATCCGGATTGCTACTCAGAGTCATCCGGATTGGTGTTAAAGCTTGCATCGACGTAACCCTTTATGCCGAACTCTTTATCACCTCCATAACTGTTGGGGCTATAACTATTGAGTATAAACCACCCAGGAGGGGCCGGGTTATGCTCATAGTGATTTACCTGTATTGAAGCCCATGAAGACATAGAAGATGGCGACTTATGAAGGAGACTTAATAAGAAGGCCCAAAGCCCAAAGGCGAGTTAGGGCCCATAGATGTAAACCGCCATAAGTATATGACTTGTATTGTAAGATAGGAAAGAGTGGATACCGAGCCGGAAATGTTTATGAGCCGGCTGGGATTCTGTGAACCACCGGGCGTCAACCTGTGTATATAAAGGGACGACCCGGCGGCGGTTTAGGACAAGAGACAACAAATGGAGAGCCAGGTTAAGCGTATTCGCTCCTTGGTCATCGAAACCCTAGCAATACCACCTTAAACTGGATTAGGCCTTCACCTTCACCGCAAGGGGCCAAACCAGTATAAACTCGCCGTGTCCTTTGTCCTGATTAACCCCTTTAAACTAACCTCATTGCGATGGCTCCACGACTAAGTCCTCACACTAGGACATCTGCCGTGACTATTCCACGACAGTTGGCGCCCACCGTGGGGCCAGCGCACGGTGGTTTCGAGTTCTTGAAGGGCAACTTTGAAGGGATCAAGGGATACACTATGGGCCGGATGACCAAGAGTCGTCGCGGCAAGCTCTACATCGACGACGAAGGCTGGGGCCCCGAGGCCGGCTCAATTGAGTACGGGTACCGGGTCCCCTTTGGTGGAATTCACGTCTTCATTGGCAAGATCGGCGAACCGGGCCCTGAGCCGGACACCTGCACCGACATCATCGAGACGGCTCAGCGTGCAAAACCCGCCCGAGGTCAGCCCGCCATGAGTCGTGCCTTCGTGGGATTCATCAATGGTGCGGGATCTGAGGATAAATCACTATCTGATGGTGAGACAGTTGTCTATTCTGATGGCGAGTCATCCACCGGTGAAACCAAGTCATTGTACCAACTGCAAGACGGTCGACTTGGGGGCTGTTCCGATGGTGATAGTATTCCGGACCCCTACGAGCTGCCGAACCGGGTTGCAATCTTCATGGCCGGTACGCAGCCAGTGCAGCACTCTTCAACTGCAGCGGCATTGATTTCCGGGTCAGCAGCAACGACGGCATCCGGGGCAGGAGGCCCTGCACGCCCGCCGGCTCAAGTCTTGTCCGGTTTACTAGACGCCTTGGCAACACTGCTGACGACGGAGGTTAACCCGGATAATCAAGATCAGCATAATGCAGAAGTCGTGAAATTGCGAGATCAGATAGCTCAAGCTAAGGAAGACCTGGCAGCTGAAGATGCCAGGATGGCTGCGGAGCGGGTTACGTTGGATGCTCAAGCGTAGCGGATTCAGTCGGAGTCTTACCGACTCATGCTAGATCAGAACGCTTCAAACGAAGTCATGAGGAGGAGGCATCAGTCTCGCCTGCCACCGGTTTACGAGGCGAGGAACCTCTTTAACACGCCAGGAGCAGGAACCAGTAAACCGCCAGTGGCGGACAGGGTTGAAGCGCCTGGGACGGGAGCGCCGGTTCAGCCGCGCACCACGGATCCGCCTCGTCAGAACAATATCCCGCCGCAACACATGCCAACACCACCGGGTCATTACTCTAACCCTTTGGATAACATGATCGCTGCGGCGTCACGATTGGCGGCTATCCCGGTTGAAGGCGAGTCTCCAACGACGGTTGAGATGAGGAGGGCTAGAGAGCTCCTTCAGGCAGCATTGGTTCAGCAGCAGGCTTATTCTTATAGTCGAAGCCGAATTCATTCCACCCCTCGCCCAAGCAGGAGTTGCAGTAGGCATATTGATGAACCAGCTGTGTCAAGCAGTGGGCGGAACCATAACCGGCCTCGTGGACATAGCCCGACGGGCGGTGGTGCTGATGCTCAGAACATGGTGGATCAAGGTAGAGCATGTCGAGAGGCCGAGCTGGCGGCGCAATATGCGGCCCGTCAACCTTCTCCGGTTCGTCCGACAACTTCGGTGGAGCCAGGTGTAACCTTTAGGAATTTGGGTGTGCCATGTTTAGTGCCGGCCATACGTAATGAGCATCTGCCCAAGGATTTTAAGGGCCCTCGCAAGGTGCCTAACTATACAGCTGATTTACCTCCTGAAGCATGGATCGAGAGTTATGAGATGGCCATGGAATTGCTAGATGTTAGCGATGCGGCATGTGCTAAATATTTTCCCCTGATGTTGGATGGAACGGCTCGCACTTGGTTGAAGGGGCTCCCTGCCAACTCCATTGGGTCATGGGCCGAGTTAAAGGCCCGGTTTATCCAGAATTTCAAAGATACGTGCAAGCAGCCTATGTCAATTGTGGATCTGGCTGCCTGTGTCCAAGAAGAGGGTGAGTCCACAACCCATTGGGTGCGCCGGGTTTCGACCATCTTACATTCATCGGATCGCATCAATGCCGGTTCAGCGGTCATAATGTTGGAGAAGAATTGCTGGTTTACGCCTCTTAAGCAGAAGTTGGGTCGGCTCAAGCGCCACTGCAATGACATGGGAGAGCTGATGACGGCTCTGGTTAAGTACGCTGACTCTGATGGTACCAAGGACCCCGAGTCTGATGATGACAAGCCGGGAAAGGGAGAGAAGTGCAGCAGCACCAGAGGACAGCAGCATAATCCGGCGAATCAGGGAGGCAATGGTAAGCGCAAAGCTGATAATAGTTTGGACTTTGTGGCTAACACCAACGCACAGAATAATGGCCAGCGTCGTAAAGGTAAACCGCCCCCATGGGCTGGAGGGTCAGGCTTTAATCTTGAGCAGATGCTAAATCAGCCCTGCCCAAGGCATGGGACGCGAGAAAGACCGTCTGGCCACCTCTGGAAGGATTGCTACATCATGGAGTATAGAAATTCCAATCTTTTTCAAGACAATCATGGACCGGGTGGTGGTTCAGGATCCGGTTCTCATGGGCCGGGTTACGGCGGTGGCGGTTCTAGTTCTGGATTCCAAGGTAATCAGGGCAGTCAAGGCAATCAGGGTGGCTACCATCAACAGTCAGGTCAGGGGAATCAGCAGCAGCAATCTGGGTATCAGAGTAACCCAAAGCAGTTGAATAGTGGGCAGTACCACGTCTTCACCACAAATTTATGCAAACGGAATCAGAAGCTTCATAAAAGGGTAGTGAACGCCGTTGAACCGGCGGTTCCCCATTACTTGCGCTGGTCTGAGCAGCCCATCGTGTGGAGTCGGGAAGATCACCCGCCTCGGGTTGATAATCCGGGTCACCTAGCATTGGTGGTTGCACCCCAGGTTGTAGGGTATAAGTTTACCAAGGTACTCATGGACGGAGGGAGCAGCATCAATATCCTTTATTACGAAACTTTCCGTCGCATGGGGTTGACAGATAAAAATCTTAAACCGTCGAATACAGTTTTCCATGGTGTGGTGCCTGGTAAGTCGGCGTACCCTGTTGGTAAGATAGCTCTGGAAGTTGCCTTTGGAGATGATCATGACTCTAGGTCAGAGACATTGACCTTTGAAGTAGTCAAAATTCACAGCCCGTATCACGCTCTGTTTGGACGGCCGGCTTATGCCAAGTTCATGGCACGGCCTTGTTATGTTTATCTGCAGCTCAAGATGCCGGGTTACAAGGGGACCATCACAGTACACGGGAGCCGAAAGATAGCCTTGGAATGTGAAGAGGGTGATGCGGCTTATGCTGAGTCGGTTAGTGCAACAGAGGAGTTAAAATTTTACAAGGACAATGTTGATCCGGCGGATATGACGTCTTTGAAAAAGCCAACTACATAGCATGATCCGGTTTTGAAGTTTAAATCGGCAGATGACACTAAGATGGTTGATTTTGTTCCTGGCAATTCATCCAAGCAGTTCAGCATCAGTGCTAATATGGATCCGAAATAGGAAAGCGCGCTCATCGAGTTCATCCGTGAGAACCGGGACATCTTTGCATGGAAACCTTCTGACATGCCAGGTGTACCGAGGGAACTCGCTGAGCACACTCTCAATATTAATCCCAAGTTTAAACCAGTCAAGCAGTTTCTTCGTCGTTTCAATGAAGAAAGGCGTAAGGCCATTGGTGAGGAGGTAGCCCTGCTCTTGGCGGCTGGGTTTATTGTTGAAGTTTTTCATCCTGAGTGGTTGGCTAACCCGGTGCTGGTACTTAAGAAGAACGGCACTTGGCGCATGTGTGTGGACTACACGGATTTAAACAAGGCTTGTCCGGCCGATCCTTTTGCTCTCCCTCGTATTGATCAGATTATTGATGCTACGGCGGGTTGTGAGTGTTTGAATTTTTTGGATGCTTATTCTGGTTATCATCAGATCAAGATGGCAGTTAAGGACCAGGAGAAGACAGCTTTCATAACTCCCTTTGGAGCCTTCTGCTATGTGCCTATGCCTTTTGGGCTCAAGAGTGCCTAGGCGACTTACCAGCGATGTGTGCAGAATTGTCTTCATAATCAGATTGGACGCAATGTTCATGCTTATGTAGATGATATTGTGGTGAAATCCAGAAAGAAAGAGACGTTGATAGACGACTTGAAGGAAACCTTTGATAATCTCCGAGTTTATAAGATGATGCTTAATCCGGCCAAGTGTGTTTTTGGTGTGCCGGCGGGCAAGCTTTTGGGCTTTCTGGTGTCTAACAGGGGCATTGAAGCTAATCCGGAGAAGATCAAAGCCGTTACTTCTCTGGCTAAACCGGCGTGTACCAATGATGTTCAACGTCTGGCGGGTCGTATTGCGGCACTAAGCCGGTTCATAAGCCGCCTCGGTGAGAAGGCCATCCCTTTGTATCAGATGATGAAAAAGACAGATGACTTCGTCTGGAGTGACGCTGCTAATGAGGCATTTGAGGCGCTTAAGAAGTAGCTGGCTGAGCCGCCAGTCCTAGCTGCGCCCGTTGATAAGGAGCCGCTGTTGTTATATGTGGCTGCTAATAGCCGGGCTGTCAGTGTGGCTATTGTGGTTGAAAGGAAAGAGGCAGGCAAGGAATATCCGGTTCAACGGCCGGTTTATTATATCAGCGAAGTGCTTATTGAGTCCAAGCAGAGATACCCACATTGGCAGAAGCTTGTATATGGGGTTTTCATGGCAAGCCGAAAGCTCAAGCAATATTTTTAGGGTCACCCCATTACTGTGGTTAGCTCTGCTCCTTTAGGAGATATCATACAAAACAGGGAAGCACCAGGCCGGGTTGCCAAATGGGCCATTGAACTTGGGCCTCATGGTTTGAAGTATATGCCTCGCACGGCCATCAAGTCTCAAGCACTGGTGGATTTCATCAATGACTAGACAGAGCTGCAGATGCCTGAGGAAAAACCAGATAACACGTATTGGACTATTCACTTTGATGGGTCCAGGCAATTGGAGGGCTCGGGGGCTGGAGTTGTGCGTGCTTCCCCTCGAGGTGATAAATTTTGTTATGTTCTCCGTTTGATGTTCCCTTGTCCTAACAATGCAGCTGAATATGAGGCCTTGCTCCACGGTCTTCGGATGGCTAAGAAGATGAACTTAAGCCGGGTAAGGTGCTTTGGTGACTCAGATTTGGTGGCTCAACAAGTCTCTGGTACTTGGGATTCTAAGGATCCCCTCATGGTGGCTTATCGACGAGAGGTGGATGTTATTGCTGGTCACTTCAAGGGTTATCAAGTTGAGCATGTTGATCGGAGGAAAAATGAAGCGGCTGATGCCTTAAGCCGGTTGGGTTCTCAACGTAAACCGGTGCCACCTAATGTCTTTCTTGACGTTTTGCATAACCCGTCGGTCAAGTTACCTACAGAGGAGGATTTGGCTATTCCTGACCCGGAAGCTCAGTTGGTGGCGGCTCTTCATGTTATTCCTGATTGGACAGTTCCATATTTGGCATATATGACCCGGGGCGAGTTACCTGAGGATGAAACCTTGGCCAGGCAAATAACCCGGCGGTCCAAGTCAATGACAATTGTCAATGGAGAGCTGCACCATTGCAGTGTTACCAGGGCGTTTCAGCGTTGTGTTTCTCCTGAAGAAGGCTGTGAGATTCTGCGTGAGATCCATGAAGGAGATTGTGGTCATCACGCCGGCTCTAAATCTCTTGTAGCCAAGGCTTTTCGTCATGGTTTTTATTGGCTGACGGCTCATGCTGATGCTGAGGACTTGGTCAAGAAATGTGACGGTTATCAGAAGTTTTCACGTCGAGCTCATGTTTCGGCTCAGGAGTTGAGAATGATTCCAATCACTTGGTCATTTGCAGTTTGGGGGCTTGATATGGTTGGAACTTTTAAGAGGTCCAAGGATAAGAAGACCCACCTCTTGGTGGCGGTTGATAAATTCACTAAGTGGGTAGAGGCAGAGCCAGTCAGTAAGTGTGATGCAGCAACGGCGGTTCAATTCATGAAGAAGGTGATCTTCCGTTTTGGCTTTCCACACAGCATTGTAACAGACAATGGCACTAATCTCTCCAAGGGTGCTATGAAAGAATTTTGTCAACGTGAGCATATCCGGCTTGATGTATCATCGGTGGCTCACCCCCAATCTAATGGTCAAGCTGAGAGAGCCAATCAAGAGATCCTGAGAGGCATCAATCCCCGGCTTATGGTTCCCTTACAGAGGACGCCGGGTTGTTGGGTAGAGGAGTTACCCACGGTGCTATGGAGCATCAACACAACACCCAACAGATCTACGGGTTACACACCTTTTTTCATGGTTTATGGAGCAGAGGCGGTTCTCCCCAGTGACATCCGTCATGACTCACCCCGGGTGGTGGCTTAAGTTGAAGCTGATAATGAAAAGGCACGTCAGGATGCACTTGACCTGTTAGACGAGGCGCGTGAGCTCGCAGCGGCTCGTTCGGCGATTTACCAGCAAGATCTACGTCGTTATCACAGCCGCCGGGTCAAGACCAGAACTTTTCAAGTAGGCGACTTAGTGCTCCGGCTTATCCAGGATCAGACTGATATGCACAAGTTATCCCCACCTTGGGAAGGACCCTTTGTGGTCAGCAAGAATCTGAACAACGGGTCATACTACCTTATTGATGTTCGAGACCACAAGGACTCACGCACGTCGGAGGAAGAGACTCGCCGGCCGTGGAATATTGCTCATCTTCGGCCTTACTACACCTGAGCCATTGGCTCTTCTGATGTACATATTTTTGACAATGTATATATTAAACTAGCACCCCTGCTAAAGCAGGGCCTCTGTCGTCTTTTCTTAATGAGTTTTTGGTTACTTGGGGGCTTCCAGCTTATGAGCGAAGTTATGATTACCCTTTGAACCGGCTTATAAGCCAACTGAAAAAAAAAACTTGGGGGCTTGCTACCCAGGTTAAAGGTACCAAAGAGAGTCTGTTGCAAAATCACAGCTCAAACATAGGTGCCCCTTGAGCACAGCTAAAAAATATTACTTGGGGGCTCCTTGATTCTAAAGAACAAAGAGTTTGTATAACCCTTGCAATAGGCTTAAAAGCCAGGTGTATTCACCTAAAACCCCGGGTTATCCTGCCTTTTTAAGTAAGCCACTCCGCCCAGGTATTCCTGGAATGACCCGCCGAACGTTTGACAAGTCAATCTTATACAGACCCTGAACTTGTCAAAGTTAAAACGATGATTGGTTATGTGAGGTCCATCTTATAAGGTTTGTATATAGGTTTAACTCAGTGGCTGTGCGGCCCGTGAAAGCACTCGATTTTCGGCCTGGCAGCCCATGAAAAGCCTTGTTTTTTCATTTGTTTTATTCCACCGTTTTTGAGGTTTATTTGATGAGGCTTATAATGCTTTATGATCGTAATTCATTCGGTGTTTATTAACCCGGCCTGGCTTTTGACTATAAGTCGCCAGTATGAGATAAGATAATACCCGGTGTTTATTAACCCGGCCTGGTTTTGTTCATAAGCCAAACAATCTATGATAATTACCAGTGCTCAAAGTTTGGGTTCTCCCCCTTACTACACCGGTTTGGTAAACCAACAGTGTGATCAAATATCACAGGTATGATATATTTCAAATTTGGTTATTCTGAAAGTCCAGCCTTGGGTATAAGCTATGTTAGTTTCCATGGTTTTATATTGGGCGTTATGACCCGTCCAGCGGTAAACCGCCAGGACACTTTTAATCCGTTGCATGCAGGAGCAGATTCCACATTGTTAATATTATAAGCATAAGTGGCATAGCTTAACATGGTGGATTAGCAGTGTCATGCAAAGTAAATATGCACGATGGCATAGCAGAACAAGAGTTTAAGCTAGCCTATTACAAGGCGTTTGGTGCCCAAAAGAATAATTGTTTTAACAAGTCTTAAAGAAAGCAGCTGCTAAACCGGCCCCCGGTTTACGAGTCCTGGCCTGGCTGACTTGAAGGTTGCGGATCGTCCAACGCCGGCTCATCTTCCTCCTCTCTACCCAGTGGCTGGAAGTCAATGGTGGTCCAATCGATCCCAGTTAAGGCCTTGAATACAGCTTCATCACTTATAAGTATAGAGGTGTCAACATCAGGGGCATAGGTATGCTTACGGATTGGAGGAATAAGATTTGGAGCATCATAAGTTGGCGCGTTAACTCTCTTGTTGTTGGCATCATAAATCGACTGATAATGTGAAAGATCGGTTTCTTCAGCTAATTTACTAGCCAATGGGCGCATTTCCCTCGTCAAGGCTCTGAGGTCATCGTTATTAAACTCTGACCCGTCCTCCTTTATGCTCGGGTAGCCGTTTCCCACATCGGCCGGATCAAGATCAGATATCCAAGCTTTGGCCCGAGTCAGTGCAGTAAGAGCACCCGCCCTGGCAGCTGACTTCTTTAGCTCTTCAAACCGTGCAGGCATCATCGCCAGCCTTTCCAACGTCTCCTTGATCAAGGTTGGGGGCGGTTTATTATGGGAAGCTGTGTAGATAACCCGTTGTACGCCGGTATATAATTGCTCTATAAGTGTATAGGCGGCTTTCAGCTTTTGCCGCATATCTGAGCCAAGATGAGCAATGTGAGTTCCTGCATCATCAAAAGCATCGGTAAACCGGCAGTCTCTTACATAATACATGTTCAAAGCTTATGAAGAAGTTATTTACCAAATACGGCAGCGGTCATGGCATTTATTTATTGTTTCAAGCCAGTCAGCTCCTCAGCTACCGGATTAAGGGCAGCCTCAGCATCCTCAGCCCTCTTCAGCAGAGTTGACTTTTCTGTATCCCAACCTGCCCGCTCGTTCTTAAAGCTCTCCTTCAGTTTTTCCATTGCTATTAAGGCATTGGTCAGTTCTTCCTTGGCTTTGGAGGTCTCGGCTTGTTGTGACTTGATATTTTCTTGAAGGTCGGCGATTTGAGATTCCTTCTTGTTAAGATCAACCTGCAAGAGACATGTAATTAATTAGATAGTAGTGCATATTCAAAGTCCCAAGCACATAACAAGTAATATACTTGGCACTTGGGGGCTAATGTCTATTGCTTCTTATAAAAAAAATTACAAGTCCCAAGCACATAACAACTATCAGCTTGATGGTCAACCGGATTATAAAGGTCCTAAGTAAGAATTTTGAGCCTTACAGCATAATTAGTCTCAACTTAACATATTTGTTAAGTCGACCCTTGGGGGCTACACAGGCGAAATTGAAGAGTTATTATTCTAAAGTACCGGTTCATATTGACATTATAAACCAGCCCTTGCGGGCTAGTGGAGTTGATCTATATGGTTCTTGAAAGTTTGCAGAACATTCTATTCTTTTATGTCCAGTAAACTTGGCGGCTAAGGGAAGAATATTTATGCAGAGTTAACAGCATTTACCTCATATCGCTCCTTCATCATGTTCAGTAAACCGGCTTCATAATCAAGGCTGGTGTGCAAATGGTTTAAAAACCCAGAATGAATATCTTGGGCGCTGAGGTGGGTATAGCTTTCCAAGTCCAACTTCCACTTGCCCTTGTCAACAGCAGAAAATTCTTCTTTGGCACTATGTTTTGATAGAACAGTGGGGTTGCCTGGGGCTGTACACCCGACACCGGTAACTACAACATCGTCGGCTTTATCATCAACAACCTTAGTTGGGCTTGGCGGTTTATCAGCATGACCCATCGGATCAATTTCCATCTGTTCAACAAAGGTTTCATGATCTTGCGGTGGCGGATCATCAAGAATAGCTTCAGTATTTGGTTCAAACTATTCCGGGTTCTTTTCCGGATCAGTTGGCGCGCTGTCATCAGCCGGTTTGTTCAATTTGGCCTTTTTACTGGGTCTGGCCTTGGCTCTGACAGAGACGCAAATAATAGGTTAGTATAATGATCAAGCATAAGGTATAAGGGGTTAGTTAAAAATGCTCACCCGGGAATAGTTTTGAGGGTTGGAATTTGTGTCCCTGTGGACTCGCCAGAGGATGAATGGGAAGTTCCCTGAAAGTTTGAATCAGACGGATTAAGAGGTTGTCAGAAATAGCCCGCCTTGGGATAAGATGTGTCAGAAATAGAAGAGACCTCTGGGCGGCGTTTATGAACTGGCGAGTTCAGTAAATCGGAAGAAGTGACCACATGGCCGCTATGCCGGGTTGTGCGGCGAGCTTCGTGTTGCTGCTTCTTCAAAAGAAAGTTTGGATCCAAGTAAGCTAGGGGTGAGAAAATCTTATTTTCCGGCTTGCTTGTCGGGTTTTCTGTGTGGGCAGAGGTTCTGAATCGGATGAGAGAATAGTTACCTCTACGTCGTTTGCGCAGCTAGCTTCTGCGTCGTCCTGATAAAAATCATCGTCAATGAGATGTATGAAAAAAGAGCCAAGTGAATCAAGTTCTACCTCTGACTCCAGATTATCATCGTCAATGTTTAACTCGGTAGGCTCGGTGTTTTTCTTCTTGGCGGGCTTCTTGTTGACCTTGGTCTTGACATGAGGTATTTTGGCCGGTTTATCCTGCGGTTTCTTCTTCCAGAACGGATCATCACCCTGTTTAAAGATTGAAAAAATCATAAGGGAGTATTAAGAATATGGATTAAAGCAGGAGTGGGGAAATTCTTACATCTGGCGGTTTATTTGAAGCGCAAAAAAGACTAAGTCATGTTTTGCTACAGTCGGTCACCGGTTCATCCAACATCTTCTTGACAGATTCAGTAATTTCAGCATCAGTCAGCTGAATATCAGTGTGGCGTTGAGGGTCTTTCACATCCCCTGTGTACTCACACATTAAACCGGAGCGACGGCTTAAAGGCAAAATGCTCCAGGATACCCAGCAACGGACAAAATCAATGCCTGTCAAACCGTTTGCCACAAAGGCTCTGAGCTTTGAAAGCTATGGTGCATATTTGGACCGTTCCTTTGCATTGAGTCTTTGGGGGAATGGATGTGCATCGGTAAGCCGGTGAGCACGGTAACCTGGCAGAGGATTCTCGCCAGCTGGAGATGTATCTTGGCAATAGAACCAAGTTTGATTCCAATCTTTGGGATGGCTATGATGCTTAGCGTGAGGGAAGCTGACGTCTTTTCTCTTCTGAATTGAAACCCCGCCAAGTTCAGTATTGGGCCCATCCGTAAATTCAGTACGGCGGTTTAAATAGAAGAAATCTCTGAACAGGTCGACTGTGGGCTCTTCTTGCCGGTAGGCTTCACAAAACACTTGAAAATTGCAAATATTGGACACGGAGTTAGGCCCAAGATCTTGAGGGTGAAGTTGGAAGAAGTGAAGCACGTCACAGAATTTTTTTTATCCGGGAGGGCTGAACCCTCGACTCAGATGATCAACAAAAACGATCACTTCCCCATCCTTGGGCTCAGGAGGATTTTCTGGACCGGGGGCTCTCCAGTGGATGTCTTCCTTTTTCGCTAAAGCGCCGGTTGCAACATACCCGTTCAGTTCTTCTTCTGTAACCCGGGATTGAACCTAGTTACAGGAATAAAAGGATTTGGCCATTTATACGATAACCTGGAAAAGATTTGTGCCGATTTAAGGTTCATGGTTAACAGGCAGAAAGTGTTGAAGCATGCATAATTGTTAAACCGGACAGTGACGTTATCAAATTACAAAGACAAGCACTTGGCGGTTTAAGAGGGGACTAATGGTACCTGGCAGGTTATTATTTTCTGAAGTTCAACCACCTATACGGATATTGAAAGTATAGATCTGAAGTTGGAAAATGGCTAAGTGATGAAAAACAGGTTTCACAGATTGGTATTGCAATTTTGGATCTACCGCGAGTCAGAAAATGAAAATATATTCAAACTTAAAATACTGGTACTTGAGCAATTTATGAAGGTCCAGATCGGATTTTTCTACCTAAAAGGGATGCTCTGATGAGGAGAAAGGGACTAGGATTATTGCCGCACAGGATAAATATCAAGCTTGAATCAAACCTCATGCTACTGCGAAGAACAGGCGAAGAATAGTGCCGAACCACCATGAATTCGTTCGAACCCTAATGAGATCTACGAAGGGGGAAGGAGGAAGAACTTACCAAGGCTGTTGAATGGCGGAGGCGCGCGAGTAAAGTCTGGACCAAGTCAGGTTGTTGCGGCGGCCAATGGTGATGCAGAGGAGAGGGTCGATGGCGGCGGCCGGACTCGAGAAGCAGCGCGTCGCGAGGAAGACGATGAAGATGAAGAGGCCGAGGGGGGAAAGAGAAAAGGACCCTTGGCCCTATTTATAAGGTGAATGGATAAGTGGCATGCGCAGGAATCGAGGAGCTCCAAATTGGATATGTGACAGGGCTGACGCCTCGATTTTCGGAGGTTCATTAAAAAGGAGATGCATATATGATTTCTGGATGTTTATAAAATTAATGACAGGTGACGTCATGGCGGGTTATCATGATCTCGGAATATGACGTCACGGCGAGTTACAAATTTTTGTGAAGGTAATGAAGAGGGAATTTTCCTAAGTGTTGAAGATTGACATGAACAAGTTCAAATCAACCTGGGGCCTAATGTTGGGGATATAACTATTGAGTATAAACCGCCCAGGAGGGGCCGGGTTATGCTCATAGTGATTTACCTGTATTGAAGCCCACGAAGACATAGAAGATGGCAACATACAAAGGAGACTTAATAAGAAGGCCCAAAGCCCAAAGGCGAGTTAGGGCCCATAGATGTAAACCGCCATAAGTATATGACTTGTATTGTAAGATAGGAAAGAGTGGATACCGAGCCGGACACGTTTATTTGCCGGCCGGGATTCTGTGAACCGCCGGGCGTCAACCTGTGTATATAAAGGGACGACCCGGTGGCGGTTTAGGACAAGAGACAACAGATCGAGAGCCAGGTTAAGCGTATTCGCTCCCTGGTCATCGAAACCCTAGCAATACCACCTTAAACTAGATTAGGCCTTCACCTTCACCGCAAGGGGCCGAACCAGTATAAACTCCCTGTGTCCTTTGTCCTAATTAACCCCTTTAAACTAACCTCATTGCGATGGCTCCACGACTAAGTCCTCACACTAGGACATCTGCCGTGACTATTCCACGACAATAACCGAGAAACATTTCCTTATTCCTCTAAGGATAATTTTGACCGCTATGCAACAATCCACTCCTGGATCACTCTTGTACCCCCTTGCCAGACACGTGGCAAGGCACACATCAGGTGCGGTACACAGCATGGCATATCGTATAGAGCTTATGGCTAAGGCAGAGGGGACGACCTTCGTCCTTTCTCTTTCTTCTGCCATGGTCGAGCTTTGAGTCTTACTCAACTTCACACCTTACAACTCAGGCAAGAACTCCTTCTTTGACTGATCCATTTTTAACTCCTTCGAAATCATGTCAAGGTATGTGCTCTGTGAAAGTCTTATCAGGCGTCTTGATCTATCTCTATAGATCTTGATGCCCAATATGTAAGCAGCTTTACCCAGGTCTTCCTTTGAAAAACTCCTTTCAAACAACCCTTTATGCTTTCCAGAAATTCTAATCATTCCCGATCAACAATATGTCATCCACATATAGTTATCAGAAATGTTATAGTGCTCCCACTCACTTTCATGCAAATACAAGTTTCTTGCAAACTTTGTATAAACCCAAAAGCTTTGATCACCTCATCAAAGCGTATGTTCCAACTCCGAGATGCTTGTTCTAGTCCATAGAAGGATCGCTGGAGCTTGCATACCTTTTAGCATCCTTAGGATCGACAAAACCTTCTGGTTGTATCACATACAAACTTTCCTCACGGAAACCATCAAGGAAACTTTGTTTTGACATCCATTTGCCAGATTTCGTAAATGAAAATGCAGCAACTGCTAACATAGTTCCAACAGACTTTAGCATCGCTATGAGTGAGAAAGTCTCATCATAGTCAACTCCTTGAACTTGTCAGAAACTTCTTTGCGACAAGTCGAGCTTCATAAATGGTGACATTACCATCAGCATATGTCTTCTTCTTAAAGATCCATTTATTCTCAATGGCTTGCCGATCATCGGGCAAGTCCACCAAAGTCCATACTTTGTTCTCATACATGGATCCTATCTCAGATTTCATGGCTCCTAGCCATTTGTTGGAATCCGGGCCCACCATCGCTTCTCCATAGCTCATAGGTTCACCGTTGTCTACCAACATGACCTTTAAGAAAGGGTTACCACTTAGAAGTTGTACGCACCCTTGTCGACCTACGAGGTTCGATAGTAACTTGATCTGAAGCTACATGATCATCATCATCAGCTTCCTCTTCAACTGACATAGGTGCCATAGAAACATCTTTCTGTGATGCGCTACTCTCTGGTTGAAGTAAAGGTTCAACAACCTCATCAAGTTCTATATTCCTCCCAATCAATTCTTTCAAGAGAAACTCTATCTCGAGAAAGGACCCATTCTTAGCGACAAACACTTTGCCTTCGGATCTGAGATAGAAGGTATACCCAATCATCTCCTTTGGGTATCCTATGAAGATGCATTTGTCCGCTTTGGGTTTGAGCTTTTCCGGCTGAAGCCTTTTGACATAAGCATCGCAGCCCCAAACCTTAAGAAACGACAACTTAGGTTTCTTGCCAAACCATAGTTCATACGGTGTCGTCTCCACGGATTTAGATGGTGCCCTATTTAAAGTCAATGTAGTTGTCTCTAATGCATAACCCCAAAACGATAGTGGTAGATCGGCAAGAGACATCATAGAACGCACCATATCCAATAAGGTACAATTATGACGTTCGGACACACCATTACGCTGAGGTCTTCCAGGCAGTGTTAGTTGTGAAACTATTCCACATTGTCTTAAGTGATTGCCAAACTCATAACTCAGATACTCTCCCCTTCAATCAGATCATAGGAATTTGATCTTTTTGTTATGATGATTCTCAACTTCACTCTGAAATTGCTTGAACTTTTCAAACGTTTCAGACTTATGCTTCATCAAGTAAATATACCCATATCTACTCAAATCATTGGTGAAAGTGAGAAAGTAATGATATCATCCGTGCGTGTCAACACTCATCGGACCGCACACATCAGTATGTATGATTTCCAACAAGTCAATTGCCCGTTCCATTGTTCCGAAAATGGGGTTTTAGTCATCTTGCCCATGAGGCATGGTTTGCATGTTTCAAGTGATTCAAAATCACGTGACTCCAAAAGTCCATCAGCATGGAGTTTCTTCATGCGCTTTACACTAATATGACCTAAGCGGCAGTGCCACAAGAAAATGGTACTATCATTATCAACTCTACATCTTTTGGCATCAATATTATGAACATGTGTATCACTACGATCGAGATTCAAAAAACCATTCACATTGGGTGCATGACCATAGAAGGTATTATTCATGTAAACAGAATAACCATTATTCTCTGACTTAAATGAATAACCGCATTACAATACACATGATCTCATCATGTTCATGCTCAGCACAGACACCAAATAACATTTATCTAGGTTTAACACTAATACCGAAGGTAGAGGGAGCGTGCGATGGTGATCACATCAACCTTGGAAACACTTCCAACACACATCGCCACCTCGCCCTTAGCTAGTCTCTGTTTAGTCAGCAACTTTTGTTTTGAGTTACCAATATTAGCAACTGAACCGGTATCTAATACCCAGGTGCTACTAGGAGTACTAGTAAGGTACACATCAATAACACGTATATCAAATATACTATTGTCTAAGTTGCCAGCCTTCTTATCTATTGGGGTAGTTCCGCTACCAGTGACCGTTCCCCTTACAATAGAAGCAATTAGTCTCGGGTTTGGGTTTAACCATGGGTTTCCTCACTGGAGCGACAACTGTCTTGCCATTCATGAAGATTCCCTTCTTGTCCTTGCCCTTCTTGAAACTGGTGTTTTTGTTAACCATCAACACTTGATGCTCCTTCTTGATTTCTACCTTCGCGGCCTTAAGCACCGCAAACATCTCCGGGATCATCCCCATCCCTTGCATGTCATAGTTCATCACGAGGCTCTAGCAGCTTGGCGATAGTGACTGGAGAACTCTGTCAATCACTATCTTATCTGGAAGATTAACTCCCACTTGATTCAAGCAATTGTAGCACTCAGACATTCTGAGCACATGCTCACTGGCTGAGCTATTCTCCTCCATCTTGTAGGCAAAGAACTTGTCAGAGGTCTCATACCTCTCAACACGGGCATGAGCCTGAAATACCAATTTCATCTCTTGGAACATCTCATATGTTTCACGGCGTTCAAAACACCTTTGGAGCCCCGATTCTAAGTCGTAAAGCATGGCGCACTAAACTATCAAGTAGTCATCAGAATGTGTCTGCCAGATGTTCACAACATCCACAGACGACGCTTAAGGGGTTGGCACACCGAGCGGTGCATCAAGGACATAAGCCTTCTATGCAGCAGAGAGGACAATCCTCAAACTACAGCCCTAGTCCGCATAATTTCTTACAAAATCATTCAACTTAGTCTTTCTCTAGGAACGTATTAGAACAGGGAGCTATAGCGCGAGCTATTGATCTACAACATAATTTGCAAAGACAACTTTAGACTATTGTTCATGATAATGAGTTCAATTAATCATATTACCTAAGAACTCCCACTCAAATCAACATCCCTCCGGTTGTCCGAGTGTAACACGATCTAAATTCACCAACCCAAGTCCGATCATCACGTGAGATGAGGTGGTTTCAATCGTGAACATCTCCATGTTGATCATATCTACTATATGACTCATGCTCGACCTTTCGGTCTCTTGTGTTCTGAGGCCATGTCTGTACATGCTAGGCTCGTCAAGTTTAACCCAAGTGTTCCGCATGTGCAAAACTGGCTTGCACCCGTTGTATGTGAACATAGAGTCTATTACACCCGATCATCACGTGGTGCTTCGAAACGCTGAACTTTCGCAATGGTGCACACTTGGGGAGAACACAATTTTATCTTGAAATTTTAGTGAGGGATCACCTTATAATGCTACCATCGTCCTAAGCAAAATAAGATGCATAAAAGGATTAACATCACATGCAAATCATAAGTGACATGATATGGCCATCAACTCATGCTTTTGATCTCCATCTCCAAAGCACAGGCATGATCTCCATCGTCACCGGCATGACACCATGATCTCCATCATCGTGTCGCCATCGGGGTTGTCACGACAACCATGCTTCCACTGCTATTGCTACCGCTTAGCGATAAAGTAAAGCATTACATAGCGCTTAATGATTGACACGCACATCATACAATAATTAAAGACAACCCTATGGCTCCTGCCGGTTGCCGTATGCATCGACATGCAAGTCAATATAAAATATTACAAACATGATCATCTCATACATCAAATATATTTCATCATGTCTTTGGCCATATCATATCACAACATACCCTGCAAAAGCAAGTTAGACGTCCTCTAATTATTGTTGCATGTTTTATGTGGCTGCTATGGGTATCTAGCAAGAACGATTCTTACCTACACAAAGCCACAACGGTGATATGCAAGTTGCTATTTAACCTTCTACAAGGACCGCCTTTGTCGAAACCGATTCAACTAAGGTGGGAGAGACAGACACCCGCCAGCCATCTTTATGGAACAAAGTCACATGTCTGTCGATGGAACCGGTCTCATGTACGTGGACATCTAAAGTTGGTCCAGGCCGCTTCATCCCACAATACTGCCGAATCAAGAAAATACCAAGGAAGCAATCTGAATATCAACGCCCACAAACTCCAATGTGTTCTACTCATGATGTCATCTACGCATAAACCTGGCTCTAATACCACTGTTGGGGAACGTTGCATGGGAAACAAAAAATTTCCTACGCTCACCAAGATCCAATCTAGGAGATGACCATCTACGAGAGGAGAGATTGGATCTACATACCCTTGTAGATCGCTAAGCGGAAGTGTTAAGAAACGCGGTTGATGTAGTCGAACGTCTTCGCGATCCAATCACAATCCGTCCCGCGAACTCCCGATCCAAGTGCCGAACGGACGGCACCTCCGCGTTCAACACACGTATGTCTTGATGACGCCTTCACCTCCTTGATCAAGCGAGCGATGGTGAAGTAGTATCTCGAGTCCTCCGGCAGCACGACGGCGTGGTGGCGGTGGTGGTGGAGAAATCTCAGCAGAGCTTCGCTAAGCACTACGGAGAAGAAGATGGCTATGAGGGAGAGGAGGAGCAGCGCCGTGGCACGAATAGATCCGTATAGGTGCGGCTTCCCTCTCTCACCTCCTCTATATATAGGGGGAAGGGTGGAGGGAGGGGCGCCTCTAGATCCCATCTAGGGGTGGCGGCCACCAAGGGGAAATCCTTGATGGGTTTGGGCGCCTCCTCCTAGGTGACTTGGCCCCCAAGGCAAGTGGAGGAAACCCTAGGGAGGCGCCCCACCTCCTCAAGCAACGTGGGAAGGGGGCTTGGGGCGCACAACCCCTTAGTGGGCTGGTGTGCCCCCTCCTCTAGGCCCATGAGGCCCCCCAACACTTGTCGGGGCCTCCCAAAACCCCTTTCGGTCATGCTGGTCATCACCCGGTACCCCCGGAACACTTCCGGACTCCAATACCCTTCGTCCAATATATCAATCTTCACCTCTGGACCATTCTGGAGTTCCTCGTCATGTCCGGGATCTCATCCGGGACTCCGAACAAACTTTGGTAACCACCATAATGACTCAACTATACTTATATCGTCACCAAACGTTAAGTGTGTGACCCTGCGGGTTCGAGAACTATGTAGACATGACCGAGACACCTCTACGGTCAATAACCAATAGCCGGACCTGGATGTCCATATTGGTTCCCACATATTCTATGAAGATCTTATTGGTCGAACCTCCATGTCAAGGATTCAGTTAATCCCGTATGCAGTTCCCTTTGTCTATCGATATGTTACTTGCCGGAGATTCGATCGTCGGTATCACCATACCAAGTTCAATCTCGTTACCGGCAAGTCTCTTTACTCGTTCCGTAATACAAGATCCCGCGGCTAACTCATTAGGCACATTGCTTACAAGCTTCTTGTGATGTTGTATTACCGAGTGGGCCCTGAGATACCTCTCCGTCATACGGAGTGACAAATCCCAGTCTTGATCCACGCCAACTCAACAGACACCCTCGGAGATACCTGTAGAGCACCTTTATAGTCACCCAGTTACGTTGCGATGTTTGGTACCCACAAGGTACTCCCCCGGTACCGATGTCTAGTGATCCACTCCTGGATCACTCTTGTACCCCCTTGCCAGATGAGTGGCAAGGCACAAATCAGGTGCGGTACACAGCATGGCATATCATATAGAGCCTATGGCTAAGGCATAGGGGACGACCTTCGTCCTTTCTCTTTCTTCTGTCATGGTCGAGCTTTGAGTCTTACTCAACTTCACACCTTACAACTCAGGCAAGAACCCCTTCTTGGACTGATCCATTTTGAACTTCTTCAAAAACATGTCAAGGTATGTGCTCTGTGAAAGTCTTATCAGGCGTCTTGATCTATCTTTATAGATCTTGATGCCCAATATGTAAGCAGCTTTACCCAGGTCTTCCTTTGAAAAACTCCTTTCAAACAACCCTTTATGCTTTCTAGAATTTCTACATCATTCCCGATCAACAATATGTCATCCACATATACTTATCAGAAATGTTGTAGTGCTCCCACTCACTTTCTTGTAAATACAAGTTTCTTGCAAACTTTGTATAAACCCAAAAGCTTTGATCACCTCATCAATGCGTATATTCCAACTCTGAGATGCTTGCTCCAATCCATAGAATTATCGCTGGAGCTTGCATACCTTTTAGCATCCTTAGGATCGATAAAACCTTCTAGTTTTATCACATACAACCTTACCTCATGGAAACCATCAAGGAAACTTTGTTTTGACATCCATCTGCCAGATTTCATAATCTGAAAATGCAGCAACTTCTAACATAATCCCAACTGAATTTATCATCGCTATGAGTGAGAAAGTCTCATCATAGTCAGCTCCTTGAACTTGTCGGAAACCCTTTGTGACAAGACAAGCTCTATAAATGGTGACATTACCATCAGCGTCTGTCTTCTTCTTAAAGATCCATTTATTCTCAATGGCTTGCCAATCATCGGGCAAGTCCACCAAAGTCCATACTTTGTTCTCATACATGGATCCTATCTCGGATTTCATGGCTCCTAGCCATTTTTTGGAATCCGAGCGCACCATCGCTTCTCCATAGCTCATAGGTTCATCATTGTCCAACAACATGACCTTTAAGACTGGGTTATTGTACCACTCAGGAGCTGTGCGTACCCTTGTCGACCTACGAGGTTTGATAGTAACTTGATCCGAAGCTTCATGATCATCATCATTAGCTTCCTCTTCAACTGACGTAGGTGCCACAGAAACATCTTTCTGTGCCATGCTACTCTCTGGTTGAAGTAAAGGTTCAACAACCTCATCAAGTTCTATCTTCCTCCCACTCAATTCTTTCGAGAGAAACTCTTTCTCGAGAAAGGACCCATTCTTAGCGACAAACACTTTGCCCTTGGAACTGAGATAGAAGGTGTACCCAATCGTCTCCTTTGGGTATCCTATGAAGACGCATTTGTCCGCTTTGGGTTCGAGCTTTTCTGGTTGAAGCCTTTTGACATAAGCATCGCAGCCCCAAACCTTAAGGAACGACAACTTAGGTTTCTTGCCAAACCATAGTTCATACGGTGTCGTCTCTACGGACTTAGAAGGTGTCCTATTTAAAGTGAATGTAGTTGTCTCTAATGCATAACCCCAAAATGATAGTGATAGATCGGCAAGAGACATCATAGAACGCACCATATCCAATAGGGTACGATTAAGACGTTCAGACACACCATTACGCTGTGGTGTTCCGGGCGGCGTCAGTTGTGAAACAATTCCACATTGTCTTAAGTGATTGCCAAACTCATAACTCAGATACTCTCCCCTTCGATCAGATCGTAGGAATTTCATCTTCTTGTTACGATGATTCTCAACATCACTCTGAAATTGCTTGAACTTTTCAGATGTTTCAGACTTATGCTTCATCAAGTAAATATGCCCATATCTACTCAAATCATCGGTGAAGGTGAGAAAGTAACGATATCCACCACGCGCGTCAACACTCATCGGGCCACACACATCAGTATGTATGATTTCCAACAAGTCAATTGCCCGTTCCATTGTTCCAGAAAACGGGATTTTAGTCATCTTGCCCATGAGGCATGGTCCGCGCGTGTCAAGTGATTCAAAATCAAGTGACTCCAAAAGTCCATCAGCATGGAGTTTCTTCATGCGCTTTACACCAATATGACCTAAGCGGCAGCGCCACAAGAAAGTGGTATTATCATTATCAACTCTACATCTTTTGGCCTCAATGTTATGAACATGTGTATCACTATGATCGAGATTCAATAAACCATTCACATTGGGTGCATGACCATTGAAGGTATTATTCATGTAAACAGAATAACCATTATTATCTTATTTAAATGAACAACCGTATTGCAATAAACACAATCTAATCATGTTCATGCTCAACGCAGACACCAAATAACATTTATCTAGGTTCAACAATAATCCTGAAGGTAGAGGGAGCGTGCGATGGTGATCACATCAACCTTGGAAACACTTCCAACACACATCGTCACCTCGCCCTTAGCTAGTCTCCGTTTATTCCGTAGCTTTTGTTTTGAGTTACCAATATTAGCAACTGAACCGGTATCTAATACCCAGGTGCTACTAGGAGTACAAGTAAGGTACACATCAATAACACGTATATCAAATATACTATTGTTGAAGTTGCCAGCCTTCTGATCTATTGGGGTAGTTCCGCTACCAGTGACCGTTCCCCTTACAATAGAAGCACTTAGTCTCGGGTTTGGGTTCAACCTTGCATTTCTTCACTGGAGCGGCAACTGGCTTTCCAATCATGAAGTTTCCCTTCTTGCCCTTGCCCTTCTTGAAACCAGTGATCTTGTTAACTATCAACACTTGATGCTCCTTCTTGATTTCTACCTTCGCGGCCTTAAGCACCGCGAACAGCTCCGGGATCATCTCCATCCCTTGCATGTTATAGTTCATCACGAAGCTCTAGTAGCTTGGTGATACTGACTAGAGAACTCTGTCAATCACTATCTTATCTGGAAGATTAACTCCCACTTGATTCAAGCGATTATAGCACCCAGACATTCAGAGCACATGCTAACTGGCTGAGCTATTCTCCTCCATCTTGTAGGCAAAGAACTTGTCAGAGGTGTCATACCTCTCAACACGGGCATGAGCCTGAAATACCAATTTCAACTCTTGGAACATCTCATATGTTCCATTGCATTCAAAACGCCTTTGGAGCCCCGATTCTAAGCCGTAAAGCATGGCGAACAAAACTATCAAGAAGTCATCAGAAAGTGTCTGCCAGATGTTCACAACATCCACAGACGACGACACTAGAGGGGTTGGCACACCGAGCGGTGCATCAAGGACATCAGCCTTCTATGCAGCAGTGAGGACAATCCTTAGACTACGGCCCTAGTCCGCATAATTTCTTACAATATCTTTCAACTTAGTCTTTCTCTAGGACATAATCAAAGAAATACTAAGTCCATTTACCTAGGGCATATTTCCATTGTTCCCTCTAGATTCAACTAAGACAATGTCACCGGAAAATTATAATGGCGTCAAGTTCATTATAATGGCAACACCTTTGTGGACTGGTTAAGGAGAATAACATCTTGATAATAGTGGTATCAGTGATTTCCCATGCAATATTTAGGATGATACCTAAATGATCGCTCATTATAAGGAGAATAATCATTCACGTGCCTATTATAATGAGGAAATTTCTTGTTTCTCATGCCCATTAAATTACGTTCGTGGGCACTATTAGTTAACCATGTAAAGGATCACCTTATAATTCGATTCAACAACCTCATCAAGTTCTATCTTTCACCCACTCAATTCTTTCGAGAGAAACTCTTTCTCGAGAAAGGACCCGTTCTTAGCGACAAACACTTTGCCTTCGAATCTGAGATAGAAGGTATACCCAACTGTCTCTTTTGGGTACCCTATGAAGACGCATTTGTCCGCTTTGGGTTCGAGCTTTTTCGGCTGAAGCCTTTTGACATAAGCATCGCAACCCCAAACCTTAAGAAACGACAACTTAGGTTTCTTGCCAAACCACAGCTCTGATACCACTGTTAGGGAATGTTGCATGGGAAACAAAAAATTTCCTACGCTCACCAAGATCCAATCTAGGAGATGACCATCTACGAGAGGAGAGATTACATCTACATACCCTTGTAGATCGCTAAGCGGAAGCGTTAAGAAACACGGTTGATGTAGTCGAACATCTTCGCGATCCAATCACGATCCGTCCCGCGAACTCCCGATCCAAGTGCCGAACGAACGGCACCTCCACGTTCAACACACGTACGGCTTGATGACGCCTTCACCTCCTCGATCCAGCGAGCGATGGTGAAGTAGTAGCTCAAGTCCTCCGGCAGCACGACGGCGTGGTGGCGGTGGTGGTGGCGGAATCTCAGCAGAGCTTCGCTAAGCACTACGGAGAGGAAGAGGGATGCGAGGGAGAGGAGAGGCAGTGTCGTGGCATGGAGATGTCCTCAAGGGGTGCGGCTGCCCTCTCTCTACCTCTCTATATATAGGGGAAGGGAGGGGGTGGCGCCCCTAGGGTTTCCCCTAGGGGCGGCGGCCAGGGCAGATGGGATCTCCCCTAGGGTGACTTGCCCCCCAAGCCGGGTGGAGGGAAACCCTAGAGAGGGGCGCCCCACCTCTCCTAGTCACGTGGGAAAGGGTGAGGGGGCGCACAGCTCCTTAGTGGGCTGGTTTGCCCCCTCCCCTTGGCCCATGAGGCCCCCCAACACTTGTCGGGACCCCCCGAAACCCCTTTCGGTCATGCTGGTCATCACCCGGTACCCCCGGAACAATTTCGGACTCCAATACCCTTCGTCCAATATATCAATCTTCACCTCCGGACCATTCCGGAGTTCCTTGTCACGTCTGGGATCTCATCCGGGACTCCGAACAACCTTCGGTAACCACCATAATGACTCAACTATACTTATATCGTCACCAAACGTTAAGTGTGTAGACCTTGCGGGTTCGAGAACTATGTAAACATGACCGATACACCTCTACGGTCAATAACCAATAGCAGGACCTGGATGCCCATATTGGTTCCTACATATTCTACGAAGATCTTATCGGTCGAACCTCGATGTCAAGGATTCAGCTAATCCCGTATGCAGTTCCCTTTGTCTATCGGTATGTTACTTGCCCGAGATTCGATTGTCGGTATCTCCATACCTAGTTCAATCTCATTACTGGCAAGTCTCTTTACTCATTCCGTAATACAAGATCCCGTGACTAACTCATTGGTCACATTGCTTGCAAGCTTATTGTGATGTTGTATTACCGAGTGGGCCCTGAGATACCTCTCCTTCATCCGGAGTGACAAATCCCAGTCTTGATCCATGCCAACTCAACAGACACCCTCAGAGATACCTGTAGAGCACCTTTATAGCCACCCAGTTACGTTGCGACGTTTGGTACACACAAGGCACTCCTCCGGTGTCAGTGAGTTGCATGATCTCATGGTCATAGGAACATATACTTGACATGCAGAAAACGATAGCAATAAACTTAACACGATCATATGCTACGTTCATAGTTTGGGTCTTGTCCATCACATCATTCTCCTAATGATGTGATCCCGTTATCAAATGACAGCTCATGTCCATGGCTAGGAAACCATAGCCATCTTTAATCAATGAGCTAGTCCGGTAGAGGATTACTAGTGACATGTTGTTGTCTATGTATCCACACATGTATTTGAGTTTTCGGTCAATACAATTATAGCATGGATAATAAACGATTATCATGAACAAGGAAATATAATGATAACCACTTTATTCTTGCCTCTAGGGCATATTTCCAACAGTCTCCCACTTGCACTAGAGTCAATAATCTAGCATCACATGGTAATGAATCTAACACCCATAGAGTTTTGGTGTTAATCGTGCTTTGCCCGTGGAAAAGGTTTAGTCAACGGATCTGCAACATTCAGGTCCGTATGCACTTTGCAAATGTTTATGTCTTCCTCCTTGATGTAACATAGCATGAAACATATGGATCCAAATCAGCCCCTTACGAAGCAACGCATAAACTAGGGTTTAAGCTTCTGTCACTCTAGCAACCCATCATCTACTTATTACTTCCCAATGCCTTCCCCTAGGCCCAAATCATGGTGAAGTGTCATGTAGTCGACATTCACATAACACCACTAGAGGAGAGACAACATACATCTCATCAAAATATCGAACGAATACCAAATTCACATGATTACTTATAACAAGACTTCTCCCATGTCCTCAGGAACAAACATAACTACTCACAAAGCATATTCATGTTCATAATCAGAGGAGTATTAATTATCATTAAGGATCCAAACAAATGATCTTCCACCAAATAAACCAACTAGCATCAACTACAAGGAGTAATCAACACTACTAGCAACCCACAGGTACCAATCTGAGGTTTTGAGACAAAGATCGGATACAAGAGATGAACTAGGGTTTGAGAGGAGATGGTGCTGGTGAAGATGTTGATGGAGATTGACCCCCTCTTGATGAGAGGATCGATGGTGATGACGATGGTGATGATTTCCCCCTCCCGGAGGGATGTTTCCCCGGCAGAACAGCTCCGACGGAGCCCTAGATTTGTTCTGCCCAGGTTCCGCCTCGAGACGGAGGCGCTTCGTACCGAAAGCTTCCTTCTTATTTTTTCCAGGTCAAAACACACCATATAGCAGAAGATGGGCGTCGGGGGCCTACCAGGTGGCCCACAAGGATGGGCGGCGCGCCCAGGGGGGTAGGGCGCACCCTCCACCCTTGTGGATGGCAGGTGGCCCCCCTTTGGTACTTTCTTTGCCCAATATTTTTTATTAAATCCAGAATGACTCTCCGTGAAGTTTTAGGACTTTTGGAGTTGTGCAGAATAGGTCTCTAATATTTGCTCCTTTTCCAGCCCAGAATTCCAGCTGCCGGCATTCTCCCTCTTCATGTAAACCTTGTAAAATAAGAAAGAAAAGGCATAAGTATTGTGCCATAATGTGTAATAACAGCCCATAACGCAATAAATATTGATATAAAAGCATGATGCAAAATGGACGTATCAATCACCTCCATAAACGAGAAACATTTCCTTAGTCCTTTTTAGGTACTTAAGGATATTCTTCACCGTTGTCCAGTGATCCACTCCTGGATTACTTTGAAACCTTCCGGCCATACTTATGGCAAGGCTGACATCCGGTCTTGTGCACAGCATCGCATACATGATAGAGCCTATGGCAGAGGCATAGGGGATGACACTCATCTTTTCTCTATCCTCTATAGTCGCTGGGCATTGAGTTTGACTCAACTTCACACCTTGCAAAACAGGCAAGAACCCCTTCTTGGACTGATCCATTTTGAACTTCTTCAAAATCTTATCAAGGTATGTGCTTTGTGAAAGTCCTATCAAGCATCTTGATCTATCTCTATAGATCTTGATACCTAATATGAAAGCAGCTTCTCCTAGGTCCTTCATTGAAAAACTCTTGTTCAAATATTCCTTCACGTTTTCCAAAAGTTCTATATTGTTTCCAATCAGCAATATGTCATCCACATATAATATTAGAAACGCTATAGAGCTCCCACTCACTTTCTTGTAAATACAAGCTTCTCCGTAAACTTGTATAAACCCAAACGCTTTGATCACCTCATCAAAGCGAAGATTACAACTCTGAGATGCTTGCACCAGTCCATAAATGGATCACTGGAGTTTGCACACTTTGTCAGCATTCTCTGGATCGACAAAACCTTCCGGTTGCATCATATACAACTCTTCCTTAAGGAAACTGTTAAGGAACGCTGTTTTGACATCCATCTGCCAGATTTCATAATCGAAAAATGCAGCTATTGCCAACATGATTCTGATGGACTTAAGCATCGCTACGGGTGAGAAAGTCTCATCGTAGTCAACTCCTTGAACTTGTGAAAACCCCTTTGCCACAAGTCGAGCTTTATAGACGGTGACATTACCGTCCGCGTCCGTCTTCTTCTTGAAGATCCATTTATTCTGAATGGCCTTTCGCCCTTCAGGTAATACTTCCAAAGTCCATACTTTGTTTTCATACATGGATCCCATCTCGGATTTCATGGCCTCTAACCATTTGTCGGAATCCAGGCCCACCATCGCTTCTCCATAGCTCGTAGGTTCATTGTTGTCGAACAACATGACCTCTAAGACAGGGTTGCCGTACCACTCAGGAGCTATACGTACCCTTGTCAACCTACGAGGTTCGATAGTAACTTGATCCAAAACTTCATGATCACTATCATTAGTTTCCTCTTCAACTGACGTAGGTGTCACAGAAACATCTTTCTGCGCTGCACTACTCACTGGTTGAAGTAGAGGTTCAACAACCTCATCAAGTTCTATCTTCCTCCCACTCAATTCTTTCGAGAGAAACTCTTTCTCGAGAAAGGACCCGTTCTTAGCGACAAACACTTTGCCTTCGGATCTGAGATAGAAGGTATACCCAACCGTCTCTTTTGGGTACCCTATGATGATGCATTTGTCCGCTTTGGGTTCGAGATTTTTCGGCTGAAGCCTTTTGACATAAGCATCGCAGCCCCAAACCTTAAGAAACGATAACTTAGGTTTCTTGCCAAACCACAGTTCATACGGCGTCGTCTCCACGGACTTAGATGGTGCCCTATTTAAAGTGAATGCAGCTGTCTCTAGCGCATAACCCCAGAACGATAGTGGCAAATCGGCAAGAGACATCATAGAACACACCATATCCAATAAGGTACGATTACGCCGTTCAGACACACCATTACGCTGTGGTGTTCCAGGTGGCGTCAACTGTGAAACGATTCCACATTGTCTTAAGTGATTGCCAAACTCATAACTCAGATATTCTCCCCCTCGATCGGATCGTAGGAATTTAATCTTCTTGTTACGATGATTCTCAACTTCACTCTGAAATTTCTTGAACTTTTCAAATGTTTCAGACTTATGCTTCATTAAGTAAATATACCCATATCTACTCAAGTCATCGGTGAAGGTGAGAAAGTAACGATATCCACCGCGCGCGTCAAACGCTCATCGGACCGCACACATCAGTATGTATGATTTCCAACAAGTCACTTGCCCGTTCCATTGTTCTAGAAAATGGGGTCTTAGTCATCTTGCCCATGAGGCATGCTTCGCATGTGTCAAGTGATTCAAAATCAAGTGACTCCAAAAGTCCATCAGCATGGACTTTCTTCATGCGCTTTACACCAATATGACCTAAGCGGCAGTGTGATACGTCTCCAACGTTTCTATAATTTTTTATTGTTCCATGCTGTTATATTATCATTTTTGGATGTTTTACAATCATTTTATATCAACTTTATATCATTTTTTGGGACTAACCTATTGACATAGTGCCCAGTGCCAGTTGTTGTTTTCTGCTTGTTTTTTACTTCGAAGGAAATCAATACCAAACGGAGTCCAAATGCAGCAAAACTTTTTGGAGATTTTTTTTGGACTAGAAGACATCCAGTGGGCCAAAGAAGTACCGAAGAGGGGGGCCGAGGTGAGCACAAGACACCAGGGCGCGCCTGGGCCCCCAGGCGCGCCCTGGTGGGTTGTGCCCATCTCGGAGACCTCCTGCATCGCCTCTTTGCTCTATAAATACCCCAATATTCCAGAAACCCTAGGGGAGTCGACGAAAATCAATTCCAGCCGCCGCAAGTTCCAGAAACCCTAGGGGAGTCGACGAAAATCAATTCCAGCCGCCGCAAGTTCCAGAAACCACAGATCCAATCTAGACACCATCACGGAGGGGTTCATCATCCTCATTGGTGCCTCTCCGATGATGCGTGAGTAGTTCATTGTAGACCTACGGGTCCATAGTTAGTAGCTAGATGGCTCTCTCTCTCTCTCGTTTGATTCTCAATACAATGGTCTCTTGGAGATCTATTTGATGTAACTCTTTTTGCGGTGTGTTTGTTGGGATCCGATGAACTTTGAGTTTATGATCAGATCTATGTTTTTATCCATGAAAGTTATTTGAGTCTTCTTTGATCTCTTATATGCATGATTTCTTATAGCCTCGTATTTCTTCTCCGATATTTGGGTTTTGTTTGGCCAACTTGATCTATTTATCTTGCAATGGGAAGAGGTGCTTTGTGATGGGTTCGATCTTACGGTGCTTGATCCCAGTGACAGAAGGGGAACCGACACGTATGTATCGTTGCTATTAAGGATAACAAGATGGGGTCTATTTCTACATAAATAGATCTTGTCTACATCATGTCATCGTTCATATTGCATTACTCCGTTTTTCCATGAACTTAATACACTAGATGCATGCTGGATAGCGATTGATGTGTGGAGTAATAGTAGTAGATGCAGGCAGGAGTCGGTCTACTAATCTTGGACGTGATGCCTATATAATGATCATTGCCTGGATATCGTCATGATTATTTGAAGTTCTATCAATTGCCCAACAGTAATTTGTTTACCCACCGTTCGCCATTTTTCTCGAGAGAAGCCACTAGTGAAACCTATGGCCCCCGGGTCTCTTCTTTAATATATTTGCCTTCGCGGTCTATTTTTATTTGCTTTTATTTTCAGATCTATTAATCCAAAAATACAAAAATACCTTGCTGCAATTTTTACTTATTTATTTTATCTCGCGTTCCCGCGAGATCTATTTATCCAATCTACTACAATTTTACCTATCCTTTTACCCGTGAGGGATTGACAACCCCTCTCTTACGTCGGGTTGCAAGTATTTGTTCTTTGTGTGCAGGAGCTGTTTACATGGTGTTGCGTGGTTCTCCTACTGGTTCGATAACCATGGTCTCATCACTGAGGGAAATACCTACCGTTGCTGTGCTGCATCATCCCTTCCTCTTTGGGGAAATACCGACGTAGTTCAAGCAAACATCAAAAGGAATTTCTGGCGCCGTTGTCGGGGAGACATCATCAACATCAACCAGGTTCCTAATCACAAATCTCATCTCCTTGCAATTTACATTATTTGCCATTTGCCTCTCGTTTTCCTCTCCCCCACTTCACAAAAAATTGCCGTTTTATTCGCCCTCTTTTTCGTTCGCCATTTTCTCGTCAGATCTGTTTTTGAGTGCAATCTTGTTGCGTAGTCACAATGACTCAAGAGAACACCAAGTTGTGTGATTTCTCAAATACCAACAGCAATGATTTTATTAGCACTCCGATTGCTCCTCCCGCCACTAGCGCGGAGTCTTGTGATATTAATGCCGCTTTGTTGAATCTTGTTATGAAAGATCAATTTTCCGGTACTCCTAATGAGGATGCCGCGTCCCATCTTAACACATTCATTGATTTATGCATTATGCAAAAGAAAAAAGATGTGGACAATGATATTGTGAAGTTGAAATTATTTCCGTTTTCTTTGCGAGATCACGCAAAAATTTGGTTTTCTTCTTTGCCTCGCAATAGTATCGATTCTTGGAATAAGCGCAAAGATGCATTTATCACTAAGTATTTTCCGCCCACAAAAATTATTTCCCTTAGAACCCAGATTATGAATTTCAAGCAACTTGAGCATGAGCATGTTGCACAATCTTGGGAAAGGATGAAAATGATGCTAAGGAATTGCCCAACTCATGGGTTAAATCTTTGCATGATCATACAAAATTTTTATGCGGGATTGAATTTTGTTTCTCGTAATCTTTTAGATTCCGCCGCAGGGGGTACTTTTATGGAAATTACTTTGGGTGAAGCTACTAAATTGCTTGATAACATTATGGCAAATTATTCACAATGGCATACCGAAAGAGCTCCTACTAGTAAAAAAGTTAATTCGGTTGAAGAAATTTCTTCTTTGACTGAAAAAGTTGATGCTCTTATGAAATTGGTTGCTAATAAAAATGCTCCTATTGATTTTAATGATATGCCTTTGTCTACTTTGATTGAGCAAAATAGTGATGCCATAAATGTGAACTTTATTTCGTGAAACAATTTCAGTAACAATGCTTATAGAGGTAATTATAATCCTAGGCCTTTTCCTAGTAATTCTTCTAATAATTATGGTAATTCATATGGTAATACTTCTTATAATAATAATAGGAACACCTCTGATCTTGAGAATAATATTAAAGAATTTATCAATACTCAAAAGGTTTTCAATGCTACAATAGAAGAAAAGCTGAATAAGTTTGATGATATGTCTAGAAGTATTGATAGAATTTTGCATGATGTAGAAAATCTCAAGATGAAAATTTTTGTGCCTAAGGTTTAAGAATCAATTAAAGCTCTTTATGTTTCTATGGATGAAAGTAAGAAAAGAACTGCTATGCTTAGAGCTAGACGAGAATTTTTAGAAAAAGCTTTTTCTAGTGATTGCTTTCATAAAAGTGATGAAGATCTTAAAATGATTGGTGTTTCTTCTATTGATCTCTTGTTTAGTAAAATTAAGATTGATGAAAAAGGGATTGGAGAAGAGTCAACTTTAGCTAGAAGGCGTCCCGATAATTTGGAGGGTGAAAATCTTGTTGAAAAATTTGATAAAAGTGGGTTTGAAGAGGTCAAGACTTTAACTTGTGATGTGCCCACTCTTTTGGATTACAAAGACTTTAATTATGATAGTTGTTCTTTGGTTGATTGTATTTCTTTGTTGCAATCCATGATAAATTCACCCCATGCTTATGAACAAAATAAAGCTTTTACTAAACATATTGTTGATGCTATAATGAAAGGTTTTGAAGAAAAGTTGGAATTAGAAATTCCTAGAAAATTACATGATGAATGGGAGCCTACGATCAAAGTCAAGATTAAAAATTATGAGTGTTTTGTTTTGTGTGACTTGGGTGCTAGTGTTTCTACAATTCTGAAATCTTTATGTGATGTGCTTGGTCTTACCGATATTGAAGAATGCTCTTTAAATTTGCACTTGGCGGATTCTACTATTAAAAAGCCTATGGGAAAAATTAATGATGTTCTTATTCTTGCAAATAGGAATTATGTGCCCATAGATTTTATTGTTCTTGATATTGATTGCAATCCGTCCTGTCCAATTATACTTGGTAGACCGTTTTTACGTACTATTGGTGCCATGATTGATATGAAAGAAGGCAATATTAAATTTCAATTTCCACTAAGGAAGGGCATGGAACACTTCCCTAGAACTAGAATTAAGCCACCATATGAATCAATCATGAGGGCATCTTATGGATCTCGAAACAAAGATGACAATACTTAGATTCTTTGCTTTATGCCTACCTAGGGGCGTAAAATGATAGCGCTCGTTGGGAGGCAACCCAACTTGTATCTTTTTTTCTTTTTGGTTTTATTGCTGTTTTCAATAAAATACCCAATTATGCCTCTGGTTAGATGTATTTTTGTGGTTTAAATTAGTTTTTGTGCCAAGCAAAGCCTTTGGGATGATTTGGGTGATAGTTGATTTGATCCTGCTGAAAAACAGAAACTTTTACGCTCAGGAAAAAATTCTTATTTTTAACAGAAGAGTTCTTTTGATTTGATTCTTTTTGAAGAAGATTAAGAAACAAATTTCTCACTTTTTCCTAATTTTTTAGAATTTTTGGAGTTACAGAAGTATTCTAAGTTTTCAGATTGCTACAGACTGTTCTGTTTTTGATAGATTCTGTTTTCTTTGCGTTGTGTGCTTGTTTTGATGATTCTATGGTTTCCTTTGGAGAGTTTTTGCCATAGAAAAGTTGGAATACAGTAGATATAATGCAAAAATAAAATATGAATGGGTTTGCAACAGTACTTATAGTAGTGATTTGCTTTCTTATACTAACGGATCTCCCGAAGGTTTTGTTGAGTTTTGTGTGATTGAAGTTTTCAAGTTTTGGGTGAGATCACGATGGATGAAGGAATAAGGATTAGCAAAAGGCTAAGCTTGGGGATGCCCGAGGCACCCCAAGGTAATATTCAATAAGTATCAAGCAACTAAGCTTGGGAATGCCCCCGAGTGGCATCCCCTCTTTCTTCTAACGACCATCGGTATTTTACTTGGAGCTATATTTTTATTCGTCACATATTATGAGTTTTGCTTGGAGCGTCTTGTATGATATGAGTCTTTGCTTGTTTTGCTTTTTATTTTAAGTCTTGAATCCTTGCTGAACACACCTTTTTTGGGAGAGCCAAAAATTATGCTATGCTTGCTCCTATGCTTCACTTAAATTTTAATGAGCTATGGAATTGCTCTAGTGCTTCACTTATATCTTTTTGAGCACGGTGTGCTTTGTTATTTTTGAAGAAATGCTCTCATGCTTCACTTAGATTTATTTGGGAGTTAGTAAAATTTTAAAGAAATTCTCTCTTGCTTCACTTAGATTATTTTGAGAGAAAGGAATATTATGCTCATGTTCTTCACTTATATTTGTTTGAGCTTATTAAAAGCAACATATGAAACTAGTCCCAAAGTGATAGATATCCAAGAAGGATATAATAAAAACTTTCATGAAGATCATTGGACAAAATAAACTTGATTCTTATTAATAGTTTTGAGATATGATGATAGTGATATGTGAGTCATGTTGATGAGTAATTATGCTTTACTAAGAATATTGGTGTTAAGGTTTGTGATTCCCTATGCAAGCACGAAAGTCAATAGTTATGCAATGAAATTATATCCTACTTGTGGTGCATTATTTGGTGTTAATTATGCTTAATGCTTGCTTATGAGATTTTTTGTTTCTTGGTTGGACGCTTCTCAATCTTTTTGCTAGCCTTCATTTGCACTAAGTATGATCACTACTTGTGCATCCAAAACCCTTTAAACCAGTTTTGCCATATGAGTCAACTATACCTACCTATATGCGGTATCTCCGTGCCATTCTAAGCAAATTTGTATGTGCCATTTCTAATTTTCAAAATAAATTTCTCTTTTGTGTGCTCGTACCGCTCGCGAGGCGGTGAGGGGTGGCCGATATTTTTCCATGCTAGATGTGTTATTCTCACGATGAGTGTTTATTCACTTGTCATTGCATGAGAGTACGACAAAGGTATTAGGGATGCCCAGTCTGAAATGAAAAATGAATTTACTTTATATTGTCAAATAATAAATTCCTTGGAAAGTGTTGGTATTGAGGGCACCCGTGGATACGGTTAGCCATGGAAAGTGAAAGTATGGTGGAAAAAGGAATAAACTTTAATTTCTGTTTGGGAACCGCCTATGATATATCTAGCATGGAAAGTATTGGGAACTCTAAGTCGTTTTCGTTGGTGGGAAAAGTATGCCTCTCAAAATATTTTTATCTCTCAATTTAAGCTTTGAGCTCTGGCACCTCTACAAATCCCTACTTCCCTCCGCAAAGGGCCTTTCTTTTACTTTATGCATTTTTTATTTTTACTTGAGTCTCCATCTTCTCTTATAAAGCACCAACTAAGGGGCACTATGATTGTACTTGAGCATTGGGTGTAGCTAATATTCGAGTGTGTTTCATGAATGGATCAATGATTGAGCATAATGGGCTAGGGATAACTTGCTTTAGTGTTGATATTTTGAAAGACATGGTTGCTTGTTGATATGCTTGAGTATTAAAGTCCTCATGTTAAAACTAGACTATTGCTTTGAACCATATAAAAGTCCAAATGTCCATGCTACAAAGAAAAGAATATGTCATGAACATGTTAGGCAGCATTCCACATCAAAAATTCTGTTTTTATCATTTACCAACTTGAGGACGAGCAGGAATTAAGCTTGGGGATGCTGATACGTCTCCAACGTATCTATAATTTTTTATTGTTCCATGCTGTTATATTATCATTTTTGGATGTTTTACAATCATTTTATATCATTTTTGGGACTAACCTATTGACATAGTGCCAGTTGCAGTTTTCTGCTTGTTTTTTACTTCGCAGGAAATCAATACCAAACAGAGTCCAAACGCAGCGAAACTTTTTGGAGATTTTTTTGGACCAGAAGACATCCAGTGGGCCAAAGAAGTACCAAAGAGGGGGCCCGAGGTGAGCACAAGACACCAGGGCGCGCCTGGGCCCCCAGGCGCGCCCTGGTGGGTTGTGCCCATCTCGGAGACCTCCCACACCTCCTCTTTGCTCTATAAATACCCCAATATTCCAGAAACCCTAGGGGAGTCGACGGAAATCAATTCTAGCCGCCGCAAGTTCCACAAACCACAGATCCAATCTAGACACCATCATGGAGGGGTTCATCATCCTCATTGGTGCCTCTCCGATGATGCGTGAGTAGTTCATTGTAGACCTACGGGTCCGTAGTTAGTAGCTACATGGCTCTCTCTCTCTCGTTTGATTCTCAATACAATGGTCCCTTGGAGATCTATTTGATGTAACTCTTTTTGCGGTGTGTTTGTTGGGATCTGATGAACTTTGAGTTTATGATCAGATCTATGTTTTTATCCATGAAAGTTATTTGAGTCTTCTTTGATCTCTTATATGAATGATTGCTTATAGCCTCATATTTCTTCTCTGATATTTGGGTTTTGTTTGGCCAACTTGATCTATTTATCTTGCAATGGGAAGAGGTGCTTTGTGATGGGTTCGATCTTATGGTGCTTGATCCCAGTGACAGAAGGGGAACCGACACGTATGTATCGTTGCTATTAAGGATAACAAGATGGGGTCTATTTCTACATAAATAGATCTTGTCTACATCATGTCATCATTCTTATTGCATTACTCCATTTTTCCATGAACTTAATACACTAGATGCATGCTGGATAGCGGTCGATGTGTGGAGTAATAGTAGTAGATGCAGGCAGGAGTCGGTCTACTAATCTTGGACGTGATGCCTATATAATGATCATTGCCTGGATATCGTCATGATTATTTGAAGTTCTATCAATTGCCCAACAGTAATTTGTTTACCCACCGTTTGCTATTTTTCTCGAGAGAAGCCACTAGTGAAACCTACGGCCCCCAGGTCTCTTCTTTAATATATTTGCCTTCGTGATCTATTTTTATTTGCTTTTATTTTCAGATCTATTAATCCAAAAATACAAAAATACCTTGCTGCAATTTTTACTTATTTATTTTATCTCGTGTTCCCGCGAGATCTATTTATCCAATCTACTAAAATTTTACCTATCCGTTTACCCGTGAGGGATTGACAACCCCTCTCTTACGTCGGGTTGCAAGTATTTGTTCTTTGTGTGCAGGAGCTGTTTACGTGGTGTTGCGTGGTTCTCCTACTGGTTCGATAACCTTGGTCTCATCACTGAGGGAAATACCTACCATTGCTGTGCTACATCATCCCTTCCTCTTTGGGGAAATACCGACGTAGTTCAAGCAAATATCACAGTGCCACAAGAAAGTGGTACTATCATTATCAACTCTACATCTTTTGGCATCAATGTTATGAACATGTGTATCATCACTATCGAGATTCAATAAGTATAAACCCCTCACAATGGGTGCATGACTGATACGTCTCCAACGTATCTATAATTTATGAAGTATTCATGCTGTTATATTATCTTTCTTGGATGTTTTACAATCATTTTATAGCAACTTTATATCATTTTTTGGGACTAACTTATTGACATAGTGCCCAGTGCCAGTTGCTGTTTTTTGCTTGTTTTTTACATCATAGAAAATCAATACCAAACGGAGTCCAAACGCAGTGAAACTTTTTATGGACCAGAAGACATCCAATGGGCCAGAGCAGCACCTGGGGGGGTGCCCCGAGGGGGGCACAACCCACCAGGGCACGCCTGGGCCCCCAGGCGTGCCCCGGTGGGTTGTGCCCACCTCGGTGGCCTCCCGCACCGCCTCTTCGCCCTATAAATTGCCAAATATTCCAAAAACCCTCGCGGTAACCCTAGATCAGAAGTTCCGTCGCAGCAAGCCTCTGTAGCCATGAAAAACCAATCTAGACCCCGTTCCGGCACCCTGCCGGATGGGGAGATCATCACCGGAGGCCATCTTCATCATCCCGGTGGCCACCATGATGAGAAGGGAGTAGTCCACCCTCGGGGCTGAGGGTTTGTACCAGTAGCTATGTGTTTAATCTATGCATAGGGGTTGATGCACGTTCTTGTCTTTGTTTCTCTGGTAGAAATCTTGGGGCACTCTTTGAGGTTCTTTGTGTTGGATTGAGTATTATGAATCTGAAATTATTTGGTGTTATTTTAGTACGAACTCTTGGATAGATCGATCGGAAAGAATAGCTTCGAGGTGGTTTCGTACCCTACAAACAATTTCTTCTTATGTTCTCCGCTAGATAGGAACTTTCACTACTGGAATCAGCTTCTTTGCCGTCCGCCACGGCAGACGGCAAAGGCATAGATCACGGACGGCAAACCTCTTTGCCATCCGCCAGCAGACGGCAAAATGTCCGGATGAACACGTGCCAGCAAAGGCCTTCTTTGCCGTCCGCTTCCTGGAAACGGACGGCAAAGGATTGTGCCGTCCACCTCTGGTGGCCAGCAGACGGCAAATATCGTGGACGGCAGTTAGGTGGGGTGAGGGCCGTTAGGGGTTAACGGCGTGCTTTGCCGTCAGCCAGCGGACGGCAAAGAGGCTAACGTCTTTGCCGTCCGCTGGCAAACGGCAAAGTGCTCAAACATGCCAGTCCCATAAATCACAGGTAGCTGCCACGTGGCATGTTTGTCGTCAGCTAGCTGACGGCAAAGAGCCTATACAGCCCTGTTTTTAATTTAATTCATTCAATTTGACAGCAATTCGCAGATATACATATATACACAACAAGCATATCCAACACACTAGTTTCATCATATATACATACATAACCAACACATATATAGTTCCATCCTTACATATTACAAAAGTTTCACATTGTTCATCCAACACCGTTATCCATCCATCCATATAACAAGTTCCAACCATGCAAGTTCATTGATACAAAATAAAAGCACAAATGGAAAAGAAGCACTCCATCCATGCAAGCTTCCGTGAATTAAATCAAATCTGCAAAATGATAAACAAGATGTTAGAAGAGAAGAATAAATGAGAATAAGACAAGACTATAAGAAGTAAGCATACTTAAGTAAAATGGAGCTAACCTAGAAGAAGAAGAAGAAGAAGAAGAAGAAGAAGAAGAAGAAGAAGACAGAATATAACTAGAAGAAGAAGAAGAAGAGAAGAATAATATACAGACATGAAGCATAAAAAAATAAGACTACACAAAGTAAGAATAATAATAATCATAAGAGAACGAAGAAGCTCTAATCTTATTATGTAAACTTGGTCATTTTGTGTGAACATAAGTAATTTTGGAGTTAACCTATAGGAAAGTAAGCATAGTAGAGATAACTTAGCATATTAGAGCTAACATAGGTAACTAAGCATATTAGAGCTAACATAGGTAACTAAGCATATTAGAGCTAACTTAGAGCTAACTTATGTCATTTCGGAGGAAACAAAGCTAAGTATATATAGATCATTTTGGAGATCAAACATACCTGACATAGTTTAGTTCTCATTGTTCTTCTCCTTCTCCTTCCTCAGCCTGATGCGCCAAGAGCGGCGAGGCGGTGGAGGCAGTGGGATGTAGTCTTCTACCACAATTGGCGTGGTCATGTCGCCCAGCTGTGGGATCGCCGGCGCCACCACCGGCGCGAGGTCATTGTCAGGCACCACCACCATCGCGAGGCCATCTTCAGGCAGGACAGGCACGACCATCGCTAGGTCATCCTTAGCCACCACCATCGCTAGGTCATCCTCAGCCTGATGCCCACTCTGCTCCTCTTCTTCCCCACTCCAGTCCGGATCATCCTCCTTGCTGTTGCTTTTGCTACAGCCAGAATTGCTATTGCTTTTGCTACAGCCAGAATCGCTGCTGCTTTGGCTGTAGCCAGTGTTGCTGCTGCTGCTCCCATTGCCTGTCCAAATGCAACAATGACCATTAACAATCGATGCGAGACAAAGCCAAATGTAGAGGAATAAGAAGAGGCAGAACGTACTGGCATCATCGTCGTCAGCGTAGCGCATGCGACACATAGTCGCGTTGAACACCTTCACGATGAGCATGGTGGCGTCGTCATCATACCTGAAGAGAAGGAAGTACCCCTGCCGCAGGTCGTAGGCACGGTAGAACTTCTCCCAGCCACGACACAGGTACATGTGGCCCTCCTTGATCACCAACTCCACGTCCCACAGCCTGCGAAACCCGCTGCCGGCCTGTCGCAGCTTCACATTATTTGGCGGATCTTCACCCAGCATGTTCATAAAAGTGTCAGGCAGCCTCTACAGTTTGGGACAATGAGTGATGTAGCAAACAACAGAGTTATCATAATGAGATGGGTGAAGGGGAGATCTCTCCTTTTATATACCTGCCTCGTGGATGATACTGAAGTCCCAAGTATGATACTGAAGAACTCGAAAGCATCCAACTCATACTCCGGTGTGGCAGAGCGGAGTCTGCGGTGGCGGCTTCCCCCCATCTCTGATAAGTAGCAGAAGATAATCAACTACACCAAGTTATCATTTCTCATTCAAAAAACAATGCACTTGTAGACATATGATGGCTCTAGTTGAATTTATTAGTAGCACTAGTCGTCAAAAATGTTGACTTTAGTTGAATTTCATATAATAACTATTTTAACTTCTTTGGGTCAGCAAACTAGGCAACTAGCTAGCAGTATAAAAACATTCAACTAAAGAAAAGAAAGAAACTGCAAAACATGGCGGAACCCTAAATAAGAAAGTATAAAAACGTGTCTTTTTCTTCTTCTTCCCCTCTTCTTCTTTTTTCCTCTTTTTCCTTTTCTTCTTCTTCCTCTTCTTCCTTTTCTTCTTCTTCTTCTTCTTCTTCTTCTTCTTCTTCTTCTTCTTCTTCTTCTTCTTCTTCTTCTTTTCTTTCTCTTCTCCCTCCTCTTCCTCCCTCTCCTCTCCTTCTACTCTTCTTCTTCGAACTAAACTAAAACTAATCTAAAAATAAACTAAACTAAAAAAAATAAAACTAAACTGAAACTAAACTAAGTAAAACTATAACTAAAACAGAACTAATTAAACTAAAAGAAACTAAAATAAACTAAACTAAAAAAGGGGGGGAAAGATCACTCACCTGCAGGCAGGGGATCGCCGGTGGAGGGGGAGGCGGCGGCCCGGTGGAGGGGGAGCCCGCGGGGCGGGTGGGGGTGGTGGCCAGGCCCGGTGGAGGGGGAGGCCGCGGCGGGTGGGGGCGGCGGCGGCCCGTGGAGGGGGAGCCGCGGCGGTGGGGGCGGTCGCGGCCCGGTGGAGCGGGAGGCCCGCCGTCTACACGTTGGCAGGGACATCGGCCATCTGGGAGTTTGGCGGGGCTGCTTGACGGCCGTCTTGCTGCTGGCTTGGCCTGGCGTAGGAATGTGGTGCGGCGGTGGTGTGGCTACGTTCGATGTGGTTCGTCTTTTTCCGATTTGGGCGGCGGCTTGTGTTTTTGTTCTCCGTTTCCTTTTTTTTGTCGTTTTTCTGCTGCTACGTTCGCTGTTTCGCTGGCGTTTTTGTTCTTTTGGGTCGGCGTGGTCTCCTCGGGAGAGAGGGACAGAAAGAGAGAGAGAGAGGGAAGGAGGGGTGGGGATCCGTTAGTTAGGTTATCTCTTTGCCGTCCGCCCCCCTTTGCCGTCCGCTTTTTTTCACTTTGCCGTCCGCTAGCAGACGGCAAAGGGGGGGCCGTTAGTTTTTTTTCTAAGCAGCTCGTTAGTGGGGCCCACCTCTCTCTTTGCCGTCCGCCAACTGACGGCAAAGATTCTTTGCCGTCCACTAGCCGACAGCAAAGAACTGGCTGATGGCAAAGACCTTCTTTGCCATCAGCCAGTTCTTTGCCGTCCGTTTTTCGTAAGCAGACGGCAAAGACCTTCTTTGACGTCAGTCAGCAGACGGCAAAGAAGTGGCTGATGGCAAAGAAGTGGATTCCAGTAGTGTTTGGAGTGATTCTTCATCGTGCTTTGAGGGATGGTTATATGATCCAATTGTATTAGCATTGTTGAGAGGTTGCACTAGTGAAAGTACGGACCCTATGCCTTGTTTTCAAGCATTGCAATACCGTTTGTGCTCACTTTTATCGTTCGCTACCTTGCTGTTTTTATTTATTCAGATTATAAAAATATATTTCTACCATCCATATTACACTTTTATCACCATCTCTTCGCCGAACTAGTGCACCTATACAATTTGCCATTGTATTGGGTGTGTTGGGGACACAAGAGATTTCTTGAATTTGGTTGCAGGGTTGTTTGAGAGAGACCATCTTCATCCTATGCCTCCCATGGATTGATAAACCTTAGGTCATCCACTTGAGGGAAAATTGCTACTGTCCTACAAAACTCTGTGCTTGGAGGCCCAACACGAGTCTACAAGAATAAAGTTGCGTAGTAGACATCAGTGACCATAAAAGATATTACCCATATAAATAGAACAACCATTATTCTCTGATTTAAATGAGTAACCGTCTCACATTAAACAAGATCTAGATATAATGTTCATGCTCAACGCAGGCACTAAATAACAATTATTCAGGTTCATCACTAATCCCGATGGTAATCGAAGAGCGAGCGTGCCGACGGTGATCACAT
Organism: Thinopyrum elongatum; assembly: GCA_011799875.1. NCBI lineage: Eukaryota > Viridiplantae > Streptophyta > Magnoliopsida > Poales > Poaceae > Thinopyrum > Thinopyrum elongatum. The sequence continues at coordinate 466,254,348 of CM022301.1, read as the reverse complement.
CAACCTTGGAACCATTTCCCACGTGCATCGTCACTTCGTCCTTTGCCAGCCTCCGTCTATTTCGTAGTTCCTGCTTTGAGTTGCAAATGTGAGCAACCGAACCGGTATCAAATACCCAGGCCCTACAACGAGAGTTGGTAAGGTACACATCAATAACATGTATATCATATATACCTTTGTTGACGTTGGCCCCCTTCTTGTCGGCCAAATACTTGGGGCAGTTCCGCTTCCAGTGGCCAGTTCCCTTGCAATAGAAGCACTCAGTCTCCGGCTTGGGTCCAGCCTTGGGTTTCTTCATGGGAGGAGCAACTGCTTTGCCACCTTTCTTGAAGTTTCCCTTCTTTCCCTTGCCTTTCTTGAAACTAGTGGTTTTATTCACCATCAACACTTGATGCTCCTTCTAGATGTCTGACTCAGCAACTTTTAGCATCGCGATCAGCTCGGAGACTGACTTGTTCATCCCTTGCATGTTATAGTTCAACACAAAGCTCTTGTAGCTAGGTGGTAGCGATTGAAGAACTCTGTCAGTGACAGCCTCTGGCGGGAGCTGAACTCCCAACTCAGCCAGACGGTTGTAGTACCCAGACATTCTGAGTATGTGCTCACTGACAGACCCATTCTCCTCCATCTTGCAGGCATAGAACTTATCGGAGGTCTCATACCTCTCGATCCGGGCATTCTTGTCAAAGATAAACTTCAACTCCTGGAACATCTCATATGCTCCATGACGTTCAAAACGCCTTTGAAGTCTCGGCTCTAAGCCATACAACATGGCGCACTAAACTATTGAGTAGTCATCAACACGCGACTGCCAGGCGTTCACAACGTCACAGTCGCTGGAGGGGATGGCTCACCAAGCGGTGCATCAAGGACATAAGCCTTTTGGGCAGCCGTGAGGATAATCCTCAGATTACGGGCCCAGTCTACAAAGTTACTTCCATCATCTTTCAGCTTAGCTTTCTCTAGGAACGCATTGAAATTCAGGGGAGCTACTGCGCGAGCCATTGATCTACAACATAAATTTGCAAAGGCAACTTTAGACTATTATTCATGATAATGATTTCAATTAATCATATTACCTAAGAACTCCCACTCAAATCAACATCCCTCCGGTTGTCCGAGTGTAACACGATCCAAATTCACCAACCCAAGTCCGATCATCACGTGAGATGAGGTGGTTTCAATGGTGAACATCTCCATGTTGATCATATCAACTATATGACTCGTGTTCGACCTTTCGGTCTCTTGTGTTCCGAGGCCATGTCTGTACATGCTAGGCTCGTCAAGTTTAACCCAGGTGTTCCGCATGTGCAAAACTGACTTGCACCCATTGTATGCGAACGTAGAGTCTATCACACCCGATCATCACATGGTGCTTCGAAACGACGAACTTTCGCAATGGTGCACACTTGGGGAGAACACAATTTTATCTTGAAATTTTAGTGAGGGATCACCTTATAATGTTACCGTCATCCTAAGCAAAATAAGATGCATAAAAGGATTAACATCACATGCAAATCATAAGTGACATGATATGGCCATCAACTCGTGCTTTTGATCTCCATCTCCAAAGCACCGGCATGATCTCCATCGTCACCGGCATGACACCATGATCTCCATCATCATGATCTCCAACATCATGTCGCCATCGGGGTTGTCACGACAACCATGCTTCTACTACTATTGCTACCGCTTAGCGATAAAGTAAAGCATTACATAGCAATTAATGATTGACACGCAGGTCATACAATAATTAAAGACAGCCCTATGGCTCCTGCCGGTTGCCGTATGCATCGACATGCAAGTCAATATAAACTATTACAAACATGATCATCTCATACATCAAATATATTTCATCATGTCTTTGGCCATATCATATCACAACATACCCTGCAAAAACAAGTTAGACGTCCTCTAATTGTTGTTGCATGTTTTACGTGGCTGCTATGGGTATCTAGCAAGAACGATTCTTACCAACGCAAAGCCACAACGGTGATATGCAAGTTGCTATTTAACCTTCTACAAGGACCGCCTTTGTCGAATCCGATTCAACTAAGAAGATGGAGACGACAGATCTGTGAGCGTAGGAAAATGGTGATTGATAACGTCCTAAACACTGTTGGGGAACGTTGCATGGGAAACAAAAATTTTGTTATGCTCACCAAGATCCAATCTAGGAGATGACCATCTATGAGAGGAGAGATTGGATCTGCATACCCTTGTAGATCGCTAAGCGGAAGCGTTAAGAAACGCGGTTGATGTAGTCGAACGTCTTCGCAATCCAATCACGATCCGTCCCGCGAACTCCTGATCCAAGTGTCGAACGGACGGCAACTCCGCGTTCAAAACACGTACGGCTTGATGACGCCTTCACCTCCTCAATCCAGCGAGCGATGGTGAAGTAGTAGCTCGAGTCCTCCGGCAGCACGACGGCATGGTGGCGGTGGTGGTGGAGAAATCTCAGCAGAGCTTCGCTAAGCACTACGGAGAAGAAGATGGCTATGAGGGAGAGGAGGAGCAGCGCCGTGGCATGAATAGATCCGTATAGGTGCGGCTGCCCTCTCTCCCCTCCTCTATATATAGGGGGAAGGGTGGAGGGAGGGGCGCCCCTAGATCCCATCTAGGGGTGGCGGCCACCAAGGGGAAACCCTAGATGGGTTTGGGCGCCTCCTCCTAGGTGCCTTGGCCCCCAAGGCAAGTGGAGGAAACCCTAGGGAGGCGCCCCACCTCCTCAAGCAACGTGGTTAGGGGGCTTGGGGGCGCACAACCCCTTAGTGGGCTGCTGTGCCCCCTCCTCTAGGCCCATGAGGCCCCCCAATACTTGCCAGGGCCTCCCGAAACCCCTTTCGGTCATGCTGGTCATCACCCGGTACCCCCGGAACACTTTCGGGCTCCAATACCCTTCGTCCAATATATCAATCTTCACCTCCGGACCATTCCGGAGTTCCTCGTCATGTCCGGGATCTCATCCGGGACTCTGAACAACCTTTGGTAACCACCATAATGACTCAACTATACTTATATCGTCACCAAACGTTAAGTGTGTAAACCCTGTGGGTTCGAGAACTATGCAGACATGACCGAGACACCTCTACGGTCAATAACCAATAGCGGGACCTGGATGTCCATATTGGTTCCCACATATTCTACGAAGATCTTATCGGTCGAACCTCCATGTCAAGGATTCAGTTAATCCCGTATGGAGTTCCCTTTGTCTATCGGTATCTTACTTGCCCGAGATTCGATCGTCGGTATCACCATACCTAGTTCAATCTCGTTACCCGCAAGTCTCTTTACTCGTTCCGTAATACAAGATCCCATGGTTAACTCATTAGTCACATTGCTTGCAAGCTTCTTGTGATGTTGTATTACCGAGTGGGCCCTGAGATACCTCTCCGTCATACGGAGTGACAAATCCCAGTCTTGATCCATGCCAACTCAACAGACACCCTCGGAGATACCTGTAGAGCACCTTTATAGTCACCCAGTTACATTGCAACATTTTGTACACACAAGGTACTCCTCCGGTGTCAGTGAGTTGCATGATCTCATGGTCATAGGAACATAAACTTGACATGCAGAAAACGATAACAACAAACTTGATACGATCACAAGCTACGATTATAGTTTGGGTCTTGTCCATCACATCATTCTCCTAATGATGTGATCCCGTTATCAAATGACAACTCATGTCCATGGCTAGGAAACCATAGCATCTTTGCTCAACGAGCTAGTCCGGTAGAGGCTTACTAGGGACATGTTGTTGTCTATGTATCCACACATGTATTTGAGTTTTCGATCAATACAATTCTAGCATGGATAATAAATGATTATCATGAACAGGGAAATATGATAATAACTAATTTATTATTGCCTCTAGGGCATATTCCAACAGTCTCCCACTTGCACTATAGTTAATAATCGCGTTCACATCACCATGTGATTAACACCCAATTAGTTCTGGGGTTTGATCATGTTTTGCTTGTGAGAGAGGTTTTAGTCAATGGGTCTGCAACATTCAGATCTGCGAGTACTTCACAAATTTTTATGTCATACTGTAGATGTTGCTACCATGCTCCACTTGGAGCTATTCCAAACGGCTGCTCCACTATACGTATCCGGTTTGCTACTCAGAGTCATCTGGATTGGTGTTAAAGCTTGCATCGATGTAACCCTTTACGCCGAACTCTTTATCACCACCATAACCGAGAAACTCTACTCAGATTCATCCGGATTAGTGTTAAAGCTTGCATCGACATAACCCTTTACGCTGAACTCTTTATCACCTCCATAACCGAGAAACATTTCCTTATTCTTCTGAGTATAATTTTGACCGTTGTCCAGTAATCCACTCCTGGATCACTCTTGTACCCCCTTGACAGACGCGTGGCAAGGCACACATCATTACTTCATGAATGAGCTAGTGTAAAGCTCCTGAGTGGTGCAGTGACCCTGTCTTAGAGGTCATGTTGTTGGACAACGGTGAACCTACGAGCTATGAAGAAGCGATGGTGGGCCCGGATTCCAACAAATGGCTAGGAGCCATGAAATCCAAGATAGGATCCATGTATGAGAACAAAGTATGGACTTTGGTGGACTTGCCCGATGATCGGCAAGCCATTGAGAATAAATGGATCTTTAAGAAGAAGACAGACGCTGATGGTAATGTCACCATTTACGAAGCTTGACTTGTCGCAAAGAAGTTTCCGACAAGTTCAAGGAGTTGACTATGATGAGACTTTCTCACTCATAGCGATGCCAAAGTCTGTTGGAATTATGTTAGCAGGTGCTGCATTTTCATCTGGCAGATGTGTAAGGGGACGCAGCAGAAAACAAAAAATTTCCGACCTACGCACCAGCCCAGGACCACTATGGAGACTGCATACAAGGTTTGATCTTTTCGTTACCAACTCGTAGCGCAGCGGAAGTAGAGTCGATGACGATCGGCGGTGCAGATCCCCGCAACTAGGATTTACAACCTCCCAACCGCGAGGATGTATACCCTCATCCACCCCTCGGACAGCCCTCCGGGAGGCGGTCGGACAGTCCCTCGGACGGTGTCACAGATAGCCCTTCGGGAGGACCCTCGAAACTCGGACGGTTACTCGGACAGCCCTCTGGGAGGACACTCGAACAGCCCCTTGGGCAATAGGACGAAACTACAAACCTCTCTATAGAGTTGCACACATACGGTGTCATCTATCCGGCAGGGCTTCGCCGTCCAGAACTAGTTCCCACCGGAACCCAGACAGCCTTTCGGCACTACGAAACTATTTCGTGGGAGGGAGAGAAGAAAGGCAGATCATGCATGCCATGTGTGAGAGAGTTGGAGTGAGTCTGGAGAGCTCCTCTCCACCTCCTTATATAGTGGTGGAAGGGGTGAGGGGGGGCTGAAATTCAGCCCACAAAACATGCACCCACCAAACAAGGAAAACATGTTCCCACCAAACATGGAGAAAACATGTTCCCTTGTCCATGGTGTTCCCCATGGGGCCCCACCTTCCTCCCAACACTCTCCACCATTTGTGGAGGCTGCCCCCCACCATGGGGGGCCCCACAACACCTTTTGTCCAGTCACAAGGGGCTGCCCCCCAAAGGGGAGGCGCCCCAAAACAGCCCCCATGTATCGTGGGATCTTGTCCCCTCACGCTGGGACAAGATGTTTTCCACGACTATTACTTCTGAAAAATTCTGAAAAGTCCCAGAACATTTCCGGCACCCTCTAAAATTATCTGGACGCGCTCGGAACATTTCCGGTATGATGGTTTAATTTAAAACCATCTTCGTTTACTCTGTAAACAATTCCGGTAGCTCCGAAACTTCTTTTCGGTTTTTTCTCCGGAAAAATTCCAGAAGTTACCAGACCAATCTAGCAACCTCCAAAACGTTCCCGGTGCTTGCCGAAACCTTTTTGGATCAATGGTTTTATCCGAAACAACTTTTCGGTTTTACCAAAACTTTTTCGGTGTTCTCTCCGGAACTTTTCCGTTGTCTCTGAAACTTTTCCAGTGACTTTCTCTCGGACTCCTTGTCTAGTATTCAGCAGATAGATGACCCTTAAGCATGTGACGGTGAAGCATAGACATGACCGGAACACTTTCCGATTAATGATCAACATTGGAGTCGTGGACACCCATATTGACCCCTATACCCACACGAATAAATATTCGAGTCAACCTCCAGCTGTCGTGTGCTATTCCTGTTGCTTCGCGATATGTTATAAATACCCGAGGTGAGACATGTTGGCATTCCCATGGATCAACAACTTGTCCACTATGCCAGTTACCTCGTTACCGGTATTGTTCTCTTTTCTCGTTACCGTGTTCCGACATCCCTGTGATCAAATCACCCTGTGTCTGGCCAGACGATGATGGATATCGTAACACCGAGAGGGCCCAGAGATATCTCTCCATCGTCGGAGGAGCAAATCCCAATCTTGAGCTATCAAGTTACTTGACATACTTTCCCATGAACCCGTAAGCCGCTGTAATAGCCATCCATTTACGGATGACGTTTAACAAACCCCAAAGTTCATGAATCAAGCATGAAGAAACTCGATACTCTCATGGTTTGAGGAATCATGCAAACGTTAACCATCTCTGTGTTATTAACCGTTACCTTGTGACGAATGTATCTCATAGCATAACATCAATTCGGGTCGATTCAACACAAATGTTCTTCTAACATTGTGCCCTCAAAGCTGCTGGCATAGACATGCCCATGATTGGGAAAACATAATCATCATGCAACACTTGAGCTAGTCTTAGAGGCATGACTAGGAATACATTTTACCGTTTATTATTCCACACGTGCACATGGGTTTTCCCCAGAGCCTTTATGGACATACGGGCTCGGGAACCACAATAGTTATAGCATGGAACATAAACATAATTATGAGCATGGAGATAAATAATAACATTTATTATTGGCTCTAGGGCATATCTCCTACAGACTCCCACTTGCACTAGAGTCAATAATCTAGTTAATGCTAATGCACTTAACACCTGTGGCACACCGGTGTAAATATGCTTCGCTTGTGGTATAGCCTGATGTCCAACGGATCTGACGACTTCAGCTCCGTGTGTATCTTTGCATATCCTCGTGTTTTCACGCTTTCACAAAGTTCATATTTTGTGTGGACTTGGCTTTGTATATGTGTGAATCATTGGTCGAAACCTGATTCCTCAGACTGAGCTATGGAGCAACTATCTGCAATAGTGTCCCATTGACCAAAGCCTTCTTGGAACCATACTAAGTTCATGAATGAACTATATGATTCAACAACTTCTTTGTCGCTTTGAAAGCGGCAATATACTTAGCCTCTGTTATAGAATTCGCCACAGTAACTTGTTTGGAACAATTTCCAACTACTGAGCCACCATATTGTGTGTTACACAAAACCCTCAATTTAAATTGAAAATCGCATGGAGAAAAGGTGAAGACTGTATCGATGTAACCTTTTACAACGAACTCTTCATGATTTCCGTTTGCGAGAAAACATGTCATTAGTACTACTCTGGTACTCAATGACATTTTTCACTGTCGTCCCATGATCAGTACTTTGATCACTTTGGTATCCATACTCACAACACCTTGGGAGTATCGGACATATCTGGTTGTTTTACATACCATGGAACACATGATTAATCCAAACACAAGAGTGTGTGGAATCTCCATCATGTATTTTGCTCATCAGTGTTTTGGGACACCGAGTCTTGCAAAAACTCTTTCCATGTGACTTCGGCAAGAATCACTCCTTGGCGTTTTAAATGCTAAAAGGTTTTAGCACCTTGTCAATATGTATTCATTGCTTAGCCCCATTAGGTAAATCTATCTCCATAGATCATTATGCCTAATATTAAGGCTATTTAGCCCAAGCACTTCATCGAAAAAACTATTTTCAAATGAAGTCCTAATTCGTGTCAAGAAATTTATTTCCAATTAACAATGTGTCAAGCACACAATGTTTTTAGAAATATTATTATGCTCCCACTTACTTTCTTGAATCACAAGCATCTTCGTTACCCATTGATGAAGTCAAAACCCTTTTGACCATTTCATCAAAACACGAAGATTCCAACTCCATTTTGCTCTCTTCTGTCCATCTCTGGAACTCTGAAGTATGCACACTCACTAGCATCCTCTGGACTGAAAAAATACCTTGGACTATAACACATGCAAGTCCTTGGTTTCATTTCCATCAGATGGAAATTCTTCCGTCATCCTTGTTTCATATCTCATGATTGAAATATGTATTAATTGCTAGTTCAACCCGAACCAACTTTAAGCATTGCTACGGTGAAACATCCTCATCGTAGTCAACTCCTTGAACTTGTTATTTCAACAAGTCGAGCTTTATGGATAAAACATTTTTATCTGTATTAGTTTTTAGTTCCATAAATATTCGTTAGACTCTAAGTCTTCCGAAAGGTGTATCAAGATTTTAATCTTGAATCACTTATATGGAAACTATCTCGGATTGTATTGGCATTTAGCCAATTCCGGAGTCAGGGCCCATCAACGCTTCCTTGTGTATCGTAGGTATATTGTTGTCTAACAACAATATCTCATTTACGCACCTAAGAGGTTTGCACGAGCCTTGCCTATGTGGTTCAGCTGCAAGTTCGACCGAAGTCCATACATTTTATTGTAGAGACTTCTGTATTAGTCGTAGTAGGAAACTCTGGAATTACTTCCAAGGTCTCTTTCCATTGAACTGATGACGAAGATACTGTTATCTCGTCGAGTTGCACTGTTCTCCCACTCACCTTTTGAAAGAACCGTTTTCTTCAAAAAGCATACCGTTCTTTGTGGCAAACCTATTTGCCTCGGTATAGTTAGGGAGGAATACCCAATTGCTTGGGATAACCTACAAAGTAGCACTTGTCTGATTTGGAATAGGTTTGTAACCTTTTACACAAGCCCCATATTCCAAATGTTTAAGAAAAGATATAACATGGTTGGGCGTACCATACCATGGCGTCATTTCAACAGACCTGATGGAGCTCTTTTCAGTGTAAAAGCCGCAGTCTCTAAAGCATCACTTTTAAAAGGGATAATGGCAAATTTATGTCATCTTTGATCTTACCATGTCATAAATGGTTCAATTACATCTTCACGGACTTTCCACTTGCAGTGGTGTTCCGGGAGGTGCAAGTTATGAAATCCCTTTCACAACTCATCAGACATTCGCTAAACTTGTAACTCAAATATTCCTTTCTGCAATCGAATTGTAGAAACATAATTTTCTTGTTACAATAACTTCTACTTCATTTAAAAAAAACCTTTCGAATGATTTCAAAAGATCCAGACTTACGTCTCATCAAGTAAATATCCATATATCTACTGGAGTCATTTCTGAAGATAGATAAATCCACTACTTGCAACAACATTTATTGAACTACACACATCAAAATGTATGATCACCAATAAGTTTGTTGCTCGTTACTTATGGCCTGTGAACGGTATTTCAGTCACTTCACTTTTCAGAGGAAAGTTGCAAGTGTCAGATGATTCAAAATCAAACGACTTAAAAATCCATCATAATGGAATTTTCCATGCGGGTTTCTCCAATGTGACCAAATGCAGTGCCACACTTGTGTGGTATTCTTTTAGTCTTATGACATTTAGCGTCAGTGTTATGGATGTATCATATTACCATCAATATTCATAACATACGTCCCATCGATGATGGAAGTATGGCCCTCATGTTATTCATAATACTGAACAACAATTGTTCTTCTATGAACAACCCTTTTGCAACAAACATTGTGCAATGGGCTAGAGTGTGTAAAACTCTAAAATGAATTATGAAAGTAAATACTGAGGTAACGTATTATTATCAATATTCATAACATACATCTCATTCATAATGAAAGTATGGCCCTTATGTTATTCATAACACCGAACATCAAAAGTTCTCTTATGAACAACCTTCTTGCAAGATACCTTATGCAAAGGGCTAGAGTGTGAAACTCTAAAATGAATTATGAAAGTAAATACATAGGTAATACACCGATGGAAGGTATAGTAACATTTACTATGTTCCATGTGTGTATCTCAACCTCATTCCTGGCTAGTCTTTCAGGCCATAGTAGTTCTTACATCGAGTTGCAACAGAATGCAATCGAGCGGGTATCTTTGTGATTAACTCACAATGCCCAAGAATTAGTGATTAACAATTTAATCATAATTCCCAAGAACTATATCTTTGACCAGCCTTCTATACATCAAAAACTTGTATGACATTCATACATGAGCTGGATATTCCAGTCTTCTTTCCTTTTGCCTTTATACTTCTAACAGTTTAACTTTTAGTATTTCTCCTACTCTTAGAAGAAGCACCCAACTTAAGAGTGGCGTTAGCCCCGGACTTCCTAGGCATGAAAGTTTCACTAACACCCTTTGGACACTTCCTTCTCTTTAAGTTGTTGTTTTATTCACCTTCATTTACATGACAGGCGTTCTACTGGATCCCTCTTTTATCAGTCTAATGCATAGTAAACACCTTTACTAATAGTTTGCAAACAAACATTGCTTTGGATATCTCATATCTTTTAGCTTTTGTCTATCTCTGAAAAGGATTTTCAGATTCCATGAATATCACATAACTATCCCAAATTTTTCGAAGTTTGGGTCTCATGGAAGCAAACATTTTGCACTTTGACTGAAACAGAATTCTAGCTTTTGGATCGAAGGACGAGAGTCTCATCATCCATAGCATTAGCGGGAGGATACCGAAAGTATGCGATAGGACAAAATCCTTCTTGGCACTCTTGAGGACAATCCTCACATTACGTTACCAACCGTAAAGATTTAACCAGATATTTAACAGCTATTCAATTTTAATAGGGAGGGTGGAAACGCGAGCCATTATTCTACAACTATTTTGCAAATAACACTTAGACAGTGTTCACAATTAATTGCACTAGGAATTAAAAGAATTAATTCTAAAGTGCGCTCCCACTCAAATCAATATCTCTCATAATTGATTTTGAGTGATACAAGACCCGCATTTCAATTGTTCGCCATTGGTGTAACACCACTGATGACGAAAATCTCAACCGGTAGGCCAACTTGCCAATCACATCTCTATGTGACTCTTGTTCATCTTTCGATGCGTGTGTTCCGAGCTCATGACGGTCATGCCTGAACGTCAAGACAACCGAGTGATCTCGCTGCGAGGTCTCAACTCACCCGCCTCACACTTCTCTAATCGTTCGTACCCGTGTGACACAGCGCACCCCGAAAAGATAGGTGCCGTGACGGTGCTACACTTGGGAGAACACTAACTACTTGATATTTTTGTGAGAGATCACCCTAATAAAAGGCGACTACCGCGCAATCAAGAAGGGTGCATCATAAGGGATAAACATCTCAAGCAATTCATAATAGCATGATATGGTATAGCCCTTTCTGACGGAGAAGTCTTTCATTCCTTCGTCTTCGGCATTCGCGTCGGTGTTCACCTTCACGAAGATTGCCACCACCTTGTCGATGCAGCAGATAATATTGCTATATCTATAGCTAATAAAATAATGCTTTACTTAAGGTAGACACGCAGGTCATTAAAGTGACAATCATATGGCTCCAGCCATCATGCCGAATCATGACACACAGGTCATGTTAATTTACATTGTATAGTCATCTCATACATAATCAAATTAATATGAGCACTGCTATACCACATCACATGCACATGCACATGCAAACCATCCTGCAAAACCAAGTTAGACGCCTCTAATCGGTTCATGCAAAAACTTGTTTTTCGTGGCCTCTAAGGTTTCGAAACAAACCGAAGCTACCAACGTTCATCATCAAGCATGATTATCCAAGTCACTAGATTAACAATGCGGGGTGTATGAAACACGAGATAATAAAATCTCGAGCCCCATACTGAACTTCATCATACGCATGACCCCCATGCAGATCATATCTGCATTGCCCTTTCGTCTGCGAAATTTCATCTTTCTTTTTAACTAAGGTGGAATTCAATGAACTGTTAGCACTTCGTTGATCAATCAGGATCGCGGATTGCCAGAACATTGAAACTCCACAATGCTGTTATCAAGATCAGAAATATGCAAATTCCAGGGAAGCAACAAGAACATCGGGTAACAGATTTCATCTGCTACCCGCACAAATAATTTCCAGTAATAGAACTCATCTACTACCTAATTATATTGTGCAACACCCATACATCTCTATGTATTCTAGATCGCAACCTGCATCTACGCATAGCACGGCTCATGATGCCACTGTAGGGGAACGCAGCAGAAAACAAAAAATTTCCGACCTACGCACCAGCCCAGGACCACTATGGAGACTGCATACAAGGTTTGATCTTTTCGTTACAGACTCGTAGCGCAGCGGAAGTAGAGTCGATGACGATCGGCGGTGCAGATCCCGCAGCTAGGATTTACAACCTCCCAACTGCAAGGATGTATACCCTCATCCACCACTCAGACAGCCCTCTGGGAGGCGGTCGGATAGTCCCTCGGACGGTGTCACAGACAGCCCTTCGGGAGGACCCTCGAAACTCGGACAGCCCTCCAGGAGGACACTCGAACAGCCCCTCAGGCAAAAGGACGAAACTACGACCTCTCTACAGAGTTGCACACATACGGTGTCATCTATCCAGCAGGGCTTCGCCGTCCAGAACTAGTTCCCACCGGAACCCAGACAGCCTTTCGGCACTACGAAACTATTTCGTGGGAGGGAGAGAAGAAAGGCAGATCATGCATGCCATGTGTGAGAGAGTTGGAGTGAGTCTGGAGAGCTCCTCTCCACCTCCTTATATAGTGGTGGAAGGGGTGAGGGGGGGCTGAAATTCAGCCCACAAAACATGCACCCACCAAACAAGGAAAACATGTTCCCACCAAACATGGAGAAAACATGTTCCCTTATCCATGGTGTTCCCCATGGGGCCCCACCTTCCTCCCAACACTCTCCACCATTTGTGGAGGCTGGCCCCCACCATGGGGGGCCCCCCCAACACCTTTTGTCCAGTCACAAGGGGCTGCCCCCCAAAGGGGAGGCGCCCCAAAACAGCCCCCATGTATCGTGGGATCTTGTCCCCTCACGCTGGGACAAGATGTTTTCCACGACTATTACTTCTGAAAAATTCTGAAAAGTCCCAGAACATTTCCGGCACCCTCTAAAATTATCTGGACGTGCTCCAGAACATTTCCGGTATGGTGGTTTAATTTAAAACCATCTTCGTTTACTCTGTAAACAATTCCGACAGCTCAGAAACTTCTTTTCGGTTTTTTCTCCGGAAAAATTCCAGAAGTTACCAGACCAATCTGGCAACCTCCAAAATGTTCCCGGTGCTTGCCGAAACCTTTTTGGATCAATGGCTTTATCCGAAACAACTTTTCGGTTTTACCGAAACTTTTTCGGTGTTCTCTCCGGAACTTTTCCGTTGTCTCTAAAACTTTTCCAGTGACTTTCTCTCGGACTCCTTGTCTAGTATTCAGCAGATAGATGACACTTAAGTGTGTGACCCTATAGGTTCGGTGAAGCATAGAAATGACCGGAACACTTTCCGATTAATGATCAACATTGGAGCCGTGGACACCCATATTGACCCCTATACCCACACGAATAAATATTCGAGTGAACCTACAGTTGCCGTGTGCTATTCCTGTTGCTTCGCGATATGTTATAAATACCTGAGGTGAGACATGTTGGCATTCCCGTGGATCAACAACTTGTCCACTATGCCAGTTACCTCGTTACCGGTATTGTTCTCTTTTCTCGTTATCGTGTTCCGACATCCCTATGATCAAATCACCCTGTGTCTGGCCAGACGATGATGGATACCGTAACACCGAGAGGGCCCAGAGATATCTCTCCATCATCGGAGGAGCAAATCCCAATCTTGAGCTATCAAGTTACTTGACATACTTTCCCATGAACCCGTAAGTCGCCGTAATAGCCATCCATTTACGGATGACGTTTAACAAACCCCAAAGTTCATGAATCAAGCATGAAGAAACTCGATACTCTCATGGTCTGAGGAATCATGCAAACGTTAACCATCTCTGTGTTATTAACCATTACCTTGTGACGAACGTATCTCATAGCGTAACATCAATTCGGGTCGATTCAACACAAATGTTCTTCTAACATTGTGCCCTCAAAGCTGCTAGCATAGACATGCCCATGATTGGGAAAACATAATCATCATGCAACACTTGAGCTAGTCTTAGAGGCATGACTAGGAATACATTTTACCGTTTATTATTCCACACGTGCACATGGGTTTTCCCCAGAGCCTTTATGGATATACGGGCTCGGGAACCACAACAGTTATAACATGGAACATAAACATAATTATGAGCATGGAGATAAATAATAACATTTATTATTGGCTCTAGGGCATATCTCCTACAAGATGGATGTCAAAACAAAGTTTCCTTGATGGTTTCTGTGAGGAAAGGTTGTATGTGATACAACCAGAAGGTTTTGTCGATCCTAAGGATGCTAAAAGGTATGCAAGCTCCAGCGATCCTTCTATGGACTGGAGAAAGCACCTCGGAGTTGGAACATAAGCTTTGATGAGGTGATCAAAGTTTTTGGGTTTATACAAAGTTTGCAAGAAACTTGTATTTACAAGAAAGTGAGTGGGAGCACTACAACATTTTTGATAAGTATATGTGGATGACTTATTGTTGATCGGGGATGATGTAGAATTTCTGGAAAGCATAAAGGGTTGTTTGAAAGGAGTTTTTCAAAGGATGACCTGGGTAAAGCTGCTTACATATTGGGCATCAAGATCTATAGAGATAGATCAAGACGCCTGATAAGACTTTCACAGAGCACATACCTTGACATGTTTTTGAAGAAGTTCAAAATGGATCAGTTCAAGAAGGGGTTCTTGCCTGAGTTGTAAGGCGTGAAGTTGAGTAAGGCTCAAAGCTCGACCACGGCAGAAGAAAGAGAAAGGACGAAGGTCGTCCCCTATGCCTTAGCCATAGGCTCTATATGATATGCCATGCTGCGTACCGCACCTAATGTGTGCCTTGCCACGTGTCTGGCAAGGGGGTACAAAAGTGTTCCAGGACTGGATCACTGGACAGCGGTCAAAATTATCCTTAGAGGACTAAGGAAATGTTTCTCGGTTATGGAGGTGATAAAGAGTTCGGCGTAAAGGGTTACGTCGATGCAAGCTTTAACACCTATCTGGATGACTCTGAGTAGAGTTTCTCGGTTATGGAGGTGATAAAGAGTTTGGCGTAAAGGGTTACATCGAGGCAAGCTTTAAACACCAATACGGATGACTATGAGTAGCAAACCAGATACGTATAGTGGAGCAGCCATTTGGAATAGCTCCAAGTGGAGCATGGTAGCAGCATCTACAGTATGACATAAAGATTTGCGAAGTACACGCGGATCTGAATGTTGCAGACCCGCTGACTAAAACCTCTCTCACAAGCAAAACAAGATAAAACCCCATAACTCTTTGGGTGTTAATCTCATGGTGATGTGAACTAGATTATTGACTCTAGTGCAAGTGGAAGACTGTTGGAAATATGCCCTATAGGCAATAATAAATTGGTTATTATCATATTTCCCTGTTCATGATAATCATTTATTATCCATGCTAGAATTGTATTGATCGGAAACTCAAATACATGTGTGGATACATAGACAACAATATGTCCCTAGTGAGCCTCTACTAGACTAGCTCGTTGATCAAAGATGGTTAAGGTTTCCTAGCCATAGGCATGAGTTGTCATTTGATAACGGGGTCACATCATTAGGAGAATGATGTGATGGACTAGACCCGACCGTAAGCTTAGCATCAGATCGTTTAAGTTATTTGCTATAGCTTTCTTCATGTCAAGTATATGTTCCTTTGACCATGAGATCATGCAACTCACTGACACCGGAGGAGTACCTTGTGTGTATCAAATGTCGCAACGTAACTGGGTGACTATAAAGATGCTCTACAGGTATCTTCGAGGGTGTCTGTTGAGTTGGCATGGATCAAGACTGGGATTTGTCACTCCGTATGACGGAGAGGTATCTCAGGGCCCACTCGGTAATACAGCATCACAATAAGCTTGCAAGCAATGTGACTAAAGAGTTAGCCACGGTATCTTGTATTACGGAACGAGTAAATAGACTTGCCGATAACGAGATTGAACTAGGTATAGAGATACCGACGATCGAATCTCGGGCAAGTAACATACCGATGGACAAAGGGAATTGTATACGAGATTAATTGAATCCTTGACATCGTGGTTCAACCGATAAAGATCTTCATGGAATATGTAGGAACCAATATGGGCATCCATGTCCTGCTGTTGGTTATTGACCGGAGAGGAGTCTCGGTCATTTCTACATGATTCTCGAACCCGTAGGGTCGCACGCTTAACGTTCGGTAGCGCTAGGGTAGTATTGAGATATTAATAGTGGAAATTCCGAAGGTTGTTCGGAGCCCTAGATGGGATCCGGGACATCACGAGGAGCTCCGGAATGGTCCGGAGGTAAAGTTTCATATATGGAAAGTTGTTATCGGGGTTCCGAAAAAAGTTCGAGTTTTTACGGTATTGTACCGGGAAGGTTCTAGAAGGTTCCGGAGTGGGGCCCACCTGCATGGGGGGACCCACATGAACGTGGGTAGTAGGGAAAGTCCCTACAACCCTGGTCTAGGCGCACCAAGATCCTCCCTTGAAAGGAATAGTATCATATCCCAAAGGGATAAGATCAGGATCCCTAAAAAGGGGGGATAGCGATCGGTGGGGAAGGAAATGAGGGATTTCTTTACTCCCCCTTTGACCAACGCCCCTAGGGCCTTGGAGGGCAAGCCACCAGCCCCCTCCATGCCTATATAAAGGTGGGGAGGCGTTAGGGGCAGCCCCCCTTCGCCCCTTGCCCGTTACCTCTCCCAACTCCTCCCACGTTTCACCGGTACGCGCTTGGCGAAGCCCTGCCGAGTTCCGCTGCCACCACCACCACCATGCCATCATGTTGGTTCAGATATCATCTACCTCCTCTCCCTCCCTTGCTGGATCAAGAAGGAGAGGATGCCGCCGAGCCATACATGTGCTAAACTCGGAGGTGCCGCACGTGCGGTACTTGGATCGGATTGGATCTCAACGCGAGTACGACTACGCCAACCACAATCTCTAGATCGTTAACGCCTTTGGTCTACAAGGGTATGTAGACACCAGTCTCCTCTCGTAGATGTGCATCTCCTAGATTGATCTTGGTGAGCGTAGGAAATTTTTGTTTCCCATGCAACATTAACCTCTAGGGCATATTTCCAACAGTCTCCCACTTGCACTAGAGTCAATAATCTAGTTCACATCACCAAGTGATTAACACCCAATGAGTTCTGGGGTTAGATCATGTTATGCTTGTGAGAGAGGTTTTAGTCAACGGATCTGCAACATTCAGATCCGCGTGTACTTCGCAAATCTCTATGTCATATTGTAGATGCTGCTACCACGCTCCACTTGAAGCTATTCCAAACGGCTGCTCCACTATACGTATCCGGTTTGCTACTCAGAGTCATCTGGATTGGTGTTAAAGCTTGCATTGACGTAACCCTTTATGCCAAACTCTTTATTACCTCCATAACCGAGAAACTCTACTCAGAGTCATCCAGATTAGTGTTAAAGCTTGCATCGACGTAACCCTTTACGCCGAACTCTTTATCACCTCCATAACCGAGAAAAATTTCCTTATTCCTCTAAGCATAATGTTGACTGCTGTCCATTGATCCACTCCTGGATCACTCTTGTACCCCCTTGCCAGACATGTGGCAAGGCACATATCAGGTGCGGTATGCAGCATGGCATATCGTATAGAGCCTATGGCTAAGGCATAGGGGACGACCTTCGTCCTTTCTCTTTCTTCTGCCGTGGTCGAGCTTTGAGTCTTACTCAACTTTACACCTTATAACTCAGGCAAGAACTCCTTCTTTGACTGATCCATTTTGAACTCCTTCAAAATCATGTCAAGGTATGTGCTCTGTGAAAGTCTTATCAAGCGTCTTGATCTATCTCTATAGATCTTGATGCCCAATATGTAAGCAACTTTTCCCAGGTCTTCCTTTGAAAAACTCCTTTCAAACAACCCTTTATGCTTTCCAGAAATTCTACATCATTCCCGATCAACAATATGTCATCCACATATACTTATCAGAAATGTTGTAGTGCTCCCATTCACTTTCTTGCAAATACAAGCTTCTCCGTAAACTTGTATAAACCCAAAAGCTTTGACCACCTCATCAAAGCGTATGTTCCAACTCCGAGATGCTTGCTCTAGTCCATAGAAGGATCAATGGAGCTTGCACACCTTTTAGCATCCTTAGGATCGACAAAACCTTCTGGTTGTATCACATACAACCTTTCCTCATGGAAATCGTCAAGGAAACTTTGTTTTGACATCCATCTGCCAGATTTCATAATTGAAAATGCAGCAACTGCTAACATAATTCCAACAGACTTTAGCATCGCTATGAGTGAGAGAGTCTCATCATAGTCAACTCCTTGAACTTGTCAGAAACTTCTTTGCGACAAGTCGAGCTTCATAAATGGTGACATTACCATCAGCGTCTATCTTCTTCTTAAAGATCCATTTATTCTCAAAGGCTTGCCGATCATCGGGCAAATCCACCAAAGTCCATACTTTGTTCTCATACATGGATCATATCTCGGATTTCATGGCTCCTAGCCATTTGTTGGAATTCGGGCCCACCATCGCTTCTTCATAGCTTGTAGGTTCACCGTTGTCCAACAACATGACCTCTAAGACAGGGTCACCGCACCACTCAGGAGCTGTACGTACCCTTGTCGACCTACGAGGTTCGATAGTAACTTGATCCAAAGCTTCATGATCATCATCATTACCTTCCTCTTCAACTGATGTAGGTGCCACAGAAACATCTTTCTGTGCTGCGCTACTCTCTGGTTGAAGCAAAGGTTCAACAACCTCATCAAGTTCTATCTTCCTCCCACTCAATTCTTTCGAGAGAAACTCTTTCTCGAGAAAGGACCCGTTCTGAGCGACAAACACTTTGCCCTCAGATCTGAGATAGAAGGCATACCCAATCGTCTTCTTTGGGTATCCTACGAAGACGCATTTGTCCGCTTTGGGTTCAAGCTTATCAGGCTGAAGCCTTTTCACATAAGCGTCGCAGCACCAAACCTTAAGAAACGACAACTTAGGTTTCTTGCCAAACCATAATTCATACGGTGTCGTCTCAATGGATTTAGATGGTGCCCTATTTAAAGTGAATGTAGTTGTCTCTAATGCATAACCCCAAAACGATAGTGGTAGATCGGCAAGAGACATAATAGAACGCACCATATCCAATAAGGTTCGATTACGACATTCGGACACACCATTACGCTGTGGTGTTCCAAGTGGCGTCAACTGTGAAACGATTCCACATTGTCTAAAGTGATTGCCAAACTCATAACTCAGATACTCTCCCCTCGATCAGATCATAGGAATTTGATCTTCTTGTTACGATGATTCTCAACTTCACTCTGAAATTGCTTGAACTTTTCAAACATTTCAGACTTATGCTTCATTAAGTAAATATACCCATATCTACTCAAGTCATCGGTGAAGGTGAGAAAATAACGATATCCACCGCACGCGTCAACACTCATCGGACCGCACACATCAGCATGTATGATTTCCAACAAGAAGATATCAGAGCTAGGTCTATGCGTAGATGACATCTTGAGTAGAACACAAAGGAGTTTGTGGGCGTTGATATTCAGATTGCTTCCTTCCTTGGTCTTTTCTTGATTCAGCGGCATTGTGGGATGAAGCGGCCTGGACCAACTTTACATGTCCACGTACATGAGACCGGTTCCATCGACAGACATGTGACTTTGTTGCATAAAGATGGCTGGCGGGTGTCTGTCTCTCCCACCTTAGTTGAATCGGATTCAACAAAGGCGGTCCTCGTAGAAGGTTAAATAGCAACTTGCATATCACCGTTGTGGCTTTGCGTAGGTAAAAATCGTTCTTGCTAGATACCCATAACAGGCACGTAAAACATGCAACAACAATTAGAGGACGTCTAACTTGTTTTTGCAGGGTATGTTGTGATATGATATGGCCAAAGACATGATGAAATATATTTGATGTATGAGATGATCATGTTTGTAATAGTTTATATCGACTTGCATGTCGATGCATATGGCAACCGACAGGAGCCATAGGGTTGTCTTTAATTATTGTATGACCTGCGTGTCAATCATTAAGCGCTATGTGATGCTTTACTTTATCGGTAAGTGGTAGCAATAGTAGTAGAAGCATGGTTGGCGTGACAACCCCGATGGCGACACGATGATGGAGATCATGGTGTCATGCCGGTGACGATGGAGATCATGCCGGTGCATTGGAGATGGAGATCAAAAGAACAAGTTCATGGCCATATCATGTCACTTATGATTTGCATGTGATGTTAATCCTTTTATGCATCTTATTTTGCTTAGGACGACGGTAGCATTATAAGGTGATCCCTCACTAAAATTTCAAGATAAAATTGTGTTCTCCCCAAGTGTGCACCGTTGCGAAAGTTCGTCGTTTCGAAGCACCACGTGATGATCGGGTGTGATAGACTCTACGTTGACATACAACGGGTGCAAGCCAGTTTTGCACATGCGGAACACTTGGGTTGAACTTGACGAGCCTAGCATGTACAGACATGGCCTCGGAACACAAGAGACCTAAAGGTTGAACATGAGTCATATAGAAGATATGATCAACATGGAGATGTTCACCATTGAAACCACCTCATCTCACGTGATGATCGGACTTGGGTTGGTGAATTTGGATCGTGTTACACTCGGTCAACCGGAGGGATGTTGATTTGAGTGGGAGTTCTTAAGTAATATGATTAATTGAACTCATTGTCATGAACAATAGTCTAAGTTGTCTTTGCAAATTATGTTGTAGATCAATAGCTCGGGCTGTAGCTCCCTGTTTTAATACGTTCCTAGAGAAAGACTAAGTTGAAAGATATTGTAAGCAATTATGCGGCCTAGGGCCGTAGTCTAAGGATTGTCCTCACTGCTGCACAGAAGGCTCATGTCCTTGATGCACAACTCAGTGTGCCAACCCCTCTAGCGTCGTCGTCTGTGGATGTTGTGAACATCTGGCAGACACGTTCTGATGACTACTTGATAGTTTTGTGCGCCATGCTTTATGGCTTAGAATCGGGGCTCCAAAGGTGTTTTGAATGCTATGGAACATATGAGATGTTCCAAGAGCTGAAATTGGTATTTCAGGCTCATGCCCGTGTTGAGAGGTATGAGACCTCTGACAAGTTCTTTGCCTACAAGATGGAGGAGAATAGCTTAGCCAGTGAGCATGTGCTCAGAATGTCTGGGTGCTACAATTGCTTGAATCAAGTGGGAGTTAATCTTCCAGATAAGATAGTGATTGACAAAGTTCTCCAGTCATTATCACCAAGCTACTAGAGCCTCGTGATGAACTATAACATGCAAGGGATGGAGATGATCCCGGAGCTATTTGCGGTGCTTAAGGACGCGAAGGTAGAAATCAAGAAGGAGCATTAAGTGTTGATGGTTAACAAGACCACTGGTTTCAAGAAGGGCAAGGGCAAGAAGGGAAACTTCATGAATGGCAAGCCAGTTGCCGCTCCAGTGAAGAAACCCAAGGTTGAACCTAAACCCAAGACTAAGTGCTTCTATTGTAAGAGGAACGGTCACTGGTAGCGGAACTACCCCAAATACTTGGTAGATAAGAAGGCTGGCAACTTCAACAAAAGTATATTTGATATACGTGTTATTGATGTGTACCTTACTAGTACTCCTAGTAGCACCTGGGTATTAGATACCGGTTCAGTTGCTAATATTGGTGACTCGAAACAAAAGCTACGGAATAAACGGAGACTAGCTAAGGGCGAGGTGACAATGTGTGTTGGAAGTGTTTCCAAGGTTGATGTGATCACCGTCACACGCTCGCTCTACCTTCGGGATTAGTGTTGAACCTAGATAAATGTTATTTGGTGTCTGCGTTGAGCATGAACATGATTAGATCGTGTTTATTGCAATACGGTTATTCGTTTAAGTCAGAGAATAATGGTTATTCTGTTTACATGAATAATACCTTCTATGGTCATGCACCCAAGGTGAATGGTTTATTGAATCTCGATCGTAGTGATACACATGTTCATAACATTGATGCCAAAAGATGTAGAGTTGATAATGATAGTACCACTTTCTTGTGGCACTGCCACTTAGGTCATATTGATGTAAAGCGCATGAAGAAACTCCATGCTGATGGACTTTTGGAGTCACTTGATTTTGAATCACTTGACACATGCGAACCATGCCTCATTGGCAAAATGACTAAAACCCCGTTTTCTGGAACAATGGAACGGGCAAGTGACTTGTTGGAAATCATACATGCTGATGTGTGCGGTCCGATGAGTGTTGACGCATGCAGTGGATATCGTTATTTCCTCACCTTCACCGATGATTTGAGTAGATATGGGTATGTTTACTTAATGAAGCATAAGTCTGAAATGTTTGAAAAGTTCAAGCAATTTCAGAGTGAAGTTGAGAATCATCGTAACAAGAAGATTAAATTCCTACGATCCGATTGAGGGGGAGAATATCTGAGTTATGAGTTTGGCAATCACTTAAGACAATGTGGATGTTTCACAGTTGACGCCACCTGGAACACCACAGCGTAATTGTGTGTCCGAATGTCGTAATCGTACCTTATTGGATATGGTGCGTTCTATGATGTCTCTTGCCGATCTACCACTATCGTTTTGGGGTTATGCATTAGAGACAACTACATTCACTTTAAATAGGGCACCATCCAATTCCGTGAAGACGACACCGTATGAACTGTGGTTTGGCAAGAAACCTAAGTTGTCGTTTCTTAAGGTTTGGGGCTGCGATGCTTTTGTCAAAAGGCTCCAGCCAGAAAAGCTCGAACCCAAAGCGGACAAATGCGTGTTCATAGGATACCCAAAAGAAACGGTTGGGTACACCTTCTATCTCAGATCCGAAGGCAAAGTGTTTGTCGTTAAGAACGGGTCCTTTCTCGAGAAAGAGTTTCTCTCGAAAGAATTGAGTGGGAGGAAGATAGAACTTGATGAGGTTGTTGAACCTTTACTTCAACCAGAGAGTAGCACAGTGCAGAAAGATGTTTCTGTGGAACCTACGTCAGTTGAAGAGGAAGCTAATGATAGTGATCATGAAGTTTCAGCTCAAGTTACTATCGAACCTCGTAGGTCGACAAGGGTACGTACTGCTCCGGAGTGGTACGGTAACCCTGTCTTAGAGGTCATGTTGTTGGACAACGATGAACCTATGAGCTATGGAGAAGCGATGGTGGGCCCGGATTCCAACAAATGGTTAGAGGCCATAAAATCCAAGATGGGATCCATGTATGAAAACAAAGTATGGACTTTGGAAGTATTACCTGAAGGGCGAAAGGCTATTCAGAATAAATGGATCTTCAAGAAGAAGACGGACGCAGACGGTAATGTCACCGTCTGTAAAGCTCGACTTGTGGCAAAGGGTTTTTCACAAGTTCAAGGAGTTGACTACGATGAGAATTCTCACCCGTAGCGATGCTTAAGTCCGTCAGAATCATGTTAGCAATGAGCTGCATTTTTTGATTATGAAATCTGGCAGATGGATGTCAAAACAGCGTTCCTTAACGGTTTTCTGTGAGGAAAGGTTGTATGTGATACAACCAGAAGGTTTTGTCGATCCTAAGGATGCTAAAAGATATGCTAGCTCCAGCGATCCTTCTATGGACTAGAGCAAGCATCTCAGAGTTGGAATATACGCTTTGATGAGGTAATCAAAGCATTTGGGTTTATACAAAGTTTGCAAGAAACTTGTATTTACAAGAAAGTGAGTGGGAGCACTACAGCATTTCTGATAAGTATATGTGGATGACATATTGTTGATCGGAAATGATGTAGAATTTTTGGAAAGCATAAAGGGTTGTTTGGAAGGAGTTTTTCAAAGGAAGACCTGGGTAAAGCTGCTTACATATTGGGCATCAAGATCTATAGAGATAGATCAAGACGCCTGATTAGACTTTCGTGGAGTACATACCTTGACATGGTTTTGAAGGAGTTCAAAATGGATCAGTCAAAGAAGGAGTTCTTGCATGAGTTGTAAGGTGTGAAGTTGAGTAAGACTCAAAGCTCGACCACGGCGGAAGAAAGAGAAAGGACGATGGTCGTCCCCTATGCCTTAGCCATAGGCTCTATACGGTATGCCATGCTGTGTCACAAGACCAGATGTCAGCCTTGCCATAAGTATGTCCGGAAGGTTTCAAGGTGATCCAGGAGTGGAACACTGGACAACGGTCAAGAATATCCTGAAGTACTTGAAAAGGACTAAGGACATGTTTCTCGTTTATGGAGGTGATAAAGAGTTCGTCGTAAGGGGTTACGTCGATGCAAGCTTTAACACCAATCCGGATGACTCTGAGTAGCAAACCGGATACGTATAGTGGAGCAGCCATTTGGAATAGCTCCAAGTGGAGCATGGTAGCAGCATCTAGAATATGACATAAAGATTTGCGAAGTTCACGCGGATCTGAATGTTGCAGACCCGTTGACTAAAACCTCTCTCACAAGCAAAACATGATAAAACCCCAGAACTCTTTGGGTGTTAATCACATGGTGATGTGAACTAGATTATTGACTCTAGTGCAAGTGGGAGACTGTTGGAAATATGCCCTAGAGGCAATAATAAATTGGTTATTATCATATTTCCCTGTTCATGATAATCATTTATTATCCATGCTAGAATTGTATTGATCGGAAACTCAAATACATGTGTGGATACATAGACAACAATATGTCCATAGTGAGCCTCTACTAGACTAGCTCGTTGATCAAAGATGGTTAAGGTTTCCTAACATAGGCATGAGTTGTCATTTGATAACGGGGTCACATCATTAGGAGAATGATGTGATGGACTAGACCCGACCGTAAGCTTAGCATCAGATCGTTTAAGTTATTTGCTATAGCTTTCTTCATGTCAAGTATCTGTTCCTTTGACCATGAGATCATGCAACTCACTGACACCTGAGGAGTACCTTGTGTGTATCAAACGTCGCAACGTAACTGGGTGACTATAAAGATGCTCTACAGGTATCTCCGTGGGTGTCTATTGAGTTGGCATGGATCAAGACTGGGATTTGTCACTCCGTATGACGGAGAGATATCTCAGGGCCCACTCGGTAATACAGCATCACAATAAGCTTGCAAGCAATGTGACTAAAGAGTTAGCCACGGGATCTTGTATTACGGAACAAGTAAAGAGACTTGCTGATAACGAGATTGAACTAGGTATAGAGATACCGACGATCGAATCTCGGGAAAGTAACATACCGATGGACAAAGGGAATTGTATACGGGATTAATTGAATCCTTGACATCGTGGTTCAACCGATAAAGATCTTCGTGGAATATGTAGGAACCAATATGGGCATCCAGGTCCGCTATTGGTTATTGACCGGAGAGGAGTCTCGGTCATGTCTACATGATTCTCGAACCCGTAGGGTCGCACGCTTAACGTTCGGTAGCGCTAGGGTAGTATTGAGATATTAATAGTGGAAATTCCGAAGGTTGTTTGGAGTCCCGGATGGGATCCGGGACATCACGAGGAGCTTCAGAATGATCCGGAGGTAAAGATTCATATATGGAAAGTTGTTATCGGGGTTCCGGAAAAAGTTCGAGTTTTTACGGTATTGTACCGGGAAGGTTCTAGAAGGTTCCGGAGTGGGGCCCACCTGCATGGGGGGACCCACATGAACGTGGGTAGTTGGGAAAGTCCCTACAACCCTGGTCTAGGCGCACCAAGATCCTCCCTTGAAAGGAATAGTATCATATCCCAAAGGGATAAGATCAGGATCCTAAAAAGGGGGGATAGCGATCGGTGGGGAAGGAAAGGAGGGATTTCCTTCCTCCCCCTTTTGACCAACGCCCCTAGGGCCTTGGAGGGCAAGCTACCAGCCCCCTCCACGCCTATATAAAGGTGGGAGGCGTTAGGGGCAGCCACCCTTCGCCCCTTGCCCGTTACCTCTCCCAACTCCTCCCACGTTTCACCGGTACGCGCTTGGCGAAGCCCTGCCGGAGTTCCGCTGCCACCACCACCACCATGCCGTCGTGTTGGTTCAGATCTCATCTACCTCCTCTCCCTCCCTTGCTGGATCAAGAAGGAGAGGACGCCGCCGAGCCGTACGTGTGCTAAACTCGGAGGTGCTGCACGTGCGAGTACGACTACGCCAACCACGATCTCTAGATCGTTAACGCTTTCGGTCTACAAGGGTATGTAGACACCACTCTCCTCTCGTAGATGTGCATCTCCTAGATTGATCTTGGTGAGCGTAGGAAAATTTATATGTCCTTCACTAAAATATAATGGGAGAACGATAATGGAACGTCCGCCAGAGAAACCAGTGGGCACCATCTTGCCTTTGTGTTCCATTAAATTACGCTCATCACGAGTCACGCGAGCGATGGTGAAGTAGAACACGAGTCATATAGGAGCTCATGATACCTAACTAGAGAAGAAGACAGACGCTGATGTGTGCCTTGCCACGCGTCTATTATAATGGGGATATTTCATGAATGATTAGAATAATCATGAGCTAGCTAATAATAAGGAGAATAATCATTCACGTGTCTATTATAATGCGTAGATGACATCACGAGTAGAACACACGTTGATAACATCTAGCTCATGATAACATCACGTTCCAAGGCACAACATTACCATTACGGATCATGAGCTAGTGTAACACCTAGCGGCCGAAATAAATTCAGAAATAATTAGTAGATGTTTTTTTACTGTATATTTTTTTTTACATGAAGGTGTTTTCCGGACCTTTTTGTTTGTTTGTAATGTATAACACGGCCAAATTTTTTGCTGAATTCCAGGCCGCATGTTATTACCGAGACGAGAAAAGAAACGTGAGACGTGACTAGGTAACGTAACGTACGACTAGACCTGGCGACGCCAGCCAGCGTTGACGCGTGAAAAAAGTGCTTACGTACTCCGTGTCCGTGCGCCTCACACAACGGAAAGCTCTCTGCTCCTCCCACCTCCCAGCCTATCTCCTCCTCCTCCTCGTCACCCCAACTTAACGCGAGCGAGCAAACCCTAGCCTAGCCGCCATGGCTCGGCGCCTCCACCCTGCACCTTGAGAGAGATCCTCTGCGCGCGCCTCTCATCCTAGAGAAGATTGACTCTGTCGGTCCCTGGCTAACGCCGGACGCCTCCTCGGCCGCATCCCGCGGGGAGGCGCCATGGTGCTGGATCCGTATCAGGCAAGGCGATTTGCCGGAGAGATCCTGCTGGCCGGCGGACGAGCAAGCAGCGGCTGTAGACGAGAAAGAGGACCGGTGCCGGGGAAGGGGAAGAAACGGATCTCCCCTCTGCCCTCGGCTCTGTTCCTCTCTCTCATAAGCCTCAGTCAGCTCAGATCCATCCGTCCGCCTCTCTCTCATCTGCTGTTTTCTTTTCGAGTCTGCTACTCCATGTTTCCCCAGATCTGCAAACGATTCCTTCCTTGTGATGACTTGCATCTGAGTTGCTCTTTTTCTTCTTCTTCTTTTCTCTCTGTTTTTTTCCCTCCCTCTCTTGTTCTTTCTTCTCACTATAGAATAGAATAGAAAGAAACGCGCAGGCCGTGCTTCAGATCAGATCCCTCACAATGCAAGTTTTCTCTGGCTATTCTGTATCTTCGCCGAGTTAAAATATCGCCACCTGATGATTTACATCTGCTTTTTGTGAATGCGTTTTTTTCCCTTCTTCCTTTGCCCTCTGTTTTGTTCTCTTCTTCTCATGTCACACACAGATCCGTCTCTCGTCTCTAGTTTTTGACTCTTCAAATTTCACGTTTTCCCTTTGTTTCTTCACCTTTCAGACCCGCAGTCTTTTTTTTTTACCTCTCTTTGGGGAAACAGGCACCCTGTGTTCTTCAGCACGGACGCCTTTCTCGACATCAAGGACGGAGCGGATGGCAAAGACGCAATTGGTTGGTGACCAGCGACCTGATTTATATTTACTTTCGATAGATATATAGAGGTGAATATAAAAAAGTTATGAAATAATCATGGATGTGTATTATGGTTAGACCTGTCTTATAAGTTGTGGGTGAACAAAGTGATATTCGATAGAAAAAAAATTACTGCTCTCGGATTGTCATATCTCTGTACCAAAGATGTACATACATAATTCTACTATATTCTTTATGTCCATGTTTTTTTATAACTGAAAAGGATGTGATTTGAACATGTCTTATAAATTCGATCGTGTATATCTGCCCTTCAAGGTATTGTTTCTTTCTCGCTGTATCACAATCACTCGTATTTGTTCATCTATAAAACATGATGATGATATTTTTTTCTCATTACTTTTGGGTCAAAAATCCTTCTAGCTAGTCGGTTTTGATGATGACAAGTTATTGTATCGGGTAGGGTCTTAGCTATGATGAATGGATTCAAGACAATGGAATATTTATCTCTTTTTTTTTTGGTTGGACACGCAGAATAAGAGGAGGAGGAGGAGGCAACAATCATTCCCTCGTGCACATACCAATATCTTGCTAAGTAACCTTTCCCTTTTACTTTGTTATTATAATTGATGAATTTCTTGGTCACATAATGCTTTCTGGTCTATGGATTTCTTGATAGCTTCACAGCACAACTTCGAAGTGTGTTCCACCTTAGAAGCAAGCAGAAAATATACATCCATCATTTGCATCTAAAACCAATTTCATCCAAAGGTAGCACGTCGATTATATCACCTCCAACAAAATCCAGTTTCCACTATCAACTACTCTCTCCATCCGGGTTTATTGGCCCCCTCGTATTTTGGGTCAAACTTTGACTAACAAAATTACGATTTATGTGCTACACAAAGTATATCATTGGATTTCCAGCCGTATAACTTTGTGACATAGTTTTATTTTATTAGTTAAATTTATAGTCAAAGCTTGGCCCTAAATACTAGGTGGCCAATAAACCCAGACCGAGTGAGTAATTGCTAGAACACGCACACGTAGTGCACCAATAAGGCCTCCTTTGGTTTACATGAAGTTTGTAGGAATTTTGTAGGATAGAGTTCCTACAGCAAATATCCCCTTAGAGCCCTTTGGTTTGTAGGAATGAATTGCTATTCCAATGCAAAATTGGTTCCTATCCTTCATATTTCAAAGGAATAAAAAAAATTAGCTCAGACCTCGGGCCTCTTTGATTCCCATGATTTCCAAAACATTGGGATAGGAAAAATGTAGGAACAGAGTGGCATGCCACCTTGAATACTACAGGATCATGTCAGGGTGTTTGATTGTGCATAGGAAGAACGTATGATTCTTTCAAAGAGATTGGAGTAGATGAATTTTTTTCCCATGAAATTTACTGCAAATGGATCCTAAAGAAAAGAAAAATCACATGGTTTGGAATCCAATGAATCAAATAAACCACATAAGAAAAATTCCTAAGGATTAGAATCACAGATTGTGCATTTCCAATAATTTCCAAGCACCATCCAATCAGTAACATTTGCATGAAAACCATATCACTGCCAAACCATCACAGATAGCACATTTTCAACAATTTCCAAGCACCATCCAATCAATAACATTTGCATGAAAACTATATTACACTCTCAAACCATCACAGATAGCACATTTCCAATAATTTTCTAGTCATGCTCCCGTTCTTTTCCAAATATAGAGCAGTTCAAAGTAAGTTCACAGACATGACCACCAAACATTAGGCCTCGCTTTGGTTTAAACGAATGTTTTAGCGCATTTTCTAAACCGAAGGCTTGAATAGTGCCACCATAGGAAATTTCCTATTCCTATGTGTTCCCACTTTTACTTTGTGAACCAAAAGAGGCCTAAGTTTCCATAGGTTTCTTCAGATCAGCGACAAACAGGATTAAAACATATATGACTGCTTAGCTTGACAAACTTATTATCACCAGGAATGAAAACAACCAATGAGTTCACAAAGCATGTATCGATTTCTCATCAGAATTAGCACAAACACCTAGAGGGATCAACATAGACTCTCCCAAGTTCACAGGCAAAACTCGGGACCATGCATGTATTTTGCAAATCTTTATGTCCCCGTATAATGTTCCTATGTGCTTGGTGTGTTGTACAGGGTGGATTGCCATAAATAAAATAGAAGAAAAATGGAAGTTGATCCCCAGAAAATAAAAGAATAGGAAAACAAGCAAGTTGGCAGTATTATTGTATTTCCAAGGCTGTAGCTGGACTGGTTTTCTGAATGTTAAATTACTGTATCAGTCGTCGTTACCATGTATTTTATATACCTATGCCATCACATATAGCACATTTCTGATAATTTCCAAGCATGTTCCCGGTCTTTTGCAAATATAGAGCAGTACAAAGTTCACAGACATGACCCCCCAAACATTAGGCTCGCTTGGTTTAAACAAATTTTGTAGTGCATTTTCTAAACCGAAGGCTTGAATAGTGCCACCATAGGAAAATTTCCAATTCCTATGTGTTTGCACTTAACATTGAACCAAAAGAGTACTAGGTTTCCTCAGGTTTTGTCAGATCAGCGACAAACAGGATAAAAGCATGTATGACTGCTTAGCATGACACACTTATTATCATCAGGAAAATAACCAAAAAGTTCAAAAAGCATGCATTAATTTCTCATAAGAATTAGCACAAACACCTAGAGGGATCAACATAGACTCTCCCAAGCTCACATGCAAAGCTTGGAACCATGCATGCATTCTGCAAATCTTTATGCCCCCCTAACGTTGCTATGTGCTTGATGTCTTGTACAAGGTGGGTTATGTGCTGCTGTGTTGTTTCTGTCCAGTGTGAAAAGTGGATTGCCATAAATAAAATAGAAGAAGAATGGAAGTTGATCCCCAGGAAATAAAAGAATAGGAAAACAAGCAAGTTGGCAGTATTATTGTATTTCCAAGGCTGTAGCTGGACTGGTTTTCTGAATGTTAAATTACCGTATCAGTCTTCGTTACCATCTATCTATTATATACCTATGCCAGAAGACATGATGATGTACCCAGAAGACTCGAGTGTCCGTGGAACTAATAGCATCTCAATTCTCAAGAGATGTAATCTCCGTCCTTCCAGAGTGTGCAGGCCATGGTGGTGGCTACTGGCGGAGCCGATGTGCCGCTAAGGTATCTCTGGCCAGAGGCTCAGATCCCCATCACTGACTATCGGAGGCTGCTGTTGGAGTTAGACCTCCGTGGTGCATGCCTCGACAGTGCCTGGTAAGACTATGTTTGCTCAACCCAACAAACCTACCAAAGACGGACACCTTTCAGTTAACTTGATTTGGTACTTGCCTCATCATCCTGATGCTAGAATTGCTCTCAGTTAATTAAGCACAGCGACATGGTGGAGGTAATGAAGGCCAGCATCCAAGAACGCTTTCAGCTACCCGCAGCACCCAAGAATGAACCAAAGGAGGCTGACTGTCATGTATATTCCATAAATAAATATAAAAGCAAGTAAAACTGGTATCGTATCACAGGTTGGGTTAGGCTAGTTGGTCACTCACAGTTTTGATTGCACACTGGTCTCTGTTGCTATGCTTATGTTTGCTCAACCCAACAAACCTACCAAAGACAGACACCTTTCAGTTAACTTGATTTGGTACTTGCCTCATCATCCTGATACTAGAATTGCTCTCCTGTTTGTTTGCAGTTAATTAACCACAGCGACATGCATGGTGAAGGTAATGAAGGCTAGCATTCAGGAATTCTTTCAGCTACCCGCAGCACCCAAGAATGACCCAAAGGAGGCCTACTGTCATGTATATGGAGTATTCCATAAATAAAAGCAAGGAAAACTGGCATGCTATCACACACAGGTTGGGTTAGGCCAGTTGGTCAGTTCCATGATATGATAGCGCTAACTATGTCAAAATCAGCACCTGGATAGGCTACTACTTAGGGAAAATCTGTGCATCTTATCCCCAAAATTCACCCACTAGCCTAACACAGCCATTGAAAAGTAACAGAAAAGACAGGGTAGGAAATGTTGCAAATCCATGCCTTTTTAGACTAAGCAAGCAGTAGATACACATGTCATTCTGAATAGAATACCACCAACCGGATACACATGACATGACGCAGTGCATATGTATGTCGCATCGAATTTTATTACAGAAATATCTTGTCACGGGTGGAATCCATCCCATCGGAATCGGAGCATAGTCCGGAGTAAAGGGGAGTTCATCAGATGAGAATATTACACAAAATTCTTGTCACTGGTGGGTTCAGGCCAGAGTATGAGGACGGGATTCGGACGCTACCTCAGTTGTTACTGCGCTTGGTGTTCTGGGCCTTGGACTTGGAGGAGGCCGTACCCTTCTTCTTCTTGTCCTGATTGGACTTCTTGCGGTCCTTGGCGCGCTGGGTGGCCAGCCTCTGGCCCTGGTCCCTTGCCGCGTTGCGCTGCAGCCTCGCGTCCTCCTTGTCGCGCTCCTTCTGGCATTCTGGCTGGTGGTCGCGGCTCATCCACCAGCGGTGGCAGGTGTAGTACTTTCGACAGATGCCGCACCAGCGCTCGGCAATGCCGTGGCCACCCGCCCCACCTCCTCCGCCGCCCCCAGCAACAACTCCCGCTCCCGCCGCGCCGCCCCCAGCCATCAGCTCTCGCTCGCTTCGCTCGTTTGGTTAGGTTAGACGAGATCGGATCGACGCCGCCGCCGCCCTGCTGAAACCTCGCACGGGAAACTCGCTCCTCTGTCCAGCCCAAGAGAGAGGAACAAGTGGAGAGACTGGGTACCGGCGGGCCAGTGTTTCGCCTAAGGCCCATTTTGGTACTGTCAGGCCCGATACCAAGAAACCCTACCCATGACAGCCAAAATGGGCCGTCCTTTTGCGGTTTCAGCGTTTTTTTGTTGTTGTTTTCTTAATCTGTCAGGTTTATTTATTCAGGTTTTCTATTGGGTTTTCCTTTTTTTTCCTGAAAATGGTACATCCTTCTGGTTTTCTGTCCGATCTGGTTTCTTCATTCAAAACCATAAACCTTTCTTAAAAGATGCAAACATTTTTTTAAACAACTTTCTTTACAGTTGAACATTTTTCCTGAATGTTTTTTTATTGTAACGCTGTGCTTTTTTATGGATTTACTAATTTTATTTCCTTTCCTTTTTTTATTAAATGTCTAATCTAACTCCTATGCCATTTAATTTTATACAAAGATTCCTGTTTTTTTTTCTATGCTACCGTCGATGAGACCCACACACATATTTTTACTATTGTGTAAACTTTTTCCCATAATATCTTCTACATAAATGATAGAACTCATTTTTTTTAAATATACACTAGCACAACGACTTCGGTTTGCCGGCCACCAATGCCGTTGCGAGATCGTCGCTATGTGACGGTTTGGACATGGGAAAACGCTAGCGCTCACCCGACTGATTACGTTGCGCGCGTCCGCTAGATTTGCCTTCAATCGAGATTTTGCAACGTGGCCCTTGTTGCAATCTCTTAGAGCGCAACTGGGTTCTCTTATGGACTAATCTCTACACGCGCGTCTGCCGCCTAGATTTGTAATGGGTGCATTGCATGAGGGGAGATTCCATTCTTTTGGTGGCCTAAACTCATCTATTATAACACTGCTGCCCAAGAAGAATGTTTCGCTGCAGCTCGGAGACTTCAGGCCGATCAACTTAATTCATGGCGCCGCCAAAATCTTTGCCAAAGTCTTGGTAGTTCGGTTGTCACCCTTGCTACCGGACATTATTTCACAAGCTCAAAGTGCTTTTGTCTCCAACCGAAGCATCCATGAGAACTTCAAGTTTGTGCGTAACGCCGCTAAGATGTTGCATCAGAAGAAGTAGTCGGCGGTGCTTATGAAAATTGATGTCTCCAAAGCTTTTGATACACTCTCCTAGGATTTCTTACTTGAGGTTTTGAGAAATCGAGGCTTTGGGAGGAGGTGGTGTTCTTGGATCTGTGGGCTTCTCAGTTCAGCATCTTCCTCTGTTCTAATCAATGGGGAGATGTCAACACCTTTTGCTCTTGGTCAAGGAGTAAGACAAGGGGACCCGTTATCCCTTGCTCTCTTTATTTTGGCTATGGACACACTGCATGCCATGCTGCTCTGGGCCACACAACAGAACCTTCTATCGCCTCTCGGTTTTGACAGACGAACGCCCAGGGCATCTATATTCGCGGATGATGTTGTCCTTTTCTTCAAGCCAACAATTGTGGACCTTCCGCTGGTATCATGTATTCTGGAATTATTTGGTGAGGCATCGGGACTTCGGTTTAATCTCCAAAAGAGCACTACAACCTGTATCCGATGCACGAATGCTTTGGAAGCTTCTGTGGCTGATCACTTCTAATGCCAAAAACAACAGTTTCCTTTCAAGTATCTGGGACTCCCTTTATCGATTTACCGTCTGAAGAGGAATGATATTTGGCCTCTTATTGATAAATACTCTAGCAAGATGAAAGGATAGAAACCTAAGATGCTGGCTGCTGCTGGGCGCTTGACTCTCACGAGCTCGGTTCTCATGGCCCTTCCCATCCATTTTGTGTCAGTGCTTCCCCTGCCTGTGTGGGCAATCAAGACCATTGAGAGAAGGTGTAGAGGTTTTGTATAGAAAGGTGAGGAAGTCATAAACGGTGGCCACTGTCTGATTCCTTAGACTCGGGTGTGTAGACCCAAGGAGTTGTGTGGTCTCGGCTTGCCGAACCTTAGAAACTTTGGGCTTGCATTGCGATGCCGATGGCCTTGGCTTAGATGGGAGACAGAGGAAAGGCCCTGGCTATGTTCAACGCGGCTTGTTATGTCTCGCTCCAGTGTTTTTGGTCGTCGTTAAGTAATCCACGGACCTGATTCTAATTTTTATTACATCTGATGATGTTGTTTGTACTGTTAGGATTGAAAATGAATAGATTGGCCACGCAAAAAAAAGAGACATATACGCCGCCACCTTTGCAGTTTACTCCGTATCTATCTCTTTACAGGCATGGTTTTATTTGTAAAAAAATAGTGAACGGGATGCAGGTATGCGTGCTCGGTCGCTATAGGATTCACGAATTTGAGGATACTTCCCCTAAAAAAAAAAGAATTTGAGGATACTGATATATTTTTTCCGTTCTGGTGCGCCGAACGACACGAACTGCGGCGAAACCCGGTCGAAGCCGTCTCGAAACGTATCCGTATCTATCTCTTTGCAGATCGTTTCCATATCGAGTCGGATTTCCTTTCCCTCTGGGTCTCAGCTGGGCACCTATATATTACCACATAGGCACACGTACAGCGCAGCTTTTATCTCTGCACTACCACCGGTACAACAGTAGATCGATTCGAACCATGGCCTCGACTTTGCGGCCTTCTTCTCATCATCAGTGGGCCCGCCTCCTGCCGGAGCTCCTAGGACGGATCCTCGCCCGCCTCCCGCGCCCCGACGACCGTGCCCGCTTCCGTGCCGTGTGTCGTCCATGGCACCTTGCAGTGCGCCAGTATAATCGTCCGCACCTGCCGTGGATCATCTACTCGGATGGCACCTTTGTCACCTTCCCCGATCACGGTATTTACCATGGGCTATCCTTCCCCGACGACACGACCTTCATCGGCGTCTGTCACAGCTGGCTCGTCTTTTACTGCATCACAGACTGGTGGCGTCGTAGCTATCTCTTGTACAACCCTTTCACCAAATCAATGGTGCCGCTCCCGGGGCTCGACTACGCTATCAACGACACCTCTTACCGGTTCGAGGTCCGGAAGGTACTCATGGGGTCAACTGAAGATAATATCGTCGCGGTGACGACCAACAATTGCAATTACCCGGTCATCTTGTGTCGCCCTGGGAAACCCGGCGCATGGTGGCCGCGACGGGGCGAGATGCCATATGCGTCCATATTTGATATCGTCTTCTACAAAGGCAACCTGTGTGGGATCACTAAGAGCAATGATCTTGTTGTGATGGATATTGATCAAGACGACGACGGAATACCCTTTGTTAAGGATATAAAGTATGTTATCAAGCACCCACCAGGTGGTGATGATGATGATGAGGAGGAGCCTGACGAGGAAGAAGAATACGAAGACGACGGAGAAGTGTCGAGCAATGATGAAGAAGAAGAGGTGGTGTGCAGCGAAGCATCAAGCATCGACGAGGACGACGAAGATTTGGATGAGGCATCTACTGTCAAGGATGACTCGGACGATGATAAGGTAACAGGGAACAAACTGACAAACAAGGAGGACAACAACCACAACAACATTGATGATCATGAAGAAGTGTCAAGCAATGACGATGAAGAAGACGCGGATGATGGAGATTATGATAATGGGTCAAGTATCTTAGGTGATTCTTTTTTTGAAGGCATGATACCAAACAGTTTCGACTACAGGGTTCCCGACGGCACTGAGCAGGTCCCTTGTTTTCATGGAGAAGACCTGGATGGCATCGTGATCAGTCGACATCTCTTTGAGTCGAATGGCAAGTTAATCATGGTAAGACGGCGACAATACATGCCTATGCACTCTTGTGGATATAATATTAAGGTCGAGGTCCTCGAAGCGGATGTCAAAGCTGGCATATGGATTCCGTTGACTGCCGGTGTGTCAGGCACATTCTTTGTGAGCAAGCATTACTCAAAACATGTCCCAGCGTTCGAAGATGCAGGGATGAAACTGAACTGTCACTTTGAAGATGAGCACGACGTGGGCGTCGATTCAAATTCTCAACTATTTACTCCATGGGAGGGCAAGCCGACGTGGTTCTTCCCGCAAGAGCTGGTTGTATGACGGTGTTGACAATGGAGGTGTAAAACTGTAAATCATAGTAGAAGTTTTATTTTGCTCTATAAGATGTTTCTTCGACTTTTTTACGACACACAAAGTTTCTCTTAAATTCCCGGTAAATTTTTTGCTTCCTTGTTTTTCCAATCGACGTCGTCATCTTCTGCACTTTATGCAGAAAGACGGCAGAGAAGATTTTCTTTTTGCAAGGAGCAATTTGATTGGTGCAAGTCAGGAGTGGTGGGTCATCTTTTTGCTTGGATTCATTCAACCCTTTGGGGCACTAGGTATTAGGTATCCCCTAGACATGGATGGCAAAGAGCAAAAGGAGGACATTGATTTGTCACCAGCGATCCAATTTATATTTGTCATCATGCGAGTGAAGCACATCCGAAGTTCCACGAAAAATGTATAAAAATAATAATATTCCTACGGGTTGCTCGATAAGTATACGACGAAAAGTCGTCTGCAGACACTAGACCATCTCCGCGTAGACTTTGGATTTCCGGGCCGTCGTCTCCTTTCCGACACGGCCGGGTCCAAGCGGAGGGCCCTCTCCAATATATATTACTGCCTCTGCCTACATAGGCACCTACACCACGAAAACCCTCGATCATCACATCTGCAGCACGATCAGCCAGGGCTGCCATGGATCGTATACTAGGACAGCACCTTCGTCACCTTTCCTGATCACGTTATGCATCGTGGGCTACCCTTCCCTGGGAATACGACCTTCGTGTGAGGTAGTGATAGCAGTTGGCTCGCCTTCTACCGCACCAACTCCAAGGACGGACGACGTAGCTACCTCTTGCATAATCCGTTCACCAGGACAACAGTGCCGCTCCCCGGGCTGGACTCCGTCATCGGTGATGTCTCTTATTTCTTCGAGATCCGAAAGGTAGTCATGCGGTCCACCGGGGATGATATCGTTGCCGTCACGACCAACAACTAGAACTGCCCAGTCATCTTGTGTCGCCCTGGGAGACCCGGAGTGTGGGTGCCTGCACGGAGGGAGAAGCCATATGCATCTGTTTTTTATATCGTGTTCCATAAAGACAGTCTCTACGGGATCACTGAGCGCAGTGACCTCGTCGTGATGGATCTTAATGAGGATGACAACGGCATCCCCATTGTTAAAGATGTGAGGTATGCTATCAAGCACCCGTCTGATGAGGAGGAGGAGGAGGTGGTGGAAGAGTACGATGAAGAGGGATAAGTGTACATCAATTATGAAGAAGAAGAAGAAGAAGAAGAAGAAGAAGAAGTGTGCGATGAAGACGAAGAAGTGTACATCAACAATGAAGATGAAGAGTACGATGAAGACGGAGAAGTGCCCATCAACATCTACGATGAAGAGGTGGGGTACAACGAAGCTTCAAGCATCGATGATGAGAATGAAGACTTTGAAGAGGTGTTTTGTGGCAATGATGCATTTAATGATGATATGGAGACTGAGGAAAACAACCTACACAATTGTGAGCACAGACAAGTGTCAAGCAACAAGGACAAAGGAGAGGCAGAGGATGTCGTGGAGCATATTCTAGATGAGTCTGATGATGACAAGACAATACTATGCAGATTGGAGCTCAAGGGCAAGCGTCGCGATGGTGATGAGAAGGTACCTAATGGCATGGAGCTGGTCGGTTTCTGTTGTGACGACCAAGGGAAAGCAGGGGATGGCACTGAGACCAGCAGACATCTGTTTGAGTTCAATGGCAAGCTGCTTCTAGTAAAACGGCAACAATACCTCCCCGACCACTCCCCTAACTATACTCTTCAGGTTGAGGTCCTAGAGGCGGACATTCTGCCTGGCTTGTGTGATGTTGGATTCTGGCGTAGATGCAAGACTTTGGTAAATGTTGGTTGTTGTCAGTGGGGTGGTTGGAGTTGCTGGCGTTTGTCGTCTTCCTCCTGGGCTTGGAGTGCATTCTCCTGAGCCGTTTGATGTCCTCGATGGTGTTGTCGGCCATTTCATTGACCTTGCCCTTTTCTCCTGCTGCAATTTCCTCTTCTCCTCTTCAATCCTCATCCTCTCCTGGACTTCTGGGTTTCCTGGGCAGTTTGTTTTCCTGTGACCCTTTACTCCACAACGGCCGCACTTGGATGTGGCTTTGTTGCCTTTTTCCTTTCTTCTCAGTACCAACTTTGATTTGATCTCCTTTTTTCGTGCCCTTTGAGCCACTCATGGGAGGGTTTTTGAATGTTTCGGCAAGAATGCCTTTGTCTGGTTCCTCAGCAAGTGCCGCCATGACTTTTATTTTCATATCTTGCGTACACTCAAGTAGCACACTGTATGCTTTGTCTTTTCTGCAAGCATATGAACAGATATCCGACAACTCAGCGTAAGCGAGTCCGAATCTCATAGTTTCATCATCTTGTGCGGTCATGCTATTATCTTGACTTGTAGACAGGACTTTCAAGCTCTCTGATAGATTCTTAGTCCATCTGGGGATGATAAAGGATTTTGGAAGATGATCGACCATGCCTGTTTGGTCCATCACCTTAAGCACATGGCAACATTGAATGCCATCCCTACTCATTTTCTTGCAGCTGCAACTGTATATTTCCTTTTGCTCATCCACATCTACCCTGAACTCAGACCTATCAAATTTCTCACCCGGATATGGTTTCCACACTTTTGTTCCAGGCTCAATAATCCTTTTTAAAAAATATTGCCTCCCCTTTGCCAGGTCAGAGCACTTGTAGTATGTCCGGTTCCGTAGTTTCCTGAAAATTTCATTCGTGTATATTTCACTTGCTTCTGTTTCAATCGGAAAACCCGTCTCTCGTGATGGCGTCTTCTCGACTGTTCGGTGTCTTTTCTTGTCAAGCGTGGCAAGGCAAGTTTGCTGAATGATGTGATACGCACCAACAAACCTTGTTATAGTGTCCTTGTGGTTGACATAATTCTTCCACATCGAATTTGTGCTCTCACTGCGTGTGGTTGTTGACGAGAAAGGATAGAAGCAGTCCTTGAAGTAGGCTGGCACCCAGAATTTTCGGAGTTCCCATAGCGTGTTCAGGTGTTTGTTGCCTTCTGCCTTGTGCACAGAAATTGCTGCTTTCCAAGAACGCTCAAACTCATCTTGATCTAGTGAGTTTTTGACGATTCAAAATAAATCATCAGACATCCCTGGGTGCTGCGCAAACACTGCTGCGTTATTTTCCTTCATGTTCTTCCTAATATGCCACCAGCAGAACCTGTGCCTCGTTCTGGGAAGAGCTTCCTTTATTACAGTCTTCATCGCCTGGTCCTGGTCTGTTATTATGTATTTCGGCTCTTTTCCTCCCATTGCCTCGACAAACGTGCTTAGGAGCCATTTGAATGACCCTATTTTCTCATCCTTTAAAAGGCCTACTCCAAACAGGACGATCGACCCATGGTTGTCGACACCTATAATTGGTGCAAATGGCAAGCCATATATATTCGTAGAGAATGTAGTGTCACGTAATTCATCTTGCACAAGGAGTCTGTCCAGAACAGGCTCCGCACTGTATTGTTGCAGTCTGTCTCTTCCACGTGGTGGAATCCCGCCCTCTTCCTCTGCATATCCGCAAACAGTTTCATGGTGTCCTCGATATCAGTATTGCGCTCTCCAGCCCTGTCCCGGCATGCAATGTTGCTTATGTCAATCGTGTCAAACATAATATCTCGCCTCGGTTTCCTCATCACAGTAAAAATCTGCATAACCTTCCTTGGCTATAACCTTGCCTTCTGCAGCACTTGTATAAATAATTTCTCCTGAGGTGACATCTTCTTATAGCATCTCATGAACTTCAGCATCCAATCAGATGGGTGAAGTTGGTGGTTGTGCTCTAGGCGTACGTTCTTCAGGTACCATTTCCTCCTATATGTATCCCTCTTCGCTTTTATTTGGACTGGGCAGCCTGTCCTGATCAAGCAGTTGCTCCTTCTCTCCTTAACAAGTCTCTCGGTTGTTTTATTCTGCCCTTCCTTGGTGCACTGGAACACCTGCTTTTCAAGCTCCCTGTCAAGTACCGATCTTCTGCTGGTTGATCGCTTCACCACAAAGCCAACCCTTCTCGCATATCTACAGAAAAAGAAGAAGGCCTCATCCAATGATTCGAATGGCATACCACCCTCTGGTTCGAGCGCTTCGGTGACCTCCTGAATCGTTGGGAATGTGCCTTCTTTGAACATGTCGTCCATTTATTTCTCTTCAATCGTCGGCGGCGCCATGATGATGCTGCCTACCGTGTCTTCATTCGTGTCATCACATTCACTTCTGGCGGCATCAGTTTCATGGCCAACAACAAGTCCATTTACCACAGAGCTATTGCTGCTCTCTTGTTTGTCACATACAGGAGCGTTGTTTCTGCATGCCACGGTCAAATCCATAAAAGATTCTGCTTCTCCACTGTCACCTTCTGGAATGCTGCTCCATGTTTCTCCGGCACTCGTGCATCCAAAGGACTGTGCTGCTTCTACCATGGCATCTGTGCTGCCGTGGTGACTGCCGCTGTGTACTACTTGCTACTGGGGACGTTGTTTTCCCTTCATGACGGATGGAGGACTATGATATTCCTTTGCCTCGTCTGTTATCCCCTCCGCCAAGTCCTAAACACATGGCATGTAACTAAATTAGATATCAGAGGCTGTTGAAACATATGCATTTTTTTAAATTTGAAAACAAAATGATTATATGATTCATCAGGGCTCATCTGGCAGAGATTATCGGTTATACCAAAACAACAACCATGCCGCTTGTGACGACCCCGGCTTAATCGTGCACTAACCATACACGCAAATGCGCACGATCAAGCCTAAGGACTCACTTGAAGATATCACAACACAACTCTAAAACATAAATAAAGTCATACAAGCTTTATATTACAAGCCAGGGCCTCGAGGGCTCGAATACATAGCTCGATGGCATACAAGCGTCAGCGGAAGCATCAGATATCTGAGTACAGATATATTACAGAGAGAGAGATAAGCCTTCACAGAGGCGGGGTAAAAATAAAAAGCTACGATCGAAAGGCGTAGGCCTCCTGCCCTGGACCCTCCGATCCTACTCCTGGTCGTCAGTCGGCTCCTCGTAGTAGTAGTACTCGCCAGGCGGGTAGTAGTACTGGTCGTCGGCTGGGGCGTCTGGCTCAGGGGCTCCGTCGTCTGGTGGCATCAAATGGAATATGGGGAAAAAAGAAAGTAAAGCAAACGTGAGTACTCATCCGAAGTACTCAGCAAGCAAGGATCTACACTACATATGCAACATTGTCAAAGGAATGGCTGTATATGTGGACTGGGCTGCAGAAATGCCAGAATAGAGGGGGAAGCCTAGTCCTATCGAAGACTAGCATCTTCAACATCTCCATCAGTCTTGCAGCAATAGGAGAGAGCAGATGAACATAATGTAAATTAGTAGTAGTAGTATCGTCAACCTCGACCTGAGATCCTTTCTCGACTCCCTGCGAGAAAGCAATCCCAGAGCCGTACTATCCAGTTCTCATCACATGTTCTAGTTGTATCCATCGGGATACAACTCCGAGTGTCCGTTACCGTAGGACAGGCTATCGATAGAAGTTTCTTCCCTGCAGGGGTGCACCAAGCTACCCACCACGATTGCTTAACTCCGGCCGGACACACTTTACTGGGTCATGCCCGGCCTCGGCCAAACAACACGTCGCAACCCGACCTAGGCTCTAAAGAGAGGTCAGCACGCCGGACTAACCTATGCCCCCGGGGGTCTTGGGCCTTCGCCCCGGGAACCCTGCACGTTGCGAGGACGTTTTGGAAGCAGACCTAGCAACCCCTTAATACAAGCGCAGTTGCGTTCCCAGTCCAATCCAAAACGGGCCGCTCCTCGCTGACGTCAATAGAGCTTTGGCTGATGTATACAACGCAGAACGCCCATACTATGCCCACGTGATGGTTAGTGCTATCGGGCCAGAGGCCCCTCGGATCAAATATCCAAACTGTTAAGTGGTTTAGGAGCGCGCGGAAACGAGCAGAGACTCACGATCGATGTGACCCCGTCGCCCCGTCTCGAGGACTTGCGGCAAGGGCTAAGAATGCCCGGCCACGCCTCGTAGTTATCTCGCGGGCACCATCCAGGCCAACCCGACTCCACATCACTTCGCATTAAGCTCGCGCGGGTACCCCTCAAGGCCGACCCGTCTTTAGTATCATGGTTTAGTGCAGGTCATAGTATCAATGGTATCCGTGTGTCCAACACCAAGGGGGAACCCTGAGGAATCACCCTCGATGGAATTCCCACTGATGTTACCGTCAAGGTGAACGAAGGAGGAATCACCCTCGAGGTCCACGCTTGAAGTGTTGCGCGACGATGTCGTTATCGGGGGTGGTGTAGGAGGAATCACCCTCGCTTACCATGACCGAGTAACTAACCTACAAGGTTAACATCAGAAGTGCTGACGAGGTATCACCCTCGGCACTCGACGGTAACCCAGTAGTGTCGGCAACTAAGGGGGAAGTGATGTGCGGTGCCAGGGTCTAGTCTTCAATCCCGAAGATCGGGTCTTCTGATATCCAGCAGGGCAGTCGGGATCAAGTGGGGGTCTCTGTCGTCTCTCTACCCAGCCTATACTAAGCAGTCTAGGATAACCAGTAAGGTAGCAAGACAGGTTACAATAAACAGGCTATGCAACAGATATAGGAAACAGTAGCAGCAGCAATTCTAATGCAAGCATAAGAGAGAAGAGAATAGGCGATATAGGCATGCTCAAAATGGGGGTGCTTGCCTGTTTGCTCGGGGGCAAGGTCGTCGGTGGTGTCATCGGGGACGTAGTCGTACTCCTGAGCTGTGTCTGCCTCGGGAGCTACGTCAACGTCGGGGTCTACCGAGAGAGAAGAGGGGGAAGAAACAGGTAAACATAATGCAAACAAATGCAATACGGTGCGTGTGATGCTATGATGCAGTGCAGGGTTGCCTAAATATGCATCTAAGTCATTTTAGTTATTTTTAGAATTATTCTGGGATTTAATAACCAGGGTATGTGCACTATTCATCTGCCGGATACGGGTCCGGAGTTACGAGTTCTTCTACGTAGGGGGTTCCGATGAAGAAACAGACGGCACGATCAAACTCGTCTCGTCGTTCTGAGCAACTTTCATGTTTTAACTTTTCGATCCGAGCTACGGTTTAAAAGTTATGATTTTTCGAAGTTTATTTGAATTTCTGCAATTACTTTAATTACAGAAAATGAATTATGATGTCAGCATGACGTCACTGTGACGTCAGCGGTCAACAGCGTCGCTGACCAGTCAAACATGACATGTGGGTCCAGTGGGACCCACATGTCAGTCTCTGTTAAGACTAACAGTGGATTAATTCAGTTAACAGGGTGCTTAGAGGGGTGGGCCCCACTTGTCAGTGAGACATTAGGCTAAACTAATTAATTTTATTTAATTAAATGTTTAATTAGGTTAATTAGCTGTGGAGCCCACTGGTCAGTGGCGGAGAGTGAACAGTGACGCGTTGACCGCGGTCAACACGGTCAACTGAGGTGCTGGGGCCCACAGTCAGCCTCACAGGAGGTGGGCCCCTCACGTGCCAGGTCAGTGGGGCCGGCGACTCGCCGGCGGCGACGCCAGATCGCGGCGGAGGCCTCGGGCCTCGTCGGATCTCGCCTACGGGCGTCTATTTTACGCGCGGGAGGGCGCGTTCGAACGAGTCGGACGCGCCACGTCGTTTGGTGGCGGAGGCATGGCCGGACTCGGCCGGAAACGTCACCGGCGACGAGCGAAGGCGGCGGCGCATTCGAGAGCTCGATGGAATCGAGGCTGTGGTGCACTGCGGCTCGAACCAGAGGGATGGTCGTGTTCCACGCGTCGCTGCGAATGTGATGGACATGGCCTCGTGTCCGCTGGGTCACCGGAGACTTGCCGGCGACGAGCTTCACGGAGGTGAGCTCGGGCGTGCGTGGAGTGGTGGCTACGGCCTTCTAGCGGCGGCGAGAGAGGGCATGGAAGAAGCAGCAGCTCACCTCGTGGCTATGAAAAGCCTTCGACAGCTTTGTAGCAGCAGGCGGTGGCCGGAGATGATGGAGATCGCCGGCGACCGAACGGAGGGGACGGAGAAACCCTGGCGCTGCGATGCCTCCCCGCTCCTGCTGCTGGCTCCAGTCGACGAGGCAGTCAGCGGCGTGCGTTTATGACATCGAGGCGGAGC
Organism: Thinopyrum elongatum; assembly: GCA_011799875.1. Lineage (NCBI taxonomy): Eukaryota > Viridiplantae > Streptophyta > Magnoliopsida > Poales > Poaceae > Thinopyrum > Thinopyrum elongatum. Next base: position 466,209,412 of record CM022301.1, on the reverse strand, counting down.
GGGAGATCCACGGTGGCCGCAGCAAACGGCGAAGCACGGCGGTGGTGGCGCTCTGTGGTTGGATCTGGGAAGGGGGCGAGGCGACGGAGCGAGCTGGGAGAGGTGAGGAATGATGATGGGGACCAGGGGAGCTGGACGGGGCTCCTCCTTATCCTTCCCCCGTTCCTGTTTCGTCGGTGGCGTCGTCGTGTCGCCCTGTCGCCGGCGCGCGCGCGCTCAGCCACGGCGAAGACGACACGGGGAGGAGGGAGACGGTGTGGGCTGCTGTTGGACTGGGCTGCACACTGTGCACTTAGGCCCAGCCAACAGTAGCATTCTCCTTTTCTTATTTCTCTTCTTCCTTTTCTTTTATTCTTTTTCTGTTTCAAAATGATTAGGCCACTTGTGCTCTTTTGAAAAATGTGGAAGTTGGCCCAAATATTGCAATGCAATATTATCTCTCACCAAAAAGTGGTTTGGACAGAAAAGAAGTTCATTTGAATTTGTAATGATTTTAAATGAATTTAATATTGCTGTTTTGGGTGCTGTTTCATCTTGTTTGAGTCACTTGTCCAACTCCAAATATTTTTGATATTGGTTTTAGAAATGTTCCTGGATTATTTGCCATTTAATGAACATTTTCCCAACAGAGTTTGACCAACTTCATATTCCACTTATGAATTTGAGTTGATTTTCATATGTGAATTTGGATTGGATCATTAACCCATATGACTTGGCACTGCAAATGATCATGACTTGGCAAGATTAACAGAGTGTCACAGAGCTTATTACAAGGGGGTGTTACAAGTTCTCCTCCTCTAAAAGAAATTCTCGTCCCGAGAATTTAGGAGGTAGAAGGAAAGAGTCCGGGATATTCTTCCCGAAGATGATCCTCGCGTTCCCAAGTGGCTTCATCTTCAGTGTGATTCGACCACTACACTTTCAGGAACTTGGTCGTCTTCTGACGAGTTCGACGTTCAGCTTCGTCGAGGATGCGGATCGGATGCTCCTTATAGGAAAGATCATCTTGTAGCTCGAGCATCTTATGATCCACTGCATGGTGCGGAGATTCCTTGAAGCACTTACGGAGTTGCGACACGTGGAAGACATCATGAATATGGGAGAATTGTGGTGGCAACTCCAATTTATATGCCACCTGTCCACGTCTAGCCACGATGCGGAAAGGACCAATATAGCGAGGTGCTAGCTTGCCCTTGATTCCGAAACGACGGGTGCCCTTCATTGGAGTGACACGGAGATAAGCTTGATCACCAGGTTGATAGATCACACCCCATCGCTTGCGATCATAATTACTCTTCTGACGGTCTTGAGCTGCTTTGAGATTCTCCCGAACAATTCAGACTTATTCTTCGGCATGTTGAATGATGTCCGGTCCAACAAGAGGTCGTTCCCCAGTTTCTGACCAATTCAGAGGGGTTCGACATTTACGACCATAAAGCACTTCGGAGGGGGCCATTTTTAAGCTGGCTTGATAGCTGTTGTTATAAGAGAACTCGGCATACGGGAGAGATTCCTCCCATTTCTTACCGAAGGATATAACACAAGCTCGAAGCATATCTTCAAGCACTTGATTAACGCGCTCAACTTGGCCTTGAGATTGTGGGTGATAAGCTGAACTCCAGGTAATATGAGTTCCCATTGCTTTCTGGAAACTTTCCCAGAAATGGCCAGTGAAAATGCTGCCACAGTCTGAATTGATTTCCTTGGAGTGAAACAATTCTGGAGATATATAGCTCTGCTAACTGACTAGCAGTAATAGTCTCCTTAACTGGCAGAAAGTGTGCAACCTTGGAAAGTTGGTCAACGACGACAAGAATAGCATCATGACCCTTCTGAGACTTGGGAAGACCAGTAATGAAGTCCATTTGCACTTTATCCCACTTCCATAGAGGAATAGGGAGCGGTTGCAGAATTCCAGCAGGTTTCTGATGTTCTGCCTTCACGCGACGACAAACGTCACACTCGGCAACATAACGAGCAATATCTTGCTTCATTCTAGACCACCAGTACCTTTGACGAAGATCTCGATACATCTTGGTACTACCAGGATGGATAGATAACGGTGTATCATGGGCCTCCTTCATGACTTTGTCTGTCATCAGCTCGAAGCGAGGTACTACAATGCAGTCTCGGAAGTACAAGGTTCCATCTTCAGCAATCGAGAAATCCCTGTACTTTTCAAGGTGAAGCTCTTTCTTCATTAGACCAATTTCAGCATCTTTGGCTTGCGCAATCTTGACAACTTTCTCAAGATCTGGTTGTATTACAAGGTTATTAAGAGAACCTTGCGGGATGATGCAGAGATTCAGCTTGCGCAATTCTTCATACAGCTGGGGTTGAGCTTGCTTTACCATGAGGTTACTACAATATGACTTGTGGCTCAAGGCATCAGCCATCACATTAGCTTTGCCGGGAGTGTATGAAATACCACAGTCATAATCGGTGATTGTTTCCAACCAACGCTGCTGACGAAGATTAAGTTCCGGTTGAGTGAATAAGTACTTCAAGCTCTGAAGATCGGTGTAAATCTCACACCGATTACCAAGGAGGTAATGATGCCACTGCTTCAAAGCATAAATGACAGCAGCAAGTTCGAGGTCATGCACTGGGTAATTCTCTTCATGTGGACGCAGTTGTCGCGAAGCATAAGCAATTACTCTTCGCTCTTGCATTAGGACACAACCTAGTCCTTGGCGAGAGGCGTCGCAGAAGATCACAAAATCTTTGCGAGAGTCTGGAGGAGCAAGGACTGGAGCAGAAGTCAGCTTGTCCTTGAGGGTCTGGAAGCTTTCCTGACATTTGTCTGTCCACTCAAACTTAACACCTTTGTGGAGCAGATTAGTCAGGGGCTTGGCAATCTTGGAGAAATTTTCGATGAAACGACGACAATAACTTGCAAGCCCGAGAAAACTTCTGACTTGCTTGACATTCTTCGGAGGGGTCCAGTCAAGAATAGCCTGAACTCGCTCCGGGTTAACTGCGATACCATCCTTGGAAATGACATGTCCAAGGTAGGTTACCTCAGAAAGCCAGAATTCGCACTTCGAGTACTTGGCATATAATTGGTGCTCTCGAAGTCTCTCCAGAACAAGGCGAAGGTGCTCAGCATGTTCTTCTTTGTTCTTCGAATAAACCAGAATATCATCCAGATATACCACGATGAATTTGTCGAGGTAATCCATGAATATATAATTCATTAGGCGGGAGAATGTAGCTGGAGCGTTTGTTAAGCCAAACGACGTGACTGTGTACTCGTAAGAGCCATAACGGGTAACGAATGCAGTCTTCGGAATATCCTCTTCGCGGACACGGATCTGGTGATAACCCAACCTCAAGTCGAGTTTAGATAACACCGAAGATTGATCAACTTGCAGGATCCTACTCTCCGTGTGCACTCTGATGCAGAATCCGGTCTTATCGAATGACAACTCGGGGTATAATACAACTCGGGGAGAAAGGTTAAACAAAACAATGGAAAGAAAAATGATTATCAGACTAATCAGATCAAAGTCAGGGAAATCACACTGAATCCAGCTCTCTGGGTGAATAGAATTAACGAGATCCTAAATGTCGGTGTTAGTAAAATTTTATTAAACCCGAATAGATGAGAGATTAGAATCCCAGAGCAAAGACGAGGAATAAAAGATCCTAATACCACCCAGTTGGCGACGTGGGCCCGTAAGCCACACAGCCAAGTTAGTAAAACAGTTTTTTTTAACCACTAGACTCAACTTCGGCCAAGGAATTGGGAAGGGGGATACCTAGAGGCAGTCGGCTCTGATACCAACCTGTGACGACCCCGGCTTAATCGTGCACTAACCATACACGCAAATGCGCATGATCAAGCCTAAGGACTCACTTGAAGATATCACAACACAACTCTAAAACATAAATAAAGTCATACAATCTTTATATTACAAGCCAGGGCCTCGAGGGCTCGAATACATAGCTCGATGGCATACAAGCGTCAGCGGAAGCATCAGATATCTGAGTACAGATATATTACAGAGAGAGAGAGAGATAAGCCTTCACAGAGGCGGGGTAAAAATAAAAAGCTACGATCGAAAGGCGTAGGCCTCCTGCCTTGGACCCTCCGATCCTACTCCTGGTCGTCAGTCGGCTCCTCGTAGTACTAGTACTCGCCAGGCGGGTAGTAGTACTGGTCGTCGGCTGGGGCGTCTGGCTCAGGGGCTCCGTCGTCTGGTGGCATCAAATGGAATATGGGGGAAAAAGAAAGTAAAGCAAATGTGAGTACTCATCCGAAGTACTCAGCAAGCAAGGATCTACACTACATATGCAACATTGTCAAAGGAATGGCTGTATATGTGGACTGGGCTGCAGAAATGCCAGAATAGAGGGGGAAGCCTAGTCCTATCGAAGACTAGCATCTTCAACATCTCCATCAGTCTTGCAGAAATAGGAGAGAGCAGATGAACATAATGTAAAGTAGTAGTAGTAGTATCGTCAACCTCGACCTGAGATCCTTTCTCGACTCCCTGCGAGAAAGCAATCCCAGAGCCGTACTATCCAGTTCTCATCACATGTTCTAGTTGTACCGATCGGGATACAACTCCGAGTGTCCGTTACCGTAGGACAGGCTATCGATAGAAGTTTCTTCCCTGCAGGGGTGCACCAAGCTACCCACCACGCTTGCTTAACTCCGGCCGGACACACTTTACTGGGTCATGCCCGGCCTCGGCCAAACAACACGTCGCAACCCGACCTAGGCTCTAAAGAGAGGTCAGCACGCCGGACTAACCTATGCCCCCGGGGGTCTTGGGCCTTCGCCCCGGGAACCCTGCACGTTGCGAGGACGTTTTGGAAGCAGACCTAGCAACCCCTTAATACAAGCGCAGTTGCGTTCCCAGTCCAATCCAAAACAGGCCGCTCCTCGCTGACGTCAATAGAGCTTTGGCTGATGTATACGACGCAGAACGCCCATACTATGCCCACGTGATGGTTAGTGCTATCGGGCCAGAGGCCCCTCGGATCAAATATCCAAACCGTTAAGTGGTTTAGGAGCGCGCGGAAACAAGCAGAGACTCACGATCGATGTGACCCCCTCGCCCCGTCTCGAGGACTTGCGGCAAGGGCTAAGAATGCCCGGCCACGCCTCGTAGTTATCTCGCGGGCACCATCCAGGCCAACCCGACTCCACATCACTATCGCATTAAGCTCGCGCGGGTACCCCTCAGGGCCGACCCGTCTTTAGTATCATGGTTTAGTGCAAGTCACAGTATCAATGGTATCCGTGTGTCCAACACCAAGGGGGAACCCTGAGGAATCACCCTCGATGGAATTCCCACTGATGTTACCGTCAAGGTGAACGAAGGAGGAATCACCCTCGAGGTCCACGCTTGAAGTGTTGCGCGACGATGTCGTTATCGGGGGCGGTGTAGGAGGAATCACCCTCGCTTACCACGACCGAGTAACTAACCTACAAGGTTAACATCAGAAGTGCTGACGAGGTATCACCCTCGGCACTCGACGGTAACCCAGTAGTGTCGGCAACTAAGGGGGAAGTGATGTGCGGTGCCAGGGTCTAGTCTTCAATCCCGAAGATCGGGTCTTCTGATATCCAGCAGGGCAGTCGGGATCAAGTGGGGGTCTCTGTCGTCTCTCTAATGCAAGCATAAGAGAGAAGAGAATAGGCGATATAGGCATGCTCAAAATGGGGGTGCTTGCCTGTTTGCTCGGGGGCAAGGTCGTCGGTGGTGTCGTCGGGGACGTAGTCGTACTCCTGAGCTGCGTTTGCCTCGGGAGCTACGTCAACGTCGGGGTCTACCGAGAGAGAAGAGGGGGAAGAAACAGGTAAACATAATGCAAACAAATGCAATACGGTGCGTGTGATGCTATGATGCAGTGCAGGGTTGCCTAAATATGCATCTAAGTCATTTTAGTTATTTTTAGAATTATTCTGGGATTTAATAACCAGGGTATGTGCACTATTTATCTGCCGGATACGGGTCCGGAGTTACGAGTTCTTCTACGTAGGGGGTTCCGATGAAGAAACAGACGGCACGATCAAACTCGTCTCGTCGTTCTGAGCAACTTTCATGTTTTAACTTTTTCGATCCGAGCTACGGTTTAAAAGTTATGATTTTTCGAAGTTTATTTGAATTTCTGGAATTACTTTAATTACAGAAAATGAATTATGACGTCAGCATGACGTCACTGTGACGTCAGCGGTCAACAGCGTCGCTGACCAGTCAAACATGACATGTGGGTCCAGTGGGACCCACATGTCAGTCTCTGTTAAGACTAATAGTGGATTAATTCAGTTAACATGGTGCTTAGAGGGGTGGGCCCCACTTGTCAGTGAGACATTAGGCTAAACTAATTAATTTTATTTAATTAAATGTTTAATTAGGTTAATTAGCTGTGGGGCCCACTGGTCAGTGGCGGAGAGTGAACAGTGACGCGTTGACCGCGGTTAACACGGTCAACTGAGGCGCTGGGGCCCATAGTCAGCCTCACAGGAGGTGGGCCCCTCACGTGCCAGGTCAGCGGGGCCGACGACTCGCCGGCGGCGACGCCAGATCACGGCGGAGGCCTCGGGCCTCGTCGGATCTCGCCTACGGGCATCTATTTTGCGCGCGGGAGGGCCCGTTCGAACGAGTCGGACGCGCCGCGTCGTTTGGTGGCGGAGGCATGGCCGGACTCGGCCGGAAACGTCACCGGCGACGAGCGAAGGCGGCGGCGCATTCGGGAGCTCGATGGAATCGAGGCTGTGGTGCACTGCGGCTCGAACCAGAGGGATGGTCGTGTTCCACGCGTCGCTGCGAATGTGATGGACATGGCCTCGTGTCTGCTGGGTCACCGGAGACTTGCCGGCGACGAGCTTCACGGAGGTGAGCTCGGGCGTGCGTGGAGTGGTGGCTACGGCCTTCTAGCGGCGGCGAGAGAGGGCATGGAAGAAGCAGCAGCTCACCTCGTGGCTATGAAAAGCCTTCGACAACTTTGTAGCAGCAGGCGGTGGCCGGAGATGATGGAGATCGCCGGCGACCGAACGGAGGGGACGGAGAAACCCTGGCACTGCGATGCCTCCTCGCTCCTGCTGCTGGCTCCAGTCGACGAGGCAGTCAGCGGCGTGCATTTATGACATCGAGGCGGAGCGGAAGATCCACGGTGGCCGCGGCAAACGGCGAAGCACGGCGGCGGTGGCGCTCTATGGTCGGATCTGGGAAGGGGGCGAGGCGACGGAGCGAGCTGGGAGAGGTGAGGAATGATGATGGGGACCAGGGGAGCTGGACGGGGCTCCTCCTTATCCTTCCCCCATTCCTGTTTCGTCGGTGGCGTCGTCGTGTCGCCCTGTCGCCGGCGCGTGCGCGCTCAGCCACGGCGAAGACGACACGGGGAGGAGGGAGACGGTGTGGGCTGCTGTTGGACTGGGCTGCACACTGTGCACTTAGGCCCAGCCAACAGTAGCGTTCTCCTTTTCTTATTTCTCTTCTTCCTTTTCTTTTATTCTTTTTCTGTTTCAAAATGATTAGGCCACTTGTGCTCTTTTGAAAAATGTGGAAGTTGGCCCAAATATTGCAATGCAATATTATCTCTCACCAAAAAGTGGTTTGGACAGAAAAGAAGTTCATTTGAATTTGTAATGATTTTAAATGAATTTAATATTGCTGTTTTGGGTGCTGTTTCATCTTGTTTGAGTCACTTGTCCAACTCCAAATATTTTGATATTGGTTTTAGAAATGTTCCTGGATTATTTGCCATTTAATGAACATTTTCCCAACAGAGTTTGACCAACTTCATATTCCACTTATGAATTTGAGTTGATTTTCAGATGTGAATTTGGATTGGATCATTAACCCATATGACTTGGCACTGCAAATGATCATGACTTGGCAAGATTAACAGAGTGTCACAGAGCTTAATACAAGGGGGTGTTACACCTCTTCTGCACGTATATGTGGTATACCAGAGGCACTGTTCACATTTTACCCAGCAGCACAGATGTGACCATGCTACACATACATATGGACCAGAGGCATAGCTGTGCTTCTGTTTGCACCATACAACCAGAGAGGCACACCTGTGCTTCTGGTAGCATACTATACAGGAGAACAACTACACGTACATCCGGACCAGACGCACAGCCGTGCTCCTGTTTTGCACTTTACCCTGTTCTTGGAAAAAACTGTTTCTGTGGTGAATTGAAAAAGCATAGTTCCGACGTAACCTTTGTTTTCTCATCTCTCTCCTGTCCAGCAAATCTTGGTGACATCCTCCGTGCATTGGTGATTTCGCTGACGATTTTGAATGCCATCGGAGATCCTTTGGAAGGACCCCTCATGTTGAACGCCATAGGTGATCCTTTCAAAGGCCCTTGCCTTATGTTTTCGGTGAGCCGTGGACTGCCATGATGCTTGCTTCCTTGCTCGTACGCCTGCGTATGCAATATAATATAATTTATTATACCGTGCAAAAACACAGAAAAATTTGCTAACAAAAAAATACAGGAGCTTTAGATGTTGTTGCATGTTCGTATTTGTTGTCACCTGTATTGCTTTCTGGTGCTGCTGTACGGTAAAGTTTCTTCCTCTTATGTTTGATTTTGTTGTTGGGCTCTTCTTGTTTGTGCAAACCGTACTCAATCCTTCAACATCAGTGCTTTTGTTGCCAATGATCCTTCTGCTTGCATCAATGGAAATTCTGTTACCTTGTACCTCTCCATTATGACCGCCTTCAAACGTTTGGCCGTCACAACGCCTGCTCTGCGCCTTTGCGGACATCTGTGTTTTGAAGCAACAAAATCATTAGATGCACGTGCAAGTATTACGAAGAATTAATGCGTAAAACTTCCACTCATGTTCAAAACTAGGGTTTGAAGTTTTCGTCGTTACCTGCACAGTCTGGCTAGTGGAGTTTCTGCTGCTTAGAATGCTCCTCTTCGCAGGTGTCTGTTGCACACCATGCTCCTGGTTGGGACGTTTGCCAAGAACTTGTATCTCACTCTTGACTCAAATTATTCCAGCCCACATGGCATGTGCCTGTTGGACGGCATCTGCATCCTTTTTCTTCTTCTCGCTTTGTAGTACTTTCTTTTTCTTCCACCTCTCGAGACTCAACTGCGGAGTACATGCACAGGATAAACAGATATTACAGCATTCAACCAGGAGATATTCATCATTTTTTTTGTTATTGATCTACTCTTTGGTGTTCAGTGGTGGCACCTTGACAACATACATTGCAGAAATGAAAGACCAAATAACCCCAAACGCTAATGTTCAACTACCTTAGTATTACCTTCCTTCCATAATCCTTGCCAATGTCGTTTAAAGACTGACTGTCCCTGTTGTCCTGATCAGATGACGCAGTCCTGAACATCTGCCGGAAAAAGAGACGTATTAAAAAAAAGTTATACACCTGCAGCATCAGTGTTGTTACCTTTTCCAAGTCGATCTCAAACGTTCTTACTAACCTTTTACACTTACCATACAACAGAGATATATTTTTAGTTCTATAGAATTGAGATATATATATATATATATATATAGATATTTTAATTTTTAATTACACTGCAACCTCAACCAAAGTGAGATCCTGATGCTAGTTTGGTACTGCATCACTTAACGCAAGATAACCATGAATCCTAACAAAAAGAACAAGCTGATATTACAAGGATGAGAGGACGCAAAACAAAGAACACGCTCAAATCAGAGCTGCAGTGTAGAACCAAACAGTTTTATTCTATGAATCCCAACCACAACGAATTCATCAACAACGTAGAACCAAGCAGTTTTATACTATGCATTCCAACCTCAGGGATTTCATCAACAACGTCACAGTGATTCTAAGCAATAACAGTTAGGGAACAGAATTTCTGTCTGCAGCTTCCCGAGGACCAACTTAGGCAGTAACATCGTAATATTTTTTAACAGAAGCGCAATGTTGAATTAAGAACCACACTGCCTACTGCCGTAAAAGAAGGACTCAGAAACTGAAAAAGCATCCAGCATGTACCACGGCAACATACATATAATGAAGTGAGATTTCGGCATACACCCAAAACCAGCATCGCGAAAATTGAATCTCGTGTATCAGGAGTCACCACGCGAAGGTGCGTTGATAATTTTTTTACTAACCTTTGATTGCCGAATCTTATGCGCTGATTGTTCGAAACTGACACCTTTCGAATTTGTGGGGGGGGGGGGGTCTGCTTCCCTGCAGTTTGTGAGCGATCTCCTTGGATAATTTTGAATCTGGAAGAGAGAGAGAGAGGGGGAGAGAGAGAGAGAGAGAAAGAGAGAGAGAGAGAGAGAGAGAGAGAAAGAGAAAGAGAGAGAGCCTGCTTCGATTTTTTGCGTGCAGGAAAAGAATCACCTAATAGGTGGGGTAAGTTTTGCGGCGCATGAGAGATGCACATGTTTTTCGGCGTGACGAGATGTGGTAGGTCGACTTCACTTCACCGTCGAACTGACAAGTGGGCTCTCAAATACTACTTCCTCTAAATCTCTCACTAACTTGTGGGGTCGGCCGTATATGAGTTCTAGGACTACCTCCATCTGGCGTGAGAAGATGTGGTAGGTGGACTTGATCGTCGTACTGACATGTGGGCTCTCAAATAGTTCCTCTAAGTATTCGACCAACTTGTGGGGTCGTCCGTAGATGAGTTCCAGATCTCTCTCCATCTAGCGCCCGTGGCGACAGGGGAAGGATATTCTAGCTCTCCAAAGGAAAACCTACAGTCTCGTCGTGATCCCTCCACAACCCTCGCTCTTCCCTGAAAAATTATTGGTTTCCTTCATCTCACTCGGCGTGGATCTCCTGCTCAGGTAATCCATTGCTTCCTCGCCATGCTTATCCCACCGATTCATCGTTTGAACAAAAAAATTCCGGTGCTAGCAATTCCGCGAGCTGGGTAGAGATCGCATGTGCGCAACACGACAGGTGGGGCGCGATTTAAATTTCCGTTCCGGATCCAATTATTTTCCGCTGGTCTGTGCTCAAACTGTTGCGCCTTGTTAATGGGAGAAGGGTTATGGATGTTACTTAAAATTCGGACTCAGCTGACCTCACTTTAATCCTACCAGCTGCATGTTTGCGCCGTGCTTTTGCTAAGTTGAGTTATATCTCCAGCCATGCAAAACTTAAGGACTCTCGTGACCACAGATTAAATTAGTTGCAAAGCTCAATGAGACTGCAGTCAAAATTCACTATGCTGATCCCTATCATGAGGTCACAGGTCAAATGATTGTATAGATCCGCAATTTAGAGGAGGGATCCAAAGGACTTACGTTCGTTTTTGCAAAGCAGTTACTAACTTAGAGTTAGAATCCGTCTTAGCTAACCGAGCTGTTGATGATGGTCTCACATGGTCTGCTAACAACTGTCTTACGTAGCTGACCTGGTAACGATGATGTCTCATTACCTCTTATGTAGAGTTCGATGAGATGGACTCCACCCCACAGCTGTCGAAGACTCAGTCTTAGTCTGTCGATGGCACAGAGATTGTCATGCAAGATTTCATGGTTCATGACCAACTAGAGACAGAGAGACTAAGGATCGAGTCAAAAAGTGCAGCGCACAAAAAGCTCGTTGAGGAGTACAGGCGAAAGAAGCAGCTTGCTGCCTCGAAGTAGGTGTTTTTTTCATGCTTCTCGCGTGTGTCATTGAAATTTCTTTGGAAATCAATGCCTCTCATTCTACCTGCCTTTTTCATCTCGGCTTAAATATTGTGTCTGTTTTGCTGACTCGATGTTTATATATAAGCTTCTCCCAGAAAAGCATGTGCTTCAACAATACATTTGTTAAAGGTCATTTCTTATCTTTGTCCACAGGGCTGTTACAATGGTTGAATATGAAGAAGAGTTCAGCACAAAACCGAGCTTGCAGAAATTCATTACTGTCTGTGAGAAGCTAACAGAACCACAAAAGCAGCTTCTCAGAGATATTGGTTTTGGATACCTTCTGGGTCTGTGCTGCCGCGAGCTTCCGAGGTGTTTCGTTCGCTGGCTTGTCCGCTATTTTGATTGCCCATCCAGGTGTTTCATACTGCCTAGTGGATACAGCTTCTTTATCAACTCTTACACCGTGCACCGCATCTTAGGAATTCCACTGGGGGGCAAGATTATCCCTAGAAAATGCTCAGAAGCTTTCAGATGTCAGATTAAGTCCGAGACTCGGTGTGATGCGCACGCTCCAAACATCAGAGAGTTAACCGATCTCATGACCCCGGAGCTGACAAGAGAAGTGTTTCAGCGGGTTTTCGTGATGTTTGTGACAGCTGTATTTCTATGCCCAACGACATATGATTGCGTTAGCCCCGACTACTTAGCCGCTCTCAAAGGACCAGCAAGTAACATATCATCTTATGATTGGTCCAATGCTGTCACAGAGAAGTTGGTGACATCACTCCAGACCTTCAAGGACGAAGGATTCACAGGCGCCTTGTGTGGCTGCCTCCTGATTCCAGTGGTTTGTTCATTAACTTGTATATTTCTTTATACACACAAGTAGCTACAGGAATATGATTCATTTTTACCTTTTTCCACCTGATAGATAACGTATTTTGAGTACCTGGATACGAAGATTATGGACCTGAAATCTGATACTCCTGCAAGGCTTGTTATCTGGGATACAAAGACCATTAAGAATTATGCTAACATAGACAGCCTCTCAACAGAAGACGGAATTTTTGGGAAACACACGGTGAGTGAACTTTTCATCATTTTCCTTTGGTGAAGTTTTCAACTCAAAAAAATGATTTAGATGCCATATATTAATTTGACTTGATTGTTATTGTTACTTTCCGCATGACAGCTGAAAGATATTAGGCGCACGCCTTTCCACCCACCGCCTGGCTTTGAGGGGCCGTTTTTTCAAATGAGTCCCAGACTAGAGGCCTACCTAGAAGAATTTGTGCCTCAAGAAAAGTTATGTTCAGTAAGTGATTTCGAGCTTGTGCCCTTGATTTATGCTTGAAATGATGTTCTCTAAGTTTTTACAAAACAGACAAGTGTCCTCCCTGCATTAGCTAATGTGTGCTACCATGATGCTTATAGCTCCGCTTCCCTGCAGCGAGTTAGACATACTTCATGAAGTAGGTTAGGAGTCCTCGTCCAGTTGGTTTCCTGTGACTGCTGGAAAATGTAACGTGTGCTTCCTGCAGTGTATTAGGTGTGCTTCCTATAGTAGGTTAGTTGTGCTTCTTTGATAAATATAGCAGTGCTTCCATGTGGCGGTAGGTCAACCATGCTTCATGCAGTACGTTGGGTGTGCTTCGTCCAGTACGTTTGTTGTGCTCCTTCAACGAATGTGTTCACTATGATTCGTGGACTTTGTTAGCCATGCTTCCCGCAGCACATCATGTGTGCTTCTGTACACATTATACCTGCCCTTCTCTGCAATTCTTGACAAAACGTAAGATAAAATGTGCTTCATGCTCTACGTCAGGTGTGCTTCCTGTTCTAAATCGGATGTGATTCCTCCACTAGCTTTATTGTGCTTACTCAAATATGTTAGATGTGCTTCGTGCACCAAGTTATGTACGCTAACGCACAGTAGGTCAGACGTTATTTTTCATTTTCTGTATTAATAATATCTTATGGTTTTTTTTCAATTCCAGGCCAAGGCAAAAATTGGCAAAGTTGTTAATGAAATGTACACAGAACTTTTCTCCCTGTTTCAACCAGTTCTCGAGGAGAAATTGGAGAAGGTCCTCTCTCTTGGTAGGGATCTTAGTGCAAAAGAAATCAAGACCTACGATCGCGGCGTTTATTGTAACTTGCAACAGGACATCTCCAATGAAAAAGAAACTTTTTCATCGCTCCCTTCAACATATTCTTCACTTCCCAGTTCTAGCAGAACAAACAGTCAAAGCTCTTCTAGCAGTGGCTCGACCAGTGTTGTTCACGCCACATCACATTCCATGGAAAATTTAAAGGTTTGTTGTGATACTCCTGACCCAGACTCACAGAATTTGTACGACAAGGAACAGTCCCAAATTTATCTATCTTCAGTCCTCAAATCATCTACTCAGTATAAGTTGTTGCTGGAGGTGAACGAGATCGACTACAACAAAGAGAACATTGATGAACAAGCCAAGATTCATCTGGATGAAGTGTATAACCATCTGCACAACTGCCTTGATAGCTTGCTAGTTCATGAGCCTTTCGTGCCAACATCTGAGATGTTGGAGACCCGGGCAATTATACTAACGGGTGAAAATTCATCTGAGTTTTCTGTACCGACTGAAACAAGCAATTCTAGACGATCTGCAGACCATTCTCTGACAAACCCACTGGGGAAGCTCTTGGAGAAAACAGCAAAACCTACTACAACTGAACCATCAACCTCACACTCTGCGGTTGAGAAACAATTACTGACCGGTCCAATGTCAACCAAATACTGCACGGTCCAGTGGTTCTGATAGCGCTCACAACAACTTTTCAACCAACACAAAGAGCCTCACTGTATCCGAACCTGCACACCAAGTTACACATTGTTACTGAACAATGTTCTTCTTCACTGCCAAAGGCTAAGGTCGATGTCGTTTCAACTTTGAGAGATGAGAAGAACATTGCTGAAACTGAACGCTCCAGAGCTAGTTGCTCCCTTCCTCCTACAGTACCCGTCCCCAGCGATTCTGGCAGCGGTTCTGGCACAGTATTGGAAACGGGAAAAGCACTTCCCTCCACGAGTGATGCTTCATTGATCATCGAAAAAACTAGTGATGCTCCATTCGTTGCTGCCGCATCTATCGATGCGAAGGACAATGTCATTGTAGAAGAACATGAACAATGTACCAAGCAACCACATATTGATCCCACAGACTGCGTCCCTGCTACCACAAGCGCACATCCGCCAAAACCGGAAGCACAAATGGCAGCTCACAAGAGGTCCTTACTGCAGTCAGAAGATCCAGGAAATGAGAGTACGACGCCTCCTAAGAAAAGAGTTAGGATACTGGAGCCTCCACATAATTCAACAGAAACTGCAACCAATCAGTCTGTACCTGCTAATAACCGTAAATGCCTCCTTGATTGTGGATTCATTGATGATGATAAAATATGGTCTGACCCATCTATCTATGAACAACTTGACAGGGTCATTGAACAAAAGAAGAAGCAACCCTTTGCTAGCCACGTACCCTCCCAACAATGCCAACCTGATACTCTCTCGCACTTGGCCAAGAATTCAAGCTCATCAGCGAGATCTTCCCTTTCTTATTGTCCAGAGCCACCTATGCCCAACAGATCAGGCTCAATGTCTGGCGGTACTCACCTCTCACAGGCTTTTTGATACGTCATACTCTACAGGTTTAACTCCAACTGTCTTGTCCGAAAGTTTGCCAGCAACTGCTTTGTCCCAACACTGCCACCAACCAGCTCATAGTTTCAAAACCCACTTCAGCCAACGTCCTAGTGCTCAGAATAACGGCGGTTCACACAGCAGCCAACACTCACCTTATGCAATGAACAACCAAAGTCACAAACAGAACCAGCAACAAAACCATGTCTCTAATGTCCACTTCTCCCAACACAATGATGCTCAGAATAACAGCGGCCATCGATGCCAACAACGCCAACCTGAAGAGCAGAACCATCAGCAACCACGTGGAGGCGAGTGTCATGGCCAAAGTTACAGTGCCTTACAACCACGGTCCAACAGCATGCATTATTCCGGCCATCATTTGCAGCATTTAGCAACATATATTCCTTCGAGCTCAACCGGTCATCCAACTGTCAGTACATGAGCACTGCACATGCAGCACCAACCACAAGGCCTAATGATCCAAAGAAACAACAATTATAATGAGGGCCATCTGCGACTCAGTAATGGTCAAATGAACTCCGGCGGTCATGTCTTCCATCCTCATCAACATCATTCTCAGCTAGAACAGACTCGATTCACTGACCCAGCGAATGACCATCAAGATCACTGTCAAGTTTTGGAAATAAGAGATTCTACAATCGAGGAGAAAGATGTGTATGAAACAATCATCGACAATACACCAGGCATTGGTCAAAATAGTAGGTAATGAGTTGGTTGTTCCTCTTATAGTAAAGTTTCGGTTCCTTCTTTTTACTGCCGTAATGCATTCTGCCTGAAGCAATCATATTCAAGTGTTTCGGCTCGATTCTTTTACTACTGTAATTGAATACTCATCACCTCTGATGTTAAATAAGAAAATCATACGATGTAAAATGCTTTTTTTGCAGCAAGAGGATATTCAACGTCGAATGACGTTGGGCTGATCATCGAACTTTAGGTTTGTCAATGAAGATCTACGGATATATGAACACATTCGTGATGGACGCTTACTCAACGTTGCTGATGAAAGAACAGTTTAACAGAGCACCCACAAATTTGCACAAGCATATAATGTACATGGATGCTTCTGTAAGTTCTTGCTTTTCATAAATAATAATAATAAACGACATTTACTACTACCACCACGCTGAGTGACACAGCTTCAATTTTCTACAGGAAAAAATTACAGTTCTAGGTGCAAGCACTGAACTACTTAAGGAAAACATCGTAGAAAAAACTATTGGGTACAGGCTGTCCAACAAATGTAACATCGTGAGTTGACCCTACTCACTCTATTGTCAAGTGTTCATCTTCATTTCTACCAGTTTTTGTTGTTACACTGATAATATTCCCTGTTCATTGTTTTAGATCTTAATACCTGTGAGAAAGAAACCACATTTTATCTACCTGATCATCGTGAATCTTGCAATGCGTCGCTTCGAAATACTATGTCCTTATATCAATTGCGATGGTATAAAGGAACATTCAGACATTGTCATCGAAAACTTCAAGAGAGGCTACCATTCTCCTTACAACACCCATCTGCACACCATAGCCGCCTTTCATGTTAAACCTGTGCAGAGTGTATGTAACTCAGGCAGAGAGTGAGTTTCTTGTAACTGTAGCTCTACCTCACCATCCTTTTTTTGTTCCACTAGATATCCCAAATCTACTATTCACCTTCTAATCAGTAACATAATGCTCTCAATTTTTAGGGATGACAGTGGTATTTACATCCATTTGATGCCGCTCATTAGTTTCAATAATAATTCATTTTTTATCAATAATGTAAGTTCACTCTCATTGACAAGACATCAACATACGTTCAACCGAGCCAGCTGTACATTCTATTTTACAATAAATTTTATTAGTTTGTTCTGTTATGTGTTTGCAGATCTATGTGAAACCGATGAGAGAACAACTAACTTTCAAAATGATGACATCCAACTACAACACATGCCCTGTATTTGAGGCATTGAGCATCGTCTTCGAGCAATACAATATCCAGCGCGAAAGAAGAGTTGGAAGGAGATGACTACTGCTTAACTGTGCCTTAATTTAGCTAGAGCCATCCGAACATTGTTTCAGCTATTTCGACTCATGTCATCACAACAACAGTGTTTCAGCTATTTTTATGTCGGTCCAAGATATCTGTTATGGATCCCACTAAACACAGCTGTGCGTTCAAATGTTCAAGTCTTCAAATCCTGAACAACAAAGATTATAAATAAAAATCGTATTTTTCCAAAAGAAGTTGTAAAGATGATATTCAAGACATCACTTCCTTGCACTAGAACACCACTCACTTCGAGTAGACATAATAAAAGAAACATTTGGAACAGAGAGGAACAACGATGTCTGTTCGTAAGTATCTGACGAAGGTGGTAAATGACTCACCTGGAATAATGGGGTCACAGAGGCACGACCGTGCCTCCTACCTACATAGAACGTGCCTCTTTGACATAGACAACTAAGCTGAAAAAATAACAACACACACACACGAGTGCGCTAGCAGTTAACACAGGACCGTCCCCTCGATACTTAACACCGGTGCCTCTCCAAGACAACGTGTCAGGGAAGCACGACCGTGACTCAAGGTAACGAAAGAAGATCCATCCTCTGACATAGACGACTAAACTGAAAAAATACCAAAACAGAGGAACGACCGTGACTTCAATTGTAAAAGGTCCGTGACCTGACAAGTTTCACCGACGTGCCTCTCTGAGCGAAGCAGTGAGAGGAAATATTTCGAAAGAAAGGCACGACCATGCCCTGAATAACATCGTAGACGTGCCTCTCCGAGTGAACGTGTCAGACGAAACATTTGCGAACAAGAGACAGAACTCTGACTCAACATAACATAGGGCATGCCTCCACTAACTCGACAGACGTGCTTCCACTAGCAGACTAACTAGAAATATTACAGAACGTACAGCCACGACAGTGACTTATACTAACATAGCGCATTGCCTCTCCGAATTTAGTACCCACAGGAAGGACAACGCCTTTGCCAAACATACGATAGTGCATCCACTAGCTTCACGACCGTGCCTCTCTCAATCAAAGTATCACCACAATAATTGGAACACAGAAACACAACCGTAATTTGAAGAATGACTAACACAATACTCCCGCAGCAACTCTCACACTGGATAATCGTCCCTAAAACAATCATCATATATTGAAACAGACAACACAGAGAGGCAATCTGAAGAATCTTAAACAGACTCAAGGTCTACGTAAAAACATTTCAAATACACAACCACAACCGTATATTCGATATAAAAATAACCATACCAAACACAGTGGAAACACTAAGTGAGAGTAACGGCCCTACCTGTCCGTGTGACCATATTCAGAGAAGAACTGACACAGCTAGCCATCTAAACCATAGAAGAAAACATGCACTTCTTATCCATACTGATACACACGACTCAGCTAAAAAAAATAGAAACACAAACCCACGACCGTGCCTACTGATAACACCGGACCGTGCCTTGCCTACATCCAAGACAATGCCTCTCTGACCAAACAACTGTGCACTGTCCAGATTCACGAACGTGCACATCTGAGTGATCCTCTTAATACATCTCATCTTATACCGACGCGAAGCATTGAATCATAGAGGAAAATATTCTTGAAGACATCCAAACAAGAAAAAACATAATACACTGAAAATAAACTCAAATTTCCAAACCAGTATACTCCATTCGGTTGAAGTAAAACCACTACATTTATAATTCATCAGTCGATGTACTATTACCCCATACAATAACTAGCAATTAACCAATTCATCAGACGATTTATCCGCAGCACTTTGACCTAGGGTCCTGCTCAGAAACGTCCTCGCCATCTGAGATCAGGAAGATAGCGACGATGCAGGATGTCCCTCATCGACAGAAACTGGCGGTATAGCTCATAGCTCACATACCCTTCCTGCAGGAAAAGCAAATGAAAACAAAAATTTACAAAAAAGAAAAAGCATACTGTTCTTGCAAAGAAACAAAAAACAACAAAGACAGAAACTAACGAAAATGAAATGTTCACTTACAATAGCTCCATATTCAAGGTGTTCAAAGGTAAGTGGCTTCCAATCCCAGTAGTGACGCAGAAGTTCTGGAAAAGAGGACTCCAGCTTTGAGTAAGATTCGTCAATGATGGCTCCTGCTAAGTCTTCCATGGAGTCCCTTTCTTCACCGCCCTTGATCATGAACTTCTCTTGGATGTCGATGTGGTACTCTCTTGGAATTCTGATGAAATCTTGGAAAAGAGCATCTCTAACATTCCTGACGTCCACACTAGAGAAAGTTATACCTCTATTCTCAAGGAAATCCTTCAGGGCAGGGCACTCCGTCCTGGCCTTGCAGAAGTGATAGACCAAAACATGATTCCGCATAGCCAGTTGCATGACGGCGACTTTTCTACGCCCATAACAATCCTTTCGTGTGTACTCCATGCCAAGACCAAAAAACTTGTACTTCTCCTCGCGCAACCACTCCTCATACAAGGCAATGGTCTCCTCCATCTTGTAAGGCTCGTTCGTGTACCACACGTCGAGCTTGGTGTTACCATCGGCAACTATCGGTCGGTACTCAGTAGTGTTCAAGAAGTCGTCCATGGCAATGAGCTGCAAGGTGCCAATGGAGATTCCTGAGACCCTGTGACGAGGTTGGGAAGTGGTGAGGCCGGTGGGAACTGCCTGGTGTTCTGTGGCTACAATGCGACGTGGTGACCTTAAAAACACGACCAGTATTTAACCTTGGCGAAGGACGTTTTAGTTACCAGGCGCATTAACGTGTGAACTAGGAACAGTGAATAGACGATTGTGCTTCTGCAGCTCGTGGAACCATGCACTTCCTAAAGTCATGGCTGTGCAAAATATTTGATGTCGTGGAGAAATCGAGGAGCCTCTAACTTTTTTTTATGGTAACTGACACACTGAATAGTCACATTGAACAGCCGGCACATCAGTCATCAATTCCTCCTTTGAACAAAGACCACCGACAGAAGAATCCAATGAGGCAAACGAAGAGCCTACCGTAGACCTTAGATGAGAAGGCCAATACTGATCCGTAACTCACCTAGCTAGCTTCACACCGTCTCTCCCTCGGTAAGCTAATAAAAATGATCCAATGAAAGCTATAAGAGCAACGACGGTTTTTTCAACTGTTTCATGTCAGTTAAGACCATAGAAGCACGGGCATGACGAACAATAAGGCACAGAGCAAACATCTCTAAACTTCGATCTTCCATTTTGAGCATCAATATTCGTGCTGCCTGGTTGTGATTTTTTTGTTCGCTAGCATCTTAAGTCAGTCGGTGGGACACTACCATTTTTTCTATTTTAGTGTAGTGACATTGCTAAAAAAAGATACGGGACTGAAGCCACTACAGGCACGTGGATGCAGGCATCGGAGGAATGAAGTGATGCCTCTACAGGCACGCACGTGGAGCTTCTCGAGGCACGGGTACTAACCCTCTGGATGCACAAGAATGTGGTAGCAGAGGCATCCGTCGGAATACCTAGTTAGAGAGGCACGGTTGTGAAGTCTCTAGAGCCACTGGCGCGTGGCACCACAGGCACGTAGAGTCATAGGAGGCGAAGGCACGGAAGTGAAGCCTCTACATGCGGGGACATGAGGCATGCATATCAACCTTCTAGATGCACAAAAGTGTGGTGGCGAAAGCATGGGTCCGATTACTGAATTAGACAGGCACGGAAGTGAAGTCTCTAGAGCCACGTGTGTGTGTAACCGCAGGCACGTAGAGTCAAGGCGGGTTTCATGTGACGCACGTAGATGCAGCCACGGGACGCACATAAGTGTAGATTCTACATGCACGAACATAGTACTTCTCAAGGCCTGACTCGGTATCAACACTCTGGGTGCACAAAATTGTGTTAGGAGAGGACCGATTACTAAGTCAGAGAGCAATGGTTATGCAGTCTCCTGAGGCACGGGCGTGTAGCACCACAGGCACGACAAGTCACAGGCAGTGTGTCGCTTGAGGCACGGGCGTCTGGCACCAGAGGCACGTAGAGTCACAGGCAGCGTGTCGCCCGAAACACGTGAATGCAGGTAGCGGAGGCACGGAACTGAAGCCTATACATGCACGGAATTGCGGCTTCTCGAGGCACGGGTACGGCCTTGGAATTGGCATTCTCAAGCCACGGGTACACACCCTCTGGATGCACAAAAGTGTGGTGGCAGAGGCATCGGTGAGAATACTCAGTTGGGAGAGGGACGGTTGTGAATTCTCTAGAGGCACAGCCGTGTGACACCATAGGCACATAGAGTGAAAGGATCGAGAAGAGGCGTCTAGAGGGGGGGGGGTGATTAGACACTCAACAAGCAAAAGTAGCAGTTTTTAAGTTCTTCAAGTTGGGGTAGAGTTTTAGCACAAGTTTAAGCATTCACAATACATTTCAAGCAAGCATGATAAGAGTATGAGTAGTGGAAAGAGTAAAGCATGCAATTTGCAAGAAAGTAAAGGGATGGGATTGGAGTGTGCAAACGCAATGAAGACACGGAGATTTTTGGCGTGGTTCCGATAGGTGGTGCTATCGTACATCCACGTTGATGGAGACTTCAACCCACGAAGGGTAACGGTTGCGCGAGTCCACGGAGGGCTCCACCCACGAAGGGTCCACAAAGAAGCAACCTTGTCTATCCCACCATGGCCATCGCCCACGAAGGACTTGCCTCACTCGGGTAGATCTTCACGAAGTACGCGATCTCCTTGCCCTTACAAACTCCTTGGTTCAACTCCACAATCTTGTCGGAGGCTCCCAAGTGACACCTAACCAATCTAGGAGACACCACTCTCCAAAAGGTAATAAATGGTGTGTTGATGATGAACTCCTTGCTCTTGTGCTTCAAATGATAGTCTCCCCAACACTCAACTCTCTCTCACAGATTTGGATTTGGTGGAAAGATGATTTGAGTGGAAAGCAACTTGGGGAAGGCTAGAGATCAAGATTCTTGTGGTAGGAATGGAATGTTTTGATCTCAACACATGAGTAGGTGGTTCTCTCTCAGAAAATGAGTAGTGGAAATGTAGGCTCGTTCTAATGGCTCTCTCTTGAATAGAGAAGGGGGTGGAGGGGTATATATAGCCTCCACACAAAATCCAACCGTTACACACATTTGACTCAACTCGGTCAGACCGAATAGAAGAACTCGGTGAGACCGATTCAATTCAAAATGTGAACGTTAGGAATCTCGGTGGGACCGATATACTCAACTCGGTGGGACCGATGTGCTAGGGTTAGGGCAAAACCTCATCTTGGTGTGACCGATTGCATGAACTCGGTGAGACCAATTTCAGCAATGAGCAAACAGAGAGTCGGTCAGGCAAACTCGGTGTGACCGGTTGCACATTTCGGTGAGACCAAAATAACTGCAATAGGCAACAGAGAGTTTGCAAGGCGAACTCGGTGAGACCGATCGCTCATTTCGGTGAGACCGAAATGTTACGAAGGGAAACAGAGAGTTTGCATTGCCATCTCGGTGAGACCGAAATCCCTATCGGTGAGACCGAACTGATTAGGGTTTCTGGCAGTGGCTATGTCAAAGTAACTCGGTGGCGCCGGATAGATCAAATCGGTGGGGCCGAGTTTGACTTTAGGTTTAGGACATATATGGAATTGAGAAAGTGGTTGAGGGCTTTGGAGCATATCACTAAGCACTTTGAGCAAGTAGACCATTAAGCAACACCTCATCCCCTTTTAATAGTATTGGCTTTTCCTATGGACTCAATGTGATCTTGGGTCACTAAAATAGAAATGAAGAGTCTTGAGCTTGTGCAAATCTTTGTCCTTAGCATTTTGAAGGGGTTCCACATCCTCTTGTCCATGCCACACCATTGTTGAACTTTTTGAAATATACTAGATGAAAATATTAGTTCAACAAGAGATATGTTGATATTAATTACCAAAACCACCCAGGGATCACTTGTGCTTTCACAAGGAGCACTTGTGCTTTCATAGAGTCATGGCGTGTGTCACGTGAGGTACATGGATAGAGGCAGCGAAGCCACAGAAGTGAAGCCTCCATAGGCACGGATGTGGGGCTTCTCGACGCACGGTCCTGAAGCACACAAAGACAGGAAACTGAACCATCTAAAACACAGACGCACAGACGTGCTTCATCTACACAAAGATACATGCCTCTAGCATTCCAAGGCCATGCATCTCAGGATGAACAAATAAAAGGAAACATTTAAAACTAAAATGCCAAATCCATACATCTGCCTTCATGCACAATGTTGCCTCCTACGTTAGCAAACGTGCCTCCCTTCTGCGAACGTGTAAAAGACAACAATACAAACACAAACGCACGACACTGAATATAAGCCAAACACAAAGGGCGCTTCTCCCAAACAATACATCTGCGCCACTTCGACAGATTCTCTAAATGTATATGAACTCGCACAGACATCAACAATGAAGTTGTAACATAAAAAACATAGAAAAATTATACTCCCGTAGCATGAGACAAGCCACACATGATACTGTGAAAATAAAACCAAAATCCCAAAACGGTACTCCATAGGATTCAACTAAAACTACGACATTAATTATACATGAAATAAAGTACCATCTCCCCCGCAAAAAAAAGAAATGAACTATTATCTCCATAGAGGTATCTCTTTTCAAAGCCTTCCTGTTGGAGTTCTGCTCAAAAACGTCCACGATGTCTGCGGTCGGGAAGACAACGAGGATGCATCATGTCCTTCATCGACAGAACTCGGCGGTAGAGCTCGTAGCTGACATACCCATTCTAAAGCAAAAAGCGGATGAGAATGAAGATACAGGTAAAGGAAAAAAGTGCTATTCTTGCAATAAAACAAAAATATAAAGATAGAAAATCCACATAAATGAAATTCTCACTTACAATTGCCGCATATTTCAGGTGGTCAAAGGAAAGCGGCTTCCATTCCCAGTAGTCATGCTGACCTTGTGGAAAAGATGACTTCATACTCAAGTAAGATTTGTCTATGACGGCTCCTGCCAAATCTGCCATGGAGTCCCTTAGATCGCCTCCTTTGATCATGAGCTCCTCTTGAAGGTCGATGTGATACTCTCTTGAAATTTTGAGGAAACTATTTGAGAGAACTTCTCTATCGTTCCTGACGTCGACACTAGCGAAAGTTATACCTTTGTTCCGAAGGAAATCCTTCAGAGCAGGGCACTCCGTCCTGGCCTTGCACAAGTGATAGACAAGAACATGCTTGCGCATCGCCAGTTTGCATGACGGCGACTTTTCTGCTCCGATCAAAATAATCCTCTCGTGTGTACTCCAGATCAAGACCAACAAACTTGTACCTGTCCTCACGCAGCCATTGCTCATAAAGAGAAATAGTCTCCTCCACCTTGTAGGGCTCGTTGGTGTATAACACCTCGAGCTTGGTGTTACCGTCGGCATCTATAAAGAGATGCTCAGTAGTGTTCCTGAAGTCGTCCATGGAAACGAGGGTGAGAGTGACAATGGAGTTTGACTGTGCTTCTCCGGCGTCACTCGTACGTGCTGAGGATGATGGGAACTGCCTGCAGTTCTATGGCAAGAATAAGACGGGGTGACCTCCCGGAATAGACCAGTATTTAACCTTGGGGAGAGACGACTCAGTTACCATGCACCCATTAAATTGCATCGGGAACCGTGAATAGACGGTTGTGCTTCTGCAGCTTGTGGAACCATGCACTTCAAAAGTCACGGCTGCCACGCTGTAATCGAGGAGCCTCTAGATTAACTCTAGCATGGTATCTGGCACATTGAATACTAACTTCCAATAGCCATCCCATCGGTCACCAGCACATCTTTTGACCAACAGAAGAATGCGAGGAGGCAAACGATGACCCTATCGTGCAACCTAGATCTCTGGAATACATATACTACACGGGGAGTGAACCAAAATAGAAGCATGGTTTGGCTAGCAGCAAAGCCACACGTGTGCCTCCACTTTGTTAAAGAGAAACCTCAGTGATATCGATGGACCTGCATCTCTATGTCTGCGTACCACCAAAAGCATTGCCAAAACAAAGGCACAGCCATGCTTCTGACATACGTATAACCGTGGGCTATCATACATATTCCCGCCTGAACCCAATGAACATTTGAAAAACAGTGGCTCTCTGGGTCAACAAGTGGCTGAAAACATTGCAAACGCAGAGTCACGAACCGTGACTCCACTTCACGTGCAACAGTGCCTCTCAGACTCACTTTTGGGAACAATCATGCCTCTCCTGAATTTGCCTCCCCCGATGTATTGATCATGCCTCTCCTACTTTCACGACCGCGCATCTAATAACGTCATTACTGTTCCTCTCGTAAAGACACACCCAACCCTATTTGATTAAACATGTGATAAAAAACAATTAAATCACAGAAGCACAAGTATGCTTTTCAGCTTGTATAACCGTGCCTCACATAGGTCTGTGAGGCACGATAGGCACGTAGAAGAGTTAAAAGTGCAACTAATCCCTGGGTGGTTTTGGTAATTCATAACAACATATAGCTCATTGAACTAATATCCATTCAAGTTGATTATTTCAGAAAGTTCAATGATTGGCAATGGCATGGACTAGAGATGTGGACCCCTCAAAATGCTAAGGACAAATATTGGCAAAAGATCAAGACTCTTCATTTCTATTTTAGTGATCCAAGATCGCATTGAGTCCATAGGAAAAGCCAATACTATTAAAAGGGGATGAGATGTTGCTTAATGGTCTACTTGCTCAAAATGCTTAGTGATATGCTCCAAAGCCCTCAACCATTTTCTCAATTCCATATATGTCCTAAACCTAAAGTCAAACTCGGCCCCACCAATTTGATCTATCCGGCGCCACCGAGTTCTTTTAACATAGCCATAGCCAGAAACCCTAATCAGTTCGGTCTCACCGATAGGGATCTCGGTCTCACCGAGATGGGATTGCAAACTCTCTGTTTCTCTTCGTAACATTTCGGTCTCACCGAAATGAGCGATCGGTCCCACCGAGTTCGCAATGCAAACTCTCTGTTTACCTTTCGTAACGTTTCGGTATCACCGAAAGGAGCGATCGGTCCCACCGAGTTTGCCTGGCCAACTCTCTGTTTGCTCATTGCTGAAATCGGTCTCACCGAGTTCATGCAATCGGTCACACCGAGATGAGGTTTCGCCCTAACCCTAGCGCATCGGTCCCGCCGAGTTGATCATGTCGGTCCCACCGAAAATCCTAACGTTCACATTTTGAACTGGATCGGTCTCACCGAGTTCTTCTATTCGGTCTGACCGAGTTGGGTCAAATGTGTGTAACGGTTAGATTTTGTGTGGAGGCTATATATACCCCTCCACCCCCTTCTCTATTCAAGAGAGAGCCATCAGAACGTGCCTACATTTCCACTACTCATTTTCTGAGAGAGAACCACCTACTCATGTGTTGAGACCAAGACATTCCAATCCAACCACAAGAATCTTGATCTCTAGCCTTCCCCAAGTTGCTTTCCACTCAAATCATCTTTCCACCATAGCCAAATCTGTGAGAGAGAGTTGAGTGTTGGGGAGACTATCATTTGAAGCACAAGAGCAAGGAGTTCATCATCAACACACCATTTATTACCTTTTGGAGAGTGGTGTCTCCTAGATTGGTTAGGTGTCACTTGGGAGCCTCCGACAAGATTGTGGAGTTGAACCAAGGAGTTTGTAAGGGCAAGGAGATCGCCTACTTCGTGAAGATCTACCCGAGTGAGGCAAGTCCTTCGTGGGCGATGGCCATGGTGGGATAGACAAGGTTGCTTCTTCATGGACCCTTCATGGGTGGAGCCCTCTGTGGACTCGCGCAACCGTTACCCTTCGTGGGTTGAAGTCTCCATCAACGTGGACGTACGATAGCACCACCTATCGGAACCATGCCAAAAATCTTCGTGTCTACATTGCGTTTGCCTTCTCCAAACCCTTCCCTTTACCTTCATATGCAATGTTTTACTTTCCGCTGCTATACTCTTAGAATTGCATGTGTAGGTTGATTGCTTGACTTGTGCTAAGTTGCTAAAATCTGCCAAGACTTAAAATTGGGAAAATGCTAGATTTTTATTTGGTCAAGTAGTCTAATCACCCCCCTCTAGACCTACTTTCGATCCTACAAGAGTCCAGTGGGAGGCAGCACAGCTGGACAACTCCAGTGGGAAGCAGCTGGATGAGTCAAACGTCTCGTGTCCCCATAACACCTCGGAATGCACACACCATCTACAACCAGCATTCATTCCATTCCGCAGAATAAAAAAAACAAGCACTCAATACTACTCTTGCTCTCTCGCGTCTCCTTTATATTTCA
Source organism: Thinopyrum elongatum (assembly GCA_011799875.1). Taxonomy (NCBI): domain Eukaryota; kingdom Viridiplantae; phylum Streptophyta; class Magnoliopsida; order Poales; family Poaceae; genus Thinopyrum; species Thinopyrum elongatum. The sequence continues at coordinate 466,181,838 of CM022301.1, read as the reverse complement.
ATCCGCTCCGACTCCCTGAGCCACATCGCTACCCATCTGCCTTCTCTGTCGTCTGCTTCTAGAGTTCGTGCTTCTTCGCCGCACACAATCTGATTTCAAACAAGTTATTATAGAGTTTTTATTGGGTCTCTCGATTAATTTCTAAGCCATACTTCTCTCGTAGATTGCTCATGGGTGCTTGCCCTAAGCTTCCCCTACCCCAATCTCCATTCGTCGACGGCCGCTGTTCTTCTTTCCCAGGTAAAAAGCATATGCGTAAGCATGCTCTGATCCGTATTTATGTTTTGAAAATGATATTTTAATTATTATTGTTTTACGTTTACATTTTTCATTTGTTAGTTATTGAAGTATTAGATCCAGTACAACGACTTCATTCTCTAAAGAAATATAAAAGCGTTTGCAAATCTAAACAAGTGATCTAAACACTGTCATACTGCTTTTCTGGAGGGAGTAGATGAGAAGATTTCTGGTAAATTTGTAGTTGTTGTCTACCTTCGTACCTATATCGTCAAGCTCCTGACAAGCATATTTTTAATTTGGTTAACGTTGAAGCTTGTTTTAAATTGTTATGATATTCTTGTTTTCTTAACATATTTGTTCTGAATTATTTAGGTATGGTTTGCCCTACCTACCGCCAACCAGGCGGCCCTTGCGAACCACACCCTGAAGCTCCCCAGCAGTTTGAGGTTATTCTTGATGAGAAATGCTGGAGCCGCATGGTTAGTAAGCATTTCTAACATATAGTTATCTTTTTATATTAAACAATGGTCGTTTGCTAGAATTACAACTATTAGTTGCTTACAACACAATAGAAATCGTCACTCTTACTCATACCCCTTTGCACCTATGCTAGGTTCCCCTGCTGTCACTTCTTTGCACCTGTCCTCTGTTTTCTTTTTCCATTAGTTTGCCTGCCTATGCCTTAATTATTATAGTGTATCCATTAATTTATCATACCATTATGTTGTTATCTTTAATTGTTATCAAATATTCAGATGCAAGCTAAGAAAACTTTTAACATTAATTATCGGTGAGTTCAAATTTATACTTACAGGTTGTTATTTTTACTATTTTTTCCACTATGTACCTTGTAATGTCAGAGCTTTTCTAGCTGAATACATTGATGAGAGGAAGGAAGATGCAAGAATATTGCGTAAAGAGCAGGTAGAGCCAGCCCTTCTTACACGTGAAGGAAGGTCTTACAATGCTTTGTTTAAGCATAGGGCGAACTACACAAAGTTCTGCGGTGGTGAGTGGTGCATCTTTGCGGATGATTATGAACTACGGGCTGGAGACCGCATAGAATTTGAACTACCAGACGAGGGACTTGATCTGGAAATACAAACATATCAGGGTGACAAAAGGCTGCTTCCATTACCCCACGTTGGTAGGTATTTAATATTCCAAAATAATTTTCTTTCGTTGTATTTTTATATGCATGCATCATACTAAATAATATTAACCCCGTGTTGGATATAACTTTATCTAACTTTGAATACTTGTTCTTTTTCTAGCTCTCGACGATCTTTCTTCTGACGATTTCGACCACGTTCAGTGCTGTGTCTACTCTAAGGATATTGAGCTTACCTACGACCAGACACGATTCTTTCTACAACGCCTTTTCCGAGATACTTTCATCCATTGCCATCCATTTGTCCATGTGTTGACTCCCACTAACACCAAGGACGTTACAACTGTCCTTGTTAAAATACCAAACATATTTTGCTTCGTATTCTCCTAAAACAAAGGATATTGACCTAATCTTGCTTATATGTAAAATTATAAAGAAACAATTTATTAATCCTAAGACAACAAAAGTTTTGTTGCTCTCTTAATATATTGTTTTATCTGCTTACTCGCGAACCTGAACATGCCAAGAAATATATTAGTTTCAATATGGAATTTCTTAATGATTGTGCACTCACCGTATCCAACCATTCTTTTATTTAATGTCCAAGTGGCAAATCAATGCTTTTAATTTCTATTTAATTTTGGTTTCTTTTAGGAAATTCCGAGGAGTGTTGTCTCGACACTGAAGAGATGGGTGGACATGCCAACCAATGGCAGGGTGACCCTTGAAGCTCCTGACGAACCTACCCATGTCATCACTCCTTCGTCCTACTACATCTGCAAAAAAGATGGCAGGATGGTAATTGAAAAGTCTTCTTTCAGAGACTTCATATCAGCTGCATCCTTTGTTGAAGAGAACGTTGTTCTGATCACTTTCAAAGAGCACCATGATTGTTCTCTGTCCATCATCATTCAGCGTATTCCGTAGATTTCGTTGGAACCAGCACTTAAAATGGAAGAAACAGTGCATCTCCTAGGATGTCCAGTGGTCGTTTCATGATGATGCCTTCCAGGAGCAAATGACTGGTTACTATAAGTTTGCTTATTAGAATGGTAGTAATGTAGCTATTATGGACCAAGTGGTTGCTTGAACTATCGGAATGATCTTTTGGAACTAATGTAGCTCTTATGGACCCTCAACTGGCTGTTTGAACTGTCAGAATGATCCTTTGGAACTAATGTAGTTCTTATGGACACTGAAGTAGCTAGTTAACCTTTGAAATATTCACAATTCCAAAAATCAAAAAACAAACAAATCATTCTCTGTTAAACTCTGATTCAAAAATCAAACAAATCAAGAATCAGTTCTTGCATCAAAATCTATAGCAATGCCATGTTATCAAAGTTATTCAAACCATCTAGTGAAACATATCTCAATTAAACACCAAACGGGACTCCATTTTCAATTGCACACTATGTTTACTTCACCAAATTTTTCTAAACACACAGTTGTGCACCGAATAACATAACAACAGTGCCTCGTTGACTAAGGAATGTTGTTAACCGAAAAAAACATTTCGACAACAAAGGCACGACCATGACTCTGCTGAGTGTTCCACCATTACTCGACTACCTTCACAGCCAAAGATGGAATACGCACACATGGATCAAGCAGGCAACTGCTATTTGACGGTTAAGTGAAAATCTTAAAAAAACTGATCCAACAAACACCTGTTTCCGTGAAGCTACCCCTGGAACCGCCGGATGACTACCAACTACTCTTTGACGGTTACCTTTTTTGCACGACAAAGTAAAGATCCCTTTCATTTTACCGAATCCATTTCCATCTTCTTCCTCAGACGTTTCTCGTCGGCCGCAACAATTCACCACCGCACACCTGCAGCCATGGATGACGGGAAACTAACAACAATCACCAAACACGTCACTGCCCACGGTACAACCGTGCTGGAGGTGGTGTACATCAACGACCCAAAGACCATGGAGCGAATCATCAAAAAGTACGAGGAATGGCTAAAGGAGGAGAAGAACAAGTTCGTCGACCTCGACCTCGAGTACACACGTAAGAGTAGTTACATACGACAAGGGATCGCCGTCGTCCAACTTGCCATGCGCAAGCATGTCCTCGTATACCACTACTGCAGGTCCGAGTGCTCCCAGGCGTTACTTGACTTTCTGCAACGCAAAGCAGTAACTTTCGCTAGTGTCGACACCAGGGCGACAAGACCATGCTTGCCCGTGCATGGATTAAAATTCCAGACGAGTACCACGTCGACATCCAGAGGCAATTCTGTATCAAGGGTGGTGGAGAAAGGGACTCCATGGGTGACCTTGCAGCGGCCATCATCGACCCCTCCTACAAGAACATGAAGAAATCATTCCCAAAGGAGAAGCACCAGTTCTGGGAGTGAAAGCCGCTTTCCCCGCTACACCTTGAGTACGCAGCAAAAGACGGGTATGTTAGCTATGAGTTGCATCGTAGAATCCTAATCATCAAGGACGGGCTACGTCACCTCCACCAACAACCAATGACGGAAAGACTCCGCCCACGTAAGAACAAAGACGAGGGATCTTCCAAAGGCTGGAAGCGCCGGAAAGGAAACAATGGTTGGTAAATTGTGAGAAAATGAATGTCTACATTAAACTAGTAGTAACTAGTACTATGATAATTTAGATTGAATGAACCTATGTTGTAAATATGATTGTTGTTGCTCAAAGATGCTGTGTGTACTGTATTATTGTTTTACGTTTGAACACAGTGGTGTGCTCATGTACAAATGCATAGTACATTTTGCATGTCTAAATGCAATTAGTAAGTTATCTCCTATTGAGCAAACATATGTTGTATCTATGATTATAGAAGGACAAATATGTCGCATGATATTGTATTATAATTTTCGTACTTATCTTGTACAAGATGCATCGTGCATTTACAAGAATATGTGATTGTATCGTTGTTAACTTTTTGTAAAATGCTTATTCAACATTGGCGTGAACAATTCATAAATATTGCAGAAGAACATTCGGTACACAGAGGCAAGAGACAAGCACTTTGTTAGTTTAACCACATTGAAAAAAAATTAAAATCACACAACAACCATTTCACATCAAACACTGCTCTGTCCATTGAGAACATCCTTCCTATTGCACACAGGTTCCTCTCCGTACACCCGTTCTGCAGGATGCCACACAAACTACACTGCTGTGTGCAACTGACCTATGTACAGCCGTGGCTCTCTAAATGTCTATTCGAACCCATGCCTGTGGTGCCACATGCCCGTGACCCTAGAGACTTCACACATGTGCACCCACAACCGAGCCTCTCTAACCAAGTATTCAGACTAATGCCTCTGCTGCCATACTTCCGTGCCTCTAGGAACTTTACACCTTTTGTACATCAAGAGGGTTGATACCCGTGCCTCGAGAAGCCACACAACCGAGCCTGTAGTGACTTCACTTCCGTGCCTGTACTGACTTCGTTTCCGTGCCTCTGGTCACTCAATCCACGTGCCTCACATGAAACCCGCCGTGACTCTACGTGCTCCGCACGCGTGATTGCCCGTGCAACTTTGGTGCTGCACACACGTTCCTCTCTGTACAGCCGTGTGCTGCCGCATGCCGCCAACCTATACCTGTGCCTCCTGCCTATAGAGGCTTCACTCACGTGACTCTGGTGCCTACACACCCGTGCCTCGCGTAACACGCGCCATGACTCTACAAGCTCCTCACGCGTGATCGCCCATGCCTTTTTGCTGTTGCACAGACGTTCCTCTCTCTACAACCCATGTCAGAGGAAACATAGAAAAAACAAAGGCACACACGTGCCTCTAATTTATGTATAACTATGCCTCCAATGAACTAACATCCGTCCAAAAAACATCTAAAAAAGAGATGCACAGCCATGCCTCTTCTACAAATGGAGTACAACAAATGAACAGTTAGGTTCATATCCGTTTTATATATCTAAATAACATTATACTGTAGCATATATTTTTAAACAATATCCATTCTGTTCAAAGGCTATAACTAACATCACTGCGGCAGAAGATCGAAGATAACAACAAGCCTCCCATCACGCTCTTTGAAAGTTATGAGCACCAAGCTGTTTACTACAATAGACGATGCCTGGAGAAAATCACTGAACCCTTCCTTTTTGAACACCATTCTATTACCCAAGCCAATGAAGTAGGAGCAAGGAGTGCTCACATATATATCATCATCATGTGATTCCAAAGTAACTTCAAGAGTTAAAACTCCAGTCCTGGGAAATGACACGAACTTCTTCAAACTCCTCACAACCATACCAGGAATAACCTAACAAAAACATCAAGCTATTAGTAATAGAACGAAAATTAAAAACTATAAATAGAAGAAAAAATAATAAATAAACAGAAACAAAGAAAAATAGTGGAAAATAAATCTGACCATACGATGACCATTAGCATTCATGGAATTAATCCTGTGAACAAAAGGACAACAGAGTATGTACTCGTCATCAAAGGGTTGATGCGTCATGAAACACATCTGCTGATAATTGAGATAAACACCACGAGTGTAAAAACAACTCCCAACGAGTTCCTTCTCGGAGTCGCTCAAACCATCAAGAGCTACAAAATAAAATTACACAGGTTAAAGGGAACAGAAAAATCATATGAAATGAAACAAGCTAAATACTTCCTTAAAAATAAACCTTACCAACAGAAGGTAAAAGAGACAACATATCTCCACCCTGATAAAAGTCAACACCAATCAACGCTCCATAGCGCTCAAGCCTAACGGTCATTCTATCACGATGACGAAGACCATAATCAGTGACCAAATCTTCCCAGAAAGAACCATGGAATTTGCTCCTCACCCGACCATGACTAAACAGAACACCATACAAATAACCCTCACTAGAGTGAAGAGCAAGATCAGTATCTTTGTCACCCCTCCTTATGGCTAAAGCCTTACACTCCTCGATGTAACGAGCAAGATGAGCTCTAACACTGCACGGAATATACTGCAAAACGAATGATCATAATCAAAAAAAGAAGACCTAGAATAATTTCCATTCAAAACAGAATTGATCAAATATAAAATGTTATTCTTACAACACGAGTAGAACAACGCCGATCCTGAACCACAGTGAACACATCTACAGAAGAATCAACAGACGAACACGGGCCACCCGGCATACGGCAAAAAGGACAAGCCATACCTGCAAAGAACACAATGATTATCAAGAACTAATTGCACAAACCGAGTTGAAAGTTGACATCTGATAGTATTGGAAGCCCCCACCCATAACTACCCCATAAATCTCCATATCCCGGAAATATAATGGGAACAAATAGGGAAACAAAAAGGAAACAGGGAACCGACGAATGCAACCGGTAGGGAACGACGATCGTGCGAACGGGGAAGCGCCGTCCATGGTAAAGAAGGGCCGCCGTAAGCAGGCGACAAGAGCGGCGGGCGCGCCGGGCGGCGACAACGGCAACGAAAGGACAGTCGGCGGCGACGGTTCGACGACACCAGAGAGAAACATATCTCAAAACAGATCAAAAGTGTATTACAAAACACTAAAAGTATAAGGACTAAAGTGAAAAAAGGAAAAACCAGACAGGAAAACCGGAAACCGGAAATCACGGGAGTGCCCCTCAGCGCGACAAGTGTCGCGCGTGGAGCGCCCCGGAAAAGTCTCATGAGCGCCCCGCGCGTGACTCTTGTCGCGCGCGGAGCGCTCCCCGACTAATCGTTGCGGGGAGCGCTCCTCAACTAGTGATTTCGCCCATAGAGAGCTAGTGATCAAGCGCTTACTTGGGTCGGCCCGTTAACCTGTTTCAACGTTTCTGGTTTGGGAACCTTGTAGAGTTTCCCTGCCGTTTCTTTTTTTGGTTTTGGGAACCTTCTCGGTACCCTGAACCATTTTTCCTGTTTCTTTTTAGTTTTCACGGGTTCTCTTTGTTTTTATTTTTCTTTTTTGACTTTTCTGTTTCTTTTTCTTCTTTCTTTTTTGCTTTCCTTTCTTTTCGTTTTCAGTTTATTTTTTTGTTTCCTTTTTGCTTTTTAGTTTTCCCTTTTCCAAATTATTTTTTATTTTTCCCGTTTCTTTTAGTTTTTTTTCCTTTTGTCTTTACTGAAAATTTATGTTCTTCCTTTTTCATCTTTTTGTTTCAACTTTTTACTAATTTTTTACATTATTTTTATTTCATTTTTTGTAAAGTTCAAAAAATGTTTAAATATACAAATTTAGTTTGATTTCCAAAAAATGTTGGAGTTTAAAAAATTGCTCCCTTCTTACAAAAATGTTCAAAGTTTGCAAAATATGTTCTGGTTTACAATTTTTTGTTCACATATTCAAAACATCTTCTTGTTGCCAAAGTGGTTTGAGATTTTCAAATTTGCTCTTAAATTTCAAAAAATGTTCATGCTTTCAAATTTTGTTTCTATAAGAAATTTGTTCCTGTTTTCAAACTTTGTTAGCAAATTCCAAAAATGTTCAAAATATTTAAAATTTGTTTGCATTACCAAAAAATGTTTAGATATTTTCAAAATTGTTCGAAGTTCCAAAAATTGTTCGTGTTTTGCAACAATTGATCAAAGTTTTCAAAGAGTGTTCTGTTTTTCAAATGTGTGTTCACGTATTCAAACAATGTTCGCAATTTGAAACTTGTATGGGATTTTTAAAATTGTTCTTTTTTCCAAATTTGTTCTTAAAATTCAAAAAATGTTTGTGCTTTCAAATATTCTTTCTATCAAAAAAATGTTTGCCTTTTGAAATTTTGTTCCTAAACTAAAAAAATGTTTGGGACTTCAAAATGAGTTCACGATTTCAGGAAATCTAAAAAAATTTATATATTTTTCAAAAATTCTTCGTAATTTTATCAAAAAGTCTTAAGTTTGATTCTTCCATAGTTCTTCAAACATGGCGCTGCATATTTATCGCAAGAGTACTTCAGACGTGTTGGGTTACTAATACATATTAAAAAAAGATTCAAGTTTGTTAAAAAAAAATTTAAAAGAAATATTTGAGAAATCCTAAAATGTTCGTGAACTCAAAAAATGTTCACGACGTTGCATATTTTTTTCGGAAATCATAAAATGTTTGAGATTTTGATCAAATCTTCGCATATGAAAAAATGTTCACAAGAATAAAATGTTCATGAATTATTCGCAAAATGATAACGAACTAAAAAAACCTTCATGAATTTTATAAAATGTTCAAATAGAATCTAATTTGTTTGAGATCTTCAAATATTGTTCGCAAGTTTGTAAAAAGTTCATTACTTAAAAAAATCTGCTGATAAAAAAATGGTTCTTCAATTTTAGGATTTGTTCCTAAATATCAAAAAATGTTCCCAAACATTATTCCTACATTTAAAAAATGGTTATGAGTTACAAAAAATCGTTGGTCAATTTGTGAAAAGGATATTCGCGTATTAAAAATTTATAATTTCATTACATCTTTTTGAATTTTAAAAATGTTCATGATTTGTAAAAAAAAATCATGATATCAAAAACTGATCCTGTATTCGAAAAAGGTCAAGAATTTGAAAATATGTTAACCAACTGAAAAAATAAAACGAAAGAAAACTAAAGAAAGAGGAAAAGGGAAAGGTTAATGAAAAGAAAAAAAGGAAAGAAAAGGGGAAAAAATAACGAAAAGAAAAAAGATACAGATAAAAGGAAGAAAAGTCCAAGAGAAAAAACTGTTCAAAGAAGGTTCCCCCAAAACGGTTGGTAAAAAACCCACAATGGGCAGCTATATTTCTATTTGGCGACCTACGCACCAAATAGGACTGGCGGAGCAACACCGGTGCTGAGCGAACTGGACAGCGGCAAAACGGGGTTGTAGAGAGCGTTTTAGAAAACTAAGAACATTTCTTAAAAAATGAATAAAATATTAATCGTGTGAAATTTATTTATTTTTTCTTCTTAAATCATTGAATAATTGGAATTTTTTTATTAATTTACTAAGAACACAAACAATTTCCAAATTTGGTTGAACATTTTTTGAAAAGAGCAATAATGTTTTATATTATATGGAAAGACAAAATTTTTGAAAAATTGTGAACATTCCTTGAAGTACAAACTTTTAAGAAATTTTATGAATTCATTATTCGGCAAAGCTAATATTTATTCAAAAATATTTGACTATTTTTATAAAGTTGATGCATATTGTTTGAAAAACACAAATATTTTGAAAAATACAAATATTATTTTGAAAATTGGAACATTTTTTGGAGACACAAACTAATTTTAAAGGTCATGCAAATTTTGAAAATGTAAGTATGTTTTTGAATTTCTTTCAATTGTGTGAACAAATTTTCTAATTCAGACATTTTATTAAAATGTAAACATTATTTGAAAAAGCACACAGTATTATAAACCAGAACAATAATCGAAATTTTATACTTTTTATTTCTAAATTGGGAACATTTTTCAAATCTGTATTTTTGAAGAAAAAATGAGAATAAAAAGGCATATGAAAATTTTAAAAAAAGGTTATAAAATTAATATAAAAAACAGAAAAACTAGTACAGAAATTGACATGAACAATAGCCTGTTCAGAAACCTTCTAGAAAGTTCTCAAAAACTAGCCAGGAACCTTCTAGAATGTTTCCAAAATTGTATGGTGCACTACATGTGCTCCTCCTAAAATGGGCTAGCCCAAATAGAATCGCTCCACTTTGTTTTTGCGCCAATTTCACACAAAGCGCGTCAAATAGAAAAACCCCATGCAACTTGGCAAATGACCATTAAAGGACACATAAAAAGAGGGTTGGGCCATGCATGTGCTCGGCTCATGTGCCAAATAGCAAATCCATGTGCTCGGCTCCCCGGCACGCGAGAAGAATTCAACTACAAAAGGCACACTTGTATCTACGAAATCATTGGTTAAGGGTTACCCGTTGCAAATTTCATTTCCCGCCTTCTCTAGTGTTGATAAGTGGTGCACATACTTGCCGCAATATGTGAGTTTTACCTTTTTTGTAGATTTATTTTCTCAAAATGGTTTATCTCTTAAACCGTGCGGTCAAATCCAGAACCGTTTTCACCGTTGCATTTCTCTAGTCGAGATCTTCAAAACTAGATAAATGTTAATAGGTTTCGACAAACTAGTGCTTCTCACGGAAGCACACGATGTTTTTTTTTGCTTTTTTCGGTGGAAGCACATGTTGTGCTTCTAGCAGAAAAAAAGCAAGCTTCCTGAAAAAATATTTTTTTTCGTCAAGACCTAGGATAAACCAAGAAAAAATAGAAAAGTAAAAAACCACGAGAACACATGCAAAAAAACAAATCCTAAGGGCACACTCAACGCGTGACATGTGACAGCGGATGGACATACCACTTGATGCACTCTCAATGCCCCATAAGTGGCCTCTACGAAAGACCTCAAAGGGATAGCCGTTAGGTTGTTGCGTTTCTGCATATGGGCCTGTACAAGGAGCTAGTAAGGAAAAGGGTGCATCTATATGACAAATGCTATCTTCCCGCTCGTTGTGGTAGATCGACGCTGAAACGTAGAGGAAAGGTAATGTATCACTTTGACATCGCAGGCCGGGTTTGGCTAGGTTTTTTGTGTGTTCAGTTTTCTGGTTTTAGGGACTTTACAGATCGTTCCGGTCGCGTACATGTCCCTTTTTTTCTTTCTTCGAGAAATTTTCGTGTTTTAATAAGAGAAATTGTTTCTAAAAAGATATCCGTATTTTAAAATAGCGCTCAATATTTCAAAAATACTTATGTTTTCCGCAAAATTTGAAATTTCGAAAAACAATGTTTGGATTTTCAACAAATGTTTACGTTATAACAAATTATTCACAATGTCAAAAATATTTTCCTTTTCTAAGAAATGATCATATTTTCAGAAATATTTGGATTTTTGTTCAAAAAAATTATGTTTTAAAAAATATGAATTCCCAAAATAGTGTTTTCAAAAAGTGTTCCAAAATGTAGAAAATGTTTGCTCTTTTTGAAAGATGTTCACGTTTTTAAAAAATGTCCGTGTTTTCCAAAAAAATGTCCGTGTATTCAAAAAATGTTCATGTATTTCCAAAGAATGTTCATGTATTTAAAAAATGTATGGAATTTTGTTAGACATGTTTGAGTTTTAAAACATTGTTCACTTGTTCCCACAAAAAAATGTGTTTTCAAAGTGTTAAAAATATAAAAATAATTCATGTTTTCCAAAATTGCTCACCTTTTAAATAAAAAATGTGTTTTCAGAAAATGTCTGTGTTTACAAAATTATTATTTTTAACCAACAGGAAAAACCATGTGCTACAGTGTCGAGTTGTTACAGAAAAATCGAGTTGCTACAAGGAAAATCGAGCCGATATAGAAAAACCGAATCGCGGTAGTGCTGCTACTGGAAAAATGTTAGGACATGGGGTCTATGCACGTAGATCTACCATTTAACAAACCATAGTGGTGGTATCTTAGCCGGTATCATACACTTGGGAATAGCAAACATGCTAATGTGGCAGAGAATTAAAGAAGAGAGAGGGGGTTAGAGTAACATAGGTAGATATCGTATCATGTTAAATGCTATGCTACTTTGTGTCATGCATGGCAATAAATATGATCATCTATGATACTACTCTATAATACTATGCAATATGAATGTAGTATCATACACTAGTATCATATGCATGATACTAGTACGGTACTCCGCACTATGAGTAGCCTAAGTGCTCAAGACTCGCGCACGGAAATAATGACGACTCGAACTTATATGCCGGTACACTTTCATCTTTTGTCTCGAACTTATATTCACCTGTCGCTAGCAAATACATGACCGAGATCCCGGCTAGACATTATTAGCTATATACTCGGGGCGGGCTCGATCGTACAGGGTGATACGTCCATTTTTCATCATGTTTTCCTACTGTTATTTATAGTGTTTCCAATCTATATAACACTTTGTGGAGTAATTCTAATGCCTTTTCTCTCATAATATGCAAGGTTTACACAAAGAGGGAGAATACCGGCAGCTGGAATTCTGGACCTGAAAAAACTATGTCAGAGATACCTATTCTGCACATCTCCAAATGAGCTGAAATTTTACGAATGAAAGTGCAACTAATCCCCAGGTGGTTTTGGTAATTCATAACAACATATAGCTCATTGAACTAATATCCATTCAAGATAAATATTTCAGGATGTTCAATGATTGACATGGCATGGACTAGAGATGTGGACCCCTCAAAATGCTAAGGACAAAGATTAGCAAAAGCTCAAGACTCTTCGTCTTTATTTTAGTGATCCAAGATCACATTGAGTCCATAGGAAAGCCAATACTATTAAAAGGGGATGAGGTGTTGCTTAATGGCTTACTTGCTCAAGTGCTTAGTGATATTGCTCCAAAACCCTCAGCCACTTTCTCCATCCAAATATGTCCAAACCCTAAACTCCAACTCGGCCCCACCGATTCGTTCTATCTGGAGCCACCGAGTTCATATGACATAGTCACTACCAGAAACCCTAACAGTTCGGTCTCACCGATACGGATCTCGGTCTCACCGAGATGGCCTTGCCAACTCCCTGTTGTCAATTGCAATTATTTCGGTCTCACCGCAATAGCAATCGGTCTCACCAAGATGGCTTGACCAACTCTCTGTTGCCTTATTGCTTCACTTCGGTCTCATCGAGTTGATGTAATCGGCGCCACCGAGATGCGGTTTGCCCTAAGGCCTAGCACATCGGTCCCACCGAGTTGTTCCTGTCGGTCTCACCGAGATTCCTAACGTTCACATTTTTGAACTGATCGGTGCCACCGAGTTTAACTATTCGGTCCCACCGAGATGAGCCAAATGTGTGTAACGGTTGGATTTTGTGTGGAGGCTATATATACCCCTCCAACCCCTTCTCCATTTGTGAGAGAGCCATCAGAACATGCCTACACTTCCACCATTCATTTTCTGAGAGAGAACCACCTACTCATGTGTTGAGATCAAAAGATTTCATTCCTACCATTTGAACCTTGATTTCTAGCCTTCCCCGAGTTGCTTTCCACAAATAACTCTCCCACCATAGCCAAATCTGAGAAAGAGAGTTGAGTGTTGGGGAGACTATCATTTCAAACACAAGAGCAAGGAGTTCATCATCTACACACCATCTTTTACCTTTTGGAGAGTGGTGTCTCCTAGATTGGTTAGGTGTCGCTTGGGAGCCTCCGTCATGATGTGGAGTTGAACCAAGAAGTTTGTAAGGGCAAAGAGATCGCCTACTTCATGAAGATCTACTCGAGTGAGGCAAGTCCTTCGTGGGCGATGGCCATGGTGGGATAGACAAGGTTGCTTCTTCGTGGACCCTTTGTGGGTGGAGCCCTCCGTGGACTCGCGCAACCGTTACCCTTCGTGGGTTGAAGTCTCCATCAACGTGGACGTACAATAGCACCACCTATCGGAACCACGCCAAAAATCTCCGTGTCTCCATTGCGTTTGCCTTCTCCAAACCCTTCACTTTACCTTCATATGCAATGTTTTACTTTTCGCTGCTATACTCTTAGAATTGCATGTGTAGGTTGATTTCTTGACTTGTGCTAACTGCTAAAATCTGCCCACAACTAAAATTGGGAAAAGGATAGATTTTTATTTGGTCAAGTAGTCTAATCACCCCCTCTAGACATACTTTCGATCCTACAAGTGGTATCAGAGCTTTGGTCTCCATTAGCCTTGATTTTCATAGCTTTGGTGATCATAGCCTTGGTTTCACAACCTAGGAGAGTATGACGTCTAGCGAGGGAAATTACCACCGTAGAGGTCCTTACTTTGATGGTACAAATTTTGCTAGTTCGAAGCATAAGATGAAAATGCATATTCTTGGTCATAACCCTGCTGTTTGGGCTGTTGTGCGTATTGGCTTGCAAGGTGATTTCTTCGAGGATGGTAAAGAACCGGATTGTGAAGCAACAACGGAAGAACTGAAGATGTTGCAATACTATGCTCAAGCTTGCGATATTCTCTTCAACGGATTATGCCCCGAAGAATTCAACAAAATTAGCCGCCTTTAGAATGCAAAGGACATTTGGGATACTTTAGTTGATATGCACGAAGGTACCGAGTCCGTCAAGGAATCGAAGTTGGATGTGCTCCAAAGTCAACTTGACAAGTTCAAGATGAAGGATGGTGAAGGAGTTGCCGAAATGTACTCTAGGCTTGCTCTCATCACAAATGAGATTGCCGGCTTAGGAAGTGAAGAGATGACCGACAAATTCATCATCAAGAAGATCCTTAGAGCCTTGGATGGAAAATATGATACCGTATGCACTTTGATCCAAATGATGCCCAATTACAAAGATCTCAAGCCCATGGAAGTCATTGGTAGAATTGTTGCTCATGAGATGTCACTCAAGGATAAGGAAGAGCTCCACAACAAGTCAAGTGGTGCTTACAAAGCTTCACGTGATGCTCCTACAACATCAAGTGAGAAGCAAGTCTCTAATGAAGAATTGAGCTTAATGGTGAAGAACTTCAACAAGTTCTACAAGAATATAAGCAAAGAGAGAAGCTCCAAGTCGTGATCGTAATTGCTACAATTGTGATGCTCCTACAATGACAAAAGATCTTTTAGTCATGATCATAATTGCTACAATTGTGGAAGACCCGGACACTACTCCAATGAGTGTACGGCTCCCTACAAGAAAAGAACAGACTCATCAAAAAGGAGAAGTAGAAGGGATGAATCACCTCCAAGAGAGAGAAGGAGTAGAGATGATCGTTATGAACAAAGATCCTCTCGTAGAAGAAAGGAGTCGGAAAGGAAGGAAAAAATCAAAGAGCTACACAAGACGAAGACATCAAGCTCACGTTGGTGAATGGGTATCCGGTTCCGACTCCGACAACTACTCCGAGAGAAGCTATCACTCCGACTCCGACTATACTCAAGATGAAGGTGTTGCCAGTCTTGCACTTGTGTCAGCCAACTCCTACGACATATTTGACTCACCAAATGAAGGAATTGGAAGATGCTTCATGGCTAAAGGCCCCAAGGTATCACACCCCGAGTATATTGATATTTATAGTGATGAAGATGATTTGCTAGGTGATGATGATTTACTTGTTGATAAAACTAGTGATGAAAACTATGATGAACTTGCTAGTAATCATGCTAATCAAGATGAAACGAATGACAATGATAAGAAGGAAATTGAGCGTCTAACTAAAGAACTAAACACTCTTAAGTTAGCTCATGAAACAACTCAAGAGGATCATAGAGAGATCCTAAGGACTCATGAGAAGCTACTCTTCGAGAAGCTAAATTTAGAGCAAGAGCATGAGTTCTTAAAAGCTATCAATGATGATCTTCGAAAAAAGAGTTCTTCTTACATTGCCAAACGTCTCCTCTTGTCTACTTACATGCCACAAGTAAAATCTAGCAACAAGAGCAAGAAAGATTCTTCCTCTAGTAGTAACAATAATCATGCTAAATCCAATATTGTTGCTTCTAGTAGTTCTCTTGATTCCACTAATGATTCTCTCAGCCAAGTTACACTTGAGCAAGAAAATAGCTTATTGAAGGGAATTATAGAGAAAGGTGTTTACAAGAGCCTTCCCGGGAGTAAGCAATTTGAGGAAATTGTACGCAAGCAAGGAAGGCACCGGAAGAATCAAGGTGTTGATTTTGAACAAAAGTTCAATGCCAATGGAGTTGAGTGAGAAGAAGATCAAAACCCCAAGACAAAGTTTGTTCCTCAACAAGAGAAGTATGACCCCACTTCTTTCAAGGGAACACAAGCTCAAGATGATCTTCCACCACAAGACCACAAGCTAAAAGGCAAGGGCAAGCTTCAAGAAGATATTGACTCATTTGAAGAAGCTCCTAAGGCCGTGGTCAAGTGGGTTCCCAAGACTACATCGAGCTCTACTTCATCAAGTTCAACTACAACTCCAAGGATTCCCATCAAGTTGATGTGGATCCCAAAGAAGAAGAACTAGAGTGCTCTTGAGGGTGACTCCGCCAACATACTTCACTCATATTCATTTTGGTAAGGACTTGTGCAATCAACTTTCATTGCACTAGTTCATGGAGTCACAAACCCTCTTGTTGGTAAGACAAGGGACAAGGTAACCTAATGCTTTCATGGACATAATCATATGTGCAATTCACTCTATGTCTATAGATATCCTTGTATGTTCCTTGTGGGACTAACCCATGTAGGTATTGAAAGTGCAACACTCCAATGGATTGCTCCAAATGATCTACATCAACATTGAGCATCCACATCTTCACTATCTACATGAAGTCATCATCGACAAAACCCAAGGTTAGTTCATCCCTCTTAGGGGGGGATATCACATCTAGGGGGAGCTTTGCTCTAAAAATTGAGCTAAAGCAACTCTAATGGTGTGAACACACTAATGCTTTATGTAAAAGTGGTAACCCCACTTGTGCTTAAACGATGAGTATGACCTATGCTCAAATGTTCTCATTTGACTCCTAAGTCAATATACTCATATATAGATGACCTAGTCATCGCCAATTTCTTGATAGATGCTAGAATTGTTTGTGCATGCTTTGACACATATTTCATTTGCTATCTTATTGTGTGAGCATGTTGGTTGCATAATTTCTCCATTCGAGGACATCCATTTGTTGTTTTTATTGTCTTGGTTTTTATTGGCCAAATCGATGAACAAGAATGCCTAAGAACCTTCTCTAGCTATCTATGCTTTTCTTGTCTCAAACTATATTCATGCTATATAACAAAAATTGAACAAGTCTTTTTCGGAACCTTCGGGTGAGGAGCACTCGGAGCCACCGATCCGTCAAGGGTTGCTTTCCAAAACCTTCTATAGCATTTTGGTCAGACCAAATCACTCAAACTTGGTCACACCGAAAGCACTAGACTAACCTAGGTTTTCCATCTCGGTGCTACCGATTAGACCGGCTCGCTCCCACCGAGTTGCTGTAACTGCACGCAGTTTAGCATCTCGGTGCCATCGATTCGTTCCATTAGGTGCCACTGACAGCACATGGGTATATATTCCAGCGGACCCGTTCGGTTGAAAATTTCTTCAAACCCTCGAGCCCGCGCCCCATTGCTGCCGCCCCATTGGTTTCCGGGTCGTCGCCGTCTTCGCATGTGCATCTCCGTCGCAGGTCTCCGTCACCATCAACGGGAATCAACACCATCGTTGTCACCACAGAGGATCGTCACCGGGTTAGGGTACGATTCGATCTCCTCGTGCTACTCCCTTCTGATCCAATGCACAAGGATAATGCCATGTATCTTGGCACGTTTGAGATCCTTCTATCCACGGAAAAATTCCTTTAGAATAGATTCGAAGAAAAATTTTAGGGTTAGGTTTCCGCCGAACTCATCTCGGACCGACCGAAATGAAACTTTCGATCCCACCGATTGGCTCTGGCCATTGCACTAAGTACAACTCGGTGCCACCGAAATGTACTAATCGGTGAGACCGACAATAAAATCTCAGTGAAACCCTAGCATTTCGGAGTCACCGAACCATAATTCGGTCCAACCGAAAGTGTGTGTTTAGACTCTATTAGTGCTTCGGTGTCACCGAGATGATCATATCGGTAGCTACGAAATGCCTTCTGTAGAAAACTAAAACTAAAGTTTGGATTCAAATTTTTGAAAAATGATATGCTTTTTGTGATACTCATCTACTCTATCCACACCCATCTGTTCACAGGGTCAGATTTGCAAGATGTCAGATGCAAGTGACAGCCAGAACAGGTCAGAACAGGATGTAAATCTGAGTGAGGGCACTAGCCCTAGTGGAAGTTATGATGAGGGCAGCAGGAGCACCCCAAGCATCCTGCCAAAATCTGCCACAAGGACTAGGAAGAAGAGAACCTCAGAGAGTGAGGATGAGGATTTTGTTGCAGATAAGGAAGTAACTTCCAAGAAGAAAGCAGTTCTCAGGAAAGAATATGGCTCTGCAGCCACCACCAAGCCAGGTCTTAAGAAGAAAGCCCCTGCCAAAAGATTTCCTATGTCAAAAGTCAGAAAATCTACAACTACTCAAGAGCAAGTGAACCCCACACTTGAGGAACCAAGTGGTGCTGGAGATGAAGCCAGCAAGAAGAAGAAAGAAAGGAAAAGAGGTAGGTGGTGCAAACTTTTTGATCCCATGGCCGAATTTGAAAAGCACACTTCTGATGAAGAAGAAGAGGAGGAAGAGGAACCAGTTGCACCTCCTGCCAAAACTCAGAAGCTCATGGCAGATGCCATGAAGTCAACTGCTGCTCCCTCCAAGCCTAAGCCAAAACCCAAAGCTGCTGCACCCAAGAGGTGAACTAGGAACATCCCAGCTGCTGAGAAGAACAAGGCCCCAGTGCCAGAAGTTCAAGAGGATGATGAACCACTAGTTCTCAGAAAGTTGAAGCCCAAGATCCCAGATCATGATGATGCTCATCCAGTTGCAGAGAAGATGAAGCTCAGGAAAGATAGTGGTCTGAGAGAATGGAGGAAAGCGGATCCATATTCAATGAGGAGGAGGACAGCTTGTGACTATCGTTTCCATACCCGTGAATAGCAAGATTTCTATGAGACAGTGCTACTTGATAAGAAGCCCATCATAAGCAACATGAAGTGGGTGGACTGGAAGTATATTGATGCAAATGAAGACTACTTCCCCCATGTTCATGAGAGCTTCAGACTTGCTGGAGTTTATGCTTTTGTTGGACAAAAGCTTACAAAATGGAATGATGAGATGGTCATGCAATTCTACTCCACAGCACATTTTTATCCGGATGGGAGAATTGTATGGATGACTGAGGGCACCAGATACCAGTCATCTATCTCTGAGTGGGCTGCTCTCATTAATGCACGAAAGGAAGATGAAGATGACGTTGATGTCTATGGGAAGCCCAGGATGGATCACAACACTATGGCAAATATGTACAAGACCATTCCTGACAAGGATTGGGAAACTCATAAGCTTGGATCAATATATCATTTGCTAGCTGGTTTGGCCACCACAAACTACATTTTGAGGCACACTCTGTTGCCCAAATCTGGAGATGAGAGAATGATTCGTGGCCACTCCATCAACCTGCTTCACTTGTTTGACTCCCCATCGCAGAAATTCAAAGTCACGAGCTTCATTGTTGAGACAGTCAAGAGGACAGCTGCTGACCAAAAGAGGTCATGTGGATATGCACCACATGTTCAGATGCTTATCAACTCCAAGGTTGGTACAGATACATATCTACTTGATCGTGAGCACCTTCCTCTTCAGCCAGAGTTCAAAGACAATGAAGTGGTGATGGATGCTTCACAACCTACTTCAGTTGAGGCTTAAGAGAAGGCTCAGGCAGCAGTAGCAGCAAGAGCAGAGAAGGAAGCCAATGAACCCAATGCCCCAATAGAAAATCTCAAATCCAAGCAAGACCAAATGACATATCTGCTGGAAGCAACACTGAGGATTGAGCGAAGTCTGGCCAACTTAGCCAAGAACCAGGAGAGCTTAGAGCGGATTGTGGAGGACAAGATATACAATCTTGATGTCAAGGTCACTGAGATTCAGTCTATTGTTGAACAGCTTAGAGATGATGCTGAGACTGGAGATGACTGACAGACTACTGAGAGGTATGAGACTGTGCCAAGGGCACCCAGGTCTTCAGTTGTGCTAGTTGCAGACACGAGGCCTACTCACTCTGCACCTGCCGCCACTGCTACAGTGCCACCCCCAGTATCTACACCACCAACTCAGCAGGCTTCAGCAGAAGAATTCCTAGAGGCAGTTCTCTCAACGCCATCTATGCACATCGGAGCAACAAGCCAGAAGACCCCTTCCGGAGCTCCAGAGGATCATGCCTAGAGTGTCGTATATCATTATACTTTTTCAAGCTTTTTTGTAACTTGTTGCCAAAGGGGGAGAAAATGTATAGATCATAGGCTTCGAGAGAGAGAGAGTGTCTCGTTCCTTTGCTTGTTGGTTTTTATTGCCCGTTGCTACTTTGTCCGTTTGACTTGTGCTACTTATTGTTTTATGCTCATGAGATACTATGTTTGGTTGTGTGATTGATCATACTATGCTTAATGTGTGATTTATGCTTATCTCTATGATTATTGGTGTATGATCATTCACTTATGTATTTGGTTATGCATGCATGTTATTTCACTCTTATCATTTTGTGAGCTCCACCAAGATGTATGTGACATGGAAGAGTGACCCATGATCCTAATCGATGTGCATTTGCATTCAAACGCAAATTTTAAATAATGCATAAATTAGGGGGAGCTCTTGCTTATCACATAC
Source organism: Thinopyrum elongatum (assembly GCA_011799875.1). Classification (NCBI taxonomy): domain Eukaryota; kingdom Viridiplantae; phylum Streptophyta; class Magnoliopsida; order Poales; family Poaceae; genus Thinopyrum; species Thinopyrum elongatum. The sequence goes on along the minus strand of CM022301.1, from coordinate 466,161,310 downwards.
TTTTCGAAGCGACGATGTATTTCATTCATTTTATCATTTGTCGAAGCTTTGATCTATATGTTGTCATCAATTACCAAAAAGGGGGACATTGAAAGTGCAACTAATCCCCGGGTGGTTTTGGTAATTCATAACAACATATAGCTCATTGAACTAATATCCATTCAAGATAAATATTTTAGGATGTTCAATGATTGGCATGGCATGGACTAGAGATGTGGACCCCTCAAAATGCTAAGGACAAAGATTGGCAAAAGCTCAAGACTCTTCATCTTTATTTTAGTGATCCAAGAACACATTGAGTCCATAGGAAAGCAAATACTATTAAAAGGGGATGAGGTGTTGCTTAATGGCTTACTTGCTCAAGTGCTTAGTGATATTGCTCCAAAACCCTCAGCCACTTTCTCCATCCAAATATGTCCAAACCCTAAACTCCAACTCGGCCCCACCGATTCCTTCTATCCGGAGCCACCGAGTTCATATGACATAGCCACTACCAGAAACCCTAACAATTCGGTCTCACCGATAGGGATCTCGGTCTCACCGAGATGGCCTTGCCAACTCCCTGTTATCAATTGCAATTATTTCGGTCTCACCGAAATAGCAATTGGTCTCATGGAGATGGCTTGACCAACTCTCTGTTGCCTTATTGCTTCGCTTCGGTCTCACCGAGTTGATGCAATCGGTGCCACCGAGACGCGGTTTGCCCTAACCGCTAGCACATCGGTCCCACCGAGTTGTTCTAATCGGTCCCACCGAGATTCCTAACGTTCACATTTTTGAACTGATCGGTGCCACCGAGTTTAACTATTCGGTCCCACCGAGTTGAGCCAAATATGTGTAATGGTTGGATTTTGTGTGGAGGCTATATATACCCCCTCCACCCCCTTCTCCATTTGTGAGAGAGCCATCAGAACGTGCCTACACTTCCACCATTCATTTTCTGAGAGAGAACCACCTACTCATGTGTTGAGATCAAGAGATTCCATTCCTACCATTTGAACCTTGATTTCTAGCCTTCCCCAAGTTGCTTTCCACTCAAATCACTCTTCCACCATATCCAAATCTGAGAGAGAGAGAGAGAGTTGAGCGTTGGGGAGACTATCATTTGAAGCACAAGAGCAAGGAGTTCATCATCTACACACAATCTATTACCTTTTGGAGAGTGGTGTCTCCTAGATTCATTAGGTGTCGCTTGGGAGCCTCCGTCATGATGTGGAGTTGAACCAAGAAGTTTGTAAGGGCAAGGAGATCGCCTACTTCATGAAGATATACCCTAGTGAGGCAAGTCCTTCGTGGGTGATGGCCATGGTGGGATATACAAGGTTGCTTCTTCGTGGACCCTTCATGGGTGGAGCCCTCCATGGACTCGCGCAACCGTTACCCTTCGTGGGTTGAAGTCTCCATCAACGTGGACGTACGATAGCACCACCTATCGGAACCACGCCAAAAAATTCCGTGTCTCCATTGCGTTTGCCTTCTCCAAACCCTTCCCTTTACCTTAATATGCAATGTTTTACTTTCCGATGCTATACTCTTAGAATTGCATGTGTAGGTTGACCGCTTGACTTGTGCTAATTGCTAAAATCTGCCCACAACTAAAATTGGGAAAATGATAGATTTTTATTTGGTCAAGTAGTCTAATCATCCCCCCTCTAGACATATTTTCGATCCTACAATGAAGATTTATTTTGGAATATATAAAAATTATTAGAGAAAAGAAATACCAGAGGGGCCACCCAGGTGCCCACTAGGTGCCAGGGCGCGCCTACCCCCTGGCGCGCCCTGGTGGGTAGTGGGGCCCCTGGCTAGCCTCCGGTGCCCATCTTCTGGTATATAAGCCCATTTGTCATAGAAAAAAAAATAAGGATAGGACTTTCAGGATGGAGTGCCACCGCTCTCGAGGCAAAACTTGGGCAGGAGCACTTTTGCTCTCCAACGGAGAGATTCCGCCGGGGATACTTCCCTCCGGGAGGGGGAAATCGAAGCCATTGTCATCACCAACAACCCTCTCATCGTGGGAGGGCCAATCTTCATCAACATCTTCAACAGCACCATCTCATTTCAAACCCTAGTTCATCTCTTGTATTCGATCTTTGTATCAAAACCTCAGATTGGTACCTGTGGGTTGCTAGTTGTGTTGATTACATCTTGTAGTTGATGCTAGTTGGTTTATTTGGTGAACGATCATATGTTCAGATCTATTATGCTATTCAATACCCCTCTGATCTTGAGCATGAATATGTTTTGTGAGTAGTTACTTTTGTTCTTGAGTACATGGGAGAAGTCTTGTCATAAGTAATCATGTGAATTTGGTATTCGCTCGATATTTTGATAATATGTATGTTGTTGATTCCATTAATGGTGTTATGTGAATGTCGACTACATGACACTTCACCATCTTTGGGCCTAAGGGAATGCATTGTGGAGTAGTTATTAGATGATGGGCTGCTAGAGTGACAGAAGATTAAACCCTAGTTTATGCGCTATTCCGTAAGGGACTGATTTGGATCCATATGTTAATGCTATGGTTAGATTTTTATCTTAATTCTTCTTTCGTAGTTGCGGATGCTTGCGAGAGGGGTTAATCACAAGTGGGAGGATTGTTCAAGTAAGAACAATACCCAAGCACCGGTCCAACCACATATCAAATTATCAAAGTAGCGAACGCAATCAAACAAACATGATGAAAGTGACTAGATGAAATTCTCGTGTGTCCTCAAGAACGCTTTGCTTATTATAAGAGCCCATTTCGGCCTGTACTTTGCTACAAAAAGGATTGGGCTACCTTGTTGCACTTTTGTTACCATTACTATTACTTGCTCATTACAAATTACCTTGCTATCAAACTATCTGTTAATGACAATTTCAGTGCCTGCAGAAAATACCTTGCCGAAAACCGCTTGTCATTTCCTCTGCTCCTCGTTGGGTTTGACACTCTTACTTATTGAAAAGACTACGATAGATCCCCTATACTTGTGGGTCATCAAGGCTCTTTTCTGGCACCGTTGCCGGGGAGTGAAGCGCTTTTGGTAAGATGAATTTCGTAAGGAAACATTTATATTACGTGATGAAATTTTGCTGTCACTTGTTACTATGGAAAATCATTCTTTGAGGGGTTTGTTCGGGGTATCTTCACCTCGATCGGAAGCACAAAGAGTTGCTCCTCAACCTAATACACCTACTGAAAATATTTATTATGATATTCCTTCGGGTATGATAGAGAAACTGCTAGCTAATCTTATGTAGGAGATGGAACACTACATCCTGATATGCACCTAATCTATGTGGATGAAGTTTGTGGATTATTTAAGCTTGCAGGTTTACCCAGAGATGAAGTTAAGAAGAAGGTCTTCTCTTTATCTTTGGGGGGAAAGGCATTGACATGGTATAGGCTATGTGATGATATTGGAGCTTGGGATTGGAATCGATTGAAATTGGAAATTCATCAAAAGTTTTATCCTATGCATCTAGTTCATCGTGATCGGAATTATATATATAATTTTTGGCCTCGTGAAGGAGAAAGCATCGCTCAAGCCCGGGGGAGGCTTAAGTATATGATGTATACATGCCCCAATCATGAGCTCTCAAAAGAAATTATCTTACAATTTTTTTATGCTCGGCTTTCTCATGATAATCAAACCATGCTCGATTCTTCTTCGACTGGCTCTTTTATGAAGAAGACTATTGAATTCAGATGGATCTTTTGGAAAGAATTAAACACAACTCTGAAGATTGGGAGCTCGACAAAGGTAATGAGTCAGGTATGGCACTTAAGTTTGATTGTGTTATATCTTTTATGGATACCGATGCTTTTCACAAGTTTAGCACTAAATATGGACTTGACTCTGAGATAGTAGCCTCCTTTTGTGAATCATTTGCTGCTCATGTTGATCTCCCTAAGGAGAAATGGTTTAAATATCATCCCCCTGTTAAATAAAAGATTGAGGAGCCAGTTATAGTTAAAGATGAAACTATCATTTATAAAGTTGACCCAGTTATGCCTACTACTTACATTGAAAAACCACCTTTCCCTGTTAGGATAAAGGAACATGCTAAGGTTTCAATCGTGGTAAACAAAAGTAATATTAGAGCACCTAGACCCTCTGGAAAAAAAATTAAAGTTGAATCTAATGTTGCTAAAGATCTCTTGGTCAATAATATTGATGGGCATGTTATTTATTTCTGTGATGAAGCCACTAGAATAGCTAAACCCGATGATAAAGATAAGAATAAATCTGTTGTTGGCATGCCTGTTGTCTCTATTAAAATAGGATATCATTGTTATCATGGCTTATGTGATTTGGGTGCTAGTGTGAGTGGTATCCCGTTTACCTTATATCAAGAAATTATGAATGATATTATTCCTGATGAAATAGAAGACATTGATGTTACTATTAAGCTTGCCAATAGAGACACTATTACACCACTTGGGATTGTTAGAAATGTTGAAGTCTTGTGTGGGAAAATAAAATACCCTACTGATTTTCTAGTCCTTGGTTCTCCACAAGATAGTCACCACATCGATACACTACCATGTATCCTTCCTTGTCTCCCGACGAGAAAGCGACCCATAACACTCACACTTATCTGGATAGTTTTAGTGTAACCGTTAACGTTGTCTATGAACTGTATAAGTTGATACGTCTCCAATGTATCTATAATTTTTGCTTGTTCCATGCTGTTATATTATCATTCTTGGATGTTTTACAATCATTTTATGGCAACTTTATATCATTTTTTGGGACTAACCTATTGACATAGTGCCCAGTGCCAGTTGCTGTTTTTTGCTTGTTTTTTACTTCGCAGAATATCAGTACCAAACGGAGTCCAAATGCAGCGAAACTTTTTGGAGAATTTTTTTGGACCAGAAGACACCCAGTGGGCCAAAGATGTACCAGAGGGGAGGCCCGAGGTGGGCACAACCCACCAGGGTGCGCCTGGGGGGGGGGAGGGGGGTTGTGCCCCCCTCGGTGACCTCGCGCACTAATCTTGGACGTGATTCCTATATATTGATCATTGCCTTGGATATCGTCATAATTATTCGATCTTCTATCAGTTGCCCAGCAGTAATTTGTTTACCCACCGTGTGCTATTTTCTTGAGAGAAGCCACTAGTGAAATCTACGACCCCCGGGTCTATTCTTTATCATATTTGCTTTGAGATCTTTTTTATTCTCTTTTGTTTTCAGATCTATTATTCCAAAAACCCAAAAATACCTTGCTGCGCTTTTTTGTTACTTACTTTATTTCGTGTTTTATCGAGAGCTATTTATCCAATCTACCACAAACTATCTATCTTTTTACCATGGAGGGATTGACAACCCCTCTTACGCGTCGGGTTGCAAGTATTTGTTCTTTGTGTGCAGGTACCATTTACATAGTGTTGCTTGGTTCTCCTACTGGATTGATACCTTGGTTTCATAACAAAGGGAAATACCTATTGTAGTTGTGCTGCATCATCCCTTCCTCTTTGGGGAAATACCGACGTAGTTCAAGCGACATCATAAGTCTCCAAGCAGTCCTTAACCATGGACACAACTACTCAAATAGGTTTCAACCCTGTAGGGGTGTACTTCTTCACACACACATAACCATCAGTTACCGCCTTGATCATGGCGTCGATCGTGGCACCCTTCAAGCGAGTTATCGGCGAGGATGATAACCACGACCATTAACCTACAACTACTCAAGTCCGGGTATCACTCACATGATTCTAGTCGTAATCGCGAGTCCGGCCGGTTCTATGATACAGACCGAAGTGTTATGTGCAGGGCATCCCAAGCCAACCTCGCTGGATGGTACTTCGCTTCGTAAGCCGTGTCACGGTGCCGGTTGTCTAAATCCCACCTCTATGGATGGTACTTCGCTTGGTAACCCATCACACATCCTACGAGCACCTCGAACTACTTGCGGGCAGAGATCGGGGCAAGTTAATAGGTCGAGAGGGGATCCATTTGCCCAATGTGTGGTCGTACTTTCTTTCCTAGAGCACAAACACAAGAAATTAGATCCTAAGTGCTAAGTGTGGCATCAATGAGACAACCCACCATGTACTCCTACATGGCCTCTCATCTCTACCTTTAGCCCAAAACATCTTTAAACACATGTTATCATCATTCACTATCGTGTTCATCACCACTTTCGATTCATAGCTCATGATGGACCAATATTGCAAAACTCTAAGCATAGCAAGCACGACAAGGATGTAGGGCCACATGGTAATATCAAGCAACTCCTAATCATGCTACGATCATGGTAAGCTTTGTACCGTGGCAAGGATAGGCCATGTAAAGGAATGGGTTCATCTAGCGAAAACATGTGAAAGTTGAATCGGTAATCATCCTAATGCATTGAAATGACAGCTAGGCAGGAGAGTAGGATTCTATCAATATGATCAAGGGATTTTTGCTTGACTGGCACTTCTAAAGATAGTTCCGCTCTTCATCAGTGTCATCGAACTCTTTGTCGTAATCGTTTTCTACTGAGAAGAAGCAAACACCAGCAAAGGAAAAGGAAACAACATTCAATTCGTGGCAATGCACACAAAAATGCATAATATAAAATGTTAAGGTACTGAATTCACCTAATGCAACATTTATCAAATTAATTGAAGTGGGCCTAAAGTAGTATTGCAAATTCCAACTCCAAAACTAATTAACAAATTACCCTAATCATGTTTTGTCCTAAACAGTGGTGTTAAGTTGTTCAAACATGCATGAACATGGCATAAACAGATTCATTGAATTTTCTCGTAAGAATTCATATATAACTTCTTTTCATCCGAGTTATGGTTTAATTTCTATGAATTTTAGAAGTTTGAAGTATTTTCTGAAATTCATAACTCATTTTCTAATTTATTTAAATCCAAGTATACTTTTGTTACTCGGGAAGTACCTAGCCACAATCAATGACTCGTGGGGTCCGTCAACACACACGTGGCCAGGGTCAAATCTGGCGTGTGTGGCCACTGTGGTTAGTGCAAAGCTAAACAGAAAAATAAACCTAAGTTAATTACGTAGTGGGGCCCGCATGTCATTGACCCAGAGGGTTGACTAATCACTAATTAGACTTGCCACGTCGATGGGTTAACGCCGGCGACGTCAAGATGCGGTGGAGGGTGTCCGGTTTCCTGTTTCGACGACCATTCGTGCGGCGGAGGGCATCTACGTGATGCTGGAACTCGTGTGCATCGAACGGTGCAAGCGATTTGTGCTGTAGTGGCCTAAAATGGGTATGATGGGATCGACGCTAGGGAGCACGGTTGGACGAGCTGGTTGGTGCGTTGGCTTGCTGGGAGTGTGCTGAGCACGATGCGATGCTCGGTCGCGAGCTGTGGCCATGGCGACGACATGGCTGGCGGTAAGGAGTTCTTGGGCTCAGCGGCTAAGCTAGCTAGGGGATGAAATTGAAAGCAGAAGGAGAGGGGAAAACGCATGGGCTCACGGCGGTTCGGAGTAGGAGCTTAGCGAGCTCGCGAATGACCAGCAGGCGGCGAATCAACGATGGCGATCATCGGCCCGAGGTTGAAGACAACGACGATGGCGAGGAAACAGGGCGTCCCGGTTTGCGTTCTTTGACGTGGAGAAGCGCAGTGTCGAGGCGAAGCTAGTAGACACGAGGATGGGGCGAGGGGAGCACGGTGGCTACAGGATTTATGGTGGCACGACCATGGTGGTCTCGGCCATGGGATGGAGAAGCAGCGGTTGATGGAGAAAGTGAGCGAGGGTGAGAGCTCGATCCACACGGCTCTTGGGACTTATCCCTTCTTATAGGCGGGCTAGCAGGCACGAGGTGGCCGTCGGTGGCCCTACGCCCCGCGGGCACACGCCTCACGTCTGTGACAACTATTTATTGCATTAAGCGAGTCCTTAGACACCAGGGATCGATCCCTGGTCACCACGAACATAAGAAGCGCAACCAGCCACTGCGCTCGCCCAGCAGTTCGTGGTAACAGAAAGGGCGCGGCCTACTTGAAGCAAGACGTGCCGGTTTTTTCCTTTTTTTATTTTTTTGTTTTGTTTTCTTTATTTTTTTTCTTCTCTATTTTTTCATTATTTTGCTTTTGTTTCTTCATTATTTTATATACAAGTATTTTTTCTTGTCTGAGTTTTCTTCAGTTTTTTTATTTTCCTTTTCTTTGGTTTATTTTGTATATTTTTTGGTTTTCAACATTTTTTCAAATACTTACTCAACATTTTCCAAATACTTGTTCAACATTTCTCAAAAAAAAATTGAGGAGTGTTTTTGCAATATATATATTTTGAATATTTTAAAGTATAAACAAAAGTAAAAATAAAAACAAAAACAAAAAACAGAAAAAAAGGAAAACGAGGCTGTGGCCTCCCGCGCTCATGGGCCAGCCCAACTTGTTCGCCCCTTCAACGAGTCCGAAGCCAGACTCGCGGAAGGCGAGATATAGGGGTGCCCTCTCGCGTCGTACTGGCACGGGGTTGAACACGGTGGCGAGTAAGCTGGCTGGCTGGTTCCTGTTGGGCTGCTACAGGTAAGTTCTCTGCCTATTTTTTTTTATTCTTTGGATTCTGTCTTTCATATTTGCCACTGATTTACATTCAATCTCATGCCAAATCCTCTATAAACATTTATATGACTTCTCTGGACTTTTTTGAATGCACATAAATTATTCAGAATTATTGTATATTTATTCTATTTATTATGAATATAAATCCAATTCAAATACAATATTCATTTAAATTCAAGCTGAAAATAATTCTCTTTTTAAACCTAACAAATGTTGGATGGAGTTATAATATATTTATTAACTGTAGCCAAAATTATCGGGGTTTATAAAGGGCACTTTGGGTTCATTGAATATATTTTTTTGCCGCAGTGAGCTATACGTAGCAGGGCAGATGTAGACATTCCCGCTTGGCCCGACCCGCTAGGATATGCTAACTCCGTTTTTTCTTCTTGTTATGTCTGATGTGGACCTGGTTCATGTTCATCATAGGAAAATTTCTATGCTAGTTCAGCCGTGGAAAATTTCTGGTTCTTGAGCACGTACATAACACAAACATACAGTGCGTGCTCCAAAAATACTATATGGTGCAAGTTTTCTTGATAAAAAAAATGAAAGGTGCAAAAGTATTTCTTAAAAAAAATTAAATTAGTTTATTTTTTATCAAAATGTTCACCACGCAATAAAAGAATGTTCGTAGAATGTAAAAGTTTTCTTCCGAGATTTTAAAAAAAGTTTGTACAATTCAAAAAATGTTTCATACATTTAAAAGTTATGACACATTTCAAATATGTCCATTACATTTTTTTAAATGTTCACTAAAATGTAAAAAAAAGATCGCGCAATTTCTAAAGCATGCTCCTACATTTTGATTTTAAAATTATTAGATTTTTTCATTGCATTCTAAATTATCAACGCATTAAAAAGATTAATCCAATTTTAAAAAAATTGACGATTGAAATATAACATTTTGTTCATGCAATATTTAAGAAATGTTCAAAACATAGAAAATTGTACGTGTCATTAAAAATGGTCATAAAACACTTAAAAACGTTTTGCACATTATACAATTTTTTTACGCCATTTAAAAAAAATCACTGTGTATGCAGAAAAAATCAATGTGCATTTTACAAATATTCAAACATGTATGTGCATAAATGTTCAACATTTATCTGTAAATGTTCAACGTGTATCTGAAAAATATTGAGACTATACACAAAAATTATTCAATGTGTGTTTAAAAACAGCTGATGTTTAAAAAAATGAATAGCCAAAAAAGGAATAAAAAGGAAAAATAAATAGGAATGAAATAAAAAACTAATATAAAATCACAGAAAATCAAAGTAAAATCACGTAAAAACTTGGCGAAATAAGCAAAAGTCTATCTGTACCAGTCGGTAGAATCTTCCTAAAACCGCACTAGTAGACCGGCCGGTTTTAGTGAATAGAATCATTTAAAGTGTTCATAATTCTTCGGTCATATGTTCATTTTTCAGAAAAGAAATATTCACGTATACCAAAATCAATGTATGTGATTGTAAAAGATGTTACGTGTTTTTCAATGCTCTTGTACGTGAAACATGAATGTTCAATTTTCTAAAGAAGAAGACCACATTTCTCAAACAAAAATAGTCTGTGTACCTTGTATAGAAAACCATGTGCTGCAATACAAAATAAAAATAAAACAATAATAGGGAAATATAAAAATAATAAAATAAATTGTAAATAAAAATACAAACAAAAAAGGAATAAAAATAGTAAAGGGAAAGGAAAAATAAAGTTAAAAAATTCCATTATAGAAAATAAAGAGAAAACATTGAATAGAAGAAAAGAAAGAGAAAGAAACAAAAAGGAAAAAAACATACGAAAAGGACAACTCGCATGACTGGGTCACAACCCATGATCGAGTGCCTGCAAGGGAGCATTGTATCTGCCTTGCAATAGTCAATACAAAGGGTTTGCGCCCTGAAAAAAAAAATAGACGCCACTGGCTAGCAAACGTTAGAGTTTTCTACAATCCCAGGGAACGCCCTTAGGATTGTTAGATTCCAATCGAGCGTATGTCAATTACTTAGTGCAGCGTGGAAATTCTTCTATCATTTTTTTTGGACTATGTGGTAGTTTCCGCTTTAGAGCATGACAAATCCGTTACAAGAGCATGCAATTTTATCTGTAATCACATGACAAATCTGGGAGTTTGCTGGAAGTCTTAAAAATCTAACTTCATTTTTTTAACACTTTGGTAGTTGTAAGTTGCACAGGGTCATTCGGTTCCTTTGTAAACAAACGAATTGGGAATTGCGGTGCGGCGACATAGGGTTGTGCTCAACTACCACGTCCCCGACTAGGTGAGGCAAGAGGGTGGCATGGCGAGGCGACTGGTGCCTGCAGCACGATGAAGTGACGCACAACCTATTGGAAATATGCCCTGGAATAAGCGATTCAATGGAAAACTCATACGCACGTGTGGAATGATAAATGGTAAAATAAGATTCCTAGTCTCGCCTCTAAGACTAGCATAAATGTTGTTGGTGATCATATTTTTTGGATCTTAGGATATCGTTACGTGTAACGATAGTCCTAAAACAATATTGAGAGTATGACGTTAGAAGAACACTCATATTAAATCGACCCAAACTTGTTTGTTATACTTTGAGATAATATCATCATAAGTCAGATGTTATAACACGGAGTGTTAATGTGTGTTTTAGTTCCTTAGTCCATGAGAATATCATAGTCACTTCTTACCGTACGATGCACTTTGGGGTTGCTCAAATGTCATCTATAACTAGGTGATCATAACGAAAACTTACAGGTGCATCAAAAAGTTTGACATGGGATTAGATAGCTCGAGAGTGGAATTTGCTCCTCCGACGGTGGAGAGATATTCTTAGGGGCCTCTCGGTGTGACGACATCCATCATCGTCTGGCCAGACACAGGTGACAATGTCACAGGGATGCCGGAACACATCAACGAGAAAGAATAACAAAACCGATAACGAGGAGACCGGTATAGTGAGCACGTATGAGTCAAGAGGATACCGATATATCTCACCTCGGATTTTGTAAAGTATCACGAAGCAAAGGGAACATCACATGATAACCAGACGTTCACTCGAATATCATTCGTGTAATAATAGGGATCGATATGGACGTCCACGGTTCCGCTATCGGTCATTGAACGAAGGAGTTTTGTTTATGTCTATGTTTTACCGAACCTATAGGATCACAAGCTTAAGGTAATCTCGATCTGCTGAGTGTTAGTAGGACGAGAGTATCGAGGATTTATTTGTGGAATTGTTTCATTATTATTCACAATAATTTCGAGAGGAACCAGAAGCGTCATCGGAAGGGTTCCAGAGTTTGTCGGGCAATACCGGGTATTACATATAAATAATATATAGGTGGAAAATGTTTCCGGAGATGTTAAATTAATAATAAAATGCTCTAGTAATTGTTAGGAGGCTTTTATCTTTAATTAAATATCGACGGGGCTTAAAAGGCCAAGCGGTGGAAGGAGAATTGGGCCACTTTGGCCCCAATAGGTGGAGGCGCCCCCTTTCTCCTTGTAGAAGGAAAGGGGAGGCCGAATTGGAGGAGATTTCCCCCTCCTTGGCTGGCCAAAAGGGAGGTTTTCCTTCCCCTTGGGCACCCCTCTCCCCTCCCTCCAACCTATATGTACTTGAGGACTTTGGCCCTTTGTAGATATAAGTTTTGGAGCCTCCTCTAGTTCATCTAGTTCTAGTTGATCCTAGTTGATCTAATTAGAGCTATACCTAGTTCCTCTAATCCTCAAAATTAGAAGCCTAGTATGGTTCTAATCTCGTCCCTCTAATTCTCTGGCCACGATTAGCTCTGGACGGCGAAGCGCTGCCGGATCGTGAAGACCGTACGCTTGCAACCAAGTAGCTAGAGAGGTCGTGCTTTCGGTCTTCCGTTCGAGGGATCGTATGTGGGCGGTACACATGATAAAACAAGGGACTCCAAGTACTACCTACACCGACTCGTTTACTTCCGCTGCACTCCGGTGTCGGCAATGATCGTGATCCAAACCTTATATGCATCTTCATATTGTTCCTAGGTGATCGTAGGGCGACTTTTTTTTGTTTTCTACTACGTTGCCCAATAGTGGCATCATGAGCGGTTCTATGAGTATATGCAGGTTTCGATCTAGATCACATGTGGATGTGAGGGTGTGATGTTCTTGCTATGCTTCCCTCGAGTGTTGCTTCGGTTCAGTTCATTGGCGGCATGATGTAGCTTTGTACAAAGTTCTCACAATTGATCTGTTCTGGCTGTCGACGATCTACTAACAGTTCTTTGGGCTTCATCATAGTCAAGAATAGTGAACCATCACAAAGGCCAAGAGGGCGATGAAGATGAACAATCTTCTATGGGGTCATGCGTATTTGATGAGGTTTAGTGTGGGGCTAGAGATTTTTTATTAAGTCTCTTCTCTCACACACCCTAAAAGTTAATCTAGCAACAAGAATTATCGCCTTGATTGTGTACGTAGGTAGCTAGTGTTATTCAAAAACCCTAGAGGCCACGTAATTAAAATATGCCAAACCGATTAGAGGACGTCTAACTTGGTTTTGTAGGTTTGCATATGATGTGGTATAGCCTTCATTGTGATAATGAGTTTATGTATGAGATGGTTATATGTTGTGTGGCCTGCACATCACACCATGATGGCTGGAGCCACGAGATTGCCACTTCAATGTAAAATATGTAGAGATAGCCTACATGTTACAGGTGACAGTGGAAAGTGTACACGGAGGACCCCGGCGTGGATAAGGTGTACCGGGCGCAGAAGGAGGTGCTGAAACTTTTCATGCCACGGCAACGTTTTCTGAAATTGGTGCCACGGCAACGTTGTCTGAAATTGCCGCAATGACAGTGTTTTTGAAACGGCTGCCATGGCAACGATTTTTCTACCGCCACGACGACGATTCAATTGGAGACTCAAGAAGACTGTGAAGACTTCCCGACATCCTGGGCTATACCATATCATGCTATTATGAATTGATTGAGATGTTTATCCCTTTGTTGTTTGCACCCTTTGATTGCACAATAGTCAATTATTAGGGTGATCTCTCACAGTAAATATCAGGTTAAAAAGGTGCTCTTTCCAGTGTTGCAACCATCTATAGCACGTAGCATTCCGGAGTGCGTCTTGTCCACATGAGTACAAACGGGTTGTGAGGTGTAAGATAGGGATGGTCAGACCATGTATGCAGATAGCACTCAGTTGTCTTCAAGTTCTGGCAGAATTGTTCTGAGCTCGGAGCACGAAGCATCTAAAGATGAACAAGAGTCATATGGAGATATGATCGGCAAAGGTTTGCCTACCGGTTGAAGTTCACGTCATCAGTGGTGTCCACATCAATGGCTGTGAATCAGATCAGGGTCTTGAATCACTTAAAATTAATTGTGAGAAATATTGATTTGAGTGGGAGCAAAATTATGTATTAATTAAATAATTAAGTTTAATCACTAGTGCAAATTAATTATGAACAATGTCTATGTGTAGTTTCATTATAGTTGTAGAATAATGGCTCACGGTTCCACCTTTGTTGTTGATATTGATTAGCTGTTTTTATCTGGCTGAATCTTTACGATTGGTAAATGTAATGAGAGGATCGTCCTCTAGAGTGCCGAGAAAGATTATTTCTATTGCATGCTTACAATACTCTCTTGCTGATGCTATGGATGACGAGACTCATGTCCTTCGATCCAAAAGTCTAGAATCCTATCAAAGTCTTCTTGCTTCCAAGAAACCCGAACTTCAAAACGTTTGGGATAGTCATGTGATATTCTTGGAACTGATTTTTTTTTCCAGAGACAAACAAAGGCTGGAAGATATGTGATATCTAAATAAGTGTTTGTTTGCAAGTTCTAGTGAAACGTTCAACTATGTTTAAGACAGAAATATATAGGATCCAGAAAAACACCAATCATGTGTTGATGGTGAGAACTTAAAGAGAAAGAACAAATCTGAAGGATGTAATGAGACTTACATGCCTAGGGAAGTTTGGGGCTCACGCCACTCTTAAAGTTGGATGCTTCTTCTGTGAGTAGGAGAAATATTAGAAGTAAAACTATACGAAGTAAATGGCAGAAAGAAAAGAAGACTGGAATGTCCAGCTCATGTATGAATGCCATACGAGTTATAAGATGTAGAGATAGTTGGTCAAGTGAAGTGTAGTTCTTGGGAAATATGATCAATTGGTTGATCATAATTCTTCAGTATTGTGGTTAAAAGTTGATCAAAAGGATATCGGCTCGATTGCATATTGTTGCGAATCATTGTAAGAAACTATGAACGGCCTAAAATAACCAACAAATAGTGAGGTTAAAATATTCGATGGAAACCTTGTAAAAGTTACAGTATTTTCCATCAGTGAATTTCCTATGTATTTATTGTCATAATTCATTTTAGAGTTTTGTACACTCTAGCCCATTGCATAGTAGTTGCAAGGAGGTTGTTCATGAGAGAACAATAGTTGTTTCGATGTTATGAACAAAATGCCATACTCCTATTGTGAATAAGATGTATGTTGTGAATATTGATGATAAAATTGAGCATCCATAACACTGGCGCTAAATGTCGCAAGACTACAATAATTCAACATCTTTGCGGCACTGGATTTAGTCACATTGGAGAAACCAGGATGGAGAAATTCCATGGTGATGGATTTTGAAGTCATCTGATTATGAATCATCTGACACTTGCAACTTTCATCCAATTAGTGAAGTAAACTAAAATACCATTCATGGGCCATAAAGAACGACCAACAAAATAATTGAAAATATTGATGTGTGTAGTCCAGTAAGTGTTGTTGTAAGTAGTGGATTTATCTATCTTCAAGGATGACTCAAGTAGATATTTATGTTTACTTATTGAGACATAAATCTGGATCCTTTGAAATGTTTCAGAAGGTTTTTAGAATTAAGTAGAATTTATTGTAACAGGAAGATTATGTTTCTTCAATTAGATTGCGGAAAGGAGAATTTGAGTTACTAGTTTAGCGGATGTCTGATGAGCTATAATAAGTGTTTTATAGCTTGCACCTCCTAGAACACTGCTAATAGTAGAGTGTTTTGAGTAGATGTAATCAAGCTATGTATCACTGCTAGTTTCAGTACTTGCAGAAAATACCTTGCTGAAAACTGCTTGTGATTTCCTTCTGCTCCTCGTTAGGTTCGGCACTCTTACTTATCGAAAGGACTAGATTGATCCCCTATAATTGTGGGTCATCAAGACTCTTTTCTGGCACCGTTGCCGGGGAGTGAAGCGCCTTTGGTAAGTGGAATTTGGTAAGGAAACATTTATACTGAGTGCTGAAATTTATTGTCACTTGTTACTATGGAAAGTAATCCTTTGAGGGGTTTGTTCGGGGTATTTTCACCTCGACCGGAAGCAATAAGAGTTGCTCCTCAACCTACCGAACCTACTAAAAATATTTATTATGAAATTCCTTGGGGTATGTTAGAGAAACTGCTAGCTAATCCTTATGTAGGAGATGGAACAGTATATCCTGATATGCACTTAATCTATGTGGAAGAAATTTGTGGATTGTTTAAGCTTGCAGGTTTATCCGAGGATGGAGTTAAGAAGAAGGTATTCCCTTTATCTTTGGAGGGAAAGTCATTGACATGGTATAGGCTATTGGATGATATTGGAACCGGTTGAAATTGGAATTTCATTAGAAGTTTTATCCTATGCATCTAGTTCATCGTGATCGTAATTATATATATAATATTTGGCCTCGTGAAGGAGAAAGTATCGCTCAAGCTTGCGGGAGGCTTAAGTCCATGATGTACACATGCCCCAATCATGAGCTCTCAAGAGAAATTATTATACAAATTTTTTATGCTCGGCTTTCTCATAATGATCAATCCATGCTCGATTCTTCTTCTACTGGTTCCTTTATGAAGAAAAATATTGTATTCAAATGGGGTCTTCTGGAAAGAATTAAACACAACTCTGAAGATTGGGAACTCGACAAGGGTAGAAAGTCAGGTATAAAACTTGAGTTTGATTGTGTTAAATCTTTTATGGAAACTGATGCTTTTCATAAGTTTAGTGCTAAATATGGACTTGACTATGAGGTAGTAGCTTCCTTCTGTGAATAATTTGTTACTCATGTTGATCTCCCTATGGAGAAGTGGTTTAAATATTATCCCCCTATTGTAGAGAAGATTGAGGAACCTGTTGTAGTTAAAGATGAAACAATTATCTATAGTGTTGATCCAGTTGTGCCTACTGCTTATATTGAGAAACCCCCTTTACTTGTCACGATTAAGGAACATGCTAAAGTTTCAACTATGGTTAATAAAAGTAATATTAGAACACCTAGACCCTCTGCACAAATAAGTGTGGAACCTAATATTGCTATGGTTAAAGGTATCTTGGTCGATAATATTGATGGGCATGTTATTTACTTCTGTGATGAAGCAACTAGGATTGCTAAGCCCGATACTAAAGATAAGAATAAACTTGTTATTGGCATGCCTGTGGTTTCTGTTAAAATAGGAGATCATTGTTATCATGGTTTATGTGATTTGGGTGCTAGTGTGAGTGCTATTCCTTTTACTTTGTATCAAGAGATTATGAATGATATTGCACCTGCTGAGATAGAGGACATTGATGTTACTATTAAACTTACAAATAGAGATATTATTTCACCGCTTGGGATTGTTAGAGATGTTGAAGTCTTGTGTGGTAAGATTAAGTACCCTACTAATTTTCTAGTTCTTGGTTCTCCACAAGATGATTTTTGTCACATTATATTTGGTAGACCTTTCCTGAATAGAGTTAATGCTAAAATTGATTGCAATAAGGAAACAGTCAGTGTTAATTTTGGTGATGTGTCTCATGAGTTTAATTTCTCTAAATTTCGTAGACAACCTCATGATAAAGAATTTCCTAGTAAGGATGAAATTATTGGTCTTGCTTCTATTGCCGTACCTCCTACTGATATGTTAGAACAATATTTGCTAGACCATGAGAATGATATGCATATGAATGAAAGAAATGAAATAGATGAGATATTATTTAACCAAGCACCTATCCTAAAACATAATTTTCCTGTTGAAACTCTTGGAGGTCCTCCTCCACCTAAGGGTGATCCTGTGTTTGAACTTAAGAAATTACCTGATACATTGAAATATGCTTATCTTGATGAAAAGAAGATAAATCCTGTTATTATCAATGCTAACCTTTCAGAGCATGAAGAAAGGAGATTACTTAAAACTCTGAGGAAGCACCGTGCTGCTATTAGATATACTCTTGATGATCTTAAGGGAATTAGTCCCACTCTATGTCATCGCAAGATTAATATGGAGCCTGATGCCAAGCCAGTTGTTGATCATTGATACGTCCATTTTGCATCATGTTTTCCTACTGTTATTTATAATGTTTTTATGCATAATAATGCTTTTTGGAGTAATTCTAATGTCTTTTCTCTCATAATATGCAAGGTTTACACAAAGAGGGGGAATGCCGGCAGCTGGAATTCTGGACCTGAAAAAGCTACGTTAGAGTTACCTATTCTGCACATCTCCAAATGAGCTGAAGATTTACGGAGAATTGTTTTGGAATATATAAAAAATACTAGAGCAAATAACTACCGGAGGGGGCCACCCTGGTGAGCACAAGACACCAGGGCATGCCTGGGCCCCTAGGCGCGCCCTAGTGGGTTGTGCCCTCCTCGGCCCACCTCCGGTGCCCATCTTCTGGTATATAGGTCATTTTGACCTAGAAAAAATGGGGGGGGGGCTTTCTGGATGAAGCGCTGCCGTCTCGAGGCAGAACTTGGGCAGGAGCACTTTTGCTCTCCGGCGGAGCGATTCCGTCGGGGGAACTTCCCTCCCGAAAGGGGAAATCATCGTCATCGTCATCACCAACAACCCTCTCATCTTTGGGAAGGCAATCTCCATCAACATCTTCAACAACACCATCTCCTCTCAAACCCTAGTTCATCTCTTGTGTTCAATCTTTGTACCGGAACCACAGATTGGTACCTGTGGGTGACTAGTAGTGTTGATTACGTCTTGTAGTTGATTACTATATGGTTTATTTGGTGGAATATTATATGTTCAAATCCATTATGATATTTAATACCCTTCTGATCTTGAGCATGATTATCATTTGTGAGTAGTTACTTTTGTTCTTGAGGTCACGGGAGAAGTCATGTTGCAAGTAATCATGTGAACTTGATATGTGTTTGATATTTTGATGATATATATGTTGTGATTCCCTTAGTGGTGTCATGTGAATGTCGACTACATGGCACTTCACCATATTTTGGCCTAAGGGAATGCATTGTGGAGGAGTTATTAGATGATGGGTTGCTAGACTGATAGAAGCTTAAACCCTACTTTATGCGCTACTTCGTAAGTTTTATCTTAATACTTTTCTCGTAGTTGCGGATGCTTGCGAGGGGGTTAATCATAAGTAGGAGGTTTGTTCAAGTAAGAATAGCACCTAAGCACCGGTCCACCCACATGTCAAATTATCAAAGTAGCGAACACGAATCAAACCAACATGATGAAAGTGATATGGTGAATTCCCCGTGTACCCTCAAGAACGCTTTGCTTATCATAAGAGACCATTTTGGCCTGTCCTTTGCCACAAAAGGATTGGGCTACCTTGCTGCACTTTATTTACCATTACCGTTACTTTCTCGTTACAAATTATCTTGCTATCAAACTACTTGTTACCGACTATTTCAGTGCTTGCAGAAAATACCTTGCTGAAAACCACTTGTCATTTCCTTCTGCTCCTTGTTGGGTCCAACACTCTTACTTATTGAAAGGACTATGATTGATCCCCTATACTTGTAGGTCATCAAGACTCTTTGCTGGCGCCGTTGCCGGGGAGTGAAGCGCTCTTGGTAAGGAAAAATTATTACTACGTGCTGAAATTTATTGTCACTTGTTACTATGGAGAATCATCCTTTTAGGGGTTTGTTGAGGGTATCTTCACCTCAACCGGAAGAACACTTAGTTACCCCTCAACCTACTGCACCTACTGAAAATATTGGTTATGAAATTCCTTCGGGTAAGATAGAACAACTGCTAGCTAATCCTTATGCAGGAGATGGAACTGAACATCCTGATATGCACTTGATATATGTGGATGAATTTTGTGGATTATTTAACCTTGCAGGTTTATCCGGAGATGAAGCTAAGAAGAAGGTTTCCCCTTTATCTTTGAAGGGAAAAGCATTCACATGGTATAGGCTATGCAATGATATTGGATCTTGGAACAAGGATCGATTGAAATTGGAATTTCACCAAAAAAATTATCCTATGCATCTAGTTCATCGTGATCAGAATTATATATATAATTTTTGGCCTCGTGAAGGATAAAGTATCACTCTAGCTTGGGGGAGGATTAAGTCAATGTTATATTCATGCCCCAATCATGAGCTCTCTAGAGAAATTATTATTCAGAAGTTTTATGCTCGTCTTTCTCATGATGATCGATCCATGCTCGATACTTCTTGTACTGGTTCTTTTATGAAGAAGACTATTGAATTCAGGTGGGATCTTTTAGAAAGAATTAAACGCAACTCTGAAGATTGGGAACTCGAGGAAGGTTAAGAGTCAGGTATTAAGCTTGAATTTGATTGTTTTAAATCTTTTATGAATACCGATGCTTTTCACAAGTTTAGCACTAAATATGGACTTGACTCTGAGATAGTAGCCCCTTTTTGTGAATCATTTGCTACTCATGTTGATCTCCTGTAACACCCCAAAAATCGGGTTATCAATTTTTGTGCTGTTATTCCTTCCTAGCTTTTCTCTCCCAAATTCTTCCTCTGGAATCTGGTGAATGGCCAGGTGAATCCAGACAATGCTCAACCTCTCAGTGCCTTTCCCATGCTCTTGTGACAGTCAAGCTCCGGCCAGTAAATCCCGAATCTCGTTCAAACCCTAGTTCCAAAATATTGGAATTGGAAATCCTGCCTTTGTGTTTACAAAGGAGCTATCATTTTTCTTGCTTTGTTGATTCTCCCAAAATTTCCAGTGATCCTCCTTCACTCATAAACCCTGGATGTGCAAAAATATTGCTAAGTCATATGCAATATTTCTCATCTAGAATTAATTCCTTTTTCTGCCTTTCCGAGGAATTAAATCCAGAAAAATATCTATCCATCTCCAAAGTTCATGAAAACTTGTGGAGATATTCTTTATGATCATATTGAGCTCACATAAAAATATTGGCCATAATTAAATAGGAGAAATTGCATTTTCCTATTTAAAGTCAATATTTCAATTTGGGGCCTTTCCAAAGGAACTACCATTTTAGTAGTTAGGAAAAATCCCAAATAAATTGTGGAGCTTTTCCTATCCATATATTCACCATTTCCATAAAGATCCCAAGTTCCACCAATTAAATCTTGAGCACAATATCCACTTTGCAAGTTCTGTCCAGATTTCTAGTTTGCAAAGGAAGTGCTTGATTCCTTGATCTCCTTGGGATGAAATTTTGCAGGGTGATTCATTATGAGATATTACCCTTGGGCACCAAAAACTAGCCCATTTCATCTAGCCAATTTTCCTCAGTAAATTATCTAAGTTTCTGTCCAGAGTGCAACTCTGTGAAGGAAGTACCCTCACAGATGATCAATTTGAGCTGAAACTTTTCTAGATATCTCTAATGACCAAATTATCACTCTACACTAAAAATCATCCAAATCCATTTATCCATTTGACCCCTACTTCCTCATTTGCATTTTTGGTCAGATTGGTGCTTTGTGAAGGAAGTACCATCTAGACTTGTCCATTTGTGCTGAAACTTGTCCAGGATGATCATCTTAGTATACGACCAACTCCTGCCCAAGATCAGGCCAAGAAGAACAATATGGTGGCCACACCACAGCACAAACACCTTGCTGCCATTTACTGTTTGACCATCGTTCAGTGACACCAAAGCTCACTGCTACTGTCTGAGTGATCAAGTAGTCTGCTGGAAGGTTGTAGAGTGCCCCAGACATGGTTTGGCCTCGCGTGCGGTGTGGAAACACCGTGGCCACGTGGTGACCATGTGCAGAGCACGCCAAAGCAGGGCACCGCGTGCCAGATTCTTCGGGAGTCCTCTCTGGTACGCCGCGGCTCGTCCAGGAGCATCGGTGAGCTCTCCACCGCGTGTGTGAGTCTTCTGGATCCCTCTCTCTTTCGTCTCCTAGCTCGTGGATGTTTCTACCGACCTCGGTACTTCGCTGGAGCACTGCCACGTTGTTGTGCGTCTCGAAGCTCCGGCATTCGTCCAGAGCCTCTCCCCGCGGCTATAAAAGGCGTCCCCGAGTGCCTGTCTCTCCAGCAACTAGCCCCAAGCCCCTCCCGCTCGAGCTCGGAGCTCCCTGCTCCTCTATTGGCCGAAGCCCTGCCGCCGGGTCTTCTCTGCGATTCCGGCGCCCTGGCCCTTCCCCTCCTCCCCATCTACTCCCTCTGCCTTCCCTGAGTGCCCGCAGGCCGCCTCCGCCTCCATTTCTGCCGGGGAAGCTCTGCCGGCGCGGCTCCTCCGCCGTGGTTTAGCCACCATGGCTGGCCCTGCAGCGCGGATGCTGTAGGCCACCTCGGGCTCCCCTGCGGCTACCTCTGGGCACGGCGCAGTGCGGCGGTTCCGGCGAGCCCAGCGGCAGGCTCTCCCGTGGCGCCCATCGCCGGCAGCGTTGACGGCCAGCCGCCCCTGCCCCTGTCTCTGTCGCGGCGGGAGGATGAGGACGATTCAGGGAGGAGAGAGGGGGTGGATAGGGTGGGCCCCGCCCGTAAGTGGATGTTAGCCCGGGCCCAGCCGGTAAGTGGAGACACATTCTGTAGAATGCGTATTCGGTTAACCGAAGACATATTCCTAGAAAATGCGCTTTAACTTTTCAGCCGGCGGCCGAACCCATTAAATAGTGAACGTTCACTCGCTAAGCACTGAAATGGACAGTTTCTGTCTGTTTTTACGCTTAACGAACGAACGGCCGTTTCTTCGTGACCGTAACTCCGATTGAGGTAAAACCAACGCCCTCATCTTTAGTTCGTCGAGCCCGTTCCGATGCCATCATTTTCATAATGTTTTCACACTATTAAAATGACCATTTTGCCCTTGCCCTTAATCAGCCTCCTTCGAGAGGAAACCTTTCCGGCAAATCTTTCCGGAGTTTTATCGCACTTCTTCCCGGTGTACTCATCGACCCTCAGGCAAGCCAACCTCTTATCATGAGCTTCGGACTTGCGTGATGACTTTGCTTGCACCCTGTGTGTTTATCGTAGTACGTCTGTATCGTCTGTTAGTCCGCACTTACATACACCTGTTATGTCATCTGTATTAGATGTTAGCATTACTTTTTCATCTAATGTCATGACTTGTTTTCATGCCATATTTTTCCATGCTAGCAACAATCTTGTTAATACTATTATCATGTTAGTACCATGATTTGATCTCATGCCTTGTTGTCAACGTTGTTATGATTTTGCTATGTTGTTGTTAAGTGATTGTTCGCGCTTATAATTGTTGATGTCATGGTGCGATGATGGAGATGTTGAATTGAAATTTATAAACTAAGCCTAGTCGGTTGATCCAGAGTCACCTGTCCGGGCTTATTCGTGCAACCACATTTGCCGGTATGGGACGGCCTTGACTTGTTCTAGCTTTGTGCTCTTTCATCGGTACCGCCAACTAGGGAAGGTTTTGTAACACCCCTGTGTAATAAGCACTGTGATCATCTGCTGATTATGCCAAGTCACCATCATTGCAATGCATGATCACATTGGTTGAACACCTTACTTCAATTTCTTTCTCTGAATTCAAATCAAATTCAAAGTGCAATTTGAAGTTGCACCAAAGTTTCTACAAAAATGTTCATCACTTTGCAAGTAATCCCAAGGCATTTATAAAATTTAAACCAACTTCATCAAAATTCCTGAAATGCCTCTGGACATTTTAGCAGTAGTCTAGTAACACTAAATCTGTCCTTTTCAATTTTTGAAAATATCTAACCTATTCCTTTGGCCTCCAAACTTTTTGTGGCACTGTCTAAAATCACCAGGGATTTATGGGGACACTCCCCATATTTTTCCAAATTGAAATGGGTGCCTAAATAATTATCTCTCTCTCTGTGGAATAAATAAAAGAAAAACAGAAAAATAGAAAAGGGGAGGAGGACCTACCCACTTACCTGGCGCGACCCAGTCCACCTCCCTCACCTACCCCTCTCTGCGTGTCGACGCCGCCATGGTCGAGCGCACCCGTGCCGATCCCACCTCGCCACGGCGACGCCCGAGGCCGGCTGAGGGGATAAGGGAGACCCCCGTTCCTCTCCCCTGGCCACATCTCCCTCGCTCCCACTCACATCGCCCCTCTTCCCCTCTCCACCTCTCCCTCTCCGTCGATCTGGAGAGGGGCCGACGCGTTCGATGCCGTCGCGGCAGCGCCACCGCGGCCACCGTCCTCACCGCGCCTGCAGCTCGTGTCCACGGGCTCCGTCGGTCCTCGCCTCGTCGTCCGGTGCCTCGACTGGAGCTGGGGAGCAGCGTGGCGACCGCCCCGACTCGTCTTCTTCTTCGGCTCGTCGTCGTCGTCAGTTTCTTCAACGCCGACGACCGCGGCCTTCCCCTGCGCTACTAAGCACCTCAAGGGCCTCCGTGTGCCGCGCCGTAAGCCTTCGCACCCCCTCCTTCCTCTGGTTCCTCCTCGAGCCCCGTAGCTAACTCGCGGTGCCGCCGTCGCCATTACCGAGCTCTACTCCGCTGCGGAGCTCTTTGCAGCCGATGTGCTTGCCCTTTGGCCGAACCAAAGGAAAGGGCGTGTTCCTGGAGGACACCCGCTTCGTCCTAGCTAGCTGGCGCGCTCGAAAACCGCCCGCAACCATTTTCCTCTCTCTGACCCGAAACTCGCCGCCGCCATGGCTCCTCGCCGGCGTGCCCAACGGCCATCTCTGGTCATTCTGAGGCCATGGGTCGACGCGGAAGGGAGAGCCCGTTCGATTGCGACTAAAACCGCGCAGAAAGACCTACCGTAGCAAGAATCCGACGCTCAACGGAGATGCGCCGTCGCGGACGGCCTCGCCGGAGCCACTCCAGCGGCTCTGCCAGCGTGGCGCCGCGTGGGGTCCACCCCAGGTCGCTGGCAAGTGGGTCCCCTGCGCCTGTTTGACCATGTTGACCTGGGTCAACGTGGTTACTGTTCATCCCTACAGCTGATGTGTGGGCCCGCCTCGTTTAATTGTCTAATTAATCATTTTTCTAATTAAGTTTAATTAATTAAATAATTAGTGACACTGACAGAAGGGCCCCACCTAGTTAAATAACCCTGTTAGTTAGTTTAATACTCTGTTAAAGCTAACAGAGGCTGACATGTGGGTCCCACTGGACCCACATGTCAGGTTTGACCCTGATCAGCCGCAGTTGACCTACTGACGTCATTCCTTAGATATGCTGACATCATATATCCTTTTCTATTAAATAGAAATAATTTCAGAAAATATTTAAATCTTTAGAAATTCATAACTTTTAAACCGTAGCTCGGATTGAAAAACTTTGTACATGAAAGTTGCCCAGAATTCCGAGACGAATCCGAATACGTGGTCCGTTCATCCGTCACACGTCCCTAACTATCCGAACATGGAACCGTGCCCGTCCGGTCATCTGTCTGACAAATGTCCGGAACCGGGAAAACGCTCCCGGATGGTTTCCCCCTTCCTCGATGACGTGCAACCATACGATAGGACACACCCGACACTGCGTATTGTCATGTCTTACATTGTGTAGCACTTGTTTGCTTAGTATTTACTGTTTCCTCCCCCTCTTCTCTCTCGGTAGATCCCGGTGCCGACATAACCTCCGAGATCGACGCAACTCCGGTGATTGGCTACAGTATCGATGATTCTGCCTTTGCCGCCAAGCAACCAGGCAAGCCCCCCCCCCTTTGATCATCCCGATATCACCCATTCTAATTTCTCCGGCTTGCATTAGAATTTTGCTACTGTATTGATTGCTCCTATTTCTGCTGCATAGCCTGTTTATTGTAACCTGCTGTTGATACCTTACTGTTCATCCTATACTGATTAGTATAGATTGGGTAGAGCCCCACTAGTGACCCCCACTTTATCCCGACTGCCCCGCTGGAGTTTCAGAAGACCCGATCAACGGGATCGAAGACCAGGACCCGGCACCGCACCTCACTTCCCCTTAGTTGCTCGACACTACTGGGTTACTATCGAGTGCCGAGGGTGATACCTCGACAGCACTTCTGATGATAACCTTGTAGGTTAGTTAATCGGTCGTGGTAAGCGAGGGTGATTCCTCCTACACCACCCCCGATACCGACGCCGTCGGGCAACACCTCAAGTGTGGACCTCGAGGGTGATTCCTCCTTCGTTCACCTTGACGACAACATCGAGCGAGAATTCCATCGAGGGTGATTCCTCAGGATTCCCCTTGATATGGTAGCCTCACGGATGCCTTACATAACTGATGATACTGATATTTGAGAAGGCGGGTCGACCCTGAGGGGTACCCGTGAGTGATGGATAGTTACCCGCGAGTTATTCCACGAGGCGCGGCCGGGCATTCTTAGCCCTTGCAGCAAGTCCTCGAGACGGGGCGACGGGGTCACATCTTTCGTGAGTCTCTACTCGTTACTGCAAGCCCCTAGGCCACTACGATTTGGATATATGATCCGAGCCGGCCTCGGGTCGGATAGCACTAACCATCACGTGGGAAGAGTTATGGGCACTCTGCATCATAGCATCAGCCGAAGGCTCTGTCAGACGTCCAGTTCAGCATGGCGGCATGGTCGGATCGCGCCGAGGCGCTGGTATCCACCCTGCGCGCAACGACCCGGAGTGCACAGGGCGATGGCCCAAGACCCCTTGCGCTTAGGAGGTAGACTGGCGGGGACCTCTCTGCTGAGCTGTAGGTAGGGTTGCGGTGTATCGTTTGGCCGAGGCCGGGCATGACCCAGGAAAGTGTGTCCGGCCGGAGTTAATCGAGCGTGGTGGTAAGTTGGTGCACCCCTGCAGGGAAGAACACATCTATCGATAGCCGGTCCTACGGTAAAGGACACTCGGAGTTGTATCCCGATCGATACAACTAGAACTTGGATGATACCTGGATATGTGGCTCTGGGATCGCTTTCTCGCAGAGAGTCGAGGAAGAATCTATGGGCGAGACTGTTACTCGATACTACTACTTTACATTATGCTGATCTGCACTCTTCTAATGCTGCAAGACCGATGAAGTTGCTGAAGACGCTAGTCTTTGCTAGGACTAGGCTTTCCCCTCTATTCTGGCATTTTCTGCAGCCCAGTCCACATATACAGCCCCCTTTGATAATGTTGCATATGTAGTGTAGATCCTTGGCTTGCTGAGTACTTCGGATGAGTACTCACGGTTGCTTTACTTTCTTTCCCCCCCCCCATATTCATTTGATGCAACCAGCTGACGGAGCCCCCTGAGACAGCTGCCCCGCCGACGACTTCCACTACTTCCCCGAGAGTGGATCCTTCCACAAGTTGGCCGACGTCCAGGAGTAGGAACGGAGGGTCCCAGTCAGGAGGCCTGCGCCTTTCGATCATAGTATTTTATTTTCCCCCGCCTTGATACAGGCCTATCTGTAACTCTGAAATATCTGTGCTCAGATATCTGATGCTTTCGCTGACGCTTGTATGCCATCGAGCTATGTATTCGAGCCCTCGAGGCCCTGGCTTGTAATATAAGCTTGTATGACTTTATTTATGTTTTAGAGTTGTGTTGTGATATCTTCAAGTGAGTCCTTAGGCTTGATCATGTGCATTTGCGTGTATGATTAGTGCACGATTAAGCTGGGGGCGTCACAGGTTGGTATCAGAGCCGACTGTCTGTAGGAACCCCCCTTTCCAACTCCTTGGCCGAAGTTGAGTCTAGAACCAAAAATTGTTTTACTAACATGGCTGTGTGGCTTACGGGCCCACATCGCCGAATGGGTGATATTAGGATCTTTTATTCCTCGTCTTTACTCTAGGACTCTGTTCTCTCTTCCTTTCGGGGTAAAGATTTTACTAACTCTGACAATAGGATCTCGTAATCACATCCACCCGGAGTTCTGAAATATTCCCCCCTTGCTTCAAGATTATGGGTCAGGTTCTGCTTACAGGATCCTTTTATCGAGGGCACCCTGTGTTGTCACTTGCAGATTCCTCACTCCAACAGTTTTCTCCGACGTTGATGTAGCCTTTGCTATGTCTCATTGTGTACTTCCTTACCGCGTGCCTGCATGCCACCTAGTTGTCTAGCCTTCCCTTTTCAGCTGTCATAATGCCGGATGGTAACCGAGGCTATGTGTGGATCTGAATGACTGATGTGGCTATGATGAAGTATCTATCGCACTTCCTTTTGTTGTGCACCTTACTTCATGAATGATTCCATACATCTACAGTTTTTCTTGCTAAACTGCTCTATCAATTTGGCAGGATGGCTGATGATCCTCCGCCTCCACCCTATATTGCTGAAATGAGGCAGCAGTTTGAACTCAACCGTCAGTTTATGACCGGAGTATTGAGTCAGTTCCCAACTCAAAATGCTCAGCAGCAGTCTTCTCCGATAACTCTGCCAGAATTCGTGCGCCTCAACCCGTCTGTTTTCCGCAGCTCCACCAATCCTATGGATGCTGATGATTGGCTACGTGACATCATGTTTGAGATGGAGTCAGCTAACGTTGCCCCTGCCAGTTATGTCACCTTTGCGACATTTCACTTGAAGGGTCCAGCTGCTCAATGGTGGGAAAGCCACAAGAGTATGATGCCTGCTGAATCTGTACCCACTTGGCAAGAATTCCAATCAGCTTTTCATGCATGGTACATTCCTCAAGGTCTGATCGACCAGAAGAAGCAGGAGTTCCGCAAACTCACACAGGGAAATATGACTGTGGATGAATATCAAAGGAAATATCTCGAATTATCCCGCTATGCTAAAGATGACATCGACACTGACGCCCGCAAGCAGGAGAAATTCCGTGAAGGGCTGCATCCTGATATAGAGCGAGCACTTGTGGTTCATGATTGCGCAGACTTTGCGACACTTGTCAGCCAAGCCTTCTGAGTAGAAACTGGTCTGAAGGAATACCAGGAATCGCTCAAGCGCACGCATGATACTGGCTCATCCTCGGGTCAGCCTGTTCAGAAACGTCGAGTGTGGATTCCGCACACTGTTTATCACCGACCTGCTCCGACACCAAGGCCGTCTTATGTTGCACCTCGTCTGCCTTCACCGCCGAGACAGCTAACAGTTCAGGGTGGACATCCTAATGCTATGGCATCTCCTCAGGTTGCACCACGTCCTCCTGTTGGTCGAAAGAAGAGCTGTCGGAACCATCGTCTCAGAAGCTCTAATGCCAGGCCGTCTGCTATAGTTCGGGGTCAAGTCACCCATGTCAAGATTGAAGAAGCTCGCGAGTCACCAAAAATTGTGATGGGAGCCCTTCGCGTTAATTCAGTGCCAGCTTCTGTTCTTTTTGATTCAGGAGCATCACATGCTTTCGTGTCCCAACAATTTTCTCAGTTGCATGGGTTAGGTACGGAAAATTTGTCCACTCCTTTAGCGATTCAATCCCCGGGGTCTAAGTGGCAAACCTCAATAGTAAGCCCCCACAACCACATTGAGATTGGAGGTCTACTATTTCCAGCTTCCCTTATTGTGCTCGGACCTTCCAACATTGACATTATTCTTGGCATGGATTGGTTGACAGCGAATAAAGCTTTGATTGACTGTGCCACTAAGACAGTCCAGCTCACTCACCCTTCTGGCCAAACAATCAGATACTCAGCTCAAACAACTCAGGATGCCGAGAATCAGATATATGTTCTGAATACATTGAATGCTTCACCTCTTGAAGGCATCGAGAATGTTCCAGTTGTTCGTGATTTTCAAGATGTCTTTCCGGAAGAACTTCCAGGAATTCCCCCTGCCATAGCTGTCGAGTTTGTCATCGACTTAAAACTAGGCACTACCCCTATTGCAAAGTGTCCGCATAAGATGCCTCCGCATCACCTTATTGAACTTAAGGAAGAAATCGACAAGTCGCTTAAGAAGGGTTTCATCCGCCCCAGTTCATCTGCTTGGGGAGCACCTTCCCTCTTTGTCAAGAAGAAGGATGGTACGAATCGGTTGGTTCAAGATTACCGACCTATCAACCAAGCAACAATTCAGAACAAGTATCCACTTCCCAGAATCAACGATCTGTATGATCAACTAGCTGGTTCCTCAGTGTTCTCTAAGCTTGATTTGAGATTGGGATACCACCAGATCCGGGTTCGTGAAGAGGATATCCCGAAGACAGCATTCGTTACTCGTTATGGTTCTTACGAATACACTGTCATGTCTTTCGTCTTGACTAATGCTCCAGCAACCTTCTCCTGGTTAATGAACTACATCTTCATGGATTATCTCGACAAATTCGTCGTGGTATATCTGGATGATATTCTGGTATATTCGAAGAATGAAGAAGAACATGCCGAACATCTTCGGCTTGTACTGGAGAAGCTGCGTGAACATCAACTGTATGCCAAGTATTCCAAGTGCGAGTTCTGGTTATCTGAAGTGACATATCTCAGCCATGTGATTTCGAAAGAAGGCATTGCCGTCAACCCAGAACGAGTTCAGGCTATTCTTGAATGGACTCCGCCGAAGAATGTCAAGCAAGTCAGAAGTTTTCTCGGCCTTGCAAGCTATTGCCGTCGCTTTGTCCAGAATTTCTCAAAGATTGCTAAGCCTCTGACTGATCTACTTCATAAAGGCGTTAAGTTTGAATGGACAGAAAAATGTCAGGAAAGTTTTCAAACACTCAAAGACAAGCTGACATCTGCCCCAGTACTTGCTCCTCCAGATTCTCGCAAAGATTTTGTGATCTATTGTGACGCATCCCGTGAAGGACTAGGCTGTGTCCTAATGCAAGAGCGTAAAGTGATTGCCTATGGCTCTCGTCAGTTGCGCCCGCATGAAGAGAATTATCCGGTACATGATCTAGAACTAGCTGCTGTCATCTATGCACTGTAGTTGTGGCGACATTACCTCCTCGGTAATCGTTGCGAGATCTACACGGATCATAAAAGTCTGAAGTACTTGTTCACTCAACCATCTCTAAACCTCCGTCAGCAAAGATGGATGGAGACTATTGCGGACTATGATTTGGGTATTTCTTATACCCCTGGCA
Organism: Thinopyrum elongatum; assembly: GCA_011799875.1. Classification (NCBI taxonomy): domain Eukaryota; kingdom Viridiplantae; phylum Streptophyta; class Magnoliopsida; order Poales; family Poaceae; genus Thinopyrum; species Thinopyrum elongatum. Next base: position 466,130,643 of record CM022301.1, on the reverse strand, counting down.
AGGCTAATGTAATAGCTGATGCGTTGAGCCGCAAATCTTATTGCTGTGAACTTGAAGTCCAGTTAGAACAACCACTTCTGTATGAAGAGCTTCGAAAGCTAAATCTCGAGATAGTTCCTCAAGGATACCTAAAAACCTTGGTTGTTGAACCAGACCTTGAGAAGGCCGTTAAGAGTGCGCAAGCTAAAGATGCCGAAGTTGATCTGATGAAGAAAGATCTTCACCTGGAAAAGTACAGGGATTTCTCGCTGTCTGAAGATGGAACCTTGTATTTCAGAGACCGCATTGTCGTACCTCGCTTCGAGCTTATGACTGACAAGGTCATGAAGGAGGCACATGATACACCGCTGTCTATTCATCCGGGTAGCACCAAGATGTATCGTGATCTCCGACAAAGGTACTGGTGGTCTAGAATGAAGCAGGATATTGCTTGTTATGTTGCTGAATGTGACGTTTGCCATCGCATAAAGGCAGAACATCAGAAGCCTGCAGGACTTCTTCAACCACTTCCTATTCCGTTGTGGAAATGGGATAGAGTGCAAATGGACTTCATTACTGGTCTTCCCAAGTCTCAGAAGGGTCACGATGCCATTCTTGTCGTCGTCGACCAACTCTCCAAGGTTGCACATTTTCTGCCAGTCAAGGAGACTATCACTGCTAGTCAGTTAGCAGAGCTGTACATCTCCAGAATCGTTTCACTCCACGGAATTCCGAAGGAGATTAGTTCGGACCGTGGCAGTCTATTCACCTCCAAATTCTGGGAAAGTTTCCAAGAAGCCATGGGAACTCACATTACCTGGAGTTCAGCATATCACCCCCAGTCCCAAGGCCAAGTTGAGCGCGTTAATCAAGTGCTTGAAGACATGCTGCGAGCTTGTGTTATTTCCTTCGGCAAGAAGTGGGAGCAATCTCTCCCGTATGCCGAGTTCTCTTATAACAACAGCTAACAAGCCAGCTTGAAAATGGCCCCCTTTGAAGTTCTCTATGGACGTAAATGTCGAACCCCTCTGAATTGGTCAGAAACTGGGGAACGACCTCTTGTTGGACCGGACATTATTCAACACGCAGAAGAACAAGTCCGCATTGTCCGAGAAAATCTCAAGGCGGCTCAGGACCGCCAGAAGAGCAACTATGATCGCAAACGATGGGGTCTGACTTATCAACCAGGTGATCAAGCTTATCTTCGAGTCACTCCTATGAAGGGTACCCGTCGTTTCGGAATCAAGGGCAAGCTAGCTCCACGCTACATTGGTCCCTTTCGCATAGTTGCCAGACGAGGACAGGTGGCTTATAAATTGGAGTTGCCGCCGCAATTCTCTCATATCCACGATGTCTTCCACGTATCTCAACTTCGTAAATGCTTCAAGGAGTCTCCGCACCGAGCAGTGGATCATGAGATGCTCGAATTGCAAGATGACCTATCTTATAAGGAGCATCCAATCCGTATTCTCGATGAAGCTGAACATCGGACTCGTCAGAAGACGACCAAGTTCCTGAAAGTGCAGTGGTCGAATCACACTGAAGATGAAGCCACTTGGGAACGCGAGGATAACCTCCGTCCTGAATACCCCGAACTCTTCCCCTCTACTTCTTAATTCTCGGGACGAGAATTTCTTTTAGAGGAGGAGAATTGTAACACCCCTGTGTAATAAGCACTGTGATCATCTGCTGATTATGCCAAGTCACCATCATTGCAATGCATGATCACATTGGTTGAACACCTCACTTCAATTTCTTTCTCTGAATCCAAATCAAATTCAAAGTGCAATTTGAAGTTGCATCAAAGTTTCTGCAAAAATGTTCATCACTTTGTAAGTAATCCCAAGGCATTTATAAAATTTAAACCAACTTCATCAAAATTCCTGAAATGCCTCTGGACATTTTAGCAGTAGTCCAGTAGCACTAAATCTGTCCTTTTCAATTTTTGAAAATATCTAACCTATTCCTTTAGCCTCCAAACTTTTTGTGGCACTGTCTAAAATCACCAGGGATTTATGGGGACACTCCCCATATTTTTCCAAATTGAAATGGGTGCCTAAATAATTATCTCTCTCTGTGGAATAAATAAAAGAAAAACAGAAAAATAGAAAAGGGGAGGAGGACCTACCCACTTACCTGGCGCGGCCCAGTCCACCTCCCTCACCTACCCCTCTCTGCGTGTCGACGCCGCCATGGTCGAGCGCACCCGCGCCGATCCCAGCTCGCCACGGCGACGCCCGAGGCTGGCTGAGGGGATAAGGGAGACCCCCGTTCCTCTCCCCTGGCCACATCTCCCTCGCTCCCACTCACATCGCCCCTCTTCCCCTCTCCACCTCTCCCTCTCCGTCGATCTGGAGAGGGGCCGACGCATTCGACGCCGTCACGGCAGTGCCACCGCGGCCACCGTCCTCACCGCGCCTGGAGCTCGTGTCCACGGGCTCCGTCGGTCCTCGCCTCGTCGTCCGGTATCTCGACTGGAGCCGGGGAGCAGCGTGGCGACCGCCCCGACTTGTCTTCTTCTTCAGCTCGTCGTCGTCAGTTTCTTCAACGCCGACGACCACGGCCTTCCCCTGCGCTACTAAGCACCTCAAGGGCCTCCGTGTGCCGCGCCGTAAGCCTCCGCACCCCCTCCTTCCTCTGGTTCCTCCTCGAGCCCCGTAGCTAACTCGCGGTGCCGCCGTCGCCATTACCGAGCTCTACTCCGCTGCGTAGCTCGTCGCAGCCGATGTGCTTACCCTTTGGCCGAACCAAAGGCACGGGCGTGTTCCTGGAGAACACCCGCTTTGTCCTAGCTAGCTGGAGCGCTCGAAAACCGCCCGCAACCGTTTTCCTCTCTCTGACCCGAAACTCGCCACCGCCATGGCTCCTCGCCGGCGTGCCCAACGGCCGTCTCCGGTCATTCTGAGGCCATGGGTCAACGCGGAAGGGAGAGCCTGTTCGATTGCGACTAAAACCGCGCAGAAAGACCTACCGTAGCAAGAATCCGACGCTCGACGGAGATGCGCCGTCGCGGACGTCCTCGCCGGAGCCACTCCGGCGGCTCTGCCAGTGTGGCGCTGTGTGGGGTCCACCCCAGGTCCCTGGCAAGTGGGTCCCCTGCGCCTGTTTGACCATGTTGACCTGGGTCAACGTGGTTACTGTTCATCCCTGCAGCTGACGTGTGGGCCCGCCTCGTTTAATTGTCTAATTAATCATTTTGCTAATTAAGTTTAATTAATTAAATAATTAGTGACACTGACAGAAGGGCCCCACCTAGTTAAATAACCCTGTTAGTTAGTTTAATACTCTGTTAAAGCTAACAGAGGCTGACATGTGGGTCCCACTGGACCCACATGTCAGGTTTGACCCTGTTCAGCCGCAGTTGACCTACTGACGTCATTCCTTAGACATGCTGACATCATATATCCTTTTCTATTAAATAGAAATTTCAAAAAATATTTAAATCTTTAGAAATTCATAACTTTTAAACCGTAGCTCGGATCGAAAAACTTTGTACATGAAAGTTGCCCAGAATTCTGAGACGAATCCGAATAAGTGGTTCGTTCGTCCGTCACACGTCCCTAACTATCCAAACATGGAACCGTGCCCGTCCGGTCATCTGTCTGACAAATGTCCGAAACCGGGAAAACGCTCCCGGATGGTTTCCCCCTTCCTTGATGACGTGCAACCATACGATAGGACACACCCGACACTGCGTATTGTCATGTCTTACATTGTGTAGCACTTGTTTGCTTAGTATTTACTGTTTCCTCCCCCTCTTCTCTCTCGGTAGATCCCGGTGCCGACATAACCTCCGAGATCGATGCAACTCCGGTGATTGGCTACAGTACCGACGATTCTGCCTTTGCCGCCAAGCAACCAGGCAAGCCCCCCCCCTTTGATCATCCCGATATCGCCCATTCTAATTTCTCCTGCTTGCATTAGAGTTTTGCTACTGTATTGATTGCTCCTATTTCTGCTGCATAGCCTGTTTATTGTAACCTGCTGTTGATACCTTACTGTTCATCCTATACTGATTAGTATAGATTGGGTAGAGCCCCACTAGTGACCCCCACTTTATCCCGACTGCCCCGCTGGAGTTTTAGAAGACCCGATCAACGGGATCGAAGACCAGGACTCGGCACCGCACCTCACTTCCCCTTAGTTGCTCGACACTACTGGGTTACTATCGAGTGCCGAGGGTGATACCTCGACAGCACTTCTGATGATAACCTTGTAGGTTAGTTAATCGGTCGTGGTAAGCGAGGGTGATTCCTCCTACACCACCCCCGATACCGACGCCGTCGTGCAACACCTCAAGTGTGGACCTCGAGGGTGATTCCTCCTTCGTTCACCTTGACGACAACATCGAGCAGGAATTCCATCGAGGGTGATTCCTCAGGATTCCCCTTGATATGGTAGCCTCACGGATGCCTTACATAACTGATGATACTGATATTTGAGAAGGCGGGTCGACCCTAAGGGGTACCCGCGAGTGATGGATAGTTACCCGCGAGTTATTCCACGAGGCGCGGCCGGGCATTCTTAGCCCTTGCAGCAAGTCCTCGAGACGGGGCAACGGGGTCACATCTTTCGTGAGTCTCTGCTCGTTACCACAAGCCCCTAGGCCACTACGATTTGGATAAATGATCCGAGCCGGCCTCGAGTCGGATAGCACTAACCATCACGTGGGAAGAGTTATGGGCACTCTGCATCGTAGCATCAGCCGAAGGCTTTGTCAGACGTCCAGTTCAGCATGGCGGCACGGTCGGATCGCGTCAAGGCGCTGGTATCCACCCTGCGCGCAACGACCCGGAGTGCACATGGCGATGGCCCAAGACCCCTTGCGCTTAAGAGGTAGACCGGCGGGGACCTCTCTGCTGAGCTGTAGGTAGGGTTGCGGTGTATCATTTGGCCGAGGCCAAGCATGACCCAGGAAAGTGTGTCCGGCCGGAGTTAATCGAGCGTGGTGGGTAAGTTGGTGCACCCCTGCAGGGAAGAACACATCTATCGATAGCCGGTCCTATAGTAAAGGACACTCGGAGTTGTATCCCGATCGATACAGCTAGAACTTGGATGATACCTGGATATGTGGCTCTGGGATCGCTTTCTCGCAGGGAGTCGAGGAAGGATCTATGGGCGAGACTGTTACTCGATACTACTACTTTACATTATGCTGATCTGCACTCTTCTAATGCTGCAAGACCGATGAAGTTGCTGAAGACGCTAGTCTTTGCTAGGACTAGGCTTTCCCCTCTATTCTGGCATTTTCTGCAGCCCAGTCCACATATACAGCCCCCCTTTGATAATGTTGCATATGTAGTGTAGATCCTTAGCTTGCTGAGTACTTCGGATGAGTACTCACGGTTGCTTTACTTTCTCCCCCCCCCCATATTCATTTGATGCAACCAGCTGACGGAGCCCCCTGAGACAGCTGCCCCGCCGACGACTTCCACTACTTCCCCGAGAGTGGATCCTTCCACAAGTTGGCCGACGTCCAGGAGTAGGAACGGAGGGTCCCAGGCAGGAGGCCTGCGCCTTTCGATCGTAGTATTTTATTTTCCCCCGCCTTGATACAGGCCTATCTGTAACTCTGAAATATCTGTGCTCAGATATCTGATGCTTCCGCTGACTCTTGTATGCCATCGAGCTATGTATTCGAGCCCTCGAGGCCCTGGCTTGTAATATAAGCTTGTATGACTTTATTTATGTTTTAGAGTTGTGTTGTGATATCTTCAAGTGAGTCCTTAGGCTTGATCGTGTGCATTTGCGTGTATGATTAGTGCACGATTAAGCCGGGGGCGTCACAGTTATGCGTGCGTGCTGCCCTGATCAGGTAGGCGATGATAACATTGTGAGCCCAGTTATATGTTTAGCCCGGGAGTCCCTGTTTGGGACAGTTGTTTGGCCACGACGGTGGCAGGTGTCAGGAGTGACACAGGGGCCGCCAAGGGCAGGACTCCAGGGTAGGATGATTGCCGGTGGTAAGATGGAGGAGTCACGGGTTAGGCAGGTTTCGTTGGAGTAACACCGGTCCACCCGAATGGGAACATGTACTAAAGTACGAGGCCGGGTACTCCATGGTGTGGGTAAAGTGCGCAACCTCTGCAGAGTGTAAAATCTATTCGAATAGCTGCGTCCATGTTATTGGACAGCCCGTCCAGACCTCACTAGGTGGTCAACCGTAACAGTGATAATAATGATGGAAGAACGTGTCTTATGTTCGGAAGTGCTCAATGGATCATGAGTATTCCGAGGGTTGTGGGACAGCCCAGAAGAGAGTAAGTTGGTATTCGGTAATAGTAAGTACCGTAAGCATCTAATGTGATCATTGCCATGCTATGATATGTAGATTATATGACTGATCCATGTTATGCCATGCTTGATCCATGTTTTCCTGTTGATTCCATGCCATGTTTAGAATAAATCCTTATAATAGCATAGGGCTTGCTTTGTCATCTACTTTTTTGGATGCTATGTATTTGGTTGTCTTGCGAGTACATTCAAAGTACTCACCTGGTCTTGCACGTGGCCAGTTGCAGGAGGAGATCCGTCGTGCTAGATCGTAACCCAGCCAGTCCTGTGTGTTGTGGAGCCCAGCCAGAGACGTCGTTGCCACTGAACCAAGACCTTCGCTGCCATTTTAGTTAGCCTTGGAGCTATGTAATATTGTTGTAAGCAACAATATTGTAATACTCCATTTTATATAATAAAGCCATTTTGTGCTTGGAATTGCTGTATCATGTCTTTGACGTGCGCCAGGTCTTATCTTGGGGCTGGCGTGCGTCGGCCCTCTATCGGGGTGCCACAGGACGTGGTATCAGAGTAGCCAGGTTGGCTGTAGGTTACCCTAGCACCAAACCACCCCTATTTTCAACCGGTAGTGAGCCCAACAGAGTTGACCCATCCCTGGCATCTGACACAGCCACTGTTGATCAACAGGCGGCGCAGTCAGAATTGACGTGTCCCTACCCAGCTGTCCACCCACCTAGCCACCCTGGATTAGACCGTGACCCTACTCAGTTGTCGGCCGTGCCGGCGTATCTTCTACCCGGCACGAGAAGGATCCATGCCTTGCTGGTGTGTCCCAGCCCGACTGCTTATTTAACCCCTCCCACCTGCGAGTCGCAGCTCTCTCCATTCAGTAAGCCAGATCCCCACGAGAGAACCCAGACTAGTATCCTCAAACCAGCAGCCATGGCTAGTTCCTCCAAAGCACCCACTTTCCATAGCCGAACTTTGGTTGATGGTTATCCCGGCTTTTCGCCCATCCTGTCGAGTATGCTCACTCAAGCCCTTGGCTGTAGTACTTCTCCGGTGTATCTGGTGTTCCAATCGGAACCCGTTCCCCACCTTTGCCGATTCTATGCGAAGGCGCATATCAATCAAGGTCCAGCAGCGGATGGGAAGCCCATGATTTTTCAGGGCAAACCCATGCCCACCCCCGCATTGGCTATCCAGATAGCTGCTACGGAAGCCATCGCTCGTCTTCGTTTCCAGTGTCTGCAAGTAGCGGAGATGCGGGAGTTTCGCTACTTTCCCTCTGCAACCAGCATAGGCTGTGAGTTCTTCAGCACGGTCGAAGATGCTGACCCAGCAATAGCTCGCCTGGTTCAGTTCATTGCTGCCCAGGGACTACTGCTCTCCGGCATTCTAAGAGAGTTCAAAGCCATTGACCATGACACCACATGGGTTGTTACGGAAGCATACCGTCAGGCTCGTCAAACTGCATCCCAGGCCACCAGTTCTCTGTCGCCAAACCCAGTGCCACCTTCGCAGCTAGTACCACCCTCAAAATCCATGAACCCATGTCTACCCGGCATCATCCACCCAAATTCCATTCAAGGAGCTATTCGGCGACTTCGTCGTCGGGATGTGTTCTGTCAAGTTCCCACCGCAGCTCCAGCAATTGAGCCCCAACCTATAGAGGTGTCCGATGATGAAGATGGAAGTTGGCTCAACCTTCGTCCCCCAGGAGAGCCCCAGCAAGAGTAGGCCCATTTGTGGCCCCGGCAATGAGCGAAGCTAGGAGATGCCACAAGTATGTGTGTTGCGAAGACTATTTCTTCGCCCTCATCTAGGATTAGAATCCTGTAATTCGGAGTGAGTTGTTGCTATTAGTTGCCTAGTAAGGTTGTGCTTTGTTGTATGCTTGTATTGCTTGTGCCTGTGTGCTGTTGTAATGTTGTGGATAACTGTTTGCTCTGTGTGTTTGGTCCATCTGTCTCTCTATTAAGCAGAAATGTTTAACAGAGCTGGCAGTGAATTCTTAACAAGATTTTAGTCAGTAGAGCAGTTACACCTAAAAACATTGGACTCGCCCGGAGTACATAATGAAATGCGAGCTGGTGTAGGTGTATGTATACCAGGAGTACATACACCCACTAGCATTAAAACACCTTAGTGTAATCTGCTCGATATGTTTCTTTCCTCTGTCTGTATTTTGCTATGATGTGCATTCTGCATTTGCTTGCATATTAGTCTGAATAGATTGCATGTGTATCGTGTGAGAAATGTATGCACGCCAAGTTTCTTCTCCGGAGTACAATCGCCGCAGTACTCGGGTATCATGTAAAGCCGCCTGTCCACACCCATCTATGCTTACTCCATTTGCCAGTTTTCCCGAACCCAGCGTTCTAGAAAACCAACTCTATCCAATAATTCCCCGGTCCCAAAATCTTTTTCTCAGCACCTAGCTGCAATCTCGGAGAAATTCTGAGAAATTTTATTGCAACATAAACTGTTACAACCCCTCCAGTCCAAGATCTAAACCCTGATTCTACCCCAACACCCACTCATTGTGGATGTTGCTCGACGAGGAGTTACCAGCAGCATGGTCTCTGCATTGATGCCTAGTCCTCATGATCACCGCCGCCTCAGGGAGCCACCACTCGGGTAGTGGCATCCCGGCGATCATCGAGGATCATCGCACATAGCAGCAGTGAGAAGCCAACCAATGCCGCCAGCAGACTCACCAAGAGGATGGTGATCAGCTCCGAACCCACGTCCTCCATTAATGCCTTGCCTCGCGCTTCTGCAACCAGAAGGAAAAGGAGAAGAGGAAGAAGAGGTGAGGTAGGATGCGAGGTGGAGGAAGAAGAAGACTGCGGTCATTTTTATAGCCCATGTCCGGTGTACGGTGAGCGAGGTCCAGGAGAACCGCGCATCACTCGATCATGGGCATCCAGGAGGCGAATCCGCGAGCAGTGCCGCTCGGCGCTGGCCCGCGATGGGAGTGCTCTCTGCATTGGCCTCGTGCACGCCGCGCACTATCGTCGTAGGGAGCTTTATGCCCCAGGATCTAGGCGTGCGTAGTGCCTAGCCGCATTCAGGACAGCGCAGGAGCGAGAGAAAGCCGTTGGCCAGAGAAAGAAGAAGAAGGCTGCCAGTGGGCCCTAGGCCCACCTGACAGCGAGAGAGGCCATTGTTCATTGTGGTGCCCCAAGCATTTTTGGAAAAAGGGAAATTCTGCTTTTTCTAAAAATGTCAGGGCTATGAGAGAACCCAGCGGCCCCTACCTAGGGAGTAGATCCCGTGATATCCGTATCTCGATCTGGGTGTACCAGTTTTCGGTACTCTTAACTCGGTTGTTTTCAACCACAAGGTTAAGACCCAGCCCAGAGGTTTTCCAGGAGGCGTAATATTTGTTCTGAGCTAACCCTAGGAATCTCGAGGACGAGATTCTCTTAAGGGGGGAAGGTTTGTAACACCCCAAAAATTGGGTTATCGATTTTTGTGCTGTTATTCCTTCCTAGCTTTTCTCTCCCAAATTCTTCCTCTAGAATCTGGTGAATGACCAGGTGAATCCAGACAATACTCAACCTCTCAGTGCCTTTCCCATGCTCTTGTGCCAGTCAAGCTCCTGCCAGTAAATCCCGAATCTCGTTCAAATCCTAGTTCCAAAATATTGGAATTGGAAATCCTGCCTTTGTGTTTACAAAGGAGCTATCATTTTTCTTGCTCTGTTGATTCTCCCAAAATTTCCAGAGATCCTCCTTCACTCATAAACCCTGAATGTGCAGAAATATTGCTAAGTCATATGCAATATTTCTCATCTAGAATTAATTCCTTTTTCTGCCTTTCCGAGGAATTAAATCCAGAAAAATATCTATCCATCTCCAAAGTTCATGAAAACTTGTGGAGATATTCTTTATGAGCATATTGAGCTCACATAAAAATATTGGCCATAATTAAATAGGAGAAATTGCATTTTCCTATTTAAAGTCAATATTTCAATTTGGGGCCTTTCCAAAGGAACTACCATTTTAGTAGTTAGGAAAAATCCCAAATAAATTGTGGAGCTTTTCCTATCCATATATTCACCATTTCCATCAAGATCCCAAGTTCCACCAATTAAATCTTGAGCACAATATCCACTTTGCAAATTCTGTCCAGATTTCTAGTTTGCAAAGGAAGTGCTTGATTCCTTGATGTCCTTGGGCTGAAATTTTGCAAGGTGATTCATTATGAGATATTACCCTTGGGAAACAAAAACTAGCCCATTTCATCAAGCCAATTTTCCTCAGTAAATTATCTAAGTTTCTGTCCAAATTGCAACTCTGTGAAGGAAGTACCCTCATAGATGATCAATTTGAGCTGAAACATTTCTAGCTATCTCTAATGACCAAATCATCACTCTACACCAAAAATCATCCAAATCCATTTATCCATTTGACCCCTACTTCCTCATTTGCATTTCTGGTCAGATTGGTGCATTGTGAAGGAAGTACCATCTATACTTGTCCATTTGTGCTGAAACTTGGCCAGGATTATTACCTTAGTATATGACCAACTCCTGCCCAAGATCAGGCCAAGAAGAGCACTGTGGTGGCCACACCACAGCACAAACACCTTGCTGCCATTTCCTGTTTGACCATCGTTCAGTGACACCAAAGCTCACTGCTACTGTCTGAGTGATCAAGTCGTCTGCTGGAAGGTTGTAGAGTGCCCCAGACATGGTTTGGCCTTGCGTGCAGCATGGCAACACCGTGGCCATGCGGTGACCATGTGCAGAGCACGCCAAAGCAGGGCACCGCGTGCCAGATTCTTTGGGAGTCCTCTCTGGTACGCCGCGGCTCGTCCGGGAGCATCGGCGAGCTCTCCACCGCGTGCGTGAGTCTTCTAGATCCCTCTCCCCTTCGTCTCCTAGCTCGTGGATGTTTCTACCGACCTCGGTACTTCGCCGGAGCACTGCCACATCGTCGTGCGTCTCGAAGCTCCGACAGTCATCCAGAGCCTCTCTCCGCGGCTATAAAAGGCGTCCCCGAGTCCCCTTCTCTCCAGCAACCAGCCCCAAGCCCCTCCCGCTCGATCTTGGAGCTCCCTGCTCCTCTATTGGCCGAAGCCCTGCCGTCGGGTCTTCTCTGCGATTCCGGCGCCCTGGCCCTTCCCCTCCTCCCCATCTACGCCCTCTGCCTTCCCTGAGTGCCCGCAGGCTGCCTCCGCCTCCATTTCCACCGGGGAAGCTCTGCCGACGCGGCTCCTTCGCCGTGGTTCAGCCACCATGGCTGGCCCTGCGGCGCGGATGATGTAGGCCACCTCCGGCTCCCCTGCGGCTACCTCTGGGCGCGGCGTATTGCGGCGGTTCCGGCGAGCCCAGCGGCAGGCCCTCCTGTGGCGCCCGTCGCCAGCAGCGTCGACGGCCGGCCACCCTTGCCCCTGTCTCTGTCACGGTGGGAGGATGAGGACGATTCAAGGAGGAGAGAGGGGGTGGATAGGGTGGGCCCCGCCCGTAAGTGGATGTTAGCCCGGGCCCAACCGGTAAGTGGAGACGCATTCTGCAGAATGCGTATTCGGTTAACCGAAGACGTATTCCTAGAAATGCGCTTTCACTTTTCAGCCGGCGGCCGAACCCATTAAATAGTGAACGTTCACTCGCTAAGCACTGAAATGGACAGTTTTTGTCTGTTTTTACGCTTAACGAACGAACAGCCGTTTCTTCGCGACTGTAACTCCGATTGAGGTAAAACCAACGCCCATGTCTTCAGTTCGTCGAGCCCGTTCCGATGCCGTCATTTTCATAATGTTTTCACACTGTAAAAATGACCATTTTTCCCTTCCCTTAATCAGCCTCCTTCGAGAGGAAACCTTTCCGGCAAATCTTTCCGGAGTTTTATCGCACTTCTTCCCAGCGTATTCATCGACCCCCAGGCAAGCCAACCTCTTATCATGAGCTTTGGACTTGCGTGATGACTTTGCTTGCACCCTGTGTGTTTATCGTAGCACACCTGTATCGTCTGTTAGTCTGCACTTACATACACCTGTTATGTCATATGTATTAGATGTTAGCATTACTTTTTCATCTAATGTCATGACTTGTTTTCATGCCATATTTTGCCATGCTAGCAACAATCTTTATAATACTATTATCATGTTAGTACCATGATTTGATCTCATGCCATGTTGTCAACGTTGTTATGATTTTGCTATGCTGTTGTTAAGTGATTATTCGCGCTTATAATTGTTGATGTAATGGTGCGATGATGGAGATGTTGAATTGAAATTTATAAACTAAATCTAGTCGGTTGATCCAGAGTCACCTGTCCGGGCTTATTCGTGCAGCCACATTTGCTGGTATGGGACAGCCTTGACTTGGTCTAGCTTTGTGCTCTTTCATCGGTACCGCCAACTAGGGAAGGTTATGTGTGCGTGCTACCCTGATCAGGTAGGCGACGATAACCTTGTGAGCCCAGTTATATGTTTAGCCCAAGAGTCCCCGTTTGGGACAGTTGTTTGGCCACGATGGTGTTAGGTGTCAGGAGTGACACAGGGGCCACCAAGAGCAGGACTCCGGGGGAGGATGATTGCCGGTGGTACGATGGAGGAGTCACGGGTTAGGCAGGTTTCGTTTGAGTAACACCGGTCCACCTGAATGGGAACATGTACTAAAGTACGAGGCCGGGTACTCCATGGTGTGCATAAAGTGCGCAACCTCTGCAGAGTGTAAAATCTATTCGAATAGCCGCGTCCACGGTATTGGACAGCCCATCCAGACCTCACTAGGTGGTCAACCGTAACAAGGATAATAATGATGGAAGAACTTGTCTTATGTTCAGAAGTGCTCAGTGGATCATGAGTATTCCGAGGGTTGTGGGACAGCCTAGAAGAGAGTAAGTTGGTATTCGGTAATAGTAAGTACCATAAGCATCTAATGTGATCATTGCCATGCTATGATATGTAGATTATATGCCTGATCCATGTTATGCCATGCTTGATCCATGTTTTCCTGTTGATTCCATGCCATGTTTAGAATAAATCCTTATAATAGCATAGGGCTTGCTTTGTCATCTGCTTGTTTGGATGCTATGTATTTGGTTGTCTTACGAGTACATTCAAAGTACTCACCTGGCCTTGCACGTGGCCAGTTGCAGGAGGAGATCCGTCGTGCTAGATCGTAACCCAGCCAGTCCTATGTGTTGTGGAGCCCAGCCAGAGACGTCGTTGCCATTGAACCAAGACCTTCGCTGCCATTTTAGTTAGCCTTGGAGCTATGTAATATTGTTGTAAGCAACAGTATTGTAATACTCCATTTTATATAATAAAGCCATTTTGTGCCTGGAATTGCTGTATCATGTCTTTGACGTGCGCCAGGTCTTATCCTAGGGCTTGCGTGCGTCGGCCCTCTATCGGGGTGCCACATCTCCCTAAGGAGAAGTGGTTTAAATATCACCCCCTATTAAAGAAGAAATTAAAGAACCAATCATAGTTAAAGATGAAACTATTATTTACAATGTTGATCTAGTTGTGCCTACTGCTTATATTGAAAAACCACCTTTCCCTTTTAGGATAAAGATACATGCTAAGGTTTCAACTGTGGTTTGCAAAAGTAATATTAGAGCACCTAAACCTGCTGAACAAATTAAAGTAGAACCTAGTGTTGCTATGGTTAAAGATCTCCTGGTAGAAAATATTGATGGGCATGTTATTTACTTCTGCGATGATGCTGCTAGAATTGCCAAACCCGATGAAAAAGATAAACATAGACCTATTGTTGGCATGCCTGTTGTCTTAGTTAAAATAGGAGATCATTGTTATCATGGTTTATGTGACTTAGGTGCTAGCGTAGTGCTATTCTTTTTACCTTATACCAAGAAATTATGAATGACATAGCACCCGCTGAAATAGAAGACATAGATGTTACTATTAAACTTGCTAATAGAGACACCATCACACCACTTGGGATTGTTAGAGATGTTGAAGTCTTGTGTGGGAAAACAAAATACCCTACTGATTTTCTAGTTCTTGGTTCCCCACAAGATGACTTTTGTCCCATTATTTTTGGTAGACCTTTCTTGAACACTATCAATGCTACTATAGATTGTCATAAAAAAACTGTCAGTGTTCGCTTTGGTGATGAATCTCATGAGTTTAATTTCTCCAAGTTTAATAGACAACCTCATAAGAAAGAATTACCTAGTAAGGATGAAATAATTGGTCTTGCTTCTATTGCCGTGCCTCCTATTGATCCACTAGAACAATATTTGCTAGACCATGAAAATGATATGCATATGCATGAAAGAAATAAAATAGATAAAATTTTCTTTGAACAACGACCTCTGCTCAAATACAATTTGCCTATTGAAACTCTAGGAGGTCCTCCTCCACCTAAAGGTGATCCTATGTTTGAATTGAAACAATTGCCTAACACTTTGAAATATGCTTATCTTGATGAGAAAAAGATATATCCTGTTATTATTAGTGATGTCAGATTCAGGGCTCCGCAGACCCAAGAAGGTTTGAACTCAGGGGCATGAACGAAGAATCTCGCCTCACAACAACGCTAGCTCGCCATGCCCATGACTTGATCTCGACGAGTACGCTGGATCGTGTGGAAGGAAACAACACAGAGATTTACCCAGGTTCGGGCCACCTTGCGGTGTAAAACCCTACTCATGCTTTTGGTGGATTGGCCTCACGAGGAGGTAGATGATGAACTAGTACAGTGGATGAGCAGCCTCGCGAGGGCTCAAGTGGTGAGGATGGATTGGTCAAGGGTCCGATCCGGGAACCCTTCTATGGTGATGGCTAGCCCATATTTATAGTGGCCTCGGTCCTCTTCCCTCATAGCTTAGGTGGGAAGGGATTCCGCAATGGCCAATTTTGAAGGGGGACAAGGAGTACATCCTATCCCGACGAAAGGTGGTCTTCGCTTGCAAAGCTTATGGCCATGACGCAGCGGTGGGCTCGGCGATGACATCCATCCTGCCGAGCTTGTGGTGTTGGTCTCGTTGCACCAGAATGGAAAGCTTTGGGGCCTTCCTCGGGAACCTGCGCCTGCCCTTGCTCCCTTAGCACCAAAGAGGAAACTATCCCCTCTGCACCCGCTGGCGCCCACCTGGCCTTGGTCGTCATAACTCACGTCATCACAGCCTCACGAGGTGGGAGGCTTGCATAGAGATCTCCGCTTCTCGGGAGGCAGCCTGGGGAGGCCGCTCCTCTGGAGGTCTTGGTGTCGTTCGCCTCATGAGGAATGGGTCCTCGCGAGGGTCTTGTCTTGGGGCGGGGGGGGGGGGGGGGGGTTGAAGCTGGGCCGTACATGGCCGTCGATGAGTTTGCATCCTAGGCTGCAGGTAGGCAGATCTAGGTACCCCCGATCCCAGAACGCCGACAGTAGCCCATGGGCCCAAGGCGCGCCCGGCCTAGCTTCGAAGCGAAGGCAAGGAGCAAGGGCGAAGTGCCGCGGGCCCCAATCACCTGCGGGCCAGGCCCGATGCATGGCACACGATAGGACCCAGACGCCTCCACTTTCCAACGTCGCCTCGGCAACCGCCCGGGCTGACAAAAAGCCTGGTGCATGCCACAGGGCCATCATTGCCCTGCAGTGCGCCCGCCTTCCGCTTCTCCCTTCTCCCGCAAGCCCACACTTCGCCTGCCGGATCTTGCACCTGCTTCGTCCCGCCGCACCACCATGGCCCCCAAGAGAAAGAGGGGCGAGTCCTCGTTGGCGACGAATCGCTCGGTGGGGTCTGAACCTGTGCTTGGCCGGTCCACCATGCTCAACCTAGAGGGGCTGGACAAGGTCCGACAGGTGATCACCGCCGATTCCAATGAGTGGAAGGTGACAAAGATTTGGCCCGCCTCCAGGTCCGTAGTCGACCTGGAGGTCACCAACATCTCCCTTCATCTTCATGCCATCTTTGCCGGCCTCCTGCCGCCGTTCTCGGATTTCTTCAATGCAGTGCTCATGCATTACCAGGTCCACGTATTGCATCTCGACCCTGAGTCCATTGTCCTCATCTCCGCCTTCGTGTTTTTGTGCGAGGCCTTTGTGGGCATCGCTCCGTCCGTGGCCTTGCTCCGCCACTTCTTCTCCCTTCAAATGATCACCGGCGAGCAATGCTCGGGGTGCGTGTCACTCCGAGCGGTGGACGCGACGGCGGGCGCGGGTGTCGATGTTGAGCTTGATCTGAAAGCGGAGGGCTTCTGGAAGCAGTGGGTGTACGTCGACGCCGCCGTTTACAGCCCCCTGCTCCAGACTCCGACGGTTCTCGCGAAGTCAAGCTCCAGTTGGGAGCACGCGAAGCTTGTCAACCCGCGGCTTGCATGAGTTATGGCTAGGCTGGCTGACCTGAGGAAGGCGGGCGTGACAATGGCGATGGCGGTGAGGGAGTTCATCCGACGGCGAATTGCTCCCCTCCAGCGCCATTCCCGTTCGATGTGGGCCTTCACCGGCCGCGAGGACCCCTTGAGGCTTCAGGAAGCCACTCTTCCCTCCAGTGCGCTGCGTGGAATACTCCGCCTCCTGACCGCCGGAGAAGTTGCCGCGCTCCCTCAGGAGGGGCTCCCCTGTACAATTACCCAAATGGGGGAGCCTACGCCAAGGCGATGCCACGCTTTGACGAGTGGGGGCTGCTTCCCAAAGGCCACGCGGGGCCTCACGACAACCCCCTCCTGGTGGCACCCGACACCAGGGGTCCTGAGGCTGAAGCCCCCGGAGCGACCGCGAAGGGGCATGTCGGGGCGTCTACCCCGTAGCGGCCCATCTGCGTGGCTCCGGACGGTAAGGAAGACGCTCCTCCTGAGGGCGCGCCCGTTGCCACAAGCGCGGGGATCGCGTCCTGAACTCCGGCGCACCGACCTCGAGCCTCTGGGCTCCCCAGAGGAGGAGGAGGCATGGTGGCCGCGCCAGTCCGGCCCCACCGGCCTTGAAGTAGAGGAAGTGGATCGCCACGGATGAGTAGGTCTCCTGCTTTCCTTGATCTCTGCTCACCAAGCCCTCCTGAGGCCTTATTCCTCAGGTTTCTGTCAGGCAAAAGGGCGAAGGAGCTCCTGTCACCATTCTCCGGAGCGGTGGAACATCCCACGGCTGAGCTCGCGCCCTCTGGAGGGGTCACGCTCCTCCCGAGGTGACCCCTGGCGGCCCGCGACCCTGGGGCCCCGGCGGCCTCCGATGAGGGCGGCGTCAAGTTTATGTGGGTAGCGCCGTCGCTCATCCCGATGTCGGCTGGCGACCTTTGGGGTTGCCACAAGGCAGTGAGCGGAGCGATGCCGATCTAACACGGGGCCATGGCTCGTGCCACGAGGGCGGGCGCTGAGCCGGCCAACCCCGTGTTCTTGTCCGATGCTGCCGGACCTTCCGGAGCCACTGCCGCGGCCGGGGGTGCGGAGCAGATTCCTGGCCTAGCGTTGGAGCTCGCGCTCGGGCGGGGTGCCGTCCGGCACGACCTTCTTCAGGGCGCGAGGGGCTCACTGGACCGGCTTGAGGTCGAACTTGGCGAGGTTCACGCCCACCTCAAGGCCGAACATCAGCGCTTGGCGCATGAGTGGCGCCGACTCGAAGTGGCTGTGAATTTCAGCCACCTCCAGCACAAAGCCGCTATCGCAAAGGACGAGGCGTCTGTTGGGGAACGTAGCATGCAATTTCAAAAAAATTCCTACGCTCACTCAAGATCTATCTAGGAGATGCATAGCAACGAGAGGGGGAGAGTGTGTCTATGTACCCTCGTAGACCGAAAGTGGAAGCATTTGACAACGCGGTTGATGTAGTCGAACTTCTTCTCGTTCCGACTGATCAAGCACCGAACGTATGGCACCACCTAGTTCTGCACATGTTCAGCTCGATGACGTCCCTCGAACTCTTCATCCATCAAAGTGTCGAGGAAGTAGATGATTTCCGTCAGCACAACGGCGTGGTGACGGTGATAGTGAAGTGATTCGCGCAGGGCTTCGCCTAAGCACCGCGAGAATATGACCGAGGGTGTAATCTGTGGAGGGGGGCGCCGCACATGGCTAACAGTTATTGTTGTGTGTTCTAGGCGCCCCCTCCTCCTCATATATATAGGTGGGAGGGAGAGGGGAGAGGCCAAGGGGCGCCCCAAGTGGGGCCGAATCCCACTTGGGCTCCTGCCCTGGTTCGCCCCTCCTTCCTTGTATAGGCGCCAGGGGAAGGAAGGGGGAGGTGGCACCCTCCCTTTCCTTTCTCCCTTGAGGAGGGGAAGGAAGGAGGAACTTGCCCTCCCCCCTTTCCTTTCCCTAGGGCTAGCCGGCCTGTTGGAGGGGCGCACCAGCCCCTTGTGGGCTGGTCTGTCCCTCCCTTGGCCCATTAAGACCATATCTTTGCCGGGGGTGCCCGGAACCCCTTCCGGTGACCCTATATGTACCCGGTACCCTCCGAAACACTTCCGGTGTCCGAATATCATCATCCTATATATCAATCTTTACCTCTCGACCATTTCGAGACTCCTCATCATGTCCGTGATCTCATCCGGGACTCTGAACAACATTCGGTCACCAAATCACATAACTCATATAATACTAAATCGTCATCGAACGTTAAGCGTGCGGACCCTACGGGTTCGAGAACTATGTAGACATGACCGAGACACCTCTCCGGTCAATAACCAATAGCGGAACCTAGATGCTCATATTGGCTCCTACATATTCTATGAAGATCTTTATCGGTTGAACCGTTATGACAACATACGTAATTCCCTTTGTCAATCGGTATGTTACTTGCCTGAGATTCGATCGTCGGTATCTTCATACCTAGTGCAATATCGTTACCGGCAAGTCTCTTTACTCGTTCTGTAATACATCACCTCGTGACTAACTCCTTAGTCATTTGCTTGCAAGCTTATGATGTGTATTAGCGAGAGGGCCCAGAGACACCTCTCCGATACTCGGAGTGACAAATCCTAATCTCGATCTATGCCAACTCAACAAACACCTTCGGAGATACCTGTAGAGCATCTTTATAATCACCCAGTTACGTTGTGACATTTGATAGCACACAAGGCATTCCTCCGGTATCTGGGAGTTGCATAATCTCATTGTCGAAGGAATATGTATTTGACATGAAGAAAGCAATAGCAATAAAACTGAACGATCATTATGCTAAGCTAACGGATGGGTCTTGTCCATCACATCATTCTCCTAATGATGTGATCCTGGTATCAAATGACAACTCATGTCCATGGTTAGGAAACCATAGCCATCTTTGATCAACGAGCTAGTCAAGTAGAGGCTCACTAGGGACATGGTGTTTGTTTATGTATTCACACATGTATTTAGGTTTCCAATCAATACAATTCTAGCATGAATAATAAACCTTTATCATGAATAAGGAAATATAAAATAACAACTTTATTATTACCTCTAGGGCATATTTCCTTTAGTCTCCCACTTGCACTAGAGTCAATAATCTAGTTCACATCACCATGTGATTAACACCAATAGTTCACATCGTCATGTGATTAACACCCATAGTTCATATCGCCATGTGACCAATACCCAAAGGGTTTACTAGAGTCAATAATCTAGTTCACATCACCATGTGATTAACACCCAAAGAGTACTAAGGTGTGATCATGTTTTGCTTGTGAGAGAAGTTTAGTCAACGGGTCTGTCATATTCAGATCCGTATGTATATTTGCAAATTTCTATGTTTACAATGCTCTGCATGGTGCTACTCTAGCTAATTGCTCCCACTTTCAATACGTATCCAGATTGAGACTCAGAGTCATCTGGATTGGTGTAAAAGCTTGCATCGACATAACTCTTTACGACGAACTCTTTATCACCTCCATAACCAAGAAATATTTCCTTAGTCTTCTAAGGATAATTTTGACCACTGTCTAGTGATCTACTCCTGGATCACTATTGTACCCCCTTGCCAAACTCATGGAAAGGTACACAACATGTTTGGTACACAGCATGGCATACTTTATAGAACCTATGGCTGAGGCATAGGGAATGACTTTCATTCTCTCTCTATCTTCTGCCATGGTCGGGCTTTGAGTCTTACTCAATTTCACACCTTGTAACACAGGCAAGAACCCTTTCTTTGACTGATCCATTTTGAACTTCCTTATCAAGGTATGTGCTTTGTGAAAGTCCTATTAAGCGTCTCGATCTATCTCTATAGATCTTGATGCCCAATATATGAGCAGCTTCACCGAGGTCTTTCATTGAAAAATTCTTATTCAAGTATCCTTTTATGCTATCCAGAAATTCTATATCATTTCCAATCAGCAATATGTCATCCACATATAATATCAGAAATGCTACAGAGCTCCCACTCACTTTCTTGTAAATACAGGCTTCACCATAAGTCTGTATAAAACCATATGCTTTGATCACCTCATCAAAGCGTATATTCCAACTCCGAGATGCTTGCACCTGTCCATAGATGGATCGCTGGAGCTTGCACACTTTGTTAGCACCTTTAGGATTGACAAAACCTTCTGGTTGCATCATATACAACTCTTCTTTAATATCCATTAAGGAATGCAGTTTTTGACATCCATTTGCCAGATTTCATAATTATAAAATGCGACAATTGCTAACATGATTCGGACGGACTTAAGCATCGCTACGGATGAGAAAGTCTCATCGTAGTCAACCCCTTGAACTTGTCGAAAACATTTTGTGACAAGTCAAGCTTTGTAGACAGTAACTTTACCATCAGCGTTAGTCTTCTTCTTGAAGATCCATTTATTTTCTATGGCTTGCCGATCATCGGGCAAATCCACCAAAGTCCACACTTTGTTCTCATACATGGATCCTATCTCAGATTTCATGGCCTCAAGCCATCTGTCGGAATCTGGGCTCATCATAGCTTCTTCATAGTTTGTAGGTTCGCCTTGGTCTAGTAACATGACTTCCAGTACAGGATTCCCGTACCACTCTGGTGCGGATCGTGTTCTGGTTGACCTACGAAGTTCTGTAGTAACTTGATCTGAAGTTTCATGATCATCATCATTAGCTTCCTCTCTAGTTGGTGTAGGCATCACGAGAATGATTTTCTCTGATGTGCTACATTCCAATTCGAGAGAAGGTACAATTACCTAATCAAGTTCTACTTTTCTCCCACTCACTTCTTTCGTGAGAAACTCCTTCTCTAGAAAGTTTCCATTCTTGGCAACAAAGATCTTGCCTTCGGATCTGTGGTAGAAGTGTACCCAATTGTTTCCTTAGGGTATCCTATGAAGACGCACTTCTCCGATTTGGGTTCGAGCTTATCAGGCTGAAGCCTTTTGACATAAGTGTCGCAACCCCAAACTTTAAGAAATGACAGCTTAGGTTTCTTGCCAAACCACAGTTCATACGGTGTCGTCTCAACGGATTTAGATGGTGCCCTATTTAACGTGAATGCAGCTATCTCTAATGCATAACCCCAAAACGATAGTGGTAAATCGGTAAGAGACATCATAGAACGCACCATATCCAATAAAGTACGATTACGATGTTCAGACACACCATTACGCTGTGGTGTTCCAGATGGCGTGAATTGTGAAACTATTCCACATTTTTTAAATGAAGGCCAAACTCGTTACTCAAATATTTGTCTCCACGATCAGATCATAGGAACTTTATTTTCTTGTTACGATGATTCTACACTTCACTCTGAAATTCTTTGAACTTTTCAAATGTTTCAGACTTGTGTTTCATCAAGTAGATATATCCATACCTACTTAAATCATCTGTGAAGGTCAGAAAATAATGATACCCGCCGCGTGCTTCAACACTCATCGGACCGCATACATCGGTATGTATTATTTCCAATAAGTCATTAGCTCGCTCCATTGTTCTGGAGAACGGAGTTTTAGTCATCTTGCCCATGAGGCATGGTTCGCAAGTATCAAATGATTCATAATCAAGTGATTCCAAAAGCCCATCTGCATGGAGTTTCTTCATGTGCTTTACACCAATATGACCTAAACGGCAGTGCCACAAATATGTTGCACTATCATTATCAACTATGCATCTTTTGGCATCAATATTATGAATATGTGTATCACTACGATCGAGATTCAATAAACCATTTACATTGAGTGTATGACCATAGAAGGTTTTATTCATGTACACAGAACAACAATTATTCTCTGACTTAAATGAATAACCGTATCGCAATAAACATGATCCAATCATATTCATGCTCAACGCAAACACCAAATAACATTTATTTATTTAGGTCCAACACTAATCCCGAAGGTAGAGGGAGTGTGCGATGGTGATCTTATCAACCTTGGAATCACTTCCAGCACACATCGTCACCTCGTCATTAACTAGTCTCTGTTCATTTTGCAACTCCTGTTTCAAGTTACCAATGTCAGCAACTGAACCGGTATCAAATACTCAGGGGCTACTATGAACACTAGTAAAATACACATCAATATCATGTATATCAAATATACTTTTGTTCACTTTGCCATCCTTTTTATCCGCCAAATACTTGGGGCAGTTCTGCTTCCAGTGCCCAGTCCCTTTGCAGTAGAAGCACTCAGTTTCAGGCTTGGGTCCAGCTTTGGGCTTCTTCCCGGGAGTGGCAACTTGCTTGCCATTCTTCTTGAAGTTCCCCTTCTTTCCCTTGCCCTTTTTCTTGAAACTAGTGGTCTTGTTAACCATCAACACTTGATGCTCCTTCTTGATTTCTACCTCCGCAGCTTTGAGCTTTGCGAAGAGCTCGGGAATTATCTTTTCCATCCCTTGCATATTATAGTTCATCACGAAGCCTTTGTAGCTTGGTGGTAGTGATTGAAGAACTCTGTCAATAACACTATCATCTGGAAGATTAACTCCCAGCCGAGTCAAGTGATTATGATATCCAGACATTCTGAGTATGTGTTCACTGACAGAACTGTTCTCCTCCATCTTGCAGCTATAGAACTTGTTGGAGACTTCATATCTCTCAACTCGGGCATTTGCTTGAAATATTAACTTCAACTCTTGGAACATCTCATATGCTCCATGACGTTCAAAACGTCTTTGAAGTCCTGATTCTAAGCCGTAAAGCATGGCACACTGAACTATCGAGTAGTCATCAGATCGAGCTTGCCAGACGTTCAAAAAAATCAGCATCTGCTCCTGCAGCAGGCCTTTCACCTACAGGTGCATCAAGGACATAATTCTTCTGTGCAGCAATGAGGATAATCCTCAAGTTATGGACCCAGTCCGTGTAGTTGCTACCATCATCTTTCAACTTAGCTTTCTCTAGGAACGCATTAAAATTCAAGGGAACGGTAGCACAGGCCATTGATCTACAACATAGATGTGCAAATACTATCAAGACTAAGTTCATGATAAATTAAGTTCAATTAATCAAATTACTTAAGAACTCCCACTTAGATAGACATCCCTCAAGTCATCTAAATGATACGTGATCCAAATCAACAAAACCATGTCCGATCATCATGTGAGATGGAGTAGTCATCAATGGTGAACATCTCTATGTTGATCATATCTACTATATGATTCACGTTCGACCTTTCGGTCTCCAGTGTTCCGAGGCCATGTCTGTACATGCTAGGCTCGTCAAGTTTGACCCGGGTATTCCGCATGTGCAAAACTGTGTTGCACCCATTGTATTTGAACATAGAGTCTATCACACCCGATCATCATGTGGTGTCTCAACACAACGAACTGTCGCAATGGTGCATACTCAGGGAGAACACTTATATCTTGAAATTTAGTGAAGGGATCATCTTATAATGCTACCGTCGTTCTAAGCAAAATAAGATGCATAAACGATAAACATCACATGCAATCAAAATATGTGACATGATATGGCCATCATCATCTTGTGCTTTTGATCTCCATCTCCAAAGCATCATCATGATCTCCATCGTCACCGGCTCGACACCTTGATCTCCATCGTAGCGTCGTGGTCGTCTCGCCAACTATTGCTTCTACAACTATCGCTAACGCATAGTGATAAAGTAAAGCAATTACATGGCGTTTGCATTTCATACAATAAAGCAACAACCATAAGGCTCCTGCCAGTTGCCGATAACTTTTACAAAACATGATCATCTCATACAACAACATATATCACATCATGTCTTGACTATATCACATCACAACATGCCCTACAAAAACAAGTTAGACGTCCTCTACTTTGTTGTTGCAAGTTTTACGTGGCTGCTACGGGCTTCTAGCAAGAACCGTTCTTACCTACGCATCAAATCCACAACGGTGATTTATCAAGTTTGCTGTTTTAACCTTCAACAAGGACCGGCCGCAATCAAATTCGATTCAACTAAAGTAGGAGAAATAGACACCCGCCAGCCAACTTTATGCAAAACTAGTTGCATGTCTGTCGGTGGAACCGGTCTCATGAACGTGGTCATGTAAGGTTGGTCCGGGCCGCTTCATCCAACAATACCGCCGAATCAAAATAAGACGTTGGTGGTAAGCAGTATGACTATCACCGCGCACAACTCTTTGTGTTCTACTCGTGCATATCATCTACGCATAGACCTGGCTCGGATGCCACTGTTGGGGAACGTAGCATGCAATTTCAAAAAAATTCCTATGCTCACGCAAGATCTATCTAGGAGATGCATAGCAACGAGAGGGGGAGAGTGTGTCTACGTACCCTTGTAGACCGAAAGCGGAAGCGTTTGACAACGCGGTTGATGTAGTCGAACTTCTTCTCGTTCCGACCGATCAAGCACCAAACGTACGGCACCTCTGAGTTCTGCACACGTTCAGCTCGATGACGTCCCTCGAACTCTTGATCTAGCAAAGTGTCGAGGAAGTAGATGAGTTCCGTCAGCACAACGGCATGGTGTCGGTGATGGTGAAGTGATCCGCGCAGGGCTTCGCCTAAGCACCGTGAGAATATGACCGAGGCTGTAATCTATGGAGGGGGGCGCCGCACACGGCTAACAGTTATTGTTGTGTGTTCTAGGCGCCCCCCTTCTCATATATATAGGTGGGAGGGAGAGGGGAGAGGCCAAGGGGCGCCGCAAGTGCGGCCGAATCCCACTTGGGCTCCTGCCCTGGTTCGCCCCCCCCATCCTTGTATAGGCGCCAGGGGAAGGAAGGGGGAGGTGGCGCCCCCCCTTTCCTTTCTCCCTTGAGGAGGGGAAGGAAGGAGGGAGACCTCCTATAGGACGCTCGCTGCGTCAAATGGTCGACCCGTCGCACAGGGTGCGCCGCGATTGGGCCGGCCCATTTGTGTCGCAGCGAGTGAAGTGGGAGCACGCGCATGTAGCGATCGACACTGTAGCGGCCCGCACTGTAACAACCAGCCTTCTCTAAAAAAAAGGCACTGCAGTGGACTGGCCTTCAAAGATCTGTACTGTATTTTTCAAAAAGACGAACAAGAATTAGAAAGCACAAAAGTATTTTGAATTTGTGAACAATTTTTTGAAAAACGGGAACATTTTTGAAATTCTGAACAAATTTTGAAAGCGCAAACATTATTTGAAGCTCCCCGAACAATTTTTGAATTTATGAACACATTTTGAAAATGAGAACATTTTTTGAAATTGTGAACAAAATTTTGAAACCACAAACATTTTTTGAAATTCTGAACATTTTTTGAATTTGTGAACAAATTTCAAAACGATTTTGTTTTGGAAATTCTGAACAAAAATTTGAAATTTTTGAAGAAGTTCGAAAAGAAAAAGAAAATTGAAAAAAAAGAAAAAATGAAAAAGAAAACAAAAAACAAAAATGTTCAGAAATTCATGAAGATTTTTTGAAAATTGCGAACAATTTTTGAAACGGAAACATTTTTTGAAGTCCCGAACATTTTTTTTAAAGTTGTCAAATTTTTGAACAAAAACATTCAGAACAATGTTTTTAACACACAAATATTTTTGAAAATTCCCAAACAATTTTGAAGAATGCATACAGTTTTTGAATTTTGAACATGTTTTTAAAAACACGAATATTTTTGAAATTTTGAACATTTTTTTAGAAGCACGAACATTTTCCAAAAATGCGAACATTTTTTGAAAAAGAAACATAAACTTGAAAAAGAAAAAAGAAAAAACAATAAAGAGAAAAGAAAAGAAAAATAAAACAGAAATAGAAAAAGAAAGGAGAATAAAAAACCGCTTCAGGAACCTTCTAGAAGGTTCCCAAAACCAAAAAAAACCAGCTGGGAGCCTCTAGAAGGTTCCCAAAACCGGGAGCGTTGGAACGGTTAAACGGGCCGGCCCGTTGCGTCGCTGCTCGGTCGCTCGCCTGTGCGAAGCACCGGCAGTTTGACGCAACGAGCGGCATATAGGATTTTCCGGAAGGAGGGACTTGCCCTCCCCTCTTTCCTTTCCCTAGGGCTAGCCGGCCTGTTTGAGGGGCGGACCAGCCCCTTGTGGGCTGGTCTGTCCCTCCCTTGGCCCATTAAGCCCATATCTTTGCCGGGGGTGCCCGGAACCCCTTCCGGTGACCCTATATGTACCCGGTACCCTCCGGAACACTTCCGGTGTCCGAATATCATCGTCCTATATATCAATCTTTACCTCTCGACCACTTCGAGACTCCTCGTCATGTCCGTGATCTCATCCGGGACTCTGAACAACATTCGGTCACCAAATCACATAACTCATATAATACTAAATCGTCATCGAACGTTAAGCGTGCGGACCCTACGGGTTCGAGAACTATGTAGACATGACCGAGACACCTCTCCGGTCAATAACCAATTGCGGAACCTGGATGCTCATATTGGCTCCTACATATTCTATGAAGATCTTTATCGGTCGAACCGTTATGACAACATACGTAATTCCCTTTGTCAATCGGTATGTTACTTGCCCGAGATTCGATCGTCGGTATCTTCATACCTAGTACAATCTCGTTACCGGCAAGTCTCTTTACTCGTTCTGTAATACATCACCTCGTGACTAACTCCTTAGTCATTTGCTTGCAAGCTTATGATGTGTATTACCGAGAGGGCCTAGAGATACCTCTCCGATACTCGAAGTGACAAATCCTAATCTCGATCTATGCCAACTCAACAAACACCTTCGAAGATACCTGTAGAGCATCTTTATAATCACCCATTTACGTTGTGACATTTGATAGCACACAAGGCATTCCTCCGGTATCCGGGAGTTGCATAATCTCATAATCGAAGGAATATGTATTTGACATGAAGAAAGCAATAGCAATAAAACTGAACGATCATTATGCTAAGCTAACGGATGGGTCTTGTCCATCACATCATTCTCCTAATGATGTGATCCTATTATCAAATGACAACTCATGTCCATGGTTAGGAAACCATAACCATCTTTAATCAACGAGCTAGTCAAGTAGAGGCTCACTAGGGACATGGTGTTTGTTTATGTATTCACACATGTATTTAGGTTTCCAATCAATACAATTCTAGCATGAATAATAAACCTTTATCATGAATAAGGAAATATAAAATAGCAACTTTATTATTGCCTCTAGGGCATATTTCCTTCAGCGTCCACTGCCGCGGCTGAAGAAGTCCGTGCCCGCGCCTTCGAGGAGGCCGAGGCCGCGGACCGGCGGCGCGAGGCCGCTAAGAGGTGCGAGCAGGAGCTCCTGGCCTCCATCGCGGCCCTGGAGCGGTAGGCTCGAGAGCATGGGGCCATCGCACTCGCCCCTACGAAAGGGTCACCGGGCCACGAAGTGGAACTTCGCGCCCTAGGGGAGGCATTGGAGCTGGTGCCATCGGAGCAGGACCTGGAGCACGATCGGTTGGAGACGATGGAGCGCCAAGTGATGACCGCCAAGGCCGCTCTGGCCTCCCAGGAGGCGAGGGTCCAGGAGGAGGCCAGCGAGAGGGTTGCGGGAGTCCACCAGGCCCTTTCCTAGGACTATCGCGCGAAGCTGAAGCTTCAGGAGTCTCGTTTCTGCAAATGGCGCGACGAGCTGAAGGGCGAGGCCGACGGGCTCAAGAAGAAGTTGGCCGAAGCGTAGCGGCACGAGAAAGCCACACTGGACGCCTAGGCCGTAGCCGAAGCAGAGCTGTCTTCCCTCTACGAGCAGGTGGTGGACGTCACCTCGCTCGTGGAGCGGGCGTCGGATGAGGCAAACCGAGCCCAGGGACTATATCATATGTGCTCCTAGATGTTCCAGGCCCTTGAGCAGAGGGCTGGTCGGGCCCTGAGCAGCATCTGCGATAAGGGCGTCTTTAGCCCGCTCGTTGCTGACGACGCCGGCTACCTCGGCTTATTCACCAGGGTCATGGAGTGTCTTGAAGGTGGGGCTAAGAAGGTACGCCAGCTCGTCGAAGAGAAAAGCCGCAATCTTCTCGCGCGAGCGTCCTCACATGTCTTCAGCCACCTTCTTCGCTTCAACCCCGACTTCGACTTCGAGGCCGTGACAGCCCCCGTGCCCGAGGTGATTCAGGGCGCCTTGGGAGACTGGGTGGAGGACCACATGGATGACATGATCGCGGAGTTCACCCCCGCAGGTGGCGGAGGCCAACCTGAGGTCGTGGGGCACGAGGCTGACGGCAACGATGGCGACAGCAGCGACAGTGATAGCATGTCTCCCTAGGTTGTCTTTTTTCCTGTTCGCCTGCCAAAATTTTGAATATGACCCCGCGGGGATGTAAAAGTACTTTGGGAGAAATCCCCTTGTGATGCATGTATGAAGTAATGATATACTCCCTTAAGCCGCCTTCCTTTTACTTATTGCGTGCCCGCAGCCCCTGAGCAGGGATGGATCGCTGAGGTTACATTGGGTCGCGGTGCCCAACCGAGGCTAGGGGATGGATGTTTGCCAGGGACCCCTGGCAACACGCGCCTGATGGCTCGCTCAAGAGCGTCGCGTGAGGACTCAGGCACCAAGGCC
Organism: Thinopyrum elongatum; assembly: GCA_011799875.1. Taxonomy (NCBI): domain Eukaryota; kingdom Viridiplantae; phylum Streptophyta; class Magnoliopsida; order Poales; family Poaceae; genus Thinopyrum; species Thinopyrum elongatum. Next base: position 466,101,684 of record CM022301.1, on the reverse strand, counting down.
TTGGTGAGGTGTGTGTAGAGGCAGGCCCAAGGCTGAGCGGCCGGTCGGGCTGACTTAAATGCGGGCACCGGCCCAGCCCCCACTTGTGGGACGATCGGGAGGCGGGCATTAGGCAGCCGTTGCTGCTTCTTAAAAAGCTCGAGAAACAGAAAACAACGCAAAAAAACCCCAATCCCTTTCAAATAAAGAAGCAAGAACCTCAAATTCATTCCGAGAAGTGGCAAACTGGTTACAAGAGTGAGCGAAAGAAAAAACCACGTCCGGCACCTATACTAGTCTTCCCACCAGCGCGGAGCATCGGGCCTCCACTTGGCATGGGCATAGTCGCTGTTCGACCATGTCATCCACCAGCGCAGAGCATGGGGCTTCCACTTGGGCGTGGGTGGGAGCTCCCGCGGGGCCGAGGAGCGGCGCACCGGGAGCTCCGGGGCATGTACAGCCCTACTCACTATTACATGAGCGTGTCACGGGTAGATCCTGGTGCGCTGTGTCTTCTGGGCGGGGACCCCATCCTCCGTCTCCGGGTGTGTGGCGCCGGGCCTGGAGATGCGAGCAGCCTTGAACAGGCCCTCCCCCTGGGCGAGAGCCTATGGAGGCCCTCCCTGGAGAGGGCCTGCCTCAGGATGGGGTCTCCAACCTCGAGGGTCCAGAGGCGGATGTTGCAGCAGTGGAGGTGCCGCAGCGCCTGCCGGCACCACACGGCACGGGGCAAGGCTTGGCGACGGCCCTCCCTCTGAGCACGAGACCTGCTCCCGCGAGGCATCCTGACGTGCCTCGTCAAATGCCAAGACTCGTGGGGGACGGGGTTTGACCTCGCGCGGGAGGACCACCTCAGCCCCGGAAACGAGGAAGAACAGGGTCTCGCCGGCGAGCTTAGTCACAGTGGTGCGGATGAACCACAACACGGACTGAAACTCACCGCGCCAACCCCTACCGCCAGCTTCTTCTTGAGGCTCCTTGGCTTGAGGTCCCTCAGGACCTCTGTGTCGGTGCGCTTGGTCTGGCCGTTGCTTCGTGGGTGCGCCATCGAAACGTCATCTACCTGCGTTCCAAGGTTAACACAATATGCTCTGAAGAGATGGGTTGTAACCAGGGGTTGTTGCTGTTAATGACGCGTATGGGGGTGCTGCATTGGTTCACGAGGGACCCTAGTCTCGCGAGGCCTTGACGATCTTGATGACCGAGCCAACAGGGATGGCGCGTGCGGGCCTTACATGTGCCCACTTTGGCGAACTCGTTCGTTGGCGATGCACGTGTAGCGGTGGCGGCATGCCCGCCCGTGATATCACCTGCTTCCTTGCCCATGCGTCTGTGCCTGAAATCAGCCTCCGGGCTCCTTCGCCTTGTTGCTCCCCACCACCGCCGCCGCATCATTCCGGCCAGGAGGTGGCCCTCCATGGCGCCTCCCGTGGAGGGCCACTTACCCCGACAGAAACCCGGGGGAGCATCTCTCGGGCCGGAGGGGGAATCCCGCCTGCGACCTCACCGCTGCAGAGCTCCCCAGGTCCTCCCCGAAAAGACGAGCAAACGTAGCAGGGGCAGGCGCGGGCGCAGGGCAGGGGCCGCGACGCAGGTGGGGGGGGGGCGAAAAGGTTTCACGCCCCCACAAGCAGCGTCTAGCAGCTCCGCGACCGTATTGAGCCAAGCATCATAGTCACCACCGACAGGACGATAGCGCAACAACTCACGTGCCACAAGGAGTGCGGCCTGCATGTCTGTCAGCCCACGATGGGTGCGGGGGATCGACGCCGTGGTGGGGCCGAAAGAGGGCGTGGCGGTGCGGTCGTTGCGCTGCGCAAAGAGTGGTGTTGATGGGTTCCGCTGCCGACAAGCGGCAGCGCCAGTGACCGCATTAGCCGAAGGGGGAACGGTGCGGTGAGGGGTACCGCGGCTGAGGGGCACCGCCTGGGCGACGCAAGCGGCCCAACGCTCAGCGCGAGCCCGGCGAGCTTTCGCCATGAACGCAGCGGGGCAAGGTCGGAGCATGGTTGGTGAAGAGGTGGAGCTTTAACACGCCCTACCTGGCGCGCCAAATGTCAGATTCAGGGCTCCGCAGACCCAAGAAGGTTCGAACTCAGGGGCGTGAATAAAGAAGCTCGCCTCACAACAACGCTAGCTCACCATGCCCATGACCTGATCTCAACGAGTACGCTGGATCGTGCGGAAGGAAACAACACAGAGATTTACCCAGGTTCGGGCCACCTTGCGGTGTAAAACCCTACTCCTGCTTTTCGTGGATTGGCCTCACGAGGAGGTAGAGGATGATCTAGTACAGTGGATGAGCAGCCTCACGAGGGCTCGAGTGGTGAGGATGGATTGTTCAAGGGTCCGATCCAGGATCCCTTCTACGGTGATGGCTAGCCCATATTTATAGTGGCCTTAGTCCTCTTCCCTCATAGCTTAGGCGGGAAGGGATTCCACAACGACCAATTTTGAAGGGGGACAAGGAGTACATCTTATCTTGACGAAAGGTGGTCTTCGCCTGCAAAGCTTCTGGTCATGATGCAGCGGTGGGCTCGGCGATGACATCCGTCCTGCCGAGCTTGTGGTCTTGGTCTCATTGCACCAGAATGGAAAGCTTTGGGGCCTTCCTCGGGAATCTGCGCCTGCCCTTACTCCCTTAGCACCACAGAGGAAACTGTCCCCTCTGCGCCCGCTGGCGCCCGCCTGGCCTTGGTTATCATAACTCACGTCATCACAGCCTCATGAGGCGGGAGGCTTGCATAGAGATCTCCGCTCCTCGGGAGGCAACCTGGGGAGGCCGCTCCTTGGGAGGTCTTGGTGTCGTTCGCCTCGCGAGGCCTGGGTCCTCGCGAGGGTCTTGTCTTGGGGGGGGGGGGTGAAGCTAGGCTGTACAGGGCCGTCGATGAGTCTGCGTCCTGGGCCGCAGGCAGGCAGATTTGGGTACCCCCGATCCCAGAACACCGACAAGAGCCAACCTTTCAGAACATGAAGAAGAAAGATTATTGAAAATTCTGAAGAAGCACCGTGTAGTAGTCCCACTCTCTGTCAACACAAGATTAATATGGAACCTGATGCTAAACCCGTTGTTGATCATCAATGATGTTTGAATCCTAAGATAAAAGAAGTGGTAAGAACTAAAATATTAAAGCTTCTGAAAGCAGGTATAATCTATCCCATAGCTGATAGTAGATGGGTAAGTCCTGTTCATTGTGTCCATAAGAAGGGAGGTATTACTGTTGTTCCTAATGATAAAAATGAACTTATTCCACAAAGAATTGTTACTGACTATAGAATGGTAATTGATTTTAGAAAATTAAATAAAGCAACTAGAAAAGATCATTACCCTTTGCCTTTTTTCTCGATGAAATGTTGGAAAGATTATCCAAGCACACACACTTTTGTTTTCTGGATGGATATTCTGGTTTTCTGAAATACCCGTTTCACAACCTGATCAAGAGAAAACCACCTTTACCTGCCCATTTGGAATTTATGCTTATAGACGTATGCCTTTTTGTTTATGCGATGCACCTACTACCTTTCAAAGATGTATGACTGCTATATTCTCTGATTTTTGTGAAAAGATTGTTGAGGTTTCCATGGATGATTTTTCTGTTTATGGAACTTCTTTTGATGATTCCTTGAGCAACCTTAATCGAGTTTTGTAGAGATGTGAGCAAACTAACCTTGTCTTGGGGCATAAAATTTCTGAATGAGGTATTGAGGTGGATAAAGCTAAAGTTGATGCAATTGAGAAAATGCCATGTCCTAAAGATATTAAAGGTATTCGTAGTTTCCTTGGTCATGCTGGTTTCTATAGGAGGTTTATTGAAGACTTCTCTAAAATTTCTAGGCCTCTTACAAATCTTTTACAAAAGGATGTTCCATTTGTTTTTTATGATGATTGTGTAGAAGCCTTTGAAACACTAAGAAAGCATTAACTTCTGCACCTATTGTTCAACCACCTGATTGGAACTTTCCTTTTGAAATCATGTGTGATGCTAGTGATTATGCTGTTGGTGCTGTTCTAGGACAAAGAGTTGATAAGAAATTAAATGTTATCCATTATGCTAGCAAAACTGTAAACAGTGCCCAAAGAAATTATGCTACTACTGAAAAAGAATTTTTAGCAGTTGTGTTTGCTTGTGACAAATTCAGATCTTACATTGTTGATTCCAAAGTAATTGTTCACACTGATCATGCTGCTATTAAATATCTTATGGAAAATAAAGATGCTAAACCTAGACTCATTAGGTGGGTTCTTTGGCTACAAGAATTTGATTTACATATTACTGATAGGAAAGGAGCTGAGAACCCCGTAGCTGGCAACTTGTCTAGGTTAGAGAATATTCTTGATGACCCACTACCTATTGATGATAGCTTTCCTGATGAACAACTAGCTACAATAAATGTTTCTCATAATACTCCTTGGTATGCCGACTATGCTAATTATATTGTTGCTAAATACATGCCACCTAGTTTCACATACCAACAAAAGAAAAAATTCTTCTATGATTTAAGACATTACTTTTGGGATGACCCACATTTTTATAAAGGAGTATATGGTATTATTAGACGTTGTGTACCTGAGCATGAACAGGAACAAATCCTACGGAAATGTCACTCCGAAGCTTATGGACGGCATCATGCGGGAGATAGAACTGCTCATAAGGTATTGCAATCTGGTTTTTATTGGCCTACTCTCTTCAAGGATGCCCGTAAGTTTGTTTTATCTTATGATGAATGTCAAAGAATTAGTAATATCAGTAAGCCTCAAGAAATGCCTATGAATTATTCACTTGCTGTTGAACCATTTGATGTTTGGGGTTTTGATTATATGGGATCTTTTCCTTCCTCTAATGGGTATACACATATTTTGGTTGCCGTTGATTATGTTACTAAGTGGGTAGAAGCTATTCCAACTAGTAGTGCTAATCATAACACTTCCATTAAAATGCTTAAAGAAGTTATTTTCCGGAGGTTTGGAGTCCCTAGATATTTAATGACTGAGGGTGGTCCACACTTTATTCATGGTGCTTTCTGTAAAATGCTTGCTAAATATGATGTTAACCATAGAATTGCATCACCCTATCATCCTCAATCTAGTGGTCAAGTTGAACTTAGCAATAGAGAAATAAAACTAATATTACAAAAAACTATGAATAGGTCCCGAAAGAATTGGTCTAAGAAATTGGATGATGCACTTTGGGCCTACAGAACAACATATAAAAATCCTATGGGTATGTCTCCCTATAAAATGGTTTATGGAAAAGCTTGTCATTTGCCTCTTGAGTTAGAACATAAAGCATATTGGGCAATTAAAGAACTCAACTATGATTTCAAACTTGCCGGTGAAAAGAGGTTATTTGATATTAGCTCATTAGATTAATGGAGAACCCAAGCTTATGAAAATGCCAAATTATTTAAAGAAAAAGTTAAAAGATGGCATGACAAAAGAACTCAAAAGTGGAATTCAAAGTTGGAGAATATGTTCTTTTGTACAACTCTCGTTTTAGATTCTTTGCGGGAAAACTTCTCTCTTAATGGGAAGAACCATATATTATCGAGGAGGTTTATCGCTCTGGAGCCATCAAGATTAATAATGCTGAAGGTACTAACCCGAAGGTGGTCAACGGGCAAAGAATTAAACACTATATCTCAGGTACGCCTATTAATGTTGAAAGCAATATTATTCAAACCATGACACCGGAGGAACACATAAAAGAAACCTTCTGGAACACTCCAAAATACTAAAAATGTGGAGGTATGTGATACGGTAAGTAAACAGACTCCGAAAAATCTGCAAAAATATTTTCTGTCAGTTTTGGAATATTACAAAAAATAGGAAAATAAGAAACAACCATGAAGGAAACCGAGGAGGGCACAAGACACCAGGGCGCGCCTGGCTTGCCTGGCGCGCCCACGTGGGTTGTGCCCACCTCGGGAACCTTCCCGACTCCGTTTTCCTCTTGTTTGCTTGTTTCTCAAGATAAAAAATCTTTATATACCCCCCGAATGTATTGACCACCGTATCGCGGAGAAATCTTCTGTTCTTCTTTCTTGCTGTTTTCTGTTAGATCTATCAGGCTAGGTATCATGTCTTCTCCCTCCTCCGACAAAGTAGAAGGGGATGCTTGGTTGATGAAGATGGAACTAAAGAGAGAGGAACCAGAGGAAACCATCAAGGGTGACAAGGTCAAGGAAGTCGCGGGAGATCAAGTTTCGGCAGTAGGGTAAACCGTTCCAGCAGCAGAAGAAGAAGACATCCTTCAACCTTACTATGATCATCTTACCCCTACTGAAATTGAAGCTTTCAGGGTCATTGAAACGGTTCGTGTGGAAAATAAATATCTCACTCGTGAAAATATTCTGTTTCAAGAGCATGTCATCGCCCTCCGGAGCATCATTCATAGATTGGAGTACCTCCTGAGCTTGAAGTGTGACGCTACCTCATCAGTCATCACCACCACCATAATCATCTTCCTCACCAAAGGAGACTTGAATTCATGGTATGGGCACTCCCCTTGGCTTGTGCCAAGCTTGGGGGAGGTGCCCCGGTATCGTATCACCACCACTATCTTTGCATTTATCTATTTTAGTTCAATCTTTAGTTATCCTATGATTTAGTTGAATACAAGTTTAGTTCAATCCTTTCTTTTTGAGTGCTTGCTTAGTGATCTATCTATCCATGTAATCGTGTGCGAGGTATATAATAAAGAGTAGTTTGAATTTTGTTTCTTTACTCTTTTGTTTCAATAAAAAGAAAGGAAAATAAATAAAAAATATCATATGCTAATCTTATGGTAAGTAATGACATCACATAAGGAAAAGTATAAGTGGTAAAATTTATTGGAGATTGACATACATAGCATTGGTCAATGATGCAATTCATGAAAGAATTAATAAGGGAAGAAAAGATTCACATGCAAATACATTATCTTGGACATCTTTTTTGATTGTGAGCCCCCATTAAATATTATGTGTCAAAATTGTTGACGTTGGACAAGGAAGACAATGTAATGATTTATGTTTGTTCATATTCACATAGAAGTTATATTGTCATAGATCCTTCAACATGTGGTGCCTGCTCAACGTAGAGATACTACTTGTGCATCCAAAAACCCTTAAACCCAAAATCTTATTTTGAGAGTCCACCATACCTACCTACGGATTGAGTAAGATCCTTCAAGTAAGTTGTCATCGGTGCAATAAGGCACTAAAATTGCTTCTAAATGTGTTGGATCATTTAGTGTAAGAGAAAATTGAGCGTTGTATGAACTTGTGATGGCAAAGTAATAAAAGCGACGGACTGCATAATAAAGGTTGCTATCATAAGGGGCAATATAACATGACGTTCTTTTGCATTAAGGGACTTGGCATACAAACAAAAAGCGCATGGCAACCTCTGATTCCCTTTGCGAAGGGCTTATCTTTTACTTTTATGCATTTAATTTTATGTATGAGTCAAAGTATTCTTCCCTATTCCTTTTTATTTTCTCTTTTTGCAAGCATCATGTGGTGAGGAAAGATCTAGGCACATATATCCAGTTGGATATGAGTGAGCATGAGTTATTATTGTTGACATCACCCTTGAGGTGAATACGTTGGGAGGCAAAACTATAAGCCCCTATCTTTCTATGTGTCCGGTTGAAACTTTTTGTTCATGGCTATGCTATGAGTGTTAGCAATCATAGAAGGTTAGATGATGGTTGAGTATGTGGACTTGCCTAAAGGCTCTGATACATGACCCTTCCTGAAAATATGATGAATTGTAGTTGCAAAGTTGACTGAGAACATAGTTTGTTGGTTTTCAATAAGGTTTATGCTTTATACTTCAATGTTGTGATGAATTGTTACTTGTTCATGAGAAGTTATATTATAAAAGTTGTGTGATAAAGTTTTATGCTAAAATTCTTTGTTGTTAAAATAATAAGCATGATGCTTCTATGTCCGTATTTTGTTTTTATCGACACCTCTCTCTCTAAGCATGTGGGCATGTTTTTCGATTTTGGTTTTTTGCTTGAGGACAAGCAAGGTCTAAGCTTGGGGGAGTTGATACGTCGATTTTGCATCATGTTTCCCTACTATTATTTATAATGTTTTATTGCATAATAATGCTTTTTGGAGTAATTCTAATGCCTTTTCTCTCATAATATGCAAGGTTTACACAAAGAGGGGGAATGCCGGCAGCTGGAATTCTGGACCTGAAAAAGCTACGTCAGTGTTACCTATTCTACACATCTCCAAATGAGCTAAAAATTTATGGAGAATTGCTTTGGAATACATAAAAAATACTGGAGCAAATAACTACCGGAGGGGGCACCCTGGTGAGCACAAGACACCAGGGCGTGCCTGGGCCCCCAGGCGTGCCCTGGTGGGTTGTGCCATCCTCGGCCCACCACCAGTGCCCATCTTCTGGTATATAGGTCATTTTGACCTAGAAAAAAATAAGGGGGGACTTTCAGGATGAAGTGCCGCCGTCTCAAGGCGGAACTTGGGCAGGAGCACTTTTGCCCTCCGGCGGAGCGATTCCGCCGGGGGAACTTCCCTCCCGGTGGGGGAAATCATCGTCATCGTCATCACCAACAACCCTCTCATCTTTGGGAGGGAAATCCCCATCAACATCTTCAACAACACCATCTCCTCTCAAACCCTAGTTCATCTCTTGTGTTCAATCTTTGTGCCGGAACCTCAGATTGGTACCTGTGGGTGACTAGTAGTGTTGATTACATATTGTAGTTGATTACTATATGGTTTATTTGGTGGAATATTATATGTTTAGATCCATTATTATATTTAATATCCCTCTGATCTTGAGCATGATTATCATTTGTGAGTAGTTACTTTTTTTCTTGAGGTCACGGGAGAAGTCATGTTGCAAGTAATCATGTGAAGTTGATATGTGTTCGATATTTTGATGATATATATGTTGTGACTCCCTTAGTGGTGTCATGTGAACGTCGACTACATGGCACTTCACCATATTTTGGCCTAAGGGAATGCATTGTGGAGTAGTTATTAGATGATGGGTTGCTAGAGTGACACAAGCATAAACCCTAGTTTATGTGCTACTTGATAAGGGACCGATTTGGATCCAAAAGTTTAATGCTCTGGTTAGATTTTATCTTAATACTTTTCTCGTAGTTGCGGATGCTTGCGAGGGGGTTAATCATAATTAGGAGGTTTGTTCAAGTAAGAACAACACCTAAGCACCGGTCCACCCACATGTCAAATTATCAAAGTAGCGAACACGAATCAAACCAACATGATGAAAGTGATATGGTGAAATTCCCGTGTAACCTCAAGAATGCTTTGCTTATCATAAGAGACTGTTTTGGCCCATCCTTTGCCACAAAAGTATTGGGCTACCTTGCTGCACTTTATTTATCATTACCGTTACTTGCTCGTTACAAATTATCTTGCTATCAAACTACTTGTTACCGAATATTTTAGTGCTTGCAGAAAATACCTTGCTGAAAACCACTTGTCATTTCCTTCTGCTCCTCGTTGGGTTCGACACTCTTACTTATCGAAAGGACTACAATTGATCCCCTATACTTGTGGGTCATCAATCATCAACGACGGTTAAATCCCAAAATGAAGGATGTAGTAAGAACTGAAATATTAAAGCTTCTGGAAGTAGATATAATTTACCCCATAGCTGATAGTAGATGGGTAAGTCCTGTTCATTGTGTTCCTAAGAAAGGAGGTATTACCATTGTTCCTAAGGATAAAAATGAACTCATTCCACAAAGAATTGTAACTGGCTATAGGATGGTAATTGATTTCAGGAAATTAAACAAAGCTACTAGGTAAGATCATTACCCCTTGCCTTTTATTGTTCAAATGTTAGAAAGATTATCTAAGCATACACACTTCTGTTTTCTAGATGGTTATTCTGGTTTTTCTCAAATACCTATGTCAAAAGAAGATTGCCTAATAGTAGAGTGTTTTGAGTAGGTGTAATCAAGGTATGTATCACTGCTAGTTTCAGTACTTGCAGAAAATACCTTGCTGAAAACCGCTTGTCATTTCCTTCTGCTCCTCGTTAGGTTTGACACTCTTACTTATCAAAAGGACTAGATTGATCCCCTATACTTGTGGGTCATCAAGACTCTTTTCTGGCACCGTTTTCGGGGAGTGAAGCGCCTTTGGTAAGGAAACATTTATACTAAGTGCTAAAATTTACTGTCACTTGTTACTATGGAAAGTAATCCTTTGAGGGGTTTGTTCGGGGTATCTTCACCTCGACCGGAAGAAATAAGAGTTGCCCCTCAACCTACCGAACCTACTGAAAATATTTATTATGAAATTCCTTGGGGTATGTTAGAGAAACTGCTAGCTAATCCTTATGCAGGAGATGGAACAGTACATCCTGATATGCACTTAATATATGTGGAAGAAATTTGTGGATTGTTTAAGCTTGCAGATTTATCCGAGGATGGAGTTAAGAAGAAGGTATTCCCTTTACCTTTGGAGGGAAAGGCATTGACATGGTATACGCTATTGGATGATATTGGAACGTGGTATTGGAACCGGTTGAAATTGGAATTTCATTAGAAGTTTTATCCTATGCATCTAGTTCATCGTGATCGTAATTATATATATAATTTTTGGCCTCGTGAAGGAGAAAGTATCGCTCAAGCTTGCGGGAGGCTTAAGTCCATGATGTACACATGCCCCAATCATGAGCTCTCAAGAGAAATTATTATACAATTTTTTTATGCTCGGCTTTCTCATAATGATCAATCCATGCTCGATTCTTCTTCTACTGGTTCTTTTATGAAGAAAAATATTGTATTCAAATGGGGTCTTCTAGAAAGAATTAAACACAACTCTGAAGATTGGGAACTCGACAAGGGTAGAGAGTCAGGTATAAAACTTGAGTTTGATCGTGTTAAATCTTTTATGGAAACTGATGCTTTTCATAAGTTTAGTGCTAAATATGGACCTAACTATGAGGTAGTAGCTTCCTTCTGTGAATCATTTGTTACTCATGTTGATCACCCTATGGAGAAGTGGTTTAAATATTATCCCCCTATTGTAGACAAGATTGAGGAACCTGTTATAGTTAAATATGAAACAATTATCTATAGTGTTGATCCAGTTGTGCCTACTGCTTATATTGAGAAACCCCCTTTACTTGTCACGATTAAGGAACATGCTAAAGTTTCAACTGTGGTTAATAAAAGTAAAATTAGAACACCTAGACCCTCTGCACAAATAAGTGTGGAACCTAATATTGCTATGGTTAATGGTAACTTCGTCGATAATATTGATGGGCATGTTATTTACTTCTGTGATGAAGCAACTAGGATTGCTAAGCCCGATACTAAAGATAAGAATAAACCTGTTGTTGGAATGCCTGTGGTTTCTGTTAAAATAGGAGATCATTGTTATCATGGTTTATGTGATTTGGGTGCTAGTGTGAGTGTTATTCCTTTTACTTTGTATCAAGAGATTATGAATGATATTGCACCTGCTGATATAGAGGACATTGATGTTACTATTAAACTTACAAATAAAGATATTATTTCACCGCTTGGGATTGTTAGAGATGTTGAAGTCTTGTGTGATTTTCTAGTTCTTGGTTCTCCACAAGATGATTTTTGTCACGTTATATTTGGTAGACCTTTCTTGAATAGAGTTAATGCTAAAATTGATTGCAACAAGGAAACAGTCAGTGTTAATTTTGGTGATGTGTCTCATGAGTTTAATTTCTCTAAATTTCGTAGACAACCTCATGATAAAGAATTTCCTAGTAAGGACGAAATTATTGGTCTTGCTTCTATTGCCGTACCTCCTACTGATATGTTAGAACAATATTTGCTAGACCATGAAAATGATATGCATATGAATGAAAGAAATGAAATAGATGAGATATTATTTAACCAAGCACCTATCCTAAAACATAATTTGCCTGTTGAAACTATTGGAGGTCATCCTCCACCTAAGGGTGATCCTGTGTTTGAACTTAAGAAATTACCTGATACATTGAAATATGCTTATCTTGATGAAAAGAAGATGAATCCTGTTATTATCAATTCTAACCTTTCAGATCATGAAGAAAGGAGATTACTTAAAACTCTGAGGAAGTACCGTGCTTCTATTGGATATACTCTTGATGATCTTAAGGGCATTAGTCCCACTATATGTCAGCGCAAGATTAATATGGAGCCTGATGCCAAGCCAGTTGTTGATCATTGACGATACGTCCATTTTGCATCATGTTTTCCTACTGTTATTTACAATGTTTTTATTCATAATAATGCTTTTTGGAGTAATTCTAATGTCTTTTCTCTCATAATATGCAAGGTTTACACAAAGAGGGGGAATGCCACCAGCTGGAATTCTGGACCTGAAAAAGCTACGTCAGAGTTACCTATTCTGCACATCTCCAAACGAGCTGAAGATTTACGGAGAATTGTTTTGGAATATATAAAGAATATTGGAGCAAATAACTACTGGAGGGGGCCACCCTGGTGAGCACAAGACACCAGGGCGTGCCTGGGCCCCCAGTCGCGCCCTGGTGGGTTGTGCCCTCCTCGGCCCACCTCCGGTGCCCATCCTCTGGTATATAGGTCATTTTGACCTAGAAAAAATAAGGGGGGACTTTCGGGACGAAGAGCTGCCGTCTCGAGGTGGAACTTGGGCAGGAGCACTTTTGCCCTCCGGTGGAGCGATTCCGCCGGGGGAACTTCCCTCCCGGAGGGGGAAATCATCGGCATCATCATCACCAACAACCCTCTCATCTTTGGGAGGGTAATCTTCATCAACATCTTCAACATCACCATCTCCTCTCAAACACTAGTTCATCTCTTGTGTTCAATCTTTGTACCGGAACCTCAGATTGGTACCTGTGGGTGACTAGTAGTGTTGATTACATCTTGTAGTTGATTACTATATGGTTTATTTGGTGGAAGATTATATGTTCAGATCCATTATGCTATTTAATACCCCTCTGATCTTGAGCATGATTATCATTTGTGAGTAGTTACTTCTGTTCTTGAGGTCACGGGAGAAGTCATGTTGCAAGTAATCATGTGAAGTTGATATGTGTTTGATATTTTGATGATATGTATGTTGTGATTCCCTTAGTGGTGTCATGTGAACATAGACTACATGGAACTTCACCATATTTTGGCCTAAGGGAATGCATTGTGGAGTAGTTATTAGATGATGGGTTGCTAGAGTGATAGAAGCTTAAACCCTAGTTTATGCGCTACTTCATAAGGGACCGATTTGGATCCAAAAGTTTAATGCTATGGTTAGATTTTATCTTAATACTTTTCTCGTAGTTGCGGATTCTTGCGAGGGGGTTAATCATAAGTAGGAGGTTTGTTCAAGTAAGAACATCACCTTAGCACCGATCGACCCACATGTCAAATTATCAAAGTACCGAACACGAATCAAACCAACATGATGAAAGTGATATGGTGAAATTCCCTTGTACCCTCAAGAACGCTTTGCTTATCATAAGAGACCGGTTTGGCCTGTCCTTTGCCACAAAAGGATTGGGCTACCTTGCTGCACTTTATTTACCATTACCGTTACTTGCTCGTTACAAATTATCTTGCTATCAAACTACTTGTTACCGACTATTTCAGTGCTTGCAGAAAATACCTTGCTAAAAACCACTTGTCATTTCCTTCTGCTCCTCATTGGGTTCGACACTCTTACTTATCGAAAGGACTACGATTGATCCCCTATACTTGTGGGTCATCAATCGTCAATGACGGTTAAATCCCAAAATGAAGGATGTGGTAAGAACTGAAATATTAAAGCTTCTGGAAGTAGATATAATTTACCCCATAGCTGATAGTAGATGGGTAAGTCCTGTTCATTGTGTTCCTAAGAAAGGAGGTATTACCGTTGTTCCTAAGGATAAAAATGAACTCATTCCACAAAGAATTGTAACTGGCTATAGGATGGTAATTGATTTCAGGAAATTAAACAAAGCTACTAGGAAAGATCATCGCCCCTTGCCTTTTATTGATCAAATGTTCGAAAGATTATCTAAGCATACATACTTCTGTTTTCTAGATGGTTATTCAGGTTTTTCTCAAATGCCTTTTACTTGCCCTTTTGGAATTTATGCTTATAGACTCATGCCTTTTGGTTTATGTAATACACCTGCTACCTTTCAAAGATGTATGACTGCTATATTCTCTGATTTTTGTGAAAAGATTATTCAGGTTTTCATGGATGATTTTTCCATTTACGGGACTTCTTTTGACGATTGCTTAAGCAACCTTGATCGAGTTTTTTAGAGATGTGAAGAAACTAATCTTGTCTTGAATTGGAGAAGTGCCACTTTATGGTGAATGAAGGTATAATGCTTGGGCATAAAATTTCTGAATGAGGTATTAAAGTAGATAAAGCTAAAGTTGATGCAATTGAGAAAATGCCAGGTCCTAAAGATATCAAAGGTATAAGAAGCTTCCTTGGTCATGCTGGTTTTTATAGAAGATTTATTAAAGACTTCTCTAAAATTTCTAGGCCTCTTACTAATCTTTTGCAAAAAGATTTTCCATTTGTTTTTTATGATGATTGCGTAGAAGCCTTTGAAATACTTAAGAAAGCCTTAATCTCTGCACTAATTGTTCAACCACCTAATTGGAACCTACCATTTGAAATTATGTGTGATGCTAGTGACTATGTTGTTGGTGTTGTTCTAGGACAAAGAGTTGATAAGAAATTGAATGTTATCCATTATGCTAGTAAAACTTCAGATAGTGCTCAAAGAAATTATGCTACTACCGAGAAAGAATTTTTAGCAGTTATGTTTGCATGTGATAAATTCAGATCTTACATTGTTGATTCTAAAGTAATTGTTCACATTGATCATGTTGCTATTAAATATCTTATGGAAAAGAAAGATGCTAAACCTAGGTTGATTAGGTTGGTCCTTTTGCTACAAGAATTTGACTTGCATATTATTGATAGAAAGGGAGCTGAGAATCCCGTAGCTAATAGTTTGTCCAAAATGGAAAATGTTCTTGATGATCCACTGCCTATTGATGATAGTTTTCCTGATGAACAATTAGCTATTATAAATGCTTCTCATAATACCCCTTGGTATGCAGACTATGCTAATTACAGTGTTGCTAAATATATACCGCCTAGTTTCACATACCAACAAAAGAAAATTCCTCTTTGGTTTAAGACAATACTTTTGGGATGACCCACATCTATATAAAGGAGTAGATGGTGTTATTAGAGGTTATGTGCCTGAGAATTAACAGGAACAAATCTTATGGAAGTGTCACTCCGAGGCATACGAAGGACGCCATGCTGGAGACAGAACTGCACATAAGGTACTACAGTCTGGTTTTTATTAGCCTACCCTTTTTAAGGATGCACGTAAGTTTGTCCTCTCTTGTGATGAATGTCAAAGAATAGGTAATATTGGTACACATCAGGAAATGCCTATGAATTACTCACTTGTTATTAAACCATTTGATGTTTGGGGATTTGGTTACATGGGACCTTTTCCTTCCTCTAATGGGTATACACATATTCTAGTTGCTGTTGATTATGTTACTAAGTGGGTAGAAGCTATTCCAACTAGTAGTGTTGATCACAACACTTCTATAAAAATGCTTAAAGAAGTTATTTTCCTGAGGTTTGGAGTCCCTAGATATTTAATGACTGATGGTGGTTCACATTTTATTCATGGTGCTTTCCGTAAACTTCTTGCTAAATATGATGTTAACCATAGAATAACACCTCCTTATCATCCGCAGTCTAGTGGTCAAGTTGAATTGAGTAATAGATAAATCAAATTAATTTTGCAAAAGACCGTATCTAGAAAGAATTGGTCTAAGAAACTTGATGATGCACCATGGGCTTATAGAACCGCTTATAAGAATCCTATGGGTATGTCTCCGTATAAAATGGTTTATGGAAAAGCATGTCATTTACCTCTTGAATTAGAACATAAGGCATATTGGGCAATTAAGGAACTTAATTATGATTTCAAACTTGCCGGTGAAAAGAGGTTATTTGATATTAGCTCTCTAGATGAATGGAGAACCCAAGCCTATGAAAATGCCAAGTTGTTTAAAGAAAAAGTTAAAAGATGGCATGACAAAAGAATTCAAAAGCGGGAATTCAAAGTAGGTGAGCATGTTCTGTTATACAACTCTCATTTCAAATTCTTTGCAGGAAAACTTCTCTGTTAATGGGAAGGACCGTATATCATCGAAGAAGTTTATCGCTCCAGAGCTATCAATAATGCCGAGGGCATTAATCCGAGGGTGATCAATACTCCCGGATGTTTTAACCACCGTATCACAAGATTCTCCCCTGTTATTGTTTTGTGCTATTTTCTGTCAGATTTCCAAGACCAGGCATCATGTATTATTCTTCCCCCAATAATGTAGAGGGTGATGCTTGGTTGTTGCATAAGGAACTAAGGAGAGAGGGAACCCAGGAGTTCACCATGGAAGAAGATGAAGGAGACTCGCTTGGGGTCCACCCTCCGGCTTCGGAGAGGGTCACTCTGGCTGGTATCTCCACTACTCCAAACCCCCATGAAGCGATGAGGACGATGAACAACCAAGAGAACCAAGAGGTACAAGAAGGGCTTCCCCCTAGGAGGCCCTTACACAGAAAGTGATGCAGGAACGAACTCTTGGGGCCCGGAGAATAAGCATATTATGGCCGAGGTGCAAACAAATGCCGAGGCAATGCATCACGTGCTCCGGGAAATTCAGAGTTTGAGGGAGATCCTCATGAACATCCTAGAGGACAAGCCCACCACATCATCACCACCATCACCGAAGAAAGACACTTGAGACACGGGTATGGGCACCACCCTTGGCTTGTGCCAAGCTTGGGGGAGGTGCCCCGGTATCGTATCACCATCACTTTTACCATCTTTATCTATCTTAGTTCGATCCTTCGTTATTTCGTGATTTAGAAGAATAAAAGTTTAGTATGATTTAGTTTCGAGTGCTTGTTTCGTGATCTATCTATCTATGTAATCGAGTTCGAGATGTATATAATAAAGATTAGTTTGAGTTTGCTTCTTTACATTTATGTTTCAATCTTAGCAATGAAAATATTGAAAAGTTCATATGCTAACCCCATCAAAAGTAATGACTTTACATAAAAGAAAAGTATACTTGATAAAATTTGCTGGGAGCTAGTAAACATAGTATTGGTCAATGATGCAATTCATGAAATATTAGTAAAGGAAGAGAGGATTCACATATAAATATACTATCTTGGACATCTTTTTATGATTGTGAGCCCCCATTAAATATTCTATGTTAATTAGTTGACGTTGGACAAGGAAGACTATGTAATGAGTTATGTTTGCTTATATTCACATATAAGTTATATTGTCATGGATCCCCCAACATGTGGTGCTTGCTCAATATCTTTGTTAGCGAAAAATCCGCACTAAGTAGAGATACTACTTGTGCATCCAAAAACCCTGAAACCAGTTTCATGTCATGAGAGTCCACTATATCTACCTATGGATTGAATAAGATCCTTCAAGTAAGTTTTCATCGGTGCAAAAGGCAATAAAAATTGCTCCTAGATATTTATGATCTTTTATTGTAAGGGAAATAAGCTTTGTACGATCTTGTGATGGTGAAGAAATAAAAGTGACAGACTGCATAATAAAGATTGCTATCACAAGGGGTAATATAAAGTGAAGTTCCTTTACATTAAGAGCTTGCACATCCAATAATAAAAAGCGCATGACAACCTCTGCTTCCCTCTGCGAAGGGCCTATCTTTTACTTTTCTGTATTTACTTTTTATGCAATAGTCAATAGTGTTCTTCTCTATTCCTTTTTCATTTTTTCCCTTTGCAAGCATCATGTGGTGGGGAAAGATCTAGGCACATATATCTAGTTGGATATGAGTGATCATGAATTATTATTGTTGACATTACCCTTGAGGTAAATGAGTTGGGAGGCGAAACTATAAGCCCCTATCTTTCTATGTGTCCGGCTGAAACTTTTGCTCCATATATATGCCATGAGTGTCAGCAATCATAGAAGACTAAATGATAGTTGAGTATGTGGACTTGCTAAACAAAAAGCTCTTACATAAGATTCTTCCAGAGAATATGATGAATTGTGATTGCTTCATTGACTAAGAACAAAGTTTGTTAGTTTTCAAGAAAGTTTATGCTTTATACTTCGTTATTGTGATGGATTGTTACTTGATCATGAGAAGTTTTATGATGATATATTGCTGCTATGATAATGATTATGATGCTACTATGTTTGTATTTTGTTTTTATCGACACCTCTCTCTCTAAACATATGGTCATGATTATCGATTTCGGCTTTTGCTTGAGGATAAGCGAGGTCTAAGCTTGGGGGAGTTGATACGTCCATTTTGCATCATGTTCTCCTACTAATATTTACAGTGTTTTTGATCACTATAATACTTTGTGATGCAATTCTAATGCCTTTTTTCTCTTAATTTGCAAGATTTACATGAAGAGTGAGATTGTCGGCAGTTTGAATTCTGGACCTGGAAAAGCTACGTCAGAGATACCTATTCTGTAGAACTCCAAATGAGCTGAAATTTCACAAAGAATTTTGATGGAGTATATAAAAAGTATTGGAGCAAAGAAGTACCAGAGGGGACCCACCAGCTGCCCACAAGGCAGGAGGGCACGCCCTTGTGCCTTGTGGGGCCACTGACAGGCCTCCAGTTCCCATCTTTTGCTATACGAGGGGTTTTGACCTAGAAAAAATCAAGAGAGAACTTTCGGGATGATGCGCTGTCGTCTTAAGGCGGAACCTAGGCAGGAGCACTTTTGCTCTCCGGCGGAGCGATTCCGTTGGGGACACTTCCCTCCGAGAGAGGGAAATCGAAGCCATCGTCATCACCAACGATCCCCTCATCGTGGGAGGACCAATCTTCATCAGCATCTTCACCAGCACCATCTCATCTCAAACCCTAGTTCATCTCTTGTATTCAATCTCTGTCCCAAAACCTCAGATTGGTACATGTGGGTTGCTAGTAATGTTGATTACATCTTGTAGTTGATACTAGTTGGTTTATTTGGTGGAAGATTATATGTTCAGATCCTTAATGATATTCAATACCCCTCTGATCTTGAGCATGAGCATGATTTGTGAGTAGTTACTTTTGTTCTTGAGGAAATGGGAGAAGTCTTGTTATAAGTAATCATGTGAATTTGGTATTAGTTCGATATTTTGATGATATGTATGTTGTTGCTTCCTTTAGTGCTGTCATGTGAACGTCGACTACATGACACTTCACCATACTTGGGCCTAAGGGAAGGCATTGTGGAGTAGTAATTAGATGATGGGTTGGCAGAGTGACAGAAGCTTAAACTCTAGTTTATGCGTTATTTCGTAAGGGGCTGATTCGGATCCATATGTTTCATCCTATGGTTAGATTTATCTTAATTCTTCGTTCGTAGTTGTGGATGCTTACGAGAGGGGGTAATCATAAGTGGGATGTTTGTTCAAGTAAGAACAACACCCAAGCACCGGTCCACCCACATATCAAATTATCAAAGTAGCGAAAGCGAATCAAATAAACATGATGAAAGTGACAAGATGAAATTCCCATGTGTCCTCTGTAACACCCCATGTATTAAGCTATAGTGATCACCCTTTTGATTATGCCATGTCATCATGATCAACAGTGCTTACTCATCATTAGTAACATATCTCATTTCAAAATTCAAATCCAAATGGAAATTCAAACTGAAAGTGCGAATAAAACTTGTTCAAATTCAGGAACTAAAATGTTCATAATATTGTAAATAATCAAGAGATAATTGTAAAATTATAATCAACTTTTACTAAATTAATTATGTGCCCCAAACAGCAACAAAACAGAGATATTTAATCCAATTTCATTTATTTAAAATTCAAATGAAATCATTTTGGCTCCAAACCATTTTCTGGCAGTGGTAATTATTGCACTGGAATTATTGAGCTAAGTCACATATTTTTACAAAAGCCATTAAGTGGCCTAACAGTTTTGCAAACAGAAAAGAAATAAATAAAACAAAAGCAAAACAAAATAAAAACAGACCCCCCCCACTGGGCCTCGGCCCAGCTGGCCGCAACTAGCCAGGCCGAGCCCACCGCTTCCGCTTAACCCCCCCCCCCCCCGATGCCACACCAAAAACATAGCCCTATCCCCTCGTCCTCCCCACTCCCCCCCTCGATCTCTTCTCTCCTCCCGTCCAGATCGAGATCGGGGCAGCGAGCCCCGACCACCTCGCCGTCGCCCGTCGCCACCTCACCGGCACCCGCCTCTTCGTCTCCTCCCACACGGCGCGCCCCGACCCCGCGCCTACCCCTGACGCCGTCGCCTCCCCGATCCCGTCGCCGGACTACCCCGCCCCGCCTCTCCATCGACGGTCGCCGTCGAGCCTCGCCGCCCTGTACGCCTTCAACGTGAGTGAGGACCTCGTCCTCCTTCCCCGTCGCCCCCTTCTGTGCCACCCTTGCCGCGTCTATGGACGCACTCACCGCGCAGCGCCAGCGCCCGCCTGCTCCTCGCCGGCCTGCGCCCACGCGCATGCTCGGTGCGTTCACCGCGTCGACTACGCGCCACCGACCGGCCCCACTCGCGCCCGCCTCCTGCTCCAGCCCGCCGGTGCCGTGGCCACCCGGCACTCATCGAGCCCGCTGTCGCGTTCCTGCCGCGCCCCGTCTCCCCAGCGCACGCCCCCGCCCGCAGCTCGTCGCGCCCAGCGCCGCTACCGGCCGCGCCCATGCCGCGACCGACCGGGCCGCGCCCTGCCTCGCCTCCGGCCGTGCCCCGCGAGGACCGCTCGGCCGCTCCCGTACAGGCTCCTGCTGCTGCTTTGCCCCTGCAGCCGCACCGCTGCTCGTCGCCCGCTTCACCACCGGCCGTGGCCGTGGCCTTGCCGCCCCTGCTGGGCGAGCGCCCGTTCGGGCGCCCGCACCCATAACCGCCAGCCCGCGCGCCCGCTAAGGCCAGCCCCAGGCCACTGACAGGGGGCCCCCCCAGAACATTTATAAAAAAAGAATAAAAAAGAAAATAATTAATAATTAAATTAGTTAATTAATTAACTGATTTAATTAAGGTTAATTAACTTAACCTAATTAACCTGTTTAACTATAATGATTAACTCTGTTAGTTAGTGAGGAGACAATGACAAACGGACCCCACCTGTCAGTTGACCCAGTCAACGGTCAATGTTGACCGCTGACGTCATACTGACGTCATGCTAACGCAATAAACCTTTTCGAATTAAATTAAATCTGTTATTTCCAGGAATTGATTAAATCTTTAGAAAATCATATAAAAAAATCCGTAGCTCAGATCGAAAAACTTTGTACATGGAAGTTACTCAAAACGACGAGACGAATCCGAATACGCTTTCCGTTCGTCCGCCACACGTCCCTAGCATAGCGAACATGCAACCGTCCCCCTCCGGTCCCTCCGTCCAAAAATGCCAAACACCGGGAGTACATTCCCGGATGGATTCCCCCTTCGCCAGTATCACCCGGCACTGCGTTAGATCACCTCTGTCACCGCGTATTACCATGTTATGCTTTGTGCTGCACTTGTTTGCTCTGTATTTATTGTTTCCTCCCCCTCTTCTCTCTCGTTACACCCCGACATTGTCCCCAAGACCGACGCAGCTCCGGAGACCAACGACACCATTGACGATCTTGCCCTTGCCGCCGAGCAACCAGGCAAGCCCCCCCTTTGATCATCCCGATATCACCCATTCTAATTTCTCCTGCTTGCATTAGAATTGCTGCTGCTACTGCTTTACCTATTCTGATGCATAGCCTGTTTATTGTAACCTGCTGTTGATAATTACCTGCATATCCTAAACTGCTTAGTATAGGCTGGGTAGCGACCTATCAGTGACCCCACTTATCCCGATTGCCCCGCTGGATTATCCGAAGACCCGATCAACGAGATTGAAGACCAGGCCCCGACACCGCACATCACCACCCCTTAGTTGTAACGACACTGCAGCATTACTATCAAGTGCCGAGGGTGAAACCTCTTGTAGCACTTCTGATGTTAACTCTGTAGAGTAGCTATTCGGTCGTGGTCATCGAGGGTGATTCCTCCTTCACCACTTCCGATAACGACGCCATCGTACAACACCTCAAGAGTGAACCCAGCGAGGGTGATTCCTCCGAGTTCACCTTGACGGTTACATCGAGTAGGAATCCAACGAGGGTGATACCTCGGATTCCCTTGATGTTATGGACACACGGATACTTGGACCTTACACTGTTACTTGGAAAGGCGGGTCGACCCTGAGGGGTACCCGCGTGCGCCTAAGTGGCGAGTGTTGTGAAGACGGGTTGACCTGGATGGTGCCCGAGTGAGAATACGAGGCGTGGCCGGGCATTCTTGGCCCTTGCCGCAAGTCCTCGAGACGGGGCGATGGGGTCACATCTTTCGTGAGTCTCTGCTCGTTACCGCAAGCCCTAGTCCACTAACGATTTGGATATTTGATCCGAGCAGGCCTCTGGCCTGATAGCACTAAACATCACGTGGGCATAGTATGGGCGTTCTGCATCGTAGCATCAGCCGAAAGCTCTGTCAGACGTCTAGTTCAGCATTGCGGCCGGGACGGACCGGCGCCCTCCTGGTGGCTGGCTTCACCCTGCTCGCAACGACCCGGAGTGCACAGGGCGATGGCCCAAGACCCCTGAGCGCTTAGGATGTAGACCGGCGGGGACCTCTCTGCTGAGCTGTAGGTAGGGCAACGGTGTATCATTTGGCCGAGGCCGGACATGACCCAGGAAAGTGTGTCCGGTCGGAGTTAATCGAGCGTGTTGGGTAAGTTGGTGCACCCCTGCAGGGAAGAAAACTTCTATCGATAGCCGGTCCTACAGTAAAGGACACTCGGAGTTGTATCCTGATTGATACAATTAGAACTAGATACTTGGATACTATGGCTCTGGGATTGCTTCTCGCAGGGAGTCAAGAAGGGATCTCAGGACGAGGTTGATGACTGTATGGCTCTGGGATTGCTTTCTCGCAGGGAGTCAAGAAAGTATCTCTGGGTGAGGTTGATATCATTACTGCTACCTTATATTGTACTGTTCTACTCTCTTCTATTACTGCAAGACCTCTGAAGATGCTAGTCTTCGATAGGACTAGGCCTTCTCTCTATTCTGGCATTTCTGCAGCCCAGTCCACATATACAGCCTCCCTTTGATAATGTTGCATATGTAGTGTAGATCCTTGCTTGCTGAGTACTTCGGATGAGTACTCACGGTTGCTTTGCTTTCTTTTTTCCCCCATATCCTTTTGATGCGACCAGATGACAGAGCCCCGGATACAGCTGCCCCAGCCGACGATCGCTACTACTATCCCGAGGGTGGATATTACTTCGAGCTTGCCGTCGACCAGGAGTAGGATCGGAGGGTCCCACGCAGGAGGCCTGCGCCTTTCGATCGTAGTGTTTTCTTTTGCCCTGCCTTCTAAGGGCCTATCTGTGTTTTCTTTTATATCTGTACTCAGATATCTGATGCTTCCGCTGACGCTTGTATGCGAGCTTATGTATTCGAGCCCTCGAGGCCCCTGGCTTGTAATATAAAGCTTGTATGACTTTATTTATGTTTTAGAGTTGTGTTGTGATATCTTCCCGTGAGTCCTTAGGCTTGATCGTGTGCATTTGCGTGTATGATTAGTGCACGATTGAGCCGGGGGCGTCACATCCTCGAGAATGTTTTGCTTACAATAAGAGAATGTTCCGACCTGTCCTTTGCTATAAAAAGGATTGGGCTACCTTGTTGCACCTTTGTTACTATTGCTACTTGACACTTGTTACGAATTATCTTGCTAAAAAACTATCAATACTTCTACTTTTAGTACTTGCAGAAAATACTTTGCTAAAAATCGCTTGTCATTTTCTTCTGCTCCTCATTGGGTTCGACACACTTACTTATCAAAAGGAGTAGGATTTATCCCCTATACTTGTGTGATGATGACACCACAACCATCGACAAGTCTCCAACAATTATAGGTGCAATCACAAGAAGTTGCGCCAAACTAATAAGTGACCAGGTGAACGCTAACTTAATTTTACCTTGTAACCTTGATGACACAACTATTCTTTCATCCCCATTGTTGTTGGTTGAACTTAGGTATCACATGGAAGAAAGCTAACAACATATGAGCTGTTGAAGCAACCGGTTTGGATGAACAATTTTGGAGAAAACAAGTTTCAAGTGAAGCTGATGCTGTCAGTTTTTACCTCTAATGTTTCATTGTGCCACACCCATGTGGTGGAGAGACATGGCCATAGGGGTACATCATCAGAAGCTACATCAACTTCAATTTCCAATGCAAAAAACCTCACATCATTTGGAGTTGTGAATCAAAAGCTCTAGTCATTCTTGTGGAAGGTGTCCAGACTATCAAGGCTTCGCAAATTTCCAAGGAGCTCTCCAACAACTCCCAAAGATGACTGCTTATTCCCCCAAGGAAGCCATGCAAACCTGATACTTTTGAAACCATTTTCACACCTCGCTAAGGGGGGTTGTCCCTGCTATAAAACCCCATCTCCCCCATCCTCTTGAGAACCTTTTTGTCAAACTATTCAGCTACAAGCTTGTGCAGCAAGACTGCTAGAGAGATCCTTGCTACCTTTGCACTTGTGAGTTCATCCAGATTCGCGAGAAGGAGCCTCTGGTTCCCCCTAATTCGTGCTATACGGTTCCAACTGTTTTGTGTTTGTTAGTCCCGGTTTGTGGTTCGGACAGCGGGTTAGAGTTCTTGTAGCGCTGGTCTGCCATCCCCAATGTATGGGTTGCATCCAACCTTGGTAGATGTAAAGCTAGTTATCTCGGCTACTTGCAAATAGTTATCCCTCCCGATTCAATCCTATGACGTAAAGATCGGGCCACCCTCGGGCGTGAACTCATTCATCGGGTTCCCACTTATTATCTGGCATTAGAGCCTTCGTTGACACGGTAAGATCTATTATCCAAGTTTATCTTGCTATCATCCCTTTAGATCGAGTGTTTTTCATGCTATATTTTCTGTCCTAGAAGTCCAAAGCCCCACCAAAAATAAATCGAAGCCTTGTTGGTGCTGAGATCTTGTTGTTGCATACCTTGCATGTTCTTCATCTTTTAGATCTGCACCAAGTTTATCTTCATATTTCTTTTCAGATTTGGTTGTTGTGCTTTGGAAAAAGAGAGAAAAAAGTGGCAAAAAAATCATAGGGAGAAAGAAAAGTGTGGCAGAAAAAAATTCAAGAGAGAAAAAGAAAGTGTTGTGTAAGATCCAAAAGTTTTAGCTTGGTAGAAAAAATTTCAGAAGCTTGTGTGTTGTGTGTTTTTAATCTTGGTGCAAAGGTGCAGCATATCTATCCACATATTTTTCTTGATTTGCATCAACTTGATTCGGCACAAGCCCCTTTTGTTTGGCCCACCGAGCTCCACCAAAAACCGAAGCTAGTTCTTTGATCCCTGTCTTTCAGTCGCTTTAACACATCCGGGAGAAGCACAATCTGATGTGAACTCATAAGAAATTTGGTGAGTAAGACGTGAGGTTGTGTGATTCCACAAAAGTTATCCTATTCCACTTTTTAGCCCCACTAACATGGCAGAAACTGCATTGAGTGTTCATGGAGAAGATCAAGGGGAAGAAGTTGCCCCGATCACACATGCTGAGTTTTAGGAATTATGCAACATGGTTCGAGACCTTGGAAGGATGTTTCACGAGCGACCTCCAGTAGGTGGCGATAGGGTTCAGCATCGACAACACCCTATTGACCCACTTGAGGAAGTTGGGGATGAGAATTCCGTGCACGCTGTTGTGGATGGTGCCTTGGAGGATGATAAGCTATGGATGGCATGTGGCTGCTGCTCGCGGGCGTGGTGCTGCTGCTCATGGAGGGCAGCGAGGAGGACAACTTCGAGGGCGAGGCCATGGTCCTTGTGGGCACTATTATGACCCTCATGAGCATGTTGCTCGTGGTCATGGAGATGGTTTTGATGATTATGATGGTGTCCCATACCGTCGTGCTGCTGAAGATGGGCGTCCTGTAGAACATCATGATGGAGATGGTCGAGATGACATAGCAAGAATCAAGTTGCATGTCCCCAAGTTCACAGGAAAGGAAGACCCAATGCATATTTTGACTGGGAAAAGCAGTGTGATCAGATTTTTTGTATCCATAACCTTGTTGATCCGAAGAGAGTAAATCTTGCTTGTGTTGAGTTTTCTGGTTATGCACTCACTTGGTGGAATCAACTACAAGAAAATCAGCTGCTGGTAGGCCGTGATCACATTGACACTTGGGAAGAGATGAAACAAGCCATGAGGTGAAGGTTTGTTCCTTCACAATATCAAAGAGATCTCCAAAACAGATTGCAGCGCCTCAGCCAAGGTACACGCATGGTGGATGAGTACTATAAAGAGATGGAATTACTTCTTGTTCATGCTCGTATTCATGAAGACGAGGAGTCAAAGATGGCGAGATTTCTGCATGGTCTCAACAATGAAATTTATGATTTTGTGGAGATGTTTCCCTATAACACTCTACAAGAGCAAAGGGCACAGAGAGGAAGGTGCAGTGGAGTGGTCATGGACGGATATCTCATAACCACACCACCACACCATGGCAAAGGTTGCAGCCAAGTGCCTCTCATGGTGGTTCTCAGTTTCAGCATACTTCACACCCTACTGCCACCCGGCGAACAACGGCTTCATCGGCATCATCACCGGCTCCTAGGAATGTTGACAAGTGTGCTTCTTCTACTGCTACAAGTACCTCTAACCCCACGACTGTACCATCATCTCGAAGCCGAGATATTGAGTGTTGGAAGTGCAAAGGGCATGGTCACATTTCTTCTGAGTGTCGAAACAAGAGAGTTCTATTTATCAATGAACAAGGTGAATGGGAATCTGAGAGTGAACATGAAGATAGTGGAGCACCTGATGATCATGAGGATGAAGAAAGCTAGAAGAGTGGTTGTGATATTCAAGCCGACATGGGAGATTGCTTTGTTTCCCGTCGTGTGCTTAGTGTCAATGCAGCTAGAGAAGAGAAAGGGCAGCGCCATAATATTTTTCACACCCGTGGCACCATCAAGGACAAGGTTTGTAGAATTATTGTTGATAATGGAAGCTGCAACAACATTGCAAGTTCAGATTTAGTAGAGAAATTGGGACTGAAACAACAAAGGCACCCAAGTCCATACAAGATGCAATGGCTCAATGATTGTGGTACACTTCTAGTAAGAAACATAGTCATCGTTTAGTTTTCCATTGGGAAGTATTGAGATCAACTGGAATGTGACGTGGTTCCAATGCAAGCACGCCAATTGCTATTAGGAAGACCTTGGTTATATGATCGTGATGGGCAAATTAGCGGCCGTGCTAATCGTCTCTCGTTCCAATACGAGGGAGAGCGCATATCTTTGCTCCCTTTGACACCGGAAGAAATATTGATGGATGATTTGAAAAAGAAAGAGAGAGTGAGTGAGAAACACTTGAGCGACATCCACCAACATAGTGAGCAAGAGAATCCAAAGCCAAATAAAACCCCACAGCTTAAACTGACCAAGACATGGGAAAAATAGGGATTAGTTATGATGGCTAGGAAAAGGGACATGAGAGAGTTGAGAGAACCCAATTCCGTGTTCTTTGTACTTTTGCACAATGACAACTTTCTTTCTACTAACGAATTACCCTCTACCACTCCTAGTGTTGTTGTTGAAATTTTACAGGGGTATGGAGATGTGTTCCCCGAGGAGATACCACCAGGGCTGCCACCACAAAGAGGCATTGAGCATCAAATTGATTTGGTCCCAGGAGCCCCATTGCCGAACCGACCACCATACCGCACAAACCCGGAGGAAACCAAGGAGATTCAACGACAAGTTGAAGGCCTACTAAACAAAGGTTATGTAAGGGAAATTCTCTCTCCTTGTGATGTACCCATTCTTTTAGTACCAAAAAATGATGGATCTTCCCAAATGTGTTGTGATTGTAGGCATATTAACAACATCACCGTGAGGTATAGGCACCCCATACCTAGGCTTGATGATATGCTTGATGAACGTAGTGGCACCACCATCTTTTCTAAAATTGACTTGCGAAGTGGCTACCACCAAATTAGAATGAGAGAGGGCGATGAATGGAAAACTGCTTTCAAAACAAAATCTGATTTGTATGAGTGGTTAGTTATGCCATTTGGATTGACAAATGCACCTAGTACTTTCATGAGATTAATGAATCATGTGCTTAGAATGTTCATTGGAAAGTTTGTGGTTGTTCACTTTGATGACATCCTGATTTATAGCAAAACTTTGGATGAACATGTTGAACACATCCGATGTGTGCTTGCCTTTCTAAGAGAGGAGAGATTATATGCTAACAAGGAAAAGTGCACATTTTGCATAGACAAAGTTGTGTTTCTTGGCTTTGTTGTTTCAGGTAATGGTGTGGAGGTAGATGAGGAGAAGGTCAAAGCCATCCGTGAGTGGATGCCTAAACAAAATGTATGCCAAGTACGAAGCTTTCTTGGCCTTGCTGGTTTCTACCATCGATTTGGGAAGCACTTCAGCACCATTGTTGCCCCAATGAATGAGCTAACCAAGAAAGATGTTCCCTTCAAGTGGACAAACGCACAAAAGAAGGCCTTCCAAGAGCTGAAAGAAAAATTGACGTATGCACCATTGCTTGCACTACCCAACTTTGGTAAGACTTTTGAAATTGAATGTGATGCAAGTGGTGTTAGTATTGGAGGCGTACTAATGCAAGATGGTAGGCCTATTGCATATTTTAGTGAGAAGCTAAGTGGTCCAACTCTAAATTACTCAGTTTATGCCAAAAAATTATGGGCCATTTGCATTTGTGTCCCTAACTCGAACCACCTACTCAGATTTGCCCCTAATTTCAAAGCCTGCTCAAATTTGCCCCTCTGACGTTAGGTGCCCTTACAGAAATGCCCTTCTGCGATGTTACTGTCCGATCAAAGGGCTTTGACCGTCTCGAAAAAATAGCAAAAAAATCAAAAAATCTGAAATTTTGTGGGATCGAAGGTACTTAGGTGCGCAAGGTGCGTGCAAATTTTCATGCTATTTAGACATTCCAGGAGCTCGTGGCATAAGAAAAGAATAAATTTGTATGCATGTGAATAGTAAATTCAAAAAAATAGCAGGAAAATTTAAAAAATATGAATTTTTTGGCATCCAAGATGCTCGGGTGCGTGCAAAATTTTGTTATCAAATGACATGCGAGGAGCTCTAGCAAAAAAAAAACCAAAATAGTGTATTTTTTCAAAGTTTTTAAAGTTTTTTTCTGAGCCAAATTTTGTTTTTTTCTCCACGAGCTCCTACAATGTTCGAACAGATCAAAATTTTGCACACACCCTGCGCACCCAAGCATCTTGGATGCCAAAAAAAATTCATATTTTTTTTATTTTTTCTTGCTATTTTTTTGAATTTACTATTCACAAGCATACAAATTTATTGTTTTCGTTTGCCACGAGCTCCTAGAATGTCTAAATAGCATGAAAATTTGCACGCACCTGAGTACCTTCGATCCCACAAAATTTCAGTTTTTTATATTTTTTTGCTATTTTTTCAAGACGGTCAAAGCTGTTTGAACGGACGGTAACAACGCAGAAGGGCATTTCTATAAGGGCAACTAACAGCGGAGTGGCAAATTTGAGCAGGCTTCAAAATTAGGGGCAAATCTGAGTAGTGGGTTCGAGTTAAGGATACAAATGTAATAGACCCAAAAATTATATGCACTTGTGACATCTTTGGAAACATGGGAACATTATTTGTGGCCTAAAGAATTTGTGATACATTCCGACCATGAATCTTTAAAGGACCTTAGAGGTCAACAAAAACTAGAACGTAGACATGCAAAATGGAGTGAATTCATAGAATCTTTTCCCTATATTGCCAAGTACAAGAAAGGAAAAGATAATGTTGTTGCCGATGCTTTGTCTAGACGCCATATTTTACTCTCACAACTTGATACTAAAATTCTTGGGTTTCAAAGCATCAAAGAATTGTATGTCAATGAACCATATTTTGATGAACCACACTCAAAGTGTAGTGAGGGGAAAGGTTGGGAAAAGTTTCACTTGCATGATGGATTCTTGTTTCGAGCTAACAAATTGTGCATCCCAAATTGCTCTGTTCGTTTGTTGCTTTTGCAGGAGGCTCATGCTAGTGGTCTCATGGGACATTTTGGAGGAAAGAAAACTGAGAGTGTGCTGATTGACCATTTCTTTTGGCCAAGGAGGAGGCGTGATGTTGAGCGCTATGTGCTACGTTGTGAGATCTGCCGCAAAGCTAAGTCACGTTTAAACCCTCATGGACTTTATTTGCCTTTATCAATTTCTAGTACACCTTGGGAAGATATTTCTATGGATTTTGTTCTTGGATTACCACACACTAAGAGGGGGAGTGATTCAGTTTTTGTGTTGGTTCATAGCTTTAGCAAGATGGCTCATTTTATCCCGTGTCATAAGAGCAATGATGCTTCACACATTGCTGATTTGTTTTTCAGGAAAGTCGTGCGGCTACATGGAGTACCACATACTATTGTTTCATATCGTGACACCAAGTTTCTAAGCTATTTTTGGAAAAATATTGTGGGTAAAGCTAGGAAGAAAGCTTCTCTTTTCCACTACATGCTACCCACAAACGGATGGACAAACTGAAGTTATCAACCGCACACTATCCATGATACTGAGAGCAGTTTTAAAGAAAAATTTGAAGATGTGGGAAGAGTGTCTTCCCCACGTGGAGTTTGCATACAACAGTGCCAGAAATTCCTTTTGATTCCTCTTGAACTACGTCGGTATTTCCCCAAAGAGGAAGGGATGATGCAACACAACTACGGTAGGTATTTCCCTCAGTTATGAAACCAAGGTATCAATCCAGTAGGGGAACCAAGCAACACTATGTAAACGGTACCTACACACAAAGAACAAATACTTGCAACCCGATGATTAGGAGGGGTTGTCAATCCCTCTATGGGTAACAGTGCCAGAAATTGTCAAGTTGACGGGATAAAAATTGTGTAGCTTGGATAAATAGCTCTCGATAAAACGCGAAATAAAATAAGTAACAAAAAAGTGCAGCAAGGTATTTTTGGGTTTTTGGAATAGTAGATCTACAAATAAAAGCAAATAAAAATAGATCTCAAAGAAAATATGATAAAGAATAGACCCGGGGGCCGTAGATTTCACTAGTGGCTTCTCTCGAGAAAATAGCACACGGTGGGTAAACAAATTACTTTTGGGCAATTGATAGAAAATCAAATAATTATGACGAGATCCAAGGCAATGATCAATATATAGGCCTCACGTCCAAGATTAGTAGACCGACTCCTGCCAGCATCTACTACTATTACTCCATACATCGACCGCTATCCAGCATGCATCTAGTGTATTAAGTTCATGGAAAAACGAAGTAATGCAATAAGAATGATAACATGATGTAGACGAGATCTATTCATGTAGGAATAGCCCCCATCTTGTTATCCTTAATAGCAATGATACATGCGTGTCTTGCTGCCCCTTCTGTCACTGGGAAAGAACACGACACGATTGAACCCATCACAAAGCACCTCTTCCCATGGCAAGAAAAATCGATCTAGTTGGCCTAACTAAACCAAAGATTTGAAGAAGAAATACGAGGCTATAAATAATCATGCATATAAGCGATCAAAAGAAGACTCAAATAATATTCATGGATATAGATCTGATCATAAACTCAAAGTTCGTCGGATCCCAACAAACACACCGCAAAAAAGAGTTACATCAAATAGATCTCCAAGAGACCATTGTATTGAGAATCAAAAGAGAGAGGAAGCCATCTAGCTACTGCCTACGGACCCGTAGGTCTATGATGAACTACTCACGCATCATCGAAGAGGCACCAATGAGGATGATGAACCCCTGTGTGATGGTGTCTAGATTGGATCTCGTGGTTCTGGAACTTGCGGCGGCTGAAATTGTGTTTCGTCGACTCCCCTAGGGTTTCTGGAATATTTGGGGATTTATAGGGTGAAGAGGCGGTGCGAGAGGCCACCGAGGTGGGCACAACCCACCAGGGCACGCCTGGGCTCCTGGGCGCGCCCTGGCGAGTTGTGCTCCCCTCAGGCCTCCCCTCTAGTACTTCTTTGGCGCATCTTGTGTCTTCTGGTCCAAAAAAATTCTCCAAAAATTTTCACTGCGTGGACTCCGTTTGGTACTGATATTCTATAAAGTAAAAAAACAAGCAAAAAACAACAACTAGCACTGGGCACTATGTCAATAGGTTAGTCCCAAAAAATGATATAAAGTTGCTATAAAATGATTGTAAAACATCCAAGAATGATAATATAACAGCATGGGACAAGCAAAAATTATAGATACGTTGGAGACGTATCAGCATCCCCAAGCTTAATTCCTACTCGTCCTCGAGTAGCTAAATGATAAAAATAGAATTTTTTATGTGGAATGTTGCCTAACATGTTCATCACATATTCTTTTCTTTTGTAGCATGGACATTTGGACTTTTATATGGTTCAAAGCAATAGTCTTGTTTTGACATGAAGATTTCAATATTCAAGCATATCAACAAGCAACCATGTGTTTCAAAATATCAACACTAAAGAAAGTTATCCCTAGCCCATCATGCTCAATCATTGATCCATTCATGAAACACACTCTCATATTAGCTACATCTAACGCTCAAGTATGATCATAGTGCCCCTTAATTGGTGCTTTATAAGAGAAGATGGAGACTCAAATAAAAATAAAAATTGCATAAAGTAAATAGATAGGCCCTTCGCAGAGGGAAGTAGGGATTTGTAGAGGTGCCAGAGCTCAAAGCATAAATTGAGAGATACAATTTTTTTAGAGGCATACTTTTCCCGTTAACGAAAATGACCGAGTAATTCCCAACACTTTCCATGCTAGATATATCATAGGTGGTTCCCAAATAGAAAATAAAGTTTATTCCTTTTTCCACCATTCTTTCACATTCCACGGCTAGCCGTATCCACGGGTACCGTCCATACCAACACTTTCGAAGGAATTTATTATTTGACAACATAAAGTAAATTTATTTTTCATTTCGGGACTGGGCATCCCTATTACCGCCGTACTCTCGTGCAATGACAAGTGAATAAACACTCATCTTGAGAATAACACATCTAGCATGGAAAATATTGGCCACCCCCTGCCGCTTCATGAGCGGTACGGGCACACAAAAAGGAAATTTATTTTGAAAATTAGAGATGGCACATACAAATTTGCTTAGAATAGCAAGGAAATACCGCATATAGGTAGGTATGATGTACTCATGTGGCAAAACTGGTTTTAAGGATTTTGGATGCACAAGTAGTATGCCATCATGGTTACTGGTACTTTCCAAGGCATCAACCCCAGCAGGAGTCGTCCTAAGGGGAAGATCACACTGCCAGTAATGTTCAGGGGGGAGCTGAACTACCGGACCGAGAAGATCGTGTTTGATGTGGTCAACCTCCCCCTGCCATACACTGGAATCCTTGGCCGCCCTGCCCTGGCAAAATTCATGGCAGCATCCCACTATGCCTACAACACTTAGAAGATGCTAGGGCCGATGGGCGTCATTTCCATTCCATCAGACAAGAAGGATGCAATCATATGCGTTGATAAGATGTACCGAGAAGCAGTCGTTGCAGAGGCCGCAGAAGCTACCGCTCTAGCCAAGGAAATCAAGAAAGGGAAGAAATCTAGCAAGGACACCAGCAAAGAATCCGGGAAGCGCGCCCCTTCGGATTGCGCCGCGCCTGTTGATGGTTTTCCCGAGAGTTCCAATAGCAAGAGATCAAAGGTTGCTGCGCCTGCTGTGAAGAATGTCCCGGCAGGGTTGGTTGGCGTTGATGGTATGATGTCTACTACGCAACCTTCTTCTTGTAGACGTTGTTGGGACTCCAAGTGCAGAGTTTTGTAGGACAGTAGCAAATTTCCCTCAAGTGGATGACCTAAGGTTTATCAATCCGTGGGAGGCGTAGGATGAAGATGGTCTCTCTCAAACAACCCTGCAACCAAATAACAAAGAGTCTCTTGTGTCCCCAACACACCCAATACAATGGTAAATTGTATAGGTGCACTAGTTCGGCGAAGAGATGGTGATACAAGTGTAATATGGATAGTAGATATAGGTTTTTGTAATATGAAAATATAAAAACAGCAAGGTAACTAGTAGTAAAAGTGAGCAAAAATGGTATTGCAATGCTTGGAAACAAGGCCTAGGGTTCATACTTTCACTAGTGCAAGTTCTCTCAACAATGATAACATAATTAGATCATATAACAATCCCTCAACGTGCGAAAAAGAGTCACTCCAAAGTCACTAATAGCGGAGAATAAACGAAGAGATTATTGTAGGGTACGAAACCACCTCAAAGTTATTCTTTCTGATTGATCTATTGGGCTATTCCTATAAGTGTCACAAACAGCCCTAGAGTTCGTACTAAAATAACACCTTAAGACACACATCAACCAAAACCCTAATGTCACCTAGATACTCCAATGTCACCACAAGTATCCGCGGGTTTGATTATACGATATGCATCACACAATCTCAGATTCATCTATTCAAACCAACACAAAGAACTTCAAAGAGTGCCCCAAAGTTTCTATCGGAGAGTCAAGACAAAAACGTGTGCCAATCCCTATGCATAAGTTCACAAGGTCACAGAACCCACAAGTTGATCACCAAAACATACATCAAGTGGATCACGTGAATATCCCATTGTCACCACAGATAAACACATGCAAGACATACATCAAGTGTTCTCAAATCCTTAAAGACTCAATCCGATAATATAACTTCAAAGGGAAAACTCAATTCATTACAAGAAGGTAGAGGGGGAGAAACATCATAAGATCCAACTATAATAGCAAAGCTCGCGGTACATCAAGATTGTGCCAAATCAAGAACATGAGAGAGAGAGACCAAACACATAGCTACTGGTACATACCCTCAGCCCTGAGGGTGAACTACTCCCTCCTCGTCATGGAGACCGCCGGGGTGATGAAGATGGCCACCGGTGATGATTTCCTCCTCCGGCAGGGTGCCAGAACAGGCTCCCGATTGGTTTTTGGTGGCTATAGAGGCATGCGGCGGTGGAACTCCTAATCTAGGTTTATTTTAGGGGGTTTCTGTATTTATAGGAATTCTTGGCGTCGAGAACAAGTTAGGAGGGTCCACGAGGAGCCCACAAGACCGGAGGGCGCGCCCTAGGGGGGCGCCCTCCACCCTTGTGGAGGCCTCGTGGCTCTTCTGGCCCAACTCTTTTGCTTCGGGGGCTTCTTCTGGTCCATAAAAAATCACCATAAATTTTCAGCTCATTTGGACTCCGTTTGGTATTCCTTTTCTGGGAAACTCAAAAACAAGGAAGAAACAGAAACTGGCACTGGGCTCTAGGTTAATAGGTTAGTCCCAAAAATAATATAAAATAGCATATAAATGCATATAAAACATCCAAAATGGATAATATAATAGCATGGAACAATAAAAAATTATAGATACGTTGGAGACGTATCAAGCATCCCCAAGCTTAATTCCTGCTCGTCCTCAAGTAGGTAAATGATAAAAACAGAATTTTTGATGTGGAATGCTACCTAACTTATTTATCCATGTAATTTTCTTTATTATGGCATGAATGTTCAGATCCATAAGATTCAAAACAAAAGTTTAATATTGACATAAAAACAATAATACTTCAAGCATACTAACAAGTCAATTATGTCTTCTCAAAATAACATGGCCAAAGAAAGCTATCCCTACAAAATCATATAGTCTGGCTATGCTCCATCTTCATCACACAAAATATTCAAATCATGCACAACCTCGATGACAAGCCAAGCAATTGTTTCATGCTTTTGGTGTTCTCAAACCTTTTCAACTTTCACGCAATACATGAGCGTGAGCCATGGATATAGCACTATAGGTAGAATAGAATATGGTGGTTGTGGAGAAGACAAAAAGAAGGAGATAGTCTCACATTAACTAGGCGTATCAACGGACTATGGAGATGCCCATCAATAGATATCAATGTGAGTGAGTAGGGATTGCCATGCAACGGATGCACTAGAGCTATAAGTTTATGAAAGCTCAAAAAAAGAAACTTAGTGGGTGTGCATCCAAGTTGCTTGCTTATGAAGACCTAGGGCAATTTGAGGAAGCCCATCATTGGAATATACAAGCCAAGTTCTATAATGAAAAATTCCCACTAGTATATGAAAGTGACAACATAGGAGACTCTCTATCATGAAGATCGTGGTGCTACTTTGAAGCACAAGTGTGGAAAAAGGATAGTAAAATTGCCCCTTCTCTCTTTTCTCTCATTTTTTTCTTCTTTTTTTATTTCTTCTCCTTTTTTTCTTCTCTTTTTTTGATTGGCTTTTTTTTGCCACTTTTTTTTATTTTTTTATTTTTTCGACCGGAGTCTCATCCCGACTTGTGGGGGAATCATATTCTCCATCATCCTTTCCTCACTAGGACAATGCTCTAATAATGATGATCATCACAATTTTATTTACTTACAACTCAATATTACAACTCGATACTAGAGCAAAAGATATGACTCTATGTGAATGCCTCCGGCGGTGTACCGAGATGTGCAATGACTCAAGAGTGACATGTATAAAAATTATGAATGGTGGCTTTGCCACAAATACTATGTCAACTACATGATCATGCAAAGCAATATGACAATGATGAAGAGTGTCATAGTAAACGGAACGGTGGAAGTTGCATGGCAATATATCTCGGAATGGCTATGGAAATGCCATAATAGGTAGGTATGGTGGCTGTTTTGAGGAAGGTATATGGTGGGTGTATGGTACCGGCGAAAGTTGCGCGGTACTAGAGAGACTAGCAATGGTGGAAGGGTGAGAGTGCGTATAATCCATGGACTCAACATTAGTCATAAAGAACTCACATACTTATTGCAAAAATCTATTAGCTATCAAAACCAAGTACTACACGCATGCTCCTAGGGGGATAGATTGGTAGGAAAATACCATCGCTCGTCCCCGACCGCCACTCATAAGGAAGACAATCAATAAATAAATCATGCTCCGACTTTGTTACATAACGGTTCACCATACGTGCATGCTACGGGCATCACAAACTTTAACACAAGTATTTCCCCAATCCACCAATACTCACTAGCATGACTCTAATATCACCATCTTTATATCTGAAAACAATCATAAGGAATCAAACTTCTCATAGTATTCAGTGCATTTTATATGAAAGTTTTTATTATATCCCTCTTGGATGCCCATCATATTAGGACTAAATTCATAACCTAAGAAAATTACCATGCTGTTTAGAGACTCTAAAAATAATATAAGTGAAGCATGAGAGTTCATCAATTTCTTCAAAATAAAACCACCGTCGTGCTCTAAAAAGATATAAGTGAAGCACTAGAGCAACTGACAAACTACTCCAAAAGATATAAGTGAAGATCAATGAGTAGTCGAATAATTATGTAACTACGTGAAGACTCTCTAACATTTAAGAATTTCAGATCTTGGGATACTATTCAAAAATCAAGCAAAACAAAATAAAATGACTTTCTAAAAATAGCACAGATCATGTGAAGAAGTAAAAACTTAGGCTCAACCGATACTAACCGATCATTGTTGAAGAAGAAAGGTGGGATGCCAACCGGGGCATCCCCAACCTTAGATGCTTGAGACTCCTTGAAATATTATATTGGGATGCCTTGGGCATCCCCAAGCTTGAGCTTTTGTGTCTCCTTAATTCCTTTTATATCACGGTTTCCCTAAATCTTAAAAACTTCATCCACACAAAACTCAACAAGAACTCGTGAGAAAAGTTAGTATAAATCAAATGCAAAACCTTATCATTCTCTACTGCAGCAAATCACTAAAATTATTATTTAACATTGCATACTAAATTCCTCTACATATGTAATACTCCTATCCTCAAATAGAATCATTAAACAAGCAAACAATGCAAACATAATAGCAATCTGTCAAAACAGGATAGTCTGTAAAGAGTGCAATTGTACTCATACTTCCCTAACTCCAAAACTTCTGAAAAATGGCCACACCGTAGAAAATTTGTTGTTACTCATTGTGTAAAAATTTCAAGATTTTTCCACGTTCTGACTTTCCAGAAGAATTCAGAAAATGGTAGAAAACTTTCTGTTTTCAAAACAGCAACATATAGACTTGCAAAATAAGCATGGTAAGGGCTACACTTGACCTTTTTATTGAACTAAAAGATGAAAAACATTAATCGAAATAACAGCAAGAAAATACTAATAAAATAAAATGATGCTCCAAGCAAAACAAATATCATGTGACGAATAAAAATATAGCTCCAAGTGAGGTTACCGATAATGTAGAAGACGAATGAAGGGATGCCTTCCGGGGCATCCCCAAGCTTAGTTGCTTGGATGTTCCTTGAATATTACCTTGGGGTGCCTTGGGCATCCCCAAGCTTAGTTGCTTGGATGTTCCTTGAATATTACCTTGGGGTGCCTTGGGCATCCCCAAGCTTAGGGTCTTGTCACTCCTTATTCTCCTCATATCGATATCTCACCCAAAACTTGAAAACTTCAATCACACAAAACTTAACGGAACTTCGTGAGATGGGTTAGTATGATAAAACAAATCATTCACTTTGGTACTGTCAAGACAAGATTAAAAGTTTTTATCACGTGATACCTACTGTACCATATCATTTCTACAATTTATATTGAGCAATATAAGCCATAGAAACTAGGAAACAAGCAAACTATGCATCGAAAACAAAATCTGTCAAAAACAGAACAGTCTGTAAACATCTGAATTAATCTCATACTTCTATTACTCCAAAATTTCTCAAAATTTAGGACAACGTATAAAATTTGTATATCAATCAACTGTAAAAAATTCAGAAGTTTTACTCGTCCAGTAAAAGATAGGAATTTCTGTACTGGACGCAAAAGTTTCTGTTTTTGCACAGAATCAAGTTAACTATCATCCACACTACCCCAAAGGCTTTACTTGGCACTTTATTGAAACAAAAACCATAAAACATGATTAATACAGTAGCTTAATCATGGGAACACACAAAAACAGTAGGGTTAAATGTTGGATTGTCTCCCAACAAGCGCTTTTCTTTAATGCCTTTTTAAGCTAGGCATGATGATTTCCATGATGCTCACATGAAGGATAAGAATTGAAACATAACGGGAGCATCATGAAGCATATAACTAGCACATTTAAGTCTAACCCACTTCCTATGCATAGGAATTTTTTGAGCAAACAGTTTATGGGAACAATAATCAACTAGCATAGGAAGGCAAAGCAAGCATAACTTCAAAACTTTAAGCACATAGAGAGGAAACTTGATATTATTGCAATATGTAGAAGCATATGTTCCTCTCTCATAATAATTTTCAGTAGGATCATGAATGAATTCAACAATATATCTATCACATAAAGCATTCTTTTCATGATCCACAAACATAGAAATTTTATTACTCTCCACATAGGCAAATTTATTCTCATGAATAGTAGTGGGAGCAAACTCAACAAAATAACTATCATGTGAGGCATAATCAAATTGAAAATTAAAATCATGATGACAAGTTTCATGGTTATCATTATTCTTTATAGCATACATGTCATCACAATAATCATCATAGATAGCAACTTTGTTCTCATAATCAATTGGAAACTCTTCCAAAATAGTGGATTCATCACTAAATAAAGTCATGACCTCTCCAAATCCACTTTTATCAATATTGTGAAATGATTCAACACCCTCCAAAATAGTGGGATCAATGCTACGTAGAGTTGACACTCTTCCAAACCCACTTTCATCAATATAATCATCGTAAATAGGAGGCATGCTATCATCATAATAAATTTGCGCATCAAAACTTGGGGGACTAAAAATATCATCTTCATCAAACATAGCATCCCCAAGCTTGTGGCTTTGCATATCATTAGCATCATGGATATTCAAAGAATTCATACTAACAACATTGTAATCATGCTCATCATTCAAATATTTAGTGCCAAACATTTTAAAGACTTCTTCTTCTAACACTTGAGCACAATTTTCCTTTCCATCATTTTCACGAAAGACATAAAGATGAAGCATATGAGGCAACCTCAATTCCATTTTTTGTAGTTTTCTTTCATAGACTAAACTAGTGATAAAACAAGAAACTAAAAGATTCAATTGCAAGATCTAAAGATATACCTTCAAGCACTAACCTCCCCGGCAACGGCGCCAGAAAAGAGCTTCATTGACGGGATGTGAGTGCCGTTTACCTAGCCTCCCCGGCAACGGAGCCAGAAAAGAGCTTGATGTCTACTACGCAACCTTCTTCTTGTAGACGTTGTTGGGCCTCCAAGTGCAGAGTTTTGTAGGACAGTAGCAAATTTCCCTCAAGTGGATGACCTAAGGTTTATCAATCTGTGGGAGGCGTAGGATGAAGATGGTCTCTCTCAAACAACCTTGCAACCAAATAACAAAGAGTCTTTTGTGTCGCCAACACACCCAATACAATGGTAAATTGTATAGGTGCACTAGTTCAGCGAAGAGATGGTGATACAAGTGTAATATGGATAGTAGATATAGGTTTTTGTAATCTGAAAATATAAAAACAGCAAGGTAACTAGTAGTAAAAGTGAGCAAAAACGGTATTGCAATGCTTGGAAACAAGGCCTAGGGTTCATACTTTCACTAGTGCAAGTTCTCTCAACAAATATAACATAATTAGATCATATAACAATCCCTCAACGTGCAACAAAGAGTCACTCCAAAGTCACTAATAGCGGAGAATAAACAAAGAGATTATTGTAGGGTACGAAACCACCTCAAAGTTATTCTTTCTGATCGATCTATTGGGCTATTCCTATAAGTGTCACAAATAGCCCTAGAGTTCGTACTAAAATAACACCTTAAGACACACATCAACCAAAACCCTAATTTCACCTAGATACTCCAATGTCACCACAAGTATCCGCGGGTTTGATTATACGATATGCATCACACAATCTCAGATTCATCTATTCAAACCAACACAAAGAACTTCAAAGAGTGCCCCAAAGTTTCTACCGGAGAGTCAAGACGAAAATGTGTGCCAATCCCTATGCATAAGTTCACAAGGTCACAGAACCCGCAAGTTGATCACCAAAACATACATCAAGTGGATCACGTGAATATCCCATCGTCACCACAGATAAACACATGCAAGACATACATCAAGTGTTCTCAAATCCTTAAAGACTCAATTCGATAATATAACTTCAAAGGGAAAACTCAATTCATTACAAGAAGGTAGAGGGGAAGAAACATCATAAGATCCAACTATAATAGCAAAGCTCGCGGTACATCAAGATCGTGCCAAATCAAGAACACGAGAGAGAGAGAGATCAAACACATAGCTACTTGTACATACCCTTAGCCCCGAGGGTGAACTACTCCCTCCTCGTCATGGAGACCGCCAGGGTGATGAAGATGGCCACCGGTGATGATTTCCTCCTCCGGCAGGGTGCCGGAACGGGCTCCCGATTGGTTTTTGGTGGCTATAGAGGCTTGCGGCGGCGGAACTCCCGATCTAGGTTTATTTCTGGGGGTTTCTGTATTTATAGGAATTTTTGGTGTCGAGAACAAGTTAGGGGGGGGGTCCACGAGGAGCCCACAAGACCGGACAGCGTGCCCTAGGGGGGGGGCGCCCTCCACCCTTGTGGAGGCCTCGTGGCTCTTCTGGCCCAACTCTTTTGCTTCGGGGGCTTCTTCTGGTCCATAAAAAATCACCGTAAATTTTCAGCTCATTTGGACTCCGTTTGGTATTCCTTTTCTGGGAAACTCAAAAACAAGGAAAAAACAGAAACTGGCACTGGGCTCTAGGTTAATAGGTTAGTCCCAAAAATAATATAAAATAGCATATAAAACATCCAAGATGGATAATATAATAGCATGGAACAATAAAAAATTATAGATACGTTGAAGACGTATCAAGCATCCCCAAGCTTAATTCCTGCTCGTCCTCAAGTAGGTAAATGATAAAAACAGAATTTTTGATGTGGAATGCTACATAACTTATTTATCCATGTAATTTTCTTTATTGTGGCATGAATGTTCAGATCCATAAGATTCAAAACAAAAGTTTAATATTGACATAAAAACAATAATACTTCAAGCATACTAACAAGGCAATTATGTCTTCTCAAAATAACATGGCCAAAGAAAGCTATCCCTACAAAATCATATAGTCTGGCTATGCTCCATCTTCATCACACAAAATATTCAAATCATGCACAACCTCAATGACAAGCCAAGCAATTATTTTATACTTTTGGTGTTCTCAAACCTTTTCAACTTTCACGCAATACATGAGCGTGAGCCATGGATATAGCACTATAGGTAGAATAGAATATGGTGGTTGTGGAGAAGACAAAAAGAAGGAGATAGTCTCACATCAACTAGGCGTATCAACGGGCTATGGAGATGCCCATCAATAGATATCAATATGAGTGAGTAGGGATTGCCATGCAACGGATGCACTAGAGCTATAAGTTTATGAAAGCTCAAAAAAAGAAACTAAATGGGTGTGCATCCAAGTTGCTTGCTTATGAAGACCTAGGGCAATTTGAGGAAGCCCATCATTGGAATATACTAGCCAAGTTCTATAATGAAAAATTCCCACTAGTATATGAAAGTGACAACATAGGAGACTCTCTATCATGAAGATCGTGGTGCTTCTTTGAAGTACAAGTATGGAAAAAGGATAGTAACATTGCCCCTTCTCTCTTTTCTCTCATTTTTTTCTTCTTTTTTTATTTTTTCTCCTTTTTTTCTTCTCCTTTTTTTCTTCTCTTTTTTTGATTGGCTTTTTTTTTGCCTCTTTTTTTATTTTTTTTATTTTTCGTCCTGAGTCTCATCCCAACTTGTGGGGGAATCATATTCTCCATCATCCTTTCCTCACTGGGACAATGCTCTAATAATGATGATCATCACACTTTTATTTACTTACAACTCAATATTACAACTCGATACTAGAGCAAAAGATATGACTCTATGTGAATGCCTCCGGCGGTGTACCGGGATGTGAAATGACTCAAGAGTGACATGTATAAAAATTATGAATGGTGGCTTTGCCACAAATACTATGTCAACTACATGATCATGCAAAGCAATATGACAATGATGAAGCGTGTCATAGTAAACGGAACGGTGGAAGTTGCTTGGCAATATATCTCGAAATGGCTATGGAAATGCCATAATAGGTAGGTATGGTGGCTGTTTTGAGGAAGGTATATGGTGGGTGTATGGTACCGGCGAAAGTTGCGCGGTACTAGAGAGGCTAGCAATGGTGGAAGGGTGAGAGTGCGTATAATTCATGGACTCAACATTAGTCATAAAGAACTCACATACTTATTGCAAAAATCTATTAGCTATCAAAACAAAGTACTACACGCACGCTCCTAGGGGGATAGATTGGTAGGAAAAGACCATCGCTTGTCCTCGACCGCC
This sequence comes from Thinopyrum elongatum, assembly GCA_011799875.1. Lineage (NCBI taxonomy): Eukaryota > Viridiplantae > Streptophyta > Magnoliopsida > Poales > Poaceae > Thinopyrum > Thinopyrum elongatum. Next base: position 466,058,232 of record CM022301.1, on the reverse strand, counting down.
ACTCATAAGGAAGACAATCAATAAATAAATCATGCTCCGACTTCGTTACATAACGGTTCACCATACGTGCATGCTACGGGAATCACAAACTTTAACACAAGTATTTCTCCAATCCACAATTACTCACTAGCATGACTCTAATATCACCATCTTTATATCTGAAAACAATCATAAGGAATCAAACTTCTCATAGTATTCAATGCACTTTATAGGAAAGTTTTTATTATATCCCTCTTGGATGCCCATCATATTAGGACTAATATCATAACCTAAGCAAATTACCATGCTGTTTAGAGACTATAAAAATAATATAAGTGAAGCATGAGAGTTCATCAATTTCTTCAAAATAAAACCACCGTCGTGCTCTAAAAAGATATAAGTGAAGCACTAGAGCAACTGACAAACTACTCGAAAAGTTATAAGTGAAGATCAATGAGTAGTCGAATAATTATGTAACTATGTGAAGACGCTCTAACATTTAAGAATTTCAGATCTTGGGATACTATTCAAAAAGCAAGCAAAACAAAATAAAATGACTTTCTAAAAATAGCACACATCATGTGAAGAAGTAAAAACTTAGGCTCAACCGATACTAACCGATCATTGTTGAAGAAGAAAGGTGGGATGCCAACCGGGGCATCCCCAACCTTAGATGCTTGAGACTCCTTGAAATATTATATTGGGATGCCTTGGACATCCCCAAGCTTGAGCTTTTGTGTCATCTTAATTCCTTTTATATCACGGTTTCCCTAAATCTTAAAAACTTCATCCACACAAAACTCAACAAGAACTAGTGAGAAAAGTTAGTATAAATCAAATGCAAAACCTTATCATTCTCTACTGCAGAAAATCACTAAAATTATTATTTAACATTGCATACTAAATGCCTCTGCATATTTAATACTCCTATCCTCAAATATAATCATTAAACAAGCAAACATATGCAAACAATGCAAACATAATAGCAATCTGTCAAAACAGGATAGTCTGTAGAGAGTGCAATTGTACTTATACTTCCCTAACTCCAAAACTTCTGAATAATAACCACACTGTAGAAAATTTGTTTTTACTCATTGTGTAAAAATTTCAAGATTTTACCACATTCTGACTTTCCATAAGAATTCAGAAAATGATAGAAAACTTTCTGTTTTCAAAACAGCAACATATAGACTTGCAAAATAAGCATGGTAAGGGCTACACTTGACCTTTTTATTGAACTAAAAGATGAAAAACATTAATCTAAATAACAGAAAGAAAATACTAATTTAATAAAATGACGCTCCAAGCAAAACACATATCATGTGACGAATAAAAATATAGCTCCAAGTGAGGTTACCGATAATGTAGAAGACGAATGAAGGGATGCCTTCCGGGGCATCCCCAAGCTTAGTTGCTTGGATGTTCCTTGAATATTACCTTGGGGTGCCTTGGGCATCCCCAAGCTTAGGGTCTTGTCACTCCTTATTCTCCTCATATCGATATCTCACCCAAAACTTGAAAACTTCAATCACACAAAACTTAACGGAACTTCATGAGATGGGTTAGTATGATAAAACAAATCATTCACTTTGGTACTGTCAAGACAAGATTAAAAGTTTTTATCACGTGATACCTACTGTACCATATCATTTCTACAATTTATATTGAGCAATATAAGCCATAGAAACTAGGAAACAAGCAAACTATGCATCGAAAACAAAATCTGTCAAAAACAGAACAGTCTGTAAACATCTGAATTAATATCATACTTCTATTACTCCAAAATTTCTCACAAATTAGGACAACGTATAAAATTTGTATATCAATCAACTGTAAAAAATTCAGAAGTTTTACTCGTCCAGTAAAAGATAGGAATTTCTGTACTGGACGCAAAAGTTTCTGTTTTTGCACAGAATGAAGTTAACTATCATCCACACTACCCCAAAGGCTTTACTTGGCACTTTATTGAAACAAAACCTATAAAACATGATTAATACAGTAGATTAATCATGTGAACACACAAAAACAGTAGGGGTAAATGTTGGATTGTCTCCCAACAAGCGCTTTTTTTAATGCCTTTTTAAGCTAGGCATGATGATTTCCATGATGCTCACATGAAGGATAAGAATTGAAACATAACGGGAGCATCATGAAGCATATAACTAGCACATTTAATTCTAACCCACTTCCTATGCATAGGAATTTTGTGAGCAAACAATTTATGGGAACAATAATCAACTAGCATAGGAAGGCAAAGCAAGCATAACTTCAAAACTTTAAGCACATAGAGAGGAAACTTGATATTATTGCAATATGTAGAAGCATATGTTCCTCTCTCATAATAATTTTCAGTAGCATCATGAATGAATTCAACAATATATCTATCACATAAAGCATTCTTTTCATGATCCACAAGCATAGAAATTTTATTACTCTCCACATAGGCAAATTTATTCTCACGAATAGTAGTGGGAGCAAACTCAACAAAATAACTATCCTGTGAGGCATAATCAAATTGAAAATTAAAATCATGATGACAAGTTTCATGGTTATCATTATTCTTTATAGCATACATGTCATCACAATAATCATCATAGATAGCAACTTTGTTCTCATAATCAATTGGAACCTCTTCCAAAATAGTGGATTCATCACTAAATAAAGTCATGACCTCTCCAAATCCACTTTTATCAATATTGTGAAATGATTCAACACCCTCCAAAATAGTGGGATCAATGCTACTTAGAGTTGACACTCTTCCAAACCCACTTTCATCAATATAATCATCGTAAATAGGAGGCATGCTATCATCATAATAAATTTGCGCATCAAAACTTGGGGGACTAAAAATATCATCTTCATCAAACATAGCATCCCCAAGCTTGTGGCTTTGCATATCATTAGCATCATGGATATTCAAAGAATTCATACTAACAACATTGTAATCATGCTCATCATTCAAATATTTAGTGCCAAACATTTTAAAGACTTCTTCTTCTAACACTTGAGCACAATTTTCCTTTCCATCATTTTCACGAAAGACATAAAGATGAAGCATATGAGGCAACCTCAATTCCATTTTTTTAGTTTTCTTTTATAGACTAAACTAGTGATAAAACAAGAAACTAAAAGATTCAATTGCAAGATCAAAAGATATACCTTCAAGCACTGACCTCCCCGGCAACAGCGCCAGAAAAGAGCTTCGTTGATGGGATGTGAGTGCCGTTTACCTAGCCTCCCCGGCAATGGCGCCAGAAAAGAGCTTGATGTCTACTACGCAACCTTCTTCTTGTAGACGTTGTTGGGCCTCCAAGTGCAGAGTTTTGTAGGACAGTAGCAAATTTCCCTCAAGTGGATGACCTAGGGTTTATCAATCCGTGGGAGGCATATGATGAAGATGGTCTCTCTCAAACAACCTTGCAACCAAATAACAAAGAGTCTCTTGTGTCGCCAACACACCCAATACAATGGTAAATTGTATAGGTGCACTAGTTCAGCGAAGAGATGGTGATACAAGTGTAATATGGATAGTAGATATAGGTTTTTGTAATCTGAAAATATAAAAACAGCAAGGTAACTAGTAGTAAAAGTGAGCAAAAACGGTATTGCAATGCTTGGAAACAAGGCCTAGGGTTCATACTTTCACTAGTGCAAGTTCTCTCAACAATGATAACATAATTAGATCATATAACAATCCCTCAACATGCAACAAAGAGTCACTCCAAAGTCACTAATAGCGGAGAATAAACGAAGAGATTATTGTAGGGTACGAAACCACCTCAAAGTTATTCTTTCTGATCGATCTATTGGGCTATTCCTATAAGTGTCACAAACAGCCCTAGAGTTCGTACTAAAATAACACCTTAAGACACACATCAACCAAAACCCTAATGTCACCTAGATACTCCAATGTCACCACAAGTATCCGCAGGTTTGATTATACGATATGCATCACACAATCTCAGATTCATCTATTGAAGCCAACATAGAGAACTTCAAAGAGTGCCCCAAAGTTTCTACCGGAGAGTCAAGACGAAAACGTGTGCCAACCCCTGTGCATAAGTTCACAAGGTCACAGAACCCGCAAGTTGATCACTGATACGTCTCCAACGTATCTATAATTTTTTATTGTTCCATGTTGTTATATTATCATTCTTGGATGTTTTACAATCATTTTATATCATTTTTTGGTACTCACCTATTGACATTGTGCCCAGTGCCAGATGCTGTTTTCTGCATGTTTTTTACATCACCGGAAATCAATACCAAACGGAGTCCAAATGCAGCGAAACTTTTTGTGGATTTTTTTTGGACAAGAAGACATCTAGTGGGCCGGAGAAGCACCTGGGGGGTGCTCCGAGGGGAGCACAATCCACCAGGGCACGCCTGGAGGCCCAGGCGCACCCAGGTGGGTTGTGCCCACCTCGGGAGCCTCCCGCACCGCCTCTTTGCTCTATAAATACCCCAATATTCCAGAAACCCTAGTGGAGTCAACGAAAATCAATTCCAGCCGCCGCAAGTTCCAGAACCACCAGATCCAATCTAAACACCATCACAGAGGGGTTCATCATCCTCATTGGTGCCTCTCCGATGATGCGTGAGTAGTTCATTGTAGACCTTCGGGTCCGTAGTTAGTAGCTAGATGGCTTTCTCTCTTTCTCGTTTGATTCTCAATACAATGGTCTCTTGGAGATCCATATGATGTAACTCTTTTTTGCGGTGTGTTTGTTGGGATCCGATGAACTTTGAGTTTATGATCAGATCTATGTTTTTATCCGTGAAAGTTATCTGCGTCTTCTTTGATCTCTTATATGCATGATTGCTTATAGCCTCGTATTTCTTCTCCGATATTTGGGTTTTGTTTGGCCAACTTGATCTATTTATCTTGCAATGGTAAGAAGTGCTTTGTGATGGGTTCGATCTTGAGGTGCTTGATCCCAGTGACAGAAAGGAAAACGACATGTATGTGTCATTGCCATTAAGGATAACAAGATAGGGTCTATTTCTACATAAATAGATCTTGTCTACATCATTTCATCGTTCTTATTGCATTACTCCATTTCTCCATGAACTTAATACACTAGATGCATGCTGGATAGCGGTTGATGTGTGGAGTAATAGTAGTAGATGCAGGCAGGAGTCGGTCTACTAATCTTGGACGTGATGCCTATATAATGATCATTGCTTGGATATCGTCATGAGTATTTGAAGTTCTATCAATTGCCCAACAGTAATTTGTTTCCACCGTTTGCTATTTTTCTCGAGAGAAGCCACTAGTGAAAACTACGGCCCCCGGGTCTCTTCTTTAATATATTTTCCTTCAAGATCTATTTTGCTATTCGCTCTTTTATTTATTTGCAACTTTTATTTTCAGATCTATTAATCCAAAAACCCAAAAATACCTCGCTGAATTTTATTTGCTTTTATTTGCATCTTTCAATCTACTACAATTTTATCTATCTCGTTACCCGAAAGGGATTGACAACCCCTTTTACATGTCAGGTTGCAAGTATTTGTTCTTTGTGTGCAGGAGCTGTTTACGTGGTATTGCGTGGTTCTCCTACTGGTTCGATAACCTTGGTCTCATCACTGAGGGAAATACGTACCGTCGCTGTGCTGCATCATCCCTCCCTCTCTGGGGAAAAACCGACGTAGTTCTAGTAGACATCAAGAGGAGTTTCTGGCGCCGTTGCCGGGGAGACATCATCAACATCAACCAGGTTCCTAATCACAAATCTCACCTCCTTGCAATTTACATTATTTTCCATTTGCCTCTCGTTTTCCTCTCCCCCACTTCACAAAAATTTGTCGTTTTATTCGCCCTCTTTTTCCTTTCGCCGTTTTCTCGTCAGATCTGTTTTTTTTGTGCAATCTTGTTGACTACTTTTTGTCATTATGGATAGTTCTTCCTCTATTGTGTACACCCCCGAGAACGAGATTCTTAACTTTAAACAAAGGGGAGGGGAGAATTTAAAAGATGCTTGGTATAGGATTTGCAATGCTCATAATAGATCTATCTGAAAGCAATCTATCATTGTTCTTCTTCGCTGTTTTTATGTGGGCATCACCACTTGGTATAGATTCGTCCTTGATACGATTACTGGTGGAAATTTCTTGATGTGCCCCTCTCTTGATGCTTTTAATGCTATGGGAAATTTAGTGGGTTCTCCACCACTTATGATTAATGAAACAACCTTGACTCTTGAGCATGTTATGGAAAGACTAGATGCTATCGAAAAGAAAATGCTTACCGAGGAACATATTGAAAACTTAGATAAAAAGATGCATAATTTTGCTACTAAAATTGGCTCAAAAGCGGGAGAAGTTTTTAAGTTGTTAAAAGAAAAGGGGACTGTAATTCATGAAAGAATTGAAGATAGCCCGTCTAGGATTGATAAACTGGAAGAAATCTTTAGTAATCTAAGTACGGCTTTTGCTTCCGCCAAAACTCCCGTAAAATTTGGCAAGACTACCCAAGTTACTAAAAACAAGGGTGCAACTTCTAGTAATGATAAAGGAGATCTTAAGATGATTAGTATCCATCCCGATTTTATTGAATTGATAAGAGACCCTTTTTGCAAGAATGAATTTTTCAATCTCGTGCTTAGAAGTATTGTCGTTGAGAATTTATATGCTAAATCCTTGAAGAATTCTAAGTGTTTGATTGAGGAGTTGGAGGACAAAGTTGACAACACGTAGATCTTTTGCATTATGCCTAGCTAGGGGCGTAAAACGATAGCGCTCGTTGGGAGGCAACCCAACTTGTATCTTTTTGCTTTTTGGTTTTCTTGCTGTTTTCAATAAAATACCGAATTATACCTCTGGTTAGATGTATTTTTGTGGTTTAAATTAGTGTTTGTGCCAAGCAAAGCCTTTGGGTTGATTTGGGTGATAGTCGATTTGATCTTGCTGAAAAACAGAAACTTTTGCACTCAGGAAAATAATTCTTATTTTTTACATAAGAGTTATTTTGAGTTGATTCTTTTTGCAGAAGATTAATAAACAAATTTCTCACGTTTTCCTAATTTTTCAGAATTTTTGTAGTCACAGAATTATTCGAAGTTTTCAGATTGCTACAGACTATTCTGTTTTTGACAGATTCTGTTTTCTTTGTGTTGTGTGCTTGTTTTGATGATTCTATGGTTTTATTTGAAGAGTTTTTGCCTTAGAAAAGTTGGAATACAGTAGATATAATGCAAAAATAAAATATGAATGGGTTTTCAACAGTACTTAAAGTAGTGATTTGTTTTCTTATACTAACGGATCTCACGAAGGTTTTGTTGAGTTTTGTGTGATTGAAGTTTTCAAGTTTTGGGTGATATTACGATGGATGAAGGAATAAGGATTAGCAAAAGGCTAAGCTTGGGGATGCCCGAGGCACCCCAAGATAATATTCAAGAAGTATCAAGCAACTAAGCTTGGGGATGCCCCCGAGTGGCATCCCCTCTTTCTTCTAATGACCATCGGTATTTTACTTGGAACTATATTTTTATTCGTCACATATTATGAGTTTTGCTTGGAGTGTCTTGTATGATTTGAGTCTTTGCTTCTTTTGCTTTTTATTTTAAGTCTTGAATCCTTTCTGGACACAACTTTTTGAGAGAGCCAAAAACTATGCTATGCTTGCTCCTATGCTTCACTTAAATTTTTAGAGCCTTGGAATTGCTCTAGTGCTTCACTTATATCTTTTTGAGCATGGTGTGCTTTGTTATTTTTGAAGAAATGCTCTCATGCTTCACTTAGATTTATTTGGGAGTTAGTAAAATTTTGAAGAAATTCTCTCTTGCTTCACTTAGATGAATTTGAGAGAAAGAAATATTATGCTCATGTTCTTCACTTATATTTGTTTGAGCTTATTAAAAGCAACATATGAAACTAGTCCCAAAGTGATAGATATCCAAGAAGGATATAATAAAAACTTTCATGAAGATCATTGGACAAAATAAACTTGATTCTTAGTAATAGTTTTAAGATATGATGATAGTGATATGTGAGTCATGTTAATGAGTAATTATGCTTCAGTAAGAATATTGGTGTTAAGGTTTGTGATTCCCTATGCAAGTACGAAAGTCAATAGTTATGCAATGAAATTATATCTTACTTATGGTGCATTATTCGGTGTTACTTATGCTTAATGCTTTCTTACGAGATTATTCATTTCTTGGTTGGGCGCTTCTCAATCTTTTTGCTAGCCTTCATTTGCACTAAGTATGATCACTACTTGTGCATCCAAAACCCTTTAAACCAGTTTTGCCATATGAGTCCACTATACCTACCTATATGCGGTATTTTCGTGTCGTTCTAAGCAAATTTGTATGTGCCATCTCTAATTTTCAAAATAAATTTCCCTTTTGTGTGCTCATACCGCTCGCGAGGCGGTGAGGGGTGGCCGATATTTTCCATACTAGATGTGTTATTCTCATGATGAGTGTTTATCCACTTGTCATTGCACGAGAGTACGACAAATGTATTAGGGATGCCCAGTCGTGAAATGAAAAATGAATTTATTTTATGTTGTCAAATAATAAATTCCCTTGAAAGTGTTGGTATGGAGGGCACCCGTGGATACGGCTAGCCATGGAAAGTGAAAGAAATGGTGGAAAAAGGAATAAACTTTATTTTCTATTTGGGAACCGCCTATGATATATCTAGCATGGAAAATGTTGGGAGCTCTAAGTCGTTTTCGTTGGTGGGAAAAGTATGCCTCTCAAAATGTTTTTATCTCTCAATTTAAGCTTTGAGCTCTGGCTACTCTACAAATCCCTACTTCCCTCCGCGAAGGGCCTTTCTTTTACTTTATGCAATTTTTATTTTTAATTTGAGTCTCCATCTTCTCTTACAAAGCACCAACTAAGGGGCACTATGATCGTACTTGAGCATTGGGTGTAGCTAATATTCGAGTGTGTTTCATGAATAGATCAATGATTGAGCATGACGGGCTAGGGATAACTTGCTTTAGCGTTGATATTTTGAAAGACATGGTTGCTTGTTGATATGCTTGAGTATTTAAGTTATCATGTCAAAACTAGACTATTGCTTTGAACCATATAAAAGTCCAAATGTCCATGCTATTAAGAAAAGAATATGTAATGAACATGTAAGGCAGCATTCCACATAAAAAATTATGTTTTTATCATTTACCTACTTGAGGACGAGCAGGAATTAAGCTTGGGGATGCTGATACGTCTCCAACGTATCTATAATTTTGATTGTTCCATGCTGTTATATTATCATTCTTGGATGTTTTATAATCATCTTATATCATTTTTTGGTACTAATCTATTGACATTGTGCCCAGTGCCATTTGCTGTTTTCTGCATGTTTTTTACATCACAGGAAATCAATACCAAATGGAGTCCAAATGCAGCAAAACTTTTTGTGGATTTTTTTTTGGACCAGAAGACATCCAGTGGGCTGGAGAAGCAGCTGGGGGGGTGCTCCGAGGGGAGCACAACCCACCAGGGCGCGCCTGGAGGCCCAGGCACGCCCAGGTGGGTTGTGCGAACCTTGGGAGCCTCCCGCATCGCCTCTTTGCTCTATAAATACCCCAATATTCCAGAAACCCTAGGGGAGTCGACGAAAATCGATTCCAGCCGCCGCAAGTTCCAGAACCACTAGATCCAATCTAAACACCAGCACAGAGGGGTTCATCATCCTCATTGGTGCCTCTCTGATGATGCGTGAGTAGTTCATTGTAGACCTTCGGGTCCGTAGTTAGTAGCTAGATGGCTTTCTCTCTCTCGTTTGATTCTCAATACAATGGTCTCTTGGAGATCCATATGATGTAACTCTTTTTTTTGGTGTGTTTGTTGGGATCCGATGAACTTTGAGTTTATGATCAGATCTATCTTTTTATCCATGAAAGTTATTTGAGTCTTCTTTGATCTCTTATATGCGTGATTGCTTATAGCCTCGTATTTCTTCTCCGATATTTGGGTTTTGTTTGGCCAACTTGATCTATTTATCTTGCAATGGGAAGACGTGCTTTGTGATGGGTTCGATCTTACGGTGCTTGATCCCAGTGACAGAAAGGGAAACGACACGTGTGTATCGTTGCCATTAAGGATAACAAGATGGGGTCTATTTCTACATAAATAGATCTTGTCTACATCATGTCATCGTTCTTATTGCATTACTCCGTTTCTCCATGAACTTAATACACTAGATGCATGCTGGATAGCGGTCGATGTGTGGAGTAATAGTAGTAGATGCAGGCAGGAGTCGGTCTACTAATCTTGGACGTGATGCCTATATAATGATCATTGCCTGGATATCGTAATGAGTATTTGAAGTTCTATCAATTGACCAACAGTAATTTGTTTCCACCGTTTGCTATTTTTCTCGAGAGAAGCCACTAGTGAAAACTACGGCCCCCGGGTCTCTTCTTTAATATATTTGCATTCAAGATCTATTTTGCTATTCGCTCTTTTATTTATTTGCAACTTTTATTTTCAGATCTATTAATCCAAAAACCCAAAAATGCCTCGCTGAATTTTATTTGCATCTTTCAATATACTACAATTTTATCTATCTCGTTACCCGAAAGGGATTGACAACCCCTTTTACACGTCGGGTTGCAAGTATTTGTTCTTTGTGTGCAGGAGCTGTTTACGTGGTGTTGTGTGCTTCTCATACTGGTTCGATAACCTTGGTCTCATCACTGAGGGAAATACCTACCGTCGCTGTGCTGCATCATCCCTCCCTCTCTGGGGAAAAAACCGACGTAGTTCTAGCAGACATCAATCACCAAAACATACATCAAGTGGATCACGTGATTATCCCATTGTCACCACAGATAAACACATGCAAGACATACATCAAGTGTTCTCAAATCCTTAAAGACTCAATCCGATAATATAACTTCAAAGGGAAAACTCAATTCATTACAAGAAGGTAGAGGGGGAGAAACATCATAAGATCCAACTATAATAGCAAAGCTCGCGGTACATCAAGATCGTGCCAAATCAAGAACATGAGAGAGAGAGACCAAACACATAGCTACTGGTACATACCCTCAGCCCCGAGGGTGAACTACTCCCTCCTCCTCATGGAGACTGCCGGGATGATGAAGATGGCCACCGGTGATGATTTCCCCCTCCGGCAGGGTGCCGGAACGGGCTCCCGATTGGTTTTTGGTGGCTACAGAGGCTTGCGGCGGTGGAACTCCCGATCTAGGTTTATTTCTGGGGGTTTCTGTATTTATAGGAATTTTTGGCGTCGAGAACAAGTCAGGGGGGTCCACGAGGAGCCCACAAGACCGAAGGGGGAGCCCTAGGGGGGGCGCGCCCTCCACCCTTGTGGAGGCCTCGTGGCTCTTCTGGCCCAACTCTTTTGCTTCGGGGGCTTCTTCTGGTCCATAAAAAATCACCGTAAATTTTCAGCTCATTTGGACTCCGTTTGGTATTCCTTTTCTGCGAAACTCAAAAACAAGGAAAAAATAGAAACTGGCACTGGGCTCTAGGTTAATAGGTTAGTCCCAAAAATAATATAAAATAGCATATAAATGCATATAAAACATCCAAGATGGATAATATAATAGCATGGAACAATAAAAAATTATAGATACGTTGGAGACGTATCATGGTACATTTACTATCAGCTCCACCATTGATGACAAATAGGAAAGCGCGCTCATTGCCTTCCTACGGGCGAATGTCGATGTGTTTGCTTGGGAACCATCTGACATCCCCGGTGTTCCCAGTGAGTTAATCGAGCACCACCTTGCTGTCTGCCCACATGCCTGACCTGTCAAACAGAAGGTCTGAAAGTAAGCTTTGGAGCGGCAACAGTTTATTGCCGAGGAGATCAAGAAACTCGAAGCTGCTGGTTTGGTCAGAGGAGTGTTGCATCCAACTTGGTTGGCAAATCTAGTGGTGGTGCACAAGGCGAATGGGAAATGGAGGCTTTGCATAGATTTCACAGATCTAAATAAAGCATGCCCAAAGGACCCATTCCCCTTGCTGCGCATCGATCAGATCATGGATTCCATCTCTGGATGTGACCGGCTTTCCTTTTTAGATGCCTACTCCGGGTACCACCAGATTTTCATGTCCAAGGAAGGTGAAGGGAAGACCGCGTTTATAACCCCCTGTGGCACGTACTATTTTGTACGTATGCCCTTTGGGTTAAAAAGCGCTGGATCCACTTTCGCAAGGGCAGTACAGATTGTCTTTGAGTCTCAGCTGCACAGGAATATTGATGCCTACATGGACGATATAGTGGTCAAAACCAAGGACAAATCAACTCTCATTCAGAACTTGGAAGAGACCTTTGCAAATCTACGCAAGATCGACTTGAAGCTGAACCCAGAGAAGTGTGTGTTTGGCGTTCCTTCCGGCAAGCTGCTTGGCTTCTTTGTGTCCCACCAGGGGATAGAGGCCAACCCCGACAAGATCAAGGCAATTGAGCAGATTCAAGCACCCAAGACAGTTAAAGACGTGAGGCGTTTGACTGGATGTGTTGCCGCGCTAAGCAGGTTCATTTCCACGTCCACCGAACACGCCCTGCCGTTCTTCAAAATCTTGAAGAAGGCCTATCTTTCCTCTGTCCCCACCTTAATCGCTCCAAAACCACCAGAACCGTTGCTGCTATACTTAGCGGCAACCAATCAAGTGGTTAGCGCAACGCTGGTGGCGCAGCGGGAAGTAGACAAAGAAGCAGCTGCAACTGCCGTCCCCTCTAGAGAATGAAGTAAACTCGCACCGGTAAGGTCAGAGGCAGATCAGAACAAGGAGGAGCAGGGTAATGGAGACAGCTCCAAGGTCACGGCAAGGAAGAAAGTGGTGCAGCGGCCAGTGTACTTCGTCAGCTCCCTGTTGTAGGGGGCTAGGTCGAGGTACTATGGCGTGCAAAAGTTGATTTTTGGCCTCATCATGGCCTCAAGGAAACTGCGCCACTACTTCCAAGCCCACGAGATCACGGTTGTCACCCGCTTTCCCTTGCAATGCATACTGAGGAACCCTGAGGCCACTGGTAGGATAGTGGAATGGGCTTTGGAGTTATCCAACTTTGGTTTGAAGTTCGAGGGCACATCAACCATTTAGAGCAGAGCACTGGCGGAGTTTATTGCGGAATGGACGCCTACCCGTGACAAAGACATGTTGGAGACAGTTATCCCCAGCAAGGAAGCGCCCCAAGAATGGACCATGTACTTTGATAGTGCCTTCTCCCTACAAGGTGCAGGAGCTGGCGTGCTTCTCATTGCTCCCTTTGGGGAGCACCTCAAGTACGTGGTTCAAATGCATTTCCCTCAGGAGAAGGCTACCAACAATACAACAGAATATGAAGGACTCCTTGCCGGGCTCAGGATCGCAACAGAACTGGGAATCAAGAAGTTGATCATTCGTGGAGATTCGCAACTTGTGGTGAGGCAAGTGAACAAGTATTATCAAAGCCCATTGATGGAGGCATACGTCGAGGAAGTGAGAAAGTTGGAGGAGCGCTTTGATGGATTGCAAACAGAGCACATACTGCATGCGGAAAATAGCATTGCTGATCATCTGTGAAAGTGCGCTGCGCAAAAACTCCCTGTGGAACCATGGACTTTTGTTCTCCATCTGACTCGATCCTCCGTATCCCTGGCAACAATGGCCAGGAAGAGGAGGAAACTGGACTCCGGCAGGCCTCTCCCGGCAGAGCCCTCTGAGGTCCCTAGCAGAGAGGTTGGCGGGAACAACTCCGTTTTGCCTGGTGAGCAGCACCCTCCCGCTGAACCACCTGTTCCTGTTGTCGAGGCATGCGCTCCCGTGGATGAGGAGGTGCCGCTAGTCCTTGTTGCCGAGCCCCAGGCTCCAACATGGGCGCGGCACATAGTCCATTTCCTCCAAATAGGAGAACTTCCCGAAGAGCAAGAAAAAGCTGAAAGAGTAGCCCGAAGGGCCAGTATGTATCAGTTTGTTAATGACACGCTATACAGAAGAAGGCCCAACAGAGTGAAATTGAAGTGCATTTGCCGGGAAGAAGGAAAGGAACTGTTGGCAGAGATACACAACGGTATATGCAGCTCCCACATTGGATTGAGGGCCCTGGTTGGAAAAGCCTTCCGACAAGGTTTTTACTGGCCCACGGCCCTCCAAGATGCAATTGAGCTAGTCACCAAATGTGAAGCCTGCTCAAGCTCTCCAGACGATCCCTTTGTCATGGCCCTTCTCGGTCTGGGGGCTCGACATCTTGGGCCCTTCCCCCGTGCTACCGGGGGCTTTGAGTTCTTGTTCGTCACTATCGACAAGTTCACAAAGTGGCCAGAGGTGGAGCCCGTGAGGAAGGTGACCACACAGTCAGCTATCAAGTTCTTGAAAGGATTGGTGTGCCGTTTCGGAGTACCCGCCAGGATCATCACTGACAATGGCACCCAATTCACAGGCCGTGCCTTCATGCAATATGTTCATGCCCTCGGAAGCAAAGCCTCATTTGCCTCTGTTGCCCATCCCAGAAGCAACGGACAAGCTGAGATGGCAAACGCTGAAGTGCTGCCAGGACTCAAGACAAGAACATTTGATATGCTGCAGAAGTGCGGCAGGCGATGGATCGATGAGCTGCCGGTGGTTCTTTGGTCCCTCCGTTCGACACCAAATCGAGCTACCGGGCAGACTCCCTTCTCCCTAGTCTATGGGGCAGAAGCAGTGATCCCCACGGAACTCATATACGGATCACCTCGAGTGCTTGCCTACTATGAAGTAGCGCAGGACAGCACCAGCGTGACCATGCTGTGCTACTTGAGGAGAACCGTCTTCGGGCTGCTACACGTGCTGCATGCTACCAGCAAGCCCTGTGTCGCTATCACAGTCGCAGGGTTTATGCCCGGAGCCTTGAGGAAGGCGACCTTGTCCTTAGGTGTGTTCAGTCCGCCAAGGGTGCAAACAAGTTGACGCCGAAGTGGGAAGGCCCTTACCGGGTAGTACGAGTCACCAGACCCGGCGCAGTCCGTCTGGAGACCGGAGATGGCATTCCGTTGCAAAACTCATGGAACATTGAGCATCTCCGTAAGTTCTACCCATAAGGCGCGGCTGTCGGGCCCTGCCCGGCAACCACCCTTTTGTACAAGCCTTGCCGATGTTGCATGTAACCCTTTGTACAAAGCCAAGCGCAGACCCTGAGCAACAGATGAATAAACGAAGCGCTCGGGGGCCCCCGACAAAATTGCGTGCATGCATAAGCATATCATGAGCATAGCATGATCATGTAGATGAGGTCGCATGTAGCACTGTTTTCATCTGCACTAAGTTGCAGGGTATTTGTCGTGGACTTGGTCCCAAAGAGAAGAAATGGAGACAAGCCTACATAGCGGTCCCCGGCAAGCCAAACAGATAAGTTCCTTCTTATCCTTCGAAAGATAGGTGCTCCCATCCTTTGTCCCGAACGTTGCTTTAGGCAAGGTGGTCGCAGTGGCCTTTGACGGAGAGGGTTCGACGAGGGGCTGGTTCCTTTTTTATAGTTCTATGCCCGGCAGGCCATGCCCCACGGCAGCAAATTAAAGGTACTGGCAGGATAGCTTGCCGGAGGAAACTTGTTTACTTAAACGTATAGAGGCACCCCACCTCTGCATGGACATGATACATGCACAAGTACCCGGCAAGGCTTGTCTTTTTCATTAATATGCTGATAAGCAAGTACAGATCTTACAGAACACTAACATGGATAAAGAAGATTATATAATTTAGACTAAAGTTTGGCAAGTGCCTACATGTTTTAGACTAAAAAAAGATAAGTGCCCCGTAATCCCTTTCTTGTCCCTCTCCTCCTAGGCACTACGGTGGGAGGTGAAGAAGGCAAAAGTAGTGCCTGAGCAGAAGCCCAGCCCGATCCCGTCAGGGCTTGCCGGGCGTAGCCTGACAAGATCGGCAGTGGCGAGGTTGTGAAGGAGAGGGGCAGAGGGAGCAGCTCGGCGGTGCCCTGGTCACCACCTCCAGGGCCAGCAAGAAGCCCCAGCACAAGCACCGGTGGGGAGAACTGCCGGAGCTCAGTTGGAAGACTGCTGGAGGATGCGAAGGCACCAAGAGAGCGACCCCTTCCCCGGCAACCGTCCTAAAGAGGACGGTGATTATTGTGCCGGGGAGGGAGGGGGAGAGCGGAAAGATGAGGCAGCGGGCCGGCAGCACGAGACAAAGGCATCGGTGCCATCTTACTCTGACCTGACGGCCTGCCACCCGCCTTCTCCGTATTCCCTCGTTCCTTCTTCATCACCACCACTCCAGGAGGACGCCGGCCCCTCGGGCCGACACCTCCCCCGGAGAAACAGCAGGCGACGGCAGCGTCCGAGGCGTGCAAGGAGCATCGCTCCCCACCTTGGTGGGCAGGAAGGTGCCGCCGTCTTCAATGATCGCCCCGACTCCGCCGGAAGGAGCAGTGCTAGGATTACCAAAGATCCCGAGTGTTGCACCCCAGGCAGGCGCCGAAAGCCCCTGGAGCCTCATCGTCAAGTTGGCGAACCTCGGTGTCTTGTTGCCAGGGCAAGCACTCTCCACCAAGTGGCCGGCTCGTGTGGGAGAGGCGGGTGCCTCACCGTCTCAGAGGAGCGTAACGCCTCCCACACTGTGGATAGTTCAGCGCCCACACCCCCGACCGCTACATCTCCTGCACCCCCGGACCAGACTCACTCCCCCAGCGTGAATGCGAGCGTTCGGCATCATCAACCCCAAGCTAGAGCCCGGGGCCCGGCCCCGGCCTCTCCCCCTCAACACAACAAAGAAGAAGGCAAGAAATAAAGAAAGAGAGGTGCATGGATGGACACCTCTGCTTCATCCTTGCCCCTCTTTTATAGGCAAGCTGGGGCTGGGGGCCGATCCTTCGCCCCCTCCCTAGAGGGGTTTCTTTCTGATCCGACCTGTCCAAGCTACCGCCGACGGCCGGATCCGATCGTCGTCCCCTTACACCAACCAAGGAAGGCCGAGCTCCTGCCATGACTCTCTCTCCTGCACCATGCGCCTCTGTCACCTACTCCACTCAATGCATGCAACATACGTGGCAAAGGATAAGGACATGGTGGGAAGAGTGAATTGGCAGTTACTCCCCTGTGCGTTAAAGTCATTCACGGGCCATTACAAAGGTGGCCCCACTACAATTGGCATCACGTGACGCACGGGAAAACCAGAACCTGACTTGAGCACGAGTTAATGGAGAAGCCAAGAAGATTTCAAAGGACGAGCTACCGCAACCCGCTCGCCTGTGTACTAGACAGGGCCTACGCGACGACGCTCGGCAGCGCATTCAGGCCAGGCCCGGAGGCTCCTGTCGGTGCAACAAACCCCCAGGTGTGTTACCCGGACTGTACACAAGCTCAAGAGCAAGGTTACGACATTCAAGACAAGGCCAAGCAGAAGAGATGGCTCTTTGAGAAATCAAAGGGCGGATCAAGAAGACCAAGACCAACCAAACAAGCAAGATATCACTAAGGAAAAAACTCCCTTGCCGGGCAGGCGAGCCTGGCGGGGTCGAGGTTACTCCAAAGACAAGCCTCAAGACTCCCCCGGCAGGCTTGCCGGGGACGCAGAAGGCGGATCACCCCGCCCAGGCTCCACCGCTCCACCTCACAGCAACGCAAGTCACCTGTCGGTGCGATGTCGAGCCCCCAAGTGATTATGTGGCTGTTATTTGGTACGTGGCAGGCGATTTCTGAGGAAGATCATCCCTAAATGACACCCGTCGAGGAGACGTGTCACGCAGACAGGCGAGAAGGTGGCTGCATGGCGCGGCAAGGTTTGCCGGGCCACACCACGATGTGACACTAAGTGGCGCATTTAATGCACCCTGTCCTGTCTGCAGAGTTAGGTATGATAGCACTGTGGCTATCTAATTAGTGCACAATGACTGTTTTGCCATTGTGGTGACCCCTTGACTATAAAAGGAGGGCCGTTGTAACCTTAGAAAGGATTTGGACCCTTGTACGTGCGTAGCTGCTCTCGCCCCGAGGCGACCTTGCCGGGCTAGAGCATTGCGTCTCCACCACGGTCCTTTCATCAATCCACCAAAGCAGGAGTAGGGTCACTACTGCAGGATGCTGCTAACGCGACACTACGATCAGAGACCCTCTGACAAAACTGTGTGCGATGCATTAATCGCAAACGGGGATGTAAAAAAACCGTCAAAAAAGATGCAAAATGTTTGCGATGGTGGAGACATCAAACACGGTTCAGATTTTAGTTACGTGTGCGATGCTGGGCATACGGTTGATCCATATGAACTATTTGCGATTAGACAGAACAACAGAAACGGGCAGCCATATCAATGTGTGTGCGATATACGGCATACAGTTCGCTCCGATGAACTGTTTGCTATTAGGGAATGCAACAGAAACGGTCAGCCAGATCAAGGTGTGTGTGATATACGGCATACGGTTCACTCGGACGAACTATTTTCGATTAGGGAAGAGAATAGAAATGGTTCAACTTAACAAGATGTGTGTGATATGTGGCATACAGTTCACATAGATGAACTATTTGTGATGAGCCAAAAGAACACAAACGATTCGTGTAAACAAGATGTGTGTGATACGCAGCAAACAGCCCACTCGAATGAACTGTTTGCGATGAGAAATTATAACACAGACGGTTACTATAGTTAGTTCGTGTGCGATTCTGTTTGTACAAAAAACTTTGAAAAATGCAAACTAATTGCTTGCGGTGGCTAGGAGTATCACACGCAATGCGTTTGTGAGTACTCGTGTGCGATGATTAGTAAGTTACACATACGTCAAAAACGGGCTTTGTAGGCCCAGAACCATCAATAAATTTTGACCTTGTTTCTCGTCACATTGCAGATTACAACGCAATAAGTAATTGCAAATCTGTTCACACCGATCAAACTAATATGTGTTCACACTTAGCACCGGGCTATAAAAACTACCGACTCGAAAATTACTTCACAGTTCCTCTCCTCATCACCCACAAAACTGGTCTTTCCTGTCAAGTCATTCCGCCATGACCGGTAGGAGGAGTTTCGGGTGGACATATAACCAGGCAGCAAAGACCAAGGCCGCAGAAGCACTAGAGAGGTCCCGCCGCGAAGCGGCAGCCACATCAGAGATGTCCCGGCGCGCTGCGGAGCCCTCGAATGAGCTCTCACGGGCACGCGAGGGCTCTCACAAGCGCACTTGCCGCGTCGGCGATCGCGATGAGCTGGCGTTGTTGAAGTCCTTGGCCGGCGACAACGACACTCTAGCTAGCCTCATTAAGCAGCAAGAGTTGGTCGATGGCTTGATGAAGCTGCTCGAGATCAGCGATGCCTCGGTTGAGAAGGCGACCGGCCTCGTCGAGCAATTCATGGGTGACAATGCGAAGCTCCTCAAGGCGCTCGTCGAGAAGGAGGAGGAGGCCGCCGGCTGGAAGATGCTGCATGAGCAGAGCAGTGCCTCGGGGATGACGCTGACAGCGGTTGTCGAGGAACTGATGGGTGACTTGAGGAAGCTCCGGATCGAGTGCGAGCAGGAGGTGGAGGAATCCGTGGCTGCTTTCAAGCAAAGTCATGAGGAATTGAAGAAGGAGTTGGACGATATCATCGCCCGGCGATCCATCGACGAGTAGAGACAGTAGCGACCCAGATCGTTGTCTGCAATTTCCTTCTTCTCTTGCCCCCGTTTCTTCCGGGCTTTGCCGCATGTGGCATTTTAAATTATCCGGAATATGTAAGACAATTATTATCCGCGCCATTGTAAAAATTTTCATCGTATTATCCGTTGCCATTTTATTTGTCGTCGTATTATCCGTTACCCTATGTGGCATTTTAAATTAGGCCGGAATACGAGTTGAAAACACGAACAAAGCAAATGCTAACGTTGAGAGGGGCCATGGGATAACAAGCAAACACCCTCCGTCCAGGTGCTTTAATTAACCACGTCTTAAACAGCGGCTCGGCCGCCATTAATGGAGAAGTTGTGAGCAAGGCGGGCGGCTGGTGGATGGAGGTTAAAGAGCTCGCTTCCCGGTGAGCATGGGCGGCCTTGCTGCTCGCATGTGTCCCCTCGAGCCTGCGAGGTGGATAGGATGCACGCGTCCCATCGAGCCTGCCCGGCGGACTGCTCGCACGCGTCTCGTCGAGCCTTCACGGTGGACTACTCGCACTCGTCCCGTCTAATCAAACAGCTGCACGCACGCCACCGAGTATCATTTAATTTTGGCACAAAATACAAAGATGACCAATGAATGAGGACGGAGGTAGTACTATCCCATAAGAAAAGGGGGACGCGTAGCCGCACTTAAATGGTTATGGGAACACATGGTTCATATAATACAACCGTTTGCGATATTAACATGTCAGCTATTTGTTTCAAAAGGACTTCGTTGGCTATTAATATGTGCGCCTTGTCTCAAACTGGACGATTTTTTTTACCACGGCATATATGTGCCATGTCATGAAACCATGCCAAGTTTCATGTTTTTTGGGTGATTTTTTGATTTACTGGGATTTAAAAACCGATATTCTCAATGTTTCAGGACGACGAGAAGTTTGTAATTCATTCCCATTCCTTCAGTGAGACCTAAACATGCACCCAATGACACATGTACGATTTCCCACCCATTTTGCTTCACTGGAGCATGTGCTTGTAGTTCAAATTTGAATTATGGACTACATTAAATGCCTAGAAAACTTAATTAATATATAAAATGGCCAAACGAACCCTGAACAGTTTCAAATTTAAGCACGACACTCCTGTTATTCTATGTTGCCTGTAGAGAACAAAGTTCAAGGCGAGAAGAGGCAGCGATTATCGTTTCGCCCACAAGAGGGGCATGTTTCCTTACCGGAACCAAGAGGGTTGCGAGAATCTTTGGTTTGTAAGAGGCTTGTAATATAGCTTGGCCCAAATTTGACAATTATTTTACCACGACATATATGTGCCATGTAGTGACACCATGCCAAGTTTCATGATTTCCTGGTGAGTTTTGGATTTACATAGATTTCAAAACTGAGATTCGCAATGTTTGTGGCCAAGCCAGGACGCCGAGACAGTTGAATTCATTCCCATTCCTTCCATGGGGCCTAAACATGCACCCCAAGCACACATGTACATTTTTTCTAGCCATTTTGGTGCACTGGAGCATGTATTTATAGTTCGGATTCGAATTATGGACATTAAATGCCTAGAAAACTCAATTAATGAATAAAAAAGTCAAACGAACCCTGAATAATTTCAAAGTTCAGCGTGAATCTCCCGTTATTCCGTGTTGCGTGTAGAAGAAAATACAAGGCTAGAAGAGGGAGCGATTATCGTTTCGCCCACAAGGGGACACGTTTCCCTATCGAAACCACGAGGGTTCTTGTGACAGGCTTCGGTTTGTAAGAGGTTTGTAATAAAGCTTGGCCCAAATTGGACAATGTTTTTACCACGACATATATGTGCCATGACGTGACACCATGGCACCTTTGATGACTTTCTGGTGAGTTTTGGATTTATGGAGATTTAAAAACCAAGATTCCAAATGTTTGAGGACGAGCCAGGACGCTGGTACGGTTGTAATTCATTCCCATTCCTGGCATGGGATCTAAACATGCACCCAAGGACACATGTATAATTTTTCTAGCCATTTTGGTGAACTGGAGCATGTATTTGTAGTTCAGATTTGAATTATGGACATTAAATGCTTAGGAAACTCAATTAGTGTATAAAAAGGCCAAACAAACCCTGAATAAGTTTAAATTTCAGCACAGATATCCTGTCGTTCCATGTTGCCCGTAGAAGAAAATACAAGGTGAAAAGAGGCAGCGATTACCGTTTCGCCCACAAGGGGGACACGTTTCCCTATCGGAACCACGAGGCTTCTTTGAGAGAAGCTCCGGTTTGTAAGAGGCTTGTAATAAAACTTGCGCCAAAATGGACAAAAAAAATTCCTCGACATATATGTGCCATGTCGTGACACCATGCCAAGTTTCACGATTTTTGGGATAGTTTTGGATTTATGGGGATTTAAAAACCGAGATTCTTCTAACGAAATGTTTTCAAATAGCACACGGTTCACTCACGAAAGTCGTGTGCCTACCAAACCGTGGCCGATGCCCCCCTCCCCCTGCTGCGCGCGCGATCTGAGTAGTGCGTTCTGATTGGCCAGAACCCAAACCCCACGGATCGTATGTCTGCACCGTTGGATGCTCCCAGATCGAACGGCAATCCTCATCCCTTTCGACAGCACATGCAGTATATGGGTAAGCACTGTGCGCATGCGTCGTGCTAGCTCACGCTTCCTTCTCTACTAAGTTTTCTATATTAATGTTGTTATATATCCAAACAGGCTACCGTTTCTCGCCTCTTCTACCATCGTTTTCCCGCTACCAGTGTCAGTGCTCATTGAAGGCTAGGCGGCGACACACCAGCCATGTAAATATCGCACACAATTTCTAAAAGCACAAATGTGTGTGATAGGAGGGAGTAGGTCCCATAGGGTGACCAGCGTGAAACGCCTTAAAGGCAAGGAGGCAATTCCTATCAGCAAGGGACGGCTTCCCATCCGTTAGCCTAGTCGAATAGAACGCAGAAGTTAAGCGTGCTCAAGCTGGAGTAGTCCAAGGATGGATGACCGGTGGGAAGTTGCATATCTCAAGCTTCATTTAAATGCTATGACATGGTCATTATAGAGATAAATATCTCTATAGTGACCTGTCATGGTGATTATATAAACCTTGGGATCCTTGTTTTGCTAATTTGTAGACTATGTTTTTATTGGTTATTTTTTTGCTCTAAAAGATTAAAGAATGATTGACTCTATAGTGACCTATCATGGCGATTATATAAAACTTTTTTAGGTCGCATGCAGGGTATAGGGGGCCGGGTGTTCTGATCGAGCATGTCTCCCTTGTGTGGTTTATAGATGCCGCACATATCTGTGGGCTCCCCGAGGTATATATATATTATCCTTGACCGATAACAAGGGGGGCCCACACAATCTATCCCTTTGACCCAACAACGAGAAGGGTTTGACCATGATGGTTCCCTATTGCTATGTGTGCCATGTTAGACCAAATAAAGTTTGCGCGCATGCGTTGGAGGACACAACCCCCCCCCCCCACCGCCTTGAAGTTGGGAAACCGACATCGTACATATTGAACCAGGCTTGGGGTCGGGTACGGTGTTCGGTTTGTAATATAGCTGGTGGCCCATCGAAGTTGTGCATTCGGGATTTAAACACATCACACACCACTGTACCCATACATATTTTTGGGCTGCATGCAGTGTATACGGGGTCTTCTGATCGACCACGTCTCCCTTATGCGGTTTTTTGTGATGACACGCATATCTGTGGGCTCCCCGAGTGTATATATATCATCCCTTTGACCAATAACGAGGGGTATGTGTTGGCCATGAATGGATTCCTCCTAGTTCGTGTTAGGGCTGGTCGCCGTCACATGTCGTTCAACCAAAGCTCAAGCTCATGCGTTGTCAGGATTCCCTCCCACATGCTCGGATTGCTGGGTTCGACCTACACCGTACCCTGCGTATCTCGTCCTTAACTACCTGGCCTTCATGGTTGTT
Organism: Thinopyrum elongatum; assembly: GCA_011799875.1. Lineage (NCBI taxonomy): Eukaryota > Viridiplantae > Streptophyta > Magnoliopsida > Poales > Poaceae > Thinopyrum > Thinopyrum elongatum. The sequence continues at coordinate 466,034,795 of CM022301.1, read as the reverse complement.
GTCTGTATCGAGAGGTAGGCACCACATCTAAATTGTACATTATTCTATATTGAAAACACACATCACCCCTTCCAACGTACATCATTTTGGGCCGCATGCAAGAGGTGCTGGTTTTGTGGTCCCTCTCGTGCGATTTTTTATGATGGTTCAATCTATTGGCCCAAGTGGTTTATCGACAACAACAGTTGTCGTTTGACCAAATGATAGATTCACTGGTCCGTCTTATGGTAGGTCATGGCGACATGCATGTATGACCAAAGTATCATTACGTGCATCCGCCCCGCTGACACGAAGTGGGAGGTGGGTCAAGCACCCTAGCTAGCTACGACATTATGTCATTATAGATATATCCAAGGATGCTTTCGGGTTTGCGAGGCAGGTGCCACCAAAGTTGTGCATTGTGTATTTAAAGTTTTAAACATCACACCCTATATTCCTATATATATTTGGCCACTTCCAGGTGGTTCTTGACTTCTGGCCCCTCTCATCGATCTTCGACGACGCGCCCAACCATGGGCCCGCACGGTCAAAGTTGTGCATTCGAATTTTGAACATCACAGACCACCCTTTTCACTCATATATATTTGGGCCACATGTTGGTGTGGCTATCTTCTGACCCTCTCTAACGTTTTTTTTTGCTGCAAAGACTCCAATGCCGCTCAACGGACATGGGTATAATGTCTTAACCGTGTGCGATGCAAGTGCGCTGTGAATCACCACGACTGCGCAAGCGCAAGCAAAGGTGGAGGTACTGGCTCAACTGTGTGCGATGCAAGTGCGCTGTAAAATCACCACGACCGCGCAAGCGCGAGCAAAGGGTGGAGGTACTGGCTTAACCGTGTGTGATGCAAGTGCGCTGTAAAATCACCACCTGCGCAAGCTAAAGGCGGTAGTTTATTTAGATTGAATTCCATGTCTGCGTCTGAAAATTAGGATGAACCGTGTGCGATAGACCAGCTAGCTAGAAATCTAAAAACAAACTACCCGCCTTGAGCGTTGCAAAAATCAGCGGTTCCGCCACTTTTCCTTATTATCATACACACATATTCTTATTGGACCATGCACGATCTTGGGTACTCCCGCCATGCATCAATTCCTTTACCCAAATTTTAGTAGCCGCTGTACTTCAACCGTCGCCCACACTCCTCCAGCACAGACCTTATAGTAAAATTGCAATAGCCGAGGCATTTGAACCGTCGCCCTCCCTCGTCCACCACCATCTCCACCCACCATTACTAAAATTTTCAGTAGCCGCGGCGTATCCTCAAACACCCCCCCTCCACAGTCCCCCCACCCAGCCCCCTCCCCCCTCGAACCCTAGCTCGCCGCCGCCGCCGCCAACCCCTGCCGGTCTACCCGTTCCTCCTAGCTTAGATAATAAAGTTCAGGTTACCTAGCAATTCCCATACTGTCGCCCCACTCCCCTGAGTTTTTAGATGAGGATTGCGGTGTCCCTCCCCACCAGATCCACATCCCCTGCTCCAGACTGTCGTAGCCTAAGCTCGACCACATATCCCGGGGAGCGCGACGAGCGTTCGGCCAAGAAGAGGTTTATCATGGCCTCTTTGGCAAACATTGGCGAGGTGGCCACCGTTCGCCGGCAGACGTTGACTACATTGCCATGTCGAAGGCTTCATGTCAGCGGGCTAGCGTATTACTGTATCTCGGGAAAGCTGGCTACGACATCAAGCTCGTCGACAGCGACGGCTTCATGCGGGCCATGTCACAGGTTAAGTGGTCCATCCCCAACCCCTCTGGTTCAACCGCCGTTGATCTCTTCGACGGCCCTGCCGCTGATCTCCTCCACCAAGCGGTCAAGGATTTGCGATCCTTGTACGCCATTGAGCCCATTTTGTCATTTCTGAAGGACACGTTCCACAGTGGCGGCTTGGGATCCTCAATTGCCAAGTCAGATCTCATCGACCACGACCAAGACCACGAGGAGGGCACCCACAAAGGTTCTTCCAAGGTGAAACAGCCCATCTGTGACATCAGAGAGCGCACCATGGGTCTGTGCTCTTCCAACTGGAAGGATCCTGTCCATGACATGTGAGGCAACATACTATCAGCAAATCTTACCTTTTCTAGCTTGCCAACCCGTACCCTTTGTTGTAGTAGCATTTGTCGTGCGGTGCTTTAACTGTGCCGTGTTTAATTATTTCAGTCATGCAAAAATGTATTGTTCAATAGGGCTATGTGATGTTTAAGTATGAATTTTCCACTTCAGTTTCACGAATGGCTATATTTGGTTGTTTATAGTGAGTAGATGCCTTGTTTATCTGTATTTGGTTGTTAGGTTGGTTGCAGTGAGCATTTTTCCAGTTATCAAATAGATGCCTTGTTTATATGTATTTAGTTCTTAGGTTGGTTGAAGTGAGCATTTGTCCAGTTATCAAGCAGATGCCTTGTTTATCTATATTTCCTTGTTAGGTTGGTTGCAGTGAGCATTTGTCCAGTTTTCAAGCAGATGCCTTGTTTATCTGTATTTGCTTGTTAGGTTGGTTGCAGTGAGCATTTGTCCAGTTTTCAAGCATATGCCCTGTTTATCTGTATTTGCTTGTTAGGTTGGTTGCAGTGAGACTCTGTCCAGTTTTCAATGGCTATATTTGGTTGTTATACTGATCATTTATGCCTTGTTTATTTCAGTCATTCACAATGTGATGTTCATTATGTGCAAGTCAGAACTGTGCCACTCGACTGTATCAATACCAATTTGAACGGCTATATTTGGTTCCAGTTATGCCTAGTGTAGTTAACACATGCCCTTTATTTCAGTTTACACATTTATCCAGTGTGATGTTTAAACATTACCTACGTTCTATTCATTTTCAACAATACCAGTTTGAATTGCAATATTTGATGGCTGTTAAGCCTGTTGTCGGTAACATTGCCTTCCATTTTATATCTGGTTTAATAGCATGCTGAAACCAACACATTCAAGCTATCATTTGGAGATGTTGTTGTTTACCTTTACTATATTTGTTTGATGTTAAGGTTGTTGTACTTATCATGCCTTTCCACTACTTATGCAGGACAACAACGGGAGTGGCCACCATTTTCCGCCGAGGTTAGTTACATCCCTCGGCTTGTACTCCCCCCGTCATTCCATAATGTAGTGCATATAGATCCAGGCCTGGACACTTGTTAGCTTCTAATATTGACTTGTTGCTTGTAGGTATATATGCCCTTGGCAAGGATCCACGCATCGACCCTTTTTGCATATGGGGTAATGAGATATTCATGAACAAGCATCAAGTGAGGAAACTGATAAGGATTATTAGCAAAAAGATACGAATGGTGGCAAGCAAATTATTTGTTTATGCTCTATCCAACACAATAGTGAGCTATAGGATGGTAACTACAAACTCTGCAGCCTTCTCTTTTTACTGCCCATAATGAGTTGTTAGACAACAATGCCTGAATCTTTTTCGTTCGCAGTGGTTCCTGAAGCAGTTCACTCAAGATTACCTCGCAAAGTACATGATTAGTGGACACGCAATGAAGGTTAAAGTATTTCATCCAGACTACAATGAGCATCGAGAAGTCCTAATGAAGACAGTGAAGGATGGATGGGTAGCCATCACAAGGGGCTGGCCTAGAGTCGTGCGTGCATTACGCATGGAGGAGGGCACAATATGGGCATTCCGCTTCACCTTCTCCAGCAACCAGAATGTCTTTCGCCTCTCTCTTTACAGTCTTTAGTACAACTGTGGTTCATCATTCTTTACTTGGTGCTTCTGTAGTTCTTCAGTATATGTACCTGTGCATCGAATTATGCATTCGTGGTTGAACCTATATTTGTAATAAACATGGTTGGATATGAAGTAAGTGATTGCCTACTTTCAAATTCAAAACATGTGATTTTTAAATTAGGGATTACACTGCACACGGTTTGCAAAAGCGAAACATCTGCGATAGACGTGGAGATCAGACACGTTTCTAGGATCCACTATGTCTGCAATCAATCTCTACTGCACACACGATCAGCCAAGAAAAAACATGTGTGATTAACAACAGCATCGCACACAGTTCTTTCTTAATAAATGTTTGTGATAGTCACCTTATCACACACGCTTCACAATTATGGACTGTTTGTGATGTTGTGTGCATCGCAAACGTTTGATCATAGAAGAACGCGTGCGATAGGTCGATCATCCGATGCGGGTACAACGGATGAATCGTGTGGGATGTATTCAAGCTTCGCATACAGTTTTATAGCGACAACTGTGTGCGCACTTACATCGAATCGCACACAGTCGAGGAAAAGTAAATGTGTGCGATTGTTTACTTCTATAATCATGAACTATTTGTGATGGGTCGCGCATCATAAACGTAGCACCACAGAATACCGACTGCGATGGCAATCCCAGCAAAAACGAGTAGGGAGTACTGTATATGCATCAAGCCTCCCTATCCCTGACGGTTTCTAGGTCGTGTGGGAAGGACCCCCCTATCACAGTCACTCACTTGGCGACGGTTCAGAACGCCATCGCGGAAAGGGGTTAAAAACCGTTTGTATAGCACCTCGCTGTACCAGTGGGTTTTACGCCTCGCGATGGCCCGAACCTAGGTAAAACAACCCGTGTCATCGTTGCCGTGTTGCTCTATGCTTTCCGCTCTTTGTGCAATGTGCTCTTCCCCCTTGCCGACCACAAGGGGCCTATGGCCCCATAGGTGGCCGTGTGATACCACGACATAGGCGGTTCCCAAACAGAAAATAAATTTTATTCCTTTTTCCACCATTCTTTCACATTCCACGGCTAGCCATATCCACGGGTACCGTCCATACCAACACTTTCCAAGGAATTTATTATTTGACAACATAAGTAAATTTCTTTTTCATTTTGGGACTGGGCATCCCTATTACCGCCGCACTCTCGTGCAATGACAAGTGAACAAACACTCATCTTGAGAATAACACATCTAGCATGGAAAATATTGGCCACCTCCTGCCGCTTCATGAGTGGTACGGGCACACAAAAAGGAAATTTATTTTGAAAATTAGAGATGGCACATACAAATTTGCTTAGAACGGCACAGAAATACCGCATATAGGTAGGTATAGTGTACTCATATGGCAAAACTGGGTTTAAGGATTTTGGATGCACAAGTAGTATTTCTACTTAGTACAAGTGGTGGCTAGCAAAAAAGATTGAGAAGCAACCAACCAAGAAACAAAAAATCACATAAGCGAGCATTAAGCATAACTAACACCGAATAATGCACCATAAGTAGGATATAATTTCATTGCATAACTATTGACTTTCGTGCTTGCATAGGGAATCACAAACCTTAACACCAATATTCTTACTAAAGCATAATTACTCACCAACATGACTCACATATCACTATCATCATATCTCAAAACTATTACAAGGAATCAAGTTTATTTTGTCCAATGATCTTCATGAAAGTTTTTATTATATCCCTCTTGAATATCTATCACTTTGGGACTAGTTTCATATATTGCAATTGCTTTTGACAAGATCAAAAAAATCTAAGTGAAGAACATGAGCATTAAATTTTTCGTCTCTCAAAATAATATAAGTGAAGCATGAGAGAATTTCTTCAAAAATTTACTAACTCTCAAATTAATCTAAGTGAAGCATGAGAGCATTTCTTCAAAAATATTAAAGCACACCGCGCTCAAAAAGATATAAGTGAATCACTAGAGCAATTCCATAGCTCAAAAAATTTAAGTGAAGCATATAGAGCAATTCTAACAAATCATAGCATAATTTTGGCTGTATCAAATAGGTGTGTCCAGCAAGGATACTTGTGACAAAATAGAAAGCAAAACAAGCAAAGAATCATATAATACAAGACGCTCCAAGCAAAACTCATGATATGTGATGAACAAAAATATAGCTCCAAGTAAAATACCGATGGTCGTTAGAAGAAAGAGGGGATGCCTTTCGGGGCATCCCCAAGCTTAGTTGCTTGGTTCTCCTTGAATATTAACTTGGGGTGCCATGGGGAATCCCCAAGCTTAGGCTCTTTTCACTCCTTATTCCTTCATCCATCGTGATCTCACCCAAAACTTGAAAACTTCAATCACACAAAACTTAACAAAACCTTCGTGAGATCCGTTAGTATAAGAAAACCAATCTTTACTTTAAGTACTGTAGCAAACCCATTCAAATTTTGTTATTGCATTATATCTACTATATTCTAACTTTTCCATGGCTTATACCCCCCGATACAATCCATAGATTCATCAAAATAAGCACACAATGTAAAGAAAACTGAATCTGTCAAAAACAGAACAGTCTGTAAAGATGCGAATTTTTCTCATACTTCTGTAACTCCAAAAATCCTCAAATATAAGGTCAACAGAGGCAATTGGTATATCAATATGGTGTAAAAAAATCAGAATTTTTTGTCTCTTATGTTAAGTTTCAAAATTCTGGTACTGTATGCAAAAGTTTTTGTTTTTCAACAGGATCAAATCAACTATCACCAAAGCTATCCCAAAGGCTTTACTTGGCACAAATACTAACTAAAACATAAAAAACACAATCATCACAGAGGCATAATTGTGTGAACAAGCAAGAACAGAAATAAAAAAGCAAAAATAAATTTTATTCATTGGGTTGCCTCGAGTTAAATACACCTACAGTACACCAACTTGCACTGCGGGAACACTTTCATACAAATACTTGAAAATTAAGACAAATGGGTCACTAAACTTGCTTTGCGGAAACAAAATCATACAAATCGAGTCCGAAACGACCATGTAGGATGCCACGTCGGTTGTAGCGACTTGCACATTCCAGGAGGAATATTTCCAAAAATGCCCGTTATATGTTGAAATAACAAACTGATACTAGCACTAGTAGTTAACTGAAACTCTAACTGATAGTCTGAAACTAGTACCTGTAGACACATACACTTAACTGGAGATGCGCCCTGATTCCTGCAGCATGGAAGACGAGCCGCCGAAGTCACCTATTTCTACGTGCGTGCTCCAGGGCTGTAACTACGTCGTGCTCAAGCTACCTTCGTACTCCAGTCAAAAGTCAGAAACACTAGCTTCTTTTGACCGCCCAGCGTCATGTTTCTGCGGCCGCTGCGTGGTGTGGTGTCATCGGCGACGTTTTGCATGCGGCGAGCTAGGACCTGCTCGTCATGGCCGAGCTCTGGAGCCGCCGTCGCAATTGGCTCTGGGGCATATATACAAAACTACAGTACACTAATTCCTGCCACTCAATTCTTAACCTATATCAATTCTGAAACTGCAGTACAGTATATCAAATTTCTGAAACTGATTTGAATCTATATGGTTTCTGAACCCATATTCTTCTTTACCGCACTATATTAACAGCAAATCTGAACTCCATGCTTAACACCACAGGCAACAAATATTTCTGATCAAAACAGGGGACACCACAATACATGAAAATGCACTACATCTATGCCGAATCTGATCAAACACCGAATCTTAACCACACGCCCCCCCTAATCTCCACAAAAGCCCAGACTTTCATCTATGCCGCGGCCACAAATACCGACGATCACAGCCGATCAAAACCCTAGCGGTACATGACCAAACACTAGTGCAGAAAGGGCTATAGTCCCGGTTCGTAAGGCCCTTTAGTGCCGGTTCTGGAACCGGCACTAAAGGGTGGGGACTAAAGGTCCCCCCCCCTAGTACCGGTTCAACACGAACCGTCACTAAAGGGCCACCACGTGGCACGAGCCCGCGCCGGGGTCTGAGGGACCTTTAGTCCCGGTTGGTAACACCAACCGGGACTAAAGGTTTTAATTTGAAAAAAATTTCTTTTTGATTTTTTTGAAAAAAAATTGATTTTTTTTTCTGATTTTCAAATTTCTGAATTATTTGACGATTTAATCTCTAATCACCCCTCATCACTGCTCAAGTGTGGAGCACTTATTCCAAATCAGCTAACTTCCCGGCCGGTCACCCATCCTCTCACTACTCCAGCCTGAGCACGCTTAACTTCCGAGTTCTATTTCCCCTGGTTTCCAAGTCTGCACTTGTTGTTTTCCTGACAATACTAAGCGGTCAATCCTATTAACCCTCAGGAGTTTAGCTTGAGCATGAAGTCACACGTTTTACCATTTGATTTTGAAACTATTATTCTAAAAAACAATAATTATTAAGTAACAGTAATATTTCTTGAATAAGTACTTTGACCATAGTTTGACCACAGTTTGACCAGATTTGACCAAAATTAAAAAAAATGAAATAATTATTTAGTAATGCTAATATTCTTGAATAATTATTTAGTAACACTAATATTTCTTGAATAAGTAGTTTGACCACAGTTTGACCAGATTTAACCAAAATTCAAAAAAACTAAAATTTGAGCATAACTTTTTTTCCTTTTAGAATTTGAGGATTCTAAAAATTTTCAAAACGGCCTATGGCAGTCAAAATCGGATGCGGATTTTCGTTCTGAACATTTTGATATATTATACGTTTTTTTTCGACATCGTATGCAAAAGATATAGTCGTTTTACTTTTTCATAACACTTTTTTGCAAAACATGTCGAAATTTATGTTTTTAAATTTACCTAACTAGTAGATGTAGTAACATAACTACATCTCGAAGAATTTTAATTTTTGAAGTTTTTATCATTTTTTTTGTTTTTTTCAAAACTGAAAAGGCGATAGGGGCGGGTAGAGTTTGAAAATTGCCCTTTAGTCCCGGTTTGTGTCTCCAACCGGGACTAAAGGTTAGACCCCTTTAGTCCCGGTTTGTGACACGAACCGGCACTAAAGGGTAGACCTATAGTCCCGGTTTGTGTCACAAACCGGGACTAAAGGGGCTCGTGGGGCCCCGGCCTGACGCCAGCCTGCCACCACCCCTTTAGTCCCGGTTTGTGACACAAACCGGGACTATAGGTCACAAATGAACCGGCACTAATGCATAGCCGTTCGAACCGGGACTAATGGTACCATTAGTGCCGGTTCATTTACAAACCGGGACTAATGAGCTGAACATTAGGCCCTTTTTCTACTAGTGAAAGAAGGGAGCAGAGAGCGGGACAACTCGATTTCGTACCGTAGTCCGGAGGAAATTCGCCGATGCCTCGAGGATGTGGCACCATCCAGCGTAGATCGCCACGGTGAGGGCGATGTGGAGAAGACAAACCGGCCACAGCGATGCAGAATAGGAGACGAACAGGCCACGAAGATGAAGAGCGAAGGGGTTTGGAGAGGGTTACTGGTGCCAACGTGAGTTTTGGCATAAGTACAAGGTTGTCCATAATTTTTTGCCCCTCCTCAATCTCAATCAGGACTGCGGGTTCAATGTTTACATTACTCAGGGGGTTTCTACTAACTAACCAGCCACCAACTCGTGCTCCCCTGCCGACGTGGCGTGCCACGTGGCTGTTTCGGACTAATTTGTATGATTTTGTTCCCGCAAAGCAAGTTTAGTGACCCATTTGTCTCAATTTTCAAGTATTTGTATGAAAGTGTTTCCGCAGTGCAAGTTGGTGTACTGTAGGTGTATTTAACTCGGTTGCCTCCCAACAAGCGCTATCGTTTTATGCCCCTAGCTAGGCATTGATAATTTTGATGTTGTTCGCATGAAAGACAAGAATTGAAACACAAAGGGAGCATCATAATACATGTGACAAACACATTTAAGTCTAAAATACTTCCGAAGCATAGGGATTTAATAAGCAAACAAATTATCAAGACAAGAAATATATAGCATATGCAAGGAAGAAGAAAGAAACACTAGCAATCTCAACATAACGAGAGGTAAATTAGTAACATGAAAATTTCTACAACCATATTTTCCTCACTCATAATCAAATTCAACAATATAGCTATCATAATCAAATTCAACAATATAGCTATCATATAAAATTTTCTCTTCACGATCTACATGCATAAAAGTTTTATAATCTTCCAAGATAGTGGGATTAACATCATCTAAAGTCATGACCTCTCCAAGCCCACTTTCATCAAAAATTTCGTTAGATTAAACACTCTCCAAATATGTGGGATTATTTTTACCTAAAGTTGACACTCTTCCAAACCCACTTTCAATATTATTGTAAACATTATTATCAATATCATATTCATCATGAGGCTTAAATAAATTTTCAAGATCATAAGAAGAATCAGCCTAATCATGATCATTGCAATAAGTAGTGGACATAGCAAAATTAGCATCCCCAAGCTTGGGTTTTTGCACATTATTAGCACAATTGACATTAATAGAATTTATAGTAAAATCATTGCAATCATGCTTTTCATTCAAGGAGCTATCATGAATCACTTAATAAATTTCTTCATCACAATTTTCAGATTCACGAATCTCAAGCAAAACTTCATAAAGATAATCTAGTGCACTCAACTCACTAGCAATTGGTTCATCATGATTGGATCTTTTAAAAAGATTAGCAAGTGGATGGGGATCCATATCGATAGATTTTTAGCAAGCGAAGATGCAAGCATATAGAAGGCGCATGGCAACACAAGCAAACAAAAGATCAAACAAAAAGAATGCGAATAAAATGACAAAATTTTGTGAAGTGGAGGAGATGAAAATGAGAGGCAAATGGCAAATAATGTAAATAGAAAGGAGATGAGATTTGTGATTAGGAACCTGATAGATGTTGATGATGTCTCCCCGGCAACGGCGCCAGAAATTGGCAAGTTGACGGGAGACTATCTTGACTTGATCCTCCCCTGCAACGGCGCCAGAAATTCCTTTTGATGTCTCTTGAACTACGTCGGTATTTCCCCAAAGAGGAAGGGATGATGCAGCACAACTACGGTAGTTATTTCCCTCAGTTATGAAACCAAGGTATCAATCTAGTAGGAGTACCAAGCAACACTATGTAAATGGTACCTGCACAGAAAGAACAAATTCTTGCAACCCGACGCGTAAGAGGGGTTGTCAATCCCTCCGCGGTAAAAAGATAGATATATTTGTGGTAGATTGGATAAATAGCTCTCGATAAAATGTGAAATAAACTAAGTAATAAAAAAGTGCAGCAAGGTATTTTTGGGTTTTTGGAATAATAGATCTGAATACAAAAGCGAATAAAAATATATCTCAAAGCAAATATGATAAAGAATAGACCCGGGGGCCGTAGATTTCACTAGTGGCTTCTCTCAAGAAAATAGCACATGGTGGGTAAACAAATTACTGTTGGGCAATTGATAGAAGATTGAATAATTATGACAATATCCAAGGCAATGATCAATATATAGTCATCACGTCCAAGATTAGTAGACTGACTCCTGCCTGCATCTACTACTATTACTCCACACATCGACCGCTATCCAGCATGCATCTAGTGTATTTTTCGGCGTTCTGGGAACCAGGGTACCCAGACTTGCCTGCCTGCGGCCCACGGCGTGGCTCCATCGATGGTCTAGTATGGCCCGTTTAACAAGACTGCCAAGGCAAGACCCTCGCGAGGGGCCAAGCCTCGTGAGGCGGACGACACCAAGACCTCCCGAGGGAGTGGCCTCCCCAGGCGGCCTCCCGAGGAGCGGAGATTTCTATGCATGTACCGAGCCTCATGAGGCTGCCATAACGCAAGCCATGACGACCAAGGCAGGCGGGCGCCAGCGAGCATAGAGGAGGTAGTTTCCTCTTTGGTGCTAAGGAGGCAAGGACAGGCATGGGTTCCCGAGGAATCTGGCAAAGGTTTCCATTCCGGTGCAACGAGACCAAGGCCGCCAGCACGGCAGGTCGGATGTCATCGCCGAGCCCACCGCTGCGTCATGACCAGAAGCTTTGCAGGCGAAGACCACCTTTTGTCAGGATAAGATGTACTACTTGTCCCCTTTCAAATTGGCCATTGTGGGATCCCTTCCCGCCTACTTTTTGGGGGAAGAGGACCGAGGCCACTATAAATATAGGTTAGCCACCACCGTAGAAGGGGTCGACTCATTACCTCACCCCTGAACCTCGCGAGGTTGGTCATCCCTTGTACTAGTCCATCCTCAACCCCTCGTGAGGCCAATCCACCAAAAAGCAGGAGCAGGGCCTTACACCGCAAGGTGGCCCGAACCTGGGTAAACTGCCGTGTCCATCTTCTTCCTTGTTCGTGTGAATCGAGATAGGCCGCGGGGCGACGGGCTGGTAGGCTGGATAGGTTGAGTTCTTCACACACGCCCCAGAGTTCGAACCTTTCTTGGGTCTGCGGAGCCCTGAATCCGACATTTGGCGCGCCAGGTAGGGTTGTGTCGAAGCCTCTCTTCCACCGTTCGCTCCGCCGCCGTTCCGTCGCCCCTATGGCCAACGCTCGCCATGTTCGTTCCGAGCACCGGGCCGCTCGTGTCGCTCAGATAGCACCCATGGGCAATGGTGCTCCTCGCCGCTCCACCTCTCCGGTGGCTAACGGCGCCTCTGATCCTGCTGCTCGCGAACAGCAGGATTCGTCGCTGCTACCATCCGTGCGGCGCGACGGCCGTACCGCAACTCCATCACCCACTCTTGCCATGGCGTCGTCTTCCCATGCTCGTCGCGGGCCGGCAATCGCGCAGGCTGCGCTGCTCATGGCGCATGAGCTTCTGCGTTACCATCCGGCCAACGACCTCTATGACGACTGGCTCGGCCGCATCGCCGAGCTCGTCAACGCCGCCGGTGAAGCCCTTGCACTGTCCCGTTCGCCTCGTCCCCCGCCGTCCCTGGCGGGCGACGTGGCTCACGGCGCGCCCCTCCACCTCCTCTGCACGGTGCGGACCCCGAGCCCTGGCGTGAGGCACCCCAACGCGAGCCGCCGCGCAGGGTGCCGACGCGCGATGAAGAAAGCTGCCAGGTGGTGCAGCGGCCCCAAGGAGAAGCGCGCGTACTTCCAGCGCCGCCGCGTCAAGACCGCATGCCAGCAGAGGTGGTGGCGCATGGGAACCAAGACCAAGCTCCACCCATGCAACCGGCCCATGTGAGTGCGGCAGGCTGCCGTGCTTTCACCCCGGAGCTGCGTCGCGTCGTTTGGCCCGGCAAGTTCATGCCGGATCTACCTCCACGCTACGACGGCACCCCTGACCCCGCGGAATTTCTCCAGCTCTACGAGCTGAGTATCGAAGCAGTGAATGGCAACGACAAGGTCATGGCGAACTGGTTCCCCATGGCCCTAAAGAATGGCGCGTGTTCTTGGCTCCTGAACCTCCCGGTGGGGTCGATCTCCTCCTGGGACGAGCTACACGAGCGCTTCATCGCTAAGTTCCAGGGCAATCGCGACCGCGCTCCTGCAGCAGGCGACCTGCGGCGCGTAAAGCAGCAGCCGGGCGATACCTTGCACAAGTACATACAGTGCTTCATGAACGTTCGCCTCAAGATCCCGAAGGTGTCGGACGAGGCCATTATCTCGGCATTCTCTGATGGCGTCCGGGATGTCAAGATGAAGGAGGAGCTCGCCATACACGAGGACTTGTGTTCGGCTCTGGAGATGTTCAACATGGCAGCCAGGTGCGCGAGGGCAGAGGAAGGTCGCCTCTCCCTCCTGGAGCTTCCGGAGGTCGATCCTGCAGACAAGAAGGCCAAGGCTAAGGAAGTGAAGCGTAAGGGCCCCGCCGTGCTGGCTGCGGAGCCCGAGATGAAGCGTGGTCGTGACCATGATGAGCCCCCTAGGGGCAACCGCCCGTTCTGTGTCTTCCACAACGTCCACAGCCACAACACCAACGACTGCTAGGAGCTCAGGGCAATCCGCGACGGGCGCCTTGGCCGCCACCCCGAGCGCAGCGACCGCGGCTACGGCCGTGGAGGAGGCTGCGGTGGAGGCCGCTGGGACTAGCGCGACCCCCGCCAGGACTAGCGCGACCAAACCCGTGAGGACAGCTGGCAGGGCCAGCCTCGTGATGGCCCCTGGCAAGACCAGCCTCGTGAGGACCGTCCTTAGGGCAATGCCATCCTCCCTCCGCTGCCGCCACCGCCAAGGAGAAACGACGACAACCGCCAAGATGATGGGTCTGGAGGCTTCCAAGAGCCTCGTGCAATCGCCTACATCCTGGGTGCCGCTGAGGCTCCCGCCTCTCATCGCATCTTCAAGCAGTTCGCTCGGGAGGTGAATGCGGCCCTTCCCAAGCTTGAGGCGTCACGTCCCCTCAGGTGGTCCAAGCACGCCATCACATTCGACTCCATGGACCAACTCAAGTGCTCAGTGCTACTTCTTGAGCTTGCGTTGGTTTTTCCCTTGAAGAGGAAAGGGTGATGCAGCAAAGTAGAGATAAGTATTTCCCTCAGTTTGAGAACCAAGGTATCAATCCAGTAGAAGACAACGCACAAATCACCGAATACCTGCACAAACAATCAAACAACTTGCACCCAACGTGATAAAGTGGTTGTCAATCCCTTCACGATTATTTGCAAAAGTGAGACCTGATAGAGATAGATAATCGATAAATTAAATATTTTTGGTATTTTTGTTTTATAGATCGGAAAGTAAAAGATTGCAAAATAGTAGATCGGGAACTTGTATGATGAAAAGTAGAAGATTATATGATGGAAAATAGACCCGGGGGCCATAGGTTTCACTAGAGGCTTCTCTCAATATAAAAAATAATACGGTGGGTGAACAAATTACTGCCGAGCAATTGATAGAAAAGCGCAAAGTTATGACGATATCTAAGGCAATGATCATGAATATAGGCATCACATCCGTGTCAAGTAGACAGAAACGATTCTACATCTACTACTATTACTCCACACATCGACCGTTATCCAGCATGCATCTAGAGTATTAAGTTCATAAAGAACAGAGTAACGCATTAAGTAAGATGACATGATGTAGAGGAATTAACTCAAGCAATATGATGAAAACCCCATCTTTTTATCCTCGATGGCAACAATACAATACGTGCCTTGCTGCCCCTACTGTCATTGGGAAAGGACACCGCAAGATTGAACCCAAAGCTAAGCACTTCTCCCATTGCAAGAAAAACCAATTTAGTTGGCCAAACCAAACCGATAGTTCGAAGAGAATTACAAAGATATCAAATCATGCATATAAGAATTCAGAGAAGATTCAAATAATATTCATAGATAAGCTGATCATAAATCCACAATTCATCGGATCTCGGCAAACACACCGCAAAAAAGTATTACATCGAACAGATCTCCAAGAACATCGAGGAGAACATGGTATTGAGAATCAAAGAGAGAGAAGAAGCCATCTAGCTACTAGCTATGGACCCGTAGGTCTGTGGTAAACTACTCACGCTTCATCGGAAGGGCAATGGTGTTGATGTAGAAGCCCACCATGATCGAATCCCCCTCCGACAGGGTGCCGGAAAAGGTCCCTAGATGGGATCTCACGGGTACAAAAGGTTGCGGTGGTGGAAAAGTCTTTTCGTGGATGCCTCTGTTGGTTTGGGGATATATGAGTATATATAGGCGAAAGAATTAGGTCAGGAGGTGCACGAGGGGCCCACAAGGGTTGGGGCGTAGGGGCGCGCCCTCCGTCCTTGTGGCCGCCTGGTGGCTCCTCCGACTTCATCTCCAAGTCTGCTGGTTTCCTTCTGGTCCAAGAAAAATCATCGCGAAAGTTTTATTCCGTTTGGTATTCCTTTTCTGCGAAACTCAAAAACAAGGAAAAAACATAAACTGGCACTGGACTCTAGGTTAATAGGTTAGTCCCAAAAATAATATAAAATAACATATTAATGCATATAAAACATCCAAAATAGATAATATAATAGCATGGAACAATAAAAAATTATAGATACGTTGGAGACGTATCAAGCATCCCCAAGCTTAATTCCTGCTCGTCCTCGAGTAGGCAAATGATAAAAACAGAATTTTTGATGTGGAATGCTACCTAACATATTTATCCATGTAATTTTCTTTATTGTGGCATGAATGTTCAGATCCATAAGATTCAAAACAAAAGTTTAATATTTACATAAAAACAATAATACTTCAAGCATACTAACAAGGCAATTATGTCTTCTTAAAATAACATGGCCAAAGAAAGCTTATCCCTATAAAATCATATAGTCTGGCTATGCTCCATCTTCATCACACAAAATACTCAAATAATGCACAACCCTGATGACAAGCCAAGCAATTGTTTCATACTTTTGACGTTCTCAAACCTTTTCAACTTTCACGCAATACATGAGCGTGAGCCATGGACATAGCACTGTAGGCGGAATAGAATATCGTGGTTGTGGAGAAGACAAAAAGAGGGAGATAGTCTCACATCAACTAGGCGTATCAACGGGCTATGGAGATGCCCATCAATAGATATCAATGTGAGTGAGTAGGGATTGCCATGCAACGAATGCACTAGAGCTATAATTGTATGAAAGCTCAAAAAGAAAACTAAGTGGGTGTGCATCCAACTTGCTTGCTCATGAAGACCTAGGGCAATTTGAGAAAGCCCATCGTTGGAATATACAAGCCAAGTTCTATAATGAAAAATTCCCACTAGTATATGAAAGTGACAACATAGGAGACTCTCTATCATGAAGATCATGGCGCTACTTTGAAGCACAAGTATGGAAAAAGGATAGTAACATTGCCCCTTCTCTCTTTTTCTCTCATTTTTTTCTTTTTTTTCTCTTTTTTCTTCCCTTTTTCGTTTTTTTATTTCTCTTTTTTTTTCTTTCTCTTTTTTTCTTTGGCTTCTTTGGCCTCTTTTTTTTTATTTCCTCACATGAGACAATGGTCTAATAATGAAGATCATCATACTTCTATTTACTTACAACTCAAAAAAAATTACAACTCGATACTAGAACAAAATATGACTCTATATGAATGCCTCCGGTGGTGTACCAGGATGTGCAATGAATCAAGAGTGACATGTATGAAAAAATTATGAACGGTGGCTTTGCCACAAATACGATGTCAACTACATGATCATGCAAAGCAATATGACAATGATGATGCGTGTCATAGTAAACGAAACGGTGGAAAGTTGCATGGCAATATATCTCGGAATGGCTATGAAAATGCCATAATAGGTAGGTATGGTGGCTGTTTTGAGGAAGGTATATGGTGGGTGTATGGTACCGGCGAAAGTTGCGCGGTACAAGAGAGGCTAGCAATGGTGGAAGGGTGAGAGTGCGTATAATCCATGGACTCAACATTAGTCATAAAGAAATCACATACTTATTGCAAAAATCTATTAGTCATCGAAACAAAGTACTACACGCATGCTCCTAGGGGGATATATTGGTAGGAAAAGACCATCGCTCGTCCCCGACCGCCACTCATAAGGAAGACAATCAAAAAATATCTCATGCTCCAACTTCGTTACATAACGGCTCACCATACGTTCATGCTACGGGACTCACAAACCTTAACACAAGTATTTCTCAAATTCAAAATTACTCATTAGCATGACTCTAATATCACCATCTTTATATCTCAAAACAATCATAAGGAATCAAACTTCTCATAGTATTCAATGCACTTTATATGAAAGTTTTTATTATATCCCTCTTGGATGCCTATCATATTAGGACTAAATTTATAACCAAAGCAAATTACCATGCTGTTTAAAGACTCTCAAAATAATATAATTGAAGAATGAGAGTTCAATAATTTCTACAAAATAAAGCCACCGCCGTGCTCTAAAAAGATATAAGTGAAGCACTAGAGCAAAATTGCCTAGCTCAAAAGATATAAGTGAAGCACAAAGAGTATTCTAATAAATCACGATTCATGCATGTCCCTCTCAAAAGGTGTGTACAGAAAGGATGATTGTGGAAAACTAAAAAGCAAAGACTCAAATTATACAAGACGCTCCAAGCAAAACACATATCATGTGGTGAATAAAAATATAGCCTCAAGTAAAGTTACCGATAGACGAAGACGAAAGAGGGGATGCCTTTCGGGGCATCCCCAAGCTTAGGCTCTTGGTTGTCCTTTAATATTACCTTGGGGTGCCTTGGGCATCCCCAAGCTTAGGATATTGCCACTCCTTATTCCATAGTCCATCAAATCCTTACCCAAAACTTGAAAACTTCACAACACAAAACTCAACAGAAAATCTCATAAGCTCCGTTAGTATAAGAAAATAAATCACCACTTTGGTACTGTTGTGAACTCATTATTTATTTATATTGGTGTAATATCTACTGTATTCCAACTTTTCCATGGTTCATACCCCCCGATACTACCCATAGATTCATCAAAATAAGCAAACAACACAAAGAAAACAGAATCTGTCAAAAACAGAACAGTCTGCGAAGATCTGAATTGTTCTAATACTTAGGTAACTTAAAAAATTCTGAAAAATTGGGAAAACATAGGAAATTTGTATAAAAATCTCCTATAAAACAGTCAGGGTTTTTAAACGCTCCAGGGAATTACTAAAATTCTGAGACTGGACGCAAAAGTTTCTGTTTTTCAGCAAGATCAAAACAACTATCACCGTAAGCCATCCCAAAGGTCTTACTTGGCACAAACACTAATTAAAACATAAAACCACATCTAACCAGAGGCTAGATGAATTATTTATTGCAAAACAGAATCAAAAAACAAAAACAAAAAATAAAATTGGGGTGCCTCCCAACAAGCGCTATTGTTTAACGCCCTTAGCTAGGCATAAAAACACGAATAGTTCTAGGTATTGTCATCTTTGGTATGCAATCCATAAGTAGCTCTCATAATAGATTCATATGGCAAATTAATTTTATTTCTAGGAAAGTGCTCCATGCCCTTCCTTTACGGAAATTGAAATCTAATGTTTCCTTCCTTCATATCAATAATTGCACCAATCGTTCTAAGGAAAGGTGTACTAAGAATAATAGGACATGTAGGATTGCAATCTATATCAAGAACAATGAAATCTACGGGCACATAATTCCTATTTGCAACAATAATAACATCATTAATTCTTCCCATAGGTTTCTTAATAGTGGAATCCGCGAGATGCAAATTTAAAGAACAATCATCAAATTCACGGAAACCTAACACATCACATAAAGTTTTTGGAATCATGGAAACACTAGCACCCAAATCACACAAAGCATAGCACTCATAATCTTTAATCTTAATCTTAATAGTAGGTTCCCACTCATCATAAAGTTTTCTAGGGATAGAAACTTCCAATTCAAGCTTTTCTTCAAAAGATTGCATCATAGCATCAACGATATGTTTAGTAAAAGCTTTGTTTCGATTATAAGCATGAGGAGAATTCAACATGGATTGCAACAAGGAAATACAATCTATTAAAGAACAATTATCATAATTAAATTCCTTGAAATCCAAAAGAGTGGGTTCATTTCTACTTAAAGTTTTGACCTCTCCAATCCCACTTTTATCAATTTTTGCATCAAGATCTAAAAACTCCGAATCATTGGGACGCCTTTTAACTAAAGTTGACTCATCTCCAGTCCCATTTTTATCAAGATTTATATTGGAAAACAAAGATTCAATAGGAGTCACATCAATCACTTTAAGATCCTCATCATTATTTAAAGCCTCCGGTTTAGCGGCCATCTTATTTACTAAGGTAGCTTGTTTATCAGAAATTTGGCCTACTAAATTTTCAAGATGAGAAAACTGAAATTTCAAACCATAAAATTCCTTAGACATATCATCGAGCTCTTTGTTCATGTACTCCATAAAACTTTTCTGCTCTTTAAGCTCGTTTCTAAAGAAACTATTATGCTCAAATTGTAAAGACATGAAGCTCCTAACATTATTTTCAATTTCTTCCAACCGCCTAAGGTGAGGATCAACGTTCTTTGGTTGGGCCATAAAAGCAAGTCGAATCACTTGGGTACACAAAAAGCAAACAAAGAAGACGAACGGAAGAGGGGCGAAAAAAAGGCAAAGAGAAACTTGTATGATGAAAAGTAGAAGATTATATGATGGAAAATAGACCCGGGGGCCATAGGTTTCACTAGAGGCTTCTCTCAAGATAAAAAATAATACGGTGGGTGAACAAATTACTGCCGAGCAATTGATAGAAAAGCACAAAGTTATGACGATGTCTAAGGCAATGATCATGAATATAGGCATCACGTCCGTGTCAAGTAGACCGAAACGATTCTGCATCTACTACTATTACTCCACACATCGACTGCTATCCAGCATGCATCTAGAGTATTAAGTTCATAAAGAACAGAGTAACACATTAAGTAAGATGACATGATGTAGAGGAATTAACTCAAGCAATATGATGAAAACCCCATCTTTTTATCCTCGATGGCAACAATACAATACGTGCCTTGCTGCCCCTACTGTCACTGGGAAAGGACACCGCAATATTGAACCCAAAGCTAAGCACTTCTCCCATTGCAAGAAAAACCAATCTAGTTGGCCAAACCAAACCGATAGTTCGAAGAGAATTACAAAGATGTCAAATCATGCATATAAGAATTCAGAGAAGATTCAAATAATATTCATAGATAAGTTGATCATAAATCAACAATTCATCGGATCTCGGCAAACACACCGCAAAAAAGTATTACATCGAATAGATCTCCAAAAACATCGAGGAGAACATGGTATTGAGAATCAAAGAGAGAGAAGAAGCCATCAAGCTACTAGCTATGGACCCGTAGGTCTATGGTAAACTACTCACGCTTCATCGGAAGGGCAATGGTGTTGATGTAGAAGCCCTCCATGATCGAATCCCCCTCCGGCAGGGTGCCGGAAAAGGTCCCTAGATGGGATCTCACGGGTACAGAAGATTGCGGCGGTGGAAAAATCTTTTCGTGGATGCCTCTATTGGTTTGGGGATATATGAATATATATATAGGCAAAAGAATTGGGTCAGGAGGTGCACGAGGGGCCCACAAGGGTGGGGGGCGTGCCCTACCCCCCTGTGCGCGCCCTTCGTCCTTGTGGCCACCTCGTGGATCCTCCGACTTCATCTCCAAGTCTCCTGGTTTCCTTCTGGTCCAAGAAAAATCATCTCAAAAGTTTTATTCCGTTTGGACTCCGTTTGGTATTCCTTTTCTGCGAAACTCAAAAACAAGGAAAAAACAGAAACTGTCACTGGGCTCTCGGTTAATAGGTTAGTCCAAAAAATAATATAAAATAGCATATTAATGCATATAAAACATCCAAAACAGATAATATAATAGCATGGAACAATCAAAAATTATAGATACGTTGGAGACGTATCACTCAGCCGCTGCTGGCACGCTCCCAATGCTCTGCACGCCAACCATCAGCAACATCCTATTCACCAAAACCCTCATCGATGGTGGCGCGGGGCTCAACATTATTTCCGTTGAGATGTTTGAGATGCTCCAAGTGCCCTACGACCAGCTTCTGCCTACCAAGCCTTTCTCAGGGGCGACCGATGGCTCCACCGTTCCCATAGGGCAGATCCGCTTCCCTGTCACCTTCGGCAAGCGCGACAACTACCACACCGAGCTCATCGACTTTGACGTGGCCCCACATCAGCCTCCCGTACAATGCCATCCTCGGGTATCCGGCCCTCACCAAGTTCACGGTAGTAACTCACCTCGGCTACAATGTCCTCAAGATGCCAAGGAGTGGCCGCATCATCACGGTCGACTGCGACGAAAAGGATGTGGTGTGCTCCCTCGAGCGCACCTATCAGGCTGCGGCGGTCGAGAACTCTGACGACGAGGGTGCCATCCTGCCTCCTAAGGCCATCCCCATGAAGAAGAAGCAGCTCCTCCTCAAGGGCCGTCAGGAAGCTGTGGCTCCTGCCGGTGGTGCCCCTGGCCCTGTGACCTCTGCTGGGGCACCTTTCCCTCCCGCATAGGAAGGCGCGCCCGGCGCCCCCCTCAGGACGGGCTCGGGGGCTCTCATCTGGAGGGCCTCTGACCTGACCAGCGTTATGAGGGAGCCGTTCGGGCACCACATGGAGGCGTGCTTCGATGCGCACCTCCGTGAGTGAGGCGTCGGGCGCTCAGGAGTTCATCACCGAGGCAATCGAGGAGCTTCAGGAAGCACGAGCCATGCTTGGCGAGTGTCACCCCGCACCATCAGGTGTAGCCGCGGCCCCTGACATGGGCGGCGAGCTGCGCGTCTGCGTCAACATCCCAGGTCTCAACAGAGCTGCTGCGCAGGGCCTCTTCTGGCCGTCCCGTGTCGGCCGGAGCGGGGGCTACCCCTGCAGCTATGTCCGCATGACGTTCGGCCTGCTGAACATGGCCGCCTCGTACCAGCGCTTCATGCAGGGAGCCTCGGCGGCCCGCGAGGCAAGGCGCCAGGCGGTCTTGCAGAGGAGGTGCCAGACCCTCATGAGCCCTCCGGACCTCCAGAGCTTCCCTGGCCTCAGGAGCCAGTTGGCCTGTGAGGAGCGATCTCTGCAGCACGCGTCTTCAGCTACTCCAACACCTCTACAATGAAGGTGCCAGGTGACTTTTTGGTTTTTTCAACTAAGGGCGCCCCTCGGGCTGCATCGTCCTCGAGCTGCTAGGGCCCGCCCTCACAGCTGTGCCATTTTGATTCGTGTACTCTGGACCAGTTACGCATACTCAAGTTACTATGGTTGTTAACGTTACGCCTGACGACCCGTCACCTCTGGAGTCACCTTTGTGATTCCCGCGTTTTGCTGACCCGCCTCTTGCTCGTCCCGCGACGGGGGCTGCTGGCACGGCGTCTGTGATCCGGTCCGTCCCTGTAGCGCTAGTAAACCTAAGAGACCGAGCTATGGCTCACGGCCGGCCCCGCACACGTCACCTCACCGGGTCCTTAGTGCCTTCATCTTCTCGCGGAAAGATCACGGGCAGGATAGCAAGCGCGGCTGCCCTTTGTGTTTCATGACTAACTCGCAGGAACCTCCGGAGGCAGGACCTCGAGTGGCTTCGCCAACACCCCACCGCCTCAGAAGGACGCCACGACGCGTGCCGAGGGACTCAACCCCTCTCAGGCACCCTCGCGGGGCTCGCAGCTCCTTTCTCGCGTGAATCGCTTGCACGTTAAAGACGGGGCCCTTGAGCACTGCACCTCAGGGGCTCTTACCAGCCCTCGAGCCCTCACCCCTGGCCTTGACCACGGCATCACGACCTGGCATACCAGTGGCGGCCGAGCCTCGCTCGAGAGCCGGGTCCCGAGGACGTAGAGCACCACGATGAGTGGCAGAAATGGGTTCGCGGAGCCCCGCTGAGGGGTAGCGTCAAGGGAAGGGCGCGGTGCGATGCGGGCATCGCTCTCCTTTCGAAATATGATGGACATCAGCGTTCTCACACGCCCCTCGCAGGGTTCGCTTTGGTTTATTTCAGGACTGGAAGCTCGCCCTCACAACGAGAAGATCACCGCAGCCTGCAAGCTCGCGAAGATAAGTCACCTCACACGCACAGGCATGAACCTCACATTCGGCACTTTTGTTTCATGCGATTTCGCTCGGGCAAGGAAACTTCCCTCTTAGTCTTTCGGGAGCTGCTTGCGCGCTAAAGGGGACCCCCCGAGCATCGCGCCTCGGGGGCTCTTACCGGACCTCGGGCCGCTCACCTCCTAGCCTTGACCACGGCATCGCGACCTGCCATACCTGCAACGGCCGAAGCCTGCGTGGGGACTGGGTCCTGTTGGCACAGAGCACTAAGCTATCGCGAGGATAAAAGGGGAGACCGTGCCCAAGTGGGAAACGCAGACACGACATAAGATTGGGAATGATAACACTAAAGTCCGAGCGTCATGGTTTTTACATACCCTCGCGGGGCCCTTCATGATTTTTGCGTAGGAATGAAACAAAAGGAAAAGGCCTCCTGAGGATCGCGGCTCAGGCAGCGTCGCCCACGACGCCGGGCTGGCACCGTTCCTCCCCTAAGCCCGGGCGCGGCGACGTGGCGGCTCGTAGTAGTCGTCGTCGCTCGAGCTTGGTTTGGAGGAAGCGCTGCTACTGCCGGAGGAATCGCGGACAAGGCCAAGGGCAAGTTCACCGCCAGAGGCTTCGTCGCCTCGCTGGCCTGTTGGTGGGTCGCCGTCTCAATCGCCTCCCCTAGGGCAACACTCCAGACGTCGGCCGTCCTCTCCAAAGACTTTGAAGAAGAGCGTCGACGCCCCATCGTACTCAAGGTGGATGGCGTGCCTCTCCTCCGAGTTGCAGGCGCGGGCGATCGCGCCCCATCCCCGGGTCATGAAGACTTCGCCGGGGTAGACGGCCTCGACCTCCACCTCTGAAGCTTGGCTGTAGCAACCGTCGTGCTGCAGCCACAGCTCGACAGGCCCCTTCAGCGGTATCTCCCTCGCCAGGGACCGCGGGAGCCGGATCGACATGCGCGGCGTTATTGCCGTCCACACCACAAACTCATGGGCCATGTTGTGCGCATGGGCTTGCGGGCAAGGTGGTCGCGCGGCCATCGCTTGTTCTTCCCCGCGACTCCGTCACCCGCGACTTCCGCGGCTGCTCCCGCGGGCAGGGCTATGCACACGAACATCTGCGCTGATGGGGAAAACCGGCGGGGCACGTTCGTGCCAGGGTCGCGCCTCCATGGGCGCTGCGGTGGCCTCGCGAGGGCAGTCGTGTCTTTTATTCAACGGGAGCAACTTCGTTTCCACCTGAGGGGCCTTTCCCTTCTCGGTGGCCAAGAACCTCCTCACTGGCGCCATGAATGCCCTGGCGAGATGGCGGCACGGCGAAGAAGAAGAAGGAGCGAGCAGCAAGAAGATGAAGATGGGCCGGGGGCTCCGCCCCCTTCCCCCATTCATAGGCGAAGGAAGGCTAACCGCCGGCCTCTCGCGTTCCAAGCAATGATGGCCCCCTGCATGCACCAGGCAGTTGTCAAGTCGAGCAGTTGCCGAGGCAGCGTGGGGAAGTGGAGACACCCACGTCCCGTCAAGCGCCATGCGTCAGCCTGGCCCACAGGCGATTGGGGCCCGCGGCGCTTCGCCCTTGCCCCTTGGCTTCGCCTCAAAGCCAAGTCTGAGTGCGCCATGGGCCCGGGGGCTACTATCGGCGTTCTGGGAACCAAGGTACCCAGACTTGCCTGCCTGCGGCCCACAGCGTGGCTCCATCGACGGCCTGGTACGGCCCGTCTATCAAGACTGCCAAGGCAAGACCCTCGCGAGGGGCCAAGCCTCGCGAGGCGAACGACACCAAGACCTCCCGCGGGAGTGGCCTCCCCAAGCGGCCTCCCGAGGAGCAGAGATTTCTATGCAGGTACCAAGCCTCATGAGGCTGCCATGATGCATGCCATGACGACCAAGGCAGGCAGGCGCCATCGAGCGTAGAGGAGGCAGTTTCCTCTTTGGTGCTAAGGAGGCAAGGACAGGCGTGGGTTCCCGAGGAATCTGGCAAAGGTTTCCATTCTGGTGCAACGAAACCAAGGCCGCCAGCACGGCAGGTCGGATGTCATCGCCGAGCCCACCGCTGCGTCATGACTAGAAGCTTTGCAGGCGAAGACCACCTTTCGTCAGGATAAGATGTACTACTTGTCCCCTTTCAAATTGGCCACTTTGGGATCCCTTCCCGCCTATGTTTTGGGGGAAGAGGATAGAGGCCACTATAAATATAGGTTAGCCATCACCGTAGAAGGGGTCGACTCATTCCCTCACCCCCGAACCTCGCGAGGTTGTTCATGCCTTGTACTAGTCCATCCTCGGCCCCTTGTGAGGCCAATCCACCAAAAAGCAGGAATAGGGTCTTTCACCGCAAGGTGGCCCGAACCTGGGTAAACTGTCGTGTCCATCTTCTTCCTTGTTCATGTGAATCGAGCTAGGCCGCAGGGCGACGGGCTGGTAGGCTGGATAGGTTGAGTTCTTCGCACACGCCCCAGAGTTCAAACCTTTCTTGGGTCTGCGGAGCCCTGAATCCGACAGTATTAAGTTCATGGAGAAACGGAGTAATGCAATAAGAACGATGACATGATGTAGACGAGATCTATTCATGTAGGAATAGCCCCCATCTTGTTATCCTTAATAGCAATGATACATGCGTGTGTTGCTGGCCCTTCTGTCACTGGGAAAGAACATTGCACGATCGATCCCATCACAAAGCACCTCTTCCCATGGCAAGAAAAATCGATCTAGTAGGCCTAACTAAACCAAAGATTCGAAGAAGAATTGCGAGGCTATAAATAATCATGCATATAAGAGATCAAAAGAAGACTCAAATAATATTCATGGATATAGATCTGATCATAAACTCAAAGTTCATCGGATCCAAATAAACACACCGCAAAAAATAGTTACATCAAATAGATCTCGAAAAGACCATTGTATCGATAATCAAAAGAGAGAGAGGAAGCCATCTAGCTACTGCCTACGGACCCGTAGGTCTATGATGAACTACTCACGCATCATCGGACAGGCACCAATGAGGATGATGAACCCCTTCGTGATGGTGTCTAGATTGGACCTCGTGGTTCTAGAACTTGCGGCGGCTGGAATTGTGTTTCATTGCGTCCCCTAGGGTTTCTGGAATATTTGGCAATTTATAGGGTGAAGAGGCGGTGCGGGAGGCCACCAAGGGGGGCACAACCCCCCTGGGCGCGCCTGGGCCCCCAGGCGCGCCCTGGTGGGTTGTGCCCACCTCGGGCCTCCCCTCTGGTACATCTTTGGCCCACTGGGTGTCTTCTGGCCCAAAAAAATTCTCCAAAAAGTTTCGCTGCGTCTGGACTCCATTTGGTACTGATATTCTGCGAAGTAAAAAACAAGCAAAAAATAGCAACTGACACTGGTCACTATGTCAATAGGTTAGTCCCAAAAAATGATATAAAGTTGCTATAAAATGATTATAAAACATCCAAGAATGATAATATAACAGCATGGAACAAGCAAAAATTATAGATACATTGGAGACGTATCACATATCGGCATTAATAGCATGTGGTGGTGTTGCAAGTCAACTCAAAACAGAAGGTGAATCAAGTGCAGAGTGTGATGGCAGTTCCTTACCTCCCCTCGTCTTAGAGGGAATGATCTTGGTTTTTGTATCCTTCAGATTCTTCGTAGTGATAAATAGATAATAATCCCAAGTGACTCAACAATTATAGCTATGCTCCCCGGCAACGGCGCGAGAAAAAGGTCTTGATAACGCACAAGTATAGGGGATCGCAACAGTTTTCGAGGGTAGAGTATTCAACCCAAATTTATAGATTCGACACAAGGGGAGCCAAAGAATATTTGCAA
Source organism: Thinopyrum elongatum (assembly GCA_011799875.1). Lineage (NCBI taxonomy): Eukaryota > Viridiplantae > Streptophyta > Magnoliopsida > Poales > Poaceae > Thinopyrum > Thinopyrum elongatum. The sequence continues at coordinate 466,007,847 of CM022301.1, read as the reverse complement.
GTATTAGCAGTTGAGTTGTCAATTCAACCACACCTGGAGATTAAATATCTACAGCAATATGATCAGTAGCACAGTAATATGATAGTTTTGATAGTAGTGATGATAGTAGCAGTAACGGTAACAGTGATAACAATGATTTTGTAGCAAGTGTAATAGTGGCAACAGCAGTAGTAACTTAGCAAGAATAATATGTGGAAAATTCGTAGGCATTGGATCGGTGAATTCATTGGATGATATTCATCATATAACAGTCATAACCTAGGGCGATACAAAACTAGCTTCGGTTCATAAATATAATGTGGACATGTATTCCGTAAATACTCATACGTGCTTATGGAAAGAACTTGCATGACACCTTTTATTCTACCCTCCCGTGGCTGCCGTGTCCATAAGGAAACTAAGGGATATTAAGGCCTCCTTTTAATAGAGAATCGGAACAAAGCATTAATACATAGTGAATACATGAAGTCCTCAAACTACGGTCATCACCGGAAAGTATCTCGGTTATTGTCACCCCGGGGTTTATGGATCATAACACGTAATAGGTGAATATGACTTGCAAGATCGGATCTAGAACATAGATATAATGGTGAAAACATAAATGGTTCAGATCCGAAATCATGGCACTCGGGCCCAAAGTGACAAGCATTAAGCATGGCAGAGTCATAACAACATCAATCTCAGAACATAGTGGATACTAGGGATCAAGCCCTACCAAAACTAACTCGATTACATGATGAATCTCATCCAACTCCTCACCGACCAGCGAGCCTACGAAGGAATTACTCACTCCTGGTGGGGAGCATCATGGAATTGGCGATGGAGAAGGGTTGGTGATGACGAAGACCGAAGATCCCCCTCCCCGGAGCCCCGAACGGGCTCCAGATCTGGCCTCCCGATGAAGAACAGGAGGTGGCGGTAGCTCCGTATCGTGAAACGCGATGAAACTTTCTCCCTGATTTTTTCTCCAAAAATAGGATTTTATAGCGTCGGAATCAGGGTCTGCGGGGCCACCAGGTGGGCACAACCCACCTAGGCGCGCCTGGAGGGGGGCGCGCCCTGGTGGGTTGTGCTCACCCTGGGGCCCTCCTCCGGTGGTTCTTGGCTCCAGTATTTTTATTTTATTGCACAATAATTCTGCAAAAAGTTTCATTCCATTTCTAGAACTTTTATTTTTGCACAAAAACAACACCATGGTAGTTCTGCTGAAAACTGCGTCAGTCCAGGTTAGTTTCGTTCAAATCATGCAAATTAGAGTCCAAAACAAGAGCAAAAGCGTTAGGAAAAGTAGATACGATGGAGACGTATCAAACGACATCCATCATCGTCTAGCCAGACACAGGTGGCAACGTCACGGGGATGCCGGAACACATCAACAAGATAGAAGAACAAAACCGGTAACAAGGAGACCAGTATAGTGAGCATGTGTATGACTCAAGAGGATACCAATATATCTCACCTCGGGTTTTGTAAAGTATTGCGAAGCAAAGGGAACATCACATGATAACCAAAGGTTCACTCAAATGCCATTCATGTAATCATAGGGATCAATACGGAATTCCACGGTTTCGCTATCGGTCATTGAACGAAGGAGTTTCATTCATGTCTATGTTTTACCAAACCTACCACTACAAAAAAAAAACCACTTCCGTGATGATACATCTTTGTCACAGTAGGTCACGTTTTCTGTCATGCATGTACATCCATGACGATTTTATGACACAATCAAGATAGTCATATCTGTGTTGTCATAGAAGTGTTCCATGACAATACCAAAATTAGCATCACGGAAGTGTCCACTTCCATGACGATAAATGGCGTGTCATGGAAGTGCTTTCGTCAAGGGTAACCGACACGTGGCATCCATCGTAACGGGTCGCCGTTATGCTATCGGGTCCGGTTTTGGATCCGATAACCCGTTAACAGCCCTGACCAATGGGGATTTTCCACGTGTAAAATTCTCATTCGCCGGAGGATCCATGCGTAAGCTCCTCGTTGGGACATGTGTCATCAAGCGAGTGGACGGGACGAGCCTATGGTACGTCGACACGCGGCTCGGCCCAACAGTGTCCCATTTAGGTTAAAAGGCTGGGCCTGTCAAAATAAGCAGGCCGGCCCATTAGCGGCCTACTTGAGTCAGGCCCATTCACAAGCACGGCCCATACAAGTTACACAGAATCGGACCATCAAAGGCCCATTCTAGATTTGACAATTTCCAGCCCATCGTCAGTTCCAGCTCGTTAACGGCCCGCTACGTCTTTGGGCCCAATTACGGCCCGACCTTCTTTCGGCCTGTTAGCAGCCAATCGTCAGTTCCAGCCTGTTAACGGCCTGGAATGTCTTCCGGCCTTTTCTCGGCCCATTCTGCAGTTGGGCTACCTTCTAGCCCGTTGTGACTTTAGGCCTTTCCTCGGCCCATTCGGTAAATGGGTCAATTCCTAGCCCATTTTGTCTTTCGGCCTGTTAACGGCCCATACAACAGTTGGGCCTTTGACTGTGCAACCTAATTTTTGGTCCATTAGCGGCCCACGTTCCGCAGGGCATAATTTCAGCCCGACGCAACTTTCGGCCTGTTAAAAGCCTAGTTTGCAAATTGGGCCTCTTCTGGCCCAAAACACTTTCGGCCTCTTACTGGCCCGTAAAGTAAAAGGGCCGAGACAAAATTGACATTTATTTCGGCCTGCTAGAGGCCCGCGGGCCATTTCCATTTATATGGCCCTATCGAGCTTTTGGTCTGTTAACGGCCTACTAAGAGCCGTTGTTACGGTGGGCCACATCATTTGGGATCCACTAAATATTAATTTGACCTGCCCAATTAAGGCCCGCTTTGACTACACATGTTTGTTCGTTCGTATGGCGTCCAGGTAATGTTTGGGCGTGTTGGCCCCCGTTTCAATGATATAGCATATTCAAAGAATTATCCTACTCTATACTATCGCCTCTAAAAAACATACACTATACAATAAAGAGACTAAGGCATAGAAACGTAGAATAATCCTACACTATACAATAAAGAAATTACAACCGATTATACCCACTGGGCATTATAGTTCGGTACCAGTGATAATAAAGCGTACACAAACAGTAAATTACATACACTAGGCAAATAAAGCTCATACATCATGGACACTCATCTATAGAACTTACCATTTGAACTATAATCTCTTCAGAAAATAGGATTGGCCGGATTCAGATAGCACAAATTTCAGTCTTCAAAATCTCCAATTCCTTCGTAGTTACCTCAGTGTCTCGTTTCATTTTTTGACTCCTACATCTAATACCTGCAACTCCAGTCTCAACTTGTTGATTGCATGTTGAGAATCATGTACACGTTGTCTTGCCACCTCTAGTTGATGTTCGAGAACATCAGCACATTCGAATTCCAATCCATAATCATTTGGCAACGGCCATGCTGCACTGCTCGCGGATCTTTGTGTTGATGTCACTTCATCCTGAAATGTTTCTGTAAGTACACATGACTAGGGCAAAAATATAGTTACAACAGTGAAGCGAGCAAGACAGACTATTTTGTACATGGCAAAACAGGACTAACAATAATGTTACACGTCATGAAGCATAAGCAGGTGATATTTTAAAAATTATAAAAATGGTAATCTGTGCAGCCCGCATACATAAATCTCTCTTAGCTCACCAGAGGAGCATGATGTTGGGGCCAAATCCAAAACACAGACATGTTACAAATTTAGACCACACACAGCTACTGAACATTATATATATATATATATATATATATATATATATATATATATAGATAGATAGATATATATATATATTGCGTATAAGTAAGCAAGCAGTTGGCCATTCTGTAGCTCAATTAAAGTCTTAGGGAGCATAATGAACAGTAGAGGGATTCATACAAACCTACTATAGCAAGCAAAGCTATGCAATCATTAGCCTAGTATAAACTAGATTGTGAGCCTCATGCAGTAATAGTTGGTTAATAGACTTCAAAGCTTCAGGCACACTTCGCCAGAGTAATTAAATGGTAAGGCCTTTAATTATGTCAACTAATAGTTATACAAGTACCCAACATCAGGCATCATTGTTTGGGCATCTCATTAACTGAGGACAAATAAAGCAATTGAAAAGAGCAATTTAACTATGCCTGAAACAAACACGCAATTGAACTGTTGAGTTGGCAGCATGCATACATGCACGCCTCAATAATATCCATGTCCTAGCTACATTTACTATATAAAGGAACAAGTAATGTAATATTGTTTGCCCCCTATGAAGTATCTCGACTAGTATGTAATAATTATCCTAGTAATGATAGGGAGGCTAATGATGTGAATATGCATTTGGTTATGACATTTATGACATCGACAACTCTACCATGGCAGGAAGCAGTTTCACACTGTTCACTACTATAAGATGTTTTAGATATTTAAAAGTAGACTACATCCGTAATGAGTGAACAGACACATTAAAATGTGTTTACATACATTTGATTTACAAAAAAGTTAGAACATCATATAGTAGTGAGCGGAGGGAGTTTTAATCAATGGCCCAATGACTGGGTTACAGGTGAAGAACCCTACGCAAGCACAATGTCAGACAAATAGGATGTCCTGGTAATTGTAATACAGTTACTTACCATAACTGGTTGAACAGGCTCAGCGCTGCTCCTCCTTCTCTTGCAAGGCTCCTTCCTAACATCTTGTAGATGGAAATCCTCAATCTTATCTTCATTGCACCCCCTCTGCAAGGTGACACAAACTAGTTACTGGTCTCCTTGGAAGATAAATATGCATACTTTCCAGTCTGTGAACAACACAAAAGGATGAGTTTATAACAAAACAACACCACATAATGAAACATGCCACATCTCTTGCACACAATGAAATGAGCATTTACTATGTGTGCACTATGTAAAAACTAGGCGTACCTTCGAACTGGATCTCAAGGTACTCTTGGAGAGCCAACTTTAGTGTACAGCCAAACCTTTATGTCACCTATGAGTTATACAAGCCCCCACTACAGCAGCCCTTAGTGTTTAAATCGTTGGCAAGCTCTGTTAGGTCAAGAACAACAACTAATCAAAGCAAACAGTCCTAGTATGGCAGGCTGATACAAACAAGCAATTGAACAGATGTGTGAGCAAATCTTACATATCAAGAAAAGAAGCATAGAAGGAGGCTTAAAACCATCACTTGACTGACCAGATTTAAGGGGCATTTAAACATCATGTGCAACGTATGAACTAACATAAACATTGCATATTTCAGATTCTATAATGAAATGCACATGTATTAGGTTATGCCATGTATGATGCCTAAATGTACACTATAGCAGGCAGGAGTGATTCATCATTGCACGCACAATTGAATTGCAGGTTAAGGGCTAGTTCTATTCCGCCTTTTCAGAGCTTATTGTCAAAATAAGCCATAAAAGATGTAAAGAAGTCATCTTTGAGTTATGGGATTGGGCTTAACTTATTTCGCATTGGAGGGGGGTGCTTCGGGTAGAAGCTCACTAAAAATTGAAGGGAAGGGGAATAGTGAAATGACTCTGTTGTCTGCCTATATTACACTCAAAATACCACTGCTCACGCCCGTGTCATAACTGACCCTCAAGTAAAAACAAACATGCAAGTGTTCATTGCCCTGCCCGCTTGCATCTCCTCTCCCCTTTCCCTCTACCCCAATCCCCTGCCTGCAGCGCTAGGGTTCCTCCAGCGAGCCGTCACCACTGGTCCCATCTGGCCTGGACCTCGACGATGCTCTGTCCAGCTAGGCTACATGGCTGGCGGGTAGGGCCAAATCTCCCCGACTGCTCCTCCCTCTGGCGCCGCCCCTCATTATCATGGTCTCCAGCCGCTGCTCCACTGTGGTCCGTCCAACGGACTACTCCGGCGGGCACCGCACAACTATGACCGATGCCCCACTCCAGCAGAAGGCACCTCGTTCCCCCTCCCCTCCTCCCAGGCCGTGGCCTTGAGGTGCTGTTGAAGGATGAGCTCATCCAACAAGGTGAGGATCTCCTCTGATTTTTTGCCAAATTTTCATTCTGATCCGCTATACAATGAATTGCTATGAGCTGCTGCTGCTGCTGCTATATGATGCATTGCTATGAGCTGCTCCTGCTGCTGCTATATGATGAATGGCTATGAGCTGCTGCTGCTATATGATGAATTGCTATGAGCTGCTGCTGCTATATGATGAGTTGCTATAAGCTGCTCCTACTGCTACTATATGATGAATCGCTACGAGCTGCTCCTGCTGCTGCTATATGATGAATTGCTATGAGGTACTGCTGGTATATGATGTATTGCTAGCTGTTGTTGCTGCTATATGATGAGTTGCTATGAGCTGCTGCTGCTATATGATGCTTTCAGGTGGTGCAGTTATATGATAATAACCAGCCACTTGGACCATCGAATTTTGATAAATAATTGTTCTTCATTTAAATTTAGGTCATGCGTTCTTCATTTAAATTAGGCAATGGGATCTCTATGGAAGACATTGACCAAAGTAGATTGTGCCAAGTAGATGGTATCTTTGTATTTGCATTTTGAACAAATATTGATGGTCTGTTTTCCTATCATATTAACTACTGCACTGGGTTCAATTTGTGATGTTTGCAAGTCAAATTAATTTTCATATGGGCAGCAAAATGACAAAATATAATGCATTCTAGACTTTTCACTGATCATACCACAGATAAGCTGAAAAGGCAGGCAATGAAAAGAACAGGTTGGCTTATTATCTGGAGCTTATATTCAAAGGTGCTTATTTTCTTAGGATAACTCGAAATAACTGTCCCTAAGAAACTTGGCCAATAGAACTGACATACAAATAACATGTCACGATGATTGCAATAGAGGAGTGACCTACCATAGCACACTGTATAGGCTCACCGCTGCCTCTCCTTTTTTTTTTTGCGATGTTCCATGAAATTGCCATATACATCTTGTACTTTTTCATTGCGTAACCCTATCTGCAAGTTGCACGACTAATTTCAGATATCACTACATGATAATACATTGCAAATCCCTTGCACATATTTAAACCACCAATTAACGATTGTGTGCGTAGCATAAACTAGCCATGAGTCTGTGTGCTGGACTAGCAGGCACTCTAAGGGAGCCTAATGTAGTGCACTGGAATTCCTACATGCCACCTACGATTTTGTGTAATGTACTACCTCTGTTCCTAAATATATGTCTTTGTAGAGATTCCAGTATGGACCACATACAGATGTATATAGATGCATTTTCGAGTGTAGATTCACTCATTTTGCTCTGTATGTAGTCTATAGTGGAACCTCTAGAAAGACTTATATTTAGGAATGGAGGGAGTATCATGTATGACATCTACATCTCGAATTTAGTAGCCAGTAGTGGAAATCATTGTCTTCACAAAGGGATTACTGGTCAAAAATCCTAGCAAAGCACGCTGGCAGGCACACAACAATACAAGAGAGAGAGAGACGCACTTACAAGATCATGGCAATGCCTCAGTCCAAGATCTTGGTTGGCCAAGCTGTTAGATCCAGAAGAAACATCGTCCTTGTAGTTTTTGCCAGCTGCATAACATGTAATAGCGACCTGTTAGTATATTTGAAGTACATCGGGCAGGTGATGCGGGACGGGTTTAAAGGTGACAAGTACCTAGGCCGTGGCGGGTGCTTGGCATCTTGCCAGATGGTGGGAATCAGGTTAGAAACGTCATGGGTGATGACGCTGCACTGGCTGTTAGGGCCCGGTAAGGAGATCTAGAACCGTCGAGTAGGGTGTTTGTGGAGCGGCTCCGGTAGGGTGGACTACGATGTGGTCGAAGCGGGTCTGAGGCCGTGGACGAGGGCGTCGGTGAAGCTGCTCCGGTGGTTGAGTTCAGGATGGTGTCAACGAAGCGGATCTGCGGCCGTGGACGGGGCGTCAGAAGCTGCTCCGGTAGGTTGGACGAGGGTGCGACGAAGCGGATCTGAGGCCGTGGACTAGTGCGTTGGCAAAGCGGCCCCGGGAGGGTTGAGAATGGTATAGGCGAAGCTACTCTGGTAGGGTTGAGGATGGTGTCGGCGAAGCAGCTCCGATAGGGTTGAGGAAGGTGTCGGCGAAGAGGATCAGAGGCCGTCAACGGGGGTGTCGGTGGGGTGGCTCCGGGGGTGTGGACGAAGCATCTCCGGTGGGGAGTATGAAGGAGCCGCCGCAGATGCGCTGCGGTTGACGAGAGTACCGGCGAAGCAAATCCGGCGCTGTGGACAAGGCCGGCACTGAATGGGCTGTGGTACAGTGGTGGATGAGCAGTCGACTTGTTTCTAGGGGAGGTGGGAGGGGTAGATGCGGCCGCAGAAGAAGATCCGGCGAGGTGGATGCCGCTGGCAGTGAATTGGCTCTGGTACGCCGGTGGATGAGCAGTCTAGGGTTTCGAGAGGGGAGGGGTAGAAAGGCTGATGAAGTACAAACTGCGTGATGTAAGATGCTCTGGTGCTGTGGAGTTAGTCATTTTTGCGGGAGGGGGAGAGGAAATGGGGGTGCCGTGTGGTGGGGGGAACCGGTAGTTACCAAAGTAGCCCCGATCTATTATGTAAATAAGGGCCGTATTGTAACTATTGTTCTCCGTGCACCAAGGACAAAAGGGGAATTTTGCATGCTAAAGACTAGGTGGCGGAAATTTTAGTAGGAGGCCGGAGATTTTGCCACCCGCGGGATCGTTCGTATCCAGTTTCAACTAATTTTGGACAGTGCTAGCGGGAAGGTCATCCGAGTCTGTTTACACGGGGCACACATCAGCAGTTAATAACTGGTATGAAGTCCACCCCAGAAAAAAAAGACAATAACTCGGGATGATGCACAGATAACTTGGACGTTCACACGGGTGCGGCCAATCGTACGGGTGTAGAGGCGCATTCACAAAAAAAATGGATCAAACGCTCAGCCTATGTATTTCTCGTGTAAATATATAATTTAGTGCCATTGGTTATTTACTTTAAACATAATGCATTGACGTGTTATTGTAGAGGCGCACAAAAAGAAATGGATATTGTAGTTCCACAAAAGAAATGGATATTGTAGTCCGCTACTTAAAAGTGTTACCTCATATGATTACATGGCCTCCATTTCATAAATTGCGTACCCGTTGAATTCATATATGAATATTACATATATTACTTCATAATAGAACCTTAAAACATCCAAGACTAATTAATTTGAATGCAAGACTAACAATGGTGCATGTACATGATAGCTACAGTGGTTGTTTGAAGAAACATCACCGTAACTTTGGCATGCACAATTGAAAAGGATTATTTGGAAAAAAAATGTGATATGTGAGTGTCTAATCTTTATAGCGTTCAATCGATATTGTATCTTTGGCCACGATACGAAGTAGATATTGATTTATGTTCAAGCGATGCACGTCCACGATCACTAGATAGTGATACATGAATGAATTGTGCAATCTCTCTCACACGCATACATATCTCATTTCTCTGTGGGCATCGGAATCACACACGCGCACTTCGTGTATTTCTCTCCCTCCGTCAAGGTTAGAATTCGTCTTTCTACCCTGTCCTACAAGTCTCTCACACAGAAACACACACGCTCTCTCTGTCGAACATGCCACCCCTTTAATTTCGCCCACCCACCGGCACTAATGTCTCAAAGTATAATTATGTCTCGCACACATATGCCTAAGGTTAACTCGAGTCCCGGAACCATATGAATACATACAATGGGACTCCAGCAGAGCACCTTTTGTTTTGAGATTTTGCTCTCTCTCTCTCTCTCACACACACACACACACACACACACGCGCGCGCGCGCGTGCGCGTAGACATTGTTTCTCTCTTCATTTTTTCCGGTGCTTGCAAGCACACCGCTTGTTTATCTCCGTGATGCTTTAAGTATGCCTCGCACACATGCTATCTACCAATCCCTTAATATAGATATGTATCACACAAACTCCTTATCCCTATATCTGTGTCACTACCCCCCCCCCCACACCCACACACACACACTTCCCGATACCTGAACTGGGGGCTTACGGCGCTGACTCCTTGATCTTGATACTGATCTATCTACTGGCTCTCTCTCAAACAACACACACACAACCCACACTACCCAACACCAAAGGAGTAGGGTGGCACCTCGATCTTGATAGTAATCTATTCACTAGCTTCTCTCTCAAACACACACACACCACAACTTGCTAGTTGTGCCTCTGTGCCTACCGCGCGCGCACTCTCGATACGTCTTCTCTCCTCCCCCCTCCCAACCCTCCCCCTAAAAAAAAACCAACAATGACAGCAGAAGGGTGACAACTCGATCTTGATCTTAATCTATCAATTGGCTTCTCTCTCAAACACACACACACACACACACGCTAGTTGTGTCTCTGTGCCTTGCTCACACACACTCGATACATTTTTCTCTCGGTAGCCCCCTCGATATGTAGACTTCTCGTGCGCGCACAGCTGTAGTGACGATGACGATGAACCCAATGTGCCTTGTTTTTACCAGCCTCATGTGATAGTTCTCACCCTGTTTTATGTTAATTAACAAGGCAACCTTTTCTTTGTTACTACTAGTGAATTGGAGATCATTCGGGGCAGACATAAAATATATCACTTCAACCCAATTATCACAGTAACTATTTAAAAAGAAAATAGCAAGATGCCCGTGTGTTGCACGGAACATCAAGATGCATTTGTATGAGTAGTTTATCTTGTGAGAGAAAAGCATGAACGAGGGAAGGCCTTATTTGCAAATATGGAGAGGGGTGTGGGTATCTTTTTGCAAAATTGCCATAGTTTCCTTCCTATCCGTCAGATATAAATCTGACGGTCTATATTGCAGGATCGCAGGCACACCATCATCACCAACTCTGTTTTCTACTCCCTCAGTTCCTAAACATTTGTCTTTTTGGAGATTTCAACAAGTGACTACATATGGAGAAAAATGAGTGAATCTACACTCTAAAATATGTCTATATACATCCGTATGTGGTAGTCCATTTGAAATCTGAAAAAGACAAATATTTAGGAACGGAGGGAGTATAAGAGTAGACATAGAGATATATCTCCAGCATCGTCCACAATGAATATCTGCTGGACTGGTTAGCGCCGGATGCTCGCAATGCGATAACCTGAGTTCGAATTCTATCTTTAACTTTAGATTTTTATATTTTTTTTAATGTATACTTCTTTTGCTACTGTACTGACAGTGGAACCAACAGAGTACTTAGAATACAAGATTAAGGATGAATTTGTTTCTTTTTAACTTTCTGTACGAATCTGTAGCCACCCTGCATGTCATGTACACTGTACATGCAATTAACTTTTTATAGAGGGAGAATCATACACGCAATTAACTCAAATGGATTGGATGTGACTATTATTTCCAGCATAAGAGCATCTCCAACAGCAGCCGACAAACTTCCTCCCGCTTCCTTCCGCGGAGGACAACATCCAACGCCAGCGGCATACATTTTCACAACTGTAACCAACTAGAGGAAATTCGTGCAAACACGGATTAATTTCATATAAGCATGAAGGATTTCGTATAAAAAAGCCGGATCTTCATATAAACATGATGGATTTCATTACATTTACATGAACTAAGCGGTGCTAATCCGGCTCTCGTGGTATAATTAATACCTAATCTAAATTCCCGTCCGCGGATCCCTTTGTCTTCTCATGTCCGGCAGACACTTGCGGGGTCGACGAAGGTCCTCGGAAGAGACGAAGCAGCAAAGAAACCACCTGTATACGCAGTCGTCGCCTCGGCGGTGGCCTTCATGGGACCCAAGTGGCGGCGGCCTCCCGTGTTCTACTTCTCCTCGATGATGGCGGCGGACACGGAGAAGCTGGCCACCGACTCGTCGCTCTTCGTGCACCCGGCTTCTGTCTCTGCCTGCATGGCGCTGCCGTAGGCACGGGAGGCGCGCCCACAGACACGGGAGGTGCGGCCACCACAGACATGGGAGGCGCGGCCGCAGACACTGCTGGCGCTGTATGACGCGGCAGCGATGACGCCTGTGCCGCCGTGCCGGCGTGCAGCAACTCGCCACTCCTCATCGGGCTGAACTGAAGCGGCGAGTTGCTGAACCACGCGCCGGCTTGGGGCGGCAACTGGCTCCGTCGGGCCAAGCGAGGTAGGTGAAGTACCGAGCAGCCTCACTCGTATCCGGAGGGATCGGCGGGCCACCCAGCCAGGTAGTATGCTGGAGAATGGCTCCTCGGAAGCCATCGGAAGAGTGGAGAAAATGGGTAGGAGGAGATGGGGGAGCGGCGGAGGGGTGCGATTCTTGCCCGTTGTCTTGCCTCGTTTAAATAGAGGGCGGACGGTAGGAGCTTGGCTGGCGTCTGGCCTCATTTAAACTAAGGGCGGACGGGAGGAGCTCGGCCGACATTGCGTTTAATTCCAACCCACTCATGAACGGACGTGTGGCCGAAGTAGGTTTCTTGGTTTGCATGCGGGTTCAACGGAGGCGAGGAGGCATGTTCAGCCGGACGTGTAGCGGGCGGTGTAGTACTATTCAATTTGACAGCTACTAGTAAACCAGGACAGTTCCCGATACGGCTTTAATGCAGACAAGGGAGAAGGTAGCGGTTCCCGAAATGTTGAACGGCCAATGATGCATCCTCCTTCAATTAGCATCCTGAATGCATGAGGGAAGTGATGGGAGGAGGACGGGGAAAACAGGCAGCACGATGTGAATGCTACGCAGTTTGCACTCATATAAAGGCGCCCCTCCATTCCAATGCATCTACCACATCGTAGGCACCTAAGCACCTACACTAAGTGGAAATGTGCTCACTCCAGACCCATGGCGGTGATGCGCGCGAGCGGCCAGCGGCTGTGGCAGATGGTCCACGACGCCGGCCTGCGGCATGGCACCGAGGATCGTCTCCTGACGGTGTTGGTGACCGGCTAGTTCATGGCCATCATCGACGCCAGCTACGACTCTCAGTTGGACCAGATGATCGTTACCACCATCAACAAGTTCACCGTCATCAAGAAGCTCGCGGACGACATCGCCGTACTCCTCCAGCCCATGCACCCGGGCTCCTCATTGCCTGCCACCCTAATCGGCCTCCATGGCGAGAACCTCTTTCAAGCACTGGTGGCCCTGCGACTACCCGCCGACGCAACGAAGAATGTCCACCTGGAGGTCGCGCTTGCCGCGAGGCGCCTCACCCTGCAAGAATTCGTCGACCTACACATCCACGTGTACGAGGAAGTCGTGTACATAGGTATCTACAAGGCCGATGAGGACGCTATGACGTTGGCCTTCGTCAACCGGCTAGAAGCCTTGGATGCCTTTGTTGAGAAGCACCTTGACCTCGCCACAAAAGCCGCCGCTCCTAAGCCACCGGTTGGTGGCCCGGCGCACTGAGTCGAGGAGGTTGTACGTTGATGGATGCATCTTTCTTCTTGCCTCCTGTAACCACCACTGCGATCGCATCATCGTGGCCTTAATTCTTATTGTGCTATTGTATTCTCATTCCAGTCAATACAGACATGTGTGATCCCTTTGCTCACATTTGGAGGCAATTATATGCATCACTGTAACTAGTACTCCATCCATCAATTTATAAGTTGTGCTTACCTTTTCCATCAACTTCGTAATTTATGTTCGATGCTTGACCCGACCTAGGAACTACTCCTAAATTCAAAAACTGAGACCGAACCTATAAATTCAAAACTACTCGTGCAGCATGCCTGTCACGTTCGCAAGTCCAAAACGAGAAACTGGAACACGTACATGAAGCATGTCCCTTCCCCGTCGCATACCACACTGTCGTTCCGCCACCCGGTCAACGCGCATTGGCTAGGCCTTATATCTCTACTCTTATAAAAAACAGAGTTGGTGATGATGGTGTGCCTGCCATCCTGCAATATAGGCCGCCGATTTATATCTGACGGATAGGAAGGAAACTATGGCAATTTTGCAAAAAGATACCCACACCCCTCTCCACATTTGCAAATAAGGCCTTCCCTCGTTCATCCTTTTCTCTCACAAGATAAACTACTCATACAAATGCATCTTGATGTTACGTGCAACGCACGGGCATCTTGCTAGTCACTACAACATGTGGGACCGCATGTGACCAAACCGACGATGCGCCAACCTAGCTACTACCCTGCTTATCTTGCGGGAAAAGCCCCGCCAGAGCGTTTCCAATCGTCATTTCTATCTATCGATCGTGCCAAGGAGCAGATCCAAATGTTACAAGTTATACATGTTTCTCTACTCCCATAAAAGACTCAGTTGGTGATGGTGGTGTGTCTGCCATCCGTCATTTCTGACCATTAGATCTGCATATAACGGCTGTGAGGTAAGTTGTGGCATTTTTTTTCAACAATAGCCCACTTCTCTACTCCAATGTGCAGAAAACCCCTTATAATCTTGAAAGCAACCACATCCCTCCCTCACCTCATCAAAACAGCCTGAGAAATATATTTTGAGTGAAAAGTAATATATTTTTAGTGGTATATATGTATATCAAAACAAGAGTGTTTTCTTTCAAGTTTGTGAACAAGTACTATTCTACTTTGGATCCGTTGCAATGCACGGGCACATTGCTAGTAAAAGGAAAAGGCCTGCCGCGTTCGTGTTGCACCCCCACACGCCCGGGAATCGAGAGTACTCCACGGCCTGTCCGGCACACCACATACCTAGGGAAGGTGTGTTGCCTAGCATTTTCACTTTGATGTGGGACCGCAATTGAGCAAACCGACTATCGGCAAACCGCATCCGGCCCACCGCGTTGGAAAACAGAAATGAGGAGGGGAATATCTAGTTGTAGCACGGAAGCCAAGAAATTTGGTGTCAGATTGGACTCGTTGATAGAGTAGGAGCACTCCGTACTACACCTACTACGAAGTTTGTACTACTACTACTACTACCACTATACAACTAGGTACGTGCATGACACAACATTGCATGAAAAAAAAAATGGGAAGATCTTGTTTTGGGTGATTTATCTTTATTTCAGTCAACGTAGTATGAATAATATGATGTGGGGGGCACCCATGAATCCACGAGGCACATCTGGAGGTCTTATTTAGAGCTTCTTGTGTGGATCCATCACACTGTCGTGCTGGTCGTTCGAGAAGAACGTGTATGGGTACTTATAGTAGATCCGAATCGCAGTCACCTGGACCATTGGATCAACATCAATCAACGATTTATATCGTGTACGTGCAGATACACGCATTGACTCTGGAAAAATAATGAATATAGAATGTATAATACATATACCGCATATTGGGTTTCTCTAAAGTCAAACTTTGTATACTTTCAACAATTTGTAGGAAAAAGTATTAACATATACACCACCAAATACATATCATTTGATTCATCATTGCTTTTATTTCCACATCGTGTAAATTTGTTAGTGTAAATGTTCATATTGTTTTCACCAAATTCGGTCAAGCTTTATAAAATTTGGATGCAGTCAAACCTATATATGTGCGGAGTAAATTACAAACGGAGGGAGTGGAATAGATATAGATATAACTATACAAATAAAAAATATAGTAATATAGTCTATAGATATAAATAAGGCAACTACCCTTTTTCTACGTTAGAACTCGCGTTGTTGTGTACACATTGTTTTGTTTTCGCTATAATTTGCATTTGCGGGGTGTGTGTAGGACTACCG
This sequence comes from Thinopyrum elongatum, assembly GCA_011799875.1. Lineage (NCBI taxonomy): Eukaryota > Viridiplantae > Streptophyta > Magnoliopsida > Poales > Poaceae > Thinopyrum > Thinopyrum elongatum. The sequence continues at coordinate 465,992,214 of CM022301.1, read as the reverse complement.
CCTTTTGTTCAGTACCAGCAACCCCACCATTATACTTAATTACTTCATATTGGCAATTACAATTGGATTATCTTAGTTCTAGCCGATTCTTCGGTTGCTTGGAGGAACTCCATCTTGTTATTCAGGTTGATTTTGTGCATGCGACAAGATCACCGTGCTGTCAAGGTCTATCCAGCTCTCTCACACGCAAACATATGTTGTCTGTGTGTCCCTTCATCGCACACACACTATCGCTCTCCCATATCCGCAACCTCGTAACCTTGTCGATCCCGACGTTACACGCACCTCTCTCTCTCTAACACACACACACCCTCTCTCTCCCTTTCGGACACTCCTCTCTCTACGACACACAAAGTCTTTCGAACACACATATGCCCCTCTCACTTTAGGTATCGCTACCCCCACCCCCCTCTTTGTCACACAAATATTCTCTATATATATATCTCTCGCAATAATACATGCATAGTCTAAATTGAAACCAAGTACAAAAATGAGCTCTGATTACAAAAATCAAATCCACTGCCAAACAGAATAAGAAAATAGGGTGAAATCGTGCACACAAATGTTTGTTGCGTGCATGAATGTCAATGATATGGATGTACTACTCGTACATCACACAAACCCATTTCACACAAATTACATTAAACCCTTCTCAAAATATGGTGCGCATGTCATGTTTGTTGTACTGCTCCTGCCAGCCTTCCTCCGACATGTTCCAACGGTTATACTGTAATAGATTTCCTCGTGTGGGTCATCTATAGAATCAAAAAAAGGTAAACAAAGGCCGTATTTCTAGGAAATAATTTCCTGCATGAATCTATACACGCATGCAAGACCCTTTCCTTTCCTGCTCGTCCTCCGAGCGTGGCAACAGGTGCCTGCCTAACCCATGTAGCACGCTGCGCCGCCAGCGAGTAGCACCTCCTCCACGCCAACATCGACGTCTAGGCCATGCACATGCAGCTGCTCCCGTAGTATTTTACCTGCATGTTCGACTGCAGTACCACACCGATCTTGGACGAGACCATGGAGCTTGTGGCCAAGAAAAGTCTCTGCCCGGCCGACGCATGTCGATGTGCTTGTCTGTAGTGACGTGCCGCACGACGTTTACTAGCTTGCGCTCCAGATGAGCTCGGGCGGGAGCCAGTGATCTACCTGGGGCACATAGCTCGACTTGGGCTCGAGATTTCGACCGCTTGCATCGTCCCGAGGATGTACCACTCAACAGCGAGGCTGGAATGCTGGATACGTATAGGCGTGTGCTCATGGGTAGGAGTAACCTGCTCAATGGATACCGGTTTGCGAACGTGATGTACTCGACGTAGTTGAGCCAGCGAGCCTGGAGCCGTTCCTGCCGTCGTACATTGACGCGCGGCTCAACGGCGTGCGGCCATGGGCCAGCGTAGGTTGGCTATGGGGAATCGGCATCGGTGTGGTTCGAGATGCCCAGCTGGCCGTTGTCGTGGCGGCGTTCGAGATGAACCGGTCGGTGGTGGCCTGGCCGTAGCGAGGGTGCCACAGCTGGACGTCGGGGTGTTACGAGGCGTAGATGGCCACACCGGCGGGTACTACCTGTATTACAGAAGTAGAAGGCAAAGACATGTCTTTATTTTACTTATTATATTTGTGGCTGGAGAGTGATGCCCGGGACAAAATGTGGCACAGCCGCTGGATCAAAATTGGATGGTGCGGGAGTATGGATCCAAGCCAGGAGCAGAGCATGCAAGCCGCGTCCAATTGTGACACCCCGGTTTTCGCTTCCGTTTTCTTCGCGGGATTTGACTCCCGTCTTTTTTTCTCGGTATTATCGGATTTCTCTCGCTCTTGGGAATATGAAGATGGTCGTACAACCTTGCCTTCCCTATCCAACCAGAGATTCTCTTCAGATCAACCTTGCCACCCGAGATATATTCTCAGGGTTTTGCCACCGAAACCCTACCTTCCGAGTTGCTGGAAGGGAAACCCTGATCTTTTCAGTTACAAAGGAACTACATTTTCTTTTGATCTGTTGCCTCCCAAACTTTTCCCAGTGATCATCCCTCATCTATAAACCCTGGATATGCAAAAATATTGCCAAGTCATTTGCAATATTTTTCATTTATAATTAATTCCTTTTTCTGCCAGTTAAAGGAATTAAATCCAGGAAAATATCTATCCATCTCCAAAGTTCATGAAAGCTTGTGGATCTATTCTTTGTGATCATATTGAGCTCCTATAATAATATTGGCCATAATTAAATAAGGGAAATTGCATTTTCCTATTTAATGCTAATATTGCATTTTGGGCACTTTCTAAAGGAACTACCATTTTGGTAGCCAGGAAAAATCCCAAATAAATTGTGGAGTTTCTCCTACCCATATCTTCACCATTTCCATCAAGAACCCAAGTTCCACCCATTAAATTTTGAGCACAACATCCATTTGCAAATTATGTCCAGATTTTCATTTTGCAAAGGAAGTACTTGAACCCTTAATTTATTTGAGCTGAAATTTTTCATGGTGGTTAACATTGGCAAATCACTCCTGAAAACCAAAAATCAGCTCAATATATCTATCCATTCATCCACAGAATTTTTCTCAAGTTTCTGCCCATTTGGAAGTGCTGTAAAGGAAGTGCCACTTTGGCAATTCCAAATGAGCTGAAACTTTTCCAGTATATTCATATCATCAAATAATTGTCCTCCACCAAATTTCAGCTCAATGCAAGCTAGTATGTGAGTGCCACATCAAAGTTTGCATTTTTGACCAGTGGTGTCCATTCTACAGCAAGTGTCCTCAGTTCTTCTCCAAATGAACTCAAATTTTACCAAGGCCTTCACCTTGGTAGATCATTGCTCCATGCCAAATTCTAGTTCATTGCACTCAAGGATCCATCCAAAATCTACTGCAAGCACCTTCTGTTCAGAAGTTGTTCTAGATCCCCTCGATCACCCTAGATTTATCCTAGTCCATCTAGTGCTCTTTCTTATCCCTTTGAGTAGTGAGAAGCTTGTTGGACAAGGTCTCAGGGCCATTGATGCCCTGGACACGCAGTGCCGGTGGTGACCACGAGCAGAGCCAGCCAAAGCGGTGGTCTGCGTACTGTGCTCGTCGGCAAGCCTGCTTCGGCCAACTCTAGCGTGTCCGAGCATGTCCTATGGCTCCCCTGCGTCCACGCGACCCTCTCCAGCATCTTCTCCCCTCCGGAATCTTCCTCCTCGTGCCACGGCAGTCGCCACCGCGGCACTGCTCCGCTCATGAACGCCGTCGTTTTCCTCCCTCCCTGGCTGTTTCCTTCCCGAGCTGTCCCCTCTCTCTGGCGTCATCAGGTCGGCACCTCTCCCCACCTGCCACCTCGCCGGAGCTCTAGTGTGGTGATAAGCACGCCAACGCGCCCGTGCTCATCCCCTTCGCTTCAGCCGGCTATATAAGCCGTGGCCAGAGCCCCTTCCCGAGCACCACACCACCCCAACAGCCTCTCTTCTCCCTCTAGTCCTCCCCAGTGCTCGCGCCCAGCCGAATCCGTCGCCGGAGCACGAGGATTTCCGGCGGCCCCCTTCCTCTGCTCCGCCGCCTTCTCCCTCACCCGAGCCTCCCCGGCGCTTGTGGAGATGCCCTCAAGATGCGCCGCACTCTGGCAACCATCCCCGTCCCCTCGCCCGTTCCATTTCCTCGCCGGAGTGCCGGAGATCGCCGTGCCCGAAGTCACCGTGTCCGTCGTCCGTTGCGGCTGGTGTCCCACTCGATCGAGCGCTCCCCGGTGGCCGTGCCCTACGCGGACGGGACCGCCTCGGTCTCCTGAGCACAGCAGTAGGCCAGGCGTCCCGAACGGTGGCCGGAGTCACCGGCAATCGCCGGTCGAGCGCCGCCTTGCCTCGGCCGAGTGCGCGCGAGGAAGGCAGCCCTGCAGGCGGGCCCGGCTTGTCAGTGGCTTGGTCCCTCCCTCCCTTTTTTTTCAAGTGGCAGCGCGGTTGGGCCGGCCCCGCTACTTCAGCGGCTCCGCGGCCCATCCAGCGCCCAGGCGCCGGCCACTTTCGGCCCAAGCTGGCCCGTGAGCACGGTGCCAGTTATTCATTTTTCCAAAAAAAAAAAACTGTTGAGGACCTCTGTGCAATTATTTATTCTGCAGATAGGTCCCTGACAGAAGAACCTTCATAACTTCTTGCTCACAGCTCCGATTCAGGTGAAACCAACGCCCACTTCTTCATCTCGTCGAGCCCGTTCCGATGAGGTCACTTTCATAATGTTGACGCATTCTGAAAATGACCATTTTATCCTTGCCCTGCTACCAGCCCCTCCGAGAGAGAACAGTTCCGGCGAATTCTTCCGCGGCTCCACCGCACTTCTTTCCGGAGTAATTCTTCGACCCCAGGCAAGCCGACCATCTGATATATGCCCTAAAGCATTGCTCTGTGTTATTCTTGCATGTTTGAATTAATATGATTGCGCTTGTTTGTGTAGTAGTGAGCTGTATGTGACTCTGACGAACCCTTGCTTGCACTTTCTTCGGTGACGGCACCACGCCTGTGTTCTGAGCTGTTTCCGGCCGTCCGGGATGGATGGCAACTTTTATTTCTCTTGTCAGCAACTGTCCGTGTTCTGAGTTGCTTTTCGGCCGTCTCGGGCAGCTGTTGAATTTCTTTCCGTAGCAGCGACCCTATGCTCTGAGTTGTTTCTCGGCCGTCTTAGGGAGCTGCTACATTCTTCTTATCAACACCGTCTCATGCTCTGAGCTGCTTTCCAGCCGTCTTGAGCCGGGGTTGAGTTATTCCGGTAATGTCCCAAATCTGAGTTGTAAAGACCGTTCTGGTGGCTACTGGTTTCTTTATCGGTTTTGTGCAAGGGTTCCGATGGTCGTAACTTACAGCTAGAACTTATGAAGTGATAACTTGCTATTTAATACTGATTCAATAATGACTTGTTGTGATATCATATGGATATAGGTTGTTATGATCATGCATAGCTACTGCCATGCTAAGTTATTGTGATAAATAACCATACTAGCTAAATAATGGCTAAAGCTAAACCTAGTCGGTTGATCCAGAGTCACCTGTCCGGACTTACCCGTGCAGCCACATTTGCCGGTATGGGACAGCCTTGACTTGGTCTGATCGCGTGCTCTTTTATCGGTACCGCCAACTAGGGAAGGTTATGCGTGCGCGCTACCCTGGCCCGGTAGGCGGCGATAACCTTGTGAGCCCAGTTGATTGTTTAACCCGGGAGTCCCCATTTGGGACAGTTTAGTTTGGCCATGACGGTGGCAGGTGTCACGAGGTGACACAGGGGCCACCCAGGGCAGGACTCTGGGGGAGAATGATTGCCGGTGGTACGATGGAGGAGTCATGGGTTAGGCAGGTTTCGTTGGAGTAATGCTGGTCCACCCGAATGGGATCACGAGGTCAGGTGCTCCATGGTGTGGGTAAAGTGCGCAACCTCTGCAGAGTGTAAAATCTATTCGAATAGCCGCGTCCACGGTATTGGACAGTCCGTCCAGACCTCTCTAGGTGATCAACCGGAACAAAGATAATAATGATGGAAGAACTCGTCTTATGCTCGGAAGTACTCAGTGGATTGTGAGTATTCTGAGGGTTGTGAGGCAACCCGGAAGAGAGTAAGTTTGTCAAACTAGTAGTGCAGATGCATAGACATCAGATGATGTCAGGAATATGATATGTTAGCCATGGTTTGGCTGTGAGATGAGTGGTCGGATGACCACCAGACTTGGATTGGATTTGGATTATGAGAATGTTCAGAGTATGGATTATTTACTTGCTATGCTTTACTGTATTTTACTTTAGTAGTTATCTTGCTGGATAAACCTGTTATGACTTCATGATTAATATTGCTAGATAGGTACGCCATGCCATGATAATCAATGTTGCTCTAATCACAAATGTATGCTTGAATGCCATGGATTGCATTACTTGGTGTATATGTTAGTTTGGTTTGCTTGCGAGTACATTCAAAAGTACTCAGTGGCCTTCAATGTGGCCAGGTTCATATAAGGATCCATCGTTCGCCGACAAGGAACCAGAGCGTTTGTGGGCTAGGAGCGTAACCCAGTCAGATCCCTGTGAATTGGAGCCACACCAAGACCATGCTGCCTTAGATAAAGCTCTCTGTTGCCATCACTCTTGTAATATATCATGTAAGACTTATATATCCATCAATAGAAATGCCTGTGTTCATGATACTTGTTGTAAGCGCGCATGCCAGAGTGATTTCCTGGGCTGGTATGCGTGGCGACCGTCTGGCTACAGTGGTACTCAGGCGGGGCGCCACACCAATCGCTTGTGGCTGTGGTAGAAACTTGATGGTCACCGCAGTTCAGCTGGCCCACATGTCATCACACAAAGGCAGAGGGGCGGTGGGGCCGAGAGGGGTGAGGCGCACGTCGGGGGAAGTGGTGGCGTGGGTTGGAGCGGTGTCGTGGGAATCGCGTGTGGTAGTGGTAGAAACGTGATGGTCACCGTGGTTCAACTTCCATGGACAAGCTGTCATGTCTACTGACACATGCATTGCGGTAGACATGACACATGCATTGCATACCGCTCACTGCAAGGAGTAGTAGAAGAGAAAACTAGGCAGATAAATAGTTCATTATAGTCAAGCGGACCTATATCAATGTACACAGAGTACACTTGTTCCAAAGACATGCACACCAGCGAAATAGTTCATCTATATCAATGTACACAGAGAGGAAATATAATTTTTACAAGAGAGGAAATAGTTCATCCATCTATAATGCCCTGCTGCTGGTCCAGCTTCTTCTTCTTCTTCTTCTTTTCCTTCTTCTTCTTCTCCTCCTTTTTCTTCTCCTCCTTCTTCTCCTCCTTCTTCTTCTCCTGCTTCTTCTTCTCATCCTACTTCTTCTCCTCCTTCTTCTTCTTCTTCTTCTTCTTCTTCTTCTTCTTCTTCTTCTTCTTCTTCTTCTTCTTCTTCTTCTTCTTCTTCTTCTTCTTCTTCTTCTTCTCATTTTCTGTGGGAGACGGCTTCGCAACAAGCTCTTTCGACCTTGCAGCTATCTCGAAACTCACACGGGCATCGAGGGCAGCATATTTTATCCGCTCGTAGGTCAAGGGATAATTCTCCCATTCAGACGACCTTAATCCCAGTGTCTCGTCACCCTTCTCAAGATTTGTTCCGAGCACAGAATTTGCTATGTCGAATAGGGATGGTGTTTTTCTATCACAATCCTCTACAGGAATTCTGGTTTGTAGGTCAATGATGTTTTTCAAGTCAAGGTTGTACGACTCTAGCTTCTCTTTGTCCCCTTCGATGGCTGCCCCATAGAAGTATATGTCCTCCCGAGACATGAAATCGTGGAGCTCACCTGGTATGGAGGGCGCGTGTATGATGTGATACACCAAAACTTCATCTTCGAGGCACAACTGAAGGACGGTGGCGCGTTGGATCTTCCCAGTGGCATGCTCTGCGTACTCTGCGTCGAGACCGACGACCTTCATCTCCACCTTTTGGAGGGAGTTGGATACATTGTTGATCCACTCCCGAACAACCCTTGGGTGGTCGGTGACGGTGGCAACTATGCTCAACGAGCCTTCGACGAGGACATGTTTGACGCTAAAAACCTGCATAGGGATCTCTTTCACCATTTGGAACCGCTGGACCAGAGGGCTATGGTTTGGAGAATTAGGATTAAGATGGCTAGTCTAACTGAAGAAGATGATTATTTAAAGGGGCTTGGGAATTACTCAAGGAGGATGTGAAACTAGTCCAGTGGGGTTTGAATGCAAATGAAGGAGAGGTGAAGAAGCCGAGGAAAATCGGTTCCCGATGGAGAAGTAAATGGGAGAAGTGGCATGCAGGCAGTTCATTAGACGGCTAGGTAGACCAACCTGCAAAACAAAAAGGCTATGCAGGTAGCGTACTGAGGAGTGGTCCGTGTCCGTGTACATGCCCATCCTTCTATCGCTACATGTGCCACTGGTTAGTTGAGGTCACTCTTTCGAATCACCGTGGCGAAACATTTTATGATTACATTTTATTTCTGCACCCCTCCTGACAGGTGGGATCTACGCAAAACCCACTTGGGTGGACGAACAGATATACAAACATATCCATCTCTTTGCACAAAAAATATGTCGTAGCTGGTTCGGATTGATATTGGCGCGTGCCTGCCAGACACAACCTTTTCTGGTTAAGGAATATATGCGGTTATCCTAAAAAAAGAAAAAGCCCTTCTTCGCGCTTCCGCATGCATGAGAATTTGGTTTTGCTTGCAATATGGATGCTACCTAGAGGATGAAGTGAACCCAAAGGCATGCTAGCACAGGAGACCTATTTCCGCTATACAATACTACTCCGTATGTTACTACTAGTAGTAGTACAACTGTGGTACACTTGATGGTCAAAATATTATTCATCCGTTCCTCACAGTGAAGTGACAAGACCCTGCGCCCGAGGTGACACTAGTCCAGGCGGCGTGTTTGGGTTACCAAAGTCAGCCTCACCTTGTGCACTGTGCAGTCACTGTCACCACCGCTGTATAGCATGCCTCACCTCGTCTCCCTCTCCCCGCCTAGCACCAATCCATCTCCATCTCCGTCTCGCCGGAGATCCTGAGATCACTCTTCATCATCTCACTTTGCCCCCGCGTACCATCGCCTCGCTCGCCTCCCCCAGTACCACTATTCCCTCGCTAGCCGCTCCTGCACCGAGAGCCTTCTCCCCCGTAAATCAAGCCCCCAAAAACCCCACCTTCCAAAACTTCACCATGGCCAAACACGAACCGCGCAGCATCCATATGAGCCACGATTGGAGCAATCTCCCCAGTGACATCCTCGACCTCTGTTGTTCGTGTATGGATATGTTGAGCGCCGTGCGGCTGGCTGCATGCTTGAGGGACATGCACACGGCCATCGTCGAAGTGAGGCCTAAGCTTTTCAAGACACCCTGCTTGCTGCTATCTGGTCTTGCGAGATTTGCTCACCATGATACGGAGGCGTACATGATGCTCCTCGACTTCAATCCGACCTGCATTAGCCGAGAAATTATGCTTCACTAAAGACATATTCCTCGGGCTGGTTTGATGAGGTGAGGGGCGGGTGTGGCTGGTTTCAAGATAATAATAGATTTTTTCTAACATTTTGTAGCATGGCACGGCATCCGGTGCACCTAAGCGTCTGAAAAAAAAGTGGGGTGCACTCTAAAGATATTTACATGCTCCCATTTAGTGGAGTGTACTCTAAACACATTATCTATTTATTTTTCTCTAGCCTTTCCTAGCCATGCAACCAAGCCACATAATCTAGCCATGCATGCAATCCATAAATTGCAATATACTCCAGCATGCAATGCCGCCACATCATCTATTTATGCCTATTAGTCATAGGTTGTTTTTTGCATTAGTCCAAATATTAATGTTCCATAAAACTAAACTCCAAATGTCCGCCGGAGCCGAGGCAGAGGACGTACGACGGGGGCGATGGAGGCATCTTCGTAAGAGGAGGAGATCTCGAAGGATAATCTTGCATGTCTGCCGCTACCTGCATATCGGCGCGGGACTCCTCGTGCACCCACTGGAGCTCGTGCTCCTCCAGGGAGCGGCAGAGTCACAGGATTTTCCTAAACCACGATGGGCACCATGCAGTACTTCTCGTCGCCGGGGGCGCAGTTCTCGCATCCCAACTCCTGGGGTACTGTCTGGAGCACCCGCTCAACCACCTCATGAGCCGCGATGATGCCATGCTCGCGGCTGTGTTGTTGGAGCACACGCTTGTGCGCCTGAGCGGCGAGGATGTGATGTTCGCGGGCGTGCTGCTGGAGCACGCGCTCGTCCACGTCGAGAGCGGCGATGATGCGATGTTCGCGGGCAGCGATGATGCAATGCTCGTGGGCATGCTGCTGGAGAACGCGCTCGTCCATATTGTGAGCAGCAAGGATGTGATGTTCGCGGGCGTGCTGCCGGAGCACGTGCTCATCCACGTCGAGCGGCAACATTGCGATGTTCGCAAGCATGCTCTCGACGATGCGATGCTCGCGGGCATGCTGCTGGAGAACCCGCTCGTCCACATTGTGAGTGGTGAGGATGCGATGCACCTCCTCGTGACCGACCAGCGCGTGCTGCTGGAGCACAGCTACCCCTCGTGGCCAACGAGGGCGAGCCGCTAGATCACACACTAACTTCAAGCTAATTGCCTTGTTCGACCGTGGACTCGCTTATCTTTACACCGGTGCCTTCTTTAGCTGGAGATGACTCAGCTCGCAGTGGATCGTCAAAGCTGATAAACACTTCTGTGATGCTATTGAACACAATGGCATCATCTACGCGATCGACAAAGCAGATGGCACCACGTATTGCTGGGACGGCGCGTGTAAGTTGTTTTCATCTAATGTTAATGATAACGCCATGACACTGTTTGAACTTTTTGTGATGATTGGCATATCCCTGTTTGAGCACAATTTGAGTAGAACTATGGCAATCTATTAGAGACACCGTAAATCAGCTATATTTGGAATGAGTTTATTCATGCAATTGTGACCATGTCATTACAGCCAATTTGTACCCTTGAATAATCAAACGGTTAGGAAGATATGGATATTCTCCTTACTTTATAGCAATCTATATACTACTAAATATGAGTGTGTATCAATAGCCATGTTAGTTTCCTCATTTTCATGATGTAGAAACATTCATCACACTGTTGGTTCCATCTAACCATACATTAGGGAAGTAAATGTGCATTTGGAGAACTCTATATTTGGAAGTAGGGAAATCCTGTAATGCTTACCATGTGTACATATCTATATTCGCCCTTTAGCAATCAATGGCTAGAATAATATCCTCACAGGAATTTTGCCCACAGAACATGAGTATATAACAATGCATGGTATGTTAGTTTCCTTGAAGAATTTGTTTGTGAGGACAGAACATGATTACATAACATGCATGACATGGTAGTTTCCTGTGAAGAATCGATTGTGAGATAACATGAGTATAACCATGCATGGCACTTCTATATTTTCGAACCCAGTATACATTTGCCTGTATTTTACTCTCAGTTCCAACAGGGACAGATCAATGTTGTTTCTTGCATTATCCTACTCATACTCTGAACAATGATAATCTTACATTAACAATGCATGTCCTTTTTGATATGATGCAGTGTCCCTACAGTTACTGCCCTTTGTAATCACACCACCTTTGCCAAAAACAGGGAAGCACAACTGGTTCCTCGCTCGATCAGACGACGGCAAAAGACTGATGATCATTCACACACATGAGCCGACAGAGTTATATTGCAAAAACCCCACTATGTACAAGCACCGTGAAATATGTGAGTATCCAGATAGTGGTTGTTACGTCTATGAGCAGGATACCAGCTTGTTGGGGCCTTCAGGATTTTTGAGTTGGAGGCGGGTAAACAGCCTTGGTTCACACTGTCTGTTTCTCAGACTCAATTATCCGATTAACCAAGAGATCACCGTTGGCAAGGACCTTGATGGCAGAGAGGCTCTATTTGCTAGGGAAAACTGTGTCTACACGGCGAGCCCAAGGACTTCGGGAGCAGACTTCCCTAATTGTCAATGATACAGCCTGCAGCCAAAAGAAGGTGAGAATGACAAAGGCATCTAGATTAACTTTGATCCTTGGATGTCTCAAGTCCGACAGGCAGTGATGTGGTTCAAGCCTTCAAGTTGATAGGTAATTGGGCTGTTGCGTCGAAGGGGTGGAGTTCTGGTGTCTCCGAATCACTGTTGGCTGAAGTGGGGCTGCAAATTATGATGGTGTTGGATCATCCCTCTTCGAATGACTTGTTGTCTTTGCTGCTTGTTCTGGATGGGTAGGTCTCTCTTTTGTATGCATACTCCTTGTCATTTGGTCATCCTCGTCTATGTCACTCTTACTATGTAATAGTTGCCTCTATTTAGAATGTCATTCTCGTCTGGATCACGAGAGTCTGAGCACTGCAGATGGGTGCATTTTGGTGGTGTAGCAAGACTTCTTATGAACTATCATGCCTTGTTGTTTATGTCAGTAGTCACTAGTCAGTGTTTGAATGTTGTATATATCGTTGTTTCAAACTGTTTATTGTCTCGAACTGCTGGTGGGCTAAATGAGGGCATCACCATTCTCCAGTGTTCAGAGTATATCTCCTTTTGCATGTTATATAATTTGAGCTCAGTGTCTTTTCGATGATGTACACTTGTTTGGGCCAGTGAGGTGTCGTTGAATATGGGCCGACTAGTAACGCAATGCCAAACAGATCAATTATGACTCTCAGGCCGGGCGCTCAAAAAAAAAAAGAAAAAGGACTCTTAGGCCGACATGTGGGCGCCACCGGTGTTTTCGTGCGCTTGCGCGCCGAGAGCATATTGGCGCGTGTTCGAAATTCATGCTACCTTTTCATCCCCAATCTCCCGCCCCTCCCCCACCTCTAGAATCTCGATTCCTACTCCAGTTCCCCCAAATCCCCCTCCTATACTCCCTGTAGTCAAGCGCACTAGCTATCATGTCACCGGTCAATGCGGATCTCTGAGCGGGAGATCCTGAGGTCCGTCCTGCCTTTGGGCGCTGCGTGCTGTCGCTCAACAGTGGCATGGAGGCGCTTGATGACCAGTTTGCCGCCAAAGTGCTGTTGGTAACCATCAATGGCGACCGGCCTCCCATCTCGCCGGACGACCTTGTCAAAGCTCTTGGCATTGCGCACGGCATCCAAATAAGTGACTTGCTCATCGAAGTCTGTCCGCCACCGGCTGATTTCTTCATCAGGTTCCAGAAAACTTTCAACTGCAGTTGTGTGTTCGACTCTTCCTAGCGTTTGTTCTGCGATGGCATGCTGGTGAGCTTTGATCGATGGCACCTAGGATGGGGCTCGGTGCCCTTTAGCTTGAGTTTTTAATAAAGATTACCTTCCACGGCATGCCTTGATGTGCTTGGAACAGCGAGTCCATGAATGAGCTTATCAACGACCTAGGAGGTGAGCTCGTAAGTATGTTTGTTCCTCCAGACAGTTGGGCTCTAACAGTTATGGCATGGATGAAGAAGCCGTCCACCATACCGAAGGTGATTGGTGTTGAGATACCGGTGCAGGAACCGGGGTTGTACTATTCATCACCACCAAGGCCGCTGCGGACCACTTTAGGGATGTACGTGTATCGAGTGTCCGTGCATGTCGAAGAAGTGGTCAATCCATCAATCGAAGTCCTGCCGCCGCCGCTGGTGCCAGGGTCCATCGACGATGTCCATTACAGGAGTCAACGTCAGACTTTCCCCGTGTTGCTGGGAATGATGGATTGCACAGGGCCTACTCCATCCCGCGGCGGAGGCCACTGCTTCTTTGGGAGAATAGGCAGGGCTGGCTGCGTGGATGTGCTCTAATTTGAGGTAACAACTGAATCTTCTCAGATACTAGTTAAATCCGAGCTATCGGTGTGAAGCACTGATGTGCCAGTACATTTGATTATGACCTGTTCTATTTTTGTACCTGAACATTTTTTAGAAAGGGGTGTACGTCAACTTAATGTGCTAGCAGAACTTATTGGGTTGTCTGTCTATTTTCTTTGCACAACATTCAAGATATTTCCCTGTCATTGATAAAGACAATGAACGGTTATGTATGAGTTTGTTGGTTTCAACATAGCCCTACCCGTAGGGATCCACTGCTTCCACCCTGATTGTGCGGCCTGCGTGAAATTTTTGTATGCAAGTTCAGTGTGCTATGATGTTCTATATGATTGTGTCAACTATATAAGTTTTTACTGAGCATCAGCAATGCATATGGCTGAAAGATATATTTACGAGCATCAACCGATAGGTCTCTCTCTCTCTCACACACACACACACAAGTGGGACCGTTGAATTATTTCTTCACTCGTGATAGCTTTTAATTTGGTTCCACTGTACTGTAAATTTTTTCTTAAGTTATTAATTGAGCTCAGCGACTTCAAAAAGTTGTATAGAAGCCTTGTTTGGGCCTTTTCAGGCATCGTTGAATGTGGGCTGAGTAGCCATGTAAAGTTGTACTGTATTACACAGGGCTTTTTCGTTGAATATCAGCAATGCAACTGGGCCGATAGTTGTACACAAGATCCTAAAATAAGCGCAGCCTAGCCTATGTTTCTTTTAATAAAATGCACAGCTCAGTTCATTTTTTATATAATAAGATTACCAAGCCTAACTTATTTTTTTAATAATATTCCTATCTCAATATTATTTTTTATACGAAATGCTTAGTCCAGACCATCATTGTTTTTTCACCCATCCTAGAAAATGGGTCCATTTCTACTAAAATCAAATGGCTTGTAAATTATCAGAAATGATAAATGGGCTGCATGTACGCAATATTATTTTTCACCCGGCCCAGTAAATAGGTGTATTCGAATAAATAATCAAATGCGCTGTAAATTATCATAAATAGTAAATCAGCATTATTCTTTTTACCCAGCCCAGGAAATAGATTATTTTTTGAGTCAAAGCCTAGGAAATAGATGTATTGGCAAACAAAATGAAATGGACTATAAAACCTAAATAAATGGGCTGCATTCCACCATAGCTTTCGAAGCTGACTTTGCTGGCCCACTAGACGAAGCCTGCGCAAGGTGTTGTCCATTTAGTGAACAAAACAATTTTATGGTCTAAAGCACAAACTCAACAAATTATTCTAACATCTGTAGTCGTTGGATTGACATCCAACGACGATCCTGCTTCTTCAATCTCTAGTCTAGTTGCTCTTGCTCCAGCCGCCAAAACCATCGTCGGCTAGAGCGCCTGAATCTGCTGCCCGTGGCCGGCTATGCTGTCGCGTAGGCCTCATCGCCCCACCCTACTCCCAACGGTGGCCAGGTCATACCTGTACTCTCCCACACCTTCTGTTATTCTCCGGCGAAGGCAGCCTCACCCGACAGCCGAATCAGTCCCTCGTACTCCCCTCCGCCAGGGACTCCAGTGCCCCTTGTTCCACGACTCCAGATCGTTCCCATCTTAGGTCTCGCCGTCGTTCACCGCCGTGGACCGCTCGACGATGCGTGGTCAACAACGAGAGCCAACGTGGAGTACGTCGAGAGTCTGACAGCTGGGAACCACCAGCTACATCTTCGCACGCAAGCTAGTGCCTCCTTATTTTGCGGGAATAAACAATTCCTCTCCCTGACAGGTTGGACCCACCAGCTACAATTTTCGCACGCAAGGATGTTCAATCTTATTACGCGAAAAAAAGTCCCCCCATGACAGCTGGGACCCACGAGCTACATCTTCGCACTGAAGGAAGTGCCTCCTTATTACGCGCAAGAAAAATGATTCCTCCCCCTGCTAGCTCGGACCCACCTGATTCGGATGCTGACTTGTGGGCCTACTAAGTTGACACGTACGCAGGGCTTTGTTAACCTATTCAACAAATGATTCTAGCAGCAGTGACCGTTGGATTAACATCCAACGGCCGCGCTGCTTCTTCAATCTATGATCTTCTTGCTCCAGCCGCCGAAACCAGCACCGGCTGGACTGCCTGCTACTGCCTCCCGTGGCCAGTTGTGCTACCACCGTTGGCCATGCCATCCCTCTACTCACCCACAGCTCCTATTATTCTCCGGTGACGGCAGCCTCACACCGCAGCCGAAGCAGTCAATCCTCGTACTCCCCTCCGCGTGGGCATCCACTGTCGCGTCATCCCTGGCTCCGCGTTGTTCCCTTCCTAGGCCTCGCCGTCGTCCACCGCCTTGGTGCTCTCGGTGCGGCGTGGTTAACGTGGTCAACAAATGACAGCCATCGGAAGAGGACTTTAGGCTGTGAGGCTAACAGCTGGACCCACCAGCTATAGCTTCGAACACAAGGAAGTGCCTCCTTATTACTCGCAAAATAAAAATGATTCCTCCCCCTGATAGCCGGGACCCACTAGCTATATCTTCGCACGCAAGGAAGTTTGTCCTTATCCTCCTGACAGCTGGGACCCACCCGGTCGAAGCGTACGTAGCGTTGTCTGTCTGTTCGCGAACGTGTACGTATGTACTGGTTGATCGGTCTCTCTGCAAAGATGAACCGTGGCCGGGCAAGCAGCGGCACGTGTAGTAGTAGAGCCCCCGACGTAGCAGTTCAAGCAGTCCCTTCTAAACCTTGTACACGTACGTACAACCACATGCCAAAAAATACTGCCACGTATGTACATACGGGCGGGGTCTCGAACGCGTACTCGCGCATACGTACGGCCAGGGCTCGTGTACATGGAGAGGCAACGGATGGCAGCAATGGCATCCTGTTCATCGGGAGCCAACCGGCTTGGACGGAATAGCCAAAATGAGGTCTAGCTTACCACAGAACGGAGGAAACGGCCTTTCTGTTCGACCGCGTACGGTCGAAACGGGCTCCTGTTCATCGGGAAGGATCTGGCGTACCGCAAAACGGAGGAAACGTACTTCTATTCGAGTGCCTACGGTCGAAACAGGGTCCTGTTGATCAGGAGGGTTGTGGCGTACCGCTAAACGGAGGAAACAGACTTGTGTTGGAGAGCTACGGTCGAAACGGGGGTCCTGTTCATCGGGAGGGGTGTGGCGTACCGCAAAACTGGACTCCACGGGCTACTGTTCATCCACCGTCGACTTCCTCCAGCCTCCACCTACTACTGTTCATCCACCATCGACTTCCTCCTGCCTCCACCAGCTACTGTTCATCGACGGGGTCCTGTTCATGCAGCCTCCACCGGCTACTGTTCAACCAGCCCTCCACGGGGTCCTGTTCATCCAGCCTCCATCGTCTACTGTTCAACCAGCCCTCCATGGGGTCCTATTCAAACAGCCCTCCACGGGGTCCTGTTCAACCAGCCCTCCACAGGGTCCCTCCACCGCCTACTGTTCATCCACCCCCACTAGCTCCTCGATCGGGGTCCTGTTCATCCAGCGGCAACGGCCTCTACTACCACGGGGTCCTGTTCATCCAACCCCCACCGGGAACTGTTCATCCAACCCCCACCATGTACGTCTTGACTCGTTCAACCAACCCCCACATTCACTGTTCATCAAGAGGCAGCAGGTTCGATTGGCTTCAGTAAGCAGCAGCAGCAGCGATCGATCGCTCGGGTTTAGTTAGCAACAGTAGCGAAGGAATCGCTCGGGTTCAGTTAACAGCCAAGGGATCGATCGCTTGGGTTCAGTAACGTAGCTAGTGCAATCGCTTGGGTTCAGTAAGCGAACGCCTCGCTCGGGTTCAGTTAGAGCCCAACGCCTCGCACACACGCGCATACGTGTACGAGAGAAACGCGCAATCCCTCCGTGCATTGCTCGGCCCTGACCACCCACCGTAACCGGGAACTCCCCGAAATTTTCCTCGGCCTCGCTTCTACCATGATTTTTTCTGTCATGGACGGCCCAAAGAATATCATGCAGGTGCGTCCCCGGCCCGCCCAGGACGAAAAGCCCATTTTCAGTCATGATTTTTTTTCTCATAGAAGTAGGAGCCCACCATATGATACCGGGTTTTGTCACAATTATCGTCATAGAAGTGTCATAAGCATGACAGAAAAAATTCGTTCGGGCCAAAATGTCACGGATGTGTCTTTTTTTTGTAGTGTACAGGGTCACAAGCTTAAGGTAATCACGATCTGCTAAGTGTTAGTAGGACGAGAGTATCGAGGATTTATTTGTGGAATTGTTTCATTAATATTCAAAATAGTTTCGGTAGGAAGCGGAAGCGTTTCGGGGTCACCGGAAGGGTTTCAGAGTTTATCCGGCAATACTTGGTATTACCAATAAATTATATATAGGTGGAAAATGTTTTTGGAGATGTTAAATTAATAATAAAAGGCTCTAGTAATTGTTAGGAGCCTTTTTTTATTTAATCAAATATCAACGGGCCTTAAAAGGCCAAGTGGTGGAAGGAGAATTGGGCCACTTGGGCCCAATAGGTGGAGCCCCCCCCCTCCTTAGCCGGACAAATGGGAGGTTTTCCTTCCACTTGGGCACCCCTCTCCCCTCCCTCCAACCTATATATACTTGAGGACTTTGGCCGTTTGTAGACATAAGTTTTGGAGCCCATCTAGTTCTAGTTCTAGTCCATCCTAGTTGGTCTAATTTGAGCTAGACCTTGTTCCTCTACTCCTCATAATTAGAAGCCCATTGTGGTTCTAATCTCCTCCCTCTAATTCACTGGCGATGATTAGCTCTGGACGGTGAAGCGCTGCCGGATCATGAAGACCGTACGCTTGCAATCAAGTAGAGAGGCCGTGCTTTTGGTCTTCCGTTCGAGTGATCGTTTGTGGGAGGTACACGAGATCATTCATCTATGGTTTGAGGGACTCCGAGTACGACCTACACGGACTCATCTACTTCCGCTACACTGCGGAGTCGTACACAATCGTGATCCAAACCTTATATTCATCTTCATATTGTTCCTGGGTGATCGTAGGGTGATTTTGTTTTTATTTTCTACTATGTTTCCCAGCACGGACGTGCCACGATCTATCAATACATAATTAAATAGAAACTTAATTAACATATACCATGTCTAGCAGCACATAGTTAACACTATTAAAAAAACTAAACCCTTGACAACCACATCTAGAGAAAACGATTCTTAACATATAGTAGTTAACAGCCAACATCTTAGGGAAGTAGTACTAACAACCACAACTATTTGAAAGCTACTTAATCACATAATGTAATCAATGAACATGAAAGCCCCTTGACTGCCATGGAAGAGCATTAACATAACCTTGTGTCCAATTCTGCAAATGGATGGATCATCATGATTTGCCTCCACCCAATAAGAAGAATGCATATATCTGTATGGGGGCTAGAGCAGGTCAACATCACTTTCTTGTTCTAACCAAGCTCAAGTGTGATTTGAGAATTGTTGGACATCTGTTGAGAAGAAGATGGAGCCATTGTTATTGCAAGAAGAAGAAACCAATTGTAACATTGTTTTAAGCAATAGTTCATGAATAACATATATAATAAAAAAGACTTAATTTGTACCATAAGTTTCTTGACACAATTGGACATGTTTAACTTGTGCATTCATGGCACACATCTCCCAAGTAGTTCTAGCACTGAAACAATCAACAAGGAATTAAAGACTATCAACAAACCGTATGGCATGCTCCATTTCTTGCCAGTGAAGTATGACAACATCAGTAATTTGCAAATTGTTACCTAACATACACATAGTATTTCCTACTTGACAACAACCTACTTGTCACCAATTATGAGAAATATATTATTTAGTAGTAGCAAAATAGTCAGAGAAAGAAATCACAATTTGTTGCTGCTTGTAAGGTCAAATTGAGTTTAGTTAGTTTGAAAAGGTACATTATTAAGTGATAGGGCAACATGTAAGAATTTTAAATAATTTTTTTAAATGAATCCATGGAAGGACATCGTCGGGTAAGGACACATGGATAATAAGACTAGGTTGTGCTATACCCTGCAACTTTTTTGTGTCAGCTTCTAGTTTGTAACACACGACAAACTCTCTATAATCTACCCCATAAAAAAGAGTAACCATTTTCATTATTGACCCAACTTCAAACTTAAATCGATGGAACCACTGATGGAAATACATCACTGGCGGCCAACTGGTCCATCTATGATGTCAAAGTAATCACTGACTGGAAGGCTCTGACGAGTCAGAAGTGCGTTAGTGATGATATGATCTAGCCGGCAGTGCCATTAGGATATTTAGTAGTGTTTGCCATTCTACATGGAGAAACTCTAAGGTGTCCAAAAGGTGGATCCAAAGACATTGACTTTGGAGAGTTTTAATGAAGCCTTTTTTAAGGAAATTGTATGACCCTGTCATGTATTTTTCAATTATTTTTGAATAAATGGTATCCCAAAATAAGTGTCTCAACCTTAGTAAAAATTTGTACTAAAGTTAGTACAAAGTTGAGACACTTATTTTGGGACCGGGGGGGGGGGGGTACATGCAAATGTTTACAAAAAAAAGATAAAAGAAAACAAAGACTATACATAAGTGCAAAAATAAAGAAAACTATAATAGTTACAACAACAACAACAAGAACATAAACTCTGCACTTGAGCTGGTTTGTAAGAATTGCACAAAAAAGAGTTGTGATACATTGGAGAAGTAACTATCTGAAAGCTTTGGTCCACTCCTCAAACTGATTGTATCCTTTCCTTTTGGCACTAAAGATGATCCACTTGAGTTCTTCTTTAAAAAAAGTTCCTACAAAACATATAAGTTAGGTGTACCTTTGAAAATGAAGTCATTTCCGGTAGTCCAAATGCCCAAAAAGCTAAGATGATGATTTCCACGGAGAATGAAACATATAGAAGGTGCTTGATCTGCTCAAATTTCTAATGCAAGCCTGAGTAGGTCGGTGACTATGTGGAACAGAGATATGTCTGACATATTTGAGCAAATGTGCAATGTAGTAACAGGCGATCCCTATTTTCAATCACTCAGAGGTCACACATAACACAGTTGTAAACTGGTATAAAGAAGTGTTTTCTCTGTAGGAGTGCTCTTGTATTAAACCTGTTATAAGCCAATAACCAAAGGAAAATCTTATGTTTCAATTGATAATAGGTTTTCAATATCCAGTTGAGAATTTGCAAGGTGTCATGTGTGCCTGACATCAACTAGTGAGCTTTGGATACTTTATATTGGATTGCTCTGGAGGAGACCGCCAGCTATCACCATGTTTATTGAGCTCTAGATCTTGCAGGAAGAGAGTCAAATCATGAAGTTTCTCATATGCCTCTTTTGAGAGAGACAAGCAGAAATGTGTAGCCAGGTCATCCAAATTTCAAAGGCTTTGGATGGTAATGTGCTGATTTTTTGAAAATTAATGTAAGTTGAGCCATACGTGCAGCTTAGAGCATCTCCAATAGGAGATGTGAAATAGGGCACTTGATGTAAGAACCGCTTTTTTTGCATTGCCATGCCGAAGAGACGAGCTCCAACGAGTGATGCAAACGTATATTTTTGTGATCTCATTTTAAGGCTGCCCAAAAAATCATCCCTAGTTGATGCAAATTTGCATAACTTGCAGCTGTGCCCAAACACAAAATACATCTGCCTGTGCACCCTAACCGCCGTAGGAAACTTCATGCGTGCTTCCTCCCCTATTAATTTCTCCCAGGTCTCCCACCTCTTGCGTTGAACTCGGAAGCTCTGCAACCCCACCAACCTAGACGGACCTCAAATCATGGATTTGGCGACCATGGGCTTGCTGGAGTTAGCAGACGGTGACGCAAGCAACTGTGGGATAGAGGCCTGAAGCGTGCATCACATCGGATGCCGTGCGTGCTGCTCGTGGCGTCGGTAGAATACAGGCCATGTCTTGCAGCCGCTCAAGTGTGGTGATGGCTTGCACCATGCCGAGGCAGCATGCACTGCCTGAGCGTCGTCCTCGGCAGCGGACGACCTTCTATTGAACTTGTGTTTTTCGGAACTACTAGGAATTTGTGCTTTTCTAACATGAAAAAAAATCATAATCTTTCCATTCTAATCTTGGTTAATTTAGTGCTAAACTAGGCCTTCTACTGAATTTTTTCTATAGATGGTTTCGATCATAATCTTTCAGTTCATTGAAATTTTGTGCTACACTAGGCCTTGTACGGAATTTTTTTCGTCACTCCGGGTATGGGAAAGGACAAAGATCCCCAAAGCCTTCAAAGTTTCAATTGGTTAATTTAGAACTGGGGATTTTGTTCATCGGTTCTAATCCTTCGGTCCTTCCTTTTTTTTGAAAACCCCTCCCATATATTAATTAATTAATTAAAACCATTCATACCATCGTCTGTTACAACTTCAGCCATGCTGGACAGAACACTATTAAGAAGCACACCATAAGACCTATTAACAAAACTGAACTTTGCAATGTCACGCACCACCCTATTGGCCCTTCTGTTAATCTTGGATATCTTGAATCTTGTCATCAACCTCGAAATGTTGAATGCTTCCATCTTAAGATCAACTAGAGAAGACCTGTCCAAATACTCGTTTCCAAGGAGGGAGGCCACAAAAGAACAATCGGTTTCTAAAATTATGGGCTTTTGGAGAGTAATGCCGATGTAAAGCCCTGCTAGGGTCACTCTAAGTTCCGCTTCATCCACATTGCTGCAAACCCCAATATAATCCCATGAAGAAATGATCACTTCTCCAATATGGTTCTTGGCAACCACACCCACACGCGCAGCACTAATGGCCTCCACAAAACATGCATCAACATTAATCTTAATGAACTCCGGATCTGGCGGCTGCCAATTCACAACTTTTCCTTTCACATCATTCGTATTAAATAACCCATCCACCCTCTCCTTACATTTGTAGCAAACCTCCATCTTCATATTTGTATGACATGATGAGAATGATCCCAGTAGTTTTGAATAAAACTCACAGAGGCAGAGATAGTTTCCATTCCCTTACCAATGATCAAATCATTCCGCAGGTGACATGCCCTCCAAAACATGAATATAATTTTCTCACGCACCAGCAATGTTAACTTATCCAATAAAATAAGTAGCCAATCTGGACTAGAAAATTTGAATATCTCATCAGCTGGTAAGTTCCAGACCTCCCTTACTGCCATATAGAGTGCATGAGCCTTCAGACATCTCACCAGAGCATGAAACACACATTCATCTTCGACGCCACAAATCGAGCTCATACCATTGGTAGTTTGATGGTGTTTAACTCTGTTTTGCTTGAACCACCAAACTGCTCGAAGTAGCACACCAAGCAAAAATTCTAATTTTCTGAGGGACCTGAGCCTTACAATAATATTCCATAGCCTCCTTTCTCCATTCACAACATCACTAGAGCTCACTGTCTCACTCTTAGTGTTCTTTAAATTCAGCGCCAGCCTATACACACTTTCAACCGAGAACATCCCGTTTCTCTCATAGTGGCAATCAATAAAATCTCCCTCACCCAAAGTCGGAATACACAACTTTAAAATTTCCTCAGCATCATGAGAATAAAATAGATGCCTAATCAGATTCTCATCCCATCTTTTAGAGCCACTCATGAGTAACTCAGACACACATATGAGTCTGGTCCTGTTCTTCTTTGCAGAAATTTGTAGACCAAGATCTCTAGGCAACCAATTATCCCTCCAGATATTTATACTCGCACCATCGACAACTCTCCAAATGATACCCTTCTTTAGTAGCTCAAGACCATGCATAATACCTTGCCAAGTAGCCGACGTCACTTGAGGGAATACAGTGTCCAACAGATCCCCCCGAGGATATTACTTTGCTTTCATCACCTTTGCACATAATGAGTCCGACAAAACAATAATCGCCAAGCTTGTTTTGCGAGAAGCGCTTGATTAAATAATCTTAGATCTCGAAAGCCCATACCTCCTTCACCTTTGGGTCTCATCATCTTATCCCACGCTAGCCAATGAGTTTTCTTTCTATTCTCCTCATCACCCCACCAAAAATTCCTAATGATCTGGGATAACTCTTCACAAAGAGATGCAGGAAATTTGAAGATACACATTGCATAGACCGGGAGAGACTGTATGACTGACTTAATCTGGATTTCCTTCACCCTGCTGGAGGCGTATTTTTCTATCCAGTTAGAAACCCGCTTAAGTGCTTTATCTTTTGTAGACTGAAATTTTCCCGCCTTCATTCGTCCTTCTGGCACAGGTAAACCAAGATATTTATCCTCAAAACCATCAGACGTGATTTTGAGAACCACCAATATAGACACCTGATCTTCCAGACTACACCTTTTACCAAATAAAATGGAACATTTATCTAGGCTTAACAATTGACCCATTCCCTCCTCATAAGATGTCAAGATTTGTTTAATGGCCAGAGCTTGCTCCAGAGAACCCTTAAAACATAGGAGCCTATCATCAGCAAATAATAAATGTGATATACCTAGAGCATGTCTGTTTAGCCGGAAATGATGGATAGCCCCACTCACAGAAGCATCATTGAGTAACAACGAAAGGGCCTCAACCATAAACAAGAACATGTATGGAGATAATGGGCCCCCCTGCTTGAGACCACGAGTAGGTTGAAGAGTCTAACAGTTGGCCATTAAAATGCACTGAAAAATTCACTGACGTAACACAGGTCATAATTCACTTAACCAAAGCTGGAGCAAAACCATATGTTGAAGCGTACTTTCCAAAAACCTCCCATACACACGATCATAAGCCTTAGCTAAATCCAACTCGTATGCACAAAATTCACCCCTACCATCTTTTAACGTACTCAGCGCATGCATATACTCAAAAACTATGAGAGCACTATCAGAAATTAATCTTCCAAGAATGAAAGCACTTTGGGTAGGAGAGATCATACCATCCAACAACGGTCTCAGTCTGTTAACAAGACACTTGGAGATAATTTTATAAATGACATTGCACAGACTGGTTGGCCGAAAATCTTTTATAGACAGAGGATTTTTCACTTTAGGAATAAGCACAATAGTTGTATTATTAATCCCCCGCCGGCACGCATTCAGAAATAAAGAACTGTTGTACAGCACATATAATATCTTCCTTCAGAAAACCCTTCCTATGAAAAAACCCAACTGGGAACCCATCTGGCCCCGGAGCCTTCAATGGACCAATTTGGAAAAGAGCATCACTGATCTCTTGTTCAGAAGAAGGTTTGCAAAGATCCTCATTCATCTCATCATTCACCAGAGGCTTCACAAGGGGTAGTAATATGAGAAGGGTCTACCATATTGTCACAAGAGTACAGATGCTTAAAAAAGAGACCCATCACTCCTTCTGAGGGCAGAGATATTATTCTTCTTTGCTCTCCAAGTGGCCTTTCTCTGAAAGAATTTTGTGTTTCTATCACCCCATTTCATTTTGTCCAAACACAATCTTTGTTTCCACATGATTTCTTCCTTCATCAGGAGCTCATCCATCTCTCCAAGGATTCTCTTCCTCTCCATAATAGCAGTATGATCATTTCTTTAGTAGAGCACATTTAATCTTTTCCGCGCCATTTCAAGCTTTTTAGGCAAATAACCTATATGATCCCTGCTCCACCCATGAAGGGACTGTTGGAGATATGCCCTGGAGGCAATCATGTATGATGATATTTCCTATGTGTTTATCAATAAAGATAGTCCTTGGACATTATCAATGATGTCAGCAAGTATGTGAGTTGTTTGTGAGACTATGCATTGTATGATGACTATCCTAAAAGGTCCCTAGTCGAAAGGGCTGTGTGGACGCACAACCAACTAGACTAGCATATGACATGATGGATGGCTTGGTCTCACTATCCAAGGAGCATTGGACGCTAGCCATATAATATGGACTTCGAAGGGTCTGGTCGGATTCGACGTAGTCAGATCCGAGTCGAGATAAGGTCTGAGTCGGACAGAACCGACTATGAGGTGCAGCGATACATCATCTGTGAGTCTCTAGTACAACATACACTCTATGTCCTAAGACCTGAGCTGGCGCATGTGCTCGGGATGGTGACAGACATGCTTTGGGCCGACCAAACGCTACTCCGTAACTGGGTCGTTACAAAGGTAGGTTTCGGGCTTGTCCACACCCATGCTGCGAGACATGGTCGAGCAAGATGGGATTTGCCCCCCCCCCCGATCAGGAGAGATATACTTTGGGCCCCTCGGGTGATCCGACCTGGATAAGCATGGCCATGCGACAAGGATTATGAGATAATCCGGTTTGTGGTCGGCATCACTGGAATGAGAAAGAGGCCGGGCTAACACAAGGATGACAAACTCACCTTGAGCCCGACAACATATATCTTGTGGCAAAGGGAACATAAGTGTGACATGTTGTACAGGTTCGCCAACCGGCTTCATTGTCTACTTGGTGGTCGGCATGCCGCTAGAGGCCGCTACCAGTCGAGCAGGTTGGGGTTGATCCGACTTGCGACCAAGCCGACTTGAACCTAAGGAGTCACGCACTTAAGGGAAGGAACTATGGTTTCGGAGCTGACTCCATGAGTCAGATGTGATCCTACTCGGACTCATATCTAGGCCGAACAGACTTTGGGCTTTAGGATCCATGCGAGGCCCAAGTGTTAAGCCCACGACGGATGCCTATATATAGTGGGGCTGCGGCACACTCATTCGATTGATCGCTTTGGTGTCATCACTAGGGCTTTGCATATGTTGCAAGTAGCCACCTCCACTCACTGCCGACTATGTGATCTGACCTAGTAGTCCACCGCACGGTGTTCCTCCTGCACGCATGAATACCATTAGAGACGGTGCACTTGCGCCGCTCTGGCGAACCTGTACGTGGGATCTGACGATCGGCTGTTCGAGGAAGATCGGACCAGGAGGAGACGACTCCGAATGCGCTGCCGCAAGTCTACTTCTGGTGCATGGCACTGCGCTTCTAGTGGTAACATCCCTGATCCATTCCCGTAGCATGTTCCTGGTTGTTCTATGCGTAGGAAATTTTATTTTGCAGCCGATGCACCTAGCATAGAACCCAACAAAGACTTCATAAGATTGTCCAAATTATTTGCCACATCTCCCAAGTTACTGACATGCATACTTTTATTCCAACATAATTCGATTTGATCTTTTAGCGCCACAGCCTCACTTTCCCAATACGCTTCATATTTCAGATGTTTAATAAACGTACCAGGACGAGGATCACGCATCAATTTTATAAGAGGAGGGCAATGATCTGACCTTGAGCTGATAATATGTGAGACCTTGCAATTAGGATAGATAGAAGACCACTGAGGGCAAGCCACCGCATGGTCAAGGCGCACTTTCCCATTTTTTGACCTTCCTGCTTGTTATTATAAGTCCAAGGAACTCCCAAAAATCCCAAATCAAATAAATTGCATTCAGAGAAAACCTCACGAAAATTTACCATAAGTTTGGCTGACCTCTTGTTACAACAAAAATGCTCATTTTGCCACATAGCTTCATTAAAATCGCCAGCCATAAAAGTCCGGTCCCAAGTGTTTTAATTCGCCTTAATAGATCCCACATAACATACCTTTGGCTCGCCTTTGGTTCACCATAGACAAAGGTACTTCTCCACTTAGTGCTATCTTCTTTGCAAACGTACATGTCAATCAAATGGTCACCATATTTATTCAACTACAGAGTATGAAGGTCATCCTAGAAAACCGCTACACCACCACCTTTGCGTGGAACAGAAACAGAAAACACATTTTCATACCCAAGTGGTAGCGCAAACTCTCAACATACTCTTTATTTTTTTCTTCCTTCGGAAAGGAAGATAATGTTGGGTCGGTGTGTCTTCGAGAGGCACACAAGTTCTTGGACTGTCCTATGTTGACCCAAACCTCGGCAATTCCAGCTAATTATTTTCATGGCTCTTGACGGATGACTTCATGCGTGCCTGTCAGTTGACCGACAGCCCCAGGGCCGGTTGCTTCCTTGGTAGTACCTCCTACATCTTTTCCATCCCCTACAGACTCTCTCCTTTTGTCCTGAACCTCCTTCACTCCCCCATCTACTTCTTCAGTTATATGAATAGTAGAACCATCTATGCCTACTACAGTACCAACTCTCTTAACGCACACTAACGGTGTCCTAGACTAGGGAGTCCTAACCTAGCTGGCCTAGTCCATGAGCCGAGATGGCGGCCCGTTAAGGAGGAAGGACTCCGGAGGCTCCTGACCAGTGCATATAAAGCTTCTCCAACGACTTGGCATGTACTCCAAGAAGGTCTACTATATTTGGCATGTAATCCTTAGATGACAACCGACCATGCGCACCCCTAGATACCCCTGGTGCCTATATAAACCAGAGGGTTTAGTCCATAGATGATCATTCATACATTCATCATCACACCCCTAGGGTTTAGACCACAACTCATGATCTCAAGGTAGATCAACTCTGTACTTTCATACACCCATAATATAAGCAAGAGTAGGATGTAGGGTTTTACCTGCATAGAGAGGGCCCGAACCTGGGTAAATGCAGTGTACTTTCTATCTCTTGTTACCCATCGATCCGATCAAACAGCTCGGGCCCCCCAACCCAAGGTCTGCCGGTTTTGACACCCCATGTAGCATCTACAAGGGAGGAGAAGCCGATGACTGGCCGCTTTCAAAATTAAAAACGGACGCACAACAACCACAACAAAACATCGGATAAAAACGACTAATAAAAATATTACTTATTTTATACAAATTCTCCTCGGCATACCGAGGGACCTTTAGAACTTAAGTTTCGACTTCTTACACTGGGCCTCGGTCACCCGAGCACCTTCATGCACCTCGGCTAGAAACTGTTCCGAGTTCTGATTCTTTCCTGTCGGAGGCCTGGATGTGATGTCCGATGGCTTGATCTTCGAAAAATGCGCCATCGTGGACGCATACACCCTTTCCCCCCTCCAGATAGCACGACCGCTTCCACTTCTCCACCTAGCGGCTGGCCTTTCAAAGCCTGCTCACCAAGCCTAAGAAGCTGGTCGGCATCGGCTTCGCAGGCCAGAGGTTGACGCAGAGGTCTTGCATCACCGGCCAAGCCGCACGGAATAGCTTCGCCAGTTGTTTCATCTGGTTATTCAATAGCAGCGGGTGCTCACGCACTTGGAATTGGGCCCAGAAGGCCATCTCCTCAGACTCATCTAGATGAGCAGCAAAGTAGGAGCTGGCATCTGAGGCACTCCGCGGCAGGTCCCTAAAGGCCTTTGAAGAACGCCAGGCTTGCGTAAGCTGAGCAAATCGGCTATCACCAAAAATGTTGCAAAGCAGGCATGGCTTACCGGCGGCGATCTACTTCACCTGTTGAAGTACCTTGTGATCGGCCCGGGCCTGGGTCGTGGCCTCCTTATAGGCCGTGCTCACCGTCTCGAGCTCGGAGGCCAGCTTGTTCTTTTATTCCTGAAGGGTATAGCGCTGAGGGCAAAGCCCCCTCAGGTCTTCCTTGACCTCCGTGACCCGAGCCGCATGCTTCTCGCCGACCTCTTTTACATTGGCCAGCGCCTCGCTGGCCCGCTTCAGTACAGCATTCTGCTGCTCGGCTTCCTGCCGAGCAGTTTGCAGCTCGTACCGGAGCTTTTCGAGCTCTGAAGAGGAAGCTGCAAGTACATTGGCATATGAATTAGAGCTCATAGCAGCCATGTCATACTTAAAACACAATTTCAGGATGCTAAAACTTTTCGATATTTACCTTGAGATTTCTCCATTTGCTTCTTGAGTAGATCCATGTCTTTCTCGGACCAGTCGAGCCTATGGTTCAGCTCTTCCAACTCTTTCAAGTTGGACACTAAAACAGAGGCCAAAACCTATAAAGGACACACTTAGCTTCCTCAGATGATATCGATCCCTTGGTCAGCTTTTTCCTTCCGACCAGGGTCTCAGGGGCTACTGTATATTCGCTTTTACAAAATTTTAGTTTTTAATAAGACCCCCGAGTAAGATCTTGGTATCTAACTTAGGGCTTAGGGGCTACTGTGATTACATGTCCATTTTACGCGTCCGCAGTGGCATAAGTCTTCGGATAATTCTACTTTCTACCTATTTAGTCAAGGGATACTAAATGCGTCTAGTGGTAACAGCCTTTTGCGTTGATGTAAATTCTGAAAAATAACCAAAGGTTACCTCAAAGCCTTGATAAAGGCCCTATAAGGCCTCCCTCATACCCGCCTCTACGAACCGGTAACTTTGCAGTGCCGCGACTAAAAGTTCGTGGTGCTCGGCAACGATGGAGGAGCCCATGCATCATGGATGTCTCCATCTCTTCGGTCCACCCCATGGATGCCTGCCCTGCAGCAGGCGGGGATGGACGGGCCACCTTGGTACCCTCCGTCATGGGAGGAGCGGCCGTCGTGGTAGGTTGCCGAGGTGGCTCTAGGTAAACAGGGGCCAAAGTCATCAGCTGCCCTAGTTTTCCCCTTCGTGGAGGAGGGGTTCTTCCCCATCAGGTCCTTGTAGGTCGAGGCCTTTGCCTCAGCCACAAAGACATAGGCTCCGCCCCCCATGGTAGGCTTGGTCGGGGCCTGCTGAGAGGTCGCCACCCCTAGCGCATCATGGGCAGCAGGGGAGGGATGACGCTCCTCCGATGCGCTGGGTGGAGGGAGCCCACTCGATGACTGTCGCTGATGTTGGTGCATTGTGGGCTGCGAAAAGACAAACAATTATTTGAAAATTACAAAGGGAAGGCATTTGCACGCATACGACGCGTATGGGTAGAAGGTGTACCTCCTCGCTGGTGGCCTCGGTCGCCGTGGCTCAACGAGTTCATCCTCTGATTTAGAGGAGGCGGCCTTGGCTGCGGCAGGGGCCTTGCGGGGCTCGACGTTGGTGGCATTTACGAGGCGCCGACGTGTCCGGACGGTGTGGACCCCCATGACGTCTTCGTACGCCGCTCTCTTTCTCTTGGGGAGGAAGAGCCTTCCTCCCCTTCTTCTTCTTCTCTTTCCTCCTCGTCTGAGGAAAGAACTCGGATGTTTACAGACCTAGCGTCTGCGGGATCTCAAATCTGGAGACCCTCCCTCTTCTTCTCCGGCTTGTTAGCCCTGGTCGGGGCCTTTGAAGGCACCACAACCAAGAGGGCCTACAACTCAGGGGTCCACTGGTCTTTGGGCAGCGACGCCGAGCACGTGATGAGCGCTGCCTTGGACGCCCATTTCTAAAAGCATGGAAGGGAGATTCAGACAGATACGAAATACAAAACCATTGTTGAACTTATAAGGCAATGCTTACCACGGAGGGCCCACATACGGCATTGTAGCCACAGTTCGGCCCATCTGTGGGAAATTCATTTTGGGACGACTTGAAGAGAGCCGTCCACATTCCATCTATGTTGGTGCGGAAGAAGTTCTGGAGTGTTGTATGTACTCGGGCTGGTAAATCCACATAGGGCTAGCCCGGAGCTGGAGTGGGAGGATGTATCGATGTAGAATATGTCCACCACATGAACCAACTTTTATTTCCTCTTGAGGATCCGGATCCGCTCTTGAAGAGCGTCGACCTCATCCTGATTGCCCCATTCTAGGCCTTATTTCTGCTAGGACAGCAACTTCCTCGGAAGTGTGCCGGTGAAGGTGGGAGCCACGGCCTGGCCCGGAGCAAGTGGCTTGGTGATATAGAACCACTCGCGCTGCAAGATCTTCATGGTCTCAATGAAGGTCCCCTCCAGGTAGACCGGCTTCTGGAGTTTCTTAACCATAGCGCCCCTGCACTCGGCGAACTCTGCGCCACTACTCTTCCGCTTGATGCAGAAGGTCTTCAGCCATAGACCAAAGTGCGGATCCACACGCAGAAATGCATCACACACTATGATAAAAGTGGTGAGGTTCATGATGGAATTCGGGGCTAGATTATGGAAATCTAGCCCGTAGAAGAACAAGATCCCCCGCACAAAAGGGTGCAGGGGCAACCCCAGACCTCGAACGAGGTGGGGAATGAAGACGACCCGCTCCCAGGATTGGGAGTGGGGACACGTTGGCCGGGCTCTGGGGCCCTACAGATGGCGCCGGCAGGAACTTATCCGCCGCGCGAAGCTCGGCGATGGTGGTGTCGGTGACCTTGGAGGCGACCCACATCCCCTTTAGATCCGCATCAGCCATTGGTGTGGCTGCAGAAGCTTGAGGAATTGCTTTAGGCTTGAGAATGGGATTGGCGGTGTGAAGGCTTGGGAGTTTTGGGCGCTGGAGTAGAAGGAGAGCGTAGGAGTATGGATTCGTCCCCTCCAGCTCTTTGTAAGCCAGTAAAAGGCGAAGCGTCCCCCCCCCCCCCCGGTTGGGCCATAAAAATCGCCATGTTTCGGCCATTCATGCCGTTATGGCCGCTTGGGGTGAAACAATTGATTGATGATATCCCCTAAAATGCGGGGCAAGATCTCAGTTTCGATGCGACATGCCAATAAGTGGTTTTCCTTGAACCGCGATTCGAATAAGTAAGGACTGACGTATGTGATATCAAACACAGTGATGTTTTGGTAAAAGTTGTCAGTAATTGACTGCCGAACTCATCTGTGTTGCTGGTCTTCGAGACTAAGCAAGCTACGCACTTCGGATAAACGAAAATGCATTTTGGGGAGCGTATGATCGAACTGGTTTTGTCCCTTGTCAGAAGGGTGGCACAACCCGGTCAGGGACTCATAAGCTTTGTGCGGATACATAGCAAGGGACGTGGAACTCGCCTACTAAGCCGAAGACAATATCCGAAGAAGATTATCATCCTCGGCTTTGAAGACAAGTTCGAGGGCTACTCACGGTGTCCTGGACTAGGGGGTCCTAGCCTAGCTGGCCTAGTCCATGGGTCAAGCTGGCAGCCCATTAAGGAGGAAGGACTCTGAAGGCTCCTGAACAGTGCATATCAAGCTTCTCCGAGGACTTGGCGTGTACTCCAAGAAGGTCTACTAGATTTGGCATGTAATCCTTAGATGAAAACCGACCATGCGCAACCCTAGATACCCCTAGTGCCTATATAAACCAGATGGTTTAGTCCGTAGAGGATCATTCATACATTCATCATCATACCCCTAGGGTTTAGACCACAACTCACGATCTTGAGGTAGATCAACTCTGTTCTTTGATACACTCATAATATAAGCAAGAGCAGGATGTAGGGTTTGACCTCCGTAGAGAGGGCCCAAACCTGGGTAAACGCAATGTGCTTTCTATCTCCTGTTACCCATTGATCTAATCTAACAGCTCGGGCCCCCCTACCCGAGGTCTACCGGTCTTGACACCAACACGCACACTTTTACAAGATACAATCACATCCATAGCACCCATAAACTCTAAACTTTCAGAACTAGTGCTATTCATGCTGAACACGAGATCTTGGTCATCGGGGGAGTGCTTCTTGCTGCCAGCGGTGCTCTCAAGCAGGGTAGCAAAAGACATCTTGCAATTGGAGAGTTCCTACCACTGTTTGGCGGAGTGGAGATACCAAAAACCGCATGTTTAACACATGCAGACTGCACCATGTCCTTCTCATCCTGCTCTTGCCGATGAAGCCTCTTCGAGTGCTAGACTCCTGCAGTAGCTAGGGCACACCGCTGTACGCCTACAGTAGTAGCACCCTCGCGGCCATCTTGAGTAGTGGCTGTCCCCAGGTCCATAGGCTGCACATCCAGCTTATGCTGCTGCTCACTCATCGAAGCAGCACACACTAGGGGGGCTTGGTCTAGCGCCTGCACAGAGGCATCAACATCAGCCTGCACCTGGGGCTGCATCTACATATGTATAGCAGTAGCATCCTGATACGTCTCCAACTTATCTATAATTTTTGCTTGTTCCATGCTGTTATATTATCATTCTTGGATGTTTTACAATCATTTTATAGCAACTTTATATCATTTTTTTGGACTAACCTATTGACATAGTGCCCAATGTCAGTTGCTGTTTTTTGCTTGTTTTTTACTTCGCCAAATATCAGTACCAAACGGAGTCCAAACGCAGCGAAACTTTTTGGAGAATTTTTTTGGACCAGAAGACACCCAGAGGGCCAAATATGTACTAGATGGGAGGCCCGAGGTGGGCACAACCCACCAGGGCGCACCCAGGAGGGTTATGCCCCCTCGGTGACCTCCCGCACCGCCTCTTCGCCCTATAAATTGCCAAATATTCCAGAAACCCTAGGGGAGTCGACGAAACACAATTCCAGCCGCCGCAAGTTCCAGAACCACGAGATCCAATCTAGACACCATCACGGAGGGGTTCATCATCCTCATTGGTGCCTCTCCGATGATGCGTGAGTAGTTGATCATAGACCTACGGGTCAGTATGCAGTAGCTAGATGGCTTCCTCTCTCTCTTTTGATTCCCAATACAATGGTCTCTTGGAGATCTATTTGATATAACTCTTTTTTGCGGTGTGTTTGTTGGAATCCGATGAACTTTGAGTTTATGATCAGATCTATATCCATGAATATTATTTGAGTCTTCTTTTGATCTCTTATATGCATGATTGTTTATAGCCTCGTATTTCTTCTTCGAATCTTTGGTTTAGTCAGGCCAACTAGATCGATTTTTCTTGCCATGGGAAGAGGTGCTTTGTGATGAGTTCGATCGTGCAGTGTTCTTTTCCAGTGATAGAAGGGGCAACAAGACACGCATATATCGTTGCTATTAAGGATAACAAGATGGGGGCTATTCCTACATGAATAGATCTCGTCTACATCATGTCATCATTCTTATTGCATTACTCCATTTTTTCATGAACTTAATACACTAGATGCATGCTGGATAGCAGTCGATGAGTGGAGTAATAGTAGTAGATGCAGGCAGGAGTCGGTCTACTAATCTTGGACGTGATGCATATATATTGATCATTGCCTTGGATATCGTCATAATTATTCGATCTTCTACCAATTGCCCAACAGTAATTTCTTTACCCACCATGTTCTATTTTGTTGAGACATGCCACTAGTGAAATCTACGGCCCCTGGGTCTATTCTTTATCATATTTGCTTTGAGATCTATTTTTATTCACTTTTGTTTTCCGATCTATTATTCTGAAAACCCAAAAATACCTTGCTGCACTTTTTTATTACTTACTTTATTTTGCATTTTATCGAGAGCTATCTATCCAATCTACCACAAATTTATCTATCTTTTTACCGTGGAGGGATTGACAACCCCTCTTACGCGTCGGGTTGCAAGTATTTGTTCTTTTTGTGCAGGTACCGTTTACATAGTGTTGCTTGGTTCTCCTACTAGATTGATACCTTGGTTTCATAACTGAGGGAAATACCTACTGTAGCTGTGCTACATCATCCCTTCCTCTTTGGGGAAATACCGACGTAGTTCAAGCGACATCACATCCCGGGCCCCCAAGTGTACAGCAGCAGATCCATGAGCACCCAAGTCGGTGTGGAGGTGCTCCCAGGACCCTTGTCCATCAACTCATGCACTAGACCAGCCGGAGCTCCTAGGTTGGTGATGAGGAGAGCTCTAGGTTTGTCATTGTGTGCCTACAGTCCTCCTGGAGCTAGCTGAGCAGGAGCACCATGGTTGGAGTTATTGGTGCCCCCGCCCGCGATCACACGTTGCACTAGCGCGTTAGTTGCATTGGTGGCAACCGGCGCTACCCCGTCCGCCGAAGCCGATGCCGTAGTCATAGCAGCACAAGAAACAAAGAGTTTTTTTACCGTCAAGGCCACCTCAGTGATCACACCGTCCAGAACCGGCATCTCTCCAAAATCGATGTGTCTCCGGACAAAGGCCCAGTACAGCGGCGCCCCTATGTCGGTGGAGTAGGACGCCTTCCGCAGCTCCTTAGGCATGTTACAGAATTTCTCCGTCGTGTGTCCCACTAGCCCACAGCAAAAACAGAAGTTTGGCAGCTTCTCATACTTGACATAAAAAATAATCGGTTTGTTGCTACCTTTTGGGGTTATGTCGACATTCTTCCTCAACGGCTTCTCCACGAGATGCCGTACGAACTCGAAGATGCTCGTCAATGATCTCATTGTTCCGGTGCGCCATAGCAAGGACGGCGCTGAGCTTTTACCAAGCTTCCACCCCATGTCTTCAGTCTTGAGGATGACAGGCAACCTATGGACTTGCACCCAGATATTGAAAGAACCTACGTGCACGTCCACAGGATCACCCATACCATCGAAGTCATTGATGAGCACCACGTTGTTCCGATAGTGCCATGGCCTAGCATGAAGAACGCTCTGCCGGTCCCCCTCTTCGCAGAACATGACGATGAAACAGCTGTCGTTGCTCGTGACCTGCTGAGGGACGGCACTGCCACGGAGCCGCCACACCCCGCGGAGGCCATTGACGGCAGCGCTATGGTCCACCCGGTATGGTGAAAGCACCTATGCCACAATGAGTTTGCCCTTCACTGCCTGCTTGGCTGCCTCCATGGCGATGATGATCGGCGTGTCCTCCTCGTCCGCCAGCATACATAGCTAGATCAAATTTGTAATGGTTTTGATATTTTTGTGTCCAATATATGGCATCTGTTGGAGTAAAATGGTGCCTATTTATATCACCTTTTGAAACAAAAAATATTCCAGGTGATGCAACATGCATTTTTGTAATGTAAAACTACCTTTTGTGTGCCCAAGGTACATCACCTATTGAAGATGCTCTTAGGCAATCCATTTCAAAGGTTAGACCAAAAAGGCAGGGAATTATCATTACCATTCACCAACAACACATTCAACATGATCCTCATTTTTTCTTTGAAAAAAATTTGGGAGAGAATTCTTCCCGGCTCTGCACCAACAAGGGATGCACAGAAACTTTTTAGTATGAGTACCATATATAGTTACCTGATTCATGATTCGTTCAGTCCGCGATTCCAGTTCGCGGTTCGAATTCGCTACATTCAACGAATCGGGTTCGATAGGGGGTATACATCTCCAATTCATGAACCGGAGATCCAGTTCATGAACTTGCTATCTTCGGTTCGGTTTACATTTTAAAATAACCATCAAAGTTCCTGGATAGATATAATAAATGAAAATAGGGATAATATATGTTTGTTGGTCCAGCCCAAACAGGCCCACTAGGCCATGACCCGCTGCTCCTCCGCTCCTCCCGATAGCTTCCTTCTAAACTTAATCCAGCGCCGCCGCCTCATGCGCTTAAGCTTATCTTCCTTGTTCCTTCTCCTGCTCAACCTCCCATGTGCATGTGCGGCAAGAGGAGGGTTTGTTGTTCCAAGACAACGATGAAAGGATCGAGAAGAGGTGTCTAGAGGGGGGTAATTAGACCCTTAACAAGCAAAAGTGGCAATTTTTAAGTTCTTCAAGTTGAGGTGGAGTTTTAGCACAAGATTAAGCATTCACAATACATTTCATGCAAGCATGGCAAGAGTATAAGCAGTAGAAAGAGTAAAGCATGCTAATTGCAAGAAAGTAAAGGGATGGGATTGGAGTGTGCAAACGCAATGTAGACACGGAGATTTTTGGCGTGGTTCCGACAGGTGGTGCTATCGTACGTCCACGTCGATGGAGATTTCAAACCACGAAGGGTAACGGTTGCACGAGTCCACGTAGGGCTCCACCCACGAAGGGTCCACGAAGAAGCAACCTTGTTTATCCCACCATGGCCATCGCCCATGAAGGACTTGCCTCACTCGGGTAGATCTTCACGAACTAGGCGATCTCCTTGCCCTTACAAACTTCTTGGTTCAACTCCACAATCTTGTCGGAGGCTCCCAAGCGACACCTAACCAGTCTAGGAGACACCACTCTCCAAAAGGTAATAGACGGTGTGTTGATGATGAACTCCTTGCTCTTGTGCTTCAAATGGTAGTCTCCCCAACACTCAACTCTCTCTCACAGATTTGGCTATGGTGGAAAGATGATTTGAGTGGAAAGCAACTTGGGGAAGGCTAGAGATCAAGATTCTTGTGGTAGGATTGGAATGTCTTGGTCTCAACACATGAGTAGGTGGTTCTCTCTCAGAAAATGAGTAGTGGAAGTGTAGGCATGTTCTGATGGCTCTCTCTTGAATGGAGATGGGGGTGGAGGGGTATATATAGCCTCCACACAAAATCCAACCGTTACACACATTTGACCCAACTCGGTCAGACCGAATAGAGGAACTCGGTGAGACCGATTTAGTTCAAGATGTGAACGTTAGGAATCTCGGTGGGACCGACTTGAACAACTCGGTGGGACTGATGTGCAAGGGCTAGGGCAAAACCTCATCTCGGTGTGACAAATTGCTTGAACTCAGTGAGACCGATTTCAGCAATGAGCAAACAGAGAGTTGGTCAAGCAAACTCGGTGGGACCGATTGCTCATTTCGATGAGACCGAAATGTTACAAAGGGAAACAGAGAGTTTGCAGGGCCATCTCGATGAGACCGAGATCCGTATCGGTGTGACCGAATTGTCTAGGGTTTCTGGCAGTGGCTATGTCAACTGAACTCGGTGGCGCCGGATAGATCAAATCGGTGGGGCCGAGTTTGACTTTAGGTTTTGGACAGATGTGGAAATGAGAAAGTGGCTAAGGGTTTTGGAGCAATATCACTAAGCACTTTGAGCAAGTAGACCATTAAGCAACACCTCATCCCCTTTTAATAGTATTGGCTTTCCCATGGACTCAATGTGATCTTGGATCACTAAAATAGAAATGAAGAGTCTTGATCTTTTGCAAATCTTTGTCCTTAGCATTCTGAAGGGGTTCCACATCCTCTTGTCCTTGCCTTGCAATTGTTGAACTGATCTGAAATACACTAGGTAAAGGTGTTAGTCCAACAAGAGATATGCTGACATTAATTACCAAAATCACCCAGGGAGCACTTGTGCTTTCAAACGACGGCCGGCTGCCAGCTCTCTGCCACCATCAGTCGCGTTGCAACCGTGTGAATTCTTCCCTCCACTCGCCACTCACCAGCCACCACCTCTACGTACCGAATCCATTATTCCGGTACGATTAGAGTTTGATGAATCAAGCAGTGAATCAAGAACAAACCGAGTGAATTCGAACTCCGATCTGATTCTTTCGATCTAGATCGGAGTTCGAGGCCTTTCCGAGCGAATCGGGCAACTATCATGAGTACCAAGATAAACATGATGCTCAATGACTTTTTTTAATGAGTACCAAGATTTTATCTTGATGAGTGGTCATACCACACACCAAGTTTAATCCTCAATAAATGTTGGAAAACTCGTGTGCATCACCTGTCAATTATAGGGCTAAAGCTCTCTTTGCACAACATGATCCTTGTAAGGAAGCTTTTTGTTTATCTAGGCTGTTTGTTGCGGGTGTTTATTTTGGTCCATTAATCAAGATAAAATCTTGGTACCGGATTTTAGTTGTTTTTAAAAATGAATCCGAGAAAGAAATAAATAGTGGTTGAGGACTTCACTCTTGATGCTAG
Source organism: Thinopyrum elongatum (assembly GCA_011799875.1). Taxonomy (NCBI): domain Eukaryota; kingdom Viridiplantae; phylum Streptophyta; class Magnoliopsida; order Poales; family Poaceae; genus Thinopyrum; species Thinopyrum elongatum. The sequence goes on along the minus strand of CM022301.1, from coordinate 465,953,565 downwards.
TGCGCGTAGTTTTATCCAGTGAGGCCACGTTGATACTTGCCCCTGCCTTTTACCAAATTTTACCGAGTTTAGATTTGAGTTATGCTTCTAAACCTGTACTTTTTTTTAACCGGGATCACACCCCTTTTCATTAACTTTGCAATTAATTAAAATACATCAGTCTGTTGAGTATTGTCCAAAACATCACCCACTAGCCAAAGCCAAAGCTAAATGAGATGGCCTAGAGCAAAAGGAGAACGAAAGGGGGGAGCGAGTTGGCGCACCGCCAGGAAACCCACTGTGGATGACCCTAAAATGGATCACCCACCATGGGACGAAAACCTGCGACACTAAACCACTGCCCAACAAACATCCTGGAGAAGACTATAGGATACTGGAATAGCAAAAGGAGAACAGAGGAACATCAGACTCCAATGGGCATCAAACCCCAGTGGAACAAGGCTAAACTAGATAAAGCAGCAAGTTAGCTTATCTAGATCCCAGCTCCATCACCCAGAAGAAGCCTGCCTCGCGGGTAGGTCCTGTCCGCCAGAACAACAGCACCTTGAGCCAGCCTCTTAACCCCAGCCTGGAACTCCATCTTGTTGTCTCCTTTAAGCAGTCCTGGCCAATACAACATAAATAACAAGCAGTGAAAAACAGTCTCCAACGGAGTGCGAACATCCACTACAAAAAAAAGATACATCCGTGACATTTTGGGCGGAACGAATTTTTTTCCTGTCATGCTTATGACACTTCTATGACGATAATTGTGACAAAAGCACGTATCATCATAGATGTGGTGGGCTCCTACTTCTATGACAAAAAATGGGCTTTTTGTCCTGGGCGAGCCGGGGACGCACCTACATGACATTCTTTGGGCCGTCCATGACGGAAAAAAATCGTGGTAGAAGCAAGGGTGAGAAATTTTTTGGGGAGTTCCCGGTTACGGTGGGTGGTCGGGGCCGAGCGATGCACGGAGGTTTGTGCGTTTCTCTCGTACACGTACGCGCGTGTGTGCGAGGCGTTGGGCTCTAACTGAACCCAAGCGATTGCACTAGCTACATTACTGAACCCCGATCGATCTCTTGCTGTTAACTGAACCCGAGTGATTCCTTCGCTACTGCTGCTAACTGAAGCCGGTCGAAGCTGCCTCTTGATGAACAGTCCCTGGTGGGGGTTGGATGAACAGGACTCCGTGGTAGTAGAGGTCGTTGCGGCTGGATGAACAGGACCCCGTGGAGGGCTGGTTGAACAGTAGCCGGTGGAGGCTGGATGAACAGGACCCCGTGGATGAACAGTAGCTGGTGGAGGCTAGAGGAAGTCGACGGTGGATGAACAGTAGCCCGTGGAGGCCGGAGTGAGGCAGTAGACGGTGCATGAATAGTAGCCCATGGAGTCCCGTTTTGTGGGACACCACACCCCTCCCGATGAACAGGACCCTGTTTCGACCGTAGGCGCTCCAACACAACTCCGTTTCCTCCGTTTTGCGGTATGCCACACCCCTCCCGATCAACAGGACCCCATTTCGACCGTAGGCACTCGAACAAAAGTCCGTTTCCTCCGTTTTATGGTACGCCAGACCCTTCCTGATGAACAGGACCCTGTTTCGACCGTACGCGATCGAACAGGAGGTTGTTTCCTCCGTTCTGCGGTATGCCAGACCTCGTTTCGGCTGTTCCGTCCAAGACGGTTGGTTCCCGATGAACACGAGACGCTGTTTACTCCATTCTGACCCAGGCGGTTGGCTGCCGATGAACAGGACGATGTCGTTGTACGCGTTAGAGACCCTGCCCGTATGTACGTACGTAGCCGTATTTACTATTTTGCAATGTGGTTGTACGTACGTGTAGATGATATAGACGGGACTACGTGACATGCTACGTCAGCGCCTCTACTTCAACACGTGTCGCTCCTTACTCGGCCACGGTACATCGCTGGAGAGAGACAGATCGACCGCTATGTACGTACACGTTCGCGGCCATACAGATAACGCTACCTTCGCTTCAACCTGGTGGGTCCCAGCTGTCAGGGGGTAAAAGGCACTTCCTTCCATGCGAAGATAAAGCCAGTGGGTCCTAGCTGTCAGGGGGGGAACGTTTTTTTCATGAAATATAGAGGCCCTTCCGGTGGGTCAGAGCTGTCAGGTGGAGGAATCATTATTTTGCACGTAATAAGGAGGCACTTCCTTGCGTGCGGCCATGGACCCAGCTGTCAGCCTCTCCACGTACAGTCCTCTTCTGATGGCTGTTGTTCGTTGACCGCATTGACGACTCCATACCATCCGAGAGCACCAAGGTGGTGGACGACGGCGTGACCTAGGAAGGGAATGACCCAGAGCCGGGGAACACGTGGAGGGTAGTACAAGGGTTGACTGGTTTGGCTGCGGTGTGAGGCTGCCGTCGCCGCAAAATAACAGTGGGTGTGGGTGAGTAGAGGGATGGCCTGGCTAGCGGTGGGAGTAGTAGGGGGGCGGTGAGGCCTGCGTGGCAGCACAGCCGACCACGGGAGGCAGGAGCACGCGGTGGTTTGGACGGCTGGAGCAAGAAAATCAGAGGTTGAAGAAGCAGGACGACCGTTGGATGTTAACAATCCAACGGTCACTGCTGATAGAATCGTTTGTTGACTAAGTTGACAAAGCCCTGCATACGCATCAGTTAACTTAGTCGGGCCACAAGTTAGCCTCCAAATCTGGTGGGCCCCAGCTATCATGGGGAGCACTTGGTATTTTTCGCTTAATAAGGAGGCACTTCCTTCCGTTCCAAGATATAGCTAGCGGGTCCTAGCTGTCATGGGGAGGATTCATTCTTTTTGGTGTAATAAGGAGGTACTTGCTTGCGTGTGGCCATGGACCATGTGGGTCCCAACTGTCAGCCTCTCCATGTACATCCCTCTTTCGATGCCGTCGTTTGTTGACAACGTTGACCACGCCATGCCGAGAACACCAACGCGATGGACGACGGCGAGACCCAGGAAGGGAATGACCCGGAGGCGGCGAAGCCACAGCAGTGGAGGGATGTGGGTTAGTAGAGGGATGGCCTGGCCAGCGGTGGGAGTAGTAGGGGCGGTGAGGCCTGCGTGGCAGCACAGCCGGCCACGGGAGGCGGGAGCAGGCGGTCCCGCCGGCGCTGGATTTGGCGGCTGCAGCAAGAAGATCAGAGATTGAAGAAGCACGACGGCCGTTGGATTGACATCCAATGGTCACGTCTGCTAGAATTGTTTGTTGACGTATATAATAAGTAAAAAAATCTTGCATACGCGTCAACTTAATAGGCCCACAAGTCAGACCATTCCCTATTTTTTAATAATTTACAGCTCATTGCAACTTCTTATGCAATTTATTGCAGTCCATTTTTTTTGTTGGCCAGGGCCAGGGTTAAAAATTTAAACTAAATTTTGCATATTTCGGTGGGGTCTAAACTATTTTTAATACCGAAATGTCGAGCCAGATTTAAAGTACTTTGAAGGTATATTTAAATTAGGTTAAAGCCCAGTGAAATTGGAATTTGAAAATGTGAAAAAATCAGAAATTTGAAAGTAATTGCCAATTTGTCATGTGTTTTTTATATTTACAGCCCATTTCATATTACTTTTAAGATTTGCAGCCGTCTTGAAAGAGTTGCAGCCCAGCAAGGCGGAGAAAAATAAGTAGGCCTGGATTGGGTATTCTTCAGAAAAAAATAAACTGGGCTAGCCATTTTCACAAAGAAAAAATAGCTGTGCTGGTCATGTGGTGAATGAAAAATAGAAGCCTGGGCTAGACGGGCCACAGCCCAGTTGAAACCCTGCTCCGTCTCAACAATAACAAAAAAAATACTGCTCGAGCAGCTACGTCCCAGGTGTCAGCAGATCTTGTGTTGTTCTCTTGTCTAGTGATTATACGCTGACAATGTCGTGGGTCCTAGATGTCAGCAAACCACTAGGAGGAAGCATTTTCTTTTTCTATACGCTGACAATGGAATATATAACAAAAAGTGAGGAGCTTGCTTGCGTACGGCCATGGACATGGTGGGTCCCTACTATCATCCTCTCGATGTACAGTCCTCTCCCGATTCCTCTTGTTTGTTGACCATGTTGACAACGCGAGAGGGCGGCGCCGCGGCGAGTGCACCAAAGCGTGTGGAGGATGATGGCGAGGCCTCGGACATCGGCGTTAACGATTTAGGAGACGGTGGGGCAGCGATGTGTGTGCTGAGGCGCAGCCAGCCGTGCGAGGCAGAAGCAGGCTGCCCCACCGGCGCTGGTGGTCGGAGGAAGACGAGACTGAAGAAACACGACAGACTGTAAAAGCAGCAGGAGTACTTAACAACATTAACTAAAACCAGCAGGGGCACTTAACAACCATAGCTGAAAGCAGTATGACTACTTATACAGGTTCAACCGTATAAAGCATGCCTCGAACAGTGCTACTTTGCCTATAGTTAACCAAGGGTGAGGCCACCAAGCCCCAGGACAAGGCCCAGGTGCCACCCCGCGCATCCACAACATTCTGAAAGCGGCTTCATCCCGCAATGTGGTCAATAAACATGATATTCGCTTTAGAGCATGGAAAAGCATGAGCATAACCTTCTGTCCTATTCTCCAAGATGGACGGGCCTTCATTATTTGAGACCACCCGTGAATAAGTATCTTTTCACCTCCAAGGGAAATGGAGTAGGTCGACATAAACATCATGTTGTGACCAAGCACAAGTCTGACCCGACCATCGTCAGGCATCTGTATAGGAACAATAGAACTGGGCAGTTTCTGTTTCAAGAAGATCACAGTTGTAAAACTGTGGATAAGCAAGAGTTTATGAACAACATATATAACAGAAAACAGCTCGTACCATAAGTTTCTTGACACAGTTGGACCTGTTCAAGGTGTGCACCAGTGTCACACATATTCCATGTGGCCTTCCACCATTAAAACGCCCCACAAGAACCTCAAGATGATCAATAAAGTGTAGGAACTCGTGGATGTCGTCCCAGTTGAGGGAGTCCTGGATTAAGGGGTCCTAGGGCGTCCGAGCTACGTAAGGTGGGCCGGACTGATGGGCCATGAAGATACAAGACAGAAGACTCTCTCCCGTGTCCGGATGGGACTCTCCTTGGCGTGGACGGCAAGCTTGGCGTTCGGATATGAAGATTCCTTTCTCTCTAACCGACTTTGTACAACCCTAGTCCCCTCTGGTGTCTATATAAACCGAAGGGTTTAGTCCGTAGGGGCAATCATAATCAGACAGGCTAGACTTCTAGGGTTTTAGCCATTACGATCTCGTGGTAGATCAACTCTTGTAATACTCGTATTCATCAAGATCAATCAAGCGGGAAGTAGGGTATTACCTCCGTAGAGAGGGCCCGAACCTGGGTAAACATCGCGTCCCTCGTCTCCTGTTACCATCGATCTTAGATGCACAGTTCGGGACCCCCTACCCGAGATCCGCCGGTTCTGACACCGACATTGGTGCTTTCATTGAGAGTTCCGCTGTGTCATCGCTAGAAGACTCGATGGCTCCATCAATCATCCACACCGATGCTGCCTTGAGGGAGGTCTTTCTCCCCAGCCAGATCTTCATATTTGGCGGCTCCATGCTGCGGGCCAACTCGCTTGGCCATCTAGAGCAGATCGAAAGCTACGCCCCTGGCCATCAGGTCAGGTTTGGAAGCTTGAACTACGTTGCTGATATCCGCGGAGACTTGATCTTCGACGGATTCGAGCCCATGGCAGCCGCTCCCTGCCACCGCGATGAACATGACCTAAATCTGTCATCGGACCATACCCGGGAGATAGCGCCTGTAACTGCTCTGGCCCTAGATCCGGAGCAAATAGCGCCATCCGAGGACGGGAAGCTCAACCCCGCCACGGAAGCCGCAGACTCAGCGGCGTTGGAGCCGCACATAGACCCAACTTCGAACGGATCTGTGTAACCGGAACCTCGGATTCATCTCCGGCCACAGGTTCCGAACCGCGTGCGTCCGCGCCCATCGAGCTCGATCGGGCGCCGATCGTCGAGTTCAGCTCCGCGGACATCTTTCGGCACTCACCTTTGGGTGATGTGCTAAACTCATTAAGAACCCTCTCCTTAGAGGGGGACTCACAGCCGAATTATATCCGGTTTGAACTGGAGGCTGATGACGGAGAATTTCGCCTCCCACCCACCGCCCACTTCATTGCCACTGTCGAAGACTTAACCGACATGCTCGATTATGACTCCGAAGACATCGACGGTATGGACGACGATGCCGAAGAGGACCAGGCCCAAAACCCGCCGTTTACTGGGCGCTGGACAGCCACCTCCTCGTATGACGTGTACATGGTGGATACTCCCAAACAGAATAATGGTGATAACGAGAAAGATCCAGTCGAGGATAAACCTCCTGAGACACAGCCAAAGCGCCGACATCAGCGGCACCGCTCTAAATCACGCCGTGGAAAAGACAGCAATACCGGCACGAGAGAAAACAATACTCCAGACGATGCCGAAAACAAAGAAGAGCCCGTCGAGCCGACTTCCGAACAGGACGATAGGGAAGATGGGCAAGTCAGCCCTGACGAACAGGCCATAAACGAAGACTCGGAGGACAGCAACTATCTTCACTCTCTGAGGATGAGGTGAGCCTCGGCGACGAAGACTTTATCGTGCCTGAGGAACCCGTCGAGCAGGAGCGCTTTAAGCGCCGGCTAATAGCCACTGTGAGGAGCCTGAAAAAGAAACAGCAGCAGCTTCAAGCTAATCAAGATCTACTCAACGACAGATGGACTGATATCCTGGCAGCCGAGGAATACGGACTCGAGCGCCCCGTTAAAAGTTACCCGAAGCGTAAACTGCTACCCCAATTCGACGACGAGGCACTTGAGCCCATGCCATCAACATGTAATGCGGCTGACCGACCACCACGTGGCCGGGACAAAGCGGCAACCAAAGCCAAACACCTGCCCATACTACCTCACTGTAAAGGCAAAGGTACCACAGCTCGGGAATACACATATGACTTGCGGCAAGACCTGGAGAACAGAGTAGGCCAGCCCAGATCGATCTACGGATCGCGGGGGCATGCACTGGCGCGCGACGACGGCTATCAAGCCAGACGTAATGAGCATAACCACGTCCGGGCCGAAAACCGCAGACGGACTACATCCGCACTACGTCGCGACTTGGCCCGATATAGAGGTGCCGCACATCCCCTCTGCTTCACTGATGAAGTAATGGAGCACGAATTCCCAGAAGGGTTTAAACCCGTAAATATCGAATCATATGATGGAACAACAGATACCGCGGTATGGATTGAGGATTTTCTTCTCCATATTCGTATGGCCCGCGGCGATGACCTTCACGCCATCAAATACCTCCCACTAAAACTCAAGGGGCCAGCTCGGCACTGGTTAAACAGTCTGCCTGAAAACTCTATTGGCAGCTGGGAGGACTTGGAAGACGCCTTCCGCGACAACTTCCAAGGCACATATGTACGACCTCCGGATGCCGATGACTTAAGTCACATAGTTCAACAGCCTGGAGAGTCGGCCAGGAAATTCTGGACTAGGTTCCTAACTAAAAAGAACCAGATCGTCGACTGCCCGGATGCCGAAGCCCTAGCGGCCTTTAAGCATAGCATCCGCGACGAATGGCTCGCTCGTCACCTCGGCCAAGAAAAGCCGAAGTCCATGGCAGCCCTCACGGCACTCATGACCCACTTTTATGCGGGCGAGGATAGTTGGCTAGCCCGTAGCAATAACACTGCAAGCGATGCCGATACCTCTGAAGCCAAGAATAGCAATGACAAGCCCCGACGCAACAGGCACAAGCGCCGAAGCAATGGTGGCACTGCCGATGACACGGCAGTTAACACCGGTTTCAGCGGCTCCAATTCCGGCCAGCGGAAGAAGCCATACAAAATAAACAATCCGGGCTCATCCAGCTTGGACCGCATACTCGATCGTCCATGTCAGATCCAGGCACCCCTGATAAACCAGCCAATCATACCAACAGAGACTGTTGGGTTTTTAAACAGGCCGGCAAGTTAAATGCCGAAAACAAGGAGAAGGGGTCGCAAAGCGAGGACGATGATGAGGAGTCCCGTCCGCCAAACACAGGAGGATAGAAGAGGTTCCCTCCCCAGGTTAAAACGGTGAACATGATATACGCCACTCATATCCCCAAAAGGGAGCGCAAATGAGCGCTCAGGGACATCTACGCGACAGAGCCAGTCGCCCCAAAGTTCAACCCATGGTTGTCCTACCCGATCACCTTCGATCGCAGGGACCATCCGACCAGTATCCGTCATGGTGGTTCTGCTGCACTGGTCCTCGATCCAATTGTTGATGGATTCCATCTCACGTGCGTCCTCATGGACGGCGGCAGCAGCCTGAACCTGCTCTATCAGGATACAGTGCGCAAAATGGGCATCGATCCCTCAAGGATCAAACCAACAAAAACTACCTTTAAAGGAGTCATACCAGGTGTAGAGGCCCGCTGTACGGGCTCAATCACACTGGAGGTTGTCTTCGGATCCCCGGACAACTTCAGAAGCGAAGAGTTGATCTTCGATATTGTCCCCTTCGGCAGCGGCTATCACGCACTGCTCGGACGAACCGCATTTGCTCGATTCAATGCGGTGCCACATTATGCTTATCTCAAGCTCAAGATGCTGGGACCATGCGGCGTCATAACAGTTAACGGAAATACAGAGCACTCCCTTCGTACCGAGGAGCACACCGCAGCCTTGGCAGCGGAAGTATAGAGCGGCCTTGCCAAGCAGAATCTTCATTCAGCGGCCAAGCTCCCGGACACTGTAAAGCGGATCCGGACTACTCCGCAGCATAACAGTCCGGCTCGTCAGGAGTTAGACTAGCAATCCGGCCTCCGTCTCCGTCCCGGCCAAATGGCGGCATACGTACCACGCGTACATAACTATGCACTTAAAATACCATGTGCATAGACGGAGGCATAACTAGATTGTGGTCCATAATACGGCTCGACCTTCCCTGGACACACATACTTTCACTTTTTCTTTTTCATCCTTTTCAGGTTTCTTTTCCACAGGCCCCTCAAGACGGCCTGATCATCGGTCCTTCCGAAGGATAGATACACCAAGACAGCAAGAAGCATTGAGGTATACGGGAATCGCTAGGAGGTCTTTTTGACGATCACTCTACCTGTTCTCAGGACCCGCACGCAGCTCTCCCTTGGTCATGGCATGTTAAATAGCCCTGTTGCTTATCGCACTACTTATACGCTTTGATGTATCAATAAAATTATAATGGAAACAGTTCGCGGCCCAACTTCTTCGGCACTAGCTTACTACTTCATTTTTTCTTGATAATCTTATCAATTGCACCCGTACACTTTGGTACGGCTTAAATTCGCCAGGGGCTTTATTGCGCCCCATATTACGGCAACAAAGTCCGAACACTTTTTACAGTATAGTTCAGCACCCCGAATTTAGCATTATATGCATTGGCTCCGAATCATGTCTTTGGTCAATAGTTGGGTTGCCCGGCTCCTGTGCTTACTACCTTACGTTCCACTATATCGGCTAGGATAGTAAAGGGAGAACTACTGCGATTGTGCCCTGGTTTATCCGGATGAGCACCTTAGTAGGGAAAGCCGAAAACTGACTGTCATGATGCGGCGTGAGCCGGTCAGCTCTTCGGAGGTTACAAATCTTTTGCGATTTTTTCCGCATTATGCGACGAATCGGTCTCTACCCGATCAGGTGTTTACAGCACCCTAGTTCGGATGCACGAATACTAGGGGCTGCGCCTAAATCTCTATTATAAAACTCCTATGGCTAAGTGAGGGTGATAAAGCCACATAGTCCGATTGCCTGGTTCGTTGCGCTAAACACCTCCTTCAAGGACCAAACTTTGGATCAAGAGTGTTTAGATTCTATCCCGAACACCCCCGTACTACCTACGTGGGGGCTGAAGCCGACGACTGACCAACTCTCAGATTTAATAAAACGGCCGCACAGGAGGAAAAATCTTGATATAAACAACTAATATTATATTACATATCAGTTTTGTTCCACTATACAGGACATGATAACATGAATATATTCATCCAAAGATACTGTCTTTTGCACACTGCTCTGCTACAATGCGGGATCCCTCCAGGACATCGTCAAAATATCGCTCGGGCGTGCGGTGCTCCTTGCCCGCGGGCGGTCCCTCGGTCACGAGCTTAACGGCGTTCATCTTCGCCCACTGTATCTTGACACGGGCGAAGGCCATCCGCGCACCTTCAATGCAGACCGACCGCTTGATGGCATCAAGCCGAGGGCAGGCAGCAACCAGTCGCTTCACGAGCCCGAAGTAGCTGTTGGGTATGGCTTCGGCAGGCCATAAACGGATTATCAAATCCTTCATGGCCAATTCGGCCGCCCTATGCAGTTCGGTCAGCTATTTCAGCTGATCGCTGAAGGGCACTGGATGCTCTGGCGCAAGGTATTGCGACCAGAATAGCTTCTCCGTTGAGCTCCCCTCTTCGGCTCGGAAGAAATCCGCAGCATCAGCAATGCTGCGTGGCAGATCCGCAAACGCTCCTAGAGAACTCCAAATCCGGGTCAGTAAGAGGTACCTTTTCTTCACAAATTTGCTTTGCATTATAAAGGCCTTACCCGCCGTGATTTTCCTGGCCTCGTGGATTTCCTCGAGGGCGCCCTGGGCTTCAACCCGGGCCTCTTGCGTGCTTTGGTGGGCCTTAGCAAGCTCGGACTCTTGATCCGTAATCTTGCGCTCCAAGGACTCGCATTTCTTTACAGCGTCCTGGAGCTCTTGTTGGACCTCACCGACCCTGGCCTCATGCTTTTCGCGGACGGATTGTTCCTCTGCCGGTCTCTTCTGGGCCTCGGCCAGCGCCTTTTTAAGGGCCTCCACCTCGGTCGCCGCTCCTACAAATATCATGGCACTATGGTCAATACAAATCATCTATCCTTTCTGATATACAGAAGGTCATGGCATACCTTGCTTGTCCTCCAGCTGCTTTTTCACACGGCCGAGTTCTTCCTCGGCCCGCTCCGGACTCTGCTTCAGTCCGGAGACTTCGGCAGCATGGGAGGTCGCAGCCAGCAGCGACGCCTACTTTTTCACATAGACATGTATGGTTAGTCTCCTGCAAAAATTGTTTGATCCTCTGTCCAGCTTTTCTTTTCGACCACCGGACAGTGTCTCAGGGGCTACTGTCTATACTGTGACATTATTTTTACATAATTGTGTTTCATACCTCAAAACCTGTTAGAAGGCTTGTGCAGGCTTCGGTCAGTCCGCTCTTCGCGGACTGAATCTTCTCAATCACCGTACCCATGAGGGCACGGTGTTCCTCTACAATGGAAGCACTTCGTAGCGCTTCCAGTAGGGTGTCCGGTGCCTCTGGTTGGACAGAGGTCACCGGCGAAATAGGCACACCCCCTTCTTTCGAAGGAGGTTGCTTGCCGGATTCCGGAGCCGTATAGGTCTCCGGGACCGTATTCGGTTGGGGGCCGAATTGGACCTGGCCCCCATTGCCAGTCTCCATGGGGATTTGCTTCCCCATGTGTCCGGCGGCTCCTCTGGCGCCGCGCTGACGGCCTCCTGCGTCTCTCCCTGGCCTCGGATCCTTCGGGACAATGCCTCGGTGTCATCCATGGCCTTGGGAGAGGAGGCCGCCGGAAGGGACTCGCTGTCCATCACCTTCGGGTCCAGCGAATTCCCCGAAGATGAAGATCGCTCGAGGTCGGAACGAGCCAGACTGCAAGTACATGATTCAACATGTTAAAACTATGGAGAAAAGAGGCTGTATATATGAATGCGTTAGGGTCTTTGAGTACTCACGACTCGGCCAAGGGCTTATCTCGGGGGCGCCGCTCTGGGCTGCTGTCGACGTCCCACGCGGAGTTATCCGCGAGGGAGACCTTCCCCTTCTTGAATGCCTCTGCCTCCAGATTTATGGGGGCCGCCCTTTTCGTCCTTCCCCCCTCAGGGGGAGAGTTGCTTTCCTCCTCCTCCTCGTCGTCCTCTGCGGTGGTGGAGTGAGTCTCAGCATCTTCGGACGTCGCGTCCGAAGTTCCCTTGCGACGGAGGCCACTTCTGGTCTCCTTGGCCTTTTTCTTGGCCTTCTTCTCCGGCGCCTGGTAGGGCACCGGGACCAGCATCTTCGTCAGAGGCGGGATGGCTGGTTCCTCGGGCAGCGGAGCCGAACACTTAATCTGCTCTGCCTTCTTCGTCCAGCCCTGAAAAAATAAATAGGGAGGCTTAGGCATTTTCCCTGAGTAAGCAAGTAAAGGATACACCTTGAAGCGCGAAAGACTTACCGGACTAGCGGGATGGGCCAGGTCGTGCCCACGGTCCTCGGTCGTCTCCGGCCATTTCTCGTTGGCCTTAAAAAGCACCTTCCAGATGTCTTCGTGCGTAGTTCCGAAGAACTGTTGCAAGGTCTGGTGCTCGGCCGGATTGAACTCCCACAGATGGCAAGTCCGGCTTTGGCATGGAAGGATCCGGCGAACTAGCATCACCTGGATCACATTGACAAGCTTGATGTTCTTGTCTACCATGCTCTGGATACGCGCCTGTAGCGCTGTCAGCTCGTCCGACGACGCCTAATTCAGGCCCTTCTCTAGCCAGGAGGTGAGCCGCATTGGGGCTCCGGACTTGAATTCAGGAGCCGCAGCCCAGGTGGCATCGCGGGGCTCTGTGATATAGAACCACAGTTGCTGCCACCCTTTGACGGTCTCCACAAAGGTACCTTTGGGCCATGTGACGTTGGGCATCTTGCTCACCATGGCGCCTCCGCACTCTTCGTGTTGGCCATCCACGACCTTCGGCTTCACATTGAAAATCTTGAGCCACAGTCTGAAGTGGGGTGGGATGCGGAGGAAGGCCTCGCATACGATAATGAATGCCGAGATGTTGAGGAAAGAATTTGGGGCTAGATCATGGAAATCTAGCCCGTAGTAGAACATGAGTCCGCGGACGAAAGGGTGGAGAGGAAACCCTAACCCGCGGACGAAGTGGGGGATGAACACCACCCTCTCATGAGGCTTGGGGGTGGGTATGATCTGTCCCTTGGCCGGAAGCCGGTAGGCGATTTCCTTGGCCAAATACCCCGCCTCCCGGAGCTTCGTGATGTCCTTCTCCTTGACGGAGGAGGCCATCCACTTGCCTTGCGCTCCGGATCCGGACATGGTCGGAGTGCTTCTTTGAGGCGGAAAAGATGAGAACTTGGGCGCTGGAGCTCAGGATGGAGAGGCAGAGAAAGAGAAGGCGTTGGTGAAAGGGGTGAATCCTTATCTCCTTATAAAGGCAGTGAATATCAAGCGCCTCCCCACTCGCCTTAAAACTCGCCTATTCCCAAGGGCCGTGCAAACGGCACAGTCGGATTACCCACGCCCGTATTGATGAGAATCCCGTAATGAAGGGACACGATCTCTGCTGTGACAAGACATGCCACTGGAAACCGCATCTTAAAGCGTGGAGCGGGAGGCTAAAGAACGGTTCGAAATAATGACCGTGCAGGAACGTGGTGTCACGTTACAAAAAGTTGTCAGTGGATTGGACTCATGAAATATTATACTCTCTGCGGTTGTGTGTGGTACTTGTTTTGCAGAGCCGGACACGCTTTCTGTGCTCGAAGTCTGTTTTGGAGTATTCGGAGGAGGAACCCGCCTTGCAATCCCGAAGACAATCTGCGCGCCGGACACGTCGTCATTGAAGCCTGGTTCAGGGGCTACCGAGGGAGTCCTGGAATAAGGGGTCCTCGGGCGTCCGGGCTACGTAAGGTGGGCCGGACTGATGGGCCATGAAAGATACAAGACAGAAGACTCTCTCCCGTGTCCGGATGGGACTCTCCTTGGCGTGGACGGCAAGCTTGGTGTTCGGATATGAAGATTCCTTTCTCTGTAACCGACTTTGTACAACCCTAGTCCCCTCCGGTGTCTATATAAACCGGAGGGTTTAGTCCGTAGGGGCAATCATAATCAGACAGGCTAGACTTCTAGGGTTTTAGCCATTACGATCTCGTGGTAGATCAACTCTTGTAATACTCGTATTCATCAAGATCAATCAAGCAGGAAGTAGGGTATTACCTCCGTAGAGAGGGCCCGAACCTGGGTAAACATCGCATCCCTCGTCTCCTGTTACCATCGATCTTAGACGCACAGTTCGGGACCCCCTACCCGAGATCCGCCGGTTTTGACACCGACACCAGTCAACTTCAGTGCCATCAGTAACAGTCAAGTTTTTATAGAATAACAAACGAGTAGTGTGCTTAACTTTGAAATAACCTACACGTGCCACCAATTATAAGAAATATTAGTTAGAAGTAGCATCTTTGTGAGAGAAGGGATTCAGAAATAGTTGCTACTTCTAAATTCAAATTGTGATTAGTTAGACAGAATAGGTGGATTAAGAAGTAATCGAGGCAACATCCAAGAACCAGATACAAAACTAACATGGTTGAACTACTGGAATGACGTCGGGGTGGAAGATCACAGTGAAGATGAGACCAGGTTCAGCTATTTCCATCAACATTTGTGCGCCAACTTTCAGTCTGTAACACTTGAGAAAGTTTATCCAAGTTCGGCCATAAAAAAAGTAGCGATCTTCTTGGTTCATGAACCCAACTTGGAACTTATATCCATGGCTTGTCTTCAATGTGGCCATTAAACTGGTGTATTCAGTTATGGCAAGGCCGACCATCTTGAGTACATGTGTTCTGGCAGAGCAAGGAATGCACTGCAGGAAAAATAATATGAGAACACAATGTATTCGCTATCCAAATCTAGAAATAATTTCCTATTTCACGTCAGTGTTGACCATGGTACTAGTACCTTTTATCAAAATATAGCAATCCAAATTTCCAAATTAGTCGACAGCATGTTCAAAAAACCCCACCCTCCCGGATAGAAAAGAGGATTCTAGGAACATATTGTGCGCGTTTTAAAATCCTGTGTTAGGATGAGAAGGAACAAGTGTGGCGTCTCACCGAGGGCGCAGAAACCTATAGGGTCCTCGCACTTTGGGCACTGCAAATGAAACACACTAGATTCAGTGGGAAGAAAAATGCATCAACAGCGGCGGCTGCCATCCTAGGATTACCTGCGATCAAGGGACTAGGATTTTTCGGGGATGGATGAAGAATTCGTACCTCGTTCTCCATGAGAAAACCCTACGCAATAGCCGAGAGGAGGTTTTCTCTGAACAAGCAGACGAGGGAGAAGGGGATTCAGGCCCAGTGAAATATTGCTGCTTCGTCCGTCCAGCTTACTGCTACTGCCGGAAAGGTGGGGTTTTTTGTGATTTGACGGCTCATTGGGCATTACTGTGGCGCTACGATTGGGGTGAGTCTACCATGTAGTTGGGCACTCTAATTTGGTGCATGGCACGTGGACCCCATTGCCGGATGCCCCACATATCAGCGAAAGGAAGTAGAAAGGCAGGAGTAACTAGTTACACATAAATATATTTTCGATAGAGAGATACTCCCTCTGTAAAGAAATAGTGTCGGGGATATCGTGCGACATATGCCAGGGGATGGCTTATCGTGGATGGGGACAAAAGTACGTCGCCGGGCTCTAGAAGCGGGAGTGAGCGAGACCGTGTACGCCTGCGAATCTTACCCAGGTTCGGGGCTCTCCTAGGAGATAACACCCCTAGTCCTGCTCTGCGGGGTCTCCGCATGATCACTACTTCAACAGGTAGCTACAAGCTTGCTCCTTGAGCTATCTGGCTGGAGGAGGAAGAAGTGCAAGGCTAGCTCTACTCCACTCTCTCTGTGTGTGTGTGTGGTGCTGAGAGTGCTCGACAAGGCCTCTGCCAAGGAGCCAACCCCTTGCATGGGGTGACCTGGGGGGTTTATATAAGCCTACCCCCTAGGGGTACAACGGTAATCTGGCTAGATGCGGGGCCCGGCAGTCAGCGTCACTGGTCGCCGGCTTCTCCGCCGACCGCCGGGGCCCACCGCCTGGTGGGTCCGCCGACTGCCGCGATCTCAGTCGACAGGTGGGTCCCGTCGTCTACGGGCCGCGTTGACTGCTTTATGCTGTAGCATTGCCCCTGATGACGAAGGCTTCGTCAGGGGGAGCGTGGATACAGTCCCACTGCCTGGCGGGGGCTCACTGTAGCCATACCCCGTCGTATCTGGTTAATGGCGCACAGACTTCGAGGGAGGAGGAGGGTCGCCTGCTGGGAGATGGCCTCCCACTGAGCCGACTGGTCTGGGCTCGCCGCCTTCTGGCTTGTCACGGACAGGTAGGGCCCGCTGCCTGCGGGCCGTACTGACCGCCCGTCGCGGGAGCATGTCTTCCTCTGCCATGGGTGATGTCATGAGCGGCATGGCAACAGTCCTGCGTCGGGCGCAGGATGCCTGCCCGGTACGCAGTACTGTGGTCACGTTCTGCCCTGGATTCGGGGGTGGCAGGCCTGTACTGTAGCCATGCCCTGTCTCATCATGTTTATGTTGGCGCTGACTTTGAGGGCGCGAGGGGCCGCCTGCTAGGACTGGCATCCCAGGAGGCCGCCTGCCAGGAGTCGGCCCACTTCATGGCCGTCTTGTGGACTCCGCCGCCTCCCGGCAACCAGCTGCTTGGACCAGCCGGCCTCAAGAAGGCGGCCCTTTGTCCTTGATGTTTGAGGGGCGTAGCCTGCCCCGATGTCTTGAAATATCAAAGGGAGCTGATGGGGTTACCCGTGGTCATTTACTCCGACAGTAGTCCCCGAAGCTGATGAGGCGCTACGGCTGAAGGGGCGAGAAGCCTCAGCAGCTTCATATTCCGGGTCGTCTAGTATTCTGCTTCATCCGTCTTCTGAGGTGCCGACTGGTAGGTGTCGGCCATGACCAGGCAAGCCGCCTGGCTATTTCGAAACATCGTGGTGGGGACCAGGTGGCATACTAGCCAGACGTCAGGCTTGCCGCCCGCGCATGTCGGCCATGTTGCGTCATCAGGTCAAGCCGGCCTGCCAGCCCACGCGCGTGACGGGACGGCGCCGCAGGCCGGGGCCCGCCACTTCAGTGCCTCGGCACGTGCGCGGATCCGCTGTGGCCGAGGTGGACGGTTGGACTTCTGTGGTAGTTAATACGCGCCTTTACCGGCGGCGCAATAGTGGGAACGTGGGGGAGTGGGCGCAGTTAATCCCACGATTCCCCACGCCCCCGTCCCCTCAGCTTCGCCGCCTGGGGCTATAAGTAGGGGGAGGAGGGGGCGGCAGATGCACGCTCGCCCTCCTCTCCCTTCGCCGTTCTTCATCTTCTCCGCTGCCGTCGAAGTGCTGCCGCAGCCCGCCGTCGTCGAGCGTCCTCTCGCTGCGGCTTCCTTGCTCCGCCGCAGCCTCACCCGCTCGCCACCGCGCCGCGCCTGCGACGAGCTCCATCGTCCATGGCGCGCTCACGAGCCGGCGACTAGGACGGCTCCAACGTCCATGATGATCATCTCTCCTTCCTCCGTCAAACACGGCGGTTGCCCCGGGAGGCGAACGTGCAGGTGCGCGTTCCGCCCGAAGCAGAAATCTCTCCGGCGCCGGAGGACGATGAACGCGTCGTCTTCCGGTCCCATTTCCTTCGCGGCTTTGGCCTTCCGGCTAGCGGCTTCCTCCGCTCCTTCCTCGACTTCTACCGAGTCCAGCCGCACCACCTCACGCCCAACACGGTGGTGCTGCTGGCCGCCTTCGTCACCATGTGCGAAGGGTACCTCGGCACTCTTCCCACTCTCGAACTCTGGGGGGAGTGCTTCTACCTCAAGCTTGGCACCGCCGCCAAGGACCAGGCATCTCAATGCGGAGCCTGTGTGGCGGTGCGGTGCCCGGGCACCGGGAACCGCTTCCCGCCCATCTCCTTGCTGCAATCGGCCAAGCTGTGGCAGAAGCCCTATTTCTACGTCAAGAACATCCACCCGACAAGCGACTACGTCAACTTGCCGGCCTACGCAGCCGGCCTGCCAGCCGAGCCGCGCACCAACTAGCAGTACAGGCCAAGTTCCCTGTCGGCCGCCACCTCCGCCGCCCTTGCCTGACTTCAGGCGATGACGGAGTCGGAGGGCCTGAAGGGCTCGGACTTGCTGGCTGCCTTCGTGACGCGCCGAGTGCTCCCCCTCCAAGCCCGGCCTCACATCATCAGCTACATGAGCGGGCACCGGGACCCGTGCCGAATGTGCACACGAGACTTGCCGGACGTGGAGGTGGTCCGGCTGGTCAACTATATCTCCAACTGCAAGCTGTCGGAGGCGGACTGGCGGTTCGGCATGCGGCCGTACGACCGCGCACATCCGCCGCCTGCGGTGAGTCTTGTAATTCTTTTCTCTTTGCTGGTCCGAGTTCTTGTTTTGCCGTCTGACCAGTTGGCCATGGTGCAGGTCCTCCCGGCCCAGTCGGCCGTCGGCGCTCTGGATCCAGGTCAGGAGTATATGCCGGACCGAACGAGGAGCGACGTGGAAGACCCCGACTTGGGGGCGGCCACCATGGAGGAGGACGACGCCACAGGTGGCGGCGGTGGAGCAGGCGGCTCCGGGGGAGGAGGCGGCCTTGAGGACTGGCCGGATGACGATGAGGAGGAGAACGAGCCGCGCCGCCCGCACAGCACCGACAGGGCGGGCGCGAGCTCCTCAGCCGCGCCAACCGCACCAGGCGGCCCAAAAAGCGCCGGGCCGGCTCGTTGCTGTTCGGCAGCCGGCCGAAGAAGTCCAAGAACGCGGCCGCCGCGACCAGGCGGCAAGAGGCCGCCGCAAGAGCGGCCCAGTTCCAGAGGCCCCCAAAGCAGCCCCCGATGGTGTCCGCATAAGTGCTTGGTTGTGTTTTCCTTTCTTCTTCCTTGCAAACTTTTTCTGAGTTTTTCTCTTGTCTTGCTTGAATCAGTGCCCCACTCACTCTTGAGCGGTCTGCCGCTGCTTCCGTGATCAGGGAGGCGGAAGGCTCCGCCAATACCCGCCGCGTGGACCCGCTCGCCGACCTACGGGCGGCGACGGAGAGGAATGCGCGGGAGGCGCGCGAGGAGCGGGAGGAGGCAGAGAGGTAGGAGGCGGAGGCGGCCAAGGCAGCGCGGGCGGACGCTGCCGCCAAAGCTCGGGCGGACGCGGCCGCTAGGGCGCAAGCGGAAGAAACCGCGCGCGGCCAGGCCCCACAGCTTGTCATTTCGTTGCGCGTGGCGCCGCCAGCGCCAGAGATCCCGGTGCCGACTGGAGGAGCCGGCGATGACCAGCCGATCGTGGAGAGGGGAGGAGGCGACGCCATCGTCTCAGAGGCGGAGGTGCCCCCGCAAGCACCGACTGCCGGGGCCCGAGGCAATCGGCCTGACGTGCCACCGGCGCCGCCGGTCAGTGTCGAGTTGGTGGTGGGGGCGACTCACGTGGTCCGCCCTTCGGTGCGCCGGTGTGCGGCGAAGGCGGCCTCGGCGCCGCGGGCGCAGGAGGTCGGGGCCGCGAGCTCGTCGGCCCTAGACGCAGAGGCCACCAGTGCCACCCCACCAGAATGGACGCCTGGGGGCGGGACGGGCATGCTGAACAAGGCCGCGCAGGACGTTCAGGCCCAGCTCCAGGCCCAATGCGCCGCCCTCCAGTAGTGTACGAAGGCGTTCTTGGCGACGCGGACGGCCGTTCGGGTATGCTTCTTTGCTTTGTTTTTTGATTCTTGCAGTCTTCCGTGGGGGCGCGCCAGCGCACCCACTGGGTGTAGCCCCCAAGTTCTGGGCCGGCTGCTAAGCAGGCGGCTCGAAACTTCAAGGTAGGTTCCGAGTGCTAACTTGTTTTCTCTTCTTTTGTCTTTGTTGCAGGACTACCACAACATCCACGCAGCCACCTTCAATTCCCAGGTCCAGGAGTTGGCTAAGCGGACCGCCGACCTCACCGAAAGCCGGCGTAAGCATTCTGTCTACTTCCTCGCGGGGGCGCGTCAGCGCACCCGCTGGGTGTAGCCCCCGAGATTCAGGCCGACTGCTGAGCAGTCGGGCCAGATCTTCTAGCAACCACTTTTCTTTTTTGGTCATCTTTGCTGATTGTCCTCTCTTTCTCATTTTTGCAGGAGCCAACGCGACACTGCAGCAGCATCTGGGCGAAGTCCAGACCGAGCTGCGTGTCAAGGAGGAGGAGCGCCGTAAGGCGGCCTTGGAGCGCGACCGTCTGGCCAAGAAGTTGGCAGACCAGGCGGACCAGCACAAGGCGGAGCTCCAGAAGCTCAAGGAGGCGGAAGGCGCCCTTCAGGCCGAGTTTGAGATCGAATGCTCAAAGTGGGCCGAGAAGGAGGCGATCCTCGCCGCTGGCTACGGCGAGATTGAGGACATGATCGACGGTAAGCTTCTTTCTTTGGAATACCTGCCGACTGCATCGGGAGTCGGCTTCTGATCTTTGTTTTTCTTTTGCGTAGACTTCTTTTCGGGCCACGCCGTCGCTGTCAGCCAGGCCATCAAGGCGCGGCGCGACCGGCGTAGGAGGGAAGGAGTGGAGATCCCGCCCGACGCGCCTCGGAACATGAACGAGCAACTCCTGGCCGTCAGGACGCGTTTACAGCCGATTCACCGTTTGCTCCGCCGCCTTCAGCGTGCCGGGTCTCAGCTGGTTTCCGCCCTCTGGCCAGGCGGCCAAGCTCCACGCACCCCCAGTCGGACCGCCGACTGGTTGGAGGCGGCAATCGGCCGCTTCGAGGCTTGGAGGGGCTCCTCCGCTCGGGCAGGCGCCCGAAGAGCCTTGGAGTTCGTCAAGGCATGGTATCCTGGGCTGGACCTAGCCCAGTTGGCCACGTTCTGACAGGAGGCCATGGAAGAGTTGGTGGCAGCGGGGCCTGCGCTAACCCATCGTGCGGTGGCGATCGCCGAGTACACTGACACCAGCATCTTCTTCCCCGAGCTGGACGAGGAGGGCGCCGAGGTGCCGATCGACTGGTTCGGGCTGAACCCGGATGACGGCGAGGACTCGGCGGAAGAAATCGCCTCAAGCGATGAAGGCGAGGACGAGGAAGATGAGGATGGTGAAGGCGACGCACCGGAGGGCGGAGCGGACGCCCAGCCTCAACTTGATCGGGCCTCGAGCAACGAGCCGCATGCGAGTGCACCGACTGCTGCTGAAGGCGACCAAGCCGAGACTCGCCAGACGGCCACTCCACCAGCTGGCATCGCCGACTCCACCAACCCGCCGGACTCGCCTGTTGCTCATTTGGCCTAGGCTGCCAACTTGTCTTATCTTTTCCTGCTTTGGTAATCTTTAGAACAAACTTTGTTAAATTCGCGCAGTTCCACCCGCTGGGTGTATTCAAACTTTGTTGAATGCTGGCCGAGGGCCTCTTGCTATGTGATTTAATTCTCACACAAGATGTGCTTCGCCGAGCTCTGACTTGTCTTGCTTTCTGTTCTTTTGGCTTTTTCCTTTGCCGCTTTCCCTTGGCTTCCGCCTTGCCGGCCAGACAGCCAATCTTCGGTCTGCTGGCCAGGTCAAGTACTTGGCCATTTTGGTAATACAAGTACTTTGGGCGCTTAGAACATAGCGGTTTAAGTAAGAAGCCGGCCGGCCGGCTGCTCAGCAACTGGACGGTTAGGCGAGGAGCCGACTTGGGCTATGTGGGTGCTTTCGTCCTTAGCCATTTTTCATGTGAGCACCATTTCCTGCCTTTGACCCTTGCCTGCCAGACAGTCGCTCTGCGAGCTGCGGCTTATGGCAAGGGTGGGCTTAGATGCCGGCACACTACTTGTCCGACTGCAGGTAGAGCCAACATAGTACAAGGCGGCAAGCCCCCGGGCCGACTGGTCGGACCCGGTGCCGGGCGTAGGAATGAAATAACATACTCACAGGCATGAAACTTATCATATAGATAAGAAAGGTAGCCCCCGAGTGCTTCTCGAGGGACCCGGTGCCTTTGCCCTTAGTACAAAAGGTAGCGTGGTACATACTGCTTTTAACTGTAAAATCTTCGGAGGAGATTTGCGTTCCATGGGCGCTCTGTTTCCTTGCCGGAATCGTCCCTTTTGCGCGCCCTGGGGTTCTGCGCATCGATGAGGTAATAGGAGTCGTTGCCCAAGGCTCTGCTGATGATGAAGGGGCCTTCCCAAGGGGCAGAGAGCTTGTGCTGGCCGGCTGTTCGCTGGATCAGCCGGAGCACAAGGTCTCCCTCTTGGAAGGATCGTGGCTTGACCTTCCGACTGTAGTAGTGGCGTAGGCTCTGCTGGTAGATGGCGGACCGGCTGAGTGCTAACAGCCGGCCTTCTTCCAGCAGATCGATGTCGTCTTCTCGTGCTTCCTTCGCCTCCGCCTCCGTGTACATGGTGACGCGAGGCGAGTCGAACTTGATGTTAGTTGGGATGACGGCCTCGGCCCCGTATACGAGGAAGAAGGGAGTGAAACCGGTTGATCTGTTCGGAGTGGTGCGGAGGCTCCAGAGGACGGCCGGCAACTCATCGATCCAGCAGCCGGCCGAGCGCTCCAGTGGCTCGACCAGTCGGGGTTTGATGCCGGATAAGATGAGGCCGTTTGCTCGTTCTACTTGGCCGTTTGACTGCGGATGGGCAACGGACGCTAAGTCCAGTCGGATGCCCTGCGTCGAGCAGAAACGGGCCAAGGCGCCTTTGGCAAATTTAGTGCCATTGTCGGTGATGATGCTGTGTGGTACACCGTACTGGACGGTGATATCCGCAATGAAGGTCACAGCAGTCGGACCATTTAGTTTCTTGATTGGTTTTGCTTCAATCCACTTGGTGAATTTGTCCACGGCGACCAGTAGATGGGTCATGCCACCGCGTGCTGTCTTGAATGGGCCCACCATGTCCAGCCCCCAGATGGCAAAGGGCCAGGTAAGGGGGATGGTCTTGAGTGCAGAAGCCGGCAGATGTTGCTTGGAGCTGAATTTTTGGCACCCCTTGCATTTCTTGACCAGATCCTTGGCGTCCTCCAAAGCAGTCGGCCAGAAGAAACCATGGCGGAAAGCTTTGGAGACAAGGGATTTGGAGGCCGCATGGTGGCCGCACTCACCTTGGTGTATGTCTCTGAGGATTGCCTTGCCTTTCTCTGGTTCGACGCAGCGTTGGAAAACGTCGGTCACGCTGCGCCTGACAAGCTCTCTGTTTACTATCGTGTAAGCTCCTGCCCGGCGTTGCACCTGCCGGGCCGAGATCTCATCAACTGGCAGCTCTCCGCTTACCAGAAAGTTGAGGATGGGCTGCGCCCATGATGGTGCTTTGACTTCATCCACTGTCATTACGGCTACTGAAACTAGGGTGGTTGGGTCGGGAGGTGGTGGGGTGGAGTCGGCCGCGTCTTGCTGCGTTGTCGAAGTCCCCGGGACGGCCGCTGCAGCCCCCGGGCCGGGTTGTAGAGTCCCTGGGCCGGGTGCGACTGCCGCAGTCCCTGAGCCGCTTGCCGAAGTCCCCGGGCCGGCTGCTGCAGCCCCCGAGCCGGGTTGCGAAGTCCCCGGGCCGGGTGCGACTGCTGCAGTCCCCGTGCCGCTTGCCGAAGTCCCCGGGCCGGCTGCTGCAGTCCCTGGGCCGGGTGCGACTGCTGCAGTCCCCGTGCCGCTTGCCGAAGTCCCCGGGCCGGCTGCTGCAGCTCCCGGGTCGGATCCAACTGCCTCGGGAGCAGCCGGCACGAAGATGGATTCTGATTCCGGGGAAGGTTTGATAGACGGCTTGCGGAGGCACTGAAGGGACACGCCGGATGGTACGGCTTGCCTGGTGGAGCCGATCCATGCCAGGGCGTCTGCTTGCTCGTTGTCGGCCCGTGGCACATGAAGGAACTCGCACCCATCAAAATATCCGCTGATCTGCTGAACGAGGAAGCGGTAGCTCGCCATATTTGCATCCTTGGCGTCCCAGTCGCTGGACGACTGTTGGACCACCAAGTCCGAATCGCCGTAGCACAGAATCTAGCGGATGCCAATCTCCTTGGCCAGTCGGAGTCCGTGTACTAGCGCCTCGTACTCGGCCACGTTGTTGGAGGCGGCAAAGTGGATTTGCAGTGTGTATCTGAGCTTGTCTCCTTTGGGAGAGGTGAGGATGACGCTGTCTCCCAAACCGGTGCGCATCTTCGAGCCATCAAAGTGCATCCACCAATGAGTGGAGTCTGGAGCTGGTGGCAGGTACTGGGTCTCGGCCCAGTCGACGAGGAAGTCGGCAGTGCTTGGGACTTGTTGGCGGCGCGAGGCTGGTAGAAGATGGTGTAGGGGGCCAGCTCGATGGCCCACTTGGCCACCCGGCCCAATGCGTCTCTGCTGCCTATGATCTCCTCAAGCGAGGCAGTGCAGACAACCGTGATGGGGTGCTCTTGAAAGTATGGCCTGAGCTTCTTGGCGGCAAAGTGCACGACGTAGCACATCTTTTGGTAGTGGGGGTAGTTCTGCTTGGAGGCTGACAGCACCTCACTCAATAGTACACGGGCCTCTGGACTGGCAGCGCCTTGCCGTCCTCTTGGCGCTCTACCACCATGACTGTGCTGACCACCCGGCTGGTGGCAGCGATGTAAAGAAGCATGGGCTCCTTCGCAGCCGGAGCAGCCAGAACGGGCGGCGTGGTCAACATCTTCTTGAGCTGGAGGAAAGCCTCGTCCGCCTTGTCGTTCCACTCGAAATGAGTGGTTTTCTTCATCAACTGGTACAGGGGAAGAGCCTTCTCGCCCAGCCGACTGATGAAGCGGCTGATGGATGCCAAGCAACCGGTGAACTTCTGAATGTCTCGCAGTCGGGTGGGCCTCTCCATCCTCTCGATGGCCTTGATCTTGACAGGGTTGCACTCTATGCCACGCTCTAAGACAAGGAAACCAAGGAGCTGGCCGGCTGGTACTCCAAAGACACACTTCTCTGGGTTGAGCTTGATTTGAAAACGGCACAGATTATCAAAAGTTTCCTTGAGATCTTCCAGGAGGGTACCGCGCTTCTCCGTCTTCACCACAATATTGTCTACATAGACATGGGCATTTCTGCCGAGTTGCTTGAGGAGGCACTTCTGCATGCAACGCTGGAACGTGGCACTGGCATTTCTCAAGCCGAATGTCATGGTCAGGTAGCAGAAGGCTCCGAATGGTGTGATGAAGGTGGTCTTCAGGTGGTCGGCCGGGCTCAACTTGATCTGGAAGTACCCTGAGTAGGCATCCAAGAAACTCAGCAGCTCGCATCCGGCTGTGGAGTCTATCACTTGGTCAATCCGAGGCAAGGTAAACGGATCTTTGGGGCAAGCTTTGTTGAGGCTCGTGTAGTCAATACACATGCGCCATTTGTTGTTCTTCTTTAGTACAAGGACTGGATTGGCAAGCCACTCTGGGAAGAATACTTCCATAATGAAGCCGACTGCTAGAAGCCGGGCTATCTCTTCACCAACAATTCTTCTCTTCTCCTCCGACAGGCGGCGGAGGGGTTGCCTGACTGGTTTTGCATCTGCTCTGACATGTAGCTTGTGCTCGGCGAAATCCGTCGGAACACCCGACATGTCCTTTGGAGACCACGCAAAGATGTCCCGATTCTCACGGAGGAAATTGACGAGCTCGCTTTCCTATTTGTTGTCGAGGCGAGCTCCTATGACAGCGACCCTCTCCGGGTGCTCCGGGTCCAAGGGTATCTTCTTGGTTTCTTTGGCCGGTTGGAAAGAGCCCTGAGCTTCTGACCCCTTGGGATCTGGCGACAGGTCTGGCTGCTCGCCGGCCATGGCCACAACCCGATCAAGGAGCCGTTTCTCGGTAGCAATCACAAGGGACTCGGCCAGCCGACTGCTGGCAGTGGCACAGGCGGCAGACTTCTGGTAGTCGCCGGCTATGGTGATAATGCCCTTGGTGCCTGGCATCTTCATCTTGAGGTAGGCGTAGTGGGGGACCGCCATGAACTTGGCCAGAGCAGGCCGGCCAAGCAATGCGTGGTAGGGGCTCTCAAGGTCAACCACCTCGAACCAGATTGGCTCTCAGCGGAAGTGACTCTTGTCTCCAAAGAGGACATCTATCTTGATCTTGCCGATTGGTGAGCAGGATAGGCCAGGCACAATGCCATGGAAGACAATCCGGCTGGGCTGGAGCTGTTTCTCTTTGATGCATAACTTCTCCATGGTGTCGCGGTAGAGGATGTTGATGCTACTACCGCCGTCTATCAGAATTCGGGAGAAACGAGCAGCTCGCCTCTCTGTTGCGAAGGTGGCATCCAACACCAGGGCATAGGAACCCGGAGAAGGCATCACCTCCGGGTGGTCAGCTCGGCTCCAACTGATCGGCTTCTCCGACCAGTGCATGAACTCTGGGGCTTCAGAGGCGACAGTATTCACTTCTCGGCGCTGTTGACGCCGGTTGTGCCTGTCGTCAGTCACGCTGGTGAAGACGACGTAAGCTCCCTGCTCTTCAGGAAACTCGTCTTGGATCGCGCCGACTAGTCAGACCGCCGGCTGCTGGGGAGGCGGAGGCGGTGGGCCAGCAGGCGGCGGAGGCAGTCCTTCGCCTCTGGCGATGCGGGTGAGCCAGTGGCACTTCCGGGTGGTGTGGTTGGATGGCTTCGCGCCGCTGTGGAACTTGCAGGGAGCGTCGAGGGTTTGCTCAAACGAGAAGGCGGGCAACCAGGCAGGCTTGCCGCCCTTCTGGCGTTTGGGGCCGGGCTACTCCTCTGGCTGCTGGTCTTCGACTGTCGCCACCTGCCGGCTGGTGGTAGCCAGCTGTGGGGCCTTGCGCTTATTGTCGTTTGACTGTTGGCGCCGACTGGTGATTCCCCGATGCGTCTCTGTTGCCTATGAACTCCGCAAGCGGGGCCGTGCAGACGACCATGATGGGATGCTCTTGAAAGTATGGCTTGAGCTCCTTGGCGGCAAAATGCACGCCATAGCACAACTTTTGGTTGTGGGGGTAGTTCTGCTTGGAAGCTGACAGCACCTCACTCAAGTAGTAGACGGGCCTCTGGACCGGCAGCGCCTTGCCGTCCTCTTGGCGCTCTACCACCATAATTGTACTGACCACCCGGCTGGTGGTGGCGATGTAGAGAAGCATGGGCTCCTTGGCAGCCGGAGCGGCCAGGACGGGCGGCGTGGTCAACATCTTCTTGAGTTGGAGGAAAGCCTCGTCCGCCTTGTCGTTCCACTCGAAATGAGTGGTTTTCTTCATCAAATGGTACAGCGGAAGAGCCTTCTCGCCCAGCTGACTGATGAAGCAGCTGATGGATGCCAAGCAGGCGGTGAACTTCTGAATGTCTCGCAGTCGGGTGGGCCTCTCCATCCTCTCGACGGCCTTGATCTTGACAGGGTTGCACTCTACACCATGCTCTGAGACAAGAAAGTCGAGGAGCTGGCCGGCTGGTACTCCAAAGGCACACTTTTCTGGGTTGAGCTTGATTTGAAAACGGCGCAGGTTATCAAAGGTTTCCTTGAGATCTTCGAGGATGGTACCGCGCTTCTCCGTCTTCACCACAATATCGTCCACATAAACATGGGCATTTCTGTCGAGTTGCTTGAGGAGGCACTTCTGCATCCAACGCTGAAATGTGGCACCGGCGTTTCTCAAGCCGAACGTCATGGTCAGGTAGCAGAAGGCTTCGAATGATGTGATGAAGGCGGTCGGCCGGGCTTAACTTAATCTGGTGGTACCCCGAATAGGCATCCAAAAAACACAACAACTCGCATCCGGCTGTGGAGTCTATCATTTGGTCAATCCGAGGCAAGGCGAACGGATCCTTCGGGCAAGCTTTGTTGAGGCTGGTGTAGTCAATACACATGCGCCATTTGATGTTCTTCTTTAGTACAAGGACTGGGTTGGCAAGCCACTCTGGGAAGAATACTTCCATAATGAAGCCGGCTGCTAGAAGCCGGGCTATCTCTTCGCCAACAATTCCTCTCTTCTCCTCCGACAGGCGGCGGAGGGGTTTCCTGACTGGTTTTGCATCTGCTCTGACATGTAGCTTGTGCTCGGCGAAATCCGTCAGAACACCCGGCATGTCCTTTGGAGACCACGCAAAGATGTCCCGATTCTCACGGAGGAAATCGACAAGCTCGCTTTCCTATTTGCTGTCGAGGCGAGCTCCTATGACAGCAAACCTCTCCGAGTGCTCCGGGTCCAAGGGTATCTTCTTGGTTTCTTTGGCCAGTTGGAAAGAGCCCTGAGCTTCTTACCCCTTGGGATCTGGCGACAGGTCCGGCTGCTCGCCGGCCATGGCCACAACCCGGTCAAGGAGCCATTTCTCGGCAGCAATCACAAGGGACTCGGCCAGCCGACTGCTGGCAGTGGCACAGGCGGCAGACTTCTGGTAGTCACCGGCTATGGTGATAATGCCCTTGGTGCCTGGCATCTTCATCTTGAGGTAGGCGTAGTGGGGGACCGCCATGAACTTGGCCAGAGCAGGCCGGCCAAGCAACGCGTGGTAGGGGCTCTCAAGGTCAACCACCTCGAACCAGATTGGCTCTCGGCGGAAGTGACTCTTGTCTCCAAAGAGGACAACTATCTTGATCTTGCCGATTGGTGAGCAGGATAGGCCAGGCACAATGCCATGGAAGACAGTCCGGCTGGGCTGGAGCTGTTTCTCTTTGATGCACAACTTCTCCATGGTGTCGCGGTAGAGGATGTTGATGCTGCTACCTCCGTCTATCAGAATTCGGGAGAAACGAGCAGCTCGCCTCTCTGTTGCGAAGGTGGCATCCAACACCAGGGCATAGGAACCCGGAGAAGGCATCACCTCCGGGTGGTCAGCTCGGCTCCAACTGATCGGCTTCTCCGACCAGTGCATGAACTTTGGGGCTTCAGAGGCGATAGTATTCACTTCTTGGCGCTGTTGACGCCGGCTGTGCCTATCGTCAGTCACGCTGGTGAAGACGACGTAAGCTCCATGCTCTTCAGGAAACTCGTCTTGGATCGTGCCGACTGGTCTGACCGCCGGCTGCTGGGGAGGTGGAGGCGGCGGGCCAGCAGGCGGCGGAGGCAGTCCTTCGCCTCTGGCGATGCAGGTGAGCCAGTGGCACTTCCGGGTGGTGTGGTTGGATGGCTTCGCGTCACTGTGGAACTTGCAGGGTGTGACGACCCCGGCTTAATCGTGCACTAATCATACACGCAAATGCGCATGATCAAGCCTAAGGACTCACTTGAAGATATCACAACACAACTCTAAAACATAAATAAAGTCATACAAGCTTTATATTACAAGCCAGGGCCTCGAGGGCTCGAATACATAGGTCGATGACATACAAGCGTCAGCGGAAGCATCAGATATCTGAGTACAGATATATTACAGAGAGAGAGATAAGCCTTCACAGAGGAGGGGTAAAAGAAAATACTACGATCGAAAGGCGTAGGCCTCCTGCCCTGGACCCTCTGATCCTACTCCTGGTCGTCAAACGGCTCCTCGTAGTAGTAGTACTCGCCAGGCGGGTAGTAGTACTGGTCGTCGGCTGGGGCGTCTGGCTCAGGGGCTCCGTCGTCTGGTGGCATCAAATGGAATATGGGGGAAAAAGAAAGTAAAGCAAACGTGAGTACTCATCCGAAGTACTTAGCAAGCAAGGATCTACACTACATATGCAACATTGTCAAAGGAATGGCTGTATATGTGGACTGGGCTGCAGAAATGCCAGAATAGAGGGGGAAAGCCTAGTCCTATCGAAGACTAGCATCTTCAACAATCTTCAGCAGTCTTGCAGCATAAGAAGAGAGCAGAATAACATAATGTAAAGTAGTAGTAGTAGTATCATCAACCTCGACCTGAGATCCTTTCTGGACTCCCTGCGAGAAAGCAATCCCAGAGCCGTACTATCCAGTTCTCATCACATGTTCTAGTTGTACCGATCGGGATACAACTCCGAGTGTCCGTTACCGTAGGACAGGCTATCGATAGAAGTTTCTTCCCTGCAGGGGTGCACCAACTTACCCACCACGCTCGCTTAACTCCGGCCGGACACACTTTTCTGGGTCATGCCCGGCCTCGGCTAAGCAACACGCCGCAACCCGACCAAATACTTAACAGAGAGGTCAGCACGCCGGACTAACCTATGCCCCCAGGGGTCTTGGGCCATCGCCCCGGGAACTCCTGCACGTTACGTGCACCGCCGGTGAGCAGACCTAGCAACCCCTTATACAAGCGCGGTTGCGTTCCCAGTCCAACCCAGCGTGTGCCGCATCAGTTGCTGACGTCCATTAAGCTTCGGCTGAAGTATACGACGCAGAACGCCCATACTATGCCCACGTGATGGTTAGTGCTATCGGGCCAGAGGCCCCTCGGATCAAATATCCAAACCGTAGTGGATTAGGAGCGCGCGGAAACGAGCAGAGACTCACGATCGATGTGACCCCGTCGCCCCGTCTCGAGCACTTGCGGCAAGGGCTAAGAATGCCCGGCCACGCCTCGTAGTTATCTCGCGGGCACCATCCAGGTCAACCCGACTCCACATCACTTCGCAATAAGCTCGCGCGGGTACCCCTCAGGGCCGACCCATCTTTAGTATCGTGGTTCATAGTCAAATCATAATATTCAAGGTAACTGTGTGTCTGACACCGAAGGGAACCCTGAGGAATCACCCTCGATGGAATTCCCGCTCGATGTTATCATCAAGGTGAACAAAGGAGGAATCACCCTCGAGGTCCACACTTGAGAGATTGCACGACGATGTCGTTATCGGGGGTGGTGTAGGAGGAATCACCCTCGCTTACCATGACCGAGTAACTAACCTACAAGGTTAACATCAGAAGTGCTGACAAGGTATCACCCTCGGCACTCGACGGTAACCCAGCAGTGTCGGCAACTAAGGGGGAAGTGATGTGCGGTGCCAGGGTCTAGTCTTCAATCCCGTTGATCGGGTCTTCTGATATCCCGCGGGGCAGTAGGGATCAAGTGGGGGTCTCTGTCGTGTCTCTACCCAGCCTATACTAATCAGTCTAGGATAACCAGTAAGGTAGCAAGGTAGGTTACAATAAACAGGCTATGCAACAGATATAGGAAACAGTAGCAGCAGTTCTAATGCAAGCATAAGAGAGAAGAGAATAGGCGATATAGGCATGCTCAAAATGGGGGTGCTTGCCTGTTTGCTCTAGGGCAAGGGCAAGGTCGTCGGTGGTGTCGTCGGGGACGTAGTCGTGCTCCGGAGCTGCGTCTGCCTTGGGAGCTACGTCAACGTCGGGGTCTACCGGGAAGAAAGGGGGAGAAGAAACAATATAAATACATGGCAACATATGCATGACAATACGATATGCGATGCTAGAGGTGGCCTAACGTAGTGCTACACGACAACGGTGAAGGAGGAGATCATCCGGGAATATTTTCCCGAAGTCTGGCCTTTCCGGACAGATGAAACGGAGGAGGACGGAAAGCGGCTCGATGCGGAGCGTACGGGGCGTCCCGGCTCGGGTTCTTCGGTGGAGACGATGGATACGTCGACGGGGAGGCTTCTGGACTTTGTCTCACGGCGCGGGGAGGCCGGTGGCTGCGATGACGACAACGGCCATGGCGAGTGCGAGTTCGGGCGCCGCCAAGAATGACAGGGAGAGGGGAACGAGGGGGATATGGAGGGGCTAGGGTTGTCAACAACGTCGGGGAGCGTCTTATCCCCTCCTGGGAGCACTGTAGCGACGCGCGTCGGCCATCCGGCAGTCACTGCGAGCGCGGATGTGCGACACGCACGCGCACTGCCCCTGTACAGAGGAGGAAGGAGGTGGGCTGGCTACTGTAGCAATGCGCTTCTTAGTGCACAGCGTTGTCTCGGCCTTTTTCATTTCTTTTTTTTCTTTCTATTTTCTATATCTGTTTTGTACTAAGTTAGGCCACCAAATGAATTTTGTTTTGTATGAAATTTGGCACATAATTCTAGCACAATATCTAGGAATGGCGCAAAAAGTTTAGGATTTAACTGAATTCACTTGAATTTTGTTTAAATGGAAAAGAGTTAATTGGGGTTGTTTAGGTACTGTTTTAAATAGGTTAGGGACAATTTTGTAATTCAAATAATGCTAGTTTCTATTTGACAATTACTTAGCGATTATTTGCAAAATTATGAACACTTTTGTTTGCATGTTTGAAGAAATAATAAATTGACTAGCTTTTTTTTGAAAATTTGAAATTGAGTTGAATTATTTCCTAAATGAAATTTAATGATGATGATCATGATGACAAGGCATGATGTCTAGGTTAATGATAGAGCTAAGATCTGGGGGTGTTACAAATCTCCTCCACTACAAGAAATCTCGTCCCGAGATTTAAGTGGGGAAGTAAAGGATAACTTCGGGAGAACTGACCTTTATATGGTTGATTATCTGGTGGACAATTCAGGGAATGTGGCAGAAGTATCTCTCGAATGGAAACTTAAGAAAACTTCGAGAGGAAAGTATGAAGGTACAATAAGAAGTTTCAAGCGAATGGACAAACGATCGATACCTGAACAGAGTGTGAGAAGGGGGTTCAAACCATCGGAAATAGATCATCTCTCGGAGGGTGGCTCGCGTTAACACACAAAGCCAAGGACATAGGATACTTCGGAATCAACATTGTACAGGAGAGTCAGGTTCCGATCCTATGGAACTATGGGGGGGGGGTGTGGATCAAAAGTAGGGAGAACGGTGACATCTTACCGGTCACGACAACAAGGTATGTCAGAGGACAGTCTGTCAGTTATGTCGGTAACAACGTCGGCACCAAGGGCGAGGGACGAAGAGAACCATTTTCCTGCTCGTTAAAACGAGGCGGACCAATAGGCAAAGTTCTCGTCCATCGGGGGTTACCGGATTGTCATCAACAATGGTAACAGGGTCTCACTGGCAGAGTTGTAGACCGAGACGTTTCCATAAGCAGAGAGTTAATACTGCTTAGGTCATATAGATCACAAGAAAGGTTAAACAAACCAATGGAAAGGAGAATGTGTTTACACACAAGAATTGCGAGTATTAGGTGTATATCCTTCCCAAGGAAAAGTAGAGCATGATATACCTATCAGACAACAAGTACATTACTATTTAGTTAAAGGGGCGAGGGAAAAATCAAGATGTTACCCGTACAACGGTGTGCGGATAACAGATCAAGAAACAGGTAGCATTGCGCTTCCACATGTTCTCAATGATATTCGGAATACCACAGTCATGCTTCGAGGAAGCAATAACATAATGTTTCAGTTAAGGGTTGAAGCAGAAGATCTCAAGAGATGTCGAGAAACAATTAGAAGGGTATCTCGGGACGTAGGGAATAACCAAACACAACTAAGTTTGTGTTAGCAGGAAGTCAAGGATGTCATCGATGACTTCTCAAATCATCGAGGGGCAGGGATGGTAATTCTAACCATGAATTAAATGTACATCTCCGAGGAAGTCAAAGTGTTAACGGTGATCACGACAAATTTGTCGAAAGGTTTCTATGAAGGTGCCATCGAGCAGCGATGACATCAAGCAAAAGAAATGATGCAACGAAAGGTTATTGGAATCACGGGTACGACACAAGCATCGAAATCAAGCTTGTTGTTTGAGGTGATATGACAAGATGAGGAAGGTCGACGTGAGCTTATCTCATCGTCGAAAATTGTGCTCCGGGATGAAGGGCCAGGTAGCACAGTTAAAAGTTAGCACGATAGGGATATAGCTGATCCGGCTAGGAATGTTGTGATGGGGTGTTAGACTTCCCAGTAACAAGTACTAGGGGTAACACCGGAAGGTAAGTCGGAGCAGAGGTTGGACGGGGAAAATGATCTGCAGAGGACAAGTATTTTAACTTATCCGGGAAATGAACCCAAAGAGGAAATATGGTCGGAACCATGTTTGCAAAGGATCAATTCTTAGATACAAGATGAACTTGTACCAGGGAAATAATTATTTTTACGAGCAGCTTCCATGATAAGTTCTACATCGGGTCCATGGGCATGAACACAAAGGTTCAAGGTCGACCCCCACTTCTTCAATGCATAACCTTTCATTCACTTCTCGTTTTCGAAGAAATTGTAGTGCTGAGGATTTATTTGGTGAAGCACCAGAAGAGTATGACTCATAAAAGTTTCTGCGTTCTCGCAGATGGCAGAAGCATAGATACAACCCATCGGGACGATTTTACGAATCTATACAACCAGATGCCAAAGCAAGGGATGCGAACTGAAAGCAGAGTATCGGAATCAAAGCGGGTGATACAATGTATCGAAGGTATTGGGTAACGGGGGATAACTATCAAGGTTATGGAATATGGAGGACACTATCAGATAATGTTCCACCAAAAGATCTGGCGGACCGCAAAAGACAAGATTGTGAGTATCGGCAATCAATCAGATGAAGAAGGGATGCAAAGGCATCGGATTATAGAAACACCAAAATAATTTGGCGCTTAAGCACAAAGGGGTTACGATTCTCAAGACGAAGGATCAGAAACAGAACCTTTAATCAAAGGATGAGTAAGTTGGATAGAACTAGATGGGCAACCATTTGCAACTTGACTGGCCGAGTTCCAGCTCATCTCTGAAATGATGTCTGAGCCAGAAGGATGAATTAGTAGGGAAGAACTGATGATTGCAAGTATTTGCACACATGTTGAATCAATGGGATCGAAATGATAATGACAAGGGATATCAACAACAATTACTTGACATATGGAGCTAACCATAATATAAGCTAGCAAGAATTTCAGTAGTACTAGGATGCATGGGATTCTCGGAAGATAAGATGATATTTCAAGTGTTTTAGGAATCACAGGAACAACTGGGGATGATCGGATCCCCGGTACTGTGAGTAATTAACCGCAGTGCGAAAGAAGCTGCACAGCAGTAGGTTCAAAGGATTCCCGGTTTAACGAGGAGTATTACGGGGTACCTCGTACATACGTGAGTGACTGGTCATGATGATATAACGGCAAGGATGTGTAATTAACCACGGAGATTATCGGTGTTAGTCAACTGCAAAAGCAGTGGGTAATGAGTCTCGGAAAACTTTGGGAAGTAACTTCGAAGTCTTCTGATGATGACACGCCATCTTCTGGAATGAGGGGGCTCTCCGGGAGAAAACGGTTACGAGATCCTAATGTCGGAGTTAGTAAAATCTTTAACCCGAATAGGAGAGAGATCAGAGTTCCCAGAGTAAGGATCGAGGAGTAAAAAGATCCTAATACCACCCAGTTGGCGACGTGGGCCCGTAAGCCACACAGCCAAGTTAGTAAAACAGTTTTGGACCACTAGACTCAACTTCGGCCAAGGAATTGGAAAGGGGGATTCCTAGAGGCAGTCGGCTCTGATACCAACCTGTGACGACCCCGGCTTAATCATGCACTAATCATACACGCAAATGCGCACGATCAAGCCTAAGGACTCACTTGAAGATATCACAACACAACTCTAAAACATAAATAAAGTCATACAAGCTTTATATTACAAACCAGTGCCTCGAGGGCTCGAATACATAGCTCGATGACATACAAGCGTCAGCGGAAGCATCAGATATCTGAGTACAGATATATTACAGAGAGAGAGAGATAAGCCTTCACAGAGGCGGGGTAAAATAAAATACTACGATCGAAAGGCGTAGGCCTCCTGCCCTGGACCCTCCGATCCTACTCCTGGTCGTCAAACGGCTCCTCGTAGTAGTAGTACTCGCCAAGCGGGTAGTAGTACTGGTCGTCGGCTGGGGCGTCTGGCTCAGGGGCTCCGTCGTCTGGTGGCATCAAATGAAATATGGGGGAAAAAGAAAGTAAAGCAAACATGAGTACTCATCCGAAGTACTCAGCAAGCAAGGATCTACACTACATATGCAACATTGTCAAAGGAATGGCTGTATATGTGGACTGGGCTGCAGAAATGCCAGAATAGAGGGGGAAAGCCTAGTCCTATCGAAGACTAGCATCTTCAACAATCTTCAGCAGTCTTGCAGCATAAGAAGAGAGCAGAATAACATAATGTAAAGTAGTAGTAGTAGTAGTATCATCAACCTCGACCTGAGATCCTTTCTTGACTCCCTGCGAGAAAGCAATCCCAGAGCCGTACTATCCAGTTCTCATCACATGTTCTAGTTGTACCGATCGGGATACAACTCCGAGTGTCCGTTACCGTAGGACAGGCTATCGATAGAAGTTTCTTTCCTGCAGGGGTGCACCAACTTACCCACCACGCTCGCTTAACTCCGGCCGGACACACTTTTCTGGGTCATGCCCGGCCTCGGCTAAGCAACACGCCGCAACCCGACCAAATACTTAACAGAGAGGTCAGCACGCCAGTCTAACCTATGCCCCCAGGGGTCTTGGGCCATCGCCCCGGGAACTCCTGCATGTTACGTGCACCGCCGGTGAGCAGACCTAGCAACCCCTTATACAAGCGCGGTTGCGTTCCCAGTCCAACCCAGCGTGTGCCGCATCAGTCGCTGACGTCCATTAAGCTTCGGCTGAAGTATACGACGCAGAACGCCCATACTATGCCCACGCGATGGTTAGTGCTATCGGGCCAGAGGCCTCTCGGATCAAATATCCAAACCGTAGTGGATTAGGAGCACGCGGAAACGAGCAGAGACTCACGATCGATGTGACCCAATCGCCCCGTCTCGAGGACTTGCGGCAAGGGCTAAGAATGTCCGGCCACGCCTCGTAGTTATCTCGCGGGCACCATCCAGGTCAACCCGACTCCACATCACTTCGCAATAAGCTCACACGGGTACCCCTCAGGGCCGACCCGTCTTTAGTATCGTGGTTCATAGTCAAATCATAATATCCAAGGTAACTGTGTGTCTGACACCGAAGGGAACCCTGAGGAATCACCCTCGATGGAATTCCCGCTCGATGTTATCATCAAGGTGAACGAAGGAGGAA
Organism: Thinopyrum elongatum; assembly: GCA_011799875.1. Taxonomy (NCBI): domain Eukaryota; kingdom Viridiplantae; phylum Streptophyta; class Magnoliopsida; order Poales; family Poaceae; genus Thinopyrum; species Thinopyrum elongatum. The sequence goes on along the minus strand of CM022301.1, from coordinate 465,916,989 downwards.
TCACCCTCGAGGTCCACACTTGAGAGATTGCACGACGATGTCGTTATCGGGGGTGGTGTAGGAGGAATCACCCTCGCTTACCACGACCGAGTAACTAACCTACAAGGTTAACATCAGAAGTGTTGACGAGGTATCACCCTCGGCACTCGACGGTAACCCAGCAGTGTCGGCAACTAAGGGGGAAGTTATGTGCGGTGCCAGGGTCTAGTCTTCAATCCCATTGATCGGGTCTTCTGATATCCCGCGGGGCAGTAGGGATCAAGTGGGGGTCTCTGTCGTGTCTCTACCCAGCCTATACTAATCAGTCTAGGATAACCAGTAAGGTAGCAAGGCAGGTTACAATAAACAGGCTATGCAATAGATATAGGAAACAGTAGCAGCAGTTCTAATGCAAGCATAAGAGAGAAGAGAATAGGCGATATAGGCATGCTCAAAATGGGGGTGCTTGCCTGTTTGCTCTGGGGCAAGGGCAAGGTCGTCAGTGGTGTCGTCGGGGACGTAGTCGTACTCCGGAGCTGCGTCTGCCTCGGGAGCTACGTCAACGTCGGGGTCTATCGGGAAGAAAGGGGGAGAAGAAACAATATAAATACATGGCAACATATGCATGACAATATGATATGCGATGTTAGAGGTGGCCTAACGTAGTGCTACACGACAACGGTGAAGGAGGAGATCATCCTGGAATGTTTTCCCGAAGTCTGGCCTTTCCGGATAGATGAAACGGAGGAGGACGGATGCAGGTTCACTATGCTAGGGACGCGTGACAGACGAACGGTTTGCGTATTCGGATGCGTCTCGTCGTTCTGAGCAACTTTCATGTTCTAACTTTTTCAATCCGAGCTACGGTTTAAAAGTTATTAATTTTCGAAGTTTAAATGATTTCCTTGGAATTAATTTTATTAACAGAAATGATATATGACGTCAGCATTACGCAGAGGTGACGTCAGCAGTCAACAGCGGCTGACCAGAGTCAAATCTGACATGTGGGTCCAGTGGGACCCGCATGTCAGTCTCTGTTAAGACTAACAGTGAATTAATCTAACTATCAGGGTTAATTAGGGGGTGGGCCCCACATGTCAGTGAGTCATTGGTCTAACTAATTTGTTTTTATTTATTTAATCATTTATTAGATTAATTAGTAGAGGGGGTCCCACATGTCATAGGCTAAAGATTAACCTAAACACTAATTAATATAACTAAACATTAATTAACCTATTTAGTAATAACTAATTAGAATTAGGGCCGGCCGTACTGGACAGAGTCCAGCCGGCCGCTCACACACACACTCACGCATACACACTCAGCACACACTCACGCACACACGGCCGCTCGGCCAGTAGCACCGCAAGCAGCACACAGCAGCTAAGCAGTGGGCAGCAGCTTGAGCAGCAGCAGTACGTAGCACAACAGCGGTGAGCAGCGCCAGCAGTGGGCACGGGCGCTCGCGCGGGGCGCAGCCAGCGCGCGGGCTGGGCGCGGGGAGCGGCGGACGGGCGCGGGCTGGGGCGTGGCAGCGCACGCAGGAGGCTCGCGGGGCGGGGACGGCGCGTGGTGAGCGCGAGCTCCCAGCGAACTCCGGTGCGGCCACGGGATGACGAGGGCGGCAACTACGGCGGTGGTTCGAGGGGAAAACAAGGGGAATCGAAGGAGGGCCTCACAGCGGTTCTCGATGACGAGCTCAGGAGGTCGGGGAGGCACCGGTGGTGGAGATCGACGGCGATGACCGCGGCGGCCGTGGCGCGGAAAGCGGCTCGATGCGGAGCGTACGGGGCGTCCCGGCTCGGGTTCTTCGGTGGAGACGATGGATACGTCGACGGGGAGGCTTCTGGACTTTGTCTCACGGCGCGGGGAGGCCGGTGGCCGCGATGACGACAACGGCCATGGTGAGTGCGAGTTCGGGCGCCGCCAAGAATGACAGGGAGAGGGGAACGAGGGGGATATGGAGGGGCTAGGGTTGTCAACAACATCGGGGAGCGTCTTATCCCCTCCTGGGAGCACTGTAGCGACGCGCGTCGGCCATCCGGCAGTCACGGCGAGCGCGGATGCGCGACACGCATGCGCACTGCCCCTGTACAGAGGAGGAAGGAGGTGGGCTGGCTACTGTAGCAATGAGCTTCTTAGTGCACAGCGTTGTCTCGGCCTTTTTCATTTCTTTTTTTTTCATTCTATTTTCTATATCTGTTTTGTACTAAGTTAGGCCACCAAATGAATTTTGTTTTGTATGAAATTTGGCACATAATTCTAGCACAATATCCAGGAATGGCGCAAAAATTTTAGGATTTAACTGAATTCACTTGAATTTTGTTTAAATGGAAAAGAGTTAATTGGGGTTGTTTAGGTTCTGTTTTAAATAGGTTAGGGACAATTTTGTAATTCAAATAATGCTAGTTTCTATTTGACAATTACTTAGCGATTATTTGCAAAATTATGAACACTTTCGTTTGCATGTTTGAAGAAATAATAAATTGACTAGCATTTTTTTAAAATTTGAAATTGAGTTGAATTATTTCCTAAATGAAATTTAATGATGATGATCATGATGACAAGGCATGATGTCTAGGTCAATGATAGAGCTAAGATCTGGGGGTGTTACACAAGGAGCGTCGAGGGTTTGCTCAAACGAGAAGGCGGGCAACCAGGCAGGCTTGCCGCCCTTCTGGCATTTGGGGCCGGGCTGCTCCTCTGGCTGCTGGTCTTCGACTGTCGCCACCTGCCGGCTGGTGGTAGCCAGCTGCGGGGCCTTGCGCTTATTGTCGTTTGACTGTTGGCGCCTCTGGAGATGCTCCCTCCGGCCCCTCAGACACCGGCTGGTGATTCCAGTCGGCGCCAATAGTCAAACGACAATAAGCGCAAGGCCCCGCAGCCGGCTACCACCAGCTGCCAGGTGGCGACAGTCGAAGACCAGTAGCCAGAGGAGCAGCCAGGCCCCAAACGCCAGAAGGGCGGCAATCCTGCCTGGTTGCCCGCCTTCTCGTTTGAGCAAACCCTCGACGCTCCCTTCAAGTTCCACAGCGGCGCGAAGCCATCCAACCACACCACCCGGAAGTGCCACTAGCTCACCCGCATCGCCAGAGGCGAAGGACTGCCTCCGCCGCCTGCTGGCCCGCCGCCTCCGCCTCCCCAGCAGCCGGTGGTCCGATCAGTCGGCGCGATCCAAGATGAGTTTCCTGAAGAGCAGGGAGCTTACGTCGTCTTCACCAGCGTGACTGACGACAGGCACAGCCGGCGTCAACAGCGCCGAGAAGTGAATACTGTCGCCTCTGAACACCCAGAGTTCATGCACTGGTCGGAGAAGCCGATCAGTTGGAGCCGAGCTGACCACCCGGAGGTGATGCCTTCTCTGGGTTCCTATGCCCTGGTGTTGGATGCCACCTTCGCAACAGAGAGGCGAGCTGCTCGTTTCTCCCGAATTCTGATAGACGGCGATAGCAGCATCAACATCCTCTACCGCGACACCATGGAGAAGTTGTGCATCAAAGAGAAACAGCTCCAGCCCAGCCGGACTGTCTTCCATGGCATTGTGCCTGGCCTATCCTGCTCACCAATCGGCAAGATCAACATAGATGTCCTCTTTGGAGACAAGAGTCACTTCCGCCGAGAGCCAATCTGGTTCGAGGTGGTTGACCTTGAGAGCCCCTACCATGCGTTGCTTGGCCGGCCTGCTCTGGCCAAGTTCATGGCGGTCCCCCACTACGCCTACCTCAAGATGAAGATGCTGGGCACCAAGGGCATTATCACCATAGCCGGCGACTACCAGAAGTCTGCCACCTGTGCCACTGCCAGTAGTCGGCTGGCCGAGTCCCTTGTGATTGCTACCGAGAAACGGCTCCTTGACCGGGTTGTGGCCATGGCCGGCGAGCAGCCGGACCTGTCGCCAGATCCCAAGGGGTCAGAAGCTCAGGGCTCTTTCCAACCGGCCAAAGAAACCAAGAAGATACCCTTGGACCCGGAGCACCCGGAGAAGGTCGCTGTCATAGGAGCTCGCCTCGACAGCAAATAGGAGAGCGAGCTCGTCGATTTCCTCCGTGAGAATTGGGACATCTTTGCGTGGTCTCCAAAGGACATGCCGGGTGTTCCGACGGATTTCGCCGAGCACAAGCTACATGTCAGAGCAGATGCAAAACCAGTCAGGCAACCCCTCCGCCGCCTGTCGGAGGAGAAGAGAAGAATTGTTGGTGAAGAGATAGCCCGGCTTCTAGCAGCCGGCTTCATTATGGAAGTATTCTTCCCAGAGTGGCTTGCCAACCCAGTCCTTGTACTAAAGAAGAACAACAAATGGCGCATGTGTATTGACTACACGAGCCTCAACAAAGCTTGCCCCAAAGATCCGTTTACCTTGCCTCGGATTGACCAAGTGATAGACTTCACAGCCGGATGCGAGCTGCTGAGTTTCTTGGATGCCTACTCAGGGTACCACCAGATGAAGTTGAGCCTGGCTGGCCGCCTGAAGACCGCCTTCATCACACCATTCGGAGCCTTCTGCTACCTGACCATGACATTCGGCTTGAGAAATGTCGGTGCCACGTTCCAGCGTTGCATGCAGAAGTGCCTCCTCAAGCAACTCGGCAGAAATGCCCACGTCTATGTAGATGATATTGTGGTGAAGACGGAGAAGCGCGGTACCCTCCCGGAAGATCTCAAGGAGACTTTTGATAATCTGCGCCGTTTTCAAATCAAGCACAACCCAGAGAAGTGTGTCTTTGGAGTACCAGCCGGCCAGCTCCTCGGTTTCCTAGTCTCAGAGCGTGGCATAGAGTGCAACCCTGTCAAGATCAAGGCCATCGAGAGGATGGAGAGGCCCACCCGACTGCGAGACATTTAGAAGTTCACCCGTTGCTTGGCATCCATCAGCCGCTTCTTCAGTCGGCTGGGCGAGAAGGCTCTTCCCCTGTACCAGTTGATGAAGAAAACCACTCATTTCGAGTGGAATGACAAGGCGGACGAGGCTTTCCTCCAGCTCAAGAAGATGTTGACCACGCCGCCCGTCCTGGCCGCTCCGGCTGCGAAGGAGCCCATGCTTCTGTACATCGCCGCCACCAGCCGGGTGGTCAGCACAGTCATGGTGGTAGAGCGCCAAGAGGACGGCAAGGCGCTGCCGGTCCAGAGGCCCGTGTACTACTTGAGTGAGGTGCTGTCAGCCTCCAAGCAGAACTACCCCCACTACCAAAAGATGTGCTACGGCGTGCACTTTGCCGCCAAGAAGCTCAGGCCATACTTTCAAGAGCACCCCATCACGGTTGTCTGCACCGCCCCGCTTGAGGAGATCATAGGCAGCAGAGATGCATCAGGCTGGGTGGCCAAGTGGGCCATCGAGCTGGCCCCCTACACCATCTTCTACCAGCCTCGCGCCGCCATCAAGTCCCAAGCACTGGCCGACTTCCTCGTCGATTGGGCCGAGACCCAGTACCTGCCGCCAGCTCCAGACTCCACTCATTGGCGGATGCACTTTGATGGCTCGAAGATGCGCACCAGTTTGGGAGCCGGCGTCATCCTCACCTCTCCCAAAGGTGACAAGCTCAGATACACGCTGCAAATACACTTTGCCGCCTCCAACAACATGGCCGAGTACGAGACGCTAGTACACGGACTCCGGCTGGCCAAGGAGATTGGCATCCGCCGGATTCTGTGCTACGGCGATTCGGACTTGGTGGTACAACAGTCGTCCGGCGACTGGGATGCCAAGGATGCAAATATGGTGAGCTACCGCTTCCTCGTCCAGCAGATCAGCGGATATTTTGATGGGTGCGAGTTCCTTCACGTGCCACGGGCCGACAACGAGCAAGCAGACGCCCTGGCACGGATCGGCTCCACGAGGCAAGCCATACCAGCCGGCGTGTCCCTTCAGTGCCTCCGCAAGCCGTCTATCAAACCTTCCCCGGAATCAGAATCCATCTTTGTGCCGGCTGCTCCCGAGGCAGTCGGATCCAACCCGGGGGCTGCAGCAGCCGGCCCGGGGACTTCGGCAAGCGACACGGGGACTGCAGCAGTCGCACCCGGCCTGGGGACTTCGCAACCCGGCCCGGGGGCTACAGCAGCCGGCCCGGGGACTTCGGCAAGCGGCACGGGGACTGCAGCAGTCGCACCCGGCCCGGGGACTTCGCAACCTGGCCCAGGGGCTGCAGCAGCCGGCCCGGGGACTTCGGCAAGCGGCTCGGGGACTGCGGCAGTCGCACCCGGCCCAGGGACTCTACAATCCGGCCCGGGGGCTGCAGCGGCCGTCCCGGGGACTTCGACAACGCAGCAAGACACGGCCGACTCCACCCCACCACCTCCCGACCCAACCGCCCTAGTTTCAGTAGCCGTAATGACAGTGGATGAAGTCAAAGCACCATCATGGGCGCAGGCCATCCTCAACTTTCTGGTAAGCGGAGAGCTGCCAGTTGATGAGATCTCGGCCCGGCAGGTGCAACGCCGGGCAGGAGCTTACACAATAGTAAACAGAGAGCTTGTTAGGCGCAGCGTGACCGACGTTTTCCAATGCTGCGTCGAACCAGAGAAAGGAAAGGCAATCCTCAGAGACATACACCAAGGCAAGTGTGGCCACCACGCGGCCTCCAGATCCCTTGTCGCCAAAGCTTTCTGCCATGGTTTCTTCTGGCCGACTGCTTTAGAGGACGCCAAGGATCTGGTCAAGAAATGCAAGGGGTGCCAAAAATTCAGCTCCAAGCAACATCTGCCGGCTTCTGCACTCAAGACCATCCCCCTTACCTGGCCCTTTGCCGTCTGGGGGCTGGACATGGTGGGCCCATTCAAGACAGCACGCGGTGGCATGACCCATCTGCTGGTCGCCGTGGACAAATTCACCAAGTGGATTGAAGCAAAACCAATCAAGAAACTAAATGGTCCAACTGCTGTGACCTTCATTGCGGATATCACCGTCCGGTATGGTCTACCACACAGCATCATCGCCGACAATGGCACTAACTTTGCCAAAGGCGCCTTGGCCCGTTTCTGCTCGACGCAGGGCATCCGACTGGACTTAGCGTCCGTTGCCCATCCGCGGTCAAACGTCCAAGTAGAACGAGCAAACGGCCTCATCTTATCCGGCATCAAACCCCGACTGGTCGAGCCACTGGAGCGCTTGGCCGGCTGCTGGATCGATGAGTTGTCGGCCATCCTCTGGAGTCTTCGCACCACTCCGAATAGATCAACCGGTTTCACTCCCTTCTTCCTCGTATACGGGGCCGAGGCCGTCATCCCAACTGACATCGAGTTCGACTCGCCTCGCGTCACCATGTACATGGAGGCGGAGGCGAAGGAAGCACGAGAAGGCGGCATCGATCTGCTGGAAGAAGGCCGGCTGTTAGCACTCAGCCGGTCCGCCATCTACCAGCAGAGCCTGCGCCGCTACTACAGTCGGAAGGTCAAGCCACGATCCTTCCAAGAGGGAGACCTTGTGCTCCGGCTGATCCAGCGAACAGCCGACCAGCACAAGCTCTCGGCCCCTTGGGAAGGCCGCTTCATCATCAGCAGAGCCTTGGGCAACGACTCCTATTACCTCATCAACGCGCAGAAGCCCAGGGCGCGCAAAAGGGACAATCCCGGCAAGGAAACAGAGCGGCCATGGAACGCAAATCTCCTCCGAAGATTTTACAGTTAAAAGCAGTATGTACCACGCTACCTTTTGTACTAAGGGCAAATGCACCGGGTCCCTCGAGGAGCACTCGGGGGCTACCTTTCTTATCTATATGATAAGTTTCATGCCTGTGAGTATGTTATTTCATTCCTACGCCCGGCACCGGGTCCGACCAGTCGGCCCGGGGGCTTGCCGCCTTGTACTATGTTGGCTCTACCTGCAGTCGGACAAGTAGTGTGCCGGCATCTAAGCCCACCCTTGCCATAAGCCGCAGCTTGCAGAGCGACTGTCTGGCAGGCAAGGGTCAAAGGCAGGAAATGGTGCTCACATGGAAAATGGCTAAGGACGAAAGCACCCACATAGCCCAAGTCGGCTCCTCGCCTAACCGTCCGGTTGCTGAGCAACCGGCCGGCCGACTTCTTACTTAAACCGCTACGTTCTAAGCGGCCAAAGTACTTGTCTTCCCAAAATGGCCAAGTACTTGACCCGGCCAGCAGACCGAAGAATGACTGTCTGGCCGGCAAGGCGGCAGCCAAGGGAAAGCGGCAAAGGAAAAAGCCAAAAGAACAAAAAGTAAGACAAGTCAGAGCTCGGCGAAGCACATCTTGTGCGAGAATTAAATCACATAGCAAGAGGCCCTCGGCCAGCATTCAACAAAGTTTGAATACACCCAGTGGGTGGAACTGCGTGAATTTAACAAAGTTTGTTCTAAAGATTACCAAAGCAGGAAAAGATAAGATAAGTTGGCAGCCTAGGCCAAATGAGCAACAGGCAAGTCCGGCAGGTTGGTGGAGTCGGCGGCGCCAGCTGGTGGAGTGGCCGTCTGGCGAGTCTCGGCTTGGTCGCCTTTAGCAGCAGTTGGTGCACTCGCACGTGGCTCGTTGCTCGAGGCCCGATCAAGCTGAGGCTGGGCGTCCGCTCCGCCCTCCGGTGCGTCGCCTTCACCATCCTCATCTTCCTCGTCCTCGCCTTCATCGCTTGAGGCGATTTCTTCTGCCGAGTCCTCGCCGTCATCCGGGTTCAGCCCGAACTAGTCCATCGACACCTCGGCACCCTCCTCGTCCAGCCCGGGGAAGAAGACGCTGGTGTCGGTGTACTCGGCGATCGCCACCGCACGATGGGTGAGCGCAGGCCCCGCTGCCACCAACTCTTCCATGGCCTCCTACCGGAACATGGCCAACTGGACTAGGTCCAGCCCAGGATACCACGCCTTGACGAACTCCAAGGCTCTTCGGGCGCCTGCCCGAGCGGAGGAGCCCCTCCAAGCATCAAAGCGGCCGATTGCCGCCTCCAACCAGTCGGCGGTTCGACTGGGGGTGCGTGGAGCTTGGCCGCCTGGCCAGAGGGCAGAAACCAGCTGAGACCCGGCACGCTGAAGGCGGCGGAGCAGACGGTGAATCGGCTGTAAACGCGTCCTGACGGCCAGGAGCTGCTTATTCATGTTCTGAGGCGCGTCAGGCGGGATCTCCACTCCTCCCCTCCTACGCCGGTCGCGCCGCGCCTCGATGGCCTGGCTGACAGCAACGGCGTGGCCAGGAAAGAAGTCTACGCAAAAGAAAAACAAAGCTCAGAAGCCGACTCCCGATGCAGTCGGCAGCTATTCCAAAGAAAGAAGCTTACCGTCGATCATGTCCTCAATCTCGCCGTAGCCAGCGGCGAGGATCGCCTCCTTCTCGGCCCACTTTGAGTGTTCGATCTCAAACTCGGCCTGAAGGGCGCCTTCCGCCTCCTTGAGCTTCTGGAGCTCCGCCTTGTGCTGGTCCGCCTGGTCCGCCAACTTCTTGGCCAGACGGTCGCGCTCCAAGGCCGCCTTACGGCGCTCCTCCTCCTTGATGCGTAGCTCGGTCTGGACTTCACCCAGATGCTGCTGCAGTGTGGCGTTGGCTCCTGCAAAAATGAGAAAGAGAGGACAATCAACAAAGATGACCAAAAAAGAAAAGTGGTTGCCAGAAGATCCGGCCCGACTGCTCAGCAGTCGGCCCGAATCTCGGGGGCTACGCCCAGCGGGTGCGCTGACGCGCCCCCGCGAGGAAGTAGACAGAATGCTTACGCCGGCTTTCGGTGAGGTCGGCGGTCCGCTTAGCCAACTCCTGGACCTGGGAGTTGAAGGCGGCTGCGCGGATGTTGTGGTAGTCCTGCAACAAAGACAAAAGAAGAGAAAACAAGTTAGCACTCGGAACCTACCTTAAAGTTCTGAGCCGCCTGCTCAGCAGCCGGCCCGGAACTTGGGGGCTACACCCAGTGGGTGTGCTGGCGCGCCCCCACGGAAGACTGCAAGAATCAAAAAACAAAGCAAAGAAGCATACCCGAACGGCCGTCCGCGTCGCCAAGAACGCCTTCGTACACTGCTGGAGGGCGGCGCCTTGGGCCTGGAGCTGGGCCTGAACGTCCTGCGCGGCCTTGTTCAGCACGCCCGTCCCGCCCCCAGGCGTCCATTCTGGTGGGGCGGTACTGGTGGCCTCAGCGTCTAGGGCCGACGAGCTCGCGGCCCCGACCTCCTGCGCCCGCGGCGCCGAGGCCGCCTTCGCCGCACGCCGGCGCACCGAAGGGCGGACCATGGGAGTTGCCCCCACCACCAACTCGACACTGACCGGCGGCACCGGTGGCACGTCAGGTCGATTGCCTCGGGCCCCGGAAGTCGGCGCTTGCGGGGGCACCTCTGCCTTCGAGACGATGGCGTCGCCTCCTCCCCTCTCCACGACCGGCTGGTCATCGCCGGCTCCTCTAGTCGGCACCGGGATCTCTGGCGCTGGCGGCGCCGCGCGCAACGGAATGACAAGTTGCGGGGCCTGGCCACGCGCGGTTTCTTCCGCTTGCGACCTAGCGGCCGCGTCCGCCCGAGCCTTGGCGGCGGTGTCCGCCCACGCTGCCTTGGCCACCTCCGCCTCCTGCCTCTCCGCCTCCTCTCGCTCCTCGTGTGCCTCCCCCGCGTTCCTCTCCGTCGCCGCCCGGAGGTCGGCGAGCGGGTCCACGCGGCGGGTATTGGCAGAGCCTTCCGCCTCCCCGATCACGGAAGCAGCGGCAGACCGCTCAAGAGTGAGTGGGGCCCTAATTCAAGCAAGACAAGCGAAAAACTCAGAAAAAGTTTGCAAGGAAGAAGAAAGGAAAACACAACCAAGCACTTTGCGGACAACATCGGGGGCTGCTTCGGGGCCCTCTGGAACTGGGCCGCTCTTGCGACGGCCTCTTGCTGCCTGGTTGCAGCGGCCGCGTTCTTGGACTTCTTCGGGCGGCTGCCGAACAGCAACGAGCCGGCCCTGCGCTTTTGTGGGCCGCCTGGTGCGGTCGGCGCGGCTGAGGAGCTCGCGCCCGCCCTGTCGGTGCCGTGCGGGCGGCGAGGCTCGTTCTCCTCCTCATCGTCATCCGGCCAGTCCTCAAGGCCGCCTCCTTCCCCGGAGCCGCCTGCTCCACCGCCGCCATCTGTGGCGTCGTCCTCCTCCATGGCGGCCGCCCCCAAGTCGGGGTCTTCCACGTCGCTCCTCGTTCGGTCCGGCATATACTACTGACCTGGATCCAGAGCGCCGGCGGCCGACTGGGCCGGGAGGACCTGCACCATGGCCGACTGGTCAGGCGGCAAAACAAGAACTTGGACCAGCAAAGAGAAAAGAATTACAAGACTCACCGCAGGCGGCGGATGTGCGCGGTCGTACGGCCGCATGCCGAACCGCCAGTCCGCCTCCGAGAGCTTGCAGTTGGAGATATAGTTGACCCGCCGGACCACCTCCACGTCCGGCAGGTCCCGTGTGCACATCCGGCACGGGTCTCGGTGCCCGCTCATGCAGCTGATGATGTGAGGCCGGGCTTGGAGGGGGAGCACTCGGCGCGTCACGAAGGCAGCCAGCAAGTCCGAGCCCTTCAGGCCCTCCGACTCCGTCATCGCCTGAAGTCGGGCAAGGGCGGCGGAGGAGGCGTCCGACAGGGAACTCGGCCTGTACTGCTAGTTGGTGCGCGGCTCGGCTGGCGGGCCGGCTGCGTAGGCCGGCAAGTTGACGTAGTCGCTTGTCGGGTGGATGTTCTTGACGTAGAAATAGGATTTCTGCCACAGCTTGGCCGACTGCAGCAGGGAGATGGGCGGGAGGCGGTTCCCGGTGCCCGGGCGCTGCACCGCCACACAGGCTCCGCATTGAGCCACCTGGCCCTTGGCGGCGGTGCCAAGCTTGAGGTAGAAGCACTCCCCCCAGAGTTCGAGAGTGGGGAGAGTGCCGAGGTACCCTTCGCACATGGTGACGAAGGTGGCCAGCAGCACCACCGTGTTTGGCGTGAGGTGGTGCGGCTGGACTCGGTAGAAGTCGAGGAAGGAGCGGAGGAAGCCGCTAGCCGGAAGGCCGAAGCCGCAAAGGAAATGGGACCGGAAGACGACATGTTCATCGTCCTCCGGCGCCGGCGAGATTTCTGCTTCGGGGGGAACGTGCACCTGCATGCTCGCCTCCCAGGGCAGCCGCCGTGTTTGACGGAGGAAGGAGAGATGATCATCATGGACGTTGGAGCCGTCCCAGTCGCCAGCTCATGAGCGCGCCATGGACGAAGGAGCTTGTCACAGGCGCGGCGCGGTGGCGAGCGGGCGAGGCTGCGGCGGAGCAAGGAAGCCGCAGCGAGAGGACGCTCGACGACGGTGGGCTGCGGCAGCACTTCGACGGCAGCGGAGAAGATGAAGAACGGCGAAGGGAGAGGAGGGCGCGCGTGCATCTGCCGCCACCTCCTCCCCCTACTTATAGCCCCAGGCGGCGAAGATGAGGGGACGGGGGCATGGGGGATCGTGCGATTAACTACGCACACTCCCCCACGTTCCCACTATTGCGGCGCCGGTAAAGGCGTGTATTAACTACCACAGAAGTCCAACTGTCCACCTCGGCCGCAGCAGATCCACGCGCGTGCCGAGGCACTGTAGTGGCGGGCCCCGGCCTGCGGCGCCGTCTCGTCACGCGCGTGGGCTGGCAGGCCGGCTTGACCTGATGACGCCACGTGGTCGACATGCGCGGGCGGCAAGCCTGACGTCTGGCTAGCATGCCACCTGGTCCCCACCACGACGTTTCGAAATCGCCAGGCGGCCTGCCTAGTCGTGGCCGACACCTACCAGTCGGCACCTCAGAAGACGGACGAAGCAGAATACCAGACGACCCGGAATATGAAGCTGCTGAGGCTTCTCGCCCCTTCAGTCGCAGCGCCTCATCAGCATCGGGGACTACTGTCAGAGTAAATGACCACGGGTAGCCCCATCAGCTCCCTTTGGTATTTCAAGACATCGGGGCAGGCTGCGCCCCTCAAACATCAAGGACAAAGGGCCGCCTTCTTGAGGCCGGCTGGTCCAAGCAGCCGGTCGCCAGGAAGCGGCGGAGTCCACAAGACGGCCATGAAGTGGGCCGACTCCTGGCAGGCGGCCTCCTGGGATGCCGAGTCCTAGCAGGCGGCCCCTCGCGCCCTCAAAGTCAGCGCCAACATAAACATGATGAGACAGGGCATGGCTATAGTACGGGCCTGCCACCCCCGAATCCAGGGCAGAACGTGACCACAGTACTGCGTACCGAGCAGGCATCCTGCGCCCAACGCAGGACTGTTGCCATGCCGCTCATGACATCACCCATGGCAGAGGAAGCCATGCTCCGGTGACGGGCGGTCAGTACGGCCCGCAGGCGGCGGGCCCTACCTGTCCATGACAAGCCAGAAGGCGGCAAGCCCAGACCAGTCGGCTCAGTGGGAGGCCGGCTCCCAGCAGGCGACCCTCCTCCTCCCTCGAAGTCTGTGCGCCATTAACCAGATGCGACGGGGTATTGCTACAGTGAGCTCCTGCCAGGCGGCGGGACTGTATCCACGCTCCCCCTAACGAGGCCTTCGTCATCAGGGGCAATGCTACAACATAAAGCAGTCAACGCGGCCCGTGGACGGCGGGACCCACCTGTCGGCTGAGATCGCGGCAGTTGGCGGACCCACCAGGCGGCGGGCCCAGGCGGTCGGCGGAGAAGCCGGCGACCAGTGACGCTGACTACCGGGCCCCGCATCTAGCCAGATTACCGTTGTACCCCTAGGGGGTAGGCTTATATAAACCCCCCAGGTCACCCCATGCAAGGGGTTGGCTCTTTGGCAGAGGCCTCGTCGAGCACTCTCAGCACCACACACACACGCAGAGAGAGTGGAGTAGAGCTAGCCTTGCCCTTCTTCCTCCTCCAGCCAGATAGCTCAAGGAGCAAGCTTGTAGCTACCTGTTGAAGTAGTGATCATGCGGAGACCCCGCAGTGCAGGACTAGGGGTGTTATCTCCTAGGAGAGCCCCAAACCTGGGTAAGATTCGCAAGCGTACGCGGTCTCGCTCACTCCCGCTTCTAGAGCCCGGCGACTTACTTTTGTCCCCATCCACGATAAGCCATCCCCTAGCATATGTCGCACGATATCCCCGACACTCTTCAAAGGCACGAGATCTAAAATCTTGCATTTCCTACAGCTAGCATTGATGTTCATAAAGTAGTTGAAAGTAATCTATAAGAAATCAGTGTTATGTGCAATAATCATATGTATGTCAACCTCTCGCATGTTTTGGTCAAAAGAACAATTTAGAACCGTCATTTGCCACACAAAAATCACATGCAAGATCACCCAGAAAGTTGTACTATTAGTACTAGTATTGTGTGTTAGATGAAAAAACATGATCAAGATCGCCAAAAAGATCGTCAAGAAGAGATATTACCAGGACTTGCTTAACGAGGGATCCCGGAGAGGGGGGCTTGGACAGGGTGATGGCCTTGAGCTTGTCTGCAGTAGTCTCGGCGGGGTGCTTGCGCTTCGTACCCTGAGCCTCGACGGTTTTGGCCAGAGCTATAGACATCACTTCGGCCGGTGCTCCAGGGTCCATCAAGAAACTGTCAAATAGAAATAAAAGAAAAGAAACCATAATCACAAAACCAAAAGAAGGACAGAGAGGGAGTTATAGGATCAGTCTCGGGGTTGCAAGACCGGGCCTTGGCCAGAAGCAACACCATTGATGCGCTCACTTTTCCTTCTTTGGGAGAGAAGAACAATGGCAGAAGTGCCTCGGGGTTTTCTTGAAGAAATGAGGAACAAGACAAGGGAGAAGTGAGTTGCGGTTTTCTTCAAGAGAGGAAGATGAGGGAGAAGAGTAAAATGATGGTTGCTTTGTCTGTCCAACTTACTGCTGGAATGGTGGGGGTTTTGTGATTTGATGGCTCATTGGGCATTACTACGGCGCTTCGACCGGTGTAGTCTACCGTGCAGTTGTGCACTCTAGTACAGAGTAATTTAGTGCATGGCAAGTGGACCCTGATGCTGGCTGTCCCACACGTCGGTGAAAGTGAGTAGCAAGGTTCCCGACGACTATCAAGGAGGATCCGCACGGTAGAGCGTGTCCACTGTTTCTGAAGAAAAAAATGATTACAACAAGCGTTTCCACTCTTACGACGGAGGAGTGCGAAACACGGCAGCCACTTGAACTTACACAGTACTCCTACTACTAGGCATGTGCAGTGGTTCATACGTTAGTACTATATAATCTTGTTGCTAGTGTAGTAAGATATGACGATAACAAATGATGTTGTGCGCATGTCAACTATATGAACAGTAATGTAACATACCCCTTTTTTGACTATCTGGTCGAGAATGAATGGTGAGATCAATGTTAACAGAACTAGGTCTACAGCGCATGGAGAGTACGGTGCTACAGTACTCTACAGAACATGAACCATATGAAGCACGAATCAGTGTTAGGCAGGGTGTATGAAGGGTGCATGGGAGGAAAAATTCCCTTCTCGACCCACTTTTAGGTGTTTGGCAGAGTGCATGAAGGGTGCATGAGTCCACAGTAGTAGGTTAAGACAAATACACTAGGAGCATGCATGAACAGGGGTGCTGAGATGAGCTTGCACAAAGAGGGAACAACTATATTGAGATGAGAATGCAACCAAACACACCCACACGCTTTATGCTACAGTGACTGATCTGCACCATCTGAGTTTGATCCAACGGTCATGTTGCACCGAAACATGGACATGCACATGCAGAGGACGCCTAAACACCACCAAAGTCCCTCTGCTTCTCGAGGCGCACGACATTGGTGATGCAGGGTGCCACCGCCCGCAGAGCCCGCTCCCGGTCGACGGGAGCCCGCTCGTCAAAGACAGCGTCCAATGGCACGAATGGATTCCGGTGACGAAGCCCTGAGAGGATTCGATCGGCAACGGCGACGGCCACCCGCAACCCCTCCTCGTCCAGCTCAGCTCCTCGGAGATATAGGTGAAGAAGGAGACCAGGTCAGGAAGCCGCAGCTCGTTGAAGTCGACGGGGTGGTCGAACGGGTTTAGCTCGACGGCCGGCAAGGTCACGCTGGCACGACGGTAGGCATCACGCAGCCGCAACACGTGTGTGGCAACATGGTCCACCAAGTGGTTGAGGCGATCCTGGACCTCATCACGATCGGCCCGCTCGCGCTCCAGCGGGCTCGCCTGACCGCCTATCGTATCTCCTGCTTTCTGCAGCAACGCCGCCGATGCCTCGAGCATCTTTGTGGTGGACGCCTGCCGCTTTTGAAGCTACGTGAACTCCCGCACATAAAGGAGGAGCATGGCACTCCTGTCCTCCTTGAGCTCATGGAGCTCCACGTCCTTGGCCCTGAGCTCCGCATCCTTGGCATGGAGCTCCTCTGTCAGGCGCCTCACCTCAGAGTCCGTCATGGGGTGCGCCGCCATGGAACCAGGTAGAAGCATTGGGGAGAGGAAGCAAAGGGGGCGAAATGGCTGAAAGGCAATGCAATCTACGGGAAGGCGGAGGGAGCCAGCCGAGGAGCGGGGTGAGTCTTTTGGTTTTCACCATGGGAAAACACCAGTCGATGACTTTTCACTTCACGGAGCAGTGGGTTTTATAGGCGGAATCATCATGACTAATTGCTACCGCACCTGTTCCCGTCAATCAAAAAAATAAAAATCCCGCCGCGCGTGCCGCACCTAAAGACCAGTGCAATGCAGCGGTGGATATTTAAAATTACATACCAGCAAGGAGAGACAAAAAGGGTGAAAAAACAAATGTGGTGGCGGCCTAGCTACTCGGTCGCACTAGCCCAACTAGCTAGCCACCGTGCTTCACTGATGTACTGTGGCACCATGGCTTAGAGGAACTGGAACACCCCGCATTCCAGCCCAGAGATCAAGTCTTCAGGAATACGGCACTGCTTGACATAGAACAAATCAGCTCTTATTACAAAGAATAATGGATACAAAGGTCTGATGTTACAAAGGATCACATCAGCACAGCGATGTAACACCCTGGATTTTTCCCATTTTCTTTTTCTTTTGATTTTGGTCTGGATTCGCTTTTTTGTGGCTTAGTAGTTTTGCAACCTTGAGAGATCACCCTTGATTCCTCTTCCTGAGTAGCTTGCCAACCTCAAAACCATTCCAAGACCTTGTCATTTCCATCTTGGACCAATCCCAATATTCTTTTTCGTGGGAATATTCCTTTTTCTATTAAAGGAATAACCCTGTTTGCTCTGGGTTGTGAAGCAACCCACATTTCCATCATTCGCAAAATTCCCAAATAATTCTCATAAATTTTTTGGGTCATATTTTCCACAAATATGTCAAATCTTTCCTTGCCATGTTCAAAAATATATCACAAATATTCCTTTTCTGATTCTTCCCAAGCTGGCAGTTTGTGAAGCAAGTACCCTTTATATTTGCTTGCTTGCTCTCAAACTCTGTGTGCACTCTTTCCTATCCATATCATTGCTACATGCCAAAATTCAACTTTATTTGGATATTAAATCTCTCTTGGCTAATTTCCAAAGTTTCTGGGCAACTGGAACCTTTGTGAAGCAAGTGCTAGCTAGGAGTATCCAAAAGAGTTGAAATTTTTCAAGCATCTTCATATGCTCAAATCATGACTCTCCACCAAGTTTCAACCTTATCGAATCATCTATGTGAGCATAGCTTCAAATCTTGGTTCCTGGTCAGATTTTCACATTGTGAAGCAACTATATTTTATATTGCTCCATAATGGCTGAAAATTTACTAGAGCATTATCCTATCCATATAACCTATATCCAATAAATTTGGGATCATTTCATCTTCCCATTAATTCCCTATAATTTTCCTAAGATTCTGGTCAGAGAAGATAGCTGTGAAGGAAGTACCATTTTGGCTTGTCCAAATGGCATGAAATTTTTATGGCACTCTCATATGACCAAATCATCATCCTATGCCCAATTTCAGCCCAATTGGCTACTACATGTGAGTGGCAAATCAAGATCAAGTTTCTGGACCAGATCTGGCAGTTGTGAAGCAAATATATTAAATACTGGTCCATTTCTTTCCAAACTTCACAGGACTGTAGTACTTCCTACCCTAAACCTCCCGGACATCTTGTTTGGCTCTTATCGCTCCTCTGCTCATCACAGCTTCATGCCCAAGTTAGCTGCAGTAAACTTTAGAGGATCATTCACATCTAAGCACAGTGCACTTCATCGAGACATCACCTCATAGAGACTGTACCTTGGAAGGACAACACCCTGGACATGACTTGGCACACCAGAGTACACCTCATGAGCTAGTGCATGTGGTGACCACGCTGCTGGCATGCCAGCCAGCGCGCTCTGGCGATGGAACCCTTCGGCCTCGTCGCGTTCCTCCTCTCCCTCGCCATATAATCATGTCCAGAGGCTTCGCCTCATCATCGCCCTCGCTCTAGTCCCATCTCCCCCTCCGGATTCTTCCCCCTTGCGCCACGGCGGTCGCCGTCACGGCTCTGTTCGCCCGTGACCCCGAGCTGTCACCTTCCTCCATGGCTTCTTCCTCCCCGAGCCGTCGCGTTGCATTGAATGCTCGTCAGGTCGGCAACGCTCCCGTCCAGCCAGCTCGCCTGCAAGCTCCAGTGCGGCGATGAGATCGCCACCGTGGCCGAGCTCATCCAATCGCCTCTGCCCGCCTATAAATAGGCCTCCCCCGAGCCCTCCGAGCTCACCCACGGACTCCTCTCCTTCCCAGAAACCTCCCGAGCCTCTCCCCCGAGCTCGAGTCCCTCTCCTCGCCGTCCATTGCCGTCACGGCCGCCGATGATCTTCACCTAAATTCCGGCGAACCGCGCCCCCACCCTCTATTCCACCACCACCTGAGACCTCCAAATCCATCTGAGGGCCGCCCCGCAACTCCTCCCCTCTTCTCCACGACCGTAGCCCCTTTCCCCAAAGCCAACCGACACCGCCGTCCGCCATGCTCGAGGTCGTCGTCGCTCCCATCGCCTTTGGAGTCCGTGGATGGGGTAAATGGATGCGCCGCTCCTCGGGGAGCATGTAGGTGGTCGGAGCCTCGCTGGAGGTGGCCCGTGTCGCCGGGGCTGGTCGCCGAAGCGCGCGACCTCCTCTGGTACTCGGGCGAGCGAGCGAGGGAGAAGAAGACCCTGGCCAGGCGGGCCCCACCTACGCGCGGGACCCCCTTGTCAGCCACCCGAGCTTTGACCTCGTCCGCCCACGTGGATAAGTGGTGGGCCCCGCCTGTAAGTCTTACGCGTTGACCCGAGCTGCTGACATGGATAAGTGAAAGCGTATTCTTTGGAGTACGTTTTCCTCCAACGAAAGCGCATTTTCTTTCTTCTTCAGCCCCAAATACTTCTTCATTTCAGTGAAAGCGTAATTCTTGGATTTGCGCTTTCCGTTTTTCTGTTCAGGCCCTGTTTGAAAATATTTTCTTGACATATGGGTCCCTGGCAGAAAAACTATCACAACTTTTTGCTCACAACTCCGAATCAGGTGAATCCAACGCCCACGTCTTCGTCTCGTCGAGCCCGTCGTGATGGTATCATTTTCACTATGTGGTCCCACTGTGGAAATGACCATTTTGCCCTTGCCCGTAAACAGCCCCCTCCGAGAGAGAACTGTTTCCGGCAATCATTTTCGCGGACTCTCCGCACTTCTTCCCGATGGTTCCTTCATCCCTAGGCAAGCCACAACTCTCATCTGCATCATCGCATTGCAATATCATAGTTTAACTATTTACTTTAACAACAAATATGAGTATCTGTGAAATAAATTGGATTATATAATACTTGAATAAATTCTCGGATAGGTGACTGTCATGTTGGGTACCGGATTGTTAATAACTAGTAGTTTACCCACTTGTCGATACTATGATGTTGAGATCACTGTCTATGATTATTGTGGAGTTCATCCGGCAGTTCGTGGAGATGAATTAGTAGCAGTGGCTTCAGCATACTGGTTATCGGAAGGGCAGCTATGACGGAAATATTAATCGGAGATGAGATATTTAGTCGGTTGACCTTGAGTCACCTGTCCGGACTTATCCGTGCAGCCACATTTGTCGGTATGGGACGGCCTTGACTTGGTCTGATCACGTGCTCTTTCACCGGTACCGCCCGACAGGGAAGGTTATGCGTGCGCGCTACCCTGGCCCGGTAGGCGGCGATAACCTTGTGAGCCCAGTTGAGTTGTATGGTACCAGGTCCCCGTTTGGGACAGTTTAGTTGGCCACAACGGTGGCAGGTGTCACGGGGTGACACGGGGCCACCCAAGGCTTGACTCCAGGGGAGTGTGATTGCCGGTGGTACGATGAAAGAGTCACGAGTCAGGAAGGTTTCGTTGGAGTAATACTGGTCCACCCGAATGGGATCGAGAGGTCAGTGCTCCATGGTGTGGGTAAAGTGCGCAACCTCTGCAGAGTGTAAAATCTATTCGAATAGCCGCGTCCACGGTATTGGACAGCCCGTCCAGACCTCACTAGGTGGTCAACCATAGTAGTGATAATGATGGAAAAACTCATCGTATGATCAGAAGTACTCGATGGATCATGAGTATTCTGAGGGTTGTGAGACAACCCGGGAGAGGGTAGTTTGTCAGACTTGTCGCGCAGCTGGAATCAGGTATATGATATGTTAGTCATGAGATGGCTATGAGTTTGAGTGGTCGGATGATCACAAGCTTGGGAATTGGATTTGGCACAGGTTCGGAATGGATCCTGAGGTTATTTCGGAGTATGGATTAAATATGCTTCACCTTACTGCATTTACTTCAGTAGTTATTTTGCTGGATAACCCTGCTTGTTAATCTTGACTGCTATGATGTTATCTTGCCTTAATGCTGATGTTTGTGTGAGCTTGCGAGTACATTCAAAGTACTCACCTGGCGTGTCATGCCAGTTTGCAGGTCATGCCATGATTGCTTGCTTGTCGAGGATCCCGAGTTTGCGACCTAGGATACGCGTTCTAGCCAGAGTCCCTGTGGAGTGGAGTCCATCACCGTCGTCGTTGTTCCCCTGCCGAGAGAGTTACTCCGCTGTTAGCATAGAGCTACCCCGGGCAGGCGTAGTGTCGCCGTGCCGATGTAATCCTTGTACCTTTTGTAACCATATCCATTGTAATAAAGAGCTGATTTGTTCTATGCTAACAGTGCCGTATTCCATAGGACTTGTCCCTGGGCTGGAATACGGAGCGTTCTGGTCTTCTCTGAGCTGGGGTGCCACAAGCGACACTACACTTGCTAAGGTAGCTCTATGCTAGCAGCGGAACAACTCATAGCAGCGAAAAACTTCTAGCAGCGGAACAACGACGACGGTGGTGAACTCCACTCTGCAGGGACTCTGGCTGGGACATGATCTAGCTCGCATGAACGGAAACAACGACAAACAATCAATCATGGCATCACCTGCAATCTGGCATGACACGCCAGGTCAGTACATTGAATGTACTTGCAATCTCACAACAACCAAAAGCATCAAGGAAAAACAACAACATAGCATTTAACAGGTTAAGTTATTATCAACTACTATGATGTGAAAGCAACTATTAAGCATGATAGGGTACTACTAGAATTACTGCTGAGCCAACATCTCAAGAACCATCTCAATCTTGGCTAACCGGCCAAGCAATAAATCACCTCGATCACCTCGTGATCAATACCTCCACGTGATCACCGCATGACCACAACACAAATTGAATGACCATCCTCAAGATCATCCCAACATCATCATCAGCATCCTGCCAAACTGTTACTGCTCACATATCAACATACAAGTCATCTATAAGTCATTCCGTCATGTGAGTGTTGATCGAACGGTGTGACCTAGTACAAACTATGCCCATGACCGAGGACGCGGCTATTGATAGATTAAACACACACTCTGCAGAGGTTAGCACACTGTACCCACATCACAGAACCCATGGCCTCGTGCTCCCATTCGGGTGGACCAATGGCATTCCTACAAAACCAGTCTACTGCAATGACACTCTCCCGGCCACTCCGACCAACTCCCCTTTGGGCTTAGTCCTAGTTGGCCACGATGTCACCTCGTGACACATAACGGCCACCGCCGTGGCAAAAACAAAAACGGTCCCAAATGGGGACAAAGGGCCCTATCCAACTACGGGCACACAAGGCTTATGGCCGCCTACCTCATCAGGGTAGCACACGCACATAACCTTCCCTAGTTGGAGGCACCGGCGAGAGACATAACAATAGACCGCATTAGGGCTTTCCCATAAAGGCAAATGTGGTTGCACTGGAAAAGCCCGGTTTGGTGGCACCTGACCAACGAAATGACGGAATTTGTCCCCAAAATATATCTGCGATAACTGATACTCCGATATCATATCAACCTGTGATCCAGGTTATAGCAATATCAAACAAATAATCGAGAGAATAATATAGTCACCTCATAATAAACCCCAAGGGTAGCATACTACTAAGATCATGCTAAATCCAAAGACTATGATGCTACTAATCCAATAACAATATCAAAGATATTAACCTAAGATCCACATGATACCATCATTTCCGAAATAATACTCCAAATCATAATATCAGATACCAGCATGATGAAAATAATATAAGCCACTAATAATCCAATGGACACATGTCATCCACCATCTGCAAGCGTTAGTCCTAGTAATCCAAACCACATCATGGCAATAGCAAGATCAAAATAACTCCAAGAAATGCCATGAAAAAATCATACATAGCTAATGCAATATTTTAAATAAGTTCAAATAAATAAACCATGATATTGCATTGCAGTCATGCAAATGGAGGGTGTGGCTTGCCTGGGATGGATGGATTCACCGGGGGGAAGTGCGAGCAGCTCGCGGAAAGAAGCACTGGAAAACGTTCTCTCTCAGAGGGGGCTGAATAAGGGCAAGGGCATAATGGGCATTTTCAGAATGTGACAACATCATGAAAATGATACCAACAGAATAGGCTGAATGAGACGAAGAAGTGGGCTTTGGAATCACCTGAATCGGAGTAAGGAGTGAAAAGATACAACAGTTTTTCTGCCAGGGACCCATTTGTAATTAAAATCCTCACAAACAGGCCCTCAGCTGGAAAAACAGAACGCGCCTTTCTGGAAGTACGCTTTCACTGAAGTGAAAGCGCATTCCGGGCTGAAGCAGAAGCAGAGTACGCCTTCAGAAGGGGAAGACATATTCCTCAGGAATACGCCTCCACTTATCCAGCGTGGCAAGGCGGGGCCGGGCTCCGATGTCGCTGATGAACGGGCCCCACCTTACCTCTCTCTCTCCTCCCGCTCCTCCTTCTTCTTTCCCCGACTCTGCATGCAGAACAAAGGAGGGCTGCCGGCACCAGCGCTCGCTCCGGCGACTCGGGCCACCCCGGGTGGAGCTTGGACCACCAGCGGGCTCGGGATGACACCGCGCCTCCGCTGCGATGATGCATGGGCGACGACGAGACCCGGAAAGATGGAGGCGAGGAGGGCAGCGGACGAGGCCGTCGGCCGGAGTTGAAGACGACGCCATGGTGGATCCGGTGACGAACGGAGAGGTGAGGGAGATGCTCCGGTCTCCGGTTGGTCTACAGGTGGCGAAAGAAGGAGGGGAGGAGCTCGAACTTGCCCGAATTTAGGTGGCGGCCACCGGCAACCGAGGCGGCAATGGCGAGCAGGGAGGGCTCCTGGAGCTCGGACATGTAGCCCGGGAGGGATAGGGGAGTGAGAGAGGCCGAGTGGCGAGAAGAACCGCCGTTGGGAGGGGCTTAAATAGGAGATGGGAGGGGAAGAGGCCGAGCTCGGGTGTCGCCACGAGCTCGTGACCGGCTCCGATGATGGCTGGATGCCTCACGGGAGCGAGGGAGGGGACGGGAGAGGGCATGAGAGGTTCACGGGGCAGTGCAACACCAAAGACATGAGGAGGAAGAGGACAGAGGCGCGAACAGAGACGGTCGGTTGCCGTTCACCCGTGGGCACGCGGCGGCGAGCGTCGACGAGGAGGCTTCTGGAGGGGTAGGGGACATGAGAGCGACGGGAGAGGAAGGGGGGTCTCGTCGGCAACCACGGACGCGCAAACTTCTCCAAGAAACCGCGGGCCGACAAGACCCGACACGCAGAGCGCGCTCTCTGCAGCCAGAGCGCGTGACCAGGTGTGCCAGCTACGCGGTCACCATGCGACATGGCATGGAGAGGACAAGAGAGGTGGGGAAACTGTGTCTAGCATGTTGTCTTTGCATCAGGTGGATTGTGGGAGGTGAAAGCTCGAGAGAAGAGGCTCTGTAGCGAAGTGAGGCATCGATGAAAATTTGTTATAGCAAACTTGGTTGCACACCTGTGATCAACAGAGAAGAGGAAGGAGCCAAACTTCATGTCTGGGATGCTTAAGTTAAGAAGGACTATGATCCTGTGCAATTAGAGAAGAAATGGACCACAACTTAACATAGTTGCTTTGCAACTGCCATTATGGTACAGAAAAGAGAATTGGATGGTGCACTTGTCGGCGTTCTGGGAACCAGGGTACCCAGACTTGCCTGCCTGCGGCCCACGGCATGGCACCTTCAATGTCCTGGTACGACCCATCTACAAGACTATCAAGACAAGACCCTCACGAGGGGCCAAGCCTCGCGAGGCGGACGACGCCAAGACCTTCCAAGGGAGCGACCTCCCAGGCTGCCTCCTGAGGAACGGAGATTTCTATGCAGGTACCCAACCTCAGGAGGTTGCGATGACGCAAGCCATGACGACCAAGGCCAGGCGGGCGCCAGCGGGCGCAGAGGAGGCAGTTTACCCTTTGGTGCTAAGGAGGCAAGCCCAGACGCAGGTTCCCAAGGAGCCTAGCAAAGGTTTCCATTCCCGTGCTACAAGACCAAGACCGCCAGGACGGTGGGACGGATGTCATTGTCAAGCCCACTAATGCGTCACAACCAGAAGCTTTGCAGGCGAAGACCACCTTTCGTCAGGATAAGATGTACTACTTGTCCCCTTTCAAATTGGCCACTGTGGGATCCCTTCCCACCTACGATTTGTGGGAAGGGGATCGAGGCCACTATAAGTATAGGTTAGCCACCACCGTAGAATGGGGATCGGATCCATTCCACCCTCACCATCAAAGCCCTCGCGAGGTAGCTCATCCTCTGTACTAGTTCATCCACAAACCTCCTTGTGAGGCCAATCCACCACAAAGCAGGAGTAGGGTTTTACACCGCAAGGTGGCCCAAACCTGGGTAAACTGTCGTGTTCATCTTCTTCCTTGTTCGGGTGAATTGAGCTAGCCCTGGGGGCGACAAGTAGGCAGGCTTGAGAGGTTGAGTTCTTCGCACACGCCCCAAAGTTCGAACCTTCTTGGGTCTGCGGAGCCCTGAATCCGACATTTGGCACGCCAGGTAGGGGCATGTCGAAGCCTCTCCTCCACCGTTTGTTCTGCCGCCATTCTATCGCTCCTATGGCCGATGCTCGCCGTGTTCATGCCGAGCGCTGGGCCGCTCGCGTAGCCTAGACGGCGCCTGTGGGCAACGGCACTCCTCGCCGCTCTGCCTCCCCGGCGGCTAACGCCGCCACTGACCCTGCTGCTCGTGAACAGCAGGATTCGTCGCTGCCACCGTCTGTGCAGCGCGATGGCCGCACCGCAACTCCATCACCCACTCTAGCCACGACGTCGTCTTCTCATGTTCATCGCGGGCTGGCAAACACGCAGGCTGCGCTGCTCATGGCGCGAGAGCTTCTGTGTTATCACCCGGCCAACGACCTATACGACGACTGGCTCGGCCGCATCGCTGAGCTCGTCAACGCCGCTGGTGAGGTCCCTGCACCATCCCGTTCGCCCCGTCCCCCACCGTCCTTGGCGGGCGATGTGGCTCATGGCGCGCCTCCTCCTCCTCCACTGCATGGCGCGGACCCCGAGCCCAGGCGAGAGGCACCCCAATGCGGCCCACCGCGCAGGGCGCCGGCGCGCGATGAAGAAAGCTGCCAGGTGGTGCAGCGGCCCCAAGGAGAAGCGCGCGTGCTTCCAGCACCACCGCATCAAGACCGCGTGCCGTTGGAGGCGGTAGCGCGCGGGCGCCAAGATCAAGCTCCCCCCATGCGACCGGCACCTGTGAGTGCGGCAGGCTATCGTGCCTTCACTCCGGAGCTACGTCGCATCGTTTGGCCCGTCAAGTTCAAGCCGGACCAGCCTCCACGCTACGACGGCACCCCCAACCCCACTGAGTTCCTCCAGCTCTACGAGCTGAGCATCGAGGAGGTGAACGGCAACGACAAGGTCATGGCAAACTGGTTCCCCATGGCCCTCAAGGATGGCGCGTGTTCTTGGCTCCCGAACCTCCCGATGGGGTCGATCTCCTCCTGGGATGAGCTATGCGAGCGCTTCATCGTCAACTTCCAGGGCACTCGCAACCGCGCTCCTGTAGCAGGCGACCTGCGGTGCATAAAGCAGCAGCCGGGCGAGACCTTGCACAAGTACATACAGCGCTTCACGAATGTTCGCCTCAAGATCCCGAAGGTGTCGGACGAGGCCATCATCACGGCGTTCTCTGATGGCGTCCGGGATGTCAAGATGAAGGAGGAGCTCGCCATCCACGAGGACTTGTGTTCGGCCCTAGAGATGTTCAACATGGCAACCAAATGCGCGAGGGCCGAGGAAGGTCGCCTCTCCCTCCTGGAGCTCTCGGAGGTCGATCCTGAAGACAAGAAGGCCAAGGCTAAGGATGTGAAGCGTATGGGTCCTGCCGTGCTGGCCGCGGAGCCCGAGATGAAGTGCGGCCGTGACCATGATGAGCCTCCCAGGGGCAACCGCCCGTTCTGCGTCTTCCACAACATCCACAGCCACAACACCAATGACTGCCAGGAGCTCAGGGCAATCTGCGATGGGCGCCTTGACCGCCGCCCTGAGCATAGTGACTGCAGCTACAGCCGCGGAGGAGGCCGCGGTGGAGGCCGCTGGGACAACCGCAACCCCCGCTAGGACTGGCGCGACCAACCCCGTGAGGACCGCTCGCAAGGCTAGCCTCGTGAGGGCCCTTGGCGGGACCAGCCTCATGAGGATCGCCGCCAAGGCAATGCCGGCCTCCCTCCGCTGCCACCACCGCCAAGGAGAAACGATGACAACCGCCAAGATGATGGGGCTAGGGGCTTCCAAGAGCCTCACGCAATCGCCTGCATCCTGGGCGGCGCTCAGGCTCCCGCCTCTCATCGCATCTTCAAGCAGTTCACTCGTGAGGTGAACGCAGCCCTCCCCAAGCTCGAGGCATCGCGCCCCCTCAGGTGGTCCAAGCACGCCATCACCTTTGACTCCATGGATCAACTCAATTGCTCAGCCGCCGCTGGCGCGCTCCCAATGCTCTGCACGCCAACCATCAGCAACGTCCTTGTCACCAAGACCCTCATCGACGGTGGCGCAGGGCTCAACGTTCTTTCCATCAAGACGTTTGAGACGCTCCAAGTACCATATGACCAGCTTCTTCCTACCAAGCCTTTTTCAGGGGTGACCGATGGCTCCATCATTCCCATAGGGTAGATTCGCCTCCCTGTAACCTTCGGCAAGCGCGACAACTACCACACCGAGCTCATCGACTTCGAGGTCGCCCACATCTGCCTCCTGTAGAATGCTATCCTCGGGTATCCGGCCCTCGCCAAGTTCATGGTAGCAACTCAGCATGGCTAAAATGTCCTCAAGATGCTAGGGAGTGGTGGCATCATCATGGTCGCCTGCGACGAAAAGGATGCGGTGTGCTCCCTCGAGCACGCCTACCAGGCCGTAGTGGTCGAGAACTCAGATGGCAAAGGTGCCATCCTGCCTCCTGAGGCCATCCCCAAGAAGAAGAAGCAGCTCCTCCCAAAGGGCCGTCAGGAGGCTGGGGCGCCAGACGGTCGTGCCTCAGGCACCAAGCCCTCTGCTGGGGCGTCTTTCCATCTCGCATAGGGAGGCGCGCCCGCGCCCCCCTCAGGATGGGCTCGGGGGCTCTCCTCTGGAGGGCCTCTGACCTAACCAGCGTGACGAGGGAGGCGTTTGGGCACCATGTGGAGGCGTGCTTTGACGCGCTCCTCTGTGACCAAGGCGCAAGGCGCGAGGTGCCGGGCGCTCAGGAGTTCATCACCAAGGCAATCGAGGAGCTTCAGGAGGCGCGAGCCATGTGTGGCGAGCGTCGCCCCGCACCACCCAGTGCATCTGCCACCCCTGACGCGGGCGGCGAGCTGCGCGTCTGCGTCAACATCCCGGCCCTCAACAGGGCTGCTTCGCAGGACCTCTTTTGGCCGTCTCGCGTAGGCCGGAGCGGGGGCTACCCCTGCAGCTACGTCCGCATGCCGTTCGGCCTGCTGAACGTGGCCGCTTCGTACCAGCGCCTCATGCAGGGAGCCACTGCGGCTCACAAAGCCAGGCGCCAGGCGATCCTGATGGAGGAGGTGCCAGACCCTCGCGAGCCCCCCGAACCTCCAGAGCCTCCCGGGCCTCAGGAGTCGGTCGGCTCGTGAGGAGCGATCCCTACAGTACGCACCTTCAGCTACTCCAACGCTTCCACAACAATGGTGCCAGGTGACTTTTTGGTTTGTTCAACTGAGGACGCCCCTCAGGCTGCATCATCCTCATGCTGCTAGGGCCCGACCCCGCAGCTGTATCATTTTTCGCATGTATTAGAACTGACTTTGCCTTCATGAGTTTCCTAAGTATCTCAACTGCCTGTCCGATGCCTCGTCACTATGATGTCGCTGCGCCCTCGCGAACCCACCCGCGACCGCCTGATGATTAAGGACTGGCACGGCGTCTGTGCTCGGGTTCGTCCCTGCAGCGTCGACAAACCCAAGCGACCGAGCTCTGTCCCGTGGGCCAGCTCCCGTGTGCGTCACCTCCCATGGTCCTTGGTGCCTTGTTCTCGCATGAGCTAATCTTGTGCGCACGACCCAGTTCGTACAACCGTAGTTCGGCGCTTCGCCGCAGCAGGAGCCGTGCGCTGGCTATTTTTCCGTAGGATCATTGCATGAGAATACTTGGCACGGCGTCTGTGCTCGGGTCCATCCCTACAGCTTCAAAAAAACCAATGGCTGAGCTCTGTCTGGCGGGCCGGTCCCGTTCACGTCACCTCCTGGGGTCATTGGTGTCCGGCCTTCTCATGCGATAACCTCTGGAGGGGCATTCGGCGTAGGACCCCTCATTGCCCCGCAGGTTTCTTACGCACGCCCCGCACCGGAAAAATCAGGCACAACCCACCTTGAGGTAGGGCCTCGTGAGTCCCACGCTGGCTCACGAGTGCCCAGATACACCTCCTCCAGTTCTGCCATGCTAGCCACACGTACGAACAAGATTGTACACGCCCCGGAGTCTCCCCCAGCGGGAGCTCCCACCCACATACCAGTGGAAGCCCCATGCTCCGCGCTGGTGGATGACACGGTTGAGGAGCAACTATGCCCACGCACCAGTGGTAGCCCCATGCTCCGCCCTGGCGGACGACACGGTCGAGGAGCGACTATGCCCACGATAATGTGGAAACACCATGCTTCGTGCTGGTGAATAAACAACTAAGGGCGCCCTCGCGACCGCACCAACCTCATGATAGCCTCTCGGCTCTATGACCGGCAACACCTCACAGCTTTCCCCTCGGGAGGATCGCGCGAGGGGGCCAGACACGGGGGCTATGCTCAGGCCCCGCCTTGCACACGCTACCCTACCAGGTCTGGGTACCTGGTCTTCTCACGTTCCCCCCGGGCGAAAGCTGGTGGTCAAAGGTATGAGGGCTGCTCGCACGTCAAGGGGGACCTCCTAAGCATCGCGAATCAGGGGCCTCACCAGTCACGTAGCCCCTCGCCCCTTGGTGCCGTCCTGGTGATCCGGATGCCCCAACGGCTGTCGAGGAATGCGCAGTGCTGGGCCCTGCCGACGCAGAGCGCGAAGTCCTACACCCCGGCGTCCACATTTCCTCCATGAGGGCTGCTCGCACGTCAAAGGGGACCTCCTGAGCATCGCGACTCAGGGGCCTCACTAGTCACGTAGCCCCTCGCCCCTTGGTGTCGTCCTGGTGATCCGGATGCCCCAACGGCGGTCGAGGTATGCGCGGGGCTGGGCCTTGCCGACGCAGAGCACAAAAGCAAGCACGAAGGAAATTTGGCGCCATAAGGAAACCACAGAGTCCTAATAATTATTACAAGCACAGATTGTTCCACAAGCTTAAACATAAGTCTTATGCCTCCACAAGGCATGGCAAATGTTGCAGGGTAAAACTAAGAAGGAACGCCACTGCCGCCACCTGCCCCGCTCGTTGGAAGCCCCTCGTCGACAACGCTGCCACCATCCTCACCGCTTTCGACTCCTGCTGCTGGAGCCTCAGCGATGGGAACGCAGAGGAACTTCCCCAACAGCGCGTCAACCTGGCCCCTCACGGCCTTTGCGGCAGCATCATGCGGCTCGAGTGCCACTGGGTCGATCAGGACATTGAGGTCGAAGCTGGGGTCCTGGAGGTAGAGGTGGCTGAAGACGCGCGTCGCGGCCGCGGTGAAGAGCGAGCGGCACTCCACTTCCAGGAAGGAGTCCACCACAGCGGCGACACCCTTGAGCGCCTCAGCGAGCTTGGGGAGGAGCCTTGCAAGACCGTCTTCGGGAATCGCCAGCGGCTCTTTGTACCCTCCCCCGTGGATGGAGCACAGCGCCTTGTGGAACCCGAGCTCGAGGGCCAGGAAGGTTTCGCGGTCCGTGGCCGCCTTCTTCTCTATGGCAATGAGGGCTCTCTCCCTGACCTCCAGCTGGGCTGCCACCTCGGAGGCGTGCTTGGCATGGGCTTCCTGGGCATAGGCCACCTCCTTCTTTAGCGCGTCAAGGCGGCCGCGCGTTGCGGCCTAGTCGGTGGCTACCTGGGCCAGCTCGGCGTCGCGTTTGGCGAGCTTCGCTTTGCGGCCCTTCAGGTCCTCCTTCTGCTCCTGGAGCCTTTGGCTGAGCGAGGCTTGTTCCTCCTAAAGGGCCTTCAGCTTGGCCTCCGCCTCGGCGCGGCGCTCTTCGGTTGACGCGGCACTAGCCAACGCTGCGTCGTGAGCCTCCTTGGCTTTGGTGGCCTCCTTCCTACCCTCGGCAGCAGCATCCTCGGCCCCGCCCCAGGCTGTCTTAACGGACATGTCGGCCTGGAGCCACCCAGAGAGGAGCCCCGTGCGCTCCCTCGCGAGGCACCTATCGGCGTCTTGAAGGTCCGCCTGGAGACGGCCGAGCGCAACATAGGCCTCGTCTAGAGCCCCGGGCCTTACCAAAGGGCCGTAGTTCACGAGCGTGAGGATTGGAGGAGAAGGCGCCACGAGCGCAGCTGGATGTTCTGCGGCTTCGGAGGGGCTGGCAAGGTCAGCTTGTGTCGCCGCGGCTGCAGAGCCTGGCAGTGCAACGGGCGCGGCCGGCTCCGCGGCCTATTTTCCCGCTGGGGCCAGCTCCTCCAGAGGCGGCATCATCATGTCCTGAGAAGCCCGCTCTGTCACGAGGAGACGGGGGATGGTCTCCCCCGCCTATACCGAAGGCACAGCGACTACAGCAAGAATTGGCGCCTCCGGAGCTTGAGCTCCTTCCATCCTCTTCTTCGCCACGGTGCCCATCCTGGCCACCAGGGGGAAGTGCTGTGAGCACGGTACGGTGTGCTGAACAAAAACAAGGTAAGGTACTTACTCGTCGGGGGCAATGTACGCCCTCTTCCCGGCCGGGGCAGGGGCACCCCCGATCTTCCTGGGCATGGCTTTCGTCGCACTTGGGGAGTGGGCGGGGCGCTCTTCGGCCGGTTTCGACACAGCATCGATGTTTGGCAAGGCAGAGGCACCGCCCTGAGGGAGGGGTGCCACCCTGCCTTTCTTCGGTGTCGCCTGGCCTGGCCTTTGAAGGGCCCGGGGAGTCGCCCGAGACCTCGTGATGACCCCGGTGGAACGTGGGGATTCCACGGCCAGGGGCTCGACGGCGTTGTCATCGTCTCCAAGGCCGCGGAGGAGCTCGCTCTGGGACGGGGGAGAGATCTTTGCCACGTCATCCTTGGTCGCCTCCGAGTCCTCCTCGCCCTCCTCGTCAGCGTTGTCGCCAGAAGAAACCAGCACCGGGGAGTTGGGGAGCTCGGGCGGCACGAGCCCCAGCTCGTCGAAGACGGGCATGGCGGCGACCAGTGCCTCCCTGTCGGCACGACAGTATAACGGTACGTAGGCCTCCGGGAGGTCCCCCGGCTCGCCCTCGAGCAGGGTGTTCATGGCCTTTTCCAGATCCTCACCCGTCAAGCTCCCCGGGCGCAGTCGGATGTCGTCTTCTACGCCCTCGAACGCCCACATGGGGCGCATGTGCGCGTGGAGCGGGGCCAGGCGCTGCGTCAGGAACTCCTTGACGAGCATGCCTCCCGTCAGCACCCTGGCCTCCATGTCTGCGGTCATCTTCCTCAGAACAGGCGCAGCATGGGGGTCGAAGAACTTCCCGTGACCCCACCCGTCAAGCTTCTCCGGCAGCTGGGTTGGCAGTTCCAGCCGTGCGTGGAGGCCCTTGGCGTCCATGAAGATCCACTGGCGCCAGAAGTCGTCCACCTTTTTTCCGGCCCTCATGAGCAGGTTGTTCTTCTTGACCACGACAAAGGACACGTAGCCGGAGCGCTGGGCCGGATCGTGCAGTCGCAGGTAGAAGAAGTGCCAGAGGAGCGGAAAGGAGGGCCTCACGCCCACGAATGCCTCGCAGTAGAAGGCAAAGATGGACAGGAGGAGAATGGAGTTGGGCTGAAGATGCAGGGCCTGAACCTGGTAGTGGTC
This sequence comes from Thinopyrum elongatum, assembly GCA_011799875.1. Taxonomy (NCBI): domain Eukaryota; kingdom Viridiplantae; phylum Streptophyta; class Magnoliopsida; order Poales; family Poaceae; genus Thinopyrum; species Thinopyrum elongatum. The sequence continues at coordinate 465,884,461 of CM022301.1, read as the reverse complement.
GAGGACGACGGTGAAGAATCCAGAGAAAGGAGGGACGAGCCCCGCGAAGACGCTGTGGAGGAAGAAGGGGTAGAATGTCTGCGCCAAGGTCCTCTGCTCGGTGGAGCCGACCCGAAGGATGGTCTTCTTCCACTCATTGTCGTCGCTCGCCGTCAGCGGGAGCGCGGCGGCAAGGTGTTTCTCCTTGGTGATGGAGGATGTGCCGAGGGCCGGCGCAAGAGAGGAGGAGGAACTTGTGGCCGGCGTGGCAAGCTTTGCCTTCCTGGACGCCATTCATGAGATCTTGAAGGAAGGGGGAAGAGCGCGGTCGGATCTGTAGATGTTCTCGGCTGGGAGAAAGGGGATCTGGAGCAAGGCGAGGGGGGAGCAATGATGGCTCGGTAGCAGGCGCCAACCTTTTGTCAGCCTGGGCGGTTGCCGAGGCATCGTGGGAAGCGGAGACGCCCACGTCCTATCAAGCGCCACGCGTCAGCCTCGCCCGCAGGGGATTGGGGCACGTGGCGCTTCGCCCTTGCCCTTTGGCTTCGCCTCGAAGCCAAGTCCGAGCGCACCTTGGGCCTGGGGGCTACTGTCGGCGTTCTGGGAACCAGGGTACCCAGACTTGCCTACCTGCGGCCCACGGCGTGGCACCTTGAACGGCCTGGTACGGCCCATCTACAAGACTATCAAGACAAGACCCTCACGAGGGGCCAAGCCTCGTGAGCCGGATGATGCCAAGACCTCCCAAGGGAGCGACCTCCCCAGGCTGCCTCCTGAGGAGCGGAGATTTCTATGCAGGTACCCAACCTCAGGAGGTTGCGATGACGCAAGCCATGACGACCAAGGCCAGGCGGGCGCCAGCGGGCGCAGAGGAGGTAGTTTACCCTTTGGTGCTAAGGAGGCAAGCGCAGACGCGGGTTCCCAAGGAGCCTGGCAAAGGTTTCCATTCCCGTGCTATAAGACCAAGACCGCCAGGACGGCGGGACGGATGTCATTGTCGAGCCCACTAATGCGTCACACCCAGAAGCTTTGCAGGCGAAGACCACCTTTCGTCAGGATAAGATGTACTACTTGTCCCCTTTCAAATTGGCCACTGTGGGATCCCTTCCCGCCTACGATTTGGGGGAAGAGGACCGAGGCCACTATAAGTATAGGTTAGCCACCACCGTAGAAAGGGGATCGGATCCATTCCACCCTCACCATCAGAGCCCTCGTGAGGTAGCTCATCCTCTGTACTAGTTCATCCACAAACGTCCTCGTGAGTCCAATCCACCACAAAGTAGAAGTAGGGTTTTACACCGCAAGGTGGGCCAAACCTGGGTAAACTGCCATGTTCATCTTCTTCCTTGTTCGAGTGAATTGAGCTAGCCCTGGGGGCGATGAGTAGGCAGGCTTGAGAGGTTGAGTTCTTCGCACACGCCCCAGAGTTCGAACCTTCTTGGGTCTGCGGAGCCCTGAATCTGACAGCACTCACATGGAGTGTTGAAATGAGATGAAACTTGGCAAAGCCTTGTGATATGGCCATATGAAGATGCTGTAAAAAAATTCATACCAAATGGACTTACCAAAATAGTACTTCCTTCACAGACATCCTCTCTGTCTAGAATATTGGGATAATATTGGAGATAAATTGGATTAATGAAATGACCCCAAATTTGGTGGAGAGCTGTTATTTGGGTAGAAGCATAATCTGGTAATTTTTTAGAATTAATGAAGCAATATAAATTATACTTGCTTCACAACCTGAAAATATTGCCAAAAGCAAAGATTTGATCATGTGCTCACATAGATGATTGGATGGGGCTGAAACTTTGGTGGAGTGTGATGATATGAGCACATGAAGAGGCATGCAAAATTTCAACTCAATTTGATAACCCTAGCTAGTACTACCTTCACAAAGGCTTCCTTCTGACAGAAACTTTGAAAATTGCTGAGCAAGTTTCACTAGGCAAATGGAGCTGAATTTTGGCATGAGGCAATGATTTGGATGTAAGAGCATGCCCAAAAAGTTTGGGAGCAAGCAAGAAAATATAGGTGGCACTTCCTTCACAGAAGACCACTATGGACAAAAATGAAGAAATAATATTGATGAATTATTTTTGTACTGGACAAGGATGGTTTGGACATATTTGGGGCATATATGATCCAAACAAATTATGAGAATTATTTGGGAAATTTGTGGATGACAGAAATATAGGTTGCTTCACAGCCTAGGTCAGACAGGGCTATTCCTTTAATAGAAAAAGGAATATTCCAAGAAAAAGAATTTTGAGGTTCAACTAGAATGGAAATGACATGACCTAGGGAGAGATTTGAGAATGATGAGCCACTAGGGAGGAGAAGAAATGAAGGTCTCCCAGGTTTCAAGTCCACAGAACCACTCCAAAAAGAAAATCAGAGCTAAAACCAAATAAATCAAAAACAAAAAAGAAAGGGCCAAAAACCAGGGTGTTACAAACCTTCCCCCCTTAAAGAAATCTCATCCTCGAGATTTGGTTGCTCAGGGAACAATTATGATTTGAGGACACCGTTTCCAACTCGGGTATCCATTTCCTTTGTATGTTGTTCCCTTAGGAATTTCGTATGATCTGCTTACCTTGCGCTAGGGTGGTTTGCTTCACCTTTCCCAAATTCTGACGGGTTTTTGCTCATATACCAAATCCTTAAGCTGACATTGGTTCTTCCATATCTACGGTGATATCCGAGGGATCTGAGCATAAATTCCCTTTTTTCCTGAAAACTTTTTACTTCTGCCATGGGGTTGCTCAAACAAATGCATGTCTTCCAGGTTCATTCAATGCTAAGAAACAGGGCCATTCTCCTGACGAGATCTGACTACCTGGAGGTGGTACTGACTTATCTTGATTTGTTTCTCTGGCTCGAGTAGGAGATACATACCAAAGATTCGGTTGCCTTCTGTGGTGAATAATATAAAGGTGTATGGACTTATAGCTAGATCATACCTCAAACATTAGCATCTTGAGGCTGGCCTGATAGGGATGCTGGAGGGAAGATGCTTTTCATGACAAACTGTTCGTGTACTTTGTTTCACCTGTGAGTATTCCTGGTCTGAGTTGATTGTTCTGCTTTTGACTTACCCATGCGGTCAGTATACCCATCTATGGTAATAGGCTGTGAGATGCTTTAACACTGCCGCTGAAGTCAAACTACTGCGGTTGCAAATGAATCTTGGATCTGACATAACAGACATGGATATTCCGCACTAACCATTCTGGTCGGGTGCCGTGGGGCAAGCGGGTCAGCGGGATATGAAGTCCTTGTATAACAGAGTAGGCCTCTGAGAGTATGTCCTTTGTGGATCCATACGGAATCATGGCCTCCAACTGACTTGGGTATCTGGACCCTGATGGTTGCGCAAAAATCATCATACTTTTGTTGTCAATCTCACCCTTTGATGGGCATGATTTTCTTTGTCAGGATACCTTACTGAAATAGATTGGCCACATATGTCCTTGATTCTTCGTACTACCATAGATGTGGTTAATGCAATATTTTGGCATCATTCCTTGTGCTTGTTTTCTGGCCTGAGTCCGCACATATATGACATATACTCGGGCTTGTAGCTGTACCGAGCTTTCTATTGAGGCCAATCAGACAAGATGACGACAAGAGTTCAGGATATCACCTTGTCGGGTGCGGGAACAATGACTTTGCTAGCCATTGTCAAGACTATTGATTCTGTGTTGTCATCTCTAGAGCTTGTCGATCCTTGCATTACATGAGATGTATCTCTGCTTATCTTCATTGGCATGACTCCTGAGGTTGTTGAATCCTTACATTTCTTAGGTATATCTGCTTGATCATTGCCGTATCTCGTATGAGTGACTGATATGACCGGGGATACACGCTCACCATATATATAAGAATCATATGCAACCGAACACTTGATCCTGGCGGTAGGCATATGTCTTGATTGAGTGATACTTCTGACAAAAATGTTGTGGATCCAATTCTTGAATTGCGCTGTCATATACTGCCAACTCATAGTGTAATACCTGACGATGGTGCGTAGTGTTGTACTAATACCGGCTCGGTGTCTTATGTGGGAAGCCATCTGAGTAGCTTACTGAAGAAGGCTTGATATCTTACGCTCGAAGCTTTTTGCTGCAGTGGCGTGTTGGAGAAGACTGGGCTCCGTACCTCAGAAGCTTCTCCTTTGGTTGCTTGTTGAGAGCGATTCAATTTCTTATGTCAGAAGCCTTTATCGAGGTATCTTGCAGTGAAAGACTGGGTATTTTGGACCGGAATATGTCCACATATTTTACAGAGGAAAAATTGAGGAGCCTTGCACCATAAGCTTCTTCCGTTAGCGTGTGGAGGAAGACTGAGTTTCTCATATCCAAAGCTTCATACTGTGATATGCAGACTGAAAGTCATACACACACTCATAATATTTTGCGGCTGGTTACTAGCATGAGAAAAATTGTTTGACTGTCTTCCTTGATCATAGCACATTCTGGCTTTCTTTCGGAGTATAACATATTTCAAGCATCATTCATTGCTGAGCCAAAACTTTGTATATGAGCCATACCTTTGACTGAAAATATACCGTTGCTCTTGTACCTGACTTGTCTTCCTGCTGGCTGGATCATAACTGCTGTGAGGATTAAGTACTGATGTAGACTCGATGTGTTTAGCTGAGCTTCTTCCAAATATTTGAAATCCTTACTGCTTCTTCGGGTCCGGTGTCGGTTGATGAGCAACTCCCATAAGGGGAAAATAGGGTAACACCGAGGACCCAAAAAGAAAGGAGCAAAAGAGAACTCAACTAAACAAAAGCACACAAAAACAATCAACTCAAACACAAACAAAGTCACATATTACTACTAGTCACACAATATGCATGCCTACTTAAGCACTCAAATCTCGTGGGATCTCCGGTACTACGATCTAGCATGCTGTGACGGTGTGCACGAGGACGAATCATTGTGTGGAAGAGTTGGTGTAAACATAACTACACCAAGTGCTGGCTTATCAAGGCAGCATCCTTGACTAGCTCGGAAGCGAGGACGTACTTGGTAACCATGTAGCAGGACACGAATGTCGCGACCACATTATTATCAAGCGGACGGAAAAGATCCGTACTCGTCCAAGGAATAGGATAGCGGGGAAAACCAAGGCTGCTGGCATTGCCCTTTCTTGATGACTAAGATCATTTAGGGATGCCAACACGACAAGAGGAACGGACGATCCGGGATAGAAACATGTCTACCACCGAAACGATAGGTGGGGATGAAGAAGAGAAACTGGTGCGATACCTTGACACCATCCTGTAAACGGTGTCTGGAACACTTGGCATCACTCCGCTGGGACAGAAATGACGCCAAACACCGAAGAACAGGCTCAAAGGAAACTGGAGGGATGTAGGGGTTGAGCCGTAGTGGATCCATACCGATGCCAGCTACACTCATAAGATAAACTGTTAGCAACAAATAATAAACCTATATGCATGTTATGCAACAACCAAATGCAGTAACCAATGCAACAAAAAAAACAGACTCTATACTATCGATTTCTACTGCTCGCGCTGACTAGGGCATCCTACAGCCAGACCTGCTCTGATACCAAGCTCTGTGGCACCCCAGCTCAGAGGAACCGGAACACCTTGCATTCTAGCCCAGAAATCAAGTCTTCTGGAATACGGCACTGCTTGACATAGAACAAATCAGCTCTTATTACAAAGAATAATGGATACAAAGGTCTGATGTTACAAAGGATCACATCAGCACAGCGACACTACGCCTGCTAAGGTAGCTCTATGCTAGCAGCGGAACAACTCGTAGCAACGGAAAACTTCTAGCAGCGGAACAACGATGAAGGTGGTGAACTCCACTCCGCAGGGACTCTCGCTGGGACATGATCTAGCTCGCATGAACGGACACCTCAATAAACAATCAATCATGGCATCACCTGCAATCTGGCATGACACGCCAGGTCAGTACATTGAATGTACTTGCAAGCTCACAATAACCAAAAGCATCAAGGCAAAACAACAACATAGCATTTAATAGGTTAAGTTATTATCAACTACTATGATGTGAAAGCAACTATTAAGCATGATAGGGTACTACTAGAATTACTGCTGAACCAACATCTCAATAACCATCTCACTCTTGGCTAACCGGCCAAGCAATAAATCACCTCGATCACCTCATGCTCAATACCTCCACGTGATCACCGCGTGACCACAACACAAACTAAATGATCATCCTCAAGATCATCCCAACATCATCATCAGCATCCTGCCAAACTGTTACTGCTCACATATCAACATATAAGTCATCTATAAGTCATTCCGTCATGTGAGTGTTGATCGAACGGTGTGACCTAGTACGAACTCTGCCCATGACCGAGGACGTGACTATCGATAGATTAAACACTCACTCTGCAGAGGTTAGCACATTGTACCCTCATCACAGAACCCATGGCCTCGTGCTCCCATTCGGGTGGACCATTGGCATTCCTACAAAACCAGTCTACTGCAATGACACTCTCTCGGCCACTCTGACCAACTTCCCATTGGGCTTAGTCCTGGGTGGCCCCGATGTCACCCCGTGACACCCAACGACCACTATCGTGGCAAAAACAAAAACGGTCCCAAACGGGGACAAAGGGCCCTATCCAACTACGGGCACACAAGGCTTATGGCCGCCTACCTGATCAGGGTAGCGCACGCACATAACCTTCCCTAGTTGGAGGCACCCGCGAGAGGCATAATAATAGACCGCATTAGGGCCTTCCCATAAAGGCAAATGTGGTTGCACTGGAAAACCCCGGTTCAGTGGCACCTGACCAAAGAAATGACGGAATTTGTCCCCAAAATATATATGCGATAACTAATACTCCGATATCATATCTACCTGTGATCCAGGTTATAGCAATATCCAACAAATAATCGAGAGAATAATATAGTCACCTCATAATAAACCCCAAGGGTAGCATACTACTAACATCACCCTGAATCCAAAGACCATGATGCTACTAATCCAATAACAATATCAAGCTATTAACCTAAGATCCACATGATACCATCATTTACGAAATAATACTCCAATGCATAATATCAGATACCAGCATGATGGAAATAATATAAGCCACTAATAATCCAATGGCCAGATGTCATCCGCCACCTGCAAGCATTAGTCCTAGTAATCCAAACCACATCATGACAATAGCAAGATCAAAATTACTCCAAGAAATGCCATGAACAAATCATACATAGCTAATGCAATATTTTAAATAAGTTAAAATAAATGAACCATGATATTGCATTGCAGTCATGCAAATGGAGGGTGTGGCTTGCCTGGGATGGATGGATTACCGGGAGGAAGTGCGAGAAGCTCGCGGAAAGAAGCACCGGAAAATGTTCTCTCTCGGAGGGGGCTGAATAAGGGCAAGGGCATAATGGGCATTTTCAGAATGCGGCAACATCATGAAAATGATACCAGTAGAACGGGCTCAATGAGACGAAGAAGTGAGCTTTGGAATCACATGAATCGGAGTGAGGAGTGAAAAGATACAACTGTTTTTCTGCCAGGGACCCATTTGTAATTAAAATCCTAACAAACAGGCCCTCGGCTGGAAAAACAGAACGCGCCTTTCTGGAAGTACGCTTTCACTGAAGTGAAAGCGCATTCCGGGCTGAAGCAGTAGCAGAGTACGCCTTCAGAAAGGGAAGACGTATTCCTGAGGAATATGCCTCCACTTATCCAGCGTGGCAAGGCGGGGCCGGGCTCAGGTGTCGCTGACGAACGGGCCCCACCTTGCCTCTCTCTCTCCTCCCGCTTCTCCTTCTACTTTCCCCGACACCGCACGCAGAGCAGAGGAGGGCCGCCAGCGCCGGTGCTCGCTCCGGCGACTCGGGCCACCCCGGGTGGAGCTTGGACCACCAGCGGGCTCGGGATGACGTCACGCCTCCGCTGCGATGATGCATGGGCGACGAGGAGACCCGGAGAGATGGAGGCGAGGAGGGCAGCGGACGAGGCCGTCGGCCAGAGCTGAAGATGAGGCCATGGTGGATCCAGCGACGAACGGAGAGGTGGGGGAGATGCGCCGTTGTCCGGGTGGTCTATAGGCCGAGAAAGAAGGAGGGGAGGAGCTCGGGCTTGCCCGAATTTAGGTGGCGGCCGCCGGTGACCAAGGCAGTAATGGCGAGCAGGGAGGGCTCCTGGAGCTCGGGCAGGTAGCTCGGGAGGGGTAGGGGAGTGAGAGAGGCCGAGTGGCAAGAACAACCACGGTTGGGAGTTGCTTAAATAGGCGAGGGGAGGGGAAGAGGCCGAGCTCGGGTGCCGCCATGAGCTCGTCACTGACTCCGACGATGGTTGGATGCCTCACGGGAGCGAGGGAGGGGACGGGAGAGGGCAGGAGAGGTTCACGAGGCAGTGCAAAGCCAAAGACACGAGGAGGAAGAGGACGGAGGCGCGAATAGAGACGGCCGGCCACTGTTCGCCCGTGGGCACGCGGCGGCGAGGGCTGACGAGGAGGCTTCTGGATGGGCAGGGGACATGAGAGCGACGAGAAAGGAAAGGGGAGTCAGGTCGGCAACCACGAACGCGCAAACTTCTCTTAGAAACCACGGGCCGACGAGACCCGACACGCAGAGCGTGCTCTCTGCAACCAGAGCGTGTGACCAGGTATGCCAGCTGCGCAGCCACCACACGACATGGAATGGAGAGGACAAGAGAGGCTGGGAAACTGTGTCTAGCATGTAGTCCTTGCATCAGGTGGACTATGGGACGTGAAAGCTCGAGAGAAGAGACTCTGTAGTGAAGTGAGGCATCGATGAAAGTTTGCTGTAGCAAACTTGGCTGCACACCTATGATCAACAGAGAAGAGGAATGATCCAAACTTCCTGTCTGGGATGCTTAAGTTAAGAATGACTATGATCCTGTGCGATTAGAGAAGAAATGGACCACAACTTAACATAGTTGCTTTGCAACTGCCATTATGGTCCAGAAAAGAGAATTGGATGGTGCACTCACATGGAGTGTTGAAATGAGATGAAACTTGGCAAAGCCTCTTGATATGGACATATGAAGATGTTGTAAAAAAATCATACCAAATGGACTTGCCAAAATAGTACTTCCTTCACAGACATCCTCTCTGTCTAGAATATTGGGATAATATTGGAGATAAATTGGCTTAATGAAATGACCCCAAGTTTGTTGAGAGCTGTTATTTTGGTAGAAGCATGATCTGGTAATTTTTCAGAATTAATGAAGCGATATAAATTGTACTTGCTTCACAACCTGAAAATATTGCCAGAAGCAAAGATTTGATCATGTGCTCACATAGATGATTGGATGGGGCTGAAACTTGGTGGAGTGTGATGATATGAGCACATGAAGAGGCATCCAAATTTCAACTCAATTTGATAACCCTAGCTAGTACTTCCTTCACAAAGGCTTCCTTCCGATGGAAACTTTGAAAAATTGCTGAGGAAGTTTCACTAGGCAAATGGAGCTGAATTTTGGCATGAGGCAATCATTTGGAAGTAAGAGCATGCCCAAAAAGTTTGGGAGCAAGCAAGAAAAGATAGGTGGCACTTCCTTCACAGAAGACCACTCTGGACAGAAATGAAGAAATAATATTGATCAATTATTTTTGAACTAGACAAGGATGGTTTGGACATATTTGGGGCATATATGATCCAAACAAATTATGAGAATTATTTGGGAATTTTTTGGATGACAGAAATATAGGTTGCTTCACAACCTATGTCAGACAGGGCTATTCCTTTAATAGAAAAACAGAATATTCCAGGAAAAAGAATTTTGAGGTTGAGCTAGAATGGAAATGACATGACCTAGGGAGAGATTTGAGAATGATGAGCCACTAGGGAGGAGAAGAAATGAAGGTCTCCCAGGTTTCAAGTCCACAGAACCACTCCAAAAAGAAAATCAGAGCTAAAACCAAATAAATCAAAAACAAAAAAGAAAGGGCCAAAAACCAGGGTGTTACAAACCTTCCCCCCTTAAAGAAATCTCATCCTCGAGATTTGGTTGCTCAGGGAACAATTATGATTTGAGGACACCGTTTCCAACTCGGGTATCCATTTCCTTTGTATGTTGTTCCCTTAGGAATTTCGTATGATCTGCTTACCTTGCGCTAGGGTGGTTTGCTTCACCTTTCCCAAATTCTGACGGGTTTTTGCTCATATACCAAATCCTTAAGCTGACATTGGTTCTTCCATATCTACGGTGATATCCGAGGGATCTGAGCATAAATTCCCTTTTTTCATGAAAACTTTTTACTTCAGCCATGGGGTTGCTCAAACAAATGCATGTCTTCCGGGTTCATTCAATGTTGAGAAACAGGGCCATTCTCCTAACGAGATCTGACTACCCGGAGGTGGTACTGACTTATCTAGATTTGTTTCTTTTGCTCGAGCAGGAGATACGTACCAAAGATTTGGTTGCCTTCTGTGGTGAATAATATAAAGGTGTATGGACTTATAGCTGTATCATACCTCAAACATTAGCATCTTGAGGCTGGCCTAACAGGGGTGCTGGCGGGAAGATGCTTTTCATGACAAACTGTTCGTGTACTTTATTTCACCAGTGAGTATTCCTAGTCTGAGCTGATTGTTCTACTTTTGACTTACCCATGCGGGCAGTATACCCATCTGTGGTAATAGGCTATGAGATGCTTTAAAACTATCGCTGAAGTCAAACTGCTGCGGTTGCAAATGAATCTTGGATCTGGCATAACAGACATGGATATTCCGCACTAACCATTCTGGTCGGGTGCCGTGGGGCAAGCGGGTCAGCGGGATATGAAGTCCTTGTATAACAGAGTAGGCCTCTGAGAGTATGTCCTTTGTGGATCCATACGGAATCATGGCCTCCAACTGACTTGGGTATCTGGACCCTGATGGTCACGCAAAAATCATCATACTTTTGTTGTCAGTCTCACCCTTTGACGGGCATGATTTTCTTGTTCAGGATACCTTACTGAAATAGATTGGCCACATATGTCCTTGATTCTTCGTACGACCATAAATGTGGTTAATGCAATATTTTGGCATCATTCCTTGTGCTTGTTTTCTGGCCTGAGTCCGCACATATATGACATATACTCGGGGCTTATAGCTGTTCTGAGCTTGCTGTTGATGCCAATCATACAAGATGACGACAAGAGTTCGGGATATCATCTTGCCGGGTGCAGGAATAATGACTTTCGTAGCCATTGTCAAGAATGTTGATTCTGTGTTGTCATCTCTAGAGCTTGTCGATCCTTGCATTACATGAGATGTATCTCAGCTTATCTTCATTGGCATGACTCCTGAGATTGTTGAATCCTTACATTTCTTAGGTATATCTGCTTGATCATTGTCGTATCTCGTATGAGTGACTATGACCGGGGATACATGCTCACCATATATATAAGAATCATATGCAACCGAACACTTGATCCTTGCGGTAGGCATATGTCTTGACTAAGTGATACTTCTGACAAAAATGTTGCGGATCTGATTCTTGAACTGCGTTGTCATATACTGCCAATTCATAGTGTAATACCTGACGATGGTGCGTAGTGTTGTACTGATACCGGCTGGGTGTCTTATGTGGGAAGCCATCCGAGTAGCTTACTGAAGAAGGCTTGATATCTTACGCTCGAAGCTTTTTGCCGCAGTGGCGTGTTGGAGAAGACTGGGTACCGTACCTGAGAAGCTTCTCCTTTGGTTGTTGAGAGCGATTCAATTTCTTACATCAGAAGCCTTTATCGAGGTATCTTGCTGTGAAAGACTGGGTATTTTGGATTGGAATATGTCCACATATTTTACTGAGGAAAAATTGAGGAGCCTTGCACCATAAGCTTCTTCTGATAGTGTGTGGAGGAAGACTGAGTTTCTCATATCCAAAGCTTCATACCGTGATATGCAGAGTGAAAGTCATACACACACCCATAATATTTTGTGGCTGCTTACTTGCATGAGAAAAATTGTTTGACTGTCTTCCTTGATCATAGCACATTCTGGCTTTCTTTTGGAGTATAACATATTTCAAGCATCATTCATTGTTGAGCCAAAACTTTGTATATGAGCCATACCTTTGACTGAAAATATACCGTTGCTCTTGTACCTGACTTGTCTTCCTGCTGGCTGGATCATAACTGCTGTGAGGATTAAGTACTGATGTAGACTTGATGTGTTTAGCTGAGCTTTTTCCAAATATTTGAAATCCTTACTGCTTCTTCGGGTCCGGTGTCGGTTGATGAGCAACTCCCATAAGGGGAAAATAGGGTAACACCGAGGACCCAAAAAGAAAGGAGCAAAAGAAAACTCAACTAAACAAAAGCTCACAAAAAAATCAACTCACACACAAAGAAAGTCACATACTACTTCTAGTCACACAATATGCATGCCTACTTAAGCACACAAATCTCGCAGGATCTCCGGTACTACGATCTAGCATGCTGTGACGGTGTGCACGAGGACGAATCATTGTGTGGAAGAGTTGGTGTAAACATAGCTACACCAAGTGCTGGCTTATCAAGGTAGCATCCATGACTAGCTTGGAAGCGAGGACGTACTTGGTAACCATGTAGCGGGACATGAATGTTGCGACCACATTATTATCAAGCGGACGGAAAAGATCCGTACTCGTCCAAGTAATAGGATAGCAGGGAAAACCAAGGCTGCTGGCATTGCCCTTTCTTGATGACTAAGATCATTTAGGGTTGCCAACAAGACAAGAGGAAAGGACGATCTAGGATAGAAACATGTCTACCTCCGAAATGATAGGTGGGGATGAAGATGATAAACTGGTGCGATACCTCGACACCATCCTGCAAACGGTGTCCGGAACACTTGGCATCACTCCGCTGGGACAGAAATGATGCCAAACATCGAAGAACAGGCTCAAAGGAAACTGGAGGGATGCAGGGGCTGAGCCGTAGTGGATCCGTACCGATGCCATCTACACTCACAAGATAAACCGTTAGCAACAAATAATAAAGCTATATGCATGCTATGCAACAACCAAATGCAGCAACCAATGCAACAAACAAAACAGACTCTATACTACCGATTTCTACCGCTCGTGCTGACTAGGGCGTCCTACAGCCAGACCTACTCTGATACCAAGCTCTGTGGCACCCTGGCTCAGAAGAACCGGAACACCCCGCATTCCAGCCCAGAGATCAAGTCTTCTGGAATAAGGCACTGCTTGACATAGAACAAATCATCTCTTATTACAAAGAATAATGGATACAAAGGTCTGATGTTACAAAGGATCACATCAGCACGGCGACACTACGCCTGCTAAGGTAGCTCTATGCTAGCAGCAAAACAACTCGTAGCAGCGAAAAACTTTTAGAAGCGGAACAACGACGACGGTGGTGAACTCCACTCCGCAGGGACTCTGGATGGGACACGATATAGCTCGCACGAACGGAAACCTCGACAAACAATCAATCATGGCATCACCTGCAATCTGGCATGACACGTCAGGTCAGTACATTGAATGTACTTGCAAGCTCACAACAACCAAAAGCATCAAGGTAAAACAACAACATAGCATTTAACAGGTTAAGTTATTATCAACTACTATGATGTGAAAGCAACTATTAAGCATGATAGGGTACTACTAGAATTACTGCTGAACCAACATCTCAAGAACCATCTCACTCTTGGCTAACCGGCCAAGCAATAAATCACCTCGATCACCTCGTGATCAATACCTCCACATGATCACTGCGTGACCACAACACAAACTGAATGATCATCCTCAAGATCATCCCAACATCATCATCTGCATCCTGCCAAACTGTTACTGCTCACATATCAACATATAAGTCATCTATAAGTCATTCCGCCATGTGAGTGTTGATCGAACGGTGTGACCTAGTACGAACTGTGCCCATGACCGAGGACGCGGCTATCGATAGATTAAACACACACTCTGCAGAGGTTGGCACACTATACCCTCATCACAGAACCCATGGCCTCGTGCTCCCATTCGGGTGGACCAACGGCGTTCCTACAAAACCAGTCTACTGCAATGACACTCTCTCGGCCACTCCGACCAACTCCCCTTCGGGCTTAGTCTTGGGTAGCCCCGATGTCACCTCGTGAGACCCAACGGCCACCGTCGTGGCAAAAATAAAAACGGTCCCAAACGGGGACAAAGGGCCCTATCCAACTACGGGCACACAAGGCTTATGGCCGCCTACCTGATAAGGGTAGCGCACGCACATGACCTTCCGTAGTTGGATGCACCGGCGAGAGGCATAACAATAGACTGCATTAGGGCCTTCCCATAAAGGCAAATGTGGTTGCACTGAAAAAGCCCGGTACGGTGGCACCTGACCAACGAAATGATGGAATTTGTCCCCAAAATATATATGCGATAACTGATACGCCGATATCATATCAACCTGTGATCTAGGTTATAGCAATATCCAACAAATAATCGAGAGAATAATATAGTCACCTCATAATAAACCCCAAGGGTAGCATACTACTAAGATCACGCTGAATCCAAAGACTATGATGCTACTAATCCAATAACAATATCAAGATATTAACCTAAGATCCACATGATACCATCATTTACGAAATAATACTCCAAAGCATAATATCAGATACCAGCATGATGAAAATAATATAAGCCACTAATAATCCAATGGCCACATGTCATCCACCACCTGCAAGCATTAGTCCTAGTAATCCAAACCACATCGTGGCAATAGCAAGATCAAAATAACTCCAAGAAATGCCATGAACAAATCATACATAGCTAATGCAATATTTTAAATAAGTTAAAATAAATAAACCATGATACTGCATTGCAGTCATGCAAATGGAGGGTGTGGCTTGCTTGGGATGTATGGATTCACCGGGAGGAAGTGCGAGAAGCTCGCGGAAAGAAGCACCGGAAAACGTTCTCTCTCGGAGGGGGCTGAATAAGGGCAAGGGCATAATGGGCATTTTTAGAATGTGACAACATCATGAAAATGATACCAACAGAACGGGCTCGATGAGACGAAGAAGTGAGCTTTGGAATCACCTGAATCGGAGTAAGAAGTGAAAAGATACAACTGTTTTTCTGCTAGGGACCCATTTGTAATTAAAATCCTCACAAATAGGCCCTCATCTGGAAAAACAGAACGCGCCTTTCTAGAAGTACGCTTTCACTGAAGTGAAAGCGCATTCCGGGCTGAAGCAGAAGCAGAGTACGCCTTCAGAAGGGGAAGACGTATTCCTGAGGAATACGCCTCCACTTATCCAGTGTGGCAAGGCGGGGCCGGGCTCCGGTGTCGCTGACGAACGGGCCCCACCTTACCTCTTTCTCTCCTCCCGCTCCTCCTTCTTCTTTCCCCGACGCCGCACGCAGAGCAGAGGAGGGCCGCCAGCGCCGGTGCTCGCTCCGGCGACTCGGGCCACCTCGGGTGGAGCTTGGACCACCAGCTGGCTCGGGATGACGCCGCACCTCCGCTGCGATGATGCATGGACGACGAGGAGACCCGGAGAGATGGAGGCGAGGAGGCCAGCGGACGAGGCCGTCGGCCAGAGTTGAAGACGAGGCCATGGTGGGTCCAGTGACGAACGAAGAGGTGGGGGAGATGCGCCATTGTCCGGGTGGTCTATAGGTGGAGAAAGAAGGAGGGGAGGAGCTCGGGCTTGCCCGAATTTAGGTGGCGGCCGCCGGTGACCGAGGCGGCAATGGCAAGTAGGGAGGGCTCCTGGAGCTCGGGCAGGTAGCCCGGGAGGGGTAGGGGAGTGAGAGAGGCTGAGTGGCGAGAAGAACCGTGGTTGGGAGGGGCTTAAATAGGCGAGGGGAGGGGAAGAGGCCAAGCTCTGGTGCCACCACGAGCTTGTGACCGGCTCCGACGATGGCTGTATGCCTCACGGGAGCGAGGGAGGGGACGGGAGAGGGCATGAGAGGTTCACGGGTCAGTGCAACGCCAAAGACACGAGGAGGAAGAGGACGGAGGCGCGAACAGAGACGGTCGGCCACTATTCTCCCGTGGGCATGCGGCGGCGAGCACCGACGAGGAGGCTTCTGGAGGGGCAGGGGACATGAGAGCGACGGGAGAGGAAGGGGGAGTCAGGTCGGCAACCACAGACGCGCAAACTTCTCCGAGAAACTGCGGGCGGATGAGACCCGACGCGCAGAGCGCGCTCTCTACAGCCAGAGCACGTGACCAGGTGTGCCAGCTGTGCGGTTACCACGCGACATGGCATGGAGAGGACAAGAGAGGCAAGGAAACTGTGTCTAGCGTGTAGTCCTTGCATCAGGTGGACTGTGGGAGGTGAAAGCTCGAGAGAAGAGGCTCTGTAGCGAAGTGAGGCATCGATGAAAGTTTGTTGTAGCAAACTTGGTTGCACACCTGTGATCAACAGAGAAGAGGAAGGAGCCAAACTTCATGTCTGGGATGCTTAAGTTAAGAAGGACTATGATCCTGAGCAATTAGAGAAGAAATGGACCACAACTTAACATAGTTGCTTTGCAACTGCCATTATGGTCCAGAAAAGAGAATTGGATGGTGTACTCACATGGAGTGTTTAAATGAGATGAAACTTGGCAAAGCCTCATGATATGGACATATGAAGATGCTGTAAAAAATTTCATACCAAATGGACTTGCCAAAATAGTACTTCCTTCACACACATCCTCTCTGTCCAGAATATTGGGATAATATTGGAGATAAATTGGCTTAATGAAATGACCCCATATTTAGTGGAGAGCTGTTATTTGGGTAGAAGCATGATCTGGTAATTTTTCAGAATTAATAAAGCAATATAAATTATACTTGCTTCACAATCTGAAAATATTGCCAGCAGCAAAGATTTTATCCTGTGCTCACATAGATGATTGGATGGGGCTGAAACTTGATGGAGTGTGATGATATGAGCACGTAAAGAGGCATGCTAAATTTCAACTCAATTTGATAACCCTAGCTAGTACTTCTTTCACAAAGGCTTCCTTCTGACAGAAACTTTGAAAAATTGCTGAGAAAGTTTCACTAGGCAAATGGAGCTGAATTTTGGCATGAGATAATGATTTGGATGTAAGAACATGCCCAAAAAGTTTGGGAGCAAGCAAGAAAAGATAGGTGGCACTTCCTTCACAGAAGACCACTCTGGACAGAAATGAAGAAATAATATTGATGAATTATTTTTGAACTGGTCAAGGATGGTTTGGACATATTTTGGGCAAATATGATCCAAACAAATTATGAGAATTATTTGGGAATTTTGTGGATAACAGAAATATAGGTTGCTTCACAACCTAGGTCAGATAGGGCTATTCCGTTAATAGAAAAAGGAATATTCCAAGAAAAAGAATTTTGAGGTTGAGCTAGAATGGAAATGACATGACCTAGGGAGAGATTTGAGAATGATGAGCCACTAGGGAGGAGAAGAAATGAAGGTCTCCCAGGTTTCAAGTCCACAGAACCACTCCAAAAAGAAAATCAGAGCAAAAACCAAATAAATCAAATAGAAAAAGACAGGGCCAAAAACCAGGGTGTTACATGTACTCGGCGGGAAAGGTGGGCTTTTGTGATTCGATGACTCATTTACTTTCTTCGGCGCTACGACCGAGGAGGACCCATAAAACGCACGGTAGGGCGTCCCACATCTCGGCAAGGAAGAAAATATGCGTGCACCACCTGGGAGGACCCAGAAACCGCCCGGTAGGGTGTGCCACGTCTCGGCACGGAGGAAAATGTGTGTGTAAAAATAAACTGTATCAAACTACCTATGGTTCGACCTCGGGACCCAGCCAGTCGGTCGAAAACACCCCACTAGCCACACAGCTTCATCATGCTAACATGGCACGGAGGATAGGTGTGGTTAGCTCCGTCTCAACCAGCCACAATGTCTCTTGTTCTAGGTGATTCATCTATTTTCCTAGCATTTTTAGTTATAATAACACCACGGCAAGCTCGCGCCGCTCTTCGTGTGTGCCCATGCGTCTAAAGTTTGTACTACTAGATGGAGAGGAGAGAGAGATAGATGGCAGACTTGGGACCCACCAGTAAGTCAGTCAACATTAATGTACCTGTTGACGAGCCACTCCCCGTACTCTACTCAACGTAATACTATATAAAATCAAGTTATGCGACAAATCCAACAACCGTTGCGATTTCAGGCTATCGACGTACGCTTTGTACTCCAGGTTGCCAGTTCGAATCTCGTCCTTCAGATTTGCTAGTTTTAGGTTCAAATTTGATCAATGACAAGTGGGCCTCCCGTGTGTTGTTCCGATATTTCAGTGTAAGATTGTTTTTTTGCACAAACACTTTGCGCGGTTAGACAAGTTATGGCACCAGTTACACGTATTTTGCAAGTTTAGGAACAAAAATGACAGCGGCATAGAATATCACATGCTCCCCACAGCTTAGATGCTATGGTGATACGAGATTTTACGTCGTTGGATCTGAGATCCAATGGCTTGGGAGTAGTCTTTGTAATTATGCGCAATTTCCAAACTCTCCAAGGGTTTTTTTTGCAAAAAAAAACCATTCAGGCCTCGTGTGAGCCGCTGGATCTTGGATCCAACGGCTCCCAGTAGCTCATATTAGGTGCTCCCCGCAAGCTTAATTCGCCGCTACGGTGATACGAGCATCTAGGTAGTTGGATCTGTGATCCAATGCCATGTGCGTAGTATTTGTACTTTCTGCGCAATTCCCAAACTCCTTGAGGCCTATATTGCAAAAACATTCAAATCTCCTACTGCGAGCCGTTAGATCTCCCGGGAACTCGTATCACCATAGAATCTACGGTGTGGGAGCACCTCATATTCCCCCGTGCGAGAAAACATCAGGTGCTCTCGCAGCTTGGATGCTTCGGTGATACGAGCTTCAAGGTCGTTCGATCAGGGATCCAATGGCATCTGAGTAGTCTTTGTGCTGGTGGGCTGCGCCCAAACTCTTTGGGGGCTTTTCTGCAAAAACATTTGAACCACGAAGGAGTCGTTGGATCTTAGATCCAACGGCATTGAGGAGCTTGTATCACAACAGCATCTAAGGTGTGGTAGCATGTGATATTCTTAAACACAAGAGAATATGTGGTCTTCCCTCATCTTAGATGCTACGATGATACGAGCTTCGAGGCCGTTGGATATGGGATATAAGGGCATCTGAGTAGTTTTGGTACTAATTGTGTGCAATTCCCAAACTCATTAAGGTTTCTTGTAAAAATATTAAGACATCTGTGAGCCGCTATATCTCAGATCTACGCGCTCCAAGGAACTTGTATCACTATATAGCATCTAAGGTGTGGGGGCACATGATATTCTCTCGGGGGGGTGCACAACCCATCGGTGTCTGGGAGTGTGGGGACAAATATAATGTTCAAAAAATATAATCCAAACAATCCTAAACAGAGCTTCACAATTTTATCTAAGGTCGATGGGTTACCCCCCGACAATCTACATAGCTCCACCTATGCAAGAGGTGTAGTGGGAGCGCCTAGGTGTGAGAGAGACGACGCGAGAAAGCGAGGTCAATCGAGTCATTTATAGAGGGAGAGATCGAGTGAGTGTGGCCTAGCGTACACTCGAATGTTAAAGACGATACACCAAGATATCGTGCGGTGAAGCTGCAGTGAGGGCTGGAGGGAGATAGTTATCGAGAGTGGCCTAGATAGACTTTGTGTGTGCGCGCACGGTGAAGGTGTTCTACAAAGGCAATGTAAGTGTCTTGAGAGAGAGAGGGAGGGTTTGTCATGGAGGGCACGACTAGGTTGTGTGTGAGAAATACATTTGTTAAGAGTGTGTGGGCGGGTGTGACATAAATGGAGATCAAAACATGAAGAGAAATAATGAGCGCATGTGTGTCGGATACCAATAGCTCTATTAACAAAGAAATGAAGATCAATCGATACATGAAGTATGTGTGGTGGTTGGGGGGGTTGTCGATGGAGAGACCTAAACACAACATTTGCCTGTACATAGTACTAGACTTAATTGAGGACCATGCATGGCTTACATTTTAGTTTTGAATTCGTGTCATACATGCATGGTCATACATCCACGTTGAGATCACTATATCACAAACTCACTCTAATTCAAGAACTCGTCATAAATCAATTACCGTGCCTTTTGGAATGACCAGTTATTTGCAAGGAAAATACGGGCATTGTAATACATATAGATTCGTTCGGCAATTTAAAAAAAAGATTCCTTTCGCATTCTCGAATGGTAGCACCCGACGACATACCAGCCAGACCCGGGCTCGTGTCCTGGTGGTGGCGTGCGTGGTACGCACATTAGCCAACCCCAACCAAAAGAACCACGATATTAAACTTCGCGCCTCCACTCGAGCCTCCACGTTTCTAGTCGAAATATCTGGCGGCCAGAATTCCAGCCCTAGGAAATTCCCCTCATGTCCCCGGTCCATAATGACAATCGATGAACAATGGAGGGATGCTTTAGTAACTAGCCCACGTTACCTACCGTGCCGAGCACGGTTCAACTCCCTTGGTCGCCGCTACCCAAGGTCACCCGTCAACTCCATTGCCTAGTATTAATAGTACTACACCAGGATGAGCACAGAATGGAGCTCCGTTTGTTGATTTTGTTCGTGCATTGTTCGTGCCTACTAGAGTTACTATATCAGGCAATGCACTGGTACGGAGGGATTATCTTTTTACTCTGCAAATATAACTTGTCTGAAGTCTAACTAAGCAAAATGTTTGACCAAATCCTTTCTTAAGAAATATTAACATCTACAACCATAAAGATGTATGGCTTGAAAATTTATTTCATGATGCAGGTTATGATATTGTTTCGAATCTTGGATTTTCAATTCCAGAAAATCCAAAACTGACCTGAAATTCATGAAACTGAGCATGGTCACGTGATATGGCACAAATAGGCTGTCGTATTTTTTTGTTCAAGAGACAAGCTGCTTATGAAAAGTTGCACAAATGAAGAGCCAAGGTATTTTGGAACAAAGACATGTCACGTTAACGCGAACGGTTTCACTATTTAAACCGTGGGCATTAGACCTACGTGCCGCCACAAGTCCCGCTTCTCCTCGGCAGGTGCCATCCGAGTAAGCGTGTGAGTCGACGGGAGGCGTGCGAGCAGACCGCTGCGCCGGCTGACCGGGAGGCGTGCGAGCAGGCCATTGCGCAGGCTCACCGGGAGGCGAGCCCTTTGACTAGGCTCCGCCGCCCACCTTCCTGCTAACTGCCCCCACATTTAATGGCGCCGGCACCGCAGTTTAAATCACCCCCGCACTCCCCGGTCTCGCTACAATCTTCTCTCTTCCTCTCGGATTCTCCTGTTGTTTACCTCCAACCAACCTGACCTCACCGTACGCCATGCCGCATCACGATGGTCCGCCCTTAGTCTTCCAGTTTCCCGAGGAAGACACCCAGCCGGAGTCTCAAGAACATAAGGCACTTTGGGACGAGCTTGAACTGGCCTTGAGGGAAGACATCGTGCCTGTCCCCGCTCCCGTTCTAGCTCCCGTCGCCCTGACTGCACTAGCGCCCATCCCCGTGGCATTGATGGCCTGGGAGCCGCACATTGTCACCGAGCTTGAAGCCACGGGGTTCCACGAGGTCCCCGCTAATTTTCACGCGCCCGTGCACCTGCCAGCACATGCGCCTACACGTGCACTGACGCGCGCGCCCATGCTGGTGCCCATGCACACGAATGTCTCCGATGCGCCGTTGCCAAAGGCTGTCCCCGCGCCGGTGCCAGTGCCCTCCTCAGCGGCATGGATCACCGCCGTCGACCGCTTCCTTGCACCAACGCCAGTCGCCTCCTCCCACCAGTTGACTGGCTCCTGGAGACCGAAGTCTAGAACATTCTGGCCTTCCTTGAAGCTAGGGCCAACGTCCAGGAGTACGCTAACAACGGCGCAAGATGCCACCATCGCCGTCGGTCAGTGGCCCGACGACACACAAAGCACGGCAGAGGAGCCGCTTCCCGCCGCAAGATGCCTCCGCCGCCGCCGCATGATCTAAATATGCCATGAAAAACGTTCGGATTGCCATGCTTAAAATCCGAACCTTTGGGATTTATCATTTGCGTTTATTTTAGTTCGATCGTGGTATGAATGTAAAGTCGCAGTCAGACTGAATGAAATCTATAGTTTGATCGATTCAATGTTCTCCTAGACCCTTATCAAATTAAATATAAAACATCATCAAGCGACATCTATTCCTTCTCATTGCAAACATTTCATATTAAATACCACGTCAATTCCAAATATTTTTTTAGGGAAGCCAGTTCCAAATACTTGTAGGGCGTGAGCAGTCCCCTTGTTCGAGCACTATAGGCGATACATCTATTTATCCACGCATTTAATTGTTAGTAGATACTACTCCATCCGTTTCTTTTTAGTTTGCATATAAGATTTGGTCAAAGTCAAACTTTGTAAAATTTGACTAGCTTTGTAGGAAAAGATATCAACATCCACACTATGAAATCAATAATATTAGATCCATGATGAAATTAATTTTCATAACATATAACTTTAGTATTGTAGATGTTAATATTTTTTTCTATAAAGTTAGTCAAACTTTACAAAGTTTGACTTTGATCAAATCTTATATGCGGACTAAAAAGAAACGGATGGAGTACTAGCCTAACTTGTCCGTCACGGTCACTTTTGTTTCTAAACTTGTTACATACTCCAATACTAGTACTAGTACTAGCAAGATGCCCATGCGTTGCACGGAACATCAAGATGCATTTGTATGAGTAGTTTATCTTGTGGGAGAAAAGGATGAACGAGGAAAGGCCTTATTTGCAAATGTGGAGAGGGGTATGGGTATCTTTTTGCAAAATTGCCATAGTTTCCTTCCTATCCATCAGATATAAATCAGACGTCCTATATTGCAGGATGGCAGGCACACCATCATCACCAACTCTGTTTTTTTATAAGAGTAGGGATTGCGTGAAACTGGTGCCGTAACTTGTGAACGCGTCCAGATTCGGTCAACGGCCACACCACCCGCGCATTCTTCGTGTTTGCCCGTGCGTCTAAACGTAGAAGGGGAGGAGAGAGAGAGCAGACATGGAACCCACCAGTAAGTGAAGTGGAATAATACGTGCTCACGAGCCGGTCCCACTAATGTACTAAAGTTAATATAAAAACATGTTGTCCATTAAATAGGCTGTGGTAATATAAAAACATTATATCAACAAAGGGGAGTACAACAAACGTTGCTACTATGTTGTCTATTGACGTGCGGCTTGAAGGCCCTGGTCGCATGTTCGATCCTCGTCCTTTTTCATTTTTAATTTATACTAGTAAGGTACACATGCATTGCACGCATGAGATTTTGCAACCAAATTATGAATAAATACCACTCCATAGCATATAAGCTTTGATTCATATATGCATGATGTAGATGTTCGTTTAATTCTTATAGTTCATCTCATTCAAAATCAATATTTTTTATAAAAAAGTTAATCTATTTTAAGATTCATGGAATTGTGCATTGTAGAGCACAAAGTAAAAACAAATAATGGCAATTCATTTAAAAAAAAGAAAATTGGGCAATTATGATATAGAAGATTCTAGAACAAAGGAGAAGTGCTTGTGTTTTGAGGTTTGTGCATTATGCTTAAGTTCAACCATGCAGTCTTCTAGATTGTACATGTGGCAGAATGTGGTGGAATGTAGAAGATATCCAATGGCCAGTGGTGCTCGGATTTGCCATCTCTGCACCGTCGGATTGGCTTCATCCAACGACCATCTTTCAAAAATATACCATGGTGCGATGTGGAAGGTTAGAAAGGGCGTGCGAGAGAGCGGTGACTGATCCAGAGGGAGAACAATTGGGGGAGGGGCGGGGGTTGCAACGGTGTTTGGAGTACTTGTGGGGCGAATGCTACAAAAATATAATCTAAACCCACCGGAATAAATGCCTTCACAAATTAATCGAAGGTTGGAGTCCCCCTCGCAATGTAAATAGCTCCGGCTCTACGAGGGATGGAGAGGTAGCTTCAATGTGTGGAAGAGACGGCGTGAGAAAGCAAGGTCAATCCAGACATAGATAGAGAGACAAAGTGAGTGTGCCCCGACATTCGTTGAAAAGATAAATATGATGTGGATAGATATTGTCCGATTGAGCTTTTGGGAAGGGTGAGGGCTGTAAGAGAGAGCTGGAGAGATGATCCAGTCAGAGACAGGTACACATATCATTTGTGCGTGGGAGGAAGCAAGGTCAATCGATACATAGATAAAGAGAGAGAGATTGAGCGAGTGTGGGTCGTCATGCGATCGAAAGAGTGAGACAGATTGGAGAGAGTGACCTAGATAGACAA
Source organism: Thinopyrum elongatum (assembly GCA_011799875.1). Taxonomy (NCBI): domain Eukaryota; kingdom Viridiplantae; phylum Streptophyta; class Magnoliopsida; order Poales; family Poaceae; genus Thinopyrum; species Thinopyrum elongatum. The sequence continues at coordinate 465,860,219 of CM022301.1, read as the reverse complement.
TGTGCGTGTGAGAGTATACACTATGAATATGTCGAATTAGGCCCAAACATGGAGATATATTGTTTGTGTGTGAGAAAGAGCGAGGTCAATCGAGACATGCATAGAGAGAGAGAGAGAGAGATTGAGTGAGCGTGGGCCGCCATGAGGTCAAATGAGTGGAACGGCTTGGAGAAACTGATCTAGATAGACAATCTACGTGAGAGAGTATAGAGTGTGTCGATCGAGACCCGAACAAGGAGATATATCGTTTGTGTGAGAGAGAAAGCATGGTTAATCGAGACTTAGATAAACAGAGAGAGAGAGAGATTAAGCGAGTGTGGGCCGCTGTGCGGAAGAAAGAGTGAGACGGTCTCTCGAGAGTGACCTAGATAGACAATGTGCGTGCGTGCGCACAAGTGGGAGGGGGGTCTAGATAGGCAATGCACGTATCTACTAAGAGAGGGTGGGAGGGCGATAGAGAGAGAGAGCTCGGCATGAAGTGCAATGGCGGGTGTGTGAGAGTTAGAGATCGAAACATGGAGAGAAAGAATGAACGTGATGAAACCAATAGCTTTGTAAGGTGGTTAGGAGAGGAAGATTGATCAATAGAGGAAGTATGTAGCGTGTGTGCCGAGACAACATTTGAATGTAGATAGTACTAGACTTAATATTGATGTTTTAATTTAGTGTACATTGTCAGATTTGAATTGAGGACCATGCATATGGCTTCCATATTTATTTCGAATTTGTGCCATACTAGGTTTGGAAAGGTTGATTTTGACTCGATTGTTGTGGTATTTTGTATGTGTGTGGTCATATGCTTGAATCCATCCAAAGTTTTCTCACTACCATGGTGTTTATCTTATACATATATGATTTTGTATTAAAAAAGTAGTGTGGATACCCTGAAATGCGAAATCCACGTTAGAATTGGAGATCGCTATGTGACAAACACACTCTAATTCAAAGAAATCCTCATTAATTAATTCATAGTATCTCGTTTCGAAGGACTAATTATTTGCAAGGAAAACACGGGCATGGTAATACATAGTACAAGATTCGTTTGCCAATGAAAGAAGATTCATTTGCATTCTCAAATGTAGGCGCACTAGGCAGACCAGGGTCGTGTCGTGGTGGTCGCGTGTGTCGTACGGACGCTTGCACCCCCCTCCCTCCTCCCCCACCCCCAAAAAAATAATGACAAAAAAAAAAGTTCGCGCTTCCACGTTTCGGATTGAGATATCTGGAGGCCCCAATTCCAGCCCTGCAAAATGTTCCTTCTCCCCTGTCCCCTTCTGCGCCCAGAGCTCTCAAATCCCTAATTCGCCGCCAACCCAAGAAAAATTCGAATCGCCCTTCATCTTGTCTCTTTCCCCACCTCTGTGCCGGACGACGACGACAAAGACGATGGTCGCGCTTCACCACTGCACCGGAGCTACCTCATCTACCCCCTCGTCCACCACACCGGGTGGTCCACCCACAATGTCGGCCGCCACAGCTGACGTGCCTCAGACACCGACTTCCACCGCATCAGGTGCGCTTCACCGACGCCGTCCCCCTCCTCACCGGGGCCACTTCACCGAGAACATCATCGCACCTCCACCCCCCGACACCGTTGGTGCTTCACCAACGGCCTCATAGTGCTTCGCTGCCACTCGAGATCTGCATCCGTACGCGGCCAGCCAATGCTAGCGCATCACCCTCAACGGCTCTGAAGTGACCCGCACTCTAGCTAGGCGAGCATGCCCAAACGCCGGACCGAACTAGGTATCCACATATCACTCCCTTGTGCACTATTCTGACGATGTTTGGATATCCTTTTACTGCTCTCTTAGCTTACACGCCTATGCAACTCTGACTTTAACTCTTATTTCTTCTGGGGATATCATCTAAAACAAGCAAAACCATTTTTTTAGCGAAGCATGACGGCGCTACGAGATCTGGTACACATCCTGCACGCCTGTATAACCTTGTAAGTACTTGTCCTCCGGTACAACAGCAAGGCCGATTCCTCTCATTTGATCAACCATTCGCCGTGTCAAAAATGCAGAGGGGGATGCAAGGAGCACAAGGCCTGCACATTCAAGCAAGTGGTAACATGGACTTGTACATGGAACATCCCAAGCGCAAGCAGAGCTGCAGTGAGCCTGTACAACGAGCTAGCGTAAGTCTCTGCATTTCATTTAATTCGTACTGGCATGCGTGTATGATTTGTGTGCAGTGGCGGATCCACGAATTCAAGTTACCAGGGGCAAAAATTTAACTTAAAAAATACGAAGGCACTTGCACTCTGGAAATCAACATAACTTGAGAAATGTGAAGCTACATCCATTTTGAAAACCAGCTAATGATCCAAAGTAGTTCCAGATTATAAAACACTAAATGATGTAAGCACAAAAAAACACAAAATGCAACATGGTGTACAAGGACTACTAACATGGACTATACCTGCTTGAATTATTCATTCTCTGGCCGAAAATATCCAAGTGTAATTGCGCCTATAACCAGTGCGCAAACTGCATATCAATATATCTATCCTGCACAAGTATGCCAATAGTTTCAAACAATAGATTAGAAAAGTATTTATGCTAGGTTGTCATGATACGGATGGCCTCGACATTTCCTCAAGCCATGAAAATGTACTATAATTTGCTTGTCATCAATTCCTACAAATCTCTCTCTCTCTCTCTCAACATAGCAGATCATCATTAGACACTAAATCCTTCAATGGGAGCTTGCAAAATGCTTGCATTAGATCCCTCATTAGACACTATATGTTCATCACCAGGAGCATGTAAAATGTTTGCATCAAATCCTTCATTAGCAGTCTGTTCATTAGACACTTCAGGCTCAAGAACAACATGAGCTTGTATGTTTGCACCGGAAACTTGATTAGACACATCAGGTTCAGTCAGTTCAGTATTGATTGGGGGAGTTATAAAATAAGCAGAAATTGGTTTCATTTTCTTATAGATTCCCTACATACAAGCAGTTTTACAACACCGTCAGGTTTAACTATTGGCCAGAAATTGAACAGTTGAATTAGATATAATCAGGGATGTGATGTACCTACTCGTTGCGCAAGCTGCTCTTGCAAGTTGTGACTGTCCGTTTGCGCAAGCTCGATGCCATGCTTGTGCTGCCGCCGCTGCCTCCCACACAGGCTACACCCAGGGTTGGATCTTCATCTTCTTGTCCTTCCATTCGCTTGAAGCCCGGCGACCGATGTCCAACAAGGGCGCGAGGAAGTGCTGTGTCGGTCTGTCCAGTGGCGGCTAGGTTAGGAGCGAACCAGATTGGAAGCTGGAGCAAACAAATTGAGGATTTTTCCTGCTATCGATCGATATGGGAGGCACTCGTTTGGGTCGCGAGCCTGCTATAGGGCCTGCCTTGCACTTACGTTATTGGCCCATCCAAATTGAAATGATTTTCTTCATTTTTTACATTGCCTACTCGTGCGCTGGGACGAACAAAACAAGCCTGGGCCAACCTGGACGACTCAAACTAGGTCCACACTTTCCAGCCACCCGAGGCGGCCGCCCATACCAGCCCCTACGATGGCGTCGCCCCTTTTTGCGTGTATGATTGGGGTAGTGAAAAATATTCCAGTGGCGCTTTCGATTTACCCACAGAATGGTTGAATTGCTTGTTTCTATGAACTGAGTTCGCCAATAATGTGAAGGATGCCAGTCTTTTCATCCTATTGTAGATTGCTTAGATCTCGATATGCCAAATGTAATCGCATGAAATATACAGTAAAAGCCAGTGTGATGTGTGTTGCTATAACTAGTCTGACAACCCGTCCACATATAACATATCAAGGACGCACCATCTTATCAGATTAACCATTCGACTTACCAATGCAGTGTGGGAAGAAAGAATTATTGGGACTGCGTATCCAAGCAATTGATGCGATGGACTCCTTCGTAGAACCATGTAAGCGAAAAAGAAGTTGCAGTGTGCCTGTACAAAGAGCTAGCGTAAGTTCAGTTACCTACTTCTCAGAATTTTAGTTAGCCACTGATTGCAAAATTGTTCAATTATGTTGTTTGGTTAATTTAGTTTGCCACTGACTACATAATGTCATAGCCTGTTAATCCTATTATAGACTGCGTCTATCTATGTGTTTGACACTTACTGTTAAGAATTACCTATTTGCCTGAACTTAAATAGCTACTTAAGCACGTAGATAGCTGGTCATATGTACTTCTAGTGTGCAGCAAAATTCATGTGTAATTTACGTTCTGATACCCTGTTTGTTTAAATGGTTTGTTGTTATCACTTGTAGCACTAGTACTGTTTGCATGTTTATAGACAGACAACTGTCAGGTTTATATGAGGGACAACGTCTTTTTAACTTTTATATATATATATATATATATATATATATATATATATATATATATATTAGCACTATTTTGATCCTCGGATCAGTTATTCTGATAACTGCAGGCCTTATATAGAGCGCGATGAGATGTTTCCGAACTCTGGAAAAAAACCTGTCCGCACCCACGTCTTTCCCTAATCCTCCTCTACCTTCTCCCCTGACCACGCCGTCGCCCCACCCCGCGGTGCGCCGCCGCCCCAGCCCACCCCGCACCGCCTCCCGGTGCGCTGCCTCCCCATCTACTCGCTTCCCAGCACACCGCCGCCCCGCCCCACGGCCCCCTGTGTCCACCTTCTTCACCGAGCTCCGGCCAACAACCGCAGCGACCATGGCCCACCACCGCCGGCCCCCTTCAGCACCTGCGCACCGCCGCCCTCAGCCGGCAAAAATCCCGCCGGACGCCGCCGTGCCCACCCCTCCCTTCAACCCGGCTTCCTCCTTCGTCCCCGCTGATGCCGTGCGCACATCACCAGATTCCCGTGCGCACATCCACTTCCCGGAATTCCCACTGCCACCGACTCTGGCAGTGCGTCGCCAACCGTGTGCGATCCTCGCCAGCGACTCCATCGGCTCCTCGTGCCCCGCTGTCCTGCAGGATCCCGGCGCGCCCCATCTAGCAAACCTCCATGCCGCCTGGATCCCCTGACTCTTGAGCTACAGGGTCTCGAATTCCCCCTACTGCTGACCATCTTCTGCGCCGCCGTGATCCGTCCGGCACTGCTCAGTTACCGCACCGCCGACAAGCAAACCTCGGACGGCCGCACGCGCTCCCCTTGAACTGACGCACGAGTTCGCTTCTCTCTGCTTGCACCGCCCCGACTCCTAGTAGGCCCCTGGTTCCGTCCGTCACCTGCAAAAAGCACCCAACCTGACCTTCCCGTAAGCCAGCGCTCCTACCCTCTCGTGGCTCGTACACCAGAACAATTGTGTGTACATGGTGCGTATGCGTGCGGCTGATGTGCATTACCTATCGGGTAGTTGCACAATGTGGAGGAATTCTCTGTCGACTTGCAGGTTCAGTGATGGGCAGGTTCAGCAGATGGACAAATTAGAAACAAAGCTTCCATGTTCTCTCCTCGGGCGACCTTCCCTGGCTCCTCTTTTCGACCTTCCGCTGAGTCTCTCCTGCACCTGCGCACGGTGCTGGGCGGCTTCCCTGGCGCCTGTCCAAACAGTCTACTTTGGTGGCCCTCCCGATGTAAGGCTTATGGCACCCAACGGCTGGCTCTGCTTAGTGAGTTTTTTCTTTTAACTTGCTGTCAATTTGGGCGTACAGAGAAGAAGGCAAAAAGGCAGAAAAAGAAAGAAATAAGCTAAAAGGGACAAAGGCCTCGTGGTGTGGATAAGAAGTGTGTGGTGTACGAGGGTAATTACATATGGTACTACTCGGTGAATTAAAGAACTTGTGGTTCAGAGAAAAGAGAAGTATTTTATTATCAAGTGGTCATGGATCAGCTCTAAAACTTACATCTTTCAATTCGGTTGTTCATAACAAAAATAAAGCTAATAGGAACCTAGTAGAAAAGAAAATAGCAGAAGTTCAATTTATTCATTTTAGGAAAATACATAGAGAAAACAAAAGTCCACTTTACTTAGTGAACACCTGAAGTTCAAATATTAAATGCAAGGCAGAAAAAAGTAAAAAAAAAGATCTAGTGGTCAAAATAAAACCCACGAACTAAAAATAACATTCAAAAATACAAAAGTTCAATCTAAAAAAGGCGAACATTTTAATGTTAAAAATTGAAAAGCCATTAAACCCCTCAGGGTTCACCCAAAACACAGAGTCCTGATTCATTCAGAGTTAAAAATGAAAACCGATTTTACCCGTTTCTAAAAGGAACACGAAGTTCAAATTTAAAAAATGGAGCAGTTCAAAATTTATATAGCAAGAAGAAAACAAGCCTCACCCCAAAAATGTTAACTCTGTAAATTTAACTAATTGGATAGTTAGAAGAAAACATTACACGTGTACAAAATTTTCACCATAGATTTCCTTGTTTTCGAAAAAATATAACCCAAACTAAAATTAAAATAATAGAGACGTTTGACGTTTGTAACAAAAATATATTTTCCCACTTCTAAAAAAAACTAAGAAGGTCAAATTAAAACAAAAGGAATAGTTTAAAAAAAGTTCAATAAGAAAACAAAGTTTTCTCATTTCCAAAAGAAAAATTAGAATTTCAAATTTAAATTTAAATAGCAAAGCGGTTGGATGTTTGTTAGAAAACTAGGGTTCCCACCGTTACTAAAAAGAACACGCACCACCCACTCGTCCACCAACTCCTCCCCGATCCCCAACTTCCCCTGATCCAGTGCCCACAATCGCCACCGCCCCTGGTGTCGGCGCGCCTCCTGCCACCGGCAACCCCGGCCCCGTCGTCGCCCCCGTCCCCGATGCGCCTCCCGCAGCCGGCCGCTCGGCCCCGTCGCCGCCCCCAACCCCAGCGCGTCTACCGCCGCCGGCCGCTCGGTCCCGACGCGCCTTCCACCGCTGACCCCCCCAGTCCCGACGCGTCCCCAGCCGCCGGACCTCCACCGGCGCCGCACCACCCAACCGCCGTCGTCTCCTCCCCAACCACCGGCACCTTCCCGGTTCTGCTGGCACCACGCGCCGGCCAGATCCCTTCTGAAATCCCCCCACGCGCCCTCCACCTCGACCACCTCCGTCGCCACCCTTCACCTTGACCACCTCCTCTGCCGCCCTCCGCCCCTCGGCCAGCCACCTCCACCGCGCCGACCATGTTTGCCGCCACCACCTGCCCCAACCACCTTTGCAGCCACCCGCCACCAATCTCCACTCCAACGTGACCTGCCCTCCCCTCCGACCTGACCTTCCCTCCCTTCAGACGCGACCTGTCGCGCTCACCTCCAGCGCACCCCCGTCCTCCCATCCCACCATGAGCAATCTCTCCTCTAGCACGCCCTCCGAGTAAAAAAATGTGAAGTTCAGGTTTTAGAAGTATGTAAGCTCAAATACATAAGCTAGATAAGTGCAGATGAAACAAGAGTTTCATAAAAACAAATAAAAGAGACCATGTTTGAATTTTCCTGAAGAAAATTGGATAAATGTGGTGTGAACGAAGCAAAATAAAAACTTAAAAGTTCAAATTAAAAGAAACAAAGCAATTCAATGTTTGTAAAAAAGGATTTATCTCTCTTTTTTAAAACAAAGAAGTTCAAAAAATTAAAACACATAGTAGTTCAAAAAATTATTTAAAGAAAGCATTTTCCATGTTTCCAAAAGAAATTAGAGGTTCAAATTTCACAAACATAGAGGTTCAAGTTATGACAGAACAAGAAAGTCAATTAAAAATACAAAGAAGTTCAAATTTTTAATAATAAAGGGGTTATATAAAAACCTAGAGGTTTGAATTTAAATAACCGAGAAGTTCAATTTTTAGTATAAAAACCAAGATGATCAAGTTTAAAAAAAATCTAAAATAAGAAGTTCAAATTAAAAAGACCAAGAAGTTCAATGCTTGTTACAAACCCAAAGATGGCCATTAAAAAAAAGCATCTCAAACAATTTTATAAAAAAGATTTTCTCTGTTAAAATAAACCTAGAAGTTCAAATTTAAAAATGGAGTGGCTCGATGTCTATGAGAAAGTAGGATTTTTTTCGTTACAAAAAGAAATAAAACCAGGAAGTCCAAATTAAAAAGATGGAGAAGTTCGATGATTATAGAAAACTCAGATTTTCCTCTTTATTAAAGAATGGAAACAAGAAGTTCAAAAATTAAATAACAAGAAGTTCAACTTTTATAATAGAGCGCTTCAAAATTTCATAAAAAAGATAAGAATAAAACCAGGAAGTCCATATTAAAAAGATGGAGAAGTCGATGATTATAGAAAACTTAGATTTTCCTCGTATTAAAGAATGGAAACAAGAAGTTAAAAAATTAAATACCAAGAAGTTCAACTTTTAATAATAGATCGCTTCAAAATTTCATAAAAAAGATTAAGAAATAAAACCAGGATATCCATATTAAAAAGATGGAGAAGTTTGATGATTATAGAAAACTCAGATTTTCCTCGTTATTAAAGAATGGAAACAAGAAGTTCAAAAATAAAATAACAAGAAGTTCAACTTTTAAAAATATAGCGCTTCAAAATTCATAAAAAAGGATTAAGAAATTCAGATTAATATTCATAAAAAACTCAGATATTTTCACGTAACCGAGAGAAGTTCAGATTGATAACTGCCAGAATTTCACGTACTACACGGTGTGCATTTTGTATTAAAAAAGAATAAAAAAGCAAAGACTAAAAGTTTTGTTGTTATAAGTTCAAGTCCTCGGTCGGAGAAAGTTAAAAAATTATTGTGAGAGAGGTTTGTACAAAAGGAATATCATTTGTGTAACACTAACGAATGGATGAGAAAATTACAAACGAAAATACGTCACAGAAGTTCAACGTGAAAACTGCAGGAAGTTCAACTACTGCACTGAATGAATTTCAGATGAAAAACTTTTAAAACCGTCGCGAGTATGAAAAAATGATCAACACGGGAAAGTTGCGTGTTTACAACAGCTTTCCATCGGTATATCACTTGCTCAATTCTGGTGAGTGGATGGAGAGCTACGAGCAAAAAAAGCACGTGAAAAACAGAGTGAAGTTCAAGTAGACATGCCGAGAAGTTTAAGTTCTTCATGCGATGCATTTCGCGATAAAGGTGCCGGGGCCGGGACATAAAATCCCAGAAATTACCCCTCGTGTCATCACCAGCCCAGGATTACCGTTACTGGTGGACACGTCCTTGTTACAGATTACCAAGCTATTACAAGAATTGGATACAAGACCATGAAGGCCTAATGATACAACAATGATTCTGGTGGTGGATGACGGAGTTGACACGAGGTTCTCCAACGTCGATGGGGCTCCATTCCCACAAGAACAGCTGACCCGGATAATTCCTATCCGCGTGGCTGCTATCCTAGGCTCCGCACGGACGTCTCGGGGTACTCCTCGTAGAACTCCTGACCTGGCCAAGTAAATAGCCAGGGACAAGCTTGTGAGTACGTTTGAATGTACTCGCAAACATCATGAATAAAAGATATACCGAATGCAGGAGACAAAATATATGATCATGATGAACTACACTAAATGTGTATGCTCATGATGGACTTAAAGCCTACTGACAGGAATTAAATCATGGCATGATAAAATATTAGCATGTGCAAAAAAATGGATATATAAAAACATTAGTGATAAACAAGGATAGTTAAAGGAAAATAAAATAAAAGAAATGTCGGTCGGATGTCTAAAGTGACACCACGGTGGGTCTTGAAAAGAAATGCCAGTCGGGTGTCAAGTGACACCTCGGTCGGACTTGAAAAGAAATGCCAATCGGGTATCCACAAGAGTAGCGGCGTGATAAACCGCCTGATAACTCGAGGGACGCCACGAAGAGGTCTTGAAAATAAATGCCAAACGGGTGTCCACAAGAGTAGTGGCATGACAGACCGCCTAATAACTCAAGGGACGCCACGGAGAGGTCTTAAAAATAAAATTGAGTGCCCGGGGTAGTCTAGCCAGCCCCTGAGACACTCAAGAATATAAAATAAGAGAAACGGGTTAGTCCACAATAATATGTATAACCACAGTAATATTAACAAGCATAGCAAAATATTCATGATAGCATCAGGGTGACAATAAATATTCAGCAAAAACAATTCACGCACATTTTAAGTATTTCCTCCGGAGACCGACACTAAGACCGACACTTGACCAACCCAAACTGTAGCCCTTAACCGCGGACACGGCTATTCGAATAGGTTTAAACTCTACAGAGGGTGTACTCTTTACCCACAAGTAAAGGATTTCTTTAGTCAGTACCGTGACACTGACTAATTCCCTTTACGGTCTTTGGGTTGAAAACACACCTAACCAACACACACCAGATTAACTTTTTGGATGCCAGGAATCACCCAAGGCATCGTTCAAGAAAAACTCTGAGACGGAGAGACCAACGTCCTGCATGGGATCACTATTAATACGCGCGGATTCCAAGGGGTGCCCCCCTCTCAGTCACAACTGGAAACACCCATGCCCCCTGACCCGATGACAGGATTTAGTCCACCAACATGGAAACCCTCATCGTAGCCCTCTATGTGGTGTGTGCACGGAAAGGGGTTAACAACTTACTGAACCATACCCCACCTGTGGCAGCACGAATCAAGTATGGGGGTTACCGGAACAAGACTCGATCTACGGTCGACTCAGGAGGTTTAATTTTTCCTGCAGTGGTTAGCTCAACAAAGTATTCTTTCAACAGCAATACCAAACAGGGCCACAACCCTTGCATGCTCCAACATGCACAACAACCAAGCATGATCATGCTCCAACGTGATCACCCTTCTACCGGTAATGGTGTTTCTCTTATGCCTGCTCCTGCAAGTTAGTAATGGCAACACACGATGCACGGTACGATGAAACATGCCAATCCAACATGCATGCAAATATAGCCATATGCCAAATTTTATTTGAATTCAAATTATTCATAGCTCCACTATTCATGCAAATAACCAACCATGCATTCACCATATCAAGTGTTCAAGATGCTTGCCTTAAGTATGCAGAAATATTGGGTGCACTCCAAAAGTTTGAAATGTTTATCTCCCCTTCATTTCCTATTTTCAAAAATATTTAAATCACCACATAAAACAAAAACAGTGCTAAAAATTATTTCAAATATTTTTGATATAAATACTAAAATAAACTAGATGAAAAATTAAAAATAACAGAAAAAGAATCAATTTATTTGGAGTTAATGTGAATTACCTATGAATTTTCTAATTTTAAATAAATGGTTAAAAGGACTATTTAATTGATCCAGCAGAAACTAGGCATAATAAAAATGTTCACCCTAGCTAGTTTGATAAAGCATGATTTTAGAAGCATGTAAAAATTTGAGTCACAAAATTTGGACTTGAAATGAGTTCTGTAGAATTATTTGGAATATACTGAAAAAGAAAAAAGGAAAAGGCAGAGAGCGCCCTGAGCGCTGTTTAGCTGCACGACGCCACTGGGCCGAGCCCAGCCGTTCAGCCTCGTGGCTCACTGCGCCTGAGCCGCTGACAGACGCGGCCCACCAGTCAGGTTTGACTGGGGTCAGCGCGCCGTCTTCTTCCTTTGTCTGAGCAGAGGCGAAACTCCGGCGGCTCGCGCCGGCGAACGACGGCAGCCCTCGGGGAGCCGAGGCCTCCAACGTCACCAGGGAATCACGGCGTTCCTCCCGGCATTCGTCACGGTCGAAGGGAGGGGCGGTGTCGCCGGTGGCGAGCTTCTCCGAGAAGCTCCGGCGGCGGTGAGAAGAGGGCTTTCGCCCACGGTCGATTTCAGGTAGAAATAAGTAGTGGAACGGGATTTTGGGATCGAGGAGAGGTCGTTGAAGAAGAATATGAGGTGCGGGAGGCTCTGGTTTGCTCGGAATCGACCGGAAGGTGGCGGTGGCCGTGGTTAACAGAGGTGGGGAAGACAGCCGCTTCCGACCGCTCTACTGCTTGGGGGGGTTTCCAGGGGAGTGTAGAGAGTTGACCAGGAGTGGGGCGAGCTCGCGCGAGCTTTATAAGGGGTCGAGAGGTCGGTTCCGTGGCGTACAGAGGAAGGCATGACGGCGGGCGTCCATTACTGCGCCGGCGAGGTGGTTATGGGCGGTGGAGTGAGTCAGCGAGGCCGGTAGGGGGTCGGTGTGGACGGTGGTCGCCCGCGGATAAGCTCGATGGTTGGTAATTTAAGAGGCAGAGACGTGGCGGCGTAGGACTTGTCGGGCGGCGGTTGAGGGCAGCGTGGTCGGCGGTGGACGGCACTAGAGGCCAGGGGAGGATGTCTGCGAGCGTTGGGCTGGACGTGCTGATCCGGAGGAGGACTAGAATGAGAGGGGGAGGCAGCAGGGAGGCGGCAGGACTCGATGCCAGAGCCTGCACAACGGGCGCTCCGCACGCGCTCCCGACATGCACGCTAGACACTCGACGAAATGCCAGGGGGTCCTAGAGGGGTCTATTGGAAATGAAACTTAACAGGGTTATTCACTTGGTTATGGGGAAGCTAATAGACAAGCTGGTTTTCTTAGATGATCAAGTTCCCAATGCAGGCTTAAGACCTTGCCAAAATCTGACATGCACATAGTGTGCTTGATGAAATGCTAGAGCCATCTAGAAGATTTGGTTGGATGTGAAAATTAACAGTATGGTGTCTCTCTAGATGATAAAGATGACAGTGGAGTTTTTTTGTGAAAAGGAGTAACTTGCTAGTGCAAGTTTTAGTGAAATTCATTTCTGGATAGAAACTTTAGGGGAATATTTGGTGAACTAAAAAGATTCCAATGGAGCTAAAATTTGGGACTTAAGGGTTTGGTTGGAAGGACAGTAAGTGGGAAAAATTTCAGAATTTTTGGAGCAAATAAAATTGGGGTTGTAGTAGAAACTCAAATACTGGACAGAATTGAAAATGGATTGTTTCACTCAAAATTTTCAAAGGACCAAGTTGGATTTTTGCATAAAAGTGATATATAGGCATCACATGACCTCCCATAATTTTTGTGGAATTTTGAAAGAATTATTTAAAGTAGTTGTAGTGCAACAGAGGCATTTAAAATATTGAAATAGCTGTTAAAAGAATTGTTTAGAGGCAAATTTTATTCTGAAAATAATTCTTACTGTTATTAAACTATAATTGAAATGTTTTAAGAGAACTACCAAAGCCACAATATTATTTCCAAAAATTGCTATATGGAGGGAAGAATTTTGAAAAACAGAAACAGAAAATGGTTCTGAAATTAATAAAAGACCTAGCAAAATTTTTAAAATTTTAATACTGGCCAAATTTTATTTAGTAAAAACATGATTAAATTTTTGGGGTGTTACAAAAGGCAGCATGAATGATCTCGCCGTTTTTGAAATTACTTGAAAACGGCTAGGAATCAGAGAAAACCATCAACATGAAAAAGTTTTGCATTTTCCGTAGCTTTTCAACAGTATATTATTTGCCCCATTCCGATAAAGTTTGCAGAAATTACGGTGAAAATACGTTTTTAGCCATTTTCAAAATTGACTTAAAACCATAAAGAATTGAGAGAAACAATATATACCAAAAAGTTTCGCATTTGTTCAAGCTTTCTAACGCCATATCATTTGCTGCATTCGAACGTACGGTTAAAAAATTAATTAGAAAATACGAACTCGGTGGAACTTGTACCATTTTCAAAATTACTCTTAAACCGTTCAAAATTAGAAAAACTTTCAACATGAAAAAGTAGCGCATTTTCATAAGCTTTCCAACGCCATATCATTTGCATCAATTGGATTAGCCGTTTAGAAATGGCATCAAAAATACGAACTCGGCTGTTCGGTTTGCGAAATTTTACGATTTTCCAAAATATTCTTTAACCATAGGGAATTAGACAAAACTATCAACATGTGGAAGGAGCGGTTTTGCAGCAGCTTTCCAACGCCATATTATTTGCCTCATTCCGATAAACGGTTTAGAAATGCGATCGAAAATATGATTCACGTTTTTTGTATGAAGAAAAAACGGTTTTCAAAACTGCTCTTAAACTGCTTACATTTTGCCAAAAATTTAACTTGGGTCATGATACTCGTGTCCATAGCTTTCCTACGGTATATCGCAAGCCCCATTTGGGCAATGTTTGCGGAAGTTCAACCTTGCACTGGGGGAAGTTCAGGGCGAACAAATCAGGCAGTAAAATTGCAACAGACGTATGTTCATCACGACCCGAGAGCAAAATCCGCCAATGAGCGAGATTCCTATTTAAAATGGGCATTTAGTTGCTAAAAACCGTTTGCAGATTACACTTACATCACATAGAACACGACTGACCAGAATAATTCGCGCGGGGAGACACGGTTGCGAAGATAGCCCGAAGGTCGGGTTCGTACAGAGAGAAGTTCAAGTTGTGTAACTTAGAAAGTTCAGGTTGTGGTCAGAATAATATTCTGATCCCGTGATCAGAATAGTGTTTATGTATATATATATATATATATATATATATATATATATATATGTGTGTGTGTGTGTGTGTGTGTGTGTGTATGTGTGTCGGAATCATTTTGCTTACATCAAAGATATTTACAGATGTCTGTGTTGCTGGTAAATGGTACCGACTTGTTACTTTAATACGTTGCCAAGAACTTGTTAGTTTTAATAGTTCGTGTGTAATTAAATACGTTGCCAAAACTAGTTAGTTTTACTAGTTTGATGTTAGTTTCTTATGGCTCTTGCATTTTCAAAAATATATCTGTGTAACAGGTTTGCTGCTGTAACTTGTTGCTCTAATCAAGTTACTGACTACTCAACTTTTCAGGATCCAAGAGAAACTCCAATGCCACAACAGGTTCCTTTTGCAAAACTTGTTTGTTTAACTGCTTTGCTGCTGCAACCGGTTGCTCTAATCACGTTACTGGCTACTCAACTTTTCAGGATTCAAGAGAAACTCCAATGCCACAGCAAATACATTTTGCAAAACTTGTTTGTTTAACTGCTTTGCTGCTGCAACCGGTTACAATGATGTTAATAACTACTTTTCAGCATCCAATCGAAACTCTTTAATTCCTTGTTTGTTTAACTGGTTTCCTGTTCTAACTCCCAGTTGAGATGTTTTGCTAACTTCAACTTTTCGGAATCCAATTGGAACTTTAATGGCAAAACAGGTTAGCCCCATGGACATTGTATCATCCCACAGCAGTGGCACTGGCCCAATCATGCATCATGAATTACCAACTGCTGATGCTCTAGAGGCTAAACTATTGGTAGAAAGAGATTCTGCTTCTGCACTTAGAGATGAAGTTGACATGTTGAGGAAGCAAACAACACAATCACAAGCAGTACTTGATGCCTACTACGCAATCTTCTTCTTGTAGACTCATGTTGGGCCTCCAAGTGCAGAGTTTTGTAGAACATTAGCAATTTTCCCTCAAGTGGATGGCCTAAGGTTTATCAATCTGTGGGAGGCGTAGGATGAAGATGGTCTCTCTCAAACAACCCTGCAACCAAATAACAAAGAGTCTCTTGTGTCCCCAACATACCCAATACAATGGTAAATTGTATAGGTGCACTAGTTCGGTGAAGAGATGCTGATACAAGTGTAATATGGATAGTAGATATAGGTTTTTGTAATCTGAAAATATAAAAACAGCAAGGTAGCAAGTCGTAAAAGTGAGCAAAAACGGTATTGCAATGCTTGAAAATAAGGCCTAGGGTTCATACTTTCACTAGTGCAAATTCTCTCAACAATGATAACATAATTGGATCATATAACAATCCCTCAACATGCAACAAAGAATCACTCCAAAGTTTCTATCGGAGAACGTAAGACGAAAACATGCATCAACCCCTATGCATAGATTACCCCAATGTCACCTCGGGAATCTGCGAGTTGAGTGCCAAAAAATACATCAAGTGAATCAATAGAACATCCCATTGTCACCACAGATATCCCATCACAAGACATGCATCAAGTGTTCTCAAATCCAATACTCAATCCAACATAACGAAACCTCAAAGAGCAAGACTCAATTCATCACAAGAAGGTAGAGAGGGATAAACACCATATGATCCAACTATAGTAACAAGGCTCGCGGTACGTCAAGATCGTGCCAAATCAAGAACACGAGAGAGAGAGAGAGAGAGAGAGAGAGAGAGAGAGAGAGAGAGAGAGAAAACACATAGCTACTGGTACATACCCTCAGCCCCGAGGGTGAACTATTCCCTCATCATGGAGACCACCGGGATGATGGCCTCCGGTGATGGTTTCCCCCACCGGCAGGGTGCCGGAACGGGCTCCCGATTGGTTTTTCGTGGCTACAGAGGCTTACAGCGGCGGAACTTCCGATCTAGGGTTCTTTTCGGAGGTTTCCGTATTTATAAGAATTTTTGGCGTCGGAAATAAGTCCGGGGGGTGCCCGAGGGGCCCACAAGCCCTAGGGGCGCACCCAGGGGGTAGGGCACGCCACCTGGCTTGTGGACTCCTCGGGACTCTTCTGGTCCAGCTCCGGTGCTTCGGGGGTCTCTTTTGGTCCATAAAAAATCACCGTAATTTTTCAGCCCATTCCGAGAACTTTTATTTGTTCACAAAAAACGACACCACGGTAGATCTGCTGAAAACAGCGTCAGTCCGGGTTAGTTCTAATAAAATCACACCAAAACCATATAAAATTGTTGCAAACATGGCATGAATACTTCATAAATTATAGATAAGTTGGAGATGTATCAGCATCCCCAAGCTTAATTCCTGCTCGTCCTCGAGTAGGTAAATGATAAAAGAAAGAATTTATGAAGTGTGAATGCTACCTAGCATATTTATCAATGTAATTTTCTTTATTGTGGCATGAATGTTCAGATCCATAAGATTCAAAACAAAAGTTCAATATTGACATAAAAACAAAAATACTTCAAGCATACTAATAAAGCAATCATGTCTTCTCAAAATATCATGGCCAAAGAAAGTTATCCCTACAAAATCATATAGTCTGGCTATGCTCCATCTTCATCACACAAAATATTTCATCATGCACAACCCCGATGACAAGCCAAGCAATTGTTTCATAATTTTGATGTTCTCAAACTTTTTCAACTTTCACGCAATACATGAGCGTGAGCCATGGATATAGCACTATAGGTGGAATAGAATATGGTGGTTGTGGAGAAGACAAAAAGAAGGAGAAAGTCTCACATCAACTAGGCAAATTAATGGGCTATGGAGATGCCCATTAATTGATATCGATGCAAGTGAGTAGGGATTGCCATGCAACGGATGCACTAGAGCTATAAGTGTATGAAAGCTCAAAAAGAAACTAAGTGGGTGTGCATCCAACTTGCTTGCTCACGAAGACCTAGGGCAATTTGAGAAAGCCCATCATTGGAATATACAAGCCAAGTTCTATAATGAAAAATTCCCACTAGTATATGAAAGTGACAAAATAGGAGACTCTCTATCATGAAGAACATGGTGCTACTTTGAAGCACAAGTGTGGTAAAAGGATAGTAACATTGTCCCTTCTCTCTTTTTCTCTAATTTTTTTGTTGTTTTTTTTGTTTGGGCACTTTGGCCTATTTTTTTATTTGGGCTTCTTTGGCCTCTTTTACTTTTTATAAAGTCCGGAGACTCATCCCAACTAGTGAGCGAATCATAGCTTCCATCATCCTTTCCTCACATGGGACAATGCTCTAATAATGATGATCATCACACTTTTATTTACTTACAACTCAAGAATTACAACTCGATACTAGAACAAGATATGACTCTATATGAATGACTCCGGCGGTGTATCGGGATGTGTAATGATCAAGAGTGACATGTATAAAAAATATGAACGGTGTCCAAGCCACAAATACTATGCCAACTACATGATCATGCAAAGCAATATGACAATGATGGTATGTGTCATAATAAACGGAACGGTGGATGTTGCATGGCAATATATCTCGAAATGACTATGGAAATGCCATAATAGGTAGATATGGTGGCTGTTTTGAGGAAGGTATATGGTGGGTTTAATGCACCGGCGAAAGTTGCGCGGTACTAGAGAGGCTAGCAATGGTGGAAGGGTGAGAGTGTGTAAAATCCATGGACTCAACATTGGTCATAAAGAACTCACATACTTATTGCAAAAATTTATTAGCTATCAAAACAAAGTACTACACGCATGCTCCTAGGGGGATAGATTGGTAGGAAAAGACCATCGCTCGTCCCCAACTGCCACTCATAAGGAAGACAATCAAAAAATAAATCATGCTCTGACTTCATCACATAACGGTTCACCATACGTGCCTGCTTCGGGAATCACAAACTTTAACACAAGTATTTCTACCAATCCATAATTACTCACTAGCATGACTCTAATATCATCATCTTTATATCTCAAAACAAATTCAAGGAATCAAACTTCTCATATTATTCAATGCTCTTATATGAAAGTTTTTATTATATCCCTCTTGAATACCCATCATATTAGGACTAAATTCATAACCTAAGCAAATCACCATGTTGTTTAAAGACTCTCAAAATAATATAAGTGAAGCATGAGAGTTCATCAATTTCTTCAAAATAAAACCACCGACGTGCTCTAAAAAGATATAAGTGAAGCACTAGAGCAAGTGACAAACTACTCCAAAAAGATATAAGTGAAGATCAATGAGTAGTCAAATAATTAAGTAACTATGTGAAGACTCTCTCTCATAAATAAAATTTTAGATCTTAAGTATTTTATTCAAACATCAAGCAAAACAAAATAAAATGACATTCCAAGGACAGCACATATCATGTGAAGAAGCAAAAACTTAGGCTCAACCAAAACTAACCGATCATTGTTGAAGAAGAAAGGTGGGATGCCAACCGGGGCATCCCCAAGCTTAGATGCTTGAGACTTCTTGAAATATTAACTAGGGATGCCTTGGGCATTGATGCGGGTTTAACTACGTCGGTATTTCCCCAAAGAGGAAGGGATGATGCAGCACAGCTACGGTAGGTATTTCCCTCAGTGATGAAACCAAGGTTATCGAACCAGTAGGAGAACCAAGCAACACTATTGAAAAGGTACCAGCACACAAAGAACAAATACTTGCAACCTGACGTGTTAAAAAGGTTGTCAATCCCCTTCGGGTAACGGTGCCAGAAATTGTCATGTGGACGGGAGACTAAATGTGAGAGATTGGATAAATAGATCTCGATAAAACGCGAATAAAATAAAGTGCAGCAAGGTATTTTTGGGGTTTTGGAAATATAGATCTGAAAATAAAAGATGCAAATAAATAAACAGGCAAATAGCAATATAGATCTGAAAGTATATGATGAGAAAAATAGACCCGGGGGCCGTAGATTTCACTAGTGGCTTCTCTCGAGAAAATAGCATACGGTGGGTAAACAAATTACCGTTGGGCAATTGATAGAACTTCAAATAATTATGACGATATCCAGACAATGATCATTATATAGGCATCACGTTCAAGATTAGTAGACCGACTCCTGCCTGCATCTACTACTATTACTCCACACATCGACCGCTATCCAGCATGTATCTAGTGTATTAAGTTCATGGAGAAACGGAGTAATGCAATACGAACGATGACATGATGTAGACAAGATCTATTCATGTAGGAATAGACCCCATCTTGTTATCCTTAATGGCAACGATACATAAGTGTCATTTCCCCTTCTGTCACTAGGATTGAGCACCGTAAGATCGAACCCATCACAAAGCACCTCTTCCCATGGCAAGAAAAATCGATCTAGTCGGCCTAACTAAACCAAAGATTTGAACAAGAAATACAAGGCTATAAGTAATCTTGCATATAAGAGATCAAAGAGACTCAAATAACTTTCATGGATAAAAAGATAGATCTGATCATAAACTCAAAGTTCATCGGATCCCAACAAACACACCGCAAAAAGAGTTACATCAAATAGATCTCCAGGAGACCATTGTATTGAGAATCAAAAGAGAGAGAGGAAGCCATCTAGCTACTAACTACGGACCCGAAGGTCTACAATGAACTACTGACGCATCATCGGAGAGGCACCAATGAGGATGATGAACCCCTCCGTGATGGTGTCTAGATTGGATCTCTAGTTTCTGGAACTTGCGGCGGCTGGAATTTTGTTTCGTCGACTCCCCTAGGGTTTTTGGAATATTGGGGTATTTATAGAGCAAAGAGGCAGTGCGGGAGGCCGCCGAGGTGGGCACAACCCACCAGGGCGCGCTTGGGCCCCCAGACGCGCCCAGGTGGGTTGTGCTCCCC
This sequence comes from Thinopyrum elongatum, assembly GCA_011799875.1. Lineage (NCBI taxonomy): Eukaryota > Viridiplantae > Streptophyta > Magnoliopsida > Poales > Poaceae > Thinopyrum > Thinopyrum elongatum. The sequence goes on along the minus strand of CM022301.1, from coordinate 465,840,097 downwards.
TCGGAGCCCCCCTCTGGTACTTCTTTGGCCCAACAGGTGTCTTCTGGTCCAGAAAAAATCACCAAAAAGTTTCGCTGCGTTTGGACTCTGTTTGGTATTGATTTTCTGCGAAGTAAAAAACAAGCAAAAAATACCAATTGGCACTGGGCACTATGTCAATAGGTTAGTCCCAAAAAATGATATAAAGTTGCTATAAAATGATTGTAAAACATCCAAGATTGATAATATAATAGCATGGAATAATAAAAAATTATAGATACGTTGGAGACGTATTAGCATCCCCAAGCTTAATTCCTGCTCGTCCTCGAGTAGGTAAATGATAAAAACATAATTTTTGATGTGGAATGCTGCCTAACATGTTCATCACATATTCTTTTCTTTTGTAGCATGGACATTTGGACTTTTATATGATTCAAAGCAATAGTCTAGTTTTGACATGAAGATTTCAATACTCAAGCATATCAACAAGCAACCATGTCTTTTCAAAATATCAACACTAAAGCAAGTTATCCCTAGCCCATTATGCTCAATCATTGATCCATTCATGAAACACACTCGCATATTAGCTACACCCAATGCTCAAGTACGATCATAGTGCCCCTTAGTTGGTGCTTTATAAGAGAAGATGGAGACTCAAGTAAAAATAAAAATTGCATAAAGTAAATAGAAAGGCCCTTCACAGAGGGAAGTAGGGATTTGTAGAGGTGCCAGAGCTCAAAGCGAAAAAGATAGAGATAAAACATTTTGGGTGGCATGCTTTTCCTGTCAACGAAAATGATCGAGTAGGTCCCAATACTTTCCATGCTAGATATATCATAGGCGGTTCCCAAACAGAAAATAAAGTTTATTCCGCTTTCCACCATACTTTCACATTCCATGGCAAATCGAATCCACGGGTGCCGTCCAAACCAACACTTTTGAAGGAATTTATTATTTAACAACATAAAGTAAATTCATTTTTCATTTCGGGACTGGGCATCCCTAATACCTTTGTCGTACTCTCATGCAATGACAAGTGAATAAACACTCATCTTGAGAATAACACATCTAGCATGGAAAAAAATCAGCCACCCCCTACCGTTTCATGAGCGGTACGAGCACACAAAAAGGAAATTTATTTTGAAGATTAGAGATGGCACATACAAATTTGCTTAGAACGGCACTGAAATACCGCATATAGGTAGGTATAGTGGACTCATGTGGCAAAGCTGGGTTTAAGAATTTTGGATGCACAAGTAGTAACCATACTTAGTACAAGTGAAGGCTAGCAAAAGATTGAGAAGCATCCAACCAAGAAACGAAAACATCACATAAGCGAGCATTAAGCATAACTAATACCGAATAATGCACCACAAGTAGGATGTAATTTCATTGCATAACTATTGACTTTCGTGCTTGCATAGGGAATCACAAACCTTAACATCAATATTCTTACTAAGCCATAATTACTCATTAGCATGACTTACATATCATTACCAACATATCGCAAAACTATTACGAAGAATCAAGTTTATTTTGTCCAATGATATTCATGAAAGTTTTTATTATATCCCTCTTGAATATCTATCACTTTGGGACTAATTTAATATGTTGCTTTTGATAGCTCAAACAAATCTAAGTGAAGAACATGAGCATAAAAATTTCCTCCCCTCAAAATAATATAAGTGAAGCATGAGAGAATTTATAAAAAAAATTACTAACTCTCAAATAAATCTAAGTGAAGCATGAGAGCATTTCTTCAAAAATAATAAAGCACACCGTGCTCAAAAAGATATAAGTGAAGCACTAGAGCAATTCCATAGCTCATAAAAATTTAAGTGAAGCAAATAGAGCAATTCTAACAAATCATATCATAATTTTGTCTCTCTCAAATAGGTGTGTTCAGCATGGATACTTAACTTAAACTAACAAGCAAAACAAGCAAAGACTCATATCATACAAGACGCTCCAAGCAAAACTCATGATATGTGACGAATAAAAATATAGTTCCAAGTAAAATACCGATGGTCGTTAGAAGAAAGAGGGGATGCCACTCGGGGGCATCCCCAAGCTTAGTTGCTTATTCTCTTTGGATAATAGCTTGGGGTGCCATGGGCATCCCCAAGCTTAGGCTCTTCTTACTCCTTATTCCTTCATCCATCGTGATCTCACCCAAAACTTGAAAACTTCAATCACACAAAACTCAACAAAACCTTCGTGAGATCCGTTAGTATAACAAAGCAAATTGCTACTCTAAGTACTGTTCCAAACCCAATCATATTTTATTTTTGCATTATATATACTGTATTCCAACTTTAATATGGCTCATACCCCCCAATACAAACCATAGATTCATCAAAATAAGCACACAACGCAAAGAAAACGGAATCTGTCAAAAACAGAACAGTCTGTAGCAATCTGAAAACTTCGAATAATTTTGTAAATCCAAAAATTCTGAGAACTTAGGACAATGTGGCCAATTTGTATATCAATCTTGTGTTAAAATTTCAGAATTTTTCGTCACTTCTGTGAATTTCAAAAATTGTTTTACTGGACGCAAAAGTTTCTGTTTTCCAACAAGATCAAATCAACTATCACCCAACAAGATCCCAAAGGCTTTGCTTGGCCCAAACACTAATTAAAACACAATCATAACAGTAGCATAATTGTGCAAACACTCAAGAACAGAAAGAAAATACAAAAATAAATTTTATTCATTGGGTTGCCTCCCAACAAGCGCTATCGTTTTATGCCCCTAGCTAGGCATAATACATAGATCTAAGTATTGTCATCATTAATTCTAGATCCATAAGATGCCCTCATGATTTATTTCATATGGTGTCTTAATTCTTGTTCTAGGGAAGTGTTCCATACCCTTTCTCAAAGGAAATTGAAATTTAATATTCCCTTCTTTCATATCAATCACGGCACCTATAGTGCGTAAGAACGGTCTACCAAGTATAATAGGACAAGATGAATTGCAATCAATATCAAGAACAATAAAATCTATGGGCACATAATTCCTATTTCCAAGAATAAGAACATCATTAATTCTTCCCATAGGCTATTTAATAGTAGAATCCACCAAGTGCAAATTTAAAGAACATTCTTCAATATCAGTAAGACCAAGCACATCACATAAAGATTTCGGAATTGTGGAAACACTAGCACCCAAATCACATAAAGCAAAACACTCATATTTTTAATCTTGACTTTGATAGTAGGTTCCCATTCATCATGTAATTTTCTAGGGATTGAAATCTCTAATTCCAACTTTTCTTCCAAAGCTTTCATCATAGCATCAACGATATGTTTAGTAAAAGCTTTATTTTGTTCATAGGCATGGGGTGAATTTATCATGGATTGCAACAAAGAAATACAATCAATCAAAGAACAATTATCATAATTAAAGTCTTTGTAATCCAAAAGAGTGGGCACATCACTAGTTAAAGTTTTGACCTCTCCAAACCCACTTTTATCAATTTTCTCAGCAACATTTTCACCCTCCGAATTATCAGGACGCCTTCTAACTAAAGTTGACTCTTCTTCAGTCCCTTTATCATCAATCTTAATTTTACTAAACAAGGAATCGATAGAAGAAACACCAATCATTTTAAGATTTTCATCATTTTTATCTTCCAACGAGATTGGCTTAGCGGCCATTTGATTTACTAGGGTAGCTTGTGCATCGGATATTTTGCCTAGCAAATTTTAGCAAAAGCATACTTAGATTGGAGATTACAAACTTCTCTACTAATATCATCAAGTTGTTTTGTTATAGCTTCCAGCACAACAAAGTGTTCCTTAAGTTCCTCGGTAAAATATTTATTGTGCTCACATTGTGTAGTCATATATTCCTTAGTACTTTTCTCAATTTCAAGCAAAATATTGGGGAAAGGAACATCATAATATTTTCTTTGAGGCATCATGACTACGCAAACAAGATTGCACTCAAAAACAGATCTGACGAGAAAAAGCGAACGAAAAAGAGGGCGAATAAAACGGCAAATTTTCTGAAGTGGGGGAGATGAAAACGAGAGGCAAATGGCAAATAATGTAAATTGCAAGGAGATGAGATTTGTGATTAGGAACCTGATAGATGTTGATGATGTCTTTCCAGCAACGGCGCCAGAAATTCCTTTTGATGCGGCTTGAACTATGTTGGTATTTCCCCAAAGAGGAAGGGATGATGCAGCACAGCTACGGTAGGTATTTCCCTCAGTGATGAAACCAAGGTTATCGAACCAATAGGAGAACCAAGCAACACTATGTAAACGGTACCTGCACACAAAGAACAAATACTTGCAACCCGACGTGTTAAAGGGGTTGTCAATCCCTTTCGGGTAACGGTGCTAGAAATTGTCACGTGAACGGGAGACTAAATGTGATAGATTGGATAAATAGATCTCGATAAAACGCGAATAAAATAAAGTGCAGCAAGGTATTTTTGGGTTTTTGGAATTATAGATCTGAAAATAAAAGATGCAAATAAATAAAAAGGCAAATAGCAATATAGATCTGAAAGTAAATGATGAGAAAAATAGACCCGGGGGCCGTAGATTTCACTAGTGGCTTCTCTCGAGAAAATAGCATACGGTGGGTAAACAAATTACTATTGGGCAATTGATAGAACTTCAAATAGTTATGACGATATCCAGGCAATGATCATTATATAGGCATCACGTCCAAGATTAGTAGACCGACTCCTGCCTGCATCTACTACTATTACTCCACACATTGACTGCTATCCAGCATGCATCTAGTGTATTAAGTTCATGGAGAAACGGAGTAATGCAATAAGAACAATGACATGATGTAGACAAGATCTATTCATGTAGGAATAGACCCCATCTTGTTATCCTTAATGGCAACGATACATACGTGTCATTTCCCCTTCTGTCATTGGGATTGAGCACCGTAAGATCGAACCCATCACAAAGCACCTCTTCCCATGGCAAGAAAAATTGATCTAGTCGGCCTAACTAAACCAAAGATTCGAAGAAGAAATACAAGGCTATAAGTAATCATGCATATAAGAGACTCAAATAACATTCATGGATAAAAAGATAGATCTGATCATAAACTCAAAGTTCATCGGATCCCAACAAACACACCGCAAAAAGAGTTACATCAAATAGATCTCCAAGAGACCATTGTATTTAGAATCAAAAGAGAGAGAGGAAGCCATCTAGATACTAACTACGGACCCGAAGGTCTACAATGAACTACTCACGCATCATCGGAGAGGCACCAATGAGGATGATGAACCCCTCCGTGATGGTGTCTAGATTGGATCTGTGGTTTCTGGAACTTGCGGTGGCTGGAATTTTGTTTCGTCGACTCCCCTAGAGTTTTTGGAATATTGGGGTATTTATGGAGCAAAGAGGCAGTGCGGGAGGCCGCCGAGGTGGGCACAACTCACCAGGGCGTGCCTGGCCCCCCAGGCTCGTCCAGGTGGGTTGTGCTCCCCTCGGAGCCCCCCCCCCCCCTCTGGTACTTCTTTGCCCAACAGGTGTCTTCTAGCCAGAAAAATCACCAAAAAGTTTCGCTGTATTTGGACTCCGTTTGGTATTGATTTTCTGTGAAGTAAAAAACAAGCAAAAAAATCGCAACTGGCACTGGGCACTATGTCAATAGGTTAGTCCCAAAAAATGATATAAAGTTGCTATAAAATGATTGTAAAATATCTAAGATTGATAATATAACAGCATGGAACAATAAAAAATTATAGATACGTTGGAGACGTATCAGGCATCCCCAAGCTTGAGATTTTGTGTCTCCTTAATTCCTTTTATATCACGGTTTCCCTAAATCTTTAAAACTTCATCCACACAAAACTCAACAAGAACTCATGAGAAAAGTTAGTATGAATCAATGCAACACCTTATCATTCTCTACTGTGGCAAATCACTAAAATTATTATTTAACATTGCATACTAAATGCCTCTGCATATTTAATACTCCCGTCCTCAAATAGAATCATTAAACAAGCAAACATATGAAAACAATGCAAACATAACAGCAATCTGTATAAACAGGACAGTCTGTAAAGAGTGCAATTGTACTCATACTTCCCTAACTCCAAAAATTCTGAAAATTCCACACACTGTATAAAATTTGGTGTAGGTTATTGTGAAACAATTTCAAGATTTTATCACGTTCTCAATTTCCATAAGAATTCATATAACTATAGAAAACTTTCTGTTTTCAAAACAGCAACATATAGACTTGCAAAATAAGCATGCTACAGGCTATACTTGACACTTTTATTGAAATAAAAGATGCAAAACATTATTCTAAATAACATCAATCAAGTCCTAATAAAATAAAATGATGCTCCAAGCAAAACTCATATCATGTGGCGAATTAAAATATAGCTCCAAGTAAGATTACCGATAATGTTGAAGACGAAAGAGGGGATGCCTTCCAGGGCATCCCCAAGCTTAGTTGCTTGGGTATCCCTTGAATATTACCTTGGGGTTGGGAATCCACATGCTTAGGGTCTTGTCACTCCTTATTCTCCTCATATCGATATCTCACCCAAAACTTGAAAACTTCAATCACACAAAACTTAACGGAACTTCGTGAGATGGGTTAGTATGATAAAACAAATCATTCACTTTGGTACTGTCAAGACAAGATTCAAATTTTTATCACATGATTCCTACTGTACCCTATCATTTCTACAATTTATATTAAGCAATATAAGCCATAGAAACTATAAAACAAGCAAACTATGCATCGAAAACAGAATCTGTCAAAAACAGAACTGTCTGTCAAGATCTGAATTATGGTCATACTTCCATTACTGAAAAAATTCTGAAAAATAAGGATAACGTCTAAAATTTGTATATAAATCCTCTTGAAAAAATTCATAGTTTTTCCACTTTCCAGTGAATTTTAAAAATTCTGTTACTGGACACAAAATTTTCTGTTTTTGCACAGAATCAAATCAACTATCAACCACACTATCCCAAAGGCTTTACTTGGCACTTTATTCAAACAAAAGCTATAAAACATGATTACTACAGTAGCTTAATCATGTGAACCACTATTCAAGATATCTTCCGATATTCCGATAAATCGGCCGCTTTATCGCTTACCTGTGTCTAACCGATAAGATAAATTGGCTGATAAATTAGCCGATATGCCGATAAATCGGCCGATATGCCGATAAACTGGCCGATTTACCCCGTATCATGGGTCGACCGGTAAGCTCCCGATAAGCGATATCCCCAACATTGATGTGAACACACAAAAACAGTAGGGGTAAATATTGGGTTGTCTCCCAACAAGCGCTTTTCTTTAATGCCTTTTTAGCTAGGCATGATGATTTCAATGATGCTCATATAAAAGATAAGAATTGAAACTTAATGGGAGCATCATGAAGCATATGATTAGCACATTTAAGTCTAATCCACTTCCTATGCATCGGGATTTTGTGATCAAACAGTTTATGGGAGCAAGAATCAACTAGCATAGGAAGGCAAAACAAGCAGAACTTCAAGATTTTCAACACATAGGGAGGAAACTTGAGATTATTGAGACATGTAAAAGCATATATTCCTCTCTCATAATAATTTTCAGTAGTATCATGAATGAATTCAACAATATAACTATCACATAAAGCATTCTTTTCATGATCCACAAGCATAGAAATTTTATTACTCCCCACATAAGCAAATTTATTCTCATGAATAGTAGTGGGAGCAAACTCAACAAAATAAATATCATGCGAGGCATAATCCAATTGAAAATTAAAATCATGATGACAAGTTTCATGGTTATCATTATTCTTTATAGCATACATGTCATCACAATAATCATCATAGATAGCAACTTTGTTCTCATAATCAATTGGAACCTCTTCCAAAATAGTGGATTCATCATTAAATAAAGTCATGACCTCTCCAAATCCACTTTTACCAATATAATCATCATAAATAGGAGGCATGCTTTCATCATAGTAAATTTTCTCATCAAAACTTGGGGGACAAAAAATATCATCTTCATCAAACAAAGCATCCCCAAGCTAATGGCTTTGCATATCATTAGCATCATGGATATTCAAAGAATTCATACCAACAACATTGCAATCATGCTAATCATTCAAAGATTTTATGCCAAACATTTTATTAAATTCTTCTTCTATCAATTGAGCACAATTTTCCTTTCCATCATTTTCACGAAAGACATTATAAAGATGAATAATATGAGGCAACCTCAATTCCATTTTTTTGTAGTTTTCTTTTATAGACTAAACTAGTGATAAAACAAGAAACTAAAAGATTCAATTGCAAGATCTAAATATATACCTTCAAGCACTCACCTCCCCGGCAACGGCGCCAAAAAAGAGTACTCAAGACAACCATTAAATATTTGGTGGATTTCAAAACGAAGCAAGCTGAGACTGACCGCATAGTTAAGGTCCTGAAGGAAAAAAGAAAATTAAATTCCCACTTGGTAAATCATAGGTGAAATGTTTTTTCCATCATTGAATAACCTTTGTGTTGTTTGTTCATGTAATCGATCAAACCATTTGTTCTAGAGATCATGTAATAATTGTTTTTTGGTTTGTAATTTTTTTTAGCACGAGTCTGTATTAATTGATAAGACTCTGAGACATTTCATTTTGATTGCTATGCCAGACCTACAAATATGCCAATCGGGCTGAATGTGCATTCAGCAATAATAGTAGTATAGATGGTCCTTAAGTGGCACGCATCTGAAAGGGCCAAGATGCTGTAAGGCTTTGCTAAAAAATGATGCTCTTCTAGCAAAAAAAGTACAGCGTCCTGGCTTATGTATGTTAGTTGATATTATTGATCCATATACTCTATAAGTGTTTATATGTCTGTTAGTTTTGTACATTATTGGTTGATTGACTCAGTATTTTGAATCTTGAGACATCGCTTGTGTACATATCTAAATGGGAGTACACTATATGTTGCGTGTGTCATACATGTTACACTTGAGTTGGACATAAAGTGGTTTCAAATATTCGAATTCACCTTAAACTGGATTCTACCTTCTGAATTCGAGTATCGGCATTTGTAAATCATATTCATATATGATAGTGGAATACATCTTTGTTGTGCTTTTGAAGATATATAAAAAAACATAGAATGATTTATAAAGATTCGTATAAGAATACAAAATGGATTCGAATTTAGTTGCCAGGGTAAACGTGAACGCTTATTGTCCCAAAATTTGAAAGAAGCGGCAAAATATCCACTCCCACGTCGGTTGCCCGAAGCCAGTGTTTGCGAGATGGAAATTACTGTATACCCCTTACACGGACAATCCATCGGCCCGATTTCCACTGCTCTCAATAGGGGTAGGTTAGTAACTTCAATTAGACATGACACGACCGCCTCTGAGCCCATTCAGACACGGTGGGCGCCAAACGTGGGCGGCAAAACACATTTGATTCAAGCTCATGCAAAAGACCTCTGTCTCTCCCTCCATTTCCCCATTCATACACGGTGGGCGGCAAAACAAACTCGACTCGGCCGAAATCGATGTAGGCAAATATTTTGAATAGGGGCAGGTTTGTAACTTCACTCAGACGTGACACAACTGCCCTACCTGTTAGCCCCGTCCATACACCGTGGGCACCAAAACACCCTCTCCTCACCCGAAATCGCTCTGGGCAAATATTGGAGGAGATGCGAGATTACCGTCCTATCCCCAACCGACGAGACGTCCAAATTTTAAACAGGGGCTAAGTTCGTAACTTTTCCATATTTCAGACAGGCGCGTCCCAAAAACATGGTTCCCCGTACCTCTCCCTTCATTTTCCCATTCATACAACGTCCGCGCTAGAACACCATCCCCACACCAGCCTCCTCCGTCCGCCACCCCATCCATCGCCGCCGTCCTCCACCCCATCCATCGCCGCCGTTCTCCACCATGCCGGAGTGCCTACCAAGACCACGTCGTCCACTGCTAGAGATGGACGTTTCTCATCCACGGTGATAGACCAGGAGCCTTGCATCGTGTCCTCTCGCTTCATCGGCGCCGTCGTCCTCCTTGCCGGGGCCGCTCCCATGACCTTCTCGTCCACCGCAACGGGACTTATCCCCCGATGCACCCGTCTACCGTCACAGATCTGCTTCAACACCACCGACAGCCATCGCACCCCTGATGCCTACACGCCGCCGCAAGAGAGGTGGTACTACTTCATATCTGCTCAACTTTTTGATCTCAACCAGAAAATAGATCGTAACTTGGTTACTATACTTTCTTTTCAGCTCTTAAAATTTAGTTCTTAGTTCGAAGCAAACAATGGTTGCTAAATAGCATTTCTGCGGTTTGCAGCTTCAAATATGCCATGGCACAGTCATAATAGGGTTTAATTGATCATGCTTAGGGTTTCCCCCCTTTTATGATCACTATACGATCAGCCTACGTGTTTCGTGTCATAATAGCACTACTCCACCCATCAAGCTAAACAAGCTTAGTTGTTCAAATACAAATCTGATATTATTAAAACAGAGTTGTTTACTTGGTCAGCTAAATGTTCCTAATTTAGTTTCGAAAATGCATGTACGCCGCTGGGGTGTGGATCTACAGGGTGCCCACGGTGGGCCGCGGCCCACCCTGGGATTTTGGGTCGACCCAGACCCCGATTCCTCTCTGTTCTGCAGCACTTCCGATCTCTACTTTCCCCCAGCCGCCTGCCTCGCCGGAGACTTGCCGTCCCCGGACGGCATGACTCTAGGAGGAGACGCCGGACTAACAGGAGGTTAGGAGCCGCTCGCCCAACAGCGTTTGATACGTCCATTTTGCATCATGTTTTCCTACTATTATTTATAATGTTTTTATGCATAATAATGCTTTTTGGAGTAATTCTAATGCCTTTTCTCTCATAATATGCAAGATTCACACAAGGGGGGAGAATACCGGCAGCTGGAATTCTAGACCTGAAAAAGCTACGTCAGGCCACTTATTCTGCACAACTCCAAATGAGCTGAAACTTCACGGAGATTTTTTATGAAATATATAAGAATTACTGGAGCAAATAACTACCAGAGGGGGCCCACCAGGTGCGCATAACCCACCTGGGCGCTAGGGCCCCAAGACGAGCCCTAGTGGGTTGTGCCCTCCTCGGCCCACCTCCGGTGCCCCTCTTCTGGTATATAAGTCATTTTGACCTAGAAAAAATAAGGGGAGGACTTTCGGGACGAAGTCCCGCCGTCTCGAGGCGGAACTTGGGCAGGAGCACTTTTACCCTCCGGTGGATTCCGTCGAGGGAACTTCCCTCCCGGAGGGGCAAATCATCATTATCATCATCACCAACAACTCTCCCATCTTGGGGAGGGCAATATCCATCAATATCTTCAACAGCACCATCTCCTCTAAAACCCTAGTTCATCTCTTGTGTTCAATCTTTGTACCAGAACCTTAGATTGGTGCTTGTGGGTGACTAGTAGTGTTGATTACATCTTGTAGTTGATTACTATATGGTTTATTTGGTGGAAGATTATATGTTCAGATCCATTATGCTATTTAATACCCCTCTGATATTGAGCATGATTATCATTTGTGAGTAGTTACTTTTGTTCTTGAGGTCACGGGAGAAATCTTGTTGCAAGTAATCATGTGAACTTGATATGTATTCGATATTTTGATGATATGTATGTTGTGATTCCCTTAGTGGTGTCATGTGAACATCGACTACATGGCACTTCACCTTATTAAGGCCTAAGGGAATGCATTGTGGAGTAGTTATTAGATGATGGGTTGCGAGAGTGACAGAAGCTTAAACCCTAGTTTATGCGCTACTTCGTAAGGGATTGATTTGGATCCAAAAGTTTAATGCTATGGTTAGATTTTATCTTAATACTCTTCTCCTAGTTGCGGATGCTTGCGAGGGGGTTAATCATAAGTAGGAGGTTTGTTCAAGTAAGAACAGCACCTAAGCACCGGTCCACCCACATATCAAATTATCAAAGTAGCGAACACGAATCAAATCAACATGATGAAAGTGACTAGATGAAATTCCTGTGTACCCTCAAGAACGTTTTGCTTATCATAAGACACCGTTTTGGCCTGTCCTTTGCCTCAAAAGGATTGGGCTATCTTGCTGTACTTTTGTTACTGTTACCGTTATTTGCTCGTTACAAATTATCTTGCTATCAAACTACTCGTTACTTATAATTTCAGTGCTTGCAGAGAATACCTTGCTGAAAACTACATGTCATTTCCTTCTGCTCCTCATTGGGTTCGACACTCTTACTTATCAAAAGGACTACGATTGATCCCCTATACTTGTGGGTCATCAAGGCTCTTTTCTGGCACCGTTGCCGGGGAGTGAAGCGCTCTTGGTAAGTGGAAATCGGTAAGGAAAAATTATTACTACGTGCTGAAATTTATTGTCACTTGTTACTATGGAGAACAATCCTTTGAGGGGTTTGTTCGGGGTATCTTCACCTCGATCGGAACCACAATTAGTTGCCCCTCAACCTACTGCACCTACTGAAAATATTGGTTATGAAATTCCTTCGGGTATGATAGAACAACTGCTAGCTAATCCTTATGCAGGAGACGGAACTGAACATCCTGATATGCACTTGATATATGTGGATGAAATTTGTGGATTATTTAAGCTTGCAGGTTTACCCGAAGATGAAGCTAAGAAGAAGGTTTTCCCTTTATCTTTGAAGGGAAAAGCATTGGCATGGTATAGGCTATGCGATGATATTGGACCTTGGAATTGGAATCGTTTGAAATTGGAATTTCACCAAAAAAATTATCCTATGCATCTAGTTCATAGTGATCGGAATTATATATATAATTTTTGGCCTTGTGAAGGAGAAAGTATCGCTCTAGCTTGGGGGAGGCTTAAGTCAATGTTATATTCATGCCCCAATCACGAGCTCTCAAGAGAAATTATTATTCAGAATTTTTATGCTCGGCTTTCTCGTGATAATCAATCCATGCTCGATACTTCTTGTACTGGTTCTTTTATGAAGAAGACTATTGAATTTAGGTGAGATCTTTTAGAAAAAAATAAATGCAACTCTGAAGATTGGGAACTCGATGAAGGTAAGAGTCAGGTATTAAGCTTAAGTTTGATTGTGTTAAATCTTTTATGAATACCGATGCTTTTCAAAAGTTTAGCACTAAATATGGACTTGACTCTGAGATAGTAGCCTCTTTTTGTGAATCATTTGCTACTCATGTTGATCTCCCTAAAGAGAAGTGGTTTAAATATCACCCACCTATTAAAGAAGAAATTAAAGAACCGGTTGTGGTTAAAGATGAAACTATCATTTATAATGTTGACCCAGTTGTTCCTACCGCTTACATCAAAAAACCACCTTTCCCTGTTAGGATAAAGGAACATGCTAAGGTCTCAACCGTGGTTAATAAAAGCTATATTAGAGCACCTAAACATGCTGAAGAAATCAAGGTAGAACCTAGTGTTGCTATGGTTAAAGATCTCTTGGTAGAAAATATAGATGGACATGTTATTTACTTCTGTGATGAAGCTACTAGAATTGCTAAACCTGATGAAAAGGATAAACATAGACCTGTTGTTGGCATGCCTGTTGTCTTAGTCAAAATAGGAGATCACTGTTATCATGGTTTATGTGACTTAGGTGCTAGCGCGAGTGCTATTCCCTTTACCTTATATCAAGAAATTATGAATGACATAGCACCCGCTGAGATAGAAGACATAGATGTTACTATTAAGCTTGCTAATAGAGACACCATCACACCACTTGGGATTGTTAGAGATGTTGAAGTCTTGTGTGGGAAAATAAAATATCCTACTGATTTTCTTGTTCTTGGCTCCCCACAAGATGACTTTTGTCCCATTATCTTTGGTAGACATTTCTTGAACACCGTTAATGCTAAAATAGATTGTGGAAACAAACCGTCGGTGTTAGTTTTGGTGATGAGTCTCATGAGTTTAATTTTTCTAAGTTCAATAGAAAACATCATAAGAAAGAATTGCCTAGTAAGGATGAAATAATTGGTCTTGCTTCTATTGATGTGCCTTCTACTGATCCATTAGAACAATATTTGCTAGACCATGAAAATGATATGCATATGCATGAAAGAAATGAGATAGATAAAAATTTCTTTGAACAACGACCTCAGCTTAAACACAATTTGCCTATTGAAACTCTAGGAGGTCCTCCTCCACCTAAAGGTGATCCTGTGTTTGAATTAAAACAATTGCCAGACACTTTGAAATATGCTTATCATGATGAGAAAAGGATATATCCTATTATTATTAGTGCTAACCTTTCAGAACATGAAGAAGAAAGATTATTGAAAATTCTGAAGAAGCACCAAGCTGCTATTGGATATGCTCTTGATGATCTTAAGGGCATTAGTCCCACTTTCTGTCAGCACAAGATTAATATGGAACCTAATGCTAAACCCGTTGTTGATCACCAATGACGTTTAAATCCTAAAATGAAAGAAGTGGTAAGAACTGAAATACTGAAGCTTCTGGAAGTAGGTATAATTTATCCCATAGCTGATAGTAGATGGGTAAGTCCTGTTCATTGTGTCCCTAAGAAAGGAGGTATTACTGTTGTTCCTAATGATAAAAATGAACTTATTCCACAAATAATTGCCACTGGTTATAGAATGGTAATTGATTTTAGAAAATTAAACAAAGCAACTAGAAAAGATCATTACCCTCTGCCTTTTATTGATCAAATGCTAGAAAGACTATCTAATCACATGCACTTTGGTTTTCTTGATGGATATTCTGGTTTTTCTCAAATACCTGTTTCACAACCTGATCAAGAGAAAACCACCTTTACTTGTCCTTTTGGAACTTATGCTTATAGACGTATGCCTTTTGGCTTATGCAATGCACCTGCTATATTTCAAAGATGTATGACTGCTATATTCTCTGATTTTTGTGAAAATATTGTTGAGGTTTTCAAGGATGATTTTTCCGTTTGCGGAACTTCTTTTGATGATTGCTTAAGCAACCTTGATCGAGTTTTGTAGAGATGTGAGCAAACTAATCTAGTCTTGAATTGGGAGAAGTGCCACTTTATGGTTAATGAAGGTATTGAGTTGGAACATAAAATTTCTGAACGAGGTATTGAGGTGGATAAAGCTAAAGTTGATGCAATTGAGAAAATGCCATGTCCTAAAGATATCAAAGGTATCCGTAGTTTCCTCAGTCATGCTGGTTTCTATAGGAGATTTATTAAAGACTTCTCTAAAATTTCTAGGCCTCTTACAAATCTTTTACAAAAGGATTTCCATTTGTTTTTTATGATGATTGTGTAGAAGCCTTTGAAACACTTAAGAAAGCCTTAATTTCTGCACCTATTGTTCAACCACCTGATTGGAACTTGCCTTTTGAAATTATGTGTGATGCTAGTGATTATGTTGTTGGTGTTGTTTTAGGACAAAGAGTTGATAAGAAACTAAATGTTATCCATTATGCTAGCAAAACTATAGACAGTGCCCAAAGAAATTATGCTACTACTGAAAAAGAATTCTTAGCAGTTGTGTTTGCTTGTGATAAATTCAGATCTTACATTGTTGATTCTAAAGTGGTTGTTCACACTGATCATGCTGCTATTAAATATCTTATGGAAAAGAAAGATGCTAAACCTAGACTCATTAGGTGGGTTCTCTTGCTACAAGAATTTGACTTGCATATCACCGATAGAAAAGGAGTTGAGAACCCCGTAGCTGATAACTTGTCTAGGTTAGAAAATATTCTTGATGACCCACAACCTATTAATGATAGTTTTCCTGATGAGCAATTAGCTGCAATAAATGTCTCTCATAACACTCCTTGGTATGCTGACTATGCTAATTATATTGTTGCTAAATATATACCACCTAGCTTCACTTACCAACAAAAGAAAAAATTCTTTTATGATTTAAGACATTACTTTTGGGATGATCCACATCTTTATAAAGGAGTAGATAGTATTATTAGACGTTGTGTACCTGAGCATGAACAGGGACAAATCCTACGAAAATGTCACTCCGAAGCTTATGAAGGGCATCATGAGGGAGACAGAACAGCTCACAAGGTATTGCAATCTGGTTTTTATTGGCCTACTCTCTTCAAGGATGCCCGTAAGTTTGTTTTATCTTGTGATGAATGCCAAAGAATTGGTAATATTGGTAAGCGTCAGGAAATGCCTATGAATTATTCTCTTGCTGTTGAACCATTTGATGTTTGGGGTTTCGATTACATGGGACCTTTTCCTTCCTCTAATGGGTATACACATATTTTGGTTGTTGTTGATTATGTTACTAAGTGGGTAGAAGCTATTCCAACTAGTAGTGTTGATCACAACACCTCTATTAAGATGCTTAAGGAAGTTATTTTCCCAAGGTTTGGAGTCCCTAGATATTTAATGACTTATGCTGGTTCACATTTTATTCATGGTGCTTTCCGTAAAATGCTTGCTAAGTATGATGTTAACCATAGAATTGCATCCCCATATCATCCTCAGTCTAGTGGTCAAGTTGAACTTAGCAATAGAGAAATAAAATTAATTTTACAAAAAACTGTCAATAGGTCCCGAAAGAATTGGTCTAAGAAATTAGACGATGCACTTTGGGCTTACCGAACAGCATATAAAAATCCCATGGGTATGTCTCCTTACAAAATGGTTCATGGAAAAGCTTGTCATTTGCCTCTTGAGTTAGAACATAAAGCATATTGGGCAATTAAAGAACTCAACTATGATTTCAAACTTTCCGGTGAAAAGAGGTTATTTGATATTAGCTCACTAGATGAATGGAGAACCCAAGCTTATGAAAATGCCAAGTTATTTAAAGAAAAAGTCAAAAGATGGCATGATAAAAGAATCCAAAAGCGTGAGTTCAAAGTTGGAGAATATGTTCTTTTGTACAACTCTCATTTCAGATTCTTTGCAGGAAAACTTCTCTCCAAATGGGAAGGACCCTATGTTAACTAGGAGGTTTATCGATCTGGAGCCATCAAAATAAATAATGCCGAAGGTACTAACCCGAAGGTTGTCGACGGGCAAAGAATAAAATATTATATCTCAGGTACGCCCATTAACGTTGAAAGCAATATTATCCAAACTATGACACCGGAAGAACACATAAAAGAAACCTTCCAGAACACTCCAAAATCGTGAAAAAGGAGGAGGTATGTGATACGATAAGTAAACGGACTCCAAAAATCCGCAAAAAAAAATTCTGTCAGTTTTGGAATATATTATAAATTAGGAAAATAAGAACAGCCAGGAAGGTAACCCTGGTGGGCACAAGAGCCAGGCGCGCCCAGGTGGGTTGTGCCCACCTCGGGTACCTTCCGGACTGCGTTTTTCTCCCGTTTGCTTGTTTCCCAAGATAAAAAATCTTTATATACCCCCGTACCTATTGACCACCGTATCACGGAGAAATCTTTTGTTCTTCTTTCTTGTTGTTTTCTGTCAGATCTGTTAAGCCAGGCATCATGTCTTCTCCCTCCTCCAACAACGTATAAGAGGATGCTTGGTTGATGAAGATTGAATTGAAGAGAGAAGAACCCAAAGAAACCTTCAAGGGGGACAAGAGCAAGGAAGCTACTGGAGGTCAAGCGCCGGTGGTCGAGCAAGCCTTGTCTGCTGAGGAAGAAGAAGAAGATATCCTTAAACCTTACTATGATCATCTTACGCCCACTGAGATTGAAGCTTTTTGGATCATCGAAAGGGTTCGTGTGCAAAATAAATATCTTACTCGTGAAAATATTCTATTGCAAGAGCACATCATTGCCCTCCGGAGCGTCATCCGTAGATTGGAGTATCTTTTGAGCCTGAAGGATAAGATTGCTACTACCTCACCACCACCACCATCTTCATCACCAAAGGTGACTTGAGTATCAGGTATGGGCACTCCCCTTGGCTTGTGCCAAGCTTGGGGGAGGTGCCCCGGTATCGTATCACCTCCATTATCTTTTGCCTTTACTTATCTTAGTTCGATAATTAGTTATCTTTCGATTTAATTGAATAAAAGTTTAGTTCGATCCTTTCTTTTGAAGTTCTTGCTTAGTGATCTATCCTTGTAATCGTGTGCAAGATATATAATAAGGTTTAGTTTGAGTTTTGTTTTCTTTACTTTCATGTTCACTAAAAAGAAAGGAAATAAATGAAAAAGATCATATGCTAATCTTATGGTAAGTAATGACATCACATAAGGAAGAGTATAAGTAGAAAATTTTATTGGAGATTTACAAACATAGCATTGGTCAATGATGCAATTCATGAAAGAATTAATAAGGGAAGAGAAGATTCACATGCAAATACACTATCTTGGACATCTTTTATGATTGTGAGCCCCCTTCAAAATATTATATGCCAAAATTGTTGACGTTGGACAAGGAAGACAACGTAATGATTTATGTTTGTTCATATTCACATAGAAGTTATATTGTCATAGATCCTTTAACATGTGGTGCTTGACCCCATCTTTGCTAGCCAAAAATTCCGCACTAAGTAGAGATACTACTTGTGCATCCAAAATCCTTAAACCCAAATCTTGTTTTGAGAGTCCACTATACCTACCTATGGATTGAGTAAGATCCTTCAAGTAAGTTGTCATCGGTGCAATAAGGCAATAAAAATTTCTTCTAAATGTGTTAGATCATTTAGTGTAAGAGAAAATTGAGCGTTGTGCGAACTTGTGATGGCAAAGAATAAAAGCGACAGACTGCATAATAAAGGTTGCTATCATAAGGGGCAATATAACGTGACGTTCGTTTGCACTAAGAGATTGAGCATACAACCAAAAAGCGCATGGCAACCTCTGCTTCCCTCTGCGAAGGGCCTATCTTTTACTTTTATGTATTTACTTTAATGCAAGAGTAAAAGTATCTCTCTATTCCTTTTTATTTTCTCTTTTGGCAAGCACCATGTGGTGAAGAAAGATCTAGGCACATATATCCAGTTGGATATGGGTGGGCATGAGTTATTATTGTTGACATCACCCTTGAGGTGAATACGTTGGGAGGCGAAACTATAGGCCCCTATCTTTCTATGTGTCCGGTTGAATCTTTTTGCTCATGTGTATGCGGTGAGTGTTAGCAATCATAGAAGACTATATGATGGTTGAGTATGTGGACTTGCCAAAAAGGTTCCGATACGTGACCCTGCCTGAAAAGATGATGAATTGTAGTTGCAAAGTTGACTGAGAACATAGTTTGTTGATTTTCAATAGAGTTTATGCTCTATACTTCGATGTTGTGATGAATTGTTACTTGTTCATGAGAAGTTTATGATAAAAGTTTTGTGATAAAAGTTCTATAATAAAGTTTGTTGTTGTTATAATAATATACATGATACCTCTCTCTCTAAGCATGTGGACATGTTTTTCGATTTCGGTTTTCGCTTGAGGACAAGCGAGGTCTAAGCTTGGGGGAGTTGATATGTCCATTTTGCATCATGTTTTCCTACTATTATTTATAATGTTTTTATGCATAATAATGCTTTTTGGAGTAATTCTAATGCCTTTTCTCTCATAATATGCAAGGTTCACACAAGGAGGGAGAATACCGGCAGCTGGAATTCAAGACCTGAAAAAGCTACGTCAGGCCACCTATTCTGCACAACTCCAAATGAGCTGAAACTTCACAGAGATTTTTTATGGAATATATAAGAATTATTGGAGCAAATAACTACCAGAGGGGGCCCACCAGGTGGGCACAACTCACCTGGGCGCGACAGGGCCCCCAGGCGTGCCCTGGTGGGTTGTACCCTCCTCGGCCCACCTCCGGTGCCCCTCTTCTGGTATATAAGTCATTTTGACCTAGAAAAAATAAGGGGAGGACTTTCGGGACGAAGCGCCGCCGTCTCGAGGCGGAACTTGGGCAGGAGCACTTTTGCCCTCCGGCGGAGCGATTTCGCCGGGGGAACTTCCCTCCCGGAGGGGGAAATCATCGTCATCATCATCACCAACAACTCTCCCATCTTGGGGAGGGCAATCTCCATAAACATCTTCAACAACACCATCTCCTCTCAAACCCTAGTTCATCTCTTGTGTTCAATCTTTGTACCGGAACCTTAGATTGGTGCTTGTGGGTGACTAGTAGTGTTGATTACATCTTGTAGTTGATTACTATATGGTTTATTTGGTGAAATATTATATGTTCAAATCCATTATGCTATTTAATACCCCTCTGATCTTGAGCATGATTATCATTTGTGAGTAGTTACTTTTGTTCTTGAGGTCACGTGAGAAATCTTGTTGCAAGTAATCATGTGAACTTGATATGTGTTCGATATTTTGATGATATGTATGTTGTGATTCCCTTAGTGGTGTCATGTGAACGTCGACTACATGGCACTTCACCTTATTAGGGCCTAAGGGAATGCATTGTGGAGTGGTTATTAGATGATGGGTTGCGAGAGTGACAGAAGCTTAAACCCTAGTTTATGCGCTACTTCGTAAGGGATTGATTTGGATCCAAAAGTTTAATGCTATGGTTAGATTTTATCTTAATACTTTTCTCGTAGTTGCGGATGCTTGCGAGGGGGTTAATCATAAGTAGGAGGTTTGTTCAAGTAAGAATAGCACCTAAGCACCGGTCCACCCACATATCAAATTATCAAAGTAGCGAACACGAATCAAATCAACATGATGAAAGTGACTAGATGAAATTCCCTTGTACCCTCAAGAACGTTTTGCTTATCATAAGAGACCGTTTTGGCCTGTCCTTTACCTCAAACGGATTGGGCTATCTTGCTGCACTTTTGTTACCGTTACCGTTATTTGCTCGTTACAAATTATCTTGCTATCAAACTACTCGTTACTTATAATTTCAGTGCTTGCAGAGAATACCTTGCTGAAAACTACTTGTCATTTCCTTCTACTCCTCGTTGGGTTTGACACTCTTACTTATCGAAAGGACTATGATTGATCCCCTATACTTGTGGGTCATCAGTGTCACCGCTGCCTGGGCGCGCCGCCGTGCCTACCTTCCCAGTCCGTTCAGGGCTCAGGCGTGCAGCACCCACTAAGCAAACCGATTTATCCTGAGATACGTCCTCAACACTCAGCAGCCACTCCTCATCACCCATTTTCTAATTGATTCATTACTCATTAGGTAGGACTGTCATTAGGGTTTGTTGTGTACTGAGTGCTACCTACACTTAATGGTTCAGATATTTTAGTAATCTTTAGTATCTGTAAAGTTCACAGGGTTTCAAAATTCCGGCCCTAAGAACAGACAGTAGTCATGTTGGATTGTTGGTCATAGTGACATTGACCCAGATTACTACTGCATGCTAGGTTTGTTGACAATTTTACTTGCCTTTCTTACTCATTCGATATGATATCCAATTATTCACGTCGATTAGTTGCAAACAATATGTGCTAGACCAACTTCTTGATTCAGATTTTGGACGGTCTCTTACTGCAGTTACAATTCTGCATACTTGTCCTAGTAAGCTCACAAGTAATGATTGATTCACTACCTCTACGCTTGCCTTGTCATATTTGTTGTCAATATTCTTTTAGGGTGGACCACCCTGTTTCAAAATACTGGAACCGCAGACATGAGTTAATAGTATTTCTCTGTGTGATCTCTTCCATCATGTGTGGGTAACGAACACTGCATTGTATAGAAAGAAAGTGTCATATCCACCTTTTACATAGACTACGATCTTTTACATGGAATACATTCTGCCTACTTGCTTTTTGCCGCACTACCAGCACTCCACCCTTGAAGCTAAACATTATGCCACTCATAATTCCTTAGTTTATTTGTTCAAATACGAATTTGATATGATTTAATGTTCCTACTTCAGTTTTGAAATGTGTGTCCGCCTGTTATAGAGACATAAGAGGTTTGTATTTCTGTGTGTGGTCTGGTCAGCACGGTTGGGGGATAAACTTTGTATACGCAGGGGTTTGTAGGGAGACACTCTCCGAGTTGAATCCGCAATGCATTCCATAGATAATCTGACTACTTTTTATGTTTTCATGAATCTCAGATACTGAACAACATCATAATGATTATGAGCTTGCGTGCATGAAAAGAATAAAGCAGAACAATGCCATGGCTATCAAACTTGGCATTAAGGGATTGAAATCAATTCTGGATGCAATGCAATGCAATGCAAACGCTCTCCACCTACAGATTCGTGCTCAGAATATGATCCTAACAATGATTTTGAGCTAGAGGGAGACCTAAGTCAATGTAGCTCCCTAGTGGAGGAGTCAGAGGCAGATGCCCTATCTTATTCACCCATCAAGGTGTTTGCTCTAACTTTCCAAGGTTATATTGGTCGCACATATCTTGCAACTGATGCTTTGCATTGCTTCTACTTTGTTGCACTGCCATTAGCTTAGTTTACACATCGTGTATGTGAATACGCCCTGCCTATCCATTTTCGGTACATATTCCATCTGTCATCATACCATATTTATCCATTCAAATGTTGTTCTTGTGTATCAAACTTTCAAAAGGAAGAGGGCGATTGCTGATCATGGAGGAGCACGAACAAAGTATTTGGAAAAGGCAGTGACACCTGATAAATCAAACAGCCCATTAGGTGTAGTTGCAATATCACCAGACCCACAAAACACGGCCCCAACTCTAGCAGACTCTAGCCCTACTACACTGGTCATCTCTGATGCCCCAACTCAGCAGACCCCAACTGCAGCAAACAGTATGATGATGCCAGTTGACATAGCACCAGCTCTACGACGCAAAACCCCCATTCCAGCAAAGAGTACACCAAATCCAGTTGCCAAATCCCTTTTCGAACGAGAGCGAGCCCCAATTGCAGCAAATAGGACCCCTGTTCCACTTCTTCCCAGTTTAGAAGACGAAGCTTATATTGTTGTCAGGAACTTTGTGTGCATCTTTCCTTCATGGAAAGATTATACCACAGACACAGAACAATTTCCAATCTTCCTCCGCAACTTACGTGTAAGTAATGTACTAATGTTATTCATGGTAATTAGTGCATATGTTTCTACTGACAAAAGATACAAGATTTCATTCTTTTAAATAGGCGAGGACCAAACTGGATAGTCAAGATGAGCAAGGGTTGGTTGCGCTTTTCAAGCACTCGTTGATGAAGTATCATTCCTACCTGAGGCAAGCGCACTTCGATGGCAAGCCTCTAAATGAATTTTTTGTAAAGTCACCGGTGCTACATTTATCAGACAGTGACTGGAATAATCTTGTTACACATTGGTCTCGTCTGCAGTGTAAGATACTGTCTATGATATCACATCACAATTTAAACTACATTTCTGCATGTGCCTTACCGTCTCACTTGTACGAAAACTGTTTGCAGAAGAACATTCAATCTTAAGGGACCACAGAATCTCGCAACTATACTGCACACTGCATTGCTCTTGTGAGTACCTCTTGCCCTGTATGACCATACTTACTTCCATAGCTGGTTGATTATGTAGCATCACTGCAGATGTTAGCCTCGTTATCCTCCATTTGGTGGACATTATAAGATCCGTATCGACTCTTACATAAATTTAGAATCAACCCAATGCTTTTGAAGAGGTTTAGCTCTGCAGTCCTCTTGTAAGGACTGAACATCATCTATCACTGTACTTACATTAACAGCTACTCCCTCCGTCCCATAATATAAGAGCGTTTTGTACAGTACACCAGTGTACAAAACACTCTTATATTATGGGAAGGGAGGATTGGTTCATTGTGTAGCATTCTGCATCTTATCTCCCTCGCCCACCATTTACTAAAACATATTAGATCTATATTTAATCTTACCAAAAAGTTGAATACACAGACAATGCCAGTGCAGAAGTGTAGCCCATTGCTCTTGTCACTACATTTTGTCCTGTAACGCTTGTACTTACAGGGATTGGTAGTTGATTATGTAGCATCTTATCTTCATTATCCTCTATCCCTTCCAGTATTATCATATCTATAATTACTCTCTACAAAATGCAGAGTACAGGCAATGCTTATGAAGAAGTTTATGTGCTGAAATTCTTGAGTTATCCTTCCCTTGGCATGGAGAAGGGCATTATAGAGCCGGTGTTAACTGTTAATGTAAGTCAGTCCTTCTAAAGCCTTTATCCTCAACTGCTGTTTAATTTGCTCATACTCCCTATCATCAACTGCTGTTTAGTTTGTTGTTTCTATCAAAATGCATGTTTGCAACAACTGTAAGTTCCAAGTTTTAGTTGTAAAACCAAATTCCTTATTCATACCATGCACATTACTCAATACTCCCTATATGTATGCTTTTTTTTGTGGATCTATAATCTAGTGTGTGGTGAAGCCGCCCACGTTTGCACCTTGTCATCTCCTGTTTTATCTTACTGATGTGGCTGATGATATGAACAACATGCCATGCACATTAACCAAAATAGATACAATGATTGTCTTTGCCCTTCATCTATGCTTGTTTTGTTGACATGGTAATCCAGTAGTGTGGTGAAGCTGCCTGCATTATGAACAATGCCAAATTATGCTATTGATATTTTGAACTGACTCTTTATTTTCTAATTTGAAATTGGATGGAATTGACAGCACAGTTACCATCTTTGTTTATACACGTGCAAAACCTGTCATCTCTCTGCTTGTTTCAGGGTGATATGCCTGATGGCATGCACAAGTCTGCTGAAGGCTGTGAGACAAACCCAACATATATTGCAGCAAAGAAGGAAAAACATCTTGAAGATAGCGATACAACCCCAAAGTCATGTCTTGATGTAGTGTTCAAGTTACTAGAGACTAGCAGTCAGACAAGCTCACAGAATTCGCTGTCTGAATCAGTTCGACTTCTTCAGTCCCAAGTTCAAGCAAAAAGGCATTCTGCAACTCAACTTCGACTTGAAGTCCTATCTCTAAGGAAGATCGCGGAGAACACCAATGAGAACCTCATTGCTAAACAGCTACAGTTGGAAGCTATGACCGACATGCTAGGCCAGTCTCTCAGCCTTGCTCAGCAGCTTGCGCAGCAGCTCCCGCGCAAGGCTAACCTTTCTTGAACTGTCCTGGAAATGGTCTTGGTTCAGTATTATTTTGTTACGCTGCAATGGCGCCTAGTTTTTGTAATCTGCTTCTTCGTTGCGCTTTATGATCACTGGTGGCGAACTTCGATGCCCAGTGGATGTAATATACCATAAATCCTTTATTGTATAGTGTAGGTTTATTCTAAGTTACTATGCCATAATTTCTTTATTGTATAGAGTAGGTTTGTTCTTAATTCCTACTAGTTACCGTATATGCCATCATTCGCTATCTGAAAAAAAACGGCTAAAATCTGATGTAGGCGACCGGGCCGAAACATTCGCCTCTAACGGGCTTGCATTTTAGCGGGCCACAATTTGGCCGGTCTGCAACTTTCTTGGGCCTGAAAGGCCATTGGGGCCTTCACACTTTGTGCCAGGCCCACAACTTACACGGGCCTCCATTCGGCCCAAAGTTTAGTTGGGCCTTTAGTGGACCCAGCGCTTAGTTGGGCCCATGTAGCTTTGGGCCATTAACAGGCTGAATATTCTTCTGGCCTGTTACGGCCCAGAAGATACCATGGGCCTTTAGCAGGCCGAAATGCATGTTGGGCCTCAATTTTCAATAGTCGTCCACGGGCCTTTAGCAGGCTGAAATGTAGGCCAGGCCATTATTGGCCCAGTTATATGACGGGCCATTACCAGGCCGAAACATATCTCGGGCCTTAGTTGGCCCACTGATATCATGGGCCTTTAAGAGGCCGAAAGCTTAGTAGAGGCATCAACGGGCCGAATTATACGACAGGCCTTTAATAGGCCCAAAGTCACGTTGGGTTGAACTGTTGCCACCTTGATCATGGGCCGTTAGTGGGCCGGATGTCGCGTCGGACCATATATGGCCCATGAGCAGCACTGGCCATTCCCAGGCCGAAAGACACACCGGGCTGAAATGGGCCCATGTCTACATCGGGCCTCTAACAGGCCGAGATGTCACTAGGCCGTAATTGGGCCCAAATACTCGGCGAACAAATAACGGGCCACATCTGGCTTTGGGCCGTAAATGGGCCATGTTTAAGCAGGCCGTTAGTGGGCTGGCCCACTAGTACCTGAGTAAATACTACGAGCCTTTGACTGGGCCGGCCTTTTTAACCTATATGGGCCTCTGTTGGGCCCTGCCACGTGTCGACGTATCATAGGCACGTCTCCTCCATTGGATGGACGACATCTGGCCCACCGAAGAGCCGACACGTGTTTCCTCCGGCCAATGCTGATTTTACACGTGAAAAATCCCCATTGGTCCTGGCTGTTAACGGGTTATCGGATCCAAACTGGAACCCGATAGCTTAACGGCGACCCGTTACGGTGGATGCCACGTATCGGTTACCCTTGACGAAAGTACTTCCATGACGCGCCATTTATCGTCATGGAAGTGGACACTTCCGTGATGATAATTTTAGTATTGTCATAGAACACTTCTACGACAGCACACATATGACTATCTTGATTCTATCATAAAATCATCATGGATGTACATGCATGACAGAAAACGTGACCTATTGTGACAAACACGTATCATCACGGAAGTGTATTTTTTTTTGTAGTGATCATATTTGTCGAATGTAACTTTGTTACGAATGCACCAAATCCCCCAGCAAATGGCAGCAATGCTCATCATATAAAACTTTTTGCCTCCCAGGAAAAACTGATATAACCAAACCCAGCTTTGCCAGAGGGATCGAGGGCAGCAGGAAGCCCCCGCCGTCAACCCCAACACACCCCAAACCGTGCGTGCAAACGAGCAAGTAAAGAACAGATGATTCGCAGTCTCCACATTTGTACAAAAAGAACATACTGGGTTCCCAGGCCATTTCCTACTTCGCATATTATCCCACGTAAGTACAACATTTTGAAACAACTGCCATAGGAAGATTTTGATTTTCAAAGGAATCGTAGCTTTCCATACCCATTTATAATTGGGGCCAGCCATATTCCTTTCCAGCCACCCCATAAACTGACTTAGTAGTAAATTTCCCTTTACTATCCAATGCCCATGTAACCGTGTCCGGGGAGTTATTCAAAGGCATACTTCTAGCCTCAGAAATCACCCATTCCCACTGATCACATAACTCACCAAACAGCCTCCGCCTAAAACAAAGCTTATAGTTATTCGCCACAAAAGAAGCAAGAGTACAATCCTGGTCTTGAAAAATGTCAAACAGGACAGGAAAGTGATCACGCAATGGAATATTAACCACCCATTGGTCATGCCAGACCCTAACCAGATCCCCACTATTGACATTTATCTTCCTCTCAGCCATATATGTCTCTTTGACCTTCATGATAGCCTTCCAACATGGAGAATCAGAGAAACGACTTCAGATATTAGCAACCGTTTTGTTCTTAAAGTATCTAGCTCGAACAATACGTTGTCATAACCCATCACTTGTTTCAAGTTTCCACCACCATTTAACAAGGAGGCTAACATTCTGCTTATGGAGATCCTTGATCCCCAGCCCACCAATTTTTTTACAATGACAAACCCTAGCCCATTTAACCATATGATAAGTACGCTTCTTATTTTTCTTCTCCTCCAAAAGAAACGCCTACGATGCTTATTCATCTTCTCAATAAAAGTTTTATTGAGAAGAAACATCGACATAAAGTAGGATGGTATCCCATCTAGGCTAGAATCCAGTAAAGTGAGCCTAACCCCGGATGATGACGCACAGGCAATCCAAGCATCAAGTCATTTGATTAATTTGGCGTCTAGAAAATCTAAATCAATGTTTTTAAGAGTGGCATAGGTGACTGGGACTCCCAAATACTTCATAGGCAGAGTACCTACATGACAGCCGAACATCTCAGCATATATCAAGTCAATAGCATTATCCCCCTAATAGTAAAAATCTCACTCTTCTAAACCTGTACTAGACCACACTCTTTCTCAGCACAGCGTGTTGCATGTTGATGCCGCGGCGCCGGCGTGACTCGACGACCATGGGCTCAAGTGAGGCTGTGCTCAGCAGCATCGGTGCACCAGTACGTTGGTTAGTGGAAACCTCATGGTACCCGTAAAAAAAATAGTGGAAACCTCATGGTTGTCCCTCTCCCTGCCTCAAGCGGCAAATTTGACCAGCTCGTTTCTCTCCGGAATCTGGATTCACCCGGGTCACGTACAAGTACAACACAGGAGCCTCGTAGAAAAGAAAGTAAAGAAAAGTCCGAAGAGAGATAACTTCTTGCAGTGGTTCAACCACAAGCTAGGCACCCGGAAAAGATGAAGACTTTCCTTGGCGGGTACGTGTACAGAGTCCTGCCAGAGGATAAAACCATCGCCTCTTTTGCTCTTCTCGGTGGATTTTCTTAGAAAGTTCTTGTTGGGATGACCAACCAAACCCTGAACCGCAAGGTATGTATCTCTGCATGCCATGTGACCGTCCTTCTGTAAAGGTGCAAAGTGCACAAAAGAAGAAAGGAAAAAAGGCCAAGTGTAATCTCATCCACTCCTACTGGAAATGATCTATGTGCGCGCGCATATAATCCCTTGTTCGCAAAGGTGGTAGGAGCACTAGGCGTCCGTCAATCATCCACACGCATCAAGTACCAGGCATCCTCGCACGTCAAGTACCAAGCATCCAGTGGCGGAGCTTAGTGGAGAGCAACCTGGACCGTCGCGCCCCCAGCCCATGAGAAAGCTAGCATATATCCCCTAGTATTCAGCCCATAAGTCCAGTTAAAATCAGTCTAAAGTCATGTTTTTTGCCCCTCCAGCCCATTTGCCCCTCCACAAATTCAGCCCAAGCTCCGCCACTGCAAGCATCCACTTGCGACGGAGGAAGAAGAAAGGAATCACTACCCCTTCAGCTTACCGCCAGTCATTAACTTGCTGTTGTCTAATGGGGAGTGCGTAAATGGATTAGTTAAACCTAACCCAGCTCGTTCCAGATACTTACTCCCAGAAAAATTCCCAACCTAGTGGACGGATAGCCACGATAATTGGCAGTGTGTTTTGTAATGCTCGAGATCCAGACACCACGTGCTTCTGCAATATCTTCTGGTCCAGTACTGTCTAGCTAATAGTAGTACATTGTTTGCACCCAGTTCGATGAGCATGATTCTTTTGTCTCTGCAATCAGATACGGATCCCGATTAGTCACCGCGATCCTAATCCTATTTCCACTTCAGAAAGATGCCTAGCCAATTTGCAATCATTTATCATAGCACCATTAACATTCAAACCAAAACCAGCAAGGGGACGCTGAATTTCAAGTTTGGATACTGTACGTACATCCAGTGAGAGCCAGACGTGTTCAAAACCAAAACCAGCAAGCCCCACACCACGCGAGCTACCCGAACGCCCAATTCAGCGAGAGGTCCGTCCGATTAATGGTCCCTCTCCCGATTTATCTCTCCTTGTGGGCGGTGGCGGCAACTCGGCGGAGCGAGGTTCAAATCCAGGCGTTTGAACTAGATAGATAGATAGATCGACTGCGTACGTACGTAAGAGTTGAATGGGATTTGTTCGTCCCCGCCCCCGGTCGTGTCCCCCCCATCCACCATGCACGAGATGCCCTGTCCAGGCTAGCACATTTAACCCATCCGGTCCGTCCTGCCCCCACAGGCGAGTCGAGCACTCGAGTCATACGCGCCGGTCACCCCACCGTACTGTACAGAGGCGACCGTCCGATCATGTTTTGAAAGCCCAGGGTCCGTCCGTCTGCAGGTACTGTATCGCAACAGGCTGTGGAACAGTTGGGGAAGCTGGTTAAAAGGGCTCACTCCAGATATGGTAAACTAGTAGTGCGTCCGTACACTGCTAGTGGTTGTCATCGGATCATGCGCTAGAAAGCCTAGATTGGGTTAGTTAGAAAGGAACGGAGCTGATCATTTGACGACGCACATAAGCTGGGCCATGTGTGACTCAACTCCAGAATCCAGTTGCTCAGCCTTGCCTCTGATCTTTTTTCAAACGAGAGATGTGCAGTTTGGGATAAGAAGCTGGAGCACTGCATCTGCATCGGTCACCACCACATGCAGGAGCGCTGACCAGGACCCAGATCCCCCTAGCTACAGCTTATTTTAACCACGGTCAAACCTGGCATCATCATCATCATCCGATCATCGTGCCACCCATTTCCATCGGTAAACCAAGATTCTGTATTTTTCATCAATCATCCTCCCTGTAGCTTGCTATCAATCGAGTGAAACTGCAATGTACGTTAGGGTGGCTCCGTCAAAAGCATACTAATTGAAGGCACGAGGTTAGAGCATTTACAGCCGCGGTCACCTAATTTAACACCCTATACGTCCGCGGACACGTCCGGGCGTGTCCGCTGAAGGTGACCGGGCTGACCTCATTTCTCTTATTCCACAGCCGCATCCCTCATACGTCCTTTCTCAAATTCTTACAAAATCATGCAAACGGTGTTTCTATGTACTTGAACATAGAACATAGCAATCTGACATAGATAACATAGTCCGATACAAAAGATGTTGCTCGAGTTCATCACTTACAGTAGTAAAACACAACTAAAACCAGGAGGGGGAGAGGATTTCACCACTTACTCCATGCCGGACGCTTCCCCTTGGGGTCTCGGCGTAGGCGTCAGCTGCTCCGGGCGCGTCATCGTCGTCGTCGCTGTCTGAAGCGGAGGAGGAGGAGGAGGACGAGATAATGATGCCTGCCATGCGATGGGCTTCGCGGTTCTGCTCTCCCCGCCGCTGTCGCCCGCTGCCACGCCAACCGCTCTGACTCCTCCAGCACCACGCGGAGCGCCTTCGCATCTTTGCGGCGACGACGGCGGGCGTCCATCTCCGCGAACGTGTACGAGCGGCGGATGGCGGTGCGGAGGGCCTCGTCGTCGTCGCTGGCCAGGGGAAGTGGTTGTGGTGCGGATCTGCTCGATCCTCCCTTGGATCCGCGGCTGGTAGCCGCCTCCGCCGCCCACTTCTTTGCAAGGCGATACGCGCGGCCCATGGATTCCGATTGCGGTTCCGCCGGCAACGGCACCCAGCGGCGCCCCGGAGGGGCAAGTGCGGTCGGTGCTAGGTGCCGCCTGGGTGCCGCGGAGCTGCAACTACCCACTCGGCCCGTCGCCGACGCCCGGAAGAGGAGCTGCTGCCCCGGTCCAGCAGCGATCGGCGGAGGGCAATGCGGAGCGCTAGCTCCTCCTCGTCGGGCGCCGAAGAGCCATCGGAATCTGTGGCGGCCTTGAGCTACTCCGGTAGGTGAGATTCACTGAAGTGGATTTGGGGGAGAAGTGGAGAGGCCGGGTGAGTACGGACTAAGTTTGACTAGGGTTACTGGTCGGTCGTCAGATATTTATGGGGGCTGGAGTGGGGTCGTTGCGGCCATAGCAGGCCAGGCGGACATGGCGAACGCATCCGGGCCCCCATATCCATCACATATTTGGGCTGGATATGAAGGGTGCTAATTAGCCCGACCATTTAAGATCTGTTTGGGACGCCCGGATGGGTCATATTTTCGTGACCGGTCAGTGATCGGGTGGACCGCCCAGGCGTTTGAGACTGGTTTGGAGCGCCCGACTGTTGATGCTCTTAAAGCAGCATCGCTTTGGGAACAAGTTAGTACTACGATCGATCCTCGTAAATCAGGCTCTCAGCTCATCTGAAATGTTGGGCAAGCAAAGTATTTTCTTTCCCAGGACCAACATTGATGGATGATTGCAGAGCATCAGGCTCTCAGCCCACTCCAAACCCTCCCGGATAGCCAGCGCCGGGAGCGGGGAGCGCGCGTCGCCAGCACAAAACAGGGCCGGACGCTACGGCGGGCTAGGCACTAGGTCGACCAGCTGCACCCCCAAAAATTCCATTCCGCTACGCGCGGACGCTACTTGTACGAGTACGACCGAAAAATAAACGCGCCATGTACGCAAGGTACGAGCCCTGCGTGCTGTAACGGTACGTGCCTGTGCCTGCGTGCTCGCAGTTATTACAGGTGCGCACCCAGCCAGCCAGAGCATGCACAGCGTCGCCCGCCGCACATGGTCATGGCGTCGTCGTGCCTAAATATATTCCCGTGCTCCACTCCCTCCTGCACGTCCCACAGTGGCAGCAGATCGATCGCACAAGGCACACGTAGCAGAGAGCACATGGCAGAGCGATCAGCGGATCGGCGGTCGCTTCTGCGGCAATGCTACCGCTGCTGACCCTCTCAGTCGGCAAGGTCGCGCAGTGCTTGACAGAGGCCGATCAGAGCGAGCTCTGCCGGCGCGGATGGGCAAGGCGGGCAGGTGGCTCCGAAGCTTCTTGCCGGGCAAGAAGGACAGGGGGAAGGACGCCGGGGACCACAAGACCGGCCCTGAGGAGACGCCGCGGTGGGTGCCGGCGTGGACTTCGCAAGCGGTGACGCCGGCGTCGACCCCGGGGGCCAAGGAGAAGAGGAGGTGGAGCTTCCGGAGGCCTGCCGTGGCCGTGGCCGCCGGGGCGGGGAAGGATGGCGCGTTCCTGGAGCCGCAGGTGCTGGACCCCGACCAGAGCGCCATCGCGGTGGCCATCGCTACCGCGGCCGCCGCCGAGGCCGCGGTGGCGGCCAAGCAGGCGGCCGCCGCCGTCGTCCGGTACACCGCGTCCGCGCCGGGGTCGAAGCGCACCGTCATCGGCATTGAGGAGGCCGCGGCGATCAAGATTCAGTCCGTCTTCAGATCCTACCTGGTGAGTCGCGTCGCGTCGATCCACCGGTTCTTGATCCGCGCGAAAGTCATCGCACATTTGCATTCTTTTATTTATCTGATGAGAGGCTGCTTGGTTCGTTCCTCGGGATCGACGCGCAGGCGAGGAAGGCGCTGTGCGCGCTCAGGGGGCTGGTGAAGCTGCAGGCGCTCGTGCGCGGCCACCTCGTCCGGCGGCAGGCCAGCAACACGCTGCGCTGCATGCAGGCGCTCGTCGCCGCCCAGAACAGGGCGCGCACGGCGCGCCTCCGCCTCCTCGACGACGAGAGGCCCATCCGCACGCCACGGATGACGCCGACACGCCGCTCGCCGCACCATCCCCGGCTCCGACAGCATCAGGTGCGTGCGTACGGGCCTCTCTTAAATTTTGTCTGGATAATAATAATGGACACACACGGACCGAACCATCAAAAAGCCTGGAACCAAATTTCGTTCTGGAATGCAGGAGATGGAGGAGAACATCAAGATCGTGGAGGTGGACACCGGGGCGGGCGACGTGCACTGCACGCCGAGGACGTCCCGGCGCAGCAGCTGCTACGCCACGCCGCTCTGCCGCACGCCGTCCAAGGTGGAGCTGTACCAGAAGGTGTCGCCGACGCCGTCGGCGCTGACGGACGCGAGCGGGCGGTCGTACAGCGGCCGGTACGAGGACTTCTCGTTCGGCACCGCGCGGACCAGCCCGTACCACTACTACTACTCCTCGGACGCGTCGTGCAAGCAGCCGCCGCCGCAGCAGCAGGGCCACGGCGCCGGCGCCGGCGCGGACCACCCGCTCCTGTTCCCCAGCTATATGGCCAACACGCAGTCGTCGCGCGCCAAGGCGCGGTCGCAGAGCGCGCCCAGGCAGCGCGCGTCGGTGTCGTCGGCCCCCGAGGCGGCGTCACCGTGGGAGAGGCAGGCCAGCGGGGGCCGGCGCAGGGCGTCGCTGGAGGGGCCGGCGCAGGCCGCCGCCCGCGGGCTGGCGTCCCCGAAGGGCGCCGTGCGCGTCCAGCGGTGCCAGTCGCAGGCGAGCGCGGCGTGCCCGTGGGGCGTGAGGCTGGACATGTCGAGCGCGTCCGTCCACGACAGCGAGTGCGGGTCGACCAGCACCATGAGGACCGCGGCCACCAGCATGTACTGCTGGTCGGCGGCCGCCAACAGCACCGGCGTCGCGTGACGGCGGCACGGCACACAAGATTTCTGAACCGAATCAGGCAGCCGCAGAAGAAGTGCTAGCGTCTGTAACCTCTAGGGACAAACAAGCTCAGTCCAGTGCCAGGGCGCTGAAGTTTCTGTGACTCGAGCTAGCTGACAGTAGAAGAAGCTGAGCATTGATGGTTTCAGTGCGTGCTAGTGGTCGATCGTTCTAGCAAGGCCTGATGACATTTTCGTGTTTGTGCTGCGTGCCAAGAATATTTGCATAAGAGTGTTGTATTTTTGACTTTTTTTTGGTACCTCGTTTGTGTTTGGATTGTAGCAGTGTTTGATCTTTCAAATCTGTCAGCTCTCAACTTCTACTCGTACGTTGCAGACTGAAGAAGTTCCAGTGTCTCGTTGCTGCTGGCTGCTGAATGTACGTATGACATAGCAGAGCACAAGCCATATTGGACAACGTATACCTGTGGAGAGTCGAAATCTCACTTAGGTTCAGTTTGTGTTTCTCTGGCTGGTTCTCCGGAAAACTTCAGGATCTTGAGGGCTGGGAATATCTTGCTCAACGTTTGGGATGCTTTATACTTCTGATCGGTTCTATGTTAGAGATGACACAAATTGATTGCTTGTTTCATCCATTTTTCAACTGCGAAACTGAACCGTAGCACTCCTAACAATGTGCAGCTGTGCATACTCTGTTCTGCTCCTGGTTTCAGCAAAACAGGGGAAGTACTACTTGATGGTAGCACAATTCGCGTGCGAAGCTACAGTACAAAAAGACAAGAAATAGCCGAAAAGACTCCTGTGGCCGTCGCGCAGTTCTGATTAAAAAGAGAACGAAAATACAATATGAGCTAATGCTACAGTTGTTGGAGAATCTTCAGCAACTATAGTAGGTCCTTTGCAAGATTTGAAGTGAGACAATATTATGAATTTTCAAGCATAGGATCGAGAATGGGCATTAGTATGTTAGCTCCACAGTGGATCAGGCAGGAGGATAAGGTCTATCGTCATGTTCGACTAGCAATTTGTTCACTCTCTTATCCTACGATATAGAAATAGAAGAATTGCTTGGGAAGAGAAACTAAAATCAAAATCATAATTTTGAGTTGGAGTCACATTTCTGCACTGTGCGGCTTGTGTTTTCCTACAAGATTGTTATAGTGCACTTGTTTAGCTGTGTTAGAAATGACATGTGGGTAAAACTATATTTGTTTAGTTCCGTAAGGCGGTAAGGGCATCTCCAACACCGACCCTCAAACCTCCCGTAACCGTCCGGACCGCGGAAGCCATCCAACGCGGTCCTGTATCGGTCCGCAGGGCAGTCTGGACGTGATTTCTTCCGCAAACCGGAGGCAAACGTAGGGGAGGTTTGCGGGAGTCCGGATCAATCCCACGTCCGATTCTGACCGCCCTGACCCACCAAAAACCCGTCACCCGCCCCTCCCGCGCTTTTCCTTCTGATGCACGCACCGCTTACTACGCCACATTCACGCCGGCCTAAAGCACGCGGAGGCCGGCATTAATGCCGCGATGTGACCGGAGGGAGGGAGGGCGTCGCTGGCCGACACGACCTCTCGGTAGCCGCCGCTTCAATGCAGACGTAGCTTCCCGAGGAACCAACTCCGGCTGTTGTTCCGCATTGAAGCGGCTGACCAGCCCTTCGCATGGCCTAGCCGTGGCTATTTAAGCCGCGCTCCGGCACCGTCCACATCGCATCCTCCTCCTCCCCTCCCCACCCATCTCCCTCCACATCTTTGGCGATGGACAAGTCCTGGGGGTCAACGCCGGCAGGTGGTTCCCGGGTGGGATTTGGCGGATCGTGGCGACGCCTGATAATCCACAAGTATAGGGGATCAATTGTAGCCTTTCTCGATAAGTAAGAGTGCCGAACCCAACGAGGAGCTAAAGGTAGAACAAATATTCCTTCAAGTTCTATCGACCACCGATACAACTCTACGCATGCTTAATGTTCGCTTTACCTAGAACAAGTACGAAACTAGAAGTACTTTGTAGGTGTAAACGGATAGGTTTGCAAGATAATAAAGAACACGTGAATAAAAGATAGGGGCTGTTTAGATAAAGAAACAATTAAGTTAGTTTTAGTAGAGAGCTTTTTGTCACAAGAAAGTTATTTGTCCCTAAGCAATTGATAACTAGACCGATAATCATTATTGCAATTTTATATGAGGGAGAGGCATAAGCTAACATACTTTCTCTACTTGGATCATATGCACTTATGATTGGAACTCTAGCAAGCATCCGCAACTACTAAAGATCATTAAGGTAAAACCCAAACATAGCATTAAAGTATCAAGTCATCTTTACTCCCATACGCAAACAACCTACTTACTCAGGCCTGTGCTTCTGTCACTCACGCCATCCACCATAAGCGAATCATAAACATATTGCAAACCCTACAACGGGGATCCCTCACGCTTGCGTGACACGGAGAGCACCATAGGACAACACCAATAATAAAACATACAACTCAAACCAATCATGATCATCAATCAACCCATAAGACAAAACGGATCTACTCAAACATCATAGGATAGCCATACATCATTGAAAAATAATATATAGCGTTGAGCACCATGTTTAAGTAGAGATTACAGCGGGTAAAAGAGAGGTTACACTACTGCATAGAGGGGGAGTGATACGTCTCCAATGTATCTATAATTTATGAAGTATTCATGCTGTTATATTATCATTCTTGGATGTTTTACAATCATTTTATAGCAACTTTATATCATTTTTTGGGACTAACCTATTGACCTAGTGCCCAGTGCCAGTTGCTGTTTTTTGCTTGTTTTTTACATCGCAGGAAATCAATATCAAACAAAGTCCAAACACCGCGAAACTTTTTATGGACCAGAAGACATCCAATTGGCCAGAGCAGCACCTGGGGGTGCCCCGAGGGGGGCACAACCCACCAGGGCGCGCCTGGGTCACCAGGCGCGCCCAGGTGGGTTGTGCCTATCTCGGTGGCTTCCCGTACCCCCTCTTCGTCCTATAAATCATCAAATATTCCAAAAACCCTCGGGGTAGCCCTATATCAGAAGTTCCGCTGCCGCAAGGCCTCTGTATCCACGAGATCCAATCTAGACCCCGTTCCGGCACCCTGCCAGAGGGGGAAATCATCACCGGTGGCCATCTTCATCATCCCAGCGGCCACCACGATGAGGAGGGAGTAGTCCACCCTCGGGGCTGAGGGTTTGTACCAGTAGCTATGTGTTTAATCTCTCTCTCTCTCTCTCTCGTGTTCTTGAGATGCACAACCTTGATGTATCGCGGGCTTTGTTAATATAGTCGGATCATATGGTGTTTTCCCCTCTCTATCTTGTTATGATGAATTGAGTTTTCCCTTTGAGATTTTGTTTTATCGGATTGAATACTTTTATGGATTTGAGAGCACTTGATATATGTCTTGCATACGAATACCCGTGGTGACAATGGGGTATTATATTGATTCACTTTATATATGTTTTGGCACTCAACTCGCGGATTCCCGAGGTGACATTGGGGTAATCTATGCATAGGGGTTAATGCACGTTCTTGTCTTTGTTTCTCCGGTAGAAATCTTGGGGCACTCTTTGAGGTTCTTTGTGTTGGATTGAGCATTATGAATCTGAATTTGTTTTGGTGTTATTTTAGTACGAACTCTTGGATAGATCGATCGGAAAGAATAGCTTTGAGGTGGTTTCGTACGCTACAAACAATTTATTCTTATGTTCTCCGCTAGATAGGAACTTTGGAGTGATTCTTCATCGCACGTTGAGGGATGGTTATATGATCCAATTATATTAGCATTGTTGAGAGATTGCACTAGCGAAAGTACGGACCCTAGGCCTTGTTTTCAAGCATTGCAATACCGTTTGTGCTCACTTTTGTCACTTGCTACCTTGCTGTTTTTATTTATTCAGATTATAAAAATATATTTCTACCATCCATATTACACTTTTATTATTATCTCTTCGCCGAACTAGTGCACCTATACAATTTGCCATTGTATTGGGTGTGTTGGGGACACAAGAGATTTCTTGTATTTGGTTGCAGGGTTGTTTGAGAGAGACCATCTTCATCCTACGCCTCCCATGGATTGATAAACCTTAGGTCATCCACTTGAGGGAAAATTGCTACTGTCCTACAAAACTCTGCGCTTGGAGGCCCAACACGAGTCTACAAGAATAAAGTTGCGTAGTAGACATCAAGCTCTTTTCTGGCGCCGTTGCCTGGGAGGTGAGTGCTTGAAGGTATATCTTTAGATCCTACAATTGAATCTTTTAGTTTCTTGTTTTATCACTAGTTTGGTTCATAAAAGAAAACTACAAAAAAATGGAATTGAGGTCGCATCATATTATTCATCTCTATAATGTCTTTCGTGAAAATGATGAAAAGGAAAATTGTGCTCAATTGATAGAAGAAGAATTCTATAAAATATTTGACAAAAAATCTTTGAATGATGAGCATGATTGCAATGTTGTTGGTATGAATTCTTTGAGTATCCATGATGCTAATGATATGCAAAGCAACAAGCTTGGGGATGCTATGTTTGATGAAGATAATATTTTTAGTCCCCCAAGTTTTGATGTGCAAATTTGTTATAATGGTAGCATGCCTCCTATTTATGACGATTATATTGATGAAAGTGGGTTTGAAAGAGTGTCAACTCTAGGTACTAATGATCCCACTATTTTGGAGGGTGTTGAATCTTATTGTGATAATTATGAAAGTGGATTTGGAGTGGTCATGACTTTATTTAGTGATGAATCCACTATTTTGGAAGAGGTTTCAATTGATTATGACAACAAAGTTGCTATCTATGATGATTATGGTGATGACATGTGTGCTATAAAGAATAATGATAACCATGAAACTTGTCATCATAATTTTAATGTTCAATTTGATTATGCCAATCAAGAATCCCATGATAGTTATTTTGTTGAGTTTGCTCCCACTACTATTCATGAGAATAAATTTGCTTATGTGGAGAGTAATAAATTTTCTATGCTTGTGGATCATGAAAAGAATGCTTTATGCGATAGCTATATTGTTGAATTCATTCATGATGCTACTAAAAATTATTATGAGAGGGGAACATATGCTTTTACATATAGCAATAATATCAAGTTTCCTCTCTTTTTGTTGAAAGTTTTGAAGTTGCACTTGTTTTGCCTTCCTATGCTAGTTGATTCTTGTTATCATAATTGTTTGCTCACAAAATCCCTATGCATAGGAAGTGGGTTAGACTTAAATGTGCTAGTCATATGCTTCATGATGCTCTCTTTGTGTTCCAATTCTTATCTTTTATGCGAGCATCATTGAAATCATCATGTCTAGCTAAAAGGCATTAAAGAAAGGCGCTTGTTGGGAGACAACCCAAACTTTTACCTACTGTTTTTGTGTGTTCACATGATTAGGCTACTGTATTAATCATGTTTTATATCTTTTATTTCAATAAGGTGCCAAGTAAAGCCTTTGAGATAGTGTGGATGATAGTTGACTTGATTCTGTGCAAAACAGAAACTTTTGCGCCCAGTAACAGAATTGTTTAAATTCACTGGAGCGTCGAAAAACTCTGAATTTTTTAAAGTTGTTGGGTATACAAATTATCTACGTTGTCCTAAATTTTTCGAAGTTCTGGAGTTACATAAGTATGACCTTAATTCAGATCTTTATGTACTGTTCTGTTTTTGACAGATTCTGTTTTCAATGCATAGTTTGCTTGTTTTCTAGTTTCTATGGCTTATATTACTCAATATAAATTGTGGAAATGATATGCTACAGTAGGAATTATGTTGAAACAATTATGAATCGTGTCTTTGACATTACCAAAGTGAAATGGTTTGCTCTTTATCATACTAACCTATCTCACGAAGTTCCGTTAAGTTTTGTGTGATTGAAGTTTTAAAGTTTTGGGTGAGATGTCGATATGAGGAGAATAAAGAGTGAAAAGACCCTAAGCTTGGGGATGCCCAAGGCACCCCAAGGTAATATTCAAGGAAGATCCAAGCAACTAAGCTTGGGGATGCCCCGGAAGGCATCCCCTATTTCGTCTCCAACATTATCGGTAACCTCACTTGGAGCTACATTTTTATTCGTCACATGATATGTGTTTTGCTTGGAGCATCATTTGCTTGTTAGGATTTGCTTGCTGTTATTTATAATAATGTTTTGCATCTTTATTTTCAATAAAAATGTCAAGGATAGCCTTTACCATGCTTTTTTTGCAAGTATATGAGTTGCTGTTTCAAAACAGAAAGTTTATCGATGTTGCAAAAATTCCCGAGAAAAGTCAGAATGTGTTAAAATGTTGAAACTTTTTGCACAATAAGCTATGATAAATTTTATACAGTGTGGTAAATTTTCATAATTTTTGGAGTTAAAGAATTATTGATACTCTTGTATTCTTTACAGACTGTACTGTTTGGGCAGATTGCTGTTATGTTTGCATTGTTTGCATATGTTTGCTTGTTTAATGATTCTATTTGAGGATAGGAGTATTAAATATGCATAGGAATTTAGTATGCAATGTTGAATAATAATTTTTGTGATTTTGTACAGTAGATAATGATAAGGTTTTTGCATTGGTTTATACTAACTTATCTCACGAGTTCTTGTTGAGTTTTGTGTGTATGTAGTTTTTAAGATTTAGGGAAACCGTGATATAAAAGGAATTAAGGAGATGCAAAAGCTCAAGCTTGGGGATTCCCAAGTCATCCCAAGATAATATTTCAAGAAGTCTCAAGCATCTAAGCTTGGGGATGCCCCGATAGGCATCCCACCTTTCTTCATCAACAATTACCGGTTAGTATCGGTTGAGCCTAAGTTTTTTCTTCTTCACATGAGTTGTGCTATTCTTGGAATGTCATTTTGTTTTGTTTTGCTTGCTGTTTTAATAAAATACTTAGATCTGAAAGTTTTTAAATAAGAGAGAGTCCACAATTAGCTACCTATTTACTTAACTACTCGCTTGATCTTCACTTATATCTTTTTGGAGTAGCTTGTCATTTACTCTTGTGCTTCACTTATATCCTATGAGTAAATTGTTGAATGAATTGAATATCATGAAGTTGAAATTATATGTTCATATCATGCCTAGTGGTAGCTTCACATTGGGTTTAGAAAGTGAAATCTTTTGAGGCTTGACAATCACAATATTGATCATACAAGCAATTCATGAATGATTAGTAGAAGGAAGAGAACTTTCACATGCAAATACATTATCTTGGAAATCTTTTGTGATTGTGAGCCCCCATCAAAATATTATATGCCAAAATTGTTGACATTGGACAAGGAAGACAACGTAATGATTTATGTTTATTCATATTCACATAGAAGTTATATTGTCATAGATCCTTCAACATGTGGTGCTTGCCCCCCCCATCTTTGCTAGCCAAAAATTCTGCACTAAGTAGAGATACTACTTGTGCATCCAAAAACCCTTAAACCCAAATCTTATTTTCAAGAGTCCACCATACCTACCTATGGATTGAGTAAGATCCTTCAAGTAAGTTGTCATCGGTGCAATAAGGCAATAAAAATTGCTTCTAAAAGTGTAAGATCATTTAGTGTAAGAGAAAATTGAGCGTTGTACGAACTTGTGATGGTAAAGAAATAAAAGCGACAGACTGCATAATAAAGGTTGCCATCACAAGGGGCAATATAACGTGACGTTCTTTTTCACTAAGGGGTTGAGCATACAAACAAATAAGCGCATGGCAACCTCTGCTTCCCTCTGCGAAGGGCCTATCTTTTACTT
The DNA here is from genome assembly GCA_011799875.1 of Thinopyrum elongatum. Classification (NCBI taxonomy): domain Eukaryota; kingdom Viridiplantae; phylum Streptophyta; class Magnoliopsida; order Poales; family Poaceae; genus Thinopyrum; species Thinopyrum elongatum. Next base: position 465,798,628 of record CM022301.1, on the reverse strand, counting down.
TTATGCAAGAGTCAAAGTTTTTCTCTCTATTCCTTTTTATTTTCCTCTTTTGGCAAGCATCATGTGGTGAGGAAAGATCTAGGCACATATATCCAGTTGGATATGGGTAGGATGAGTTATTATTATTGACATCACCCTTGAGGTGAATATGTTGGGAGGCGAAATTATAAGCCCCCATCTTTCTATGTGTCCGGTTGAAACGTTTTGCTCATGTGTATGCGGTGAGTGTTAGCAATCATAGAAGACTATATGATGGTTGAGTATGTGGAGCTCTTACTTAGACTCCATTGAATAAGTTGAATTGCAATTGTTTGGTGACTGAGAACATAGGTTGTTGAGTTTCAAGAGAATACATTGTTTGAACCTTAACATGTGAATTGGTTTCCACTTTAACATGAGAAGTTTTATAAGAAAGAATTGTTGTTATGATGCTAGGAAAAGTGATTGAAATTATCATTGATCAAACTTATGCACTTTGCTAGCATTCACACTTCATAAATTATTTCTTTTATCATTTACCTACTCGAGGATGAGTAGGAATTAAGCTTGGGGATGCTGATACGTCTCCACTGTATCTATAATTTATGAAGTATTCATGCTGTTATATAATCATTCTTGGAAGTTTTACAATCATTTTATAGCAACTTTATATCATTTTTTGGGACTAACCTATTGACCCAGTGCCCAGTGCCAGTTGCTATTTTTTGCTTGTTTTTTACATCGCAGGAAATCAATATCAAACGGAGTCCAAACACCGTGAAACTTTTTGTGGATTTTTTATGGACCAGAAGACATCCAATGGGCCAGAGCAGCACCTGGGGGTGTCCCGAGGGGGGCACAACCCACCAGGGCACGCCTGGGCCCCCAGGCGCGCCCAGGTGGGTTGTGCCCACCTCGGTGGCCTCCCGTACCCCCTCTTCACCCTATAAATCATCAAATATTCCAAAAACCCTCGAGGTAGCCCTAGATCAGAAGTTCCGCCGCCGCAAGGCCTCTGTATCCACGAGATCCAATCTAGACCCCGTTCCGGCACCCTGCCAGAGGGGGAAATCATCATCGATGGCCATCTTCATCATCCCGACGGCCACCACGATGAGGAGGGAGTAGTCCATCCTCGGGGCTGAGTGTTTGTACCAGTAGCTATGTGTTTAATCTCTCTCTCTCTCATGTTCTTGAGATGCACAATCTTGATGTATCCCGGGCTTTGTTAATATAGTCGGATCATATGGTGTTTTCCCCTCTCTATCTTGTTGTGATGAATTGAGTTTTCCCTTTGATATTTCGTTTTATCGGATTGAATACTTTTATGGATTTGAGAGAACTTGATATATGTCTGGCATACGAATACCCGTGGTGACAATGGGGTATTATATTGATTCACTTGATATATGTTTTGGCACTCAACTCGCGGATTCCCGAGATGACATTGGGGTAATCTATGCATAGGGGTTGATGCATGTTCTTGTCTTTGTTTCTCCGGTAGAAATCTTGGGGCACTCTTTGAGGTTCTTTGTGTTGGATTGAGCATTACGAATCTAAATTTTCTTTGGTGTTATTTTAGTACGAACTCTTGAATAGATCGATCGGAAAGAATAGCTTTGAGGTGGTTTCGTACCCTACAAACAATTTATTCTTATGTTCTCCGCTAGATAGGAACTTTGGAGTGATTCTTCATCGCATGTTGAGGGATGGTTATATGATCCAATTATATTAGCATTGTTGAGAGATTGCACTAGCGAAAGTACGGACCCTAGGCCTTGTTTTCAAGCATTGCAATACCGTTTGTGCTCACTTTTGTCACTTGCTACCTTGCTGTTTTTATTTATTCAGATTATAAAAATATATTTCTACCATCCATATTACACTTTTATCATTATCTCTTCGCCGAACTAGTGCACCTATACAATTTGCCATTGTATTGGGTGTGTTGGGGACACAAGAGATTTCTTGTATTTGGTTGCAGGGTTGTTTGAGAGAGACCATCTTCATCCTACGCCTCCCACGGATTGATAAACCTTAGGTCATCCACTTGAGGGAAAATTGCTACTGGCCTACAAAACTCTGCGCTTGGAGGCCCAACACGAGTCTACAAGAATAAAGTTGCGTAGTAGACATGAGGGAGAGAGTTGGTGATGACGGCGGCGAAGTTGTTGGTGTAGATCGTCGTCACGATGATGGCCCCGGCGGCGTTCCGGCGCCATTGGGATCCTCCTTCTTCTTCCTTGACCTCCCCCCTAGATGGGAGGAGGGTTTCCCCTCTGGTCCATGGCCTCCATGGCGGCCGAGGGGCGGGAGCCCCTCCGAGATTGGATCTCTCACTGTTTCCTTCTGTTTCTGCGTTCCTGTTTTCTGGCCTTTCACCGTTTCTTAAATTCCTGGAGATCCGTAACTCTGATTGGGCTGAAATTTTAACACGATTTTTATCCGGTTATTATCTTTCTTGCGGCCAAAGAAGGGCACCAACTACCTTACGGGGTGGCCACAAGCCTCCCAGGCGCGCCCAGGGTAGGGGGCGCGCCCCTAGGGCTTGTGGGCCCCTCGAGCATCGTCTCGCGTTGATTCTTTTTCTCAAAAATCACATATATTCCAAAAAAAATCTTCGTAAGTTTTAATCGCGTTTGGACTCAGTTTGATATGGATATTCTGCGAAACAAAAAATATGCAACAAAGGAACTGGCACTGGGCACTGGATCAATATGTTAGTCCCAAAAATAATATAAAAAGTTGCCAAAAGTATATGAAAGTTGGAGAATATTGGCATGAAACAATCATAAATTATAGATATGACGGAGACGTATCAGCATCCCCAAGCTTAATTTCTGCTCGTCCTCGAGTAGGTAAATGATAAAAAAGATAATTTTTGATGTGGAATGCTACCTAGCATAATCTTGATCATATAATCTAATCATGGCATGAATATTAAGACACGAGTGATTCAAAGCAATAGTCTATAATTTGACATAAAGACAATAATACTTCAAGCATACTAATAAAGCAATCATGTCTTCTCAAAATACCATAGCGAAAAGAAAGTTATCCCTACAAAATCATATAGTCTGGCTATGCTCCATCTTCATCACACGAAGTATTTCATCATGCACAACCCCGATGACAAGCCAAGCAATTGTTTCATACTTTTAATGTTCTCAAGCCTTTTCAACTTTCACGCAATACATAAGCGTGAGTCATGGATATATCACTATAGGTGGAATAGAATATGGTGGTTGTGAGAAGACAAAAAGGGAGAAAATCTCACATCAACTAGGCAAATAATGGGCTATGGAGATGTCCATCAATCGATATCGATGCAAGTGAGTAGGGATTGCCATACAACGGATGCACTAGAGCTATAAGTGTATGAAAGCTCAAAAGAAAACTAAGTGGATGTGCATCCAACTTGCTTGCTCACGAAGACCTAGGGCAATTTGAGGATGCCCATCATTGAAATATACAAGACATGTTCTATAATGAAAAATTCACACTAGTATATGAAAGTGATAAAATAGGAGACTCTCTATCATGAAGAACATGGTGCTATTTTTGAAGCACAAGTGTGGAAAAAGATAGTAACATTGTCCCTTCTCTCTTTTTCTCTCATTTTTTTTATTTTGGGCTCTTTGGCCTCTTTTTTTATTTAGGCTTCTTTGGCCTCTTTTATTTTTATTTTTTTAAGTCCGGAGACTCATCCCAACTTGTGAGGCAATCATAGCTTCCATCATCCTTTCCTCACATGGGACAATACTCTAATAATGATGATCATCACACTTTTATTTACTTACAACTCAAGAATTACAACTCGATACTAGAACAAAGATATGACTCTATATGAATGCCTTCGGAAGTGTACCGGGATGTGCAATGATCTAGCGTAGAAACTACATCAAAAAATGGACAAGCCATGAAAACATCATGCTAGCTATCTTACAATCATGCAAAGCAATATGACAATGATGGTGCGTGTCATAATAAACGGAACGGTGGAAGTTGCATGGCAATATATCTCGGAATGGCTATGAAAATGCCATAATAGGTAGGTATGGTGGCTGTTTTGAGGAAGGGTATATAGTGGGTTTAATGCACCGGCGAAAGTTGCGCGGTACTAGAGAGGCTAGCAATGGTGGAAGGGTAAGAGTGTGTATAATGCATGGACTCAACATTAGTCATAAAGAACTCACATACTTATTACAAAAATTTATTAGCCATCAAAGCAAAGTACTAATACGCATGCTCCTAGGGGGATAGATTGGTAGGAAAAGACCATCGCTCGTCCCCGACCGCCACTCATAAGGAAGACAATCAAAAAATAAATCATGCTCCGACTTCATCACATAACGGTTCACCATACGTGCATGCTTTGGGAATCACAAACCCTAACACAAATATTTCTACCAATCCATAATTACTCACTAGCATGACTCTAATATCACCATCTTTTTATCGCAAAACTATTGCAAGGAATCAAACATATCATATTCAGTGATCTACAAGTTTTTATGTAGGATTTTATGACTAACCATGTGAATGACCAATTCCTGTTGACTCTCTAAATAGATATAAGTGAAGCATAAGAGTTTAATTCTTTCTACAAAAGATATGCCCACGCTCTAACAAATATAAGTGAAGCAAAAGAGTATTCTACAAATGGCGGTTTTCTATGTGTAGAGAAACAGACAATCCAAACTTCAAATGATATAAGTGAAGCACATGAAGCATTCTATAAAGCCATACTCAAAAGATATAAGTGAAGTGCATGAAGCATTCTATAAATCAACCAAGGACTATCTCATACCAGCATGATGCATAAAAGAAAAAGGAAAAATAAACACAAAAGACGCTCCAAGAATTTGTGCATATCATGTGACGAATAAAAATATAGCTCCATGTAAAATTACCGATGGTCGTTAGAAGAAAGGGGGGATGCCTTCCGGGGCATCCCCAAGCTTAGTTGCTTGGGAGTCCTTGAATATTACCTTGGGGTGCCTCGGGCATCCCCAAGCTTAGGCTCTTGCCACTCCTTATTCCTTCATCCATCGTGATCTCACCCAAAACTTGAAAACTTCAATCACACAAAACTTAACAAAACCCTCGTGAGATCCGTTAGTATAATAAAGCAAATCACTAATTTAAGTACTGTTGAAAACTCATTATAAATTTATATTGGTGTAATATCTACTGTATTCCAACTTCTCCATGGTCATAGCCCCGATACTACCCGTAGATTCATCAAAATAAGCAAACAACACAAAGAAAACAGAATCTGTCAAAAACAGAACAGTCTGTAGCAATCTGGAAATCTACCATACTTATGTAACTTCAAAAATTCTGAAAATTAGGACAATTTTTTTTCATAGAAGTACTTTTTTAAAAAATTCAGAATTTTTCCATGTTACAATAAAAAATGTAAATTCACGCACTATAGAAAAAGTTTCTGTTTTTGCACTGCACATACCAAACAAGCAATCTAATCATCCTAAAGGCAAATCTTGGCACATTATTTTTATAATACAATGGATTTGTACAAGGGGATAATTATTTTTGTTGAAAAGTTTCTGTAATCAAGGTTCACAAAGTTTCCATGGGCATGAACAAAGTTCAAGGCTAGCTCCCACTTTAACAATACTCGTCTTTCTCACTTTCGCTTTTCTTTTTGGAAAAGCTTTTAGGTTCCCCTCTATATTTTTTTGTTTTCAAACTTTATAAAAGCACTCAACAGAATAAAATGACTCTCTAAAACTTTCGGGTTGTCTCCCTGGCAGCACTTTCTTTAAAGCCATTAAGCTAGGCATAAAGTGCTCAAGTAATTGATTCACCCGGATCCCATGGTATATCACAAAGCCAATTTTAATTAACAATGATTTGCAATTTAGTAGTGAGCACAAAGTAACATATATCATGCAACAACGAAGTCTAACTCTCTTCCTATGCATCGGCATGTTATAAAAGAACAATTCATGCACACAAAGTAAAGGCCGATACATAGTATAAACAGTTTCTTGCAATTTCATCGTATTGGAAACATAGAGAGACGAAGATATAGTTCCTCTCTCATAATAATTGCAAGTAGAAGCACCAAGCACATGCATATTATATTCATCAAAATCATCATGTGTAGTAGTAAAACGCAACCCATCAATGTAATACTTAATACAAGCAAACTTCTCCGATATAGTGTAGTTGGGAGAATTCAAAAGGATAATAGGACTATCATGTGTGGGTGCAATAGCAACAATTTCATTCTTAACATAAGGAACTATAGCAAGTTCATCTCCATAAGCATAATTCATATTGGCATCTTGGCCACAAGCATAGCAAGCATCAAGTTCATGAAAAAGGGATAGTTCAAACGAATCCAAGGGATCATAGCATTCATCTTTCGATAAGCACGAAGGGAAATTAAATAATATATGAGTTGAAGAGTTACTCTCATTAGAAGGTGGGAACGGGTAGCTAATCCGCTCTTTCTCCTTTTGTTCTTCTCTCTCCTTGTCATCTTTTTCATCTAACGAGCTTACAGTGTCATCAATTTCTTCTTCCATAGATTCCTGCAAAATATTAGTCTCTTCTTGGACAGCGGAGACTTTCTCAATAAACTCGTTAATATCGGCATTATATTCATAATTCTCATAGCAATATTTAAGTATAGCATAATTTTCAGGTCTGTAAACAGCATCATCATAATTTTCACACTTTTCAAACAAAGATTCAATTTCATAAGCACCCTTAAAAGCAACGAATTCTTCTATCCGTTCCACATCATAGTAATCATATATACCATTAGCATAAGAAGCCAAGGTTTCATTATCATTAAATTTACATGAAAAGGGAAGGTGTGGAGCCTTCATCCTAGAGCAACAAGTATAATCATATCTCAAGCATAAATTCCAAGCATACCAATGCAACATATGAATTTGATCCCATAAGAGTCTTCCTTTTTGAGTCAAGCGATAATCCCTAAAGTATTCACGTTGATCCAACGTGTCTCCCATTATCAAGTTGAATGGGGTTTTCTCAGGATTATCAAAGTAGTGCATAATATTTTTCACATAACGAGCATCGAGGGTTTTAAGAGGTTCCCCATCTCCATGAGTAGCAAGTACACCTAATTCTTTTGGTATTTCGTGTTCCATATCCATAACTAAAGATAGAGAACAACTTAGAACAGAAAATAAAATCTACTTAGTGATAAAGCAAACAAGCACACACGAGAATATCAACCCCACGCTATTGCTCCCCGGCAATGGCGCCAGAAAAAGGTCTTGATAACCCATAAGTATAGGGGATCAATTGTAGCCTTTCTCCATAAGTAAGAGTGTCGAACCCAACGAGGAGCAAAAGGTAGAACAAATATTCCCTCAAGTTCTATCGACCACCGATACAACTCTACGCACGCTTAATGTTCGCTTTACCTAGAACAAGTATGAAACTAGAAGTACTCCGTAGGTGTAAACGAATAGGTTTGCAAGATAATAAAGAACACATGAATAAAAAATAGGGGTTGTTTAGATAAAGAAACAATTAAGTTAGTTTTAGTAGAGAGCTTTTTGTCATAAGAAAGTTATTTGTCCCTAGGCAATCGATAACTAGACCGATAATCATTATTGCAATTTTATATGAGGGAGAGGCATAAGCTAACATACTTTCTCTACTTGGATCATATACACTTATGATTGGAACTCTAGCAAGCATCCGCAACTACTAAAGATCATTAAGGTAAAACACAACCATAGCATTAAAGTATCAAGTCCTCTTTACTCCCATACGCAAACAACCTACTTACTCGGGTCTGTGCTTCTGTCACTCACGCCACCCACCATAAGCGAATCATGAATATATTGCAAACCCTACAACGGGGACCCATCACGCTTGTGCGACACGGAGAGCACCATAGGACAACACCAATAATAAAACATACAACTCAAACCAATCATGATCATCAATCAACCCATACGACAAAACGGATCTACTCAAACATCATAGGATAGCCATACATCATTGGGAAATAATATATAGCGTTGAGCACCATGTTTAAGTAGATATTACAACGGGTAAAAGAGAGGTTACACCGCTGCATAGAGGGGGAGAGAGTTGGTGATGACGGCGGCGAAGTTGTTGGTGTAGATCGCCATCACGATGATGGCCCCAGCGGCGTTCCGGCGCCACCGGGAGAGGGGGGGAGAGAGCCCCCCCTCCTTCTTATTCTTCCTTGACCTCCCCCTAGATGGGAGGAGGGTTTCCCCTCTGGTCCATGGCCTCCATGGCGGTGGAGGGGCGGGAGCCCCTCCGAGATTGGATCTCTCTCTCTCTGTTTCCTTCTGTTTCTGTGTTCCTGTTTTCTGGCCTTTCACCGTTTCTTAAATTTCCGGAGATCTGTAACTCCGATTGGGCTGAAATTTTAACACGATGTTTATCCAGATATTATTTTTCGTGCGGCCGAAGAAGGGCACCAACCACCTTACGGGGTGGCCACAAGCCTCCCAGGCGCGCCCAAGGTAGGGGGCGCGCCCCTAGGGCTTGTGGGGCCCTCGGGCATCGTCTCGCGTTGATTCTTTTTCCCAAAAATCACATATATTCCAAAAAAAATCTTCGTAAGTTTTTATCGCGTTTGGACTTTCTTTGATATGGATATTCTGCGAAACAAAAAACATACAACAAACAGGAACTTGCACTGAGCACTGGATCAATATGTTAGTCCCAAAAATAATATAAAAAGTTGCCAAAAGTATATGAAAGTTGTAGAATATTGGCATGAAACAATCAAAAATTATAGATATGACGGAGGCGTATCAATGCCGCCCTCGAACTCCGGGGTCGTCGTCCTCATCGGCTGGCGGCAACGAGGAGGACCAGCAGCCGCAGCCGCCGCGGTCCGCGCCGGCGGTGCCGGGCCAGTTCTACGCCGTCACCGACGCGGAGTTCGAGGAGCTGATGGAGCTGATGCTCCGTCATCTACATCAACGGCCCGGCTCCACCACCGGTGGTGCTCCTCCCCGTGAAGCCGGAGCCGGCATCCCTTCCATGCTCTCCGCCCCGCGTAGCCGCGTCGTCCAAATCGAACGCAGCGTGAAGGAAGAGCGGCTCTACCGCTGCCCCGGCGCGTCGTGAAGGAGGAGCACCGCTCGCTGCCGCCCCGGCGCTTTGTCAAGGAGGAGCGTCACGCGCCGCCGCCGCTGCCCAAGGCGCACGGTCGCATTCTCCACTACCTCGGCAGCGGTGGCAGCTGTTCGTCCTCCCGGAGCGCCATGACGGCGCAAGAGTACGCCGACCGGGAGCAGCGCCGACGGGAAAGTCGCAACGCCGCGCACCTGTCCAAGTTCGCGGACTCGGACGCCCCCCCTGCCACACACCGCGGCGGACCCAGACCTGGCGTATGCCTGGGCCCTGGACCGGTCGGTGACGACATCAGAGACGGCCAAGTGCCGTCTCCTCCGCCTCGACGGGGAGATGGCCAAGTACATCGAGGAATGGTCCCTCGTCGAGATCGACGCCGCCACCGATGCCTCCTCCAACGACCGCCACCCTCTCCCCCAGCCCACATCCTCGGTGGCCGCGGCCGCACTGCACACGACGCAGGAGGAAGCGAGGAGGATCATCCGCGAGCGTCAGGCGGCCGCCGGGAAGCCTTGCCGCGAACCGCCACCTTCCGTCGCAGGAAGCCCGACGACGACGATGACACCGGATCGGGCGCCGATGACGAAGGAGAAGCCGCCGGCCAGCCCGGCATGACCTACAAGGTCACTGTGAAGTACATGCTAGTTTAGGGTTTTATTTTAAGTTTTTTAGTTCACCGGACGAAATATCGTCTAGTTTTATGTACAAATTATCCTAGTTTCAATGAAATCTGTCGTGCTTATATCAAATTTAGCCCGGTTTGATTGAATTTTGTCCGGTTGGTTCGAGTTGTTGTCAAAATGTATGCGGCTAGCGTTTGATGGCGTCCTCCCGCATCCATGTCCGCGGACGGATGCTGGAGGAAATTTGCGGGTTGCTGTTGGAGATGCCCTAACAACATATTTTTAATTAGAACATCGTCTTTGGTTAATGTACCATGCCTCACTCTGTTTAGTTTTGTAAGTAAAAGTATATTTGTTTAGTTCTGTAAATACCTCACTCTGAGTGCCGCAACATCGTAGTTGCCCCGCCTTGCCGTCGAGCTCCAGCTCCTCGCCAAGCCCAGATAGAAGCCTCGCTCTAATCCAAGACGGTTAGTCGTGATTCTTGGGCATCGATCATCTCTGCTCCTGTTGGCTCTCTGCCTTTGGCGGATATGCCGCTGCAGTCCGTCTTGGAGGGCTAGGCTAAGTTGCTGCACTATGAGCTCCTGGGCATGGCTTCCTTACGGCTCGAGGAGATGGTCCTTTCTCTACGTGATGTCGTCTACTCCATGCAGGGTTGGATGCTATAGATGGGGAGCTTTTTGGAGCAAGTTGAGGCTGCACTGAGCGGGCTCTCCCTTGTGTCGCGCCATCAGGTTGTGACTGATGTCAGATTCGAGGGTGAGAGGGAAGCTGGGCTTCATGGACGTTTCTCCCCTCGTGCTAGGGCCAGCTCGTCGTTGTTTGCCTTTGAGGGTCCAGACATTGATGTGGTTGTGGCTCCGGTGCTGCAGATCATGCCCGAGCTTCTGGAGCGGGTACCAGTTCTATCTCTGTCCATTGAGCAACTGAAGGTGGACCCCCTCAACATCTCTTTTGTGGCTTTACCGCCAAGACCACCCCTGGAGCCCAGCCAGGTGCTCGATCTTGAGGAGAGTGGTGATTTGGACGATGCAGTCTCTCAGTCGCCTAAGTCCATTCGGCACGTGGTTCCTGTAGGTTAGGTGATGTGGCTGTGCCCGGGACTCTCTTTGCCAAAGAGATTTGCGATTTCTTCGCTACTTTGGACGTTGCTAACCCTACATCCGGCAAGAAGATTGGTTGTCTCCTGAAGGAGAAGGCCATCAGGGATAAGAAGAGAAGCGGTGCTAGCCCTCAACCCGTCATCTTGAAGGAGAAATCAGACAGGTGCGGAAGCAAGAAGAGTGGCGTTATAGGAAAGGCGCCCATGGTTGCTTGATGGATGGCTCTCAGTACATGTCATCATGGTTGTGCTCGTGTCGGCCGATGTTTTTTTTCTCTCAAGTTACCACCAGTTTGTGGGAGCTCACTTGTGAAGTTGAGACTCATATGGCAGCGGGTTGGGGCGTTTATCTGTCTGTCTTTGTGGTCTTGCGGCCTCATGGTTTGTGGCTTGGTTGCCCTTCGTGGTCAAGTTTGTAATGGTTTGTCTGGTTTTCCACAAATTAACTAGACAACTCTCTTCCTCTTAATTAATGGATGAGGTAATACCTCACTCTGTTTAGCTCTGCTGTAAGAGGCCTTTGGAGGTTGTAGTTGAGTGGTTATTTTGTTGACTGGAGTTCTGTCGGGAGTCTTCATGACATTTGACGTCTTTCTGGTTAAGGTTTTACTACTACCTATTTCGTCAATCTGACTGTCATCAGTGGACAATTCCTTCACACTCCGAGTAGCTGTGTCTTTATGCTGCGAACAGAGCTGACAGAATTCCTTCTAAGACAAGGTTTGCCGAAGGTCACATCCTCTCGTTACCCAAAGAGTTCCTCCTGACCTTGCCTCTGCACATGGACTCGGTGGGAATCATCATTTTCTTAACCTCCTCACTCAGAAACTGATCGACAGGAAATAGGTTGCAAACAGAAAAGATTTCAAATGGACTTGCATGACATATGGTTGAAGGTGCGGATGTTTGAGTAGGTCAGCTGCCTGCACAAAACAAGGACACAATGATTTTTACTTGAGCAAAAACTATTTAATAAGTACTCCCTCAGTAAAGAAATATAAGAGCATTTAGATCACTACTTTTAGTGATCTAAATGGTCTTATATTTCTTTACTGAGGGAGTAATTCTAACATGCATATAAGAGGATTATCGAGAAATTAGTGATCTGGATTTTTTTTTTCTCATGAATACGCAAATTGCGTATCATTTCATTGATAGGGAGAGAGAGAGAGCTACAACCGCTAGGGATGGGTCACCAACATGGGTGACAATCCCAGCAACATCCAGTAAGCAAACAAAAATCATGGTGGTTCAAAGATGAAAACACTCAAGCCTTTAGCTCCCGCGGTCGCCCAAAGCTTCGTCCAGGACCGCCTGGGTGACTAGGGGAGCCGAGGGTTGCACGCCGTCAAAGGTGCAAGCGTTACGGTGCTTCCAGAGAGACCAAGCGACAATGACACCAAGGGAGGCAGTCCCCTTTCGCATGGATGGCTGCGCGCTCTTGACAACAAGTCCCGTACTGGATGAGCGAATAAAGCTTTGGGAAACATGCTCTGCTCAAGTTACAAGTGAAATTAAGAAAACAACCAAAGTATAACTCCCAGAAACTTACAATGCACCAGATCGAGTATCGTGTTGGCAATGATGATACATTTGACTTGGTGATCTTACTGATAAGTGCTTGCATATCCTATGATAGAAATGATGAAATCATGATCGATCAAATCAGTTGAAGGTTTTCCAGTCATAAGGTGAGAGAATAAGTCAAATGTATCAACCAGATTTTGCTGGCATATATGTCCACTTAAATAGGTCGACTGAATTACATAAACATAAATAAATGATAGGTGGTGACAATTGCAGGTAAGAAACTATGAAATTCAGTAAGCTAGCTTTTCCTTTTACTGGAAAACTGTAGGGGAGGCCCCTAATTCAGTAAGCTAGTTAGCTGAAAAAGACAAGACCAGCAGCAACTGGGGACAATAAGAACATGTACATACTAATTTTTTAGTTCAGCACTCAACTTGCTTAAATTTTCAAACTGATTAGATAAGAATACAAGCAAGTAACTTACAAAAGCTTTAAATGCAGCTTTGAGAACAGTCATTTCATACATACAACATCCTCAAAAATAGTGATTTAAACATTGCAGTCATAGGCTTACATCTTGTAGTTTGTCTGTAAAGTTTGCTACATTTGAATGATATATATTACCTAGTGACTAAATATCAGATTTGGCACCATAGAATATATCAGCAAGAAGTTCTAGGCACATATAACTTGGTGTCACTACCACCTAGTGGCCCTTTTGGTGGCCTCGACCCACCCAAAGTTCTCCGAACTGAGAACAACCGGAACAGGTGTTGCCTCTACATCTCCACGCTTAGATGGTAGGATACACAACTCTCTGCGCTGATTCTCAAGGAGGATGAGCTATGCCTGTTCAATAGCGACAACCGCCTCAACTGTTGCCTCTGAGGGGGTTGGCTACTTTTGATTGCATAGTGAAATTGCCCCACACCATGTTCCAAATCACACCGCTAGCAAGTAGGTGCAGTCGTGCAGAGGTCGTTTTATCATCTGATCAGAGAGGGGAGGTCAGGGTGCTGCGATCCCCGACAGGCAATACTTACCTACCTTTCCAATTCCATCCATATAAATTATCTAGCTCAGGAAGGATTAAAAAGATGTTTCAAACATGCTTTGGGGTGCTTGCTAGCTTGTCCTTTTATTGGATATGCCAAATGGCACTACAGACATTACATACTGCAAACAATTTCCAGTAACATGGTAGCATATCTTCGAAACCGACAATGAAAACGGCAAAATGTGACATTCTAAGTTTCCTTCATTTTTACTACTTGCTCATTCAGCACAGCAAGCTGTGTGTTATGTTGCAGTATTGAGGATGTCTCTAAAGCATCCACATTATTTATGTACAACTGATGGCTACCAGAGTTCATATGCTAATCTAAAATTTGTGCAATGCTCGAATATACAGGTATCAATACCAATATATGTTCACATGTACACCATTGTTCAACTTGGAATCTTAAACTGGACCCCTCTTTCTGGCCGCATAAAACCATCTTTGGTAATGGTACATTCACAAGCTAAATCTGAAGCGCCTACGCGCCTGTGTTCTAAGATGGTTCATGGAAAGAGATGCTGTACTGTTTAATTTTATACTGTAGTTAGAATATAGGTTGCTGCTAACATTTCTAGCTGTAACCAATATGAAAAACATAATTAAGTGAAGACGTAATAGACTGATAAATGAAGACTTAGTTGAAAAGGCGGCAAAATAATCTGACATTAGTACCCTTAAAATATAAAACTCAAAAAACAGGGTTCACAGTGGAAATGGTGATAAACAATTCCACGAGTTTCAATACCAAGATAAGCATCTTCTACATGCTGAGTTCATCCCCACCAAGTAACAAGCATAGTCATCTATTCGTACTTAAACAAGATCTATCCTGATGAACCAGCAAAATTTTCATGTACTCAGTACTTTCCCAGATACTATTTTCTCATGTTTCATCGATAAGTCCATCGAGGGTTGTTGATATCCAGAAGACGGCCAAAAGTTGCTAATGCATCATAAAATTTACGGATCCTGAGATAACCCCTTATTGCAGAAACATCGGATTCTTTGAAGTTGGCCTTCTCTGCAATTAGTTCAATAGCACTTATGAGGTAATCATCCATACCCAGGTTCAGTAGACCATCAGCTAGCATGCGGAATGATGAAAACTCTGGTATGAAACCCTTATCTGCCATCTCTACCAAGAAATCAAAAGCTTCTTTAATAGGGCCACCACCACGACAGAGACCACGGAAAACAATTTTATATGTCAAAGCATCAGGAGGCTCACCAACTTCTGTCATCTCCCTATACAGATTCAGAGCATCTCTGCCATTATTCCCTCTAAATAGAGACTGAATCACAGGGTTGAAGGCTTTTGGAGTTGGCCTCATCCCTTTCATCCGCATACCTCTAAGAAGCTTCAAAGCAGCCTGAGTCCGACGAGCCTTGCACAGACCATTAATGAGTGTTCCATATGTAACAGTATCAACTTCAAATCCATTTGCGGTCATAGTTTGTAAAACATCAGCAGCTTTACCTATGTTTCCTTGCTTGCAGTAATGAGTTAGAATAGAATTGTAAGTGATATTATTAGGTTGCAACCCTTCACTTATCATTTGTTCAATAAGTTCTGCTGCATCGTCGATCCTTTCAGCCATGCACAAGCCATCAACAAGCGTGTTGAATGTGATCACATTCCTTTCAATACCTGTTACATCCATTTGATCAAAAACCTCCTCTGCTTCTTCTATTCTCAATTTCTTGCATAACCCATCAATTATAGTGTTATATGTCACTGTGCTCAGAGGACAACCACTAACTTCCATCTCCTTCAACAAATCCAAAGCTTTGGCAAGCTTCCCCGATGAGCACAGGTTATCAATCAGTATATTGTATGTAAGTTCATCAGGGGTGCATCCACTGCTTTTCATCTCTTCAAACAATCGAACAGCAAGATGAGGATCTCCAACCTTGCAAAGGGCATCTATCAAAATGTTGAAAGTATAAACATTTGGAGAGAGTCCCTTCACCGTTAGATCACGTGCAAGGTTCAAGGCTTCCTCAAGCCGATTCTCTGTGCATAGGGCAACAATGACAGTATTGAAGGTGGTAACGTCAGGCAAACAACCGCTATCCACCATATGATTTATGACTGCCTTAGCCTCGTCAAGTTCTCCATTTTGACACAGGCAGTTTACAACAGTAGTGTAGGTGAAAACATCTGGATCACTACCCTGCTGGAGCATCAAATCCATGACTTTGAGGGCATGATCAACATGCCCGTTTTGGCACAGACCATTGACAAATGTAGTGAATGTGACCTGGTCAGGTTCAAAACCATCTGCAATCTCTTGCTGTACATAACTGAGGGCATCGTCGACTCTTCCCAGCTTGCAGTAGCCGCTAATCAAAACATTGACTGTTACACTCGTTGGTGAACATCCCATTTCAGACATCCGTGCCTTCATCCTCAGTGCCGCCTCGATGCTCCCCTCCTTGACAAAACCTTGCATCAACGTAGTGAATGTCATCTCGTCAGGCGCCACGCCGCTGCTAGACATGTCCTCCAGCATCAAAACTGCAGTTCTGACCTGATGAACTCGACACAATGCACTGATCACGGTGTTGTAAGTGACAAGGTCAGGTTGGATACCCCGGTTGCTCATCTCCGTATAAACGGATTCAAGGAGCTTGATCTTACTCCCCTCCATAAGAGCATGCAGAAGCTGATTGTACACCACCACCAATGCGTCTCCCTGAATACTGAACATGTCAAGCTGGTTGAGAACCAAGTCGAAGGCATCATCGAACATGTGCAGCCGCGCGTAGCCCTCTACAAACGACCGCACCACGCCCGGCCCAACCTGGTGCCCTTCCTGGCGCATCTCCCTGACGAGCACCTTCATGAGGTCGAAGGCGCCGGCGGTCCCGAGCTGCTGGATGATCTCCTCGTAGACGTCGCCGCCGGGCGCGAAGTCGTCCCGCGCGAGCGCCGAGTTGAGCATCCGGAGCGCCGCCTCCGGGTCCGCCTGCTCGCGCAGGGCGGCCAGAAGCGCCTGCTGGTCGGAGGCGGCCGCGGACGGCCGGAGGCGTGACCACCGCCAGCGCAGCCGCGGCCGCGGCGCCGCGGAGCCGAGGCTGGACGGCCTGGCCGTCGCCGCCTGCAGCGACGCGCCGGGGCAGAACGCTAGGCGCATTGCGAAGGCCATTACGGAAATATCACAAGCATCTGGTGGGCGGCCGGCGGGGCGATTGCTCAAGGGCAACTGATGGTGCGCAAGAGAGGCGAATTGCTCTTTGTGGGAAGCGGAGGAGAAGGCTAACTGACGCAAGGGGAGGTGGAAGCTCGTCGCAGCAGGCTCCGGTGGGCGGAGGAGGAATTCGGGAGGGGCAGTGTGGCGTCGGGCCGAAGGTGAACAAGGGGATAGGATAGGGGGGAAGAGGGGGGAACCTCCCTCGTCCTGTCTACCGTTACCAGCTTCCAATCCAATCTACACCTTTGGATCTGAATCCAGTGGCAGCAAATACCACTGAAGTAATCGTGTTTTCTTCTTCTTCTTCGGAAATGGTAAAGGCTTAAAAAAACGCCCCACTGAAGTTGAAAGAAAAGTACATTTTACAGGAAGCATTTCATATGTTGATTATCTCAAAATTTATTAAATTGATATAAATTTTATTAAATTATGTTACATTCTGCCAAGCAGGTGCGGTGAGCCGCAAATAAGGCTTTGCGTCATTGCCAGTTCTGATACAAGTAAATTATAATTCAAGTTATCTACATAGTTTTTCTGATAAAGAGTGAATTTTATTGGCTTAAAAATGAAGCATTAAGATGATACAAACACAATAAACTCACATCCCGATCTCTCCTTAGCTAGGATGTATACAATCAACATTAACATACGCACATAAAAAACACGCCAGCAAATAACAAAATCATATTAGATCGAAGCTATGTGTATGCGATAAAAAAAACAAAGCGATTGGATCCACGATCGCCAAACTACGACACTGACCATATCCGCATCAACCATGTCATGACACCACAGAGACGATGAAATTCTTCAACAAGAACACCTTCAGAAAGAGAGAGATGCTCAAAAGCCGCCATCACTGGATCCAACAACCCAAGGCTAGAATCTAGGTTTTCACCCTGAAAAACCAATCGAAGCATATCCGAGCAATGCCTTCAACAAGGTAACAATATAAAAATATCGACATTGCCAGCAATAAGCAACTCAGGGCAGACCTTGCTTTTCACCACAGATCTCAAGACCGAGTGCACCACCATCACCGACATCACTCATGTGTTGTCGCCATCACTTTTCCTTGATCCCTACAGCGACATGCGATGTGCGACCGCCACCACTGCATAACCATCCCTCTGCGTCAAGCCATCACCTATAGTTTACATCTCTCCGCCAAAGTCAATCAAAGGGTCTGCAGGAAGGAACCATCATAAAGACCTTTTGATGGTCACCGCAATCCGCAGTGATGCCACCACCACAGGTCGGTGATCCGGGGAGCCGCACATCTGGCGAAGGCCACCTCGACGTGAGGAGTAGAGCACGCCATTAGTGCTAGGTCTACTTTCTCGTTCCTAGGCGTCGTGCAACAATTGGGCGCAACCACAAGGTCAACCACCATGAGTGCAGATCTTCCCGTGTGGCATTCGGGCGTGGCTCCATACGTAGCCAACATGAGTGAGGACCTTGTTGCAGGGATCTGCCACAGCGAACTCGGTTCACCGATCCGTCACTGAGATCAATTACAAGACCTTGTGGCGTATACCGCAGCGAATGCATCTCACTGAAGTCTCGTCGGGATCCATCAAAAGGGTCAAGGAGGTGCGAAGAGGAGATGGTGTGCAGGTCCCGTAGAGTCCCTGCCAGCAATGACGAGGAGGGGAGGCGGAAGCTAGTGGCGCCTACGGGGTTCGCCACCGGAGTCGCTCATGCGGCTCACAAGGCATTGGGTTAGTTTTGCCCAACGTTAAATTTCAGAAGCAAAAATCATTTGGCCTCATTGAAATATGCAAAAAATTAATTGTTTAAAATATGATCCTGATGTTTCTAAAATGACAGTAATTTTAGGTATTTCAAAAATATATAATCTTCCAAAGATTATCTTAATGACAGATAACATTCCGCCTGTCACCTCGTTCCAAACGAATCCAAACAGTTTCCGGTCCAATTCGGGCCAGAGTGCAAATGATGAAGCAGCCCATTATGATTTAGTTATCCCTCATACCTGAGTGGGTATCAGCATGATTCTCACTGATGCGTGGGTCGGCCTGGTGCTGAAATTATGTGGTTGGGCACTAAAGTGTATGGGCGCGCCTATGTTTGCTTATATCGAGACGTAGGGTGTGCTCACGAAAGGCGCCTCCCTAAATGGGCTGGCCCAACGTGCGGAAGCCACAGGTCCTTGCCTCATTTTTTTCTATTTTTGCACTTTTTTATTTTTTTATTTCTGTACTTTCAAATATTCTAAATATATATTACAAAAAATACTTTACATAAAACAATTGAATTTTTTTACCAAGCATTAGAAAAATGATAAATATGTATAGAGAAAATGTTTCTCATGTATACGTGAAATGTATAAAATATATATATAATATGTATGAAAAAAGTTGATCATATATTTAAAAAATGTAAATTAACCATTAAAAAATTTAATCAAGTATTAAAAAATGTTAATCAGGAACTTAAAAATGTTTAATGTGTATTGCATTTTTTTGTCATGTATACGAAAAATATATACAACATGTATGAAAAAAATGTTGATCATGTATTAAAAAATATTAACGTGTATAAAAAATGTTCATAGGGTATAAAAAATGTACAACATACACTACATAAAAGTGGACATAAAAATGTTAAGCATACGTTTTAAAATGTTAAACATGTATAAAAAATGTTTCTGATGTATACAAAAAATGTTGAATGTGTAATAGAAAAGTTAACATGTGTTGAACAAAAAATGGATGAAAATCGACCAAGAAACAAAGAAAAAAAAGAAACCCAATAAAAACCAAAAGAAAAACAAAAATACAAAAAAAATGAAAACCAAAGAAAAATAATGGAAACAAAGAAAGCCGAGAAAGAATGAAAAAAACAAAAATAACTTATGAAAACCAAGAAAGGAGAGAATCTACAGTCGGGCGCCTCGTATGCCCGGGCGGGCCACCCGACTATTGTTCAGTCACGAAACTTTGATCCAGATGAGCGCTTCGAATGGGCCTCAAACGGCCGGCCTGACCGGCATCCCTCATATCTAGCACAAATATGGGGCGCCCGAGCGCGCCCAGGCACGCCCGCCACATCGGACTCACCTGGGGGTCCCATGTGGATTAGCTCGGAAACCCGGCAGTCCGACGGACGCCGCGTCCGTCGCCGCATGGCATCATTCCGGCTCGCCGCCTGAGACCAAATCCGCCTATTTAAGCCGGCCGGCGCCCCGCAACCCTAGCCCATCCACCTCCCCCTCTTCGTGTCGCCAGTCCGAGCACATCCACCTCCTCCCTCTCCTGCTCCGGCGCTCTGCCCACGCTCCGGCGCTCCGCATGGTCCGGAGGAAGATCACCTACTACGTAATGCTCGCGCCGGAGCGCCGGTACGAGATCCAACAGGAGATCCGAGCGAAACAAGCTACGCGTGCCGCCCCGCATCGCTGCCGGGCTGCCTTCGGAGTCGGAGGAGGAGGAGCAGCTGGGGGAAGAGGAGGGAGAGGAGCTGGCTCCGATGGAGGTGGAGGGGGCAGAGAAGGCGGAGCAGCCAGAGCCGAAGCTGCCGGGCTTCAACATGGAGCCGGCGGATGCGGAGTTCGCCGTCGCCCAATCGGAGGAGATGGCGGAGCAACAGGCCATCTCGGAGTCCATCCAGGATGAGGCCTATGTGGAGGCCAACCGGGCGTTCCTCCGGCAAGAGCAGGCGGCATCCGACGCGCTCTTCCCTGAATCGACGCGGAGATAGAGGAGGAGGAGGCCGGAGCGGCTGCCGGAGCCGGGCACGGAGATTGTTGACATCTTCGACGAGGAGTAGCTAGGTGATCGACGTAGTACGGTAGGTTTATTTCGTATGCATGTTTTTTTATGGCTTTAAGAATCTAATATGAGATGTCCAGATCCAACTCGTGAAATTTGAGGCGTGCCCGGTCACTGCCAGCGGACGCGCCCGAACGCGTCCGCGGGCGTTTGAGGGGCCATATTTAACATATCCGGCTGTAGATGCTCTGATGGCCCTTTTTTCCTTGGGGAACGGTGTAAATGAAGTATAACATGCTCTTGTTTTTTTCTCAAAGAAATTTTCACCTACTCATTATCTGTATAAAAAATATTAGAAGTAACAAAAAAAATACAATCAGGTCTATGGACAATCTAGCGATGACTACAAGAGCTGGAGCAAGTCAAAGACACATCGCCATCATCGCCCCTCCCTCGTCAAACCCGGTCAAACCTTGTTGTAGTAGATAGCCAGGAAGCCGTCGTACTAAGCCCCTACAGGTCCAGCACATCGGGACACAACAACCTTGGTCAATGAATAGAGATGTAAATCGGAAGGATCAAACATGTAGACACACGACCTGGATACAGACATATACATCAACGAGAAAGCTAAAATCCATTCGGCAGGAATTCTGCGACAGATCCGAACGATCTGATTGTCGTCGGATGCGCATCGAATGATCCCGCGGAAGCCCAGCTTTTCCCAATTTTATCGCCACATTCCTGCACGTCCCGGCTTGCAGTGCGCAACGCAAGCCCATCTCCTCGTTCGCTCCCGCACATCACGGTATGCAGTTTCGTTTTTAGCGCTTGCCATATACGTTCACTCTCTTTTCTCGTCACACGTCCCTTTTTTCCCGTAAGAAGCCCATCTCCTCGTCCGCTCCCGCACATCACGGTATGCAGTTTCGGTTTAGCGCTTGCCATATACGTTCGCTCTCTTTTCTCGTCACACGTCCATTTTTTTCGTAAGTATTTTTTTGGGTAACAAAAATCATGCTTTATATGGGATTTGAACCCTGGTCGTCTGGTACATAAAGTAGCCCGACAACCAACTCGCCCCTGTTTATTTCTTGTCCAGGTGGAGGAATTGTCTATAGTTGACTTTTCTGTCTAATCCACTAGAATAGAAAGAACATATGTGAAAATTCAGAAATTTTTTTGAGCAAGAAAAATACACACATTTGTTGGTTTTGAAGCATGGTCTCTTGATAAGCAAGTTGGTCCAACAATCAACTCTCCTCTATGAGAGGAGGGGGGGGGGGGGGGGGGGGGGGGGGGTCTAACATACGCAGATAAGTTTGTTTATACATCATGGTAATTTGTGCAACATAGACATGATAACATATGTACAAATATCGTGGTAACTTTGTCTCAGTGGAGAGTGGGGGTGGAGGGGGGGGGGGGGGGGGTGTTGTTGAAATATAACAGCCGCAATTTTTGTGTAAATAACATGGAACACATGGCAGGCCTGATAGTGTACGCTCAAACACCATGGTAACTTTGTCATGCGGGACGTTTTTCTGAATTATGTGGTCCTAACGATTTAATAACTATCTTTGTAGCTCCAGAATGTTTCAGTTTATGTTCCTACCTATTGTCTGGGTATACCCCCGTCCCCTCCCCTCCCCTCCCGGTAAGTTATGTGTACATAACATGATAATTTATGCACCACAACTCTGATAATTTATGTAAAAACATGGTGGTAACATTTGACACGGAGGGTGGTTGAAACATGGTGATAATTTAGCATTGCTAACCTGATAACTTACGTACAAATATCATGGTAAGATTGACCCTGAAAAATTTATTCAAAATGTACCCCCTACCCCCCAAATAATTTTGAGTAAATAACATGGTATTTTAGGGACCGCAAAACATGATAATTTATGAACAACACCCATGGTAACTCTAACCCAAGAAAAAAAAAGTTCAAAATATATGTGGGGTTTAAACCATGGTCTCTTTGTAAGCAAATTGGCCCAAGAATACCCCAGTAACTTCTTTGTACATAGCATGATAATCTACACACCACAGACATGATAACACATGTACAAATATCATCGTAACTTTAACTCGGTAGGGGAGGGGGAGGAGTTGTTAAAACATAACCTCGGTAATTTTTGTGTGAAAGGCATGTTAATTTTCGCACGTCATGTCTGATAACTTATGCTCAAACGCCATGGTAACTTTGACTCGGGGGAATTTTTGTTGAAACATCCCCCGGTAACTTAACTTATATGTAAATAACATGATAATTTATGCACTGCAACCCTGATAATTTAGATACAAACATGATGGTAACATTTAGACGTGAGGGGTGCTTGAAACATACCTCCGATAATTTCTGTGTAAATAGTATGATAATTTATGAACCGCTAACATGATAACTTATGTACAAACACCATGATAATGTTGACTTGAGAAAACGTTATTGCAAAATCCCTCGATAACTTTTGTGCAAATAGCATGGTTTTTTACGGACTGCAAAACATGACAGTATTATATACAACAGCCTATGGTAACTCTGACCCAAGGAAAAAAGTGTGCAAAATATCTCCCGATAACTCATGTGTAAGAAGTGTGGTAAGTTACGTACCACAAGGTTGATAACTTTTGTACCCTCGGGGTTGGTAACATTTGAACCTAATAAAGTTGGTTAGAGCGTCTTCTAAATAAGATAACGATAAAACAGTACAAAAGGAAAGAAAGAAAAATGGTTTGTTTTTAGGTAATGCGATTAAGTAGTAGTACAAATACTGTCTAGGCTCCTTCTAATCACTAGGTTAATCTAGATTGGGTGGTTGCAAACAACCATGACCTGTCAAGATGTAGTGGGTTCGACTCCCACTTCCTCTAATTTTTTATTTTTTACCTTCGCTGGAAGAAAAAAGGGAGACATGATGCATGGATCGAAAAAAGGAAGACGTGCTGGATCGAACAGTCCTAGCGCTAGAAAAATCGGAGATGGTTGGCACGGCAGAAAAAAACGATCGGGGGGAGTTGGTCGTACGGGGACAGACTTGTTCGGATCTGTCGCTAAAAATCTGTCGTTCAGAAGTTAGTCGTGTCCATACATCAAATACCAGCACAACACTGGCTGAGTCTCACGAGATCCGACGAAGACACACCATCACATGTCCCCAACAACACTAGACGCACCATCGAAGCAGGGCTTGGATGTGTGAGTCATAATTCCTACTAGGGGACAACACCGTCGGCACACAACTCTAACCAAAACACTAAA
Organism: Thinopyrum elongatum; assembly: GCA_011799875.1. Lineage (NCBI taxonomy): Eukaryota > Viridiplantae > Streptophyta > Magnoliopsida > Poales > Poaceae > Thinopyrum > Thinopyrum elongatum. The sequence continues at coordinate 465,775,006 of CM022301.1, read as the reverse complement.
CTAATCAAGAACGGGAGCGGGGCCCTCTCGCCTGTGAGAGGCTAGGGTCCTCTGCACCTCCATGTCCCAAAGTCCATTGAAGGCGGCGGCGCCGATGGAAGGAGGGGAAACTTTGCCGTTATCTGGGTTTTTCTAATTTTCAGAGATTAAAATCGAGCCCACTATATAAGCTTCTCTTACGAGCTTACTGACTCATTAAGTCGATCATCATTCGTTCAATCTTTCCTGTTCCCTCCGGATCAATATGCATAAAAACAGAAATATCTTGTACTATTAACCAACCTGTGCCTCCGGTCTAAGATTTGCATGATGGTTAGAGGGACAGTGGTATCCCCAGCCCGCCAGGGTTCAAATCCTGGTGCTCGCATTATTCCTGTATTTATTTCAGGATTTCCGGCGATGTGCTTTCAGTGGGAGGAGACGTTCCCGTCGACGACGAGACGCCTACGGCGACTTCGTAAATCTCAAGATGATATGCCGGCTCAGTCTCTCGGAGGTGCTCATAGGGGTAGGGTGTGCGTGTGTGTGTTCATAGGGGTGAGTGTGTGCGCGTATGTACGAGCGCTTGCGTCTGTACTGATGTTAAAAAAAAAACGCCAATGGAGGAGCTAGCACATGCGTGAAACGATGGATCGACACGACGGGCAAATCGTGATGCGGGCTTAAAGGATAACATCGATGGATCTCGCTTGAGTTTGACACGGTAATTGCGACCGCCTAACCAGAACGGCTGTTACAACTTGCCGCGCCGCAACTGCGGCTGCTCTGTTTGCCACTGGATGGTCGAGCGAATGGAGCGGTGCGCGCGGTTGGTGTCCCGCTGCTTTCCGGCGCAACTTTGCGAGATCCCTCCATCATGCATGTCTCGCGCTCGCGCTCGCGCACACAATTTCACGAGACTAGACGCATGCATATCGATACTGGTTCATGAGGTCAGAGGGGAGTGACTTCCTTTAATCGAAGCTAGGACAATAGCTCTCTCTCGCAATCAGGGGCACGCAGGTGCAGGAGTACGCATCTGTCCGGCCGCGCAGCCGTCCCTATTGTCTCAACGTTCCGTAAAGTCGTTGGATCCCTTAAATTTTAGTTTCTAAAACTTATGATTTTGTCGGTTGCAGGTTCTGAAACTTACAATTTTGTCCGTCACGCATACTAAATTTCGAAAGTTGAAACTTAACAAACTTTCAAAAACTCTTCAAAACGTATTTAAAATGGATCTGGTTTGAAAGTCATTGTCACCAAAAACACGAATATGCAAAGAATCTTTGGTTCAAAAGATAAAAAAGTTTGAGAATCGAAAGCCAAAGAAAAGGAGGCCTGCGTATCCTCACACATGTGTGCTACACATCTCCTCCCGATAGAAAAAAGTATTTTTTTTTTGAAAAGGAGGTTAAAACCCCCGGCCTCTGCATCAATCGATGCATACGACCATCTTTATTTATTACTATTCAACAAAGGTCTAACAAGAGCATACATCAAGCCACCCGAAGCCATCACTCACTCCTACAAAACTCGATAATGTGGAGTGCTCTTACTCCGCATATCTAAAACCGGTGTCGTCGCCGATCCATCCACATAACGTATCGAGACTAAAACCGGTGCAGCAGACCTAAAGCGTACACCACATTGATACGTCCATTTTACATCATGTTTTCCTACTGTTATTTATGATGTTTTTATGCATGATAATGCTTTTTGGAGTAATTTTAATGTCTTTTCTCTCATAATATGCAAGGTACACACAAAGAGGGAGAATTCCGGCAGCTGGAAATCTGGACCTGAAAAAGCTACGTCAGGCTACCTATTCTGCACAACTCCAAATGAGCTGAAACTTTACGGGGATTTTTTATGGAATAAATGAGAAATATTGGAGCCAATAAGTACCAGAGGGGGCCCATCAGGTGGGCACAACCCATCTGGGCGCGCCCTGGTGGGTTGTGCTCCCTTCGGCCCACCTCCGGTGCCCATCTTCTGGTATATAAGTCATTTTGACCTAGAAAAAAAATAAGAAGAGGACTTTCGGGACGGAGCGCCGCCGTCTCGAGGCGGAACTTGGGCAGGAGCACTTTTGCCCTCCGGCGGAGCGATTCCGCCGGGGGAACTTCCCTCCCGGAGGGAGAAATCATCGTCATCATCATCACCAAAAACTTTCCCATCTTGGGGAGGGTAATCTCCATCAACATCTTCAACAACACCATCTTCTCTCAAACCCTAGTTCATCTCTTGTGTTCAATCTTTGTACCGGAACTATAGATTGGTGCTTGTGGATGACTAGTAGTGTTGATTACATCTTGTAGTTGATTACTATATGGTTTATTTGGTGAAAGATTATATGTTCAGATCCAATATACTATTTAATACCCCTATGATCTTGAGCATGATTATCATTTGTGAGTAGTTACTTTTGTTCTTGAGGTCACGGGAGAAATCATGTTGCAAGTAATCTTGTGAACTTGATATGTGTTCGATATTTTGATAGTATGTGTGTTGTGATTCCCTTAGTGGTGTCATGTGAACGTCGACTACATGACACTTCACCATATTTGGGCCTAAGGGAATGCATTGTGGAGTAGTTATTAGATGATGGGTTGCGAGAGTGACAGAAGCTTAAACCCTAGTTTATGCGCTATTCCGTAAGGGACCGATTGGATCCAAAAGTTTAATGCTATGTTTAGAATTTATTATTAATACTTTTCTCGTAGTTGCGGATGCTTGCGAGGGGGTTAATCATAAGTAGGAGGTTTTCCCGGGGATGAAATTAAGAAGAAGGTTTTCCCGGGGATGAAGTTAAGAAGAAATTTGTGAATTGTTTAAGCTTGCAGGTTTACCCGGGGATGAAGTTAAGAAGAAAGTTTTCCCTTTATCTTTGAAGGGAAAGGCATTGGCATGGTATAGACTATGCGATGATATTGGATCTTGGAATTGGAATCGATTGAAATTGGAGTTTCACCAAAAAAATTATCCTATGCATCTAGTTCATCGTGACCGGAATTACATATATAATTTTTGGCCTCGTGAAGGAGAAAGTATCGCTCTAGCTTGGTGGAGGCTTAAGTCAATGTTATATTCATGCCCCAATCATGAGCTCTCAAGAGAAATTATTATTCAGAATTTTTATGCTCGGCTTTCTCGTGATGATCAATCCATGCTTGATACTTCTTGTACTGGTTCCTTTATGAAGAAGACCATTGAATTCCGGTGGGATATTTTAGAAAGAATTAAACGCAACTCTGAAGATTGGGAACTCGACAAAGGTAAAGAGTCAGGTATTAAGCTTAAGTATGATTGTGTTAAATCTTTTATGAATATCGATGCTTTTCAAAAGTTTAGCACTAAATATGGACTTGACTCTGAGATAGTAGCCTCCTTTTGTGAATCATTTGCTACTCATATTGATCTCCCCAAGGAGAAGTGGTTTAAATATCACCCATCTATTAAAAAGGAAATTAAAGAACCGGTACCAGCTAAAGAGAAAACTATTATTTATAATGTTGATCCAGTTGTTCCTACTGCTTATATTGAGAAACCACATTTCCCTGCTAGGAGAAAGGAACATGCTAAAGTTTCAACTATGGTCAATAAAAGTTATATTAGAACACCTAAACCTGATGAACAAATCAAAGTAGAACATAGTGTTGCTATGGTTAAGAATCTCCTGGAAGAAAACATAGATGGGCATGTTATTTACTTCTGTAATGAAGCTACTAGAATTGTCAAACCTGATAAGTCAGATATTCGTAGACCCGTTGTTGGCATGCCCGTTGTCTCAGTCAAAATAGGAGATCACTGTTATCATGGTTTATGCGACATAGGTGCTAGCGTGAGTGCTATTCCCTTTACCTTATATCAAGAAATTATGAATGACATAGCACCCGCTGAGATAGAAGACATAGATGTTACTATTAAACTTGCTAATAGAGACACCATATCACCAATTGAGATTGTTAGAGATGTTGAAGTCTTGTGTGGGAAAATAAAATACCCTACTGATTTTTTTGTTCTTGGTTCCCCATAAGATGATTTTTGTCCCATTATCTTTGGTAGACCTTTCTTGAACACCGTTAATGCTAAAATAGATTGTAAGAGACAAGCTGTCGGTGTCAGTTTTGGTGATGAGTCTCATGAGTTTAACTTTTCCAAGTTTAGTAGAAAACCTCATAAAAAAGAATTGCCTAGTAAGGATGAAATAATTGGTCTTGCTTCTATTGTTGTGCCTCCTACTGATCCTTTAGAACAATATTTGCTAGACCATGAAAATGATTTACATATGCATGAAAGAAATGAAATAGATGAGATTTTCTTTGAACAACGTCCTCTGCTTAAACACAATTTGCCTATTGAAACTCTAGGAGGTCCTCCTCCACCTAAAGGTGATCCTGTGTTTGAATTAAAACAATTGCCAGACACTTTGAAATATGATTATCTTGATGAGAAAAAGATATATCCTATTATTATTAGTGCTAACCTTTCAGAACATGAAGAAGAAAGACTATTGAAAGTTCTAAGGAAGCACCGAGCTGCTATTGGATATACTCTTGATGATCTTAAGGGCATTAGTCCCACTCTATATCAGCCCAAAATTAATATGGAACCTGATGCTAAACCCGTTGTTGATCACCAACGTCGGTTAAATCCGAAGATGAAAGAAGTGATAAGAACGGAAATATTAAAACTTTTGGAAGCAGGTATAATCTATCCTATAGCTGATAGTAGGTGGGTAAGTCCTGTTCATTGTGTCCCTAAGAAGGGAGGAATTACTGTTGTTCGTAATGATAAAAATGAACTCATCCCACAAAGAATTGTTACAGGCTATATAATGGTAATTGATTTTAGAAAATTAAACAAAGCAACTAGAAAAGATCATTACCCTTTGCTTTTTATTGATCAAATGCTAGAAAGATTGTCAAAGCACACACATTTTTGTTTCCTTGATGGATATTCTGGTTTTTCACAAATACCTGTTTCTCAACCTGATCAAGAAAAGACCACTTTCACTTGTCCCTTTGGAACTTATGCTTATAGACGTATGCCTTTTGGTTTATGCAATGCACCTGCTACCTTTCAAAGATGTATGACTGCTATATTCTCTGACTTTTGTGAAAAGATTGTTGAGGTTTTCATGGATGACTTTTCTGTTTATGGGAAGTCTTTTGATGATTGTTTAAGCAATCTTGATCGAGTTTTGCAGAGATGTGAGCAAACAAATCTTGTCTTGAATTGGGAGAAGTGCCACTTTATGGTTAATGAAGGTATTGTTTTGGGCCATAAAATTTCTGAAAGAGGTATTGAGGTGGACAAAGCTAAGGTTGATGCAATTGAGAAAATGCCATGTCCTAAAGATATCAAAGGTATTCGTAGTTTCCTTGGTCATGCTGGTTTCTATAGGAGATTTATCAAAGACTTTTCTAAAATTTCTAGGCCTCTTACAAATCTTTTGCAAAAGGACACTCCTTTCGTTTTTTATGATGATTGTTTAGAAGCCTTCGAAACACTCAAGAAAGCCTTAATTACTGCACCTATTATTCAACCACCTGATTGGAACTTGCCTTTTGAAATTATGTGTGATGCTAGTGATTATGCTATTGGTGCTGTTCTAGGACAAAGAGTTGATAAGAAACTAAATGTTATCCATTATGCTAGTAAAACTCTAGATAGTGCCCAACGAAATTATGCTACTACTGAAAAAGAATTCTTAGCAGTTGTGTTTGCTTGTGATAAATTTAGATCCTACATTGTTGATTCTAAAGTGACTGTTCACACCGATCATGCTGCTATAAAATATCTTATGGAAAAGAAAGATGCTAAACCTAGACTCATTAGGTGGGTTCTCTTACTACAAGAATTTGATTTGCATATTACTGATAGAAAAGGAGCAGAGAATCCCGTAGCTGATAACTTGTCTAGGCTTGAAAATGTCCTTGATGACTCACTACCTATTGATGATAGCTTTCCTGATGAGTAGTTAGCTGCAATAAATGTTTCTAATAACACTCCTTGGTATGCTGATTATGCTAATTACATTGTTGCTAAATATTTACCACCTAGCTTTACATACCAACAAAAGAAAAAATTCTTCTATGATTTAAGACATTACTTCTGGGATGACCCACATCTTTATAAAGAGGGAGTAGATGGTATTATTAGACGTTGTGTACCTGAGCATGAACAGGGACAAATCCTACGGAAATGTCACTCCGAAGCTTATGGAGGACATCATGCGGGAGACAGAACTGCTCATAAGTTATTGCAATCTGGTTTTTATTGGCCTACTCTCTTCAAGGATGCTCGTAAGTTCGTCTTATCTTGTGATGAATGCCAAAGAATAGGTAATATCGGTAAGCGTCAAGAAATGCCTATGAATTATTCTCTTGCTGTTGAACCATTTGATGTTTGGGGATTTGATTTCATGGGACCTTTTCCTTCCTCTAATGGGTATACTCATATTTTGGTTGCTGTTGATTATGTTACTAAGTGGGTATAAGCTATTCCAACCAGTAGTGCTGATCACAACACCTCTATTAAAATGCTTAAGGAAGTTATTTTCCCAAGGTTTGGAGTCCCTAGATATTTAATGACTGATGGTGGTTCACACTTTATTCATGGTGCTTTCCGTAAACTGCTTGCCAAGTATGATGTTAACCATAGAATTGCATCACCCTATCATCCTCAGTCTAGTGGTCAAGTTGAACTTAGCAATAGAGAAATAAAATTAATTTTGCAAAAGACTGCCAATAGGTCCCGGAAGAATTGGTCTAAGAAATTAGATGATGCACTTTGGGCTTATAGAACAGCATATAAAAATCCTATGGGTATGTCTCCTTATAAAATGGTTTATGGAAAAGCTTGTCATTTGCCTCTTGAGTTAGAACATAAAGCATATTGGGCAATTAAAGAGCTCAACTATGATTTCAAACTTGCCGGTGAAAAGAGGTTATTTGATATTAACTCATTAGATGAATGGAGAACCGAAGCTTATGAAAATGCCAAGTTATTTAAAGAAAAAGTTAAAAGATGGCATGATAAAAGAATCCAAAAGCGTGAGTTCAAAGTTGGAAAATATGTTCTTTTGTACAACTCTCGTTTCAGATTCTTTGCAGGAAAAATCCTCTCCAAATGGGAAGGACCCTATGTTATCGAGGAGGTTTATCGGTCTGGAGCTATCAAAATAAATAATGCCGAAGGTACTAACCCGAAGGTTGTTAATGGGCAACGAATAAAACATTATATCTTAGGTACGCCCATTAATGTTGAAAGTAATATTATCCAAACTATGACACCGGAAGAACACATAAAAGAGTCCTTCCGGAACACTCCAGAATCATGAAAAAGAGGAGGTACGTGATACGGTAAGTAAACGGACTCCGAAAAATCCGCAAAAATATTTTTTGTCAGTTTTGGAATAATTAGAAAATTAGGAAAATAAGAAGCAACCAGAAAGGCACCCCTGGTGGGCACAAGACACTAGGGCGCGCCTGGCTTGCCAGGCGCGCCCAGGTGGGTTGTGCCCACCTCGGGTACCTTCCGGACTCCATTTTTCTTCCGTTTGCTTGTTTCCCAAGATAAAAAATCTTTATATACCCCCCGAGCCTGTTGACCACCGTATCGCGGAGAAATCTTTTGTTTTCTTTTCTTGCTGTTTTCCTGACAGATCTGAAAATATGTCGTCTCAAGATTCCGAGGAGGAGTGCCCAGTTTCTTATCAGCCTTTATATAAAAATATCTTCAAGGATACCTATCCCTATATATGGTTCTCCGATGAAGAAGATGAAGATGAACCAGTCCCTCCTCGTTTCAAACATGAAAGCATGGAGGCGTTATGCAAGAGGATAATAAAGCTTGAGATGGAGAGTGAAGAGTTAAGGATAGATAACTTTTACCTTCGAAATAAGTTGGAGAAAAAGGATGAATCTACTACTTCATCACCACCACCTCCTTCTTCATCACCAAAAGAAAATTGAGTATCGGGTATGGGCACTCCCCTTGGCTTCCGCCAAGCTTGGGGGAGGTGCCCCGGTATCGTATCACCCCCACTCTCTTTTTCCTTTACTTTTCTTAGTTCGATCCATGGTTATCTTTTCCTTTAGATGAATAAAAGTTTAGTTCGATCCTTTCTTTTTGAGAGCTTGCTTAATAATCCATCCTTGTAATCGTGTGTGAGTTATATAATAAAGTTTAGCTTGAGTTTTTGCTTTCTTTACTTTCATGTTTCAATAAAGAGAAAGGAAATAAATGAAAAGATCATATGCTAATCCTATGGTAGGTGATAACACCACATAAGGAAAAGTATAAGTAGAAAATTTTATTAGAGATTGACAAACATAGCATTAGTTAATGATGCAACTCATGAAAGAATTAATAAGGAAGAGAAGATTCACATATAAATACACTATCATGGAAATCTTTTGTGATTGTGAGCCCCCATCAAAATATTATATGCCAAAATTGTGGACGTTGGACAAGGAAGACAACTTAATGATTTATGTTTGTTCATATCCACATAGAAGTTATATTGTCATAGATCTTTCAACATGTGGTGCTTACCCCCATCTTCGCTAGCCAAAAATTTCGTACTAAGTAGAGATACTACTTGTGCATCCAAAAAACCCTTAAACCCAAATCTTATTTTTGAGAGTCCACCATATCTACCTATGGATTGAGTAAGATCCTTCAAGTAAGTTGTCATCGGTGCAATAAGGCAATAAAAATTGCTTCTAAAAGTGTGAGATCATTTAGTGTAAGAGAAAATTGAGCGTTGTACGAACTTGTGATGGTGAAGAATAAAAGCGACAAACTGCATAATAAAGGTTGCCATCACAAGGGGCAATATAACATGACGTTCTTTTGCATTAAGGGGTTGAGCATACAAACAAATAAGCGCATGGCAACCTCTGCTTCCCTCTGTGAAAGGCCTATCTTTTACTTTTATGTATTTATTTTTATGCAAGAGTCAAAGTTCTTCTCTCTTTTCCTTTTATTTTTCTCCTTTGGCAAGCATCATGTGGTGAGGAAAGATCTAGGCACATATGTCCAGTTGAATATAGGCAGCATGAGTTATTATTGTTGACATCACCCTTGAGGTGAATACGTTGGGAGGCGAAACTATAAGCCCCTATCTTTCTATGTGTCCGGTTGAAACGTTTTGCTCATGTGTATGCGGTGAGTGTTAGCAATCATAGAAGACTATATGATGGTTGAGTATGTGGACTTGCCTAAAGGCTCCGATACGTGACCCTTCCTGAAAAGATGATGAATTGTAGTTGCAAAGTTGACTGAGAACATAGTTTGTTGGTTTCTAATAGAGTTTATGCTTTATACTTCGATTGTGTGATGAATTGTTACTTATTCATGAGAAGTCTATGATAAAAGTTCTATGATAAAAGTTTTATGTTAAAGTTTGTTGCTGTTATAATAAAATTACATGATGCTTCTATGTCCGTATTTTGTTTTTATCGACACCTCTCTCTCTAAGCATGTGGACAAGTTTTTCGATTTCGGTTTTCGCTTGAGGACAAGCAAGGTCTAAGCTTGGGGGAGTTGATACGTCCATTTTGCATCATGTTTTCCTACTGTTATTTATGATGTTTTTATGCATGATAATGCTTTTTAGAGTAATTCTAATGCCTTTTCTCTCATAATATGCAAGGTACACACAAAGAGGGAGAATTCCGGCAGCTGGAAATCTGTACCTGAAAAAGCTACGTCAGGCTACCTATTCTGCACAACTCCAAATGAGCTAAAACTTTACGGGAATTTTTTATGGAATAAATGAGAAATATTGGAGCCAATAAGTACCAGAGGGGGCCCACCAGGTGGGCACAACACACCTGGGTGCGCCAGGGAGCCCAAGCGCGCCTTGGTGGGTTGTGCTCCCCTCGGCTCACCTCAAGTGATGTGCCGCGCCTGCAGCTGCCGCTGCCTGAGGCAGGGCCAGCCATCACACCGCCGCCTGTCGCTGCTATCGCCGCCGCGCCGCATAGATTGGATCGGCCGCACCACCACGCGTTTAGGGGCTCCGCACCACCCCTAAGACGCGGGAGAGAGGGAGTCCCCCGCCACCGCCGTCGGCCTCCAGGCTTAGCCCGGCGGCGTCCTCCAGTGGTGGCGGAGGAAGGGGAAGGGAGAGATCGCGCCCCCGGCGGCTAGGGTTTGGGCGCCGCCCGAGTCGCCCTAGCGGGGACGACGCGGGGGGTGTTGGACGCGTTGTTCCCTCTGTTCTGTTCACACAGGCCATAAAAAAGCATATAATTATAATATCATGCCCATTATAATCCTTCAAATTTTTGGCTTGATTGCGTCACAGAAAACAAATTAAAAGGCTCTTGCGTGTGTGTGTGACCGTATGTGTTTGTACTATGTTTCTAAAAAAATCATGGAAGAATTATCTATAAGATTGAATCCTACAAATAAAATGACCAACCAAAAAAATTCTAAGGATTCTAATCCTCCAAAAAAATCTTTTGAATCAGAGAGGCCGAATCACAGAGGCCACACTATAAATATAAAACAAATACTCATATGGTTAAGGAAAACTGGTTGAAAACCAGTTAGAGCCTCTTTGATTCACATGATTCTTAAAAGGCAGGGACATGAAAACGCCGCATTAGAGTGTTCTATCCCATAGGTTCCTTTCTTGTCCTCCTTTTCCTTCTGTGAAACCCTATACGCCATAAGAGATCCAACAAGAGGTGTAAATAGGCACCCTAGTCACCGGGGTTCCCTCACCTCCGGCGTTGGATGGAGGAATGGGAACCCGAGGAGCTTGTTTCGTGTGCGTTCAGTAGTCTAGTTGTCTTGATTAAGTCTTTGGGTGTTCATGGCTTCGGCTCTAGCGGTGAAGAATAACTTTACTCGTGATTCTTGGTTGTCATTGTTGGATCTGGGAGTTGATGTCTACGATGGCCGTCTCGTAAAGAGAGACTTGGCTCAGTGGTTGGGCATGCGGTTGTGCGGCCTAACGATCCGAGTTCAATTCCTAAAATTGACAGGTGATGCACAAGGGGTTTTCTTCCATTTATTGAGGATCAAGCTTAGTGTGTGGTGGAACCACTCATGAAGAAATATCTTGATATTCATTTAAAAAATTTCGAGGATCATATTTATCTTGGTACTCATATTAAAATGGCCATATGCATCCCTAGTTGGTGCAGAGGCCGGGAAGTGAAAATATCTCCCATTTAAAAGAGAAACTCTAGCCGCACCCGCACCCGAGTCGCTCCCGCAGGCGACCAGGGCGGGCCAACCCTAGCCGCCGGCAGGGGCCCCCTCCTCTCCATCCCTTCCCCTCGCTGCCGCCGGGCAAAGCCCGGTAGGCGGCGGCGGCGGGAGCTTCTCTCCCCACGGCTGGCGGGCTCGTCGCGGGTGGGCATCTCCAGAAGGTGGCGGCGGGGCGTGGCAGCGCGGCCATGGGCGTCGGTGGCAGGGTCACGCGCGTGCCGCACGCCCGCGGCGAATCCTGGTGGCGGCGTGGGGGGCCGTTCATGTTGGGAATCGTTGCATGGAAAACAAAAAAATTTCTACGCACACGCAATGATCTATCCATGGAGATGCATAGCAACAAGGGGGAGAGTGTGTCTACGTACCCTCGTAGACCATAAGCGGAAGCATTTCACAACGCGGTTGATGTAGTCGAACTTCTTCGCGCTTCAACAGATCAAGTACCGAACGCACGACACCTCCGCGTTCTGCACACGTTCAGCTCGGTGACGTCCCTCGCCTTCTTGATCCAGCAAGACGTCAAGGTAGTAGATGAGTTCCGTCAGCACGACGGCGTGGTGACGGTGATGGTGAAGTGATCTCCGCAGGACTTCGCCTAAGCACTACGAAAATATGACCGGGGGTGTAAACGGTGGAGGGGGGGGGGGGGGGGGGGGGCGCCGCACACGGCTAGGCAATTGTCTGGTATGTGCTAGGCGCCCCCTCCTCATATATATAGGTGGGAGGGAGAGGGGAGAGGCCAAGGGGCGCCCCAAGTAGGTCCGAATCCTACTTGGGCTCCTGCCCTTGGCCGCGCCCCCCTGCCATGTTTGTCGGAAGGGGAAGGAAAGAGGGGTGGAGAGGGAAGGAAGTGGGAATCCTAATCCACACTTACCTTTCCCTTCTCCCCTTTCCTTCTCCTCCTTAGGCCGGCCCATATGGGGGGCGCACCAGCCCCTTGTGGCTGGTGCGTTTCCCCTCTTGGCCCATAAGGCCCATATCTTTTGCCGGGGGTGCCCGGAACCCCTTCCGGTGACCCGATAAGTACCCGGTAACCCCCGAAACACTTCCGGTGTCCGAATACCATCGTCCTATATATCAATCTTTACCTCTCGACCATTTCAAGACTCCTAATCATGTCCATGATCTCATCCAGGACTCCAAACAACAATCGGTCACCAAATCACATAACTCATATAATACTATATCGTCATCGAACGTTAAGCGTGCGGACCCTACGGGTTCAAGAACTATGTAGACATGACCGAGACACCTCTCCGGTCAATAACCAATAGCAGAACCTGGATGCCAATGTTGGCTCCTACATATTCTACGAATATCTTTATCGGTCGAACCGTTATGACAACATACGTAATTCCCTTTGTCCATCGGTATGTTACTTGCCCGAGATTCGATCGTCGGTATCTTCATACCTAGTTCAATCTCATTACCGGTAAGTCTCTTTACTCGTTCCGTAATACATCACCTCGTGACTAACTCCTTAGTCGTTTGCTTGCAAGCTTACGATGTGTATTACCGAGAAGGGCCCAGAGATACCTCTCCGATACTCGGAGTGACAAATCCTAATCTCGATCTATGCCAACTCAACAAACACCTTCGGAGATACCTGTAGAGCATCTTTATGATCACCCAGTTACGTTGTGATGTTTGATAGCACACAAGGTATTCCTCCGATATCCGGGAGTTGCATAATCTCATAGTCGAAGGAATATGTATTTGACATGAAGAAAGCAATAGCAATAAACTGAACGATCATTATGCTAAGCTAACGGGTGGGTCTTGTCCATCACATCATTCTCCTAATGATGTGATCCCGTTATCAAATGACAACACATGTCTATGGTTAGGAAACCTTAACCATCTTTGATCAACGAGCTAGTCTAGTAGAGGCATACTAGGGACACGGTATTTGTTTATGTATTCACACATGTATTTAAGTTTCCGATCAATACAATTCTAGCATGAATAATAAACCTTTATCATGAATAAGGAAATATAAAATAACAACTTTATTATTGCCTCTAGGGCATATTTCCTTCAGCCTCCCACTTGCACTAGAGTCAATGATCTAGTTCACATCACCATGTGATTTAACACACATAGTTCACATCGCCATGTGACCAACACCCAAAGAGTTTACTAGAGTCAGTAATCTAGTTCACATCACCATGTGATTAACACTGAAAGAGTACTAAGGTGTGATCATGTTTTGCTTGTGAGAGAAGTTTAGTCAACGGGTCTGCCACATTCAGATCCGTATGTATTTTGCAAATTTCTATGTCTACAATGCTCTGCATGGAGCTACTCTAGCTAATTACTCCCACTTTCAATACGTATCCAGATTGAGACTCAGAGTCATCTGGATCAGTGTTAAAGCTTGCATCGACGTAACCCTTTACGACGAACTCTTTATCACCTCCATAACCGAGAAATATTTTCTTAGTCCTCTTAGGTAACTAAGGATAATTTTGACCGCTGTTCTGTGATCTACTCCTGGATCACTATTGTACCCCCTTGCCAAACTCATGGCAAGGTACACAATAGGTCTGGTACATAGCATGGCATACTTTATAGAACCTATGGCTGAGGCATAGGGAATGACTTTCATTCTCTCTCTATCTTCTGCCGCGGTCGGGTTTTGAGTCTTACTCAACTTCACACCTTGCAACACAGGCAAGAACCCTTTCTTTGACTGATCCATTTTGAACTTTTTCAAAATCTTGTCAAGGTATGTGCTTTGTGAAAGTCCTATTAAGCGTCTCGATCTATCCCTATAGATGATGCCCAATATATAAGTAGCTTCACCGATGTCTTTTATTGAAAACTCTTATTCAAGTATCCTTTTACGCTATCCAGAAATTCTATATCATTTCCAATCAATAATATGTCATCCACATATAATATCAGAAATGCTACAGAGCTCCCACTCAATTTCTTGTAAATACAGGCTTCACCATAAGTCTGTATAAAACCATATGCTTTGATCACCCCATCAAAGCGTGTATTCCAACTCCGAGATGCTTGCACCAGTCCATAGATGGATCGCTGGAGCTTGCACACTTTGTTAGCACCTTTAGGATCGACAAAACCTTTTTGGTTGTATCATATACAACTCTTCTTTAAGAAATCCATTAAGGAATGCAGTTTTGACGTCCATTTGCCAGATTTCATAGTCATAAAATGTGGCAATTGCTAACATGATTCGGACAGACATAAGCATTGCTACGGGTGAGAAAGTCTCATCATAGTCAACCCCTTGAACTTGTCGAAAACCTTTTATGATAAGTTGAGCTTTGTAGACAGTAACATTACCATCAGCGTCAGTCTTCTTCTTGAAGATCCATTTATTCTCTATGGCTTGCCGATCATCGGGCAAATCCACCAAAGTCCACACTTTGTTCTCATACATGGATACTATCTCAGATTTTATGGCCTCAAGCCATCTGTCGGAATCTGGGTCATCATTATCGGTGTCAAAACCGGTATATCTCGGGTAGGGGGGCCCAAGCTGTGTGTCTAAGCATCGATGGTAACAATGGACAATGGGGACACGATGTTTACCCAGGTTCGGGCCCTCTTAATGGAGGTAAAACCCTACGTCCTGCTTGATTGTATTCGATGAGTATAAGGGTTACAAGAGTTGATCTACCTCGAGATCGTAATGGCTAAACCCTAGCTGTCTAGCCAATGATTATTCTGATAGCCTCTACGGACTAAACCCTCCGGTTTATATACACACCGGAGGGGCCCAGGGTCGTACAAAGTTGGTTTACAGAGGAAGGAAAGAGTACATCCGGACACCAAACTTGCCATCCACGCATACACGAGTCCCACCTGGACACAGGGGATAGTTTTCTAGTTTATCTTCACGGCCCATCAGTCCGGCCCATATCGAATAGACCGGACACCCGAGGACCCCCTAATCTAGGACTCCCTCAGTAGCCCCCGAACTTGCCTTCAATGACGATATAGTATCCGGCTTATGTCTTCGGCTTCGCAAGGCGGGTTCTTCATCATACTCCGAATTGACGACAGTCCGGTTTTGACCTCCATGTTCTGCCTTTATGATTCCTCCCTGTCGTCGCCACGTGTCGGGCGAATGTGAACAGTCCATAATTTTTTACAAATAAGCCCCTTATCATGCAAGTGCGGTATCTATATAAGGGGGTCAGATCTCCTAATGCCATCCCATATCGCGCATAGAGCATCAAAGCAAACCACAAAAAATCAAAACATGGCGAGCGCTCCTGGCTCTTCCTCGCGCCCTCATGGCCCTCAAACGGGTGATTGGCGAAGTTGCTCAGTGTCTTACTTTCAGCTAAATCGACTTCAGACGCAGGGATATCTCCCTCCCGCATATCTAGTCTCCGTGCGGGCGGGATTGGCCTCGATTGGCAATGATGTGCTAGCAGAGAACTTCCCCAATCCCAATAAGGAGGAGAGGGTGTGCTTCTTCTCGTTTCTTCTGAGGGGCTTAGGATTCCCGATCCACCCCTTCCTCAGAGGTCTATTGGAATTCTATGGGATCCAACTGCACAACCTCACACCAGGTTCTATCATGCACATTTCTGGTTTTGTCGCTCTCTGCGAACTATTCTTATGCTGCGAGGCTCATTTCGAACTATGGAGAAAGTTCTTTTGCCTTGTCCCTTGTCATCAAGGGGGTTCTATATTCAAAGTGGGCAGCGCCGAAGTATGGCGCATAGCCGGATCAGATTACCTTGTCGGAACTCCCAAGAAGGCATCCGAAGAATGGGCTTTGGAATGGTTTTATATCGAGCATGTTCCCCTTCTGGACCTAGTTCAATGTGGACTTCCCAAATTCTCTAGTGCTCCTTTAAAGAAACGCCTCAACTGGCGCCCCCGGAGCCCCAAAGAAGAAGACAGTGCGGAAGTAAAGAGGTTGGTCAGCAAGGTCAGGTTACTTGCCCATTCCGGACTCTCGATAATCGAAGTCATGGCTATCACGATAAAGCGATGCATCCAGCCCCTTCAGTCCAGAGTGACCCATTTATGGTGTTACAACGGAGAGGACGACGCATCTCGCTATAGGCGCGAGGGCCCGGATACCCCCACCGCTCTGGCCGCCAGTCTGGTAGATCTTTATAAGGGGGAGAAAGAAGAATTCCTCCGTTTAAATTGTCGAGAAGGTTTCTCCATGTATAACCCCATTGAATGGGTGAGTTTTTTTTATTATCAGCATTGTCCTACCTCATTATCGAGGCATACTAATCGAATTGTTCTGGTCGTCTTTAAAACAGACATGGAGGAAGGTCGTCGAAAATGTGCACTGCCCCGCCCCACAACCAGAGGACTATGCTTGCCACGAAGATCCCGGCCTCTGCGAGGATCTGGATATATTTATAGAGTTTGATGATGGAGTCTTTTATCAAGCAAGCCTTGACGGTTCGGAAGTGGCCATTATAGCCGACTACCCCGGCCTTCTCCCTTTCTCTAGGGTAAGTATTCAGAAATCATCCTCAAAAAGAGGAGTCCCCGCTTGCACCTCACCCATCACACTGAATCGTGCTTTATAGGATCGGTGCTCGGCGAGCCGTACTCCATCAAGGGCGGCCCCTAGGAAGGTAGCGTCTGTGCAGGGTGAGCCTTTAAAACGAAAGGAAACCGGGAGCACCGTCGAACCCCCTCCTTCATGAAAGAGGTATAACCTTTAATATATGCCTAGGCATAAAACCAGATTGTCATATTTCTCCTCCCATCTTATTCCAGGAGGAGCACACGGCGAATCGTGTCCAAAATCCCTGTTAGTCGATCATCAGCTAATCCGGCGCCGGGCTCATCAACTAGGACAAGAGCCAATACGGAAGCAGCGTCAACTCATCCGCCTCATGAAGATTTGGATGACGTATCCGTCATAAATTCCGAAGTAGAGAGCGTGATGAATCATCGACGACTGAAAGAGACCATGCGCACTCCAGCTTTCACGGAGCAAGAATTTAATGCCCTCGGCACCGTGGATGCATATATCCGAGCCGCCCGGGACGGACTTGCTGGAGTTGCCCACCTGTTTTCAAAAGATATGCAGGTAATGGTTTGTGTAAATTTAATAGATATATGCCAGTAGCCCCCGAGACTTGAAGCGGTTTAGGCCAACCGATTTAAAGATCGTTATGACCGCAGGTCCTCAAAGAGAAGAACAACGCACTGTCCCAGGAGCTTGAAACGAGCCGGACAAAGCTAAACGCCGCCACCACAGAGCTAGAAGAACTAAAGAAGGTCACGATGACCGTTGATCAAAAGAGCAAACTGGAGGAGGAAAATGATAAGCAAGCCAAAGAGATAACGAGCTTAAAGGCTCAATTATCGGACGCTCAAAAAGAGAATAAAAAGTTAAAAGGCGGCATATTTAGTATGACCTTTGAACAATCCAAGTTGCTCATATTATCCCGTAATTCGAAGTGTTATAATGCTGCTCTTGCAGGTCTGTTAACCGGGCGTCATGAAGAAGAAGTATCCGGATTCCGAGGCGACATTTTAAAAGAGCTGTCCGTAGTGCATGAGCGGGCCCGGAAAGCCATGAGAAGTATGGTCAAGGCCTTATGGCCATCCGATGCCCCTCCAGAAAGTATGGAGGGGTTGGCAAACCTGTTCAAAGGTGCCTGGCGCCATTTTGAGCTATGGAAGATGTCAGCATGCCGGGAAGGTGCATGAGAGGCATGGGCAATGGTGAAGACGCGCTACACCGGGCTTGATCCCTGAGTTGGACCGCAGGGACCGGACCGAAAAGAGATTCCCGTGAACTTGGTATATGACCAAGTGATGATAGCTGCGAAATATTCGCAAGAAGACTGTAGCTTAAGCAGTCTTATAGATGACATAGATAAAGAGTAGGCGTTTGATTCAATGTATCAATGTACTTTATCATCGAACTTATCTCCAACCGAACTTGTCAAAAAATTTCATCACAGGCCTTCGGCTTCAACCTCCAAACCAAGAAGTTGGAGTGTTTCCGGATACCATGTTAGAATGTAATAAACATTCATTATGTCCGAAAACCAGGCAATCCGATCATGTTGCTCGAACAGACAAAATATGTTCGGGGAGTTATGTTATATTACTATTTAACGTAAGAAACATCTTCCAGGGAAAATAGTTCCGTTAAGGGTTCCTTTCCTTGGGTCGGCATGCTTAAGTATGCATGCCTAGGCTTTGATCCAAGTTACGGGCAGCCTATCCTGTATTTGTTAGAAGAATTACACAAACGTAAGTAATCTGTTGTTGCTTGCCGACCAATTATTCCCTTAAGAACGCTAGCTTTCGGCTTCACCCGTCTGAGGTACAGATCCGGAGTACCCGGTTGTAACAATCGCAGAGGTGCTCCCTTTACACCCTAGCCGAACAATCGGGAACATAGGGTATAAACACAGGAGCGAGGCAACCCAGCTTGGCAAAAACTTAAGTCATAGTGGTGCATATAATGGCAAAATATGTATAGAACAAACGACGTAAACAATGTAAGCAACAAGCTTTCAGTAATAAGCTTCGTCAAAGAAGCCCCCAGTTATAGTGGGGTGTATACATTTAAAGATGTGTACCCCTAACAGTTCGGTAGATCCGAACATACCCTGGGATAAAAGAAGGAAAAAATAAAAAAGAAGAGGAGAAAAAAGGAACCTAATCAAAAAAGAAAAAAGGATGCGACCGAACTATCCGTAGAATCGTCGGAGCTGAGCAGCGTTCATGGATTTGGCTCAAGGCGATTATTCGATGCATTATGAAGGCGATAGGCTCCTCCTGTGAGAACTTCATCTATGATGAAGGGGCCCTCCCATCTCGGTTTGAGCTTATCCTTCTTCTTCTCCGGGAGAAGCAAGACAAGTTCGCCAACGTTATAAGTCTTGGCCCGCACTTCTCTGCTTTGGTATCGCCTGGCCTGTTGTTGATAAAGTGCGGAACGAGCTTGTGCAATATCATGCTCCTCTTCGAGACCGTCTAGGTCGTCCTGCCGATCGAGCTTGGCTTCTCACTCTTCGTACATGCGCACTCGAGGTGAGTCATGAATAATGTCGCAGGGTAGAACAGCTTCCGCACCGTACACCATGAAGAAAGGTGTATATCCGGTTGTCCGATTAGGTGTAGTCCGCAGCCCCCAGAGCACGGAATCGAGTTCCTCATGTTGGAAATATGCCCTAGAGGCAATAATAAAATGGTTATTATTATATTTCCTTGTTCATGATAATTGTCTGTTATTCATGCTATAATTGTGTTATCCGGAAATCGTAATACATGTGTGAATACATAGACCACAACATGTCCCTAGTAAGCCTCTAGTTGACTAGCTCGTTGATCAATAGATGGTTACGGTTTCCTGACCATGGACATTGGATGTCATTGATAACGGGATCACATCATTAGGAGAATGATGTGATGGACAAGACCCAATCCTAAGCCTAGCACTAGATCGTGTAGTTCGTTTGCTAAAGCTTTTCCAATGTCAAGTAACTTTTCCTTAGACCATGAGATTGTGCAACTCCCGGATACCGTAGGAGTGCTTTGGGTGCACCAAACGTCACAACGTAACTGGGTGGCTATAAAGGTGCACTACGGGTATCTCCGAAAGTATCTGTTGGGTTGGCACGAATCGAGACTGGGATTTGTCACTCCATGTAACGGAGAGGTACCTCTGGGCCCACTCGGTAGGACATCATCATAATGAGCTCAATGTGATCAAGGAGTTGTTCACGGGATGATGTGTTAAGGAAACGAGTAAAGAGACTTGCCGGTAACGAGATTGAACAAGGTATCGAGATACCGACGATCGAATCTCGGGCAAGTATCGTACCGATAGACAAAGGGAATTGCGTACGGGATTGATTGAATCCTCGACATCGTGGTTCATCCGATGAGATCATCGAGGAGCATGTGGGAGCCAACATGGGTATCCAGATCCCGCTGTTGGTTATTGACCGGAGAGTCGTCTCGGTCATGTCTGCGTGTCTCCCGAACCCGTAGGGTCTACACACTTAAGGTTCGGTGACGCTAGGGTTATAGAGATATTAGTATGCGGTAACCCGAAGGTTGTTCGGAGTCTCGGATGAGATCCTGGACGTCACGAGGAGTTCCGGAATGGTCCGGAGGTAAAGATTTATATATGGGAAGTCCTATTTTGGCCACCGGAAAATGTTCGGGATTTTTCGGTATTGTACCGACAAGGTTCTAGAAGGTTCCGGAGTGGGGCCCACCTGCATGGGGGGGCCCACATGAACGTGGGTAGTGGGGGCAAGGCCCCACACCCCTAGTCAAGGCGCACCAAGATTCCCCCTTAGAAGGAATAAGATCATATCCCGAAGGGATAAGATCAAGATCCCTAAAAAAGGGGGATAACAATCGGTGGGGAAGGGAAAGGATGGGATTTCTTTCCTTCCACCTTTGCCAACGCCCCAATGGACTTGGAGGGCAAGAAACCAGCCCCCTCCACCCCTATATATAGTGGGGAGGTGCATGGGAGAAACAGCTCAGCCCCTGGCGCCTCCCTCTCCCTCCCGTGACACCTCTTCCTCCTCCAGTAGCGCTTGGCGAAGCCCTGCTGAAATCCCGCTGCTTCCACCACCACACCGTCGTGCTGCTGGATCTCCATCAACCTCTCCGCCCCCCTTGCTGGATCAAGAAGGAGGAGACGTCTCTGCTCCGTACGTGTGTTGAACGCGGAGGTGCCGTCCGTTCGGCGCTCGGTCATCGGTGATTTGGATCACGACGAGTACGACTCCATCAACCCCGTTCTCTTGAACGCTTCCGCTCGCGATCTACAAGGGTATGTAGATACACTCCCCTCTCACTCGTTGCTAGATGACTCCATAGATTGATCTTGGTGATGCGTAGAAAATTTTAAAATTCTGCTACGTTCCCCTACAGTGGCATCATGAGCCAGGTCTATGCGTAGTATCTTGCACGAGTAGAACACAAAGTAGTTGTGGGCGTCGATTTGTCAATCTTCTTGCCGTTACTAGTCTTATCTTGATTCGGCGGCACTGTGGGATGAAGCGGCCCGGACCGACCTTACACGTACGCTTACGTGAGACAGGTTCCACCGACTGACATGCACTAGTTGCATAAGGTGGCTAGCGGGTGTCTGTCTCTCCCACTTTAGTCGGATCGGATTCGATGAACAGGGTCCTTATGAAGGGTAAATAGAAATTGGCATATCACGTTGTGGTTTTGGCGTAGGTAAGAAACGTTCTTGCTAGAAACCTATAGCAGCCACGTAAAAACTTGCAACAACAATTAGAGGACGTCTAACTTGTTTTTGCAGCAAGTGCTTTGTGATGTGATATGGCCAAAGGATGTTATGAATGATATATGTGATGTATGAGATGATCATGTTCTTGTAATAGGAATCACGACTTGCATGTCGATGAGTATGACAACCGGCAGGAGCCATAGGAGTTGTCTTAATTTATTATATGACCTGCGTGTCATTGAAATTCGCCATGTAATTACTTTACTTTATTGCTAACCGTTAGCCGTAGTAGTAGAAGTAATAGTTGGCGAGACAACTTCATGAAGACACGATGATGGAGATCATGATGATGGAGATCATGGTGTCATGCCGGTGACGATGATGATCATGGAGCCCCGAAGATGGAGATCAAAAGGAGCAAAGTGATAATGGCCATATCATGTCACTATTTTGATTGCATGAGATGTTTATCATGTTTTTGCATCTTATTTGCTTAGAACGACGGTAGCATATATAAGATGATCCCTTACTAAAATTTCAAGAAAGTGTTCCCCCTAAGTGTGCACCGTTGCGAAGGTTCGTTGTTTCGAAGCACTACGTGTTGATCGGGTGTGATAGATTCTAACGTTCGAATACAACGGGTGTAAGCCAGATTTACACAGCAATACACTTAGGTTGACTTGACGAGCCTAGCATGTACAGACATGGCCTCGGAACACAAGAGACCGAAAGGTCGAGCATGAGTCGTATAGAAGATACGATCAACATGGGGATGTTCACCGTTGATGACTAGTCCGTCTCACATGATGATCGGACACGGCCTAGTCGATTCGGATCATGTAATCACTTAGATGACGAGAGGGATGTCTATCTGAGTGGGAGTTCATTACATAATTTGATTAGATGAACTTAATTGTCATGAACTTAGTCTAAATGTTACATATCTATCTTGTAGATCAAATGGCCAACTCTAATGTTACCCTCAACTTCAACGCGTTCCTAGAGAAAAACAAGCTGAAAGACGATGGTAGCAACTATGCGGACTGGGTCCGTAACCTGAGGATTATCCTCATAGCTGCCAAGAAATCATATGTCCTTGAAGCACCGTTAGGTGACCCACCTGCTCTCCCAGCACTGCCAGACGATTTGAACGTTTGGCAGACACGCACCGATGATTACTCCTTCGTTCAGTGCGGCATGCTCTTCAGCTTAGAACCGGGGCTCCAAAAGCGTTTTGAGCATCACGGAGCATATGAGATGTTCGAAGAGCTGAAAATGGTTTTCCAAGCTCATGCCCGGATCGAGAGATATGAAGTCTCCGATAAGTTCTACAGCTGTAAGATGGAGGAAAATAGTTCTGTCAGCGAGCACATACTCAAAATGTCTGGGTTGCACAGCCGCTTGTCTCAGCTGGGAGTTAATCTCCCGGATGACGCGGTCGTTGACAGAATCCTTCAGTCGCTTCCACCTAGCTACAAGAGCTTCGTGATGAACTTCAACATGCAGGGGATGGAAAAGACCATTCCTGAGGTATATGCTATGCTGAAGTCAGCGGAGGCAGAGATCAGAAAGGAACATCAAGTGTTGATGGTGAATAAAACCACTAAGTTCAAGAAGGGCAAGGGTAAGAAGAACTTCAAGAAGGACGGCAAGGGAGTTGCCGCGCCCGGTAAGCCAGCTGCCGGGAAGAAGTCGAAGAATGGACCCAAGCCTGAGACTGAGTGCTTCTATTGCAAGGGAAACGGTCACTGGAAGCGAAACTGCCCCAAGTACTTGGCGGACAAGAAGGCCGGCAATACCAAAGGTATATATGATATACATGTAATTGATGTGTACCTTACCAGCACTCGTAGTAGTTCCTGGGTATTTGATACCAGTGCGGTTGCTCATATTTGTAACTCAAAGCAGGAACTACGGAATCAGCGTAGACTGGCAAAGGACGAGGTGACGATGCGCGTCGGGAATGGTTCCAAGGTCGATGTGATCGCCGTCGGCACGCTACCTCTGCATCTACCTACGGGATTAGTTTTAAACCTCAATAATTGTTATTTAGTACCAGCTTTGAGCATGAACATTGTATCTGGATCTCGCTTAATGCGAGATGGCTACTCATTTAAATCTGAGAATAATGGTTGTTCTATTTATATGAGAGATATGTTTTATGGTCATGCCCCGCTGGTGAATGGTTTATTTTTATTGAATCTCGAACGTGATGTTACACATGTTTATAATGTGAATGCCAAGAAATGCAAGGTTGATAACGATAGTACCACATACTTGTGGCACTGCCGCCTTGGTCATATCGGTGTTAAACGCATGAAGAAACTCCATGCAGATGGACTTTTGGAGTCTCTTGATTATGAATCATTTGACAGATGCGAACCATGCCTCTTGGGCAAGATGACCAAGACTCCGTTCTCCGGAACAATGGAGCGAGCAACCAACTTATTGGAGATCATACATACTGATGTGTGTGGTCCAATGAGTGTTGAGGCTCGCGGTGGTTATCGTTATGTTCTCACCCTCACCGATGATTTGAGTAGATATGGGTATGTCTACTTGATGAAGCACAAGTCTGAGACCTTTGAAAAGTTCAAGGAATTTCAGAGTGAGGTTGAGAATCAACGTGACAAGAAAATAAAGTTCTTACGATCAGATCGTGGAGGAGAATATTTGAGTCATGAATTTGGCACGCACTTAAGGAAATGTGGAATTGTTTCACAACTCACGCCGCCTGGAACAATTCAGCGTAATGGTGTGTCCGAACGTCGTAATCGCACTCTATTGGATATGGTGCGATCTATGATGTCTCTTACCGATTTACCGCTATCCTTTTGGGGTTATGCTTTAGAGACTACCGCATTCACTTTAAATAGGGCACCGTCAAAATCCGTTGAGACGACACCGTATGAATTATGGTTTGGGAAGAAACCTAAGCTGTCGTTTCTGAAAGTTTGGGGATGCGATGCTTATGTGAAGAAACTTCAACCAGAGAAGCTCGAACCCAAGTCGGAAAAATGCGTATTCATAGGATACCCTAAGGAAACTATTGGGTATACCTTCTACCTAAGATCCGAGGGCAAGATCTTTGTTGCCAGGAATGGATCCTTTCTAGAGAAAGAGTTTCTCTCGAAAGAAGTAAGTGGGAGGAAAGTGGAGCTTGATGAGATGACCCTCGAACCGGAGAGTAGCGCAGCACAGGAAAATGTTTCTGTGGAGCCTACACCGGCAAGAGAGGAAGTTATTGATAATGATCATGATCAAGCTACCACTGAACTTCGAAGGTCCACGAGGACACGTTCCGCACCAGAGTGGTATGGCAATCCTGTCCTGGAAATCATGTTGTTAGACAATAGTGAACCTTCGAACTATGAAGAAGCGATGGCGGGCCCGGATTCCGACAAATGGCTTGAAGCCATGAAATCCGAGATAGGATCCATGTATGAAAACGAAGTATGGACTTTGACTGACTTGCCCGATGATCGGCAAGCCATAGAAAATAAATGGATCTTTAAGAAGAAGACTGACGCGGATGGTAATGTGACCATCTATAAGGCTCGGCTTGTCGCTAAGGGTTATCGACAAGTTCAAGGGGTTGACTACGATGAGACTTTCTCACCCGTAGCGAAGCTGAAATTCGTCAGAATCATGTTAGCAATTGCCGCATACTATGATTATGAGATATGGCAAATGGACGTCAAAACGGCATTCCTTAATGGTTTTCTTAAGGAAGAGTTGTATATGATACAACCGGAAGGTTTTGTCGACCCTGAGAATGCTGACAAGGTATGCAAGCTCCAGCGCTCAATCTATGGGCTGGTGCAAGCATCTCGGAGTTGGAACATTCGCTTTGACGAGATGATCAAAGCGTTTGGGTTCACACAGACTTATGGAGAAGCCTGTGTTTACAAGAAAGTGAGTGGGAGCTCTGTAGCATTTCTCATATTATATGTGGATGACATACTGCTGATGGGAAATGATATAGAATTCTTGGAAAGTATAAAGGCCTACTTGAATAAGTGTTTTTCAATGAAGGACCTTGGAGAAGCTGCTTATATATTAGGCATCAAGATCTATAGAGATAGATCGAGACGCCTCATAGGTCTTTCGCAAAGCACATACCTTGATAAGATATTGAAGAAGTTCAATATGGATCATTCCAAGAAGGGGTTCTTGCCTGTATTGCAAGGTGTGAAATTGAGCTCGGCTCAATGCCCGACCACGGCAAAAGATATAGAAGAGATGAGTGTCATCCCCTATGCCTCAGCCATAGGGTCTATTATGTATGCCATGCTGTGTACCAGACCTGATGTAAACCTTGCTGTAAGTTTGGTAGGTAGGTACCAAAGTAATCCCGGCAAGGAACACTGGACAGCGGTCAAGAACATCCTGAAGTACCTGAAAAGGACTAAGGATATGTTTCTCGTATATGGAGGTGACGAAGAGCTCGTCGTAAAGGGTTACGTCGACGCTAGCTTCGGCACAGATCCGGATGACTCCAAGTCACAAACCGGATACGTGTATATTTTGAATGGTGGAGCGGTAAGCTGGTGCAGTTGCAAGCAAAGCGTCGTGGCGGGTTCTACATGCGAAGCGGAGTACATAGCAGCCTCGGAGGCAGCACACGAAGCAGTATGGATGAAGGAGTTCATCACCGACCTAGGAGTCATTCCAAATGCGTCGGGTCCAATGGCTCTCTTCTGTGACAACACTGGAGCTATTGCCCTTGCCAAGGAGCCCAGGTTTCACAAAAGGACCAGGCATATCAAGCGTCGCTTCAACTCCATACGTGAACATGTTCAAGATGGAGACATAGATATTTGTAAAGTGCACACGGATTTGAATGTAGCAGATCCGTTGACTAAACCTCTTTCACGAGCAAAACATGATCAACACCAGTACTCTATGGGTGTTCGATTCATCACAATGTAACTAGATTATTGACTCTAGTGCAAGTGGGAGACTGTTGGAAATATGCCCTAGAGGCAATAATAAAATGGTTATTATTATATTTCCTTGTTCATGATAATTGTCTGTTATTCATGCTATAATTGTGTTATCCGGAAATCGTAATACATGTGTGAATACATAGACCACAACATGTCCCCAGTAAGCCTCTAGTTGACTAGCTCGTTGATCAATAGATGGTTACGGTTTCCTGACCATGGACATTGGATGTCATTGATAACGGGATCACATCATTAGGAGAATGATGTGATGGACAAGACCCAATCCTAAGCCTAGCACTGGATCGTGTAGTTCGTTTGCTAAAGCTTTTCCAATGTCAAGTAACTTTTCCTTAGACCATGAGATTGTGCAACTCCCGGATACCGTAGGAGTGCTTTGGGTGCACCAAACGTCACAACGTAACTGGGTGGCTATAAAGGTGCACTACGGGTATCTCCGAAAGTATCTGTTGGGTTGGCACGAATCGAGACTGGGATTTGTCACTCCATGTAACGGAGAGGTACCTCTGGGCCCACTCGGTAGGACATCATCATAATGAGCTCAATGTGATCAAGGAGTTGTTCACGGGATGATGTGTTACGGAAACGAGTAAAGAGACTTGCCGGTAACGAGATTGAACAAGGTATCGAGATACCGACGTTCGAATCTCGGGCAAGTATCGTACCGATAGACAAAGGGAATTGCGTACGGGATTGATTGAATCCTCGACATCGTGGTTCATCCGATGAGATCATCGAGGAGCATGTGGGAGCCAACATGGGTATCCAGATCCCGCTGTTGGTTATTGACCGGAGAGTCGTCTCGGTCATGTCTGCGTGTCTCCCGAACCCGTAGGGTCTACACACTTAAGGTTCGGTGACGCTAGGGTTATAGAGATATTAGTATGCGGTAACCCGAAGGTTGTTCAGAGTCTCGGATGAGATCCTGGACGTCACGAGGAGTTCCGGAATGGTCCGGAGGTAAAGATTTATATATGGGAAGTCCTATTTTGGCCACCGGAAAATGTTCGGGATTTTTCGGTATTGTACCGAGAAGGTTCTAGAAGGTTCCGGAGTGGGGCCCACCTGCATGGGGGGACCCACATGAACATGGGTAGTGGGGGCAAGGCCCCACACCCCTAGTCAAGGCGCACCAAGATTCCCCCTTAGAAGGAATAAGATCATATCCCGAAGGGATAAGATCAAGATCCCTAAAAAAGGGGGATAACAATCGGTGGGGAAGGGAAAGGATGGGATTTCTTTCCTTCCACCTTTGCCAACGCCCCAATGGACTTGGAGGGCAAGAAACCAGCCCCCTCCACCCCTATATATAGTGGGGAGGTGCATGGGAGAAACAGCTCAGCCCCTGGCGCCTCCCTCTCCCTCCTGTGACACCTCTTCCTCCTCCAGTAGCGCTTGGCGAAGCCCTGCTGAAATCCCGCTGCTTCCACCACCACACCGTCGTGCTGCTGGATCTCCATCAACCTCTCCTCCCCCCTTGCTGGATCAAGAAGGAGGAGACGTCTCTGCTCCGTACGTGTGTTGAACGCGGAGGTGCCGTCCGTTCGGCGCTCGGTCATCGGTGATTTGGATCACGACGAGTACGACTCCATCAACCCCGTTCTCTTGAACGCTTCCGCTCGCGATCTACAAGGGTATGTAGATACACTCCCCTCTCACTCGTTGCTAGATGACTCCATAGATTGATCTTGGTGATGCGTAGAAAATTTTAAAATTCTGCTACGTTCCCCTACACCTCAACCCAGTGTTTATCTGACTCCCGTAGGGAGTGCACCAGTCGGGGTTTGATGCCGCTCATTATCAGGCCATTGGCCCGTTCAACCTGACCGTTTGTTTGAGGGTGGTAGACGGATGCATAGTCGAGTTTAATGCCCAATTTAGCACACCAATTTTTCACCTCATCAGCTGTGAAATTGGAGCCATTGTCAGTGATGATACTGTGCGGAACACCATAACGGTGTACCACGCCGGATATAAAGTCAATCACTGGTCCTGCATCAGCCGTTTTTACTGGTTTGGCCTCTATCCACTTAGTGAATTTATCCACCATAACCAGTAAATATTTCTTTTTATGGCTTCCCCCTTTAAGGGGTCCGACCATATCGAGCCCCCAGACCGCACAGGGCCAAGTAATGGGGATTGTTCTTAAGGTGGTGGGAGGCATATGACTTTGATTGGCGAAAAGCTGACATCCCACACAACGCTGGACAAGGGCTTGTGCATTTGCTCGGGCCGTTGCCTAGAAAAAACCTGTCCGGAAAGCTTTGCTTACGAGGGCCCGAGCTTCGGCGTGATGGCCGCCCAGACCAGCATGTATTTCAGCCAAGAGTTGCCGTCCCTCCTCTTCGGAGATACACCTTTGGAGAACTCCGGTAGTGCTTTTCTTGTACAGTTCACCTTCGTGAACTTTGTAGGCTTTAGAACACCGAACTATGCGACGGGCCTCATTTTGATCATCAGGAAGCTCCTGCCTATTAAGGTAGGCTAGGAAGGGTTTAGTCCATGGAGCAATAACGGCCATGATCTCATGAGCAGAGGGTGTTATTTCGGTATCCGAACCCCCGATGATACCTGTATCATGTTCGGCTGATGGGGGTGTGATCAGGTCCGTACTTGCGTCTCTGCTCTCGTCCTGCCATACCACGGATGGCTTGAAGAGCCTTTCCACAAAGGTATTAGGTGGGACGGGGTCGCGCTTGGCGCCCATGCGAGCGAGTATATCCACTGCCTGGTTACTATCTCTAGCGACGTGATGAAATTCGAGCCCCTCGAACCGAGCTGATATTTTTAATACGGCGTTTCGATATGCCGCCATTTTTGGATCTTTTGCATCGAACTCTCCATTGACCTGAGATATTGCGAGGTTCGAATCGCCGCACACCTCTAGGCGTTGTATGCCCATGGAGACAGCCATGCGGAGACCATGTAGAACGGCCTCGTATTCGGCTGCGTTATTTGAGTCCGTATACATGATTTGCAACACGTAGCGGACTGTGTCCCCCGTAGGGGATGTCAAGATGATGCCAGCCCCCAGTCCGGCTAGCATTTTAGAGCCGTCAAAGTAAATGATCCAGTTGGAGTAAGAACTGTACTCTTTGGGGAGCTCGGCTTCCGTCCACTCTGCGATGAAGTCGGCCAGCACCTGAGATTTAATAGCTCGGCGTGGCTTGTATGTTATTTCAAACGGTAAGAGCTCAATGGCCCATTTAGCTATGCGGCCAGTGGCATCCCTGTTATTTATAATGTCGTTAAGTGGTACTTCGGATGCCACCGTGATCGAACACTCTCGAAAATAGTGTCAGAGTTTTCGGGATGACATAAAGACCGCGTAAGCTATCTTTTGGTAGTGAGGGTATCGGGATTTGCAGGGTGTAAGGACCTCCGATATGTAATACACTGGCTTTTGGGTGGGGAATTTTTGTCCCTCTTCCCCTCGCTCGACGACGAGTACGGCGCTCACTACCTGGTGAGTTGCGGAGATATAAAGCAACATAGGCTCGCCAACACTTGGGGCGGCTAGGATTGGATTGCCTGCTAATATGATTTTTATTTCTTTCAATCCGGCTGTGGCCGCTTCCGTCCATTCAAAGTTGTCGGTGCGTCTGAGCAGTCTATGTAATGTTTTTTCTCCTAATTTGGAGATAAAGCGGCTCAAGGCCGCTACGCACCCTGCTAGCTTTTGGACCTATTTTAGGTCTGTTGGCGTAGCCAATTGTGACAAGGCTCAGATT
This sequence comes from Thinopyrum elongatum, assembly GCA_011799875.1. NCBI lineage: Eukaryota > Viridiplantae > Streptophyta > Magnoliopsida > Poales > Poaceae > Thinopyrum > Thinopyrum elongatum. The sequence continues at coordinate 465,744,896 of CM022301.1, read as the reverse complement.
TTAGCTAGGTTTGCTTCAATTCCTCTATGGGAGACAATGAACCCTAATAGCTTTCCGACTGAAACGCTGAAGACGCATTTTTCCGGATTGAGCCGTATGTCGTATGCTCGGAGGTTGTCAAATGTGAGGTGGAGATCGTCCACCAATGATTCGACGTGCTTGGTCTTGATGACCACGTCGTCCACATGTGCTTCTACTGTCTTGCCGATTTGTTTTTCCAAGCATGTTTGAATCATGCGTTGGTAAGTGGCACCAGCGTTTTTGAGCCCAAAAGGCATAGTGTTGAAACAGAAGGGCCCATACGGGGTGATGAATGCCGTTGCGGCCTGGTCGGACTCCTTCATTTTAATCTGATGGTATCCGGAGTAAGCGTCGAGGAAACACAATGAGTCGTGTCCCGCGGTCGCATCAATAATCTGGTCAATGCGGGGCAGTGGGAAAGGGTCTTTAGGGCAAGCCTTATTGAGGTCTTTTAAATCGACACAAAGGCGCCAAGATTTGTCCTTCTTCGGCACCATGACCAAGTTGGGTAGCCAATCCGGGTGTTTGATTTCTCTAATGAACCCGACCTCGAGTAGTTTGGCTAGCTCCTCCCCCATAGCTTGTCGTCTGGGTTCGGAAAATCGCCGTAGCGTTTGCTTGACTGGTTTGAACCCCTTAATTATGTTGAGGCTGTGTTCGGCCCGTCTACGTGGGATATCGGGCATGTCCGAAGGGTGCCAGGTGAAGATATCCCAATTTTCACGTAGGAACACGCGTAAGGCGGCATCTACCATCGAATCCAGCTGTGCTCCGATGGACGCCGTTTTGTTAGGATCCATCGGGTGCACTTGAAATTTAACTATTTCATCTGCTGGCTTGAAAGAGGTGGATTTAGGTCTCTTATCAAGAATCACATCATCCCTGTCCACCGTGGATCGTAGGGTGGTTAATTCTTCGGCCGGAATGGCTTCGGAGAGTGCCTCGAGGGCCAAGGATGCGGTTTTGTTTTCGGCGCGGAGTGCTGTATCCGGATCACTTGTAACTGTGATTATTCCATTGGGCCCCGGCATTTTAAGCTTCATGTACCCATAATGGGGTACGGCTTGGAAGCGTAAAAAAGCGCCCCGCCCTAGAAGGGCGTGGTAGCCGCTATTGAAGGGAGCGATGTGAAAGAGCAGCTCCTCTGACCTGTAATTTTCAGGCGTGCCGAATACTACGTCGAGTTTAATACTCCCCGAGCATCGTGCTCCTCGACTGGGGATGATACCTCGAAAGGTGGTACTGCTTTGCTTGATGCGTGTTATATCGATCTGCATTTTGTCGAGCGTGTCCTCGTAGATGAGGTTAAGCCCGCTGCCACCATCCATGAGCACTTTGGTAAGTCGAAAGCCGTCCTCAATTGGGTTTAGGACTAAAGCGGCGGGTGCTCAGACTGATCGGGCCCTTGGTTCGTTGTCAGCGGTGAAGGTTATTGCTGCGTTGTTCCATGGGCTTACTGTGGTTACTTGGTGGACTTCGGCGAGGTCGCGGAGTGCCCTCTTACGCTGATTGTTTGAGGAGAAAATCTCGAAGACCGTAAGGACGTTAAAATTGTCATCCTCTGGAGAATGCTTCTCTGGAGTGGCGGTGGTGAGGATGGACTCGCCACTTTTAGCTACCTGCCAGAGTACCCAACATGCTCGAAGGCTGTGGGTTGAGTCAGTGCTCGGCGTTGTATGTACCGGACAGGGCTTGTCGAGGAGTTCGTCAAGAACAGACCTGTATCCCGTAGAGGATTTTTTCTTGCCGACGGGCTTATGGTCGGATGCCTCGTAAGGGTGTATCCGTTTTGCCCGGGCAGTGCACTACTTAAAGGCAGCATGTTCCAATTGGGTTTTCTGTGCTTTCCAAGTGCTTTCCATTGCGCAATACTTCCGTACTACGTGCGATAGCTCCGTGAAACTCTGTATGCGACGGTGGTTGAGGGCATTCCGAATTCCCTCGTCGGTACAATTTTGATGAAAGACCGAGACTGCGTCGTCGTCGCAGCAATCTTTAATCTTGTTTTTGACAAGTAGGAATCTGGCCAGAAGTGATGGACCGTTTCCTGAGGTTGCTGCCGTACATACATTAGGTCACATATGTCTGGAGGGCCCGAATTACTTGGAGAGTATTGATTGTGGTGGGTGGGTGGGCAAAAACTCGAATCCCGACCCAAGATTGCATCCGGAGCCTGTAAAATCTCCGAAGTCACCAGTTCGGGTCCAGGGAGATCCAAGTGCTCCCCGGACCCAATGTCCGACCCTGAGTTCGGGGGACGCGAAGTCTCATCCAAAGGGAGGGTGTCCAACCCACGGGGTTCGGAGACCCGAACATAGCTGGTCTTTAGTTTAGGGGAAGAAGTGTTTTCGGCTCGTTCCTCGACGACCGCTACCAGGTGGGTGATCGGCGGGGAATTAATTTCCCTCTGGTCGGGTTTGAGCCCGATCCGATCATAATCCGTTGAAAGCCCCAGGGCGGCGATGCAATCTAGCAGCTCGTTTAAGGACGAGACGTCCGCCGGATCCATCTTTTGGGAGTATTCGAGACCGATGCGGGGGTGATGTTTGGTGATCACGGGGGGCGCTGTTGGCTTGATGGCCATGCCAGCACCCACGGTGAAACTGCCAAGCTGGAGGACCTGTCCTGAAGTTAGGCTCCTTCCAGAGGTGATATCGTCGTTGATGACAAGGCAAGCCATAGACCGCTTCTCACGACTACACAGTGGAGCTCTCAATGAAAGCACCAATGTCGGTGTCAAAACTGGCAGATCTCGGGTAGGGGGGCCCAAGCTGTGTGTCTAAGGATCGATGGTAACAATGGACAATGGGGACACGATGTTTACCCAGGTTCGGGCCCTCTTAATGGAGGTAAAACCCTACGTCCTGCTTGATTGTATTCGATGAGTATAAGGGTTACAAGAGTTGATCTACCTCGAGATCATAATGGCTAAACCCTAGCTGTCTAGCCTATGATTATTCTGATAGCCTCTACGGACTAAACCCTCCGGTTTATATACACACCGGAGGGGCCCAGGGTCGTACAAAGTCGGTTTACAGAGGAAGGAAAGAGTACATCCGAACACCAAACTTGCCATCCACTCATACAGGAGTCCCACCTGGACACGGGGGATAGTCTTCTGCTTTATCTTCACGGCCCATCAGTCCGGCCCATATCGAATAAACCGGACACCCGAGGACCCCCTAATCCAGGACTCCCTCAATCATAACTTCTTCATAGTTCGTAGGTTCACCTTGGTCTAGTAACATGACTTCCAGGACAGGATTACCGTATCACTCTGGTGCAGATTGTGGTCTGGTTGACCTACGAAGTTCAGTAGTAACTTGATCTGAAGTTTCATGATCATCATCATTAACTTCCTCTCTAGTTGGTCTATGCATCACGGGAACGGTTTTCTGTGATGTGCTACCTTCCAATTCGAGAGAAGGTACAATTACCTCATCAAGTTCTACTTTGCCTCCCACTCACTTCTTTTGAGAGAAACTCCTTCTCTAGAAAGGACCCATTCTTAGCAACAAAGATCTTGCCTTCGGATCTGTGGTAGAAGGTGTACCCAATTGTTTCCTTAGGGTATCCTATGAAGACGCACTTCTCCGATTTAGATTCGAGCTTATCAGGCTGAAGCCTTTTGACATAAGCGTCGCATCCCCAAATTTTAAGAAACGACAGCTTAGGTTTCTTGCCAAACCACAGTTCATACGGTGTCGTCTCAATGGATTTAGACGGTGCCCTTTTTAACATGAATGTGGCTGTCTCTAATGCATAACCCCAAAATGATAGTGGTAAATCGATAAGAGACATCATAGATCGCACCATATCTAATAAAGTACGGTTACGAAGTTCGGACACACCATTACGCTCTGGTGTTCCAGGTGGCGTGAGTTGTGAAACAATTCCACATTGTTTTAAATGAAGGCCAAACTCGTAACTCAAATATTTGCCTCCGCGATCGGATCGTAGAAACTTTATTTTCTTGTTACCATGATTCTCAACTTCACTCTGAAATTCTTTGAACTTTTCAAATGTTTCAGACTTGTGTTTCATCAAGTAGATATACCCATATCTACTCAAATCATCAGTGAAGGTGAGAAATAACGATACCCGCCACATGCTTCAACACTCATCAGACCGCATACATAGGTATGTATTATTTCCATTAAGTCATTAGCTCGCTCCATTGTTCCGAAGAACAATGTTTTAGTCATCTTGCCCATAAGGCATGGTTCGCAAGCATCAAATGATTCCTAATCAAGTGATTCCAAAAGCCCATCTGCAAGGAGTTTCTTCATGCGCTTTACACCAATATGACCTAAACGGCAGTGCCACAAATATGTTGCACTATCATTATCAACTTTGCATCTTTTGGCATCATTATTATGAATATGTGCATCACTATGATCGAGATTCAATAAACCATTTACATTGGGTGGATGCCAATAGAAGGTTTTATTCATGTAAACAGAACAACAATTATTCTCTGACTTAAATGAATAACCGTATCACAATAAACATGATCCAATCATATTCATGCTCAACGCAAACACCAAATAACATTTATTTAGGTCCAACACTAATCCCGAAGGTAGAGGGAGTGTGCTATGGTGATCTTATCAACCTTGGAATCACTTCCAACACACATCTTCACCTCGCCATTAACTAGTCTCTGTTCATTTTGCAACTCCTGTTTCGAGTTACTAATCTTAGCAACTGAACCGGTATCAAATACCCAGGGGCTACTATGAACACTAGTAAAGTACACATCAATAACATGTATATCAAATATACCTTTGTTCACTTTGCCATCCTTCTTAGCCGCCAAGTATTTGGGGCAGTTCCACTTCCAGTGACCATTTCCTTTGCAGTAGAAGCACTCAGTTTCAGGCTTGGGTCTAGCTTTGGGTTTCTTCATGGGAGCGGCAACTTGTTTGCCATTCTTCTTGAAGTTCCCTTTCTTTCCCTTTTGCCCTTTTTCTTGAAACTAGTGGTCTTGTTAACCATCAACACTTGATGCTCTTTATTGATTTCTACCTTCGCCGATTTCAGCATCGTGAAGAGCTCGGGAATCGTTTTCGTCATCCCTTGCATATTATAGTTCATCACGAAGTTCTAGTAGCTTGGTGATAGTGACTAGAGAACTCTGTCAATCACTATCTTATCTGGAAGATTAACTCCCACTTGATTCAAGCGATTGTAGTACCCAGACATTCTGAGCACATGCTCACTGGCTGAACTATTCTCCTCCATCTTGTAGGCAAAGTACTTGTCAGAGGTCTCATACCTCTCGACACGGGCATGAGTCTGAAATACCAATTTCAGCTCTTGGAACATCTCATATGCTCCGTGGCGTTCAAAACATTTTTGAAGTCCCAGTTCTAAGCCGTAAAGCATGGCGCACTAAACTATCAAGTAGTCATCATATCGAGCTTGCCAAACGTTCATAACATCTGCATCTGCTCCTGCAATAGGTCTGTCACCTAGCGGTGCATCAAGGACATAATTTTTCTGTGCAGCAATGAGGATAATCCTCAGATCACGGACCCAGTCTGCATCATTGCTACTATCATCTTTCAACTTAGTTTTCTCTTGGAACATATCAAAAACATAGGGGAGCTATATAGCGAGCTATTGATCTACAACATATATATGCAAAAACTATTAAGACTAAGTTCATGATAAATTTAAGTTCAATTAATCAAATTACTAATGAACTCCCACTTAAATTAACATCCCTCAAGTTATTTAAGTGATACATGATCCAAATCAACTAACCCATGTCCGATCATCACGTGAGATGGGGTAGTCATCAATGGTGAACATCTCTATGTTGATCATATCTACTATATGACTCATGTTCGACCTTTCGGTCTCCAGTGTTCCGAGACCATGTCTGTACATGCTAGGCTCGTCAAGTTTAAGCCAAGTATTCTGCATGTGTAAAACTGTCTTACACCCATTGTATGTGAACGTAGAGTCTATCACACCCGATCATCACGTGGTGTCTCAAAACGACGAACTTTCGCAACAGTGCATACTCAGGGAGAACACTTTTATCTTGAAATTAAGTGAAGGGATCATCTTATAATGCTACCGCCGTTCTAAGCAAAATAAGATGCATAAAGGATAAACATCACATCTTGTGCTTTTGATCTCCATCTCCAAAGCATCGTCATGATCTCCATCATCACCGGCTCGACACCTTGATCTCCATCGTAGCGTCATTGCGTCGAGGTCGTCACGCCAACTATTGCTTCTACAACTATCGCTAATGCATAGTGATAAAGTAAAGCAATTACATGGCGCTTGCACTTCATACAATAAAGAGACAACCCTAAGGCTCCTGCCGGTTGTCGATATTACAAAACATAATCATCTCATACAACAATGTATATCACATCATGTCTTGACCATATCACATCACAACATGCCCTGCAAAAACAAGATAGACGTCCTCTACTTTGTTGTTGCACGTTTTACGTGGCTGCTACGGGCTTCTAGCAAGAATCGTTCTTACCTACGGCAAAAACCACAACGATGAATTATCAAGTTTGTTGTTTTAACCTTCTTCAAGGACCAGCCGCAGTCAAATTCGATTCAACTAAAGTACGAGAAACAGACACCCGCCAGCCACCTTTATGCAAAACTAGTTGCATGTCAGTCGGTGGAACCGGTCTCATGTACATGGACATGTAAGGTTGGTCCGGGCCGCTTCATCCCACAATGTCGCCGAATCAAAATAAGACGTTGGTGGTAAGCAGTATGAACATCACCGCCCACAACTTCTTTGTGTTCTACTCGTCCATATCATCTACGCATAGACCTGGCTCTGATACCATTTTTGGGATTCGTTGCATGCAAAAAAAAAATCTACGCGCACGCAATGATCTATCCATGGAGATGCATAGCAACGAGGGGGAGAGTGTGTCTACGTACCCTCGTAGATCGTAAGCGGAAGCGTTTCACAACGCGGTTGATGTAGTCGAACTTCTTCGTGCTTCAACCGATCAAGTACCGAACGCACGGCACCTCCGCGTTCTGCACACGTTCAGCTCGGTGACGTCACTTGCCTTCTTGATCCAGCAAGACGTCGATGTAGTAGATGAGTTCCGTCAGCACGACGGCGTGGTGACGGTGAAGGTGAAGTGATCTCCGCAGGGCTTCGCCTAAGCACTACAAAAATATGACCGGGGTGTAAACGGTGGAGGGGGGCGCCTCACACGGCTAGGCAATTGTCTGGTATGTGCTAGGCGCCCCCCTCCTCATATATATAGGTGGGAGGGAGAGGGGAGAGGCCAAGGGGCGCCCCAAGTAGGTCCGAATCCTACTTGTGCTCTTGCCCTTGGCCGCGCCCCCCATGCCATGTTTGTCGGAAGGGGAAGGAAAGAGGGGTGGAGAGGGAAGGAAGTGGGAATCCTAATCCACACTTACCTTTCCCTTATCCCCTTTCCTTCTCCTCCTTAGGCCGGCCCATATGGGGGGCGCACCAGCCCCTTGTGGCTGGTGCGTTTCCCCTCTTGGCCCATAAGGCCCATATCTTTTGCCGGGGGTGCCCGGAACCCCTTCCGGTGACCCGATAAGTACCGGTACCCCCCGAAACACTTTCGGTGTCCGAATACCATCGTCCTATATATCAATCTTTACCTCTCGACCATTTCGAGACTCCTCGTCATGTCCGTGATCTCATCCGGGACTCCGAACAACATTCGGTCACCAAATCACAAAACTCATATAATACTATATCGTCATCGAACGTTAAGCGTGCGGACCCTACGGGTTCGAGAACTATGTAGACATGACCGAGACAACTCTCCGGTCAATAACCAGTAGTGGAACCTGGATGCCCATATTGGCTCCTACATATTCTACGAATATCTTTATCGGTCGAACCGTTATGACAACATACGTAATTCCCTTTGTCCATCGGTATGTTACTTGCCCGAGATTCGATCGTCGGTATCTTCATACCTAGTTCAATCTCGTTACTGGCAAGTCTATTTACTCGTTCATAATACATCACCTCATGACTAACTCCTTAGTCGTTTGCTTGCAAGCTTATGATGTGTATTATCGAGAAGGGCCCAGAGATACCTTTCCGATACTCGGAGTGACAAATCCTAATCTCGATCTATGCCAACTCAACAAACACCTTCGGAGATACCTGTAGAGCATCTTTATGATCATCCAGTTACGTTGTGATGTTTGATAGCACACAAGGTATTCCTCCGGTATCCGGGAGTTGCATAATCTCATAGTCGAAGGAATATGTATTTGACATGAAGAAAGCAATAGCAATAAACTGAACGATCATTATGCTAAGCTAACGGGTGGGTCTTGTCCATCACATCATTCTCCTAATGATGTGATCCCATTATCAAATGACAACACATGTCTATGGTTAGGAAACCTTAACCATCTTTGATCAACGATCTAGTTCACATCACCATGTGATTTAACACACATAGTTCACATCGTCATGTGACCAACACCCTAAGAGTTTACTAGAGTCAATAATCTAGTTCACATTGCCATGTGATTAACACTGAAAGAGTACTAAGGTGTGATCATGTTTTGCTTGTGAGAGAAGTTTAGTCAACGGGTCTGCCACATTCAGATCCGTATGTATTTTGCAAATTTCTATGTCTACAATGCTCTGCATGGAGCTACTCTAGCTAATTGCTCCCACTTTCAATACGTATCCAGATTGAGACTCAGAGTCATCTGGATCAGTGTTAAAGCTTGCATCGACGTAGCCCTTTACGACGAACTCTTTATCACGTCCATAACCGAGAAATATTTCCCTAGTCCTCTTAGGTAACTAAGGATAATTTTGACCGCTGTTCTGTGATCTACTCCTGGATCACTATTGTACCCCCTTGCCAAACTCATGGCAAGGTACACAATAGGTCTGGTACATAGCATGGCATACTTTATAGAACCTATGGCTGAGGCATAGGGAATGACTTTCATTCTCTCTCTATCTTCTGCCGCGGTCGGGTTTTGAGTCTTACTCAACTTCACATCTTGCAACACAGGCAAGAACCCTTTCTTTGACTGATCCATTTTGAACTTTTTCAAAATCTTGTCAAGGTATGTGCTTTGTGAAAGTCCTATTAAGCGTTTCGATCTATCCCTATAGATGATGCCCAATATATAAGTAGCTTCACCGAGGTCTTTTATTGAAAACTCTTATTCAAGTATCCTTTTATGCTATCCAGAAATTCTATATCATTTTCAATCAATAATATGTCATCCACATATAATATCAGAAATGCTACAGAGCTCCCACTCACTTTCTTGTAAATACAGGCTTCACCATAAGTCTGTATAAAACCATATGCTTTGATCACCCCATCAAAGCGTGTATTCCAACTCTGAGATGCTTGCACCAGTCCATAGATGGATCGCTGGAGCTTGCACACTTTGTTAGCACCTTTAGGATCGACAAAACCTTTCTGGTTGTATCATATACAACTCTTCTTTAAGAAATCCATTAAGGAACGCAATTTTGACGTCCATTTGCCAGATTTCATAATCAAAAAATGCGGCAATTGATAACATGATTCGGATAGACTTAAGCATTGCTACGGGTGAGAAAGTCTCATCATAGTCAATCCCTTGAACTTGTCGAAAACCTTTTACGATAAGTCGAGCTTTGTAGACAGTAACATTACCATCAGCGTCAGTCTTTTGTTCACATTTTGAAGATCCATTTATTCTCTATGGCTTGCCGATCATCGGGCAAATCCACCAAAGTCCACACTTTGTTCTCATACATGGATACTATCTCAGATTTTATGGCCTCAAGCCATCTGTCGGGATCTGGGTCATCGTAACTTCTTCATAGTTCGTAGGTTCGCCTTGGTCTAGTAACATGACTTCCAGGACAGGATTACCGTATCACTCTGGTGCGGATCGTGCTCTGGTTGACCTACGAAGTTCAGTAGTAACTTGATCTGAAGTTTCATGATCATCATCATTAACTTCCTCTCTAGTTGGTGTAGGCATCACAGGAACGGTTTTCTGTGATGTGCTACCCTCCAATTCGAGAGAAGGTATAATTACCTCATCAAGTTCTACTTTCCTCCCACTCACTTCTTTCGAGAGAAACTCCTTCTCTAGAAAGAACCTATTCTTAGCAACAAAGATCTTGCCTTCGAATCTGTGGTAGAAGATGTACCCAATTGTTTCCTTAGGGTATCCTATGAAGACGCACTTCTCTGATTTAGGTTCGAGCTTATCAGGCTGAAGCCTTTTGACATAAGCGTCGCATCCCCAAATTTTAAGAAACGACAGCTTAGGTTTCTTACCAAACCACAGTTCATACGGTGTCGTCTCAACGGATTTAGACGGTGCCCTTTTTAACGTGAATGTGGCTGTCTCTAATGCATAACCCCAAAACGATAGTGGTAAATCGATAAGAGACATCATAGATCGCACCATATCTAATAAAGTACGGTTACGAAGTTCGGACACACCATTACGCTGTGGTGTTCCAGGTGGCGTGAGTTGTGAAACAATTCCACATTGTTTTAAATAAAGGCCAAACTCGTAACTCAAATATTCGCCTCCGCGATCGGATCGTAGAAACTTTATTTTCTTGTTACGATGATTCTCAACTTCACTCTGAAATTCTTTAAACTTTTCAAATGTTGAAGGTGGTGGATTGAAGTTTGGCTTTGAGGATGAGAATCCGGAGTTCAACCTTGTGGTAGACTCACCATCATCGGCGCACGTGCGGCGATCCCTTCTTGAAGGCATAGCCTATGGGGTGTGTATTTTTCGTTTATGTGGTGTCTTGTATCATAGGGATTAGTGGCTACCTGGAGGAGGTACTGTCGCGAGGTATACGGCCTCAGGGTTTATTTTTCGCTTTATTTTCGGGTCGATGATGTTTGGTTGCTGGATTTTGCACTCTTATAATATATGGCTGCATGCATCGTTCTGATGCAGAGGCTGAGGGTTATCCTCCTTTTCAAAAAAAAATGATGGCCGTCTCGGGTTCTTTGGATCGGGAGGGGGGGGGGGGCTAATGTGTGTTCGTGCTGGTGTCGAGGTATCTGTCTTCTTCTTCCCTACCCTTTGGTTGATATGGGAAGACCAACCCCTGGAGATTGTGGTGATGTCCCCCCCCCCCACACCCCCAGTTGATTTTGCAACAACGACGTGGTTGTAGCCTCCTTTTCTCCCCATGGGTGTCTCCCTGGCATGACAAATCGACCAATGATGATTCGTGATCCCACTCCGTTGCGACGACATTCTCCTCACCGTTGTTGGGAAGCCAATGGAAGTATTATTCATGAGAAGGTTCGACTTTAGGATTTGCAATCTACACAAGGCTTCTACGATGAGGTCTTCTTCTTTGGAGGCATTAGCCCACCTGGACCCCTGACCACAAAGATACAATGTTAGGCTGACTTCAACTATGGAACAGGGGGCATCGTGGCTTCGGCTCATGCTGGAAATTGAGTTTGTTTGCCCCACTAAGAACCAGATTGTAATTTCCTTTTTCTTGGGATGTCTTGTACAGTTCGTACTCTTTAGTATAAATCCATAAGCTTATTCGCAAAAAAAAGAGTGTTCTATCCTATAGGATCACAAAACTATATGAATTTGCATGGAAGAGTGTTTGATAGCATTGGAAAACAAATAAATTTTACCAAGAAATTTGAGTGGATGAAAAATTTCCTCCAAACTAGAGTACAAAGAGTCATGTGGAAAAAATTCTAAGGATTCCACTCGTACAAATCAAACGACCACCATAGCAAAAAAAAAAATCTAAGGATGCAAATCCTCCAAGGAAACCTATGAAATTCCTTGAATAAAAGTAGACCTTACAAACAGGAAAAGACAAAAAGGAAAGAAAAAACTAGAACTTAAGGATAGAGTTTAGACAGAAGATTGATTTACTATCATCTTTGCTATTATCCAGTTAGCTAAATATCTTTATTTGGCTTGAATGAATTCTATCGACATCGCGCTCATCTCCATATTTTTCATCCACTCTAACCGTGGATAAGGCCATATGAAGTTGGAGGCGGTCGTGACTGGAGTGGGGTTAAGGCTTGAAGATTACATGTTAAGGTGAGATATTGATGCTCATCGTTGCCAAAAGGGAACCTGTTGTACCTCCACTTATAGGGATGAGTGGCCGTGAGAATTAGTGGAGGGACGATTGGTGCACTAGTTTGAAATGATGGGCCGACGAGTTAGAGCATATGGAATGTGGTGAGCCCTCATGGTTAGCATTGTGGTGAAAAGTGGCAAGAAAGGAAGAGGAGGGCGGCTCCGGCTGCTCGCGGAAGGAAAGACAGGGGTGAGGGTTGAGTGAGAAAAGACAATAGCTTACTTGTTGGGTGCTGATATAGTTGTGAAAAAGAATAGTTGGAGCTATTTTAGTTTTAGACAAATTATAAACAGTGGACACATTTATTTTCGATATATATGTAATTACTCATACATGGTTCACCACCAATCACCATAGAGCCATAATAACCATGAACACGAGCTAAGATCAATTAGAGTTCTTACATGTTTTTTCTTTTTATGTTTTGCTTTGCTAGCCTTTTGGATATGTACGAAGTCATTTACATGATTGAATGATGGAGTTTGCCACCTTTTCTTTATAATATTGTAGGCACATCATTGTACAAACTTAAACATGTATATTGCATATACATCGGAAGATATCTCCAATGATATTTGCTGAAGAAAGAGATTGCTCACCAAAATGCCTGTGATATATGTCCAACTACCCCACACGACTAACTCCAAAAATATCAATTGGACACATGGGTCTAGCAAACTATGCAAATACAAAATCAATGGAAGTCTAAAGTTACACTTAAGAAGACAAATTTTGTCGTGACTTTATTGCAGAGTAAATTTCAATTTTGTTTCTTGTTTTTTTTTTTCTCAGGAAAGTTACAAAATTCAGCACTCCTAGATCACGGTCCAAAAATTGATGTTTTGGATATTAATACGCTTCCGAAGCTTAACTTTATCCACTAGTTCCTATTGCAATATATGTATAACGACCAACAAAATTATAATGTTCTAAAAGTAATCCTTGATAAAAATCTATACATATTTTTTCAAGAAAAATTATATGCATATGATTTACAAGTTTTCAGTCTATCTTTTTTTGAATATTAGTAATGCTTGAGTGTTTTTTTACTGAAGACACATGTAGAATGTCATTTGTTTTCTTGAAAAGGAGGAAGAGAAGAATCAGGGGGGTGGGGAACACAATTAAGAGAAATCACATGCATCTGCGTCATCGAGAACTAGCACTATGGCTTTTTAGTTGCCTTCTCTCTAACTCCATTGCTTTTTAAAATTAGTCATTTTCCATTCTACTCGTATGGCTAATCAGTTGACGCTTGTGTCAGTCAGTGCCAAGAGAAGTACTTTGCCTAGATTATATATAAAAGAAGCTTCCTAGAAACACATAACGTTGTAAGTGTGATGTTCATCATTGGATCGCCTTCTGTCACCATCATGCTGTGCGCCTTATACCTAGTTAACTTTACAATTGTGAAACGCTTAAGTTAAGAATCGGGATGTGGGACACAGAGCAAAAGTGAAGTTCCACTTTTTGACCTTGGGTATGCTACTCAAATAAAGGTATCCACCACATATGTATGTGCAAACATCAAGACGAACATGTAGGTCACCAGATACATCTTAGACAATCTACAGAAGGCACAAGAAATCTTCGGTTGTTAACGTTCCCTTGTCGTATGTTGCTTTATCCTCGTTTATGTGCAAATTATTTCCGCATCGCGTAATGAAAAAACATACTACCTATTTAGTCCAATATATACCCATCCCTGAGACTTAACAACCAGTCATACCTTTTACTCAAGTTATTCTATAAAACCACACGTGATCATCTCCATAATCAAGGTCACTTCAAGTAATTAATCACCAATAGTGTCGTGTGCATCTACGAATGCAGAGGACAAGGAGCAAAACCCCTTACTTAATTCGCCTCAAGAAAGTGATCACCAAAAATGGTACAAGCTGAAGATCACCAGTGTGAAAACAAAATGCTGCCACATTTATATTTGCGACGATTAGGTCTTCTTCTTTTTTATTGAACATCAGTACAGACACAAGCGCTCATATATACGCCCATACACTCACCCCTATGAACACACACGCACACCCTACCCCTATGAACACCTCCTCCCACTAAACACGTATCGCCGAAAATTCTGAAATAAATCCAGGATAAATGCGACTTGAACCCTGATGGCCCGGGGATACCACTGTCCACCTAACCATCCAACCACAGGTTGGTTCGCTTCTCTTTTTCTTTTTGGTAGGTAACGATCAGGTCTTTCAACTAGTGGACATGCATTTCTGGGTCCTTTTCTAGTTGAGATGTAAGCATAAAAAATGGTAAAAATGCTTGCATAGAGATCTACGGTAATCCTCTGTCAAAACGAGTGAGAGGCCATATGGTAGTTTGTGCATTATATAAAAACAATTTTGCATAGGGTGTGGTTTCAAGAGTTTGAATTCACCGCAAGCTTTTTGACATATAATATACTCCCTCCGTTCACAAATATAAGATGTTTTGGATATTTCAATATAGACTACATACGGAATGAAATTCATTAGAGTAAGTTCCACCCCCCCCCCCCCCACCCACCCACCCACACTTCTTTATATTTTTTACACTTATTACCCCCATTTAATATCTTTTCAACCGGAGTACCCCATTTAGTGAAAGTTTTCTTACTTTTTACCCCCCATATAGACTACAAGGAATGAAATTCATTAGAGTAAGTTCCACCCCACCCCCCCCCCCCCCCCACCCACCCACCCACACTTCTTTATTTTTTTACACGTATTACCCCCATTTAATATCTTTTCAACCGGAGTACCCCATTTAGTGAAAGTTTTCTTACTTTTTACCCCCTTTTGAAGTTTTTTTGGTTGTGGATAGTTCCTACAGCGGTTCATTTGCCGGGAAAAAAAAGTGTGGAGCCATGTCCAATACGATGCAGCACCTCTGGAAGCGTGTACGAGCTGTATGTTCATATGGTGACATGTACTATTTGTTGTACAGAAAGAGCAGAGTTTGACACTTAATAATACAACTAGAACCCAAAAAAGAAGAAAAGAATGTGCATCGCAAAACAGTCGTAAAGTGACTTTATTGCTCAAATCCTTATTTTAGCCATATTTTACATGTCACACTTTTGTTTTGAGAGCTACATCAGCTGTGGCACTTATGTGCAGCAACAAAAGGCTAAAGGGACACCACACTTGCAGTTCAATATTCCTCCTCACCTTACAACCCCACCGAACACACGCACGCGCGCACCGACGACACAAATTAGTAATCGAAACTAACCTGTGCATTAGCATTAATTAAGTCGATGATTCTTGATGACTACGGCTCCTAAACCCCACAAATGCAGCTTAGAATCGTCGTACGTGTACCACTAACACCAACCATGTACGCGGCGTTGTCATGCGTACGTCGGTACGTGTAGGGTGCGTCCATGCACGCAGAAAGCCTTTCACGGCGGCGGAAGAATGCAGCCGTCGGCGCCGCAGTGCACCGATGGGCGGTGCTCGAAGGCGATACACTGCTCGTGCGACCGCTGGTGCGGCCAGTCGGGGATGCAGTTCATCCGGTCGTCGCGCCGGGGGACGTGGAGGCAGGACACCGGCTCCTCGCAGAAGTAGTTGCCCACGACCGTGAGGTTCTTCAGGTTCGGCAGCAAGCAGATGGTCTCCGGCACCGCGCCGGACAGCATGTTGTACCCCACGTTGATCACCTCCAGGCTCTCCATGTCGCCGATGCTCTCCGGCAGCTCCCCCGCGAACTCGTTGTGGCTGAGGTCCAGCACCTTGAGCTTCTTCAGCTTGCCGATCTCCGGCGGGATACAGGAGCTGATGCTGGCGTTGAGCAGGATGAGCTCGACTAGCGTGTCGGCCATGTCGCCGATGCTCGGCGGGAGGCAGCCGGCCAGCTTGGTGTTGGCGAGCACGATGACCGACGCCGTGGAGTTGGTCAGGCTCCCCGACGCCAGCGACACGTTGAAGCGGTTGTCGTTGGCGAACAGCGCGTCCAGGCTGAGCTGCCGGCCGAACACGGCGTCCGGGAGCTGGCCGTCGAAGTCGTTGAACCGGAGGTCGAGGTACTTGAGCGACGGCAGAGAGGTGAGGAAGGACGGGAAGGGGCCGGAGAGGAGGTTGTTGCTGACGTCCAGCTCGAAGAGGAGGCGCATGTGCTGCATGGACGTCGGCAGCGTGCCGTGGAACCGGTTGGAGTTGAGGTGGAGGACCGCAAGGTCGGCGAGGAGGCCGAGGTGGTCGGTGAGGACGCCGGCGATCCGGCCGTGGTTGAGGTCGACGCCCGCGACGGTGAGGATGCACGGGTCGTCGGGCGCGGCGGCACAGAACACGCCGGTGTAGTTGCACACGAAGGGACCGCACCAGTCAGCGGTCAGGTTCTTGGGGTCCTCGGTGATGACGTGCTTCCACGCCTGGAAGGCGATGTACGCCGCGTCGAGGCGCTCGTTGAACGGCGAGAGCGGCAGGGACGGCTGCGCCGGCGTTGGGGAGGGGGAGGGGGCGGGGAGAGGTTGGGGGAGACATGGAAGGAGGAGGGAGAGAAGGATGATGTGTTGCAGACCTCTTGTGACTGCTCTTGGCTTCGAGAGGGGTGACATTTTTGTCTAGATTTTGGGTGCCTAATTATGAGCTTGGGACTTTGGGAGAGAGATGGAATGTGTATACTGCTGTGGTGTAGTCTTGGATTTTCGGGTGGTTATATATACTGGTTTTTGGGCGAGGGGGTTGGAGAAGATGATCACTAGTTTTGCTTAGTCATGGATGTTGACTTGATTATCATAATTTTTTTTACATATTTTTAAGGTATCTTCTTTCTTTAATTGGTACGGGGATGCCATGCCTATTATAACCAATTTTAAGGGTTGTTTAGTTAGGCATTCGCTTAACGAACACAAAAATACTCCAACAAAAGGCATAGTTTTTTTAGGGAGAAACTTTCCATCTATTTATAATCAAAATCCTGACCGTACACAGAATACCAAGGTAACAAGAATTACAACTAGATCCGTCCACCACCTATAGCGACGCCACAAGCACTCGAACGAGTCGAAGGCGCACCGCTGTCATTGCTCCTTCCTCATCGGAACCCGACAAACCTTGTTGTAGTAGAAAATCGAGATGTCATCATGCTAAAGCCCCATAAGACCATCGCATCAAAGTAGCAACCATCGTCGATTAAGTAAGTCGTAGATCGGAATGATCAAACCTGTAAAGAACCAAACAAAGACTAATGAAGACCGGATCCAAACAGATCCACCGAAGATCAGCAGAGACTGAATCCCGCGAGATCCGGCGAAGACACACCTCCGCACGCCCTCCGACGTTGCTAGACGCACCATCAGGACGGGGCTCGGACGCGTAAGACATGAAAATACACAATTGCTAAAGTGACTTTAGCTCAATCCTACATGACTCCTTGGAGAAATATTCTTGATCGATATTATCTATATTTACACCTGCATTTTTTCCTTCGAAACCAACCCGGAGGATCTATTATAGAAGTCCATTGAAAGTACAAAGCATCCAAAATATAATAAAAATTACATCGAGGTTTCTTAACAATCTAATGATTATTATCGTCAATAGAACAAGCCGTTGACGTGCGGTTGTTGCCCCTCCCCAACCGGAGCAGGCTTAACTTTGTTGATGATAGCCGAAAAGTTTTCGTGCACGTGCCCCTAAGGACCAGCGCCCTGAAGTTATATTCATCATTGTTGAACTCTTGAGTCGATTTTAATGGTTTGGCACCAGATCTCACCGTCGTTCACGCACGGTGAGAAACCCTAACCTTTCGTCCTAAGGAGACATGAGGAATCTATCTTGGAGCTCCGTCGACTCCTTCTCGAGCGGCGGACTCGAGGAGGATCGGAGCTCGAAGATGAAAAGTGATACCATTGTTCTCCTATCCATCCAAATCACAGGTTAGTTCGCTCATGATTTTTTTTAGGACTAGATGGTATTATTTTTATTTGGTCAATTTTAATAATGATAGCTATGGACCTATGGGGCATCATGTCAACACCATGTAGATACGTCAGCCTAGCTTGGACTAAAACATCTCATCGTTTACACTACTCCGGCTGCCACCGCCCCTTCCTGTGAGTCGTGCTCATCGCCATAGTCTTACCAGTTATGTGGCATCATGTCAGCACAGTGTTCCAGTCCCTACTCCCTACCCTCGCCGCTACGTTTTCTCAACCTGAACCTGACATTATTTTTCTGCCGACTCCTGCCGCTAGATTTGCCGCCAGCCTTCTGCTTGGTGATCTCTGCTGTCATATCCTCTTGCTAGTCCCCCGCAAAATATATATATATATGATTTTTAGGGTAAAAAATGAAAAAAAATACACACATACCTACAAATGTATACAACTTGTCTGTAAAGTTTCACGGTGAAATACATTTTTATGCAAGCTATACAAAAATAAAATATCATGTATTTCTAACACATGAACTATTTACTATACCAATATATGATTTTGTTTTTTTGGCTCACATCAAAACGTATTTCATAATGAAATTTTACACACATGTAGGCCCTGTTTGATAACTTTGTATTTTCTATGTATTTGAAGAATACTGCAGTTTTTTCAAATACCATATCTTTACCTAATAGTAAACCACGGATCGCTTCTGCCGTCCGTCATCGTCGTGGCACTTTTGCATAAAAGCCCCTCCGTTTCTGTCAAATCAACCCGCAGTCCCTGTTTTAGTGGGTCTCTGAAAAAACATTTCGATTTTGCAAAACAAACCCTGTAGTTCTTTCAAATCAACACGCAGTCCTCCACTTCCTCTATCCATTCTGTCCGTGTCGGCGCGGCAATTTTGCAAAAAGGCCCTCATGCTTTTTCAGTAATTGAACCCGCGGTCCTTTTTTAAGTGGATATATCTGTGAGAACGTTTCTTTTTTACAAAAGGGACCCTAACTTTTTTAGTATTCAACCTTGCGTTTCTCTCGTTTTTTGGCTACTTGATGCAGAACGTCGGCGGCGGCTGAAGCTTTGCAGGGGCCGAATCCGTGCACGAAAGGGGCTGGGGAGGCGGATCCGGAGACGGGTGGCGAGGCGGGGTCACCGGTGACGACGAGGAAAGCCGGAGCGCGGCCTCCCGGGCGGGATCCATGGCATCCGCCACTCCTGGGCAGAAAGGAGACAGGGAGAGAAGGGAGAAAGGAGGGGCGGTGCGGCGACGTCAGGTCAGACGAGGCTGCGGCGGAGCGGTGCAGGGTGCAGCCGTGGCGGTGGTGGCCACGGGCGTCATGGGGACGGAGGCGCGCGGCTCGGCCATGGTGGAGCGATGAAGCAGGAGAGGAGGAGCACTGAGGTGAGGCGAGGAAGAGCGAGGCCGGCGGTGGTACAGCCTCGCCGGGATCGGGCGGAGCCGCCAGTCCCGGGGATCGGGCGCACGCGAGGGGCGCCTCCCTTGACAGCGCGAGGTGGGAGAAAGGAATCGAGGGGCTTCGATCCCGGAAGAGGAGCCAGGGAATCGATTGGATCTTTTTTTTTTTTGAGAAACAGATTGCTAGGTTAGTTAACGTGTGGCTGGGCTGGACCTCAGGCCAAATGGGCCGGCCGGTTTAGTTACTGCCGCTGCTCTCTTCTCTCTCTCCCCTAATTCTCCTATTTTCTCTGATTATTAAATATAAATAGATTAGAGTAAAAAGGAGAGAGGATTAGGAATGGGTTTTGCAAGGTCTACTTTTTCTGGACTTGCAAAAATGTGCTTCTTCCAAGAAAATTAGAAGTGGGCAATACAAGGTTTAAATTCAAACACATTTGAATTTTATTCAAATAGGTTAGAACTAGGACTAGGTTTTAGAAGTGTCCAGATATGTTGGAAATTTTGGTGGACCTTGGGAAAGTAATAAAATCATTATTGGGAAAGTTTGGGGACTAAACTTGGAGTATAGAAAGTCATGTGATTTTTTGAAAAGCTCAAAAGGAATATGGAAAAGCAATTGTATAAAATGGAAGGAAAGATCAAATGGTTTTCTGAAAATATTCATAGTTATTAATTTGGTGTGAAGTATTATAAATGGCATGATGAAATGAAAATGCACAAAATAAAATAAGAAAAACATTATAAAATATGCAAGTTAGTGGAAGGTAGGGAATTTAAAAGATCAAAAATAAAACAAGGGTGGAATTATAGGAAGGCGACGTGTCGTGCTGCCAGGGAGAAGCCTATCTCTGACACCCGGCATCGACTCATGAGGAGGACTCGAAGTCCAGCATAAAGCCGGCCATTGTCCTCGGCACTCCTCCAATAATGTTGGATCCCCGTGTCCTAGCATCTCACCACTCCGCTGAGTCAAGGATGAGTTCAGGTTGCTTCAGCAGAGTATGATTTAATTCGTAACCATGCACAGTTCTGTCTGGTGCATGATTCATCAACATAGGTCATGCAGGGTCTATCAACTCCTTGAGATCACAACCATGTCTACACAAGCCTTGCATGGTTTGTTCTCCCGTTGCAACGCACGGACATATTTCCTAGTAGTTTAAAAAAAAATTGAACACACCATAGTTTTAATTACTGTGAGCTGTTTGGCTTACACAAAAAACTATAGTATTAATACTACAGTATTCCAAAAACATAGTTTTTCCTCTGCCTAAAAAGAAAGAACCCGGAACCTCTTTTTTTAAAACTGAGCAGGCGAGAAAAACAGGCCCGTATCTTCTTCCTCGTTCGCTTCCAAGCCGCCGCCGCCGCTCTCTCGTTGCTGTACATAGTCTCTCCCTCGGTAGTAGTGGACAGACAATGAGACGACGATGACAAAACGGTAGTGTATCTCCACACCTTCTCCTTTCTTACTTGATGTATCACGTGTCATGCTCGTCGTATGGTTAAAGAAATGCTTTCGAGGAGCCATCGGTCGAATCCACTGAATCCCGCAAAAAAAAAAAGTCGAATCCACTGCAACTCTGCAAGGCGTCGAGCTTGGCCGCACGGCTCCAGTTTACGCGTGTTGCGGACTTTCAGGTCCTATAGCTCCACACGCAGCTCCGGATGCCCACCCCCCACCTTTTTTTTGCGAATGGATGGCCCTTGACAACAACGCTGAAGAGTGCCAGTGAGTTCGCGAGGTAACAAACGCCGTGTTGTGGTAGTTCGACTGCCTCCTTCTCTTCTCAAAACAGGCTTTCGTCCCGCTTTATATATAAAGCAACAACCAATCAGAATACACGGTCGAACGATAAAAAAAGATGGGGTGGCCCTCAAACATGCCGATCCCAAGATAACCGAAACACGTAGCACGCACGGGACTACACTACCGAAATAGAGTACAGGAGGAACTGAGTACAACACCACGCTAAACCCTATAGCACCTACGCTCCACGACAACGCCCCCAGGAGGGAGAACGGCGCTATGCTTTGCTGTTGCCGAGTCCACAACAAACATAGGTTTTCACCCGGAACCCGGACATGAAGAGGAGCACCACGGCGACATCTTCAAGAAGATAACGACGCCCGCAAGCGTCGCCGTCGCCGGCGACAAAGCGCAGAGATTTCGCTCGGCAGCTCCCCCGCGTCACCACGAGGTCTTCAGGGCAAGTGCGCCGAGCACAGAACTCCAGATCCGGATCGGGGCACCGCCACCGTGAAGACAGAAAGCGCACCCGAGCCACCTACTGCACCACCTCTCGCCGTCCACACGACCAAGAGGTAAGGCCATCCCCGCCGCCATGGTGCCCGCCGGAGAGCCAACCAAGCGGACCGCCATCCGGGGCCGCCACCCCGGCATCCATGTCCAAGACTCCGCCAATCGTCCACGTCACGGTGCATCCACCACGGTAGGAGGAGTAAAAAGGGCCTCCTTTCACTCCTAGCCCGACATCAGCCACGAAGTCTGGGTCGGTGCCTGAGGGAGTCCTGGATTACGGGGTCCTCGGGTGGCCGGGCTGTGTGACATGGGCCGGACTGATGGGCCGTAAGGATACAAGGCAGAAGACCTTTCCTCGTGTCCGGGTGGGACTCTCCTTTGCGTGGATAGCAAGTTTGGCGTCCGGATGTGTAGTTTCCTTTCTCTGTAAACCGACTCTGTACAACCCTAGCCCCCTCCGGTGCCTATATGAACCGGAGGGTTTGGTCCGTGGAGGCCATCATAACAATCATAGGCTAGACATCTAGGGTTTAGTCATTACGATCTCGAGGTAGATCAACTCTTGTAACCCCCATACTCATCAAATACAATCAAGCAGGACGTAGGGTTTTACCTCCATTAAGAGGGCCCGAACCTGGGTAAACATCGTGTTCCCTTTGTCCCTTGTAACCTTCGATCCTCAGATGCACAGTTCGGGACCCCCTACCCGAGATCGGCCGGTTTTGACACCGACATTGGTGCTTTCATTGAGAGCTCCCCTGTGTCGTCGACAGAAGGATCGATGGCTCGTTTGATCATCAACAACGACGCTGTTTCCGGGGAGACTTTCCTCCCCGGTCAACTCTTTGTATTCGGCGGCTTCGCTCTCCGCGCCAATTCAGTTGGTCACCTTGAGCAGGTCGACAGCTATGCCCCTGGTCATCAGATCAGATTTGGGAGCCTGAATTACGTCGCTGATATCCGAGGAGACTTGATCTTCGAAGGGTTCACGGCCTCGACCACTATTCCTCATCTTCAAGAAGGCAACCCATCGGATCCGTCATCAGGCGCCGCTCAAGGACCAACTACTATCCCTGCCCTGGCCATAGATCCAGGGCAAGCCACCTCATCCGAAGATGGGATCTTAAAACCCACCGGACCCTCTCCTCCCATGGAGCCCTTTGCCGAAGACCCAGAAGCAACTGTATGTTCGGCGAGCCTGGAATCAAGCAGGACCCTCCTAGTCATCGGAGAGCCGAACTCGCCTCTGGAAGCCAATTCTGAACTCTCAAGGCCTGCGGTTGGTGAGCACAACCCGGCAGAATCGGCCATGCCCAGCTCCGTAGGTCCTCGGTTCCCCGTCCGGCCTTCGCTCTTGAGCGAGGCCTTGGACTTAATGCGGTCTCTCGCTTCACGGAGGTATCAGCTCCGAATTACGCCCAGCCCGAACTAGGGGCTGAGTGCGGGGAATTTTTCATCCCACCCACCACCCACTTGGTAGCCACTGTCGAAGACTTAACCGACATGCTCGACTACGCCTTCGAAGACATCGATGGTATGGACGACGATGCCGGAGCCGAACCAGGCCAAAACCCGCCCGCCACCGGACGGTGGACTGCCACTTCTACGTATGACGTGTATATGGTGGACGCACCCAAAGAGGACGACGATAACAAGCAAGATTCGATCGAGGACAAGCCCGTCGAGGTACCACCGAAGCGTCGATGTCAGCGGCGCCGTTCACGATCGCGGCGGGAAAAAGAAAGTAATACCGGCACCGGAGACATTGACACTCCGGAGAATGCCGAAGACTCCGACCAACCCATTGAGCCTGCCGTAGAGCAGGATAATTGGGAAGAGGGACAAGTCAACCCCGACGAGCCAGTCGGGAACGAGGGTTCGGAAGATAGTAACTATCTACCGATCTCCGAGGAGGATGTCAGCCTCGGCAACAAAGACTTCATCGTGCCAGAGGAACCCCTCGAGCAAGAGCGCTTCAAGCGACAGCTCATCGCAACTGCGAGGAGCCTAAAAAAGAAACAGCAACAACTTCAAGCCGAACAAGATACGCTCAACGACAGATGGACCCAGGTCCTAGCTGCCGAGGAGTACGGCCTCGCACGCCCAACAAAGAGCTATCCGAAGTGTCGGCTACTGCCACAATTCGATGACGAGGCCCTAGAGCCAATACCGTCAAGACATAATCATGCTGATCAACCAGACCGACCACCACGTGGGCGAGACAAAGCGGCTACTCATGCCGAACACCAACCCGCTCCACCTCGCCGTCAAGGCAAGGAGGTAACAACTCAGGGCTACACCTACGACTTATGTCAGGACCTGGACAATAGAGCCGGCAAGACCAGATCAATATACGGATCAAGGGGGCGTGCTCCGACGAGAGACGACGGCCTTCAAGCTTGGCACGAGCAGCATAACCGAACTCGGGCCGAAGACCGAACACGGATGTCATCTGAAGTCCGTCTTGACGTTGCCCGATACAGAGGCGCCGCACACCCCTTGTGCTTTACCGATGAGGTAATGCAGCACCAATTTCCAGAAGGGTTTAAACCCGTAAGCATTGAATCATACGATGGAACGACAGATCCCGCGGTATGGATTGAGGATTTTCTTCTCCATATTCACATGGCCCGCGGCGACGATCTCCACGCCATCAAATACCTCTCCTTAAAGCTGAAAGGACCAGCGCGGCACTGGTTAAACAGCCTACCAGAAAACTCTATTGGTAGCTGGGAAGACTTGGAGGATGCCTTTAGAGACAACTTCCAAGGCACCTATGTCCCGCCTCCGGATGCCGATGACCTTAGTCATATAGTCCAGCAACCCGGTGAGTCAGCCCGCAAACTCTGGACTAGGTTCTTAATTAAAAAGAACCAAATCGTCGACTGTCCAGACGCCGAAGCCCTCGCGGCCTTTAAACATAGCGTCCGCGACGAATGGCTCGCCCGACACCTTGGTCAGGAAAAACCGAAGTCTATGGCAGCTCTTACCGCACTCATGACCTGCTTCTGCGCGGGAGAAGACAGCTGGTTGGCTCGTAGAAGCAATAGTACCAGCGACCCTGGCACCTCCGAAGTCAGGGACGGCAATGGCAGGCCACGACGTAACAAACACAAGCGTCGAAACAACAACGAAGAAACTGAAGACACAGTGGTTAACGCCGGATTCAGTGGCTCTAAATCCGGTCAGCGGAAGAAGCCATTCAAAGGAAACAAGGACGGTCCATCTAACTTGGACAAAATACTCGATCGGCCTTGCCAGATTCATGGCACACCCGACAAGCCTGCCAACCACTCCAACAGAAATTATTGGGTCTTCAAACAGGCCGGTAAGTTAAATACCGAACATAAGGGGAAAGGGCCGCCAAGCGAGGACGATGACGAGCCCCGCCCACCGAACACAGGGGGACAAAAGAAATTCCCCCCTGAGGTGAAAACAGTGAACATGATATATGTCACGCATATCCCTAAAAGGGAGCGCAAGCGCGCACTAAGGGACGTCTACGCCGTAGAGCCCGTCGCCCCCAAATTCAACCCATGGTTGGCTTGTCCGATCACCTTCGACCGCAGAGACCACCCGACCAGTATCCGTCATGGAGGTTCGGCGGCCCTGGTCCTCGATCCAATTATTGATGGATACCATCTGACTCGAGTCCTTATGGACGGCGGCAGCAGTCTCAACTTGATCTATCAAGACACTGTCCGCAAAATGGGTATTGACCCATCAAGAATCAAGCCTAGTAGCACCACCTTTAAAGAAGTGATACCCGGTGTCGAGGCCCGCTGTACGGGCTCGTTAACATTGGAAGTAGTCTTCGGTTCGCCGGACAATTTCCGAAGCGAAGACTTGATCTTCGACATCGTCCCCTTCCGCAGTGGTTATCACGCACTGCTCGGACGTACTGCCTTCGCCCGCTTCAATGCAGTCATGCATTATGCTTACTTAAAGCTCAAGATGCCTGGACCCCGCGGCGTTATCACAGTCAATGGAAACATGGAACGCTCCCTCCGTACCGAGGAGCACACCGCGGTCCTCGCAGCCGAGGTGCAGAGCGGCCTTATCAAGCCAAACACTCCATCGGCCATGAAGTCTCCGGACACTATTAAACGAGCCCGGCCTACTCTGCAGAACGACAGCTCAGTTAATCCGGTGCTGGACTAGCAGTTTTGCCTCCGTCCACCGCCCCATCTAATCGCGGCATATGTACCGCGTGTGCATAACTACGCACTCAAAATACCTTGGGCGATGACGGAGGCACTCCGCGGACGAGGTCCATAATCCGGCTCGACCCTATTCGGACCTTACTCCCCTTCTTTTTTTTTTCTCTTACATTACAGGTTCCTTAAAACCTAAAGTCACTTTACGGTGGCGCAGGGCCCTTTCCCAGGCCCCTTCTACATACATGATCGTCGATCCTTTCAAAGGATCCTCCACCAAGGCGAAAAGCGGCGCAGACATGCGACAGGGTGTCCAAAGGATCTTCACGATACCTTTTCTTTTTTAGGACCTGTATACAGCTTTCCCTTGTTCTCAAATCCTCGGCATGTAAAATAGCCCTGATGCTTATAGCATTATCTGTAAAAGCACGTTTTGACGTATCAATCAGACTATAATGGAAACAGTTTTCACCAACCCTATTCGGTATTGGTTTATTTCATAATCTGTATTCCCTCTTCATGTCCGATTGGCATATACACTTCGGCATAGCTTAAAATGCCAGGGGCTCTATTCGGCCACCTATACTTTCACAAAAAAAAAGTCCGAACACGTTTATAAGTGCACTTCGGCGTCCCGAATATTGCATTATATGCATCTGCTCCGAATCATGTCTTTGGTCAATAGTTGGGTTGCCCGGCTCCTGTGGTTACTACCTTACGTTCTACTCGTTCGGCTAGGGTAGTAAAGAGAGAACTACTGCGATTGTGTTTCTGGTTCATCCGGTCAAGCACCTCAGTAGAGAAAGCCGAAAACTGACCGTCATGGTGTGGCGAGAGCTAGTCAGCTATTTGGCGACTTGCTATAAATCTTTTTGCGATTTCTTCCGTATTATGCGAAGGACTGGCTTATGTCCGGTCATGTGCTTAAGGCATCCCAGTTCGGATAGCCGCATACGCACCAGGGGCTAGTACTTAGCCCCACCGTCAAACTCCTATGGCTAAGTGAGAGTGATAAAGCCGCATAGTCTGATTGCCTGGTTCGCCTACGCAGACACCTCCTTCACGGACCAAGACGTTGGGTCAAGAGTGATCATGCGTTATTCCGAACACCCCCGTAGTATCTACGTGGGGGCTGAAGCCGACGACTGGCAAACTTTCAAGATAACAAAATACGGCCGCACAGGAGGCAAGCAATTCCAGATAAATATATTACAAAGCCTTGGTTTATAAAACAACGTCTGGGTAGCTCGGATACATTCACTTAAATATGATATCCTTTGAGCATTGGCCCTCAATTAAGCGGGCACCCTCAAGGACGTCTTCAAAATACCGCTCTGGCTTGTGGTGGTCCTTGCCTTCGGGTGGGCCCTCGACCGCTACGACGGCGGCCTTCATCTTTGCCCAGTGCATCTTGACACGGGCAAAGGCCATCCGCGCACCTTCTATGCACGCCGAGCGCTTGACAGCTTCAATCCGGGGCAGCGTGTTGGTAAGTCGCTGCACCAGGCCAAAGTAACTGCTAGGAATGGGTTCGGTTGGCCACAGCCGGACTATGACGTCCTTCATGGCCAATCCGGACATCCTGTGCAGCTCTGCCAGTTGCATCATGTGGTTATTCAACAGCACCGGACGCTCCGACGCCGCAAACTGTGACCAGAACAACTTCTCCGTCGTGTGCTTCTCCTGGGCCCGGAAGAACTGCGCGGCATCGGCGGCACTCTTCGAAAGATCCGCAAATGCGTCTGGAGAACTCCACAGTCGCGTAAGTAAGGCATATCTTTGACCGCCAAATATAGTCTGCAGAAGAAAGGGCTTACCAGCCGCTATCTGTTCGGACTGTCGGATTTCCTCGTGAGCTGCCCGGGATTCGGTCCTTGCCTCCTTGGCCTCCTGGAGGGCCTTGTCGAGTTCAGCCGCCTGGGCCTTATTCTTCTCCTCCAAGGACTCGCACTTGCCGGCGGCGTCCTTGAGTGCCTGCTCCACTTCGGTCACCCTCTCCTCGTACTGGCGGCGAGTGACCTGTTCGGCCTTTAAATCTGCGGCCGCTTTGTTCGCCTTCGCCTCCTCCTTGGCTTGGGCAAGGGCACTCTTGAGGGTCTCGACCTCGGCCGCGCTGCCTGCAATCATACACAATAGCAGCGCAGCAGTTTAAATTCAGAGTTTGCATATCAAATCAGGCATATGCGAGTTATTTCAAAACATACCTTGCGCCTCATCGAACCGCTTGTTCATGCGGTTGACATCATCATCAGCCAGCTGCAGCCTCCGCTTGAGATCGGCAACTTCAGCGGCCTGGGCGGTTGCTGCCAACATGGAAGCCTGTTATACGATATAATAGTACGTCACTTCTTCCGAATACTATATGATCCTCTGTCCAGCTTTTTCAAAACCAGACAGAGTTTCAGGGGCTAATATCTATGCACAGGTCTGCTCCTTCATAAAAAGCGTCTAGAGCATTACGTCGCATACCTCGAAGCCTGTTAGCAGGCTGGCGAAGGCTTCGTTCAGCCCACTCTTGGCGGACTGAACCTTCTCAACCACCACACCCATCAGGGTGCGGTGTTCCTCCACGATGGCAGCACGTCGTAGCACTTCCACCATGGTGTTCGGCGCCTCCGGATTAGTGAAGGTCGCCGTCGGAGCTGATGCTTCCCCCTCCTTCGAAGGGGGCTGCTCGTTTGACTCCGGAGCCACATTGGTCTCCGGAATGATGTCCGGCTGGGGGCCAGATTGTTCATGACCCCCGCCGTCGGTCGCCATACGGGTCTCCCCCTTCATGTCTTCGGCAGCCGAGGTATTGTCCTCGGGCGCCTTCTCGGCAGCCTCGCTCGCCCCTCCGTGGCCAAGAGAGGTCCTTCGGGACAACACCTTGGTGTTACCCACGGTGACCGGTGAAGGGGCTCGTGGTGGCGTCTCGCTCTCTGCCATCTCGGGTGGCAGAGAACTTCCTTCAGACAGCGATGGATAGGGGAGGTCGCGGGCTGGGCTGAAATACACAATATGATATGTTATATTACAACCATAACAGACCGAATATTTGCTAAGTATCCTTTTCGACACTTACGATTCGGCCAGGGGTTTTTCCCTGCGGCGCCTCTTGGGGGTGTGTTCGGCCTCCGAATCCGAACCATCCGAGAGGGTTATCTTCTCCCTCTTAGACACCCCCTCCTCCGGGTCAGCGGAGGCGGCCCTTTTCTTCTTTCCCCCCTTTTGGGGAGAACCACTTTCCGCCTCCTCCTCCTCTTCATCTTCATCCCCCTCGTGGGAGGAGTGGGCTTCAGTTTCTCCGGACACTGTGTCCGAATTACCCTTACGGCGAAGGCTGCCCTTAGCCTCCTTGCCCTTCTTCTTGGCCTTCTTCTCCGGCGCCTGATATGGCACCGGAATCAGCATCCTCGTCAGCAGAGGATTGGCTGAGTCTTCAGGTAGTGGAGCCGGACACTTGATCCGCTCCGCCTTTGCTGTCCAGCCCTGAATGAAAGAATGGAAATCTCAGTATAACCTTTGATTTATTTACCGAAAGTTGTGTTCGGAACCAAAATACTCACAGAAGTGGCCGGATTCTTGCTGTCGAGGCCGATATCTTCGGTCTTCTTCGGCCACGTCTTCTGGGCCTTGAAGAGCAGCTTCCAGATCTCTTCGTGCGTTGTACCGAAGAAGCGCTGTAGGGTCCGGGGACCTTCCGGATTGAACTCCCACATATGAAGAGGCCGGAGTTGGCAGGGGAGGATCCGGCGGGAGAGCATCACCTGAATCACGTCAGTGAGGCTGGTATTTTTGCTTATTATATTTTTGATGCGCTTCTGTAGCATCACCACTTCCGTGGTCAACCCCCAGTCCAGACCCTTGTTGGTCCACGACGCTAGCCGCATTGGGGGTCCGGATCTGAACTCAGGAGCGGCCGCCCATTTGGCGCCGCGGGGTTCGGTGATATAGAACCACTCCTGCTGCCAGACCTTGACGGTCTCCACAAAGACCCCTTTAGGCCAAATGGTGTTGGGGAGTTTGCTCACCATGGCACCGCCGCACTCTGCATGCTACCCGTTGACCACCTTTGGCTTCACATTGAAGACTTTTAGCCATAGGCCGAAGTGTGGGGGGATGCGGAGTAGCACCTCGCACACGACAATAAACACCGAGATGTGGAGGAAAGAATTTGGGGCTAGATCATAGAAATCTAGCCCGTAGTAGAACATGAGACTGCGGACAAAGGGGTGGAGGGGGAACCCTAGTCCTCGGAGGAAATGGGGAATGAATACAACCCTTTCGCCGGGCTCCGGAGTGGGTATGCCTTGATCCTTGGCTGGGAGCCTGTGCGCGATTTCCGCGGACAGATATCCCGCCCCCGGAGCTCCTTGATGTCCTTCTCCGTGATGGAGGAGGCCTCCCACTTGCCCTTCGAGCCAGATCCGGACATGACTGGAGAGGTTGGCGGCGGTGGGAAAGATTGAAGCTTGGGCGCTGGAGCTTGAGGATGGGAAAACAGGAGAAGGAAGAAGGCGTGGGGAAAAAAGAGGGATCTTTATCCACTTATATAGGCAATGAATATCAAGCGCCCGCCCCTCAAGCCTTAAAACTCGCCTGTTCCCAATGGGTCGTGCAAATGGCATGGTTGGATTACCCAAACCCGTATTGATAAGGATCCCGCAATAAGTGGGCACGATCTCCGCTTTGACGAGACGTGTCAATAGAGGCCGTGTTTCGAGACGCGAAGCGGGAGGCCGAAAAACGGTTCGAAATAATAAAAAGACTAGACGTGACGTTTCGCCGAAAAAGTTGTTAGTTGATAGACGCTACTTTGGCTAAGCATTTTACCTTCATGGTTGAGGGTTGTGATTGTCATGCAGAGCCGGATACAGTTCTTTTATTCGGAAGATCACTTTGGAGTATTCAAAGGAGGAACCCGCCTTGTAATGCCGAAGATAATCTGCGCGCCGAACATGTTGTCATTGAAGACTGGTTCAGGGGCTACTAAGGGAGTCCTGGATTACGGGGTCCTCGGGTGGCCGGGCTGTGTGACATGGGCCGGACTGATGGGACGTAAGGATACAAGGCAGAAGACCTTTCCTCGTGTCCGGGTGGGACTCTCCTTTGCGTGGATAGCAAGTTTGGCGTCCGGATGTGTAGTTTCCTTCCTCTGTAAACCGACTCTGTACAACCCTAGCCCCCTCCGGTGCCTATATAAACCGGAGGGTTTGGTCCGTGGAGGCCATCATAACAATCAGGCTAGACATCTAGGGTTTAGCCATTACGATCTCGAGGTAGATCAACTCTTGTAACCCCCATACTCATCAAATACAATCAAGCAGGACGTAGGGTTTTACCTCCATTAAGAGGGCCCGAACCTGGGTAAACATCGTGTTCCCTTTGTCCCTTGTAACCTTCGATCCTCAAACGCACAGTTCGGGACCCCCTACCCGAAATCGGCCGGTTTTGACACCGACAGTGCCTCCATAGTAGGAGGCACCAACGCCTGCGTCTCCAGCCGGTCCCGGTGGACCAGGGGAGACACTACCCCATGACTACCGACGGCCGTCGCCGAGCACGCTCGCGCGCCACCATGTCCGTGGGCCTTGATGCCGATCAGCCCTACAATGTGGCGAAGCCCCGACCACCACCAACGCCCACTGTGCCCGTAGGGAGAGAAATCTCAACGCCCACGAGCACCACCTGGATCGAGCCCACCTACCCGGAGCGCGAACTCCGACTCGCCCCGGGCCCCGACCAGATCCGCCCGGGCACGAGCCCCAACTCGCCTCCATGCCGTCGGCCTAGAGCTAGGGGAAGGAAGCCCGCCGCCACCACCCTGCGCCCCCGGCAAGGGCATGACACCCAGCTCCGAGCGCCGCCGCCCCACCGACCCGCACCACCTGCACCCCTGGACAAGGCCCACACAGCCGGAGACGCCGCCGGACCTCCCCCATGGCACACCTCCACACCAGTCACCACCACCAGCCTAGGCTTCCGGCGGCGGCCGGCCCTCGCTGCCACAGCTCGCGCCGCCCGTGAGCCACCGGCCGGAGGCGCAACCTGTCCAGATCTGAGACGAGGACTGCCACCCCGACGCGCCGCCACTCCGTGAAGCACGCCCCGCTGCCTCCTGGCTGCAGCCACCCGCGCCGCCGCGCCAAGACGCCACCGTCGGCCGCCCCAGCCATAGCTTCACCGCGACGCCTTGCAGAGCACCGCACCGCCACTCGATGTCGCCGTCCCGCGCCAGCAACCACCGCGAGCGGGGGGGGGGGGGGGGGGGGGGGGGAGCCCCACCACCGCCGCCGCCGGCCGGGCTTTGCCCGGCGGCGACGAGGGAGGGGGAGGGGGTGGGGGGAGGTTGGAGGTTGGAGGTGGCGGCGCTTGGGTTCGCCCTCCCGCTCGCAGGAGCGGGCAGGGCGAGACGAGGGGAAAAGTCAGTATGAGTTAGATCTGCCTCCTCCTCTTTGGTAAGCTACAGGCCAAACTTTGAGCATGGTCGTTGACAGTTTGGCAATGGCCTTTGTGCATGGCCATTCAAAGTTTGTGCTTGTGTGTGGCCTTTGTGCATGGCCGTTGAGTTTGCAATAGCTGGGTAGCTAAGGAGAAAACGGCTGGCTAGCGAATTTACGTCTATATATACAGCACTAGCCAAACAGCTCAAAGTATTCTCAATACTCCAAAATACTATGATATGTCAAAATTGTGGTAACTTATACCTACATGCTAAAATACTATAGTTTTTCAATATTGTGGTTTTTTAATACTTTACTATCAAACATAGCCGTAGTATACATCTCTAAGTACTTGTGCATTCTATTTTCAGTTTTTTTACTTCAAAGGACATATTTTGAAATTTTTGGAATTTCGTGCTCCATGGAGCCCAAGAGCCAAAAATCCTCTCTCGGGATTATAATTCTACATAAGATTTTGCAAAAAGAAAACTATATATAACAAATTATCCCGAAGGGAAAACAAGTGTGTGTAAGAGCTTCCTTTTTCCTTTTCCTATGGGTGATAGAAAAGTAGAGAATCCGAAAGAGACACCAATCTACTAACTCTGTCATTAAAATGGAAAACAGAGCAATAGCAGAATACAACAAACAAAAACCAAAGGTAACAAGAAGAAACGCACTGTGGTATTGTTTTTTTTCGATTGATCGCTCAAGAAGAGCCCGGTTTTTCGTTTCCTTTTTTGCGAAAAGGATCAGATCTATTATAAAGATTCACCAGAAGTACAAAGCACCTCAAACATAATAAAAATTACATCGATGTCCATGGACCACCGAACGACCATTGGCGCCGCCAGAACGAGCCGCCGAGGCGCTGCTGTCGCCGCTCCCATACCGGAGCCGGTCTGACCTTGTCGATGACAGCCATGAAGTCTCGCCGTAGAATCCTTGAATCGATCTGAAGAACCTGACACCAAATATCGCCGTTGCGTACGCACGGCGAGAAACCCTAACCTCGCCGCCCCAAGGAGCTGGCAGAAATCTACGCCGAAGCTCCGTCTAATCCGTCCCAACGGACGAACTTGAGGAGGATCGGAGCCCGGAAGACTGATTCGAAGAGGGAGCGCCGTCATCCATCCAAATGCCGCCCCTACGAGGACTAAAATCGTACCTATCTACCATCAGGAGTCGAGACACCAGGATTCTCCTCCCCACCACCGACCGCCGGAGCGGCAGGCGGAGGGGAGGCGAATCCACAGGCTTGCCGGTGGAGATCGAGGGAAAGAAGGCTTTCCCAAGTCGCTTTGAGAGAGAGGAAAGAAAAGCCAAAGTAATACAAAAGAGCCCGGCTTTGAATTAACAAGGTTATCTACCGGCCAGGTATTACAAAGTTCACACAAAGCAACAATGATGAAAAGATACATGAGGCTGATAGACGAGCCGTCTGCAACATGGTATTGTTCAGTAGCACAAACCACCTCACGACGTCAAGTTAGCTAAAAGCAACTCAAAGCAATCGATAGCTTGTGATTTTGTGATATACTCCATGCAATAAACAAATATCTTATATTGTCTGCCTATCAGCATACGTGGCTTAGACGAATGCTTGGCCACTGATTTCTTGCCAAAAAAAAGTCTCCGCCCCTACCTGTGTGTGCAAATTTGTGCCCGTACAATCAGGATTAACACAAATTAAAGGTCCAACGAATTATCAGTTAGTACATCAACTTGCAATCTCTCATGATTCATCCATACCGAACGGGCCCTCGACACTCTTTGGTGATATGATATTATAGAGTTCTCCGTACCTAGTATGGGCATTATTTGTGCTGCAAAACCTTTGGAGATCGACCCATGAATAAGTGCTTGTACACTAGGACAATAAATTTATTTGATTGCAACACTAGCTAGGACAAGCAATTCGAGCAGCACTAGGCACAAAAAGGAGGGATTCAGGTGAGAGGTCATATGGCTCCGGTCTCCATCCCCATTAAGATCACGGTGAGGTCAGGCTTAAGCTTCACAGTGCGCTAGCTAGCTAGAGGCCGCGGTAGGGTTCATGCGCGGTCTCATCCTGGCTGGTGTAATTCTCACGCATATGGTGCGAGCAATCACCACAAGATTTTTAGAAGATATTTAGGTGGGAGACACACCGCTAAGCCATCAATACCGTCTTTGTATAATATATATAATATTGTCCAATGCAAATATGTTTTCAATGGGGTAGTAAGGAACTAAAGGATTTGATTGTGTGCATCATAATGATGCAGGGCCAAATGTTTTAACCTCCAGTTAAAAAAATGCACGCTGATTTCGTAGATGAGGGCAACCTTTTTCATAGAGAATACATTTAGGAAATAAAGTCTGTGTCGAAGAGTGGTCTTATCGAAAGACAACTTGGCAAATCACATATGGTAAGGAAGTAATAAGTGTTGCTATTGATGAGATGAAACAACAACATTTATTCCCGTCTTTCATTTCACCACCCTGATTTGACGCACTACACATGTGGTTTATAATTTACCTTTGCTTACAAGAATTGAGAATATGTTCGGCAACCCGAAGCTCGAGTGGGGCGTACGCCCTTTGTTGGGCAATTTAGAATTACCACAAAAAATTTATTTTTAACATGATTTAAATTTCCAATGTTTTTACAAGTTATCCGCAAGGTTACACACTATCCGTACATGATGCTTCCTTCAACGAACGAAGGCATGGAAATCATTAGTTTCTAGATGCTACCGCTTGAAGCTAGTTGTGCGGACCATACTCAACCAATTTGGGTCTAGTAATAATATGATTAATGGAAAATAAGTGTCTCGTGTAACTTTTCTTGCATTTTGGTTGTCTTAGCATTGCTCTACTATTGGATATACCTGATTTCATGATGTACTTGGCACTTGTTAATAAGAGATGGTTATGTGCCTTATTAAATATAGACGCCGGAGGTGTTCTTTCTTTTCAAGAAAAAATATGGTTCGTGCAAGAGTTAAACTATATAATTCCCATGATGATTACAGGCATTTTTGCAGTCAAATATTCTACAATCAGCTAAATGTAATGTACTCATACCTTCCTCACAAAAATATTAAGAAAAATACTTAACTTTTTGTTGATAAACAGCCCACTAAAGCATTCTATTTTTCCGAAAAGGACGATCAATCCTCAACCTCTGCATTGGTTAATGCACACAACCGTATCTTATTGATTATTGAACAATGCCAATTAAAGCTCATCGTCGGTCCACAAACCCGAGGCCATCCACAAAAGGATCCGCCTCACGAAAGTATCTCCACAAACCTACCAGGAGAAAGGGTGCCAATAGCAACCCCCTTTGCCTCACCGTCCCGGGAGCCGCCAGGATAGGAGAAGGGGGCCGGCGGTCAACCATCAACTCTCGATATGTATATTGATCAATTGAACACTATGACAAGTGACTGAATAACAAACAAATACAGTACTTTAGACAAAGCTTCCAGGAATGGATCATCGCACACACGCTAATGTTGACGGGTCCAACCAAGAGTTGGACTTGGGATTTTCATCCCGCAGCTGAGCTTCGAGCCAACACCTTCAACAAAGGCAAGACACATGCACGTCGACATTGCCTGATCAAGTAGAAGATGCGAGATCATGGGTTTTCAGTCGGAGCATGCACATACCTGTCATCGAAGATGTCACCGCTAGCAACCATTCTACCATCTAATGACAACTCACAAGAAGGATCTCAATGTTATGACATCCCGCCACATTGCTAGATAAAACACCTGAGGCAGGTAGAGGGCCTCGTCGTACTACTTCTGGACACTGTCGCACTGCCTTCAATCCCCTTTAATGAGAGCGAGAGGGGCACTTTATGTAGTGTTACACCTAGATCCACCCATCGATGTGGCCACTGCAGATCTGCCAACCACATCCTCGTGTCCGCCACTCTGGTGTACACTACCACAACCTCCACCGGCCAGGTCAAACCCCTAGGCAAGGTAAACAATGATGAGAGATGCCGCATATATAGGGCCATTGCCATTGCAACCTCTTTGGCACTGCTAAACTACCAAATCTAAGCGCCACTAAGCTAGATCTGCCACTACTGCACCCGAGGTCGCACCACATAGCCCGATTCCGACGCGTCTGCTCCACTCGCCGCCATTGCTTATAGAGAAGGGTTGGCACCGCCATCTCCACCCGGAGTCGGAGCCTCGATTTCCAGCACCCTCCCAACAAAGGAGCAATGAGGGCCTCACTACTAGCTTCATCGGCTCCGTGCAGCTTGCCGACGGCCGCCTCTGGCAGCGGCGAGGGAGGAAGAGTGGAGAGGGAGGGGTGGTGGTGGGCTAGGGTTTTTAGGAGGGAATGTTTTGGAAGATAATGTATTTTCCCTCACACGTTCTACTAAAATAAAAGAAGACCGATCTTATTTTGGCAAAAAGGTAAATTTTCATTATAAACATGATTTGACTCGCCAACTTCACTAAAAGTTGTGCCAATAAAAGGAAACTCTCACTGGAGAATTCTTACTAATAATCTAGTGAGGAGAGGTTAGAAAGGTAATGCTTATGTTTTCCTATATCAGTGCCAACTGCCAAGAATCAAACAAACATTCTTGCGATGCATCTTTGAACTTGTGCTAGCAAGTAGTAGCAATATGGTCCTTGATCCATGTTTTATTGTCGAGACAAAAAGAATCTGTACCATGTTTTCAATTTAAATAGCCCTACTAATGTAGTTCATTATATATGTCAACTACATAATTATTTGTTCTCTTTACTCAGTTACTACACCAACATGTAACTATTGAATTCATGCATGAGTCAGTTCACGCAAAAGACATGTTGGATTGATGTAGGTCACAACTATTTTGTATTAATGGTGCATGGGTCTTAGACTTAAGACCTCTTGGGTCTTATACCGTATTGAATTTATGCACTAGCCAGTTCACCCAAAAGTCTGGACTAGTGGAGAAGTGTGGGCAATATATTTTTGATTGTAACAAGATTAAACCTTTCTAAAAAAAGCGTAACAAGACTAAGACTAATGGAAGATGAGACGTTTGCGAGGGCACAAGGATGAGTGCGAACAGAGCGTAGCTCAGATGATTACCTTTCTTATGGTGGACCATTCCACCAGGGTTCAAGTCCTAGACTTGGCACTGGTGCTCGCATTAATTTTTGTGAATTTATTTCAGGCTTTTCGGCAATGCTCGTTTAATGGGAGGAGACGTTCCGTCGAGGCGCCTATGATGACTTCGTCAATAAGATGTTGTGGCGGCTTAGTATCTCAGAGGTGCTCATAGGGATAGGGTGGGTGTGCATGCTTTGTAGGGGTGAGTGTAGTGTTTGTATTGTGTTAAAAAAGGCACAAGGATGAGTATAGGAAATCATCCAAGTTGTGATTCTCAAAAAGAAAGGGTCAAGTTTTTTCAGTTAGTTCCATTAAAATTCGAGAGTTTTTTAAAGATCCAGCATTGCTGGCTTTTCTTGATCATTAAAATTTGAGAGTGATACTGCCTTCTAGACTTATTCTGTTTTGACATTAAAATTTGATACTACATTGAACTTCTATGAAATAGTATTTTTTTTTGCGAGGAGAATGGTGTAGTTTGTTCATTTATTTTAACTTTTTGTAATCATTGGTTTCGTTAATGGGTCGATGATCTAGTACTTCTATGCGAAGAAAGGACATCAAAGGAGGACATGCAACATGACAGGTTTCCACTTAATTCCCACTTTTTCCAGTGCAGTTTTGGAACGTGACTTGTTCGCCCATCTCTTGTTAGCAGTTGGCACATCTTTGAGACTTTGAAAGACAAAAGTATTTTGCAAACAACATCTCTCTCTCTCTCTCTCTCTCTTTCCGTCCTCTCTCCGCTCTGCCTCTCTCTCGTTGGTCTCTCAGCGTCCGACAACACGTGATCCGATCCGGTAGGTGAGTGAAAATGGCATTTGGTCGGGAGGATGCATCTGCATTCCTTGGTCTCTCTCTTGATGCTAATGCGATTTTAGGTAAATGTTTACGGACCCGTTCCTTTTACTTCCCTCGGTTATTACTTGTCGATTAACCTACGAAGGTGAGGTTAATCTTCACACCTGCAAACGACAGCTTATTTAACTTTCATGGTACTTCTATGTGAAGCAATAACTCCAATTCCTTGATATTGGTAGCATTTGTCAAACAAACAATAATTAGAAAGTTGCTCTGCTTGTCGGATGAGATATTTAATCTCTTTCAGTTGGTAAAAAATCTTGAAACCATCAACACAGGAAGTCAGACCATCCATATATTCAGAACTGTGGTCGATGAGACTGAGCTTTCACGCATGTTCCCCCGATCTTAATTGCAGACAAAGGAACCCGGCGGAGAAATTCTGCCGCCTCCAATCCGTTTGGTACACGGTGACGTCCAACGTCGTCCATGCGTCTTCTTATTTTATTCTGAATTCTGAAAGGCGAGGCCGTCCATCGATCTAGCATAATCCGGCAGACACGAAAGCTCACCATGCAGATATATACCATCAGCTTTACCTAACATCAACATATTTTCGGCTGGAAAGGCCTGATCGTTTCAGGCGGTCATCTCTAGACTAGAGTTTGGAGCAAGCGATCGATTGGATCAACATAAATTGATCAACATGTCGCCGCATTCACGTGGGACTGGCCTTAATATGGGCCACGCAGATGACATATAACCGTCAGAGCAACAACCAATGCGTCAGTGAAGGCCAAACGTCGGGGTTCGACAGCTGCGTGGATCCATCAACTGTGCAGTCAAAACTCTCTCCATTGGGATTTGTGCTCCTTAGGAAGGAGAGGTAAAGCAACGCGTCATTGTTAACTGTATCTCAAGTCACGCATTAGGATATTTATTAATGTAATGTAAAGCCGAGCTGCTGAATGCCGCGCTTCTTTTTTCCTCGACAACTTTGCGCTTTTCGTTTGCGGCGATATACGATTCAACTTGGTATAAAGTTACGAGGAAGGGGTCGCGGCAGGTTCTGAGAAATGAGGTTATTAGGTACCCACCGACTGGATTTGAGTGGGTTCCATGGCAGCAAGAGGAGACCGGCCTGCAGACTGCAGTGTCTGACTGACCCTGCCAACCCAATAATGCCATGGCTAAAACATGCATGCACCTCTTGACAGCTTAACTGTAGAATATTGGAACGGCAAACACTAATTATTGGCCCCTCAAAATAATTTAACTGATTCTCTTGATGGGAAAATTCCGAGAGTTGGATGCAGTTGGAAAGCACACAAGGCTTTACAGAAGTTTGTCACACCATGTAGTTATACAAGGACCAACACAACCTTTGAGAAAAAGGATGTGAACGCTGTTAATCTCCATGTTAATGCTTTCTTGCTGCAAAAATGGCTGTGATGCACTCATTCAACAACTTCAACAGTTGGCAGGGGAGGTACTCACAGGGCCACTGGTCTCAGGTGCGGATGATTGGATGGAGATCCAAGGCTATCTACACCATCCAAGGAGCTGGAAAACCAAGTAAAAGGATTAAAACTGACCAAGACTGACGAATCTGGAAGGGGGGGAAATAGCACATTGACACGACGTCAATCCATCTTATCACAGGATTCCAAATCAAAATTCGGAGCACAGCTCGAGGTACAAAAATGATAAATATGCTATCAATAGAGATAATGGGTCAAATCTGAATCCCAACTTATATTATGCACTATTCAGTGTCGAATTTGTCAAAAACAAAATGTATCCAGAGCTTTGTTTTTTTTTTTTCCAAACCATGCAGAAGAACAGCATATCAACTTTATACTCCATCCGTTCCATAATGTAAAACGTTTTTTTACACTAGTGAAGTAAATAGGAGAAGAAAAGGGCGGAAGCCCGTAGAAAGTTCAGAACGACCACGATCTGGCAACCAAGGACTGGAAACAAAGAAAAACCGTGACAACATAGATTGATGATGTTTTGAATTTTGGTTTCACAACGGTGCACAACTAGATACTTCCTCTGACCTCTGTGACCAGTATACAAGATGTTTAAAAAAGATGATATTCATCAGTTTCAGATCCGTAAATCTGTATTCCAGTCGGCACTCTTGCGACAGTGAAATCAGCAAATGATCACCTGTTGATGAATGTACAGAATACCACACAAAAATGCTCTCCGGGTACTTATTATTTCTATGCCATCTCTTGTTTGCAAACAATTTCCACTGTAACGTTCACTCCGGACGATGCACGGACCGTGCAA
The DNA here is from genome assembly GCA_011799875.1 of Thinopyrum elongatum. Lineage (NCBI taxonomy): Eukaryota > Viridiplantae > Streptophyta > Magnoliopsida > Poales > Poaceae > Thinopyrum > Thinopyrum elongatum. Next base: position 465,704,379 of record CM022301.1, on the reverse strand, counting down.
AGCTACACACAACAAATGTTAGCAATGATTTTACAAGCCCGGCAGTAAGTTTATGACATATGCTTACGGTCAATGACTACCATTTACAATATATCCTTACATACCACTTCTTTTTTCTGTATTTACCTAGAAAAACATGAACTAATGAGTCGCTCCATCTGAAACTGAAAACCCCAGCCTTCCACACTCCGCCTTCAAAAAAGGAGCGGCGCGAACGAAGGCTGAGTTAGTCATCGATGGTTTTCGCTCTCATGCAACCGCAGGGCGAGCATCGCGGCTTCCGGCTTTCCCGCCTTCGACCGTAGAGATAGTCTACCAGCTGCACCTTCGACCGTTGATGCACGGTTTTTGATGTCACGCTGCTCGTCTGCTCCTCTTCATACTTCACCAGAGCCTGCTGGACCTTCTGCATTTCCACCTCCAGCCTCCCAATCTTCTCTGACATCTTCCTTGCACGCTCCAAGATCTTGCGCTGGTGCCTGCTCCTCAGGTCAATGTTGTCCCCATCGAGCCCATCGGCCGATGTGAACTCTTCGGCCTTCTTGGCCAGTTTACTGTTGGTGTCAATGAGCTCGATGATGGTGCTCTCGGCTTCCTTTATTTGGTATCTGACGTCCTCGAGCTCGAGCTCTTCTGACGCCTCGGTGTTCGTTTTGAGTTCCTGAATGCTGGACTGGAGGGTGCTGAGCCTCTTCCCGTCAGAAGATAGCCTTTGAATGACCTTGTTCTTCCACTCCTGATGTGGCTCTGTGGTGATGGACCTTGGTAGCTCTTGGTTCACAATGCTCAGCTCTTTCACAACCACTAGCTCAGCAGGAGACTGTCTACTGCTGCCACTGTCAAATGACTCGCTCTGCGATGGCCCCAAATCATCGCACGCATGGCTATTGCTTGGTCCAGCAAGGCCATGAACCTTGTGATCTGCCTGTGCTGCAATTTTCTTTTGGTGACCAAGGGCCTCGGTTCGACGGCCTGAAGAAGGTTGGATGAGATCAAGCTGTATGTCTTTCAACATTTGCTCATAGTTCATTTCGACCAAGTCATCATCCAAGATCTCCTTAAGCTTCAGCGCCTCGATCTGCTTCCTCGCTTCTTGCAGATTGGCATTGAAACCAAGCCTCTCTTGCTCGAGAAGGACACTCGCATCCGCGACCACATTCTGGAGCCTTTTGATTGTTCCACGCAATTTTTGCATCTCCATTTCTTTTACTGTTTCATTTGCATTCTGATCACTGGATCCCACTATGGTTTCCAGAGGCTGAGGAGATGATGCATTTTCCTAAGAAAAAGAAGAAAAGGGTAAAATGAGTCCTGGAATGAAAAGGATAAGAAATGTACACAGCGCCATGTTTATTCTTAGGGAAATATATCGTTTTGAGTTAAAGCATACGAGAGTTCCCATGCTTATCATTAGTAGTTAGATCCTCCAATAACAGAGTAATTGTAAGAATTAAAGACTTTAATATCTCTTTTCAACAGAAGATTAAGGAGAAAATATTTAATTTTTTGTACTAAGGCACTACTAGGAAAATGTTAGAAGATGAAAGAATCCTATATTACTAAATAGATGGCATTTTCTAAAAAGTACTAGGTAGTTGGAACCGACTGCTGAATTTTTGTGTGCACGCACGTGTCTCATTTGTAATTGCCAAAAATACATGGGAAAGGGAATGTGTACCTCCACTTTGAGTTTATTTGATTGCAAAAAGTCATTAGCAAGGGACACGGTTTGTTTCTCCAGGGCACTGACTTCGGACTGCAATGATCCTAACATCGTGACATGACCATTCAGATCGACCTTCAGTCTTCTGTTTTCAATCTCTACAGCATTTAGTTTGTCTTTCAGCTCGTCCACATACGAATTCCTTCGGGTGATATCTTCCTTGAGCACCTCCTTCTGCACCATGGCACTTATCTCATAGCTCTCACATGTTACAACGAGCTCGACGATCTTCTCCTTGAACAGAGCTGCATTCATGATGGCCATTTGCATGTGGGTCACCAACTTTGTGATCTCTTCATTGCAGGATCTGATGTCGACGGAAGCCTTCTCCTTGCTCATAAGCATTTCCACATTTCCATGTAACTTGAGTATCTCCTCCAGTAGCATTTCATTTGATTCTTGAAGGCCAGCGTCATCAACTTCTTTGTGATTATTTTCTTCACTAGACCGGTCACAGATGCTCATGGTTGCATCTTTGCCGAGGTGGTTATCCAGGAATTCAAAATCACCAAGCTTCTTGTTCATCATCCTGATGTCCTTACAGAGCTCACTTCCTACTGCTTGGAGGCACACAAAATCATCATGCAAAGACTTCAACTCCAGGGACCTGTCTTCATGAAGGCTTCTGAATATCACAAGCAGGATATCTTTGCTGACGGCTTCGCTCATGAGAACGCCGAAATCATCTTCAAAGCTCATCTCTTTCTCCCTGGAGTCATGCAATTCATTTGCCAGCAAGGAGTTTTGTTGAATCAGCTTTATGATCTCACTCTGCAGTGACCTCCGAGAATCTTGAAGTTCTGATAACTGTCCAACCAAGAACTTCGCCTCGGCTCTCAAGTCGTCAACTCTCTGGTTACGAGACTCCATCTCTTCCCAGAACTCATCGCTGATCTCCGCAAGCTCCTGCCTTTCTGCCTGCAGCTGGAGCAACTCCTCACTCTTTGCTTGCTGGTCTTGCTTGAGGATGTTCCGCTCCGACCGCAGGTCGGCTACCTCCTGCCCAAAGTGCTCCAGAAGTGTGACAACAAGAGACTTCTCAACAAGCTCTTTCTGTCTCGCATCCTGGGCATCAGATATTGTACTCCTTAAGCAGTTGACCTCATGCAAGATGAGCTGCAAAATGATGTCAAGCTTCATTTGGTCCAAGGACTCATACTTCTCATCCAAGTGCAGTACTTTCAGTAATGAACCGATCCCTTCAGTTAGCTTCTGATTGTCCTGTGACAGGCAGTCCAATTTCTCCTCATGAACCTTACATGCTTCTTCCTTCTTTTGCAGCTTTGCCGAGTAGCCCGAATTTGCTTCAGCCATGTCGCCCAAACACTCTTTTAAGATGAAGATCTCTGTCTGAGCTTTGACAATCTTCATCTCCTCCTCTTGAAGCTGCTCTTCTCTATTCCTGCCTTCCTCTAGCAATAGGTCAATTTTATTCTGTAGATCAAACTGAGTCTTGCTTGCTGAGAATGCAAGATCTTTGTGTTCTTTCCTCTCGAGCCTTATCTGCTCTTGTAGCTTGATCACTTCGTCAAGCACCGAGTCTTTCTCCTGTTGTAGAGCTGAGTGTTGCCTTTCTAGCTCTGTGTATTGTGTTTCTAAGCTCACAAGAGTATTGCTGATGCTATCAACCTGGAATAATAATTAAGACGGTCAATCAAACGTATTATTTTATGACAACTGGTAGACAATAATAACTTCATTAACATAGCATACCTGAAAAACAAGAGTTGTCTTCTCAGATTGAAGAACTGAATTCTGACTGTTGACTGACTCTGAAGATTTTTCCAGCTCTTTCAACTTCCTCCTCAAGTCCTCGAGTTCAGCATTGGCATCAGATAATGAATTCTCCAAAACAGTGTTCTTCTCGAGCAGCACCTCCATGGTCTGAGAAATTGCCTCAAGCTGTGCAACAAGCGCAGCTCGCTCGGATAGATGACTGCATATCTTGGAATTGAGTTCCTTACATGATTCTTCCAACGCCGCCTTCTTCTCTCTTAAGCCTTCAAGCTCAGTAGTTGAAGCTGCCAAGGACTTCTCCAAATGTGCATTCTTCTCAGACATCCTCTCCAATTGCCTCAGGTTTTCGGCATGAAGAACTTCTGTTCTCTCATGGTTCTTGATAATGTCTTTCAGCTCAGCATTGCCATCCCTTAACTCATGTGCAAGAGCTTGAAGTGATTCCACATTTACGTTCACCGATTGTATCTGTTCCTTGATCGAAAAGTGTTTCCTCTCCAGTTCACTCTTATCCTCCTTCAGGTGAGAAAGCTCATATTGAAGTGCCTTCTTTTCATCCACATGTTTACAAATCTCTTCTTCAAATTTTCGCTGCGCATTCTTCATGGAAATGATCTCATCCTGCAGACGAATTATCACAGCTGAAGAAGAGTGATATTGGCTAGTCAGCTTTTTGTTCTCTTCTAGAATACCGTCGAATTCTTTCTGAAGCATAATCTTGCTTGTTTCAATGTCCTTCACCTTGCTTTCTTCTCTCTGCTTCTCAAGAGCCAGCCTTTTGCTCTCTTCTAGAATACTATCCAGTTCTTTCTGAAGCACAATCTTGCTTGTTTCAATGTCCTTCACTTTGCTTTCTTCTCTATGCTTCTCAAGAGCCAAATGACTCAGTTTGTCATGTGCTATTAACAGCTTCTTCTCCAAAGAGAGGCTCACCATTTCTGCTTGCATGCACTTGAGATGCTCCTCTTCTGTAGAGATGTTGAGCTTCTCCAGCTCATCTTGCTTCTCATTTAGCTCATCATGCTTCTGTTTCAGCAAATGTTTCAGCCTCTCTACTTCCAACTGCAAGTCCTGGTTATCTCTTTCGAGCACAAGGAAACGCTCGTCGTCCGCCGTGCTTGAAGGCAGTAATCCAGTTTGCATCTCCTCTTTCAGTCTGATGAACTGTTCCTGGGTATGCAATATCTCAGATCGGAGGTTCTGTAATCTAGCAGAGGATTGTTGGCATTGCAGAACTGCAGTTTCCTTCTCTGCCTCTTGCTGCGCAAGAGCCTCCTTGAGACAAAGGACCTCGGACTCTGCACAGTTGCTCTGTTCTAGCACTGATGTGATCCTCTTCTTCAGGTCTTGGTTCTCCTGTGTCAGGCTTGCTAGTTCATTCTGCAGCTTCTCGTAATCTTGGTCATCTGCAAGAAAACATTTTACTTGTCAAAGCTTATTCTCAATGCGTGCGCATGCATATGTGTTTTGCAATTTTGCCCTAAAAAAGTCTTACCTTTACCATGCATTTTTGGATCACCAGCATTCATGAAAGAGAGGAAATATCGAGCCATTTCTGCATTGTCCTGGTCAGTTTCAGTTGTTGCAGATTCAGCTGGCAGATCATCATCTGGGTCCATAAGAACCTGATCAGGGAATGCTTCTGCTATTTTTTTATGGGCCTGTCGGAGGTCCCCGGCTGCATGATCATATCTTTCAGCTAGAGCTCGGTATGCACGGTACAACTCCTCAAGCAAGGCCATTAACTCAGGTCGCCTTCGGTAGTACATTTCCGCCTTTTTTGCAAAAGACTCCGCATCTTCTTCAATGATTTTGATCATCAGCTTAATTTTGCTATCCATGTCTGTGTAATCACGAATTAAGAGATATGAGCCCTGTACAAACTTCAACAACAAAAAAACTGAAGCATCATCCAAATACAAGGAGAACGATAACCCGGACCCTTCATTGTTCACAATATTCATTCATTTACACTTTCATCATTAGATAGTTATCTTTTAAAACATGCAGCGTAGATTAGCATTCCCTTGGCTGCTTATGAAGTACTCCCTCTGTACCAAAATACTTGTAGTTGGGGGAACTCGTACTAGTTTCCCCAGCTACAAGTATTTCGGTACAGAGGTAGTAGCATCTTAATCATGGAATGGAGTCAGTGGAGAATCTATGGTATTCCCCCAATTAAAGATAATCCATATGATTATCATATTACATCACATGTCTACTAGGGCCTAAAAGAATACAGAAGATTTTTGGCTCCCAAGCACTAATGCTCCCTTTATTATTGATTTTTTAAAATAAAAAATGCATTCTTAAGTTAAGAGCAATTATGTGTGTACATGTGGAAATACAACACAACCTTTTTAATCTGTACAACCAAAAATTTAGCTAGCTATCATATATAGACTTCATTATCTGACAGAGTCATGGTCATGTTAAGACTCTGCAAGATCTGTCAATCATGATCTGTTGGTTTGACATCTTCAGAGTTTATACATACATTTTAGTCTTAAAATGACTCAGGCATAAACTTTATAATTCATGACTGACAGATCTTGCAGAGTCTTCACATGAATCAAGAAACATGTTGGTCTTGATTTTGTTGAATTAAATGTACAACAAATAAATGTGCGTAAATCAACAGATCATGATTGACAGATCTTGCAGAGTTTTAACATGACTCTGTCAGATTAACATGACCATGACTGAGTCACGACCCAGGACTGATTGCTCACTTTTGAAACTTGTTAAGCAATAACCACACGATTTTAGAGTAATAGCTTTTATAATCTGAATTTTCAGCTAACTATCTACTAAACCTAATAATAAACAAATAGTACAGCAATGTACTGCACAGCTAATCTGCTGATTAAGCTCATATATTCTACTATGGTGTGTACTCGTCTGGTAAATTTATTCAGTATATTTTCAGTCTAACCTCAATTAACGAACATGAAAAATGATAATATACATTTGGTTATTCATTACAGTGGCCAACTAAACCAAGACGTGGGTGCCTGCAGAAGAACATGTTATCGCTAACTTGCTATTTTGCAGCCTTGAAGTTGCCCATGTGCTTCGACAGTACTCTAATGACTTTCACACACGTACCATTACAATGCAAGTCTTTCCACAAGAAATTTGCAATTCATCATTGAAACCTTTTTCTCAGATTTACATCCTTGGGACCACATAACAGCAATGACAATGAACACACTAGATCAAGGCACAGTTCCTATACGTCAGAGTAGTACTTCTATACTCCCCTGAAAAATAAATAACACAAATCCTAAAAGCAGTACCTAGTCAAATCCTCTACACATTGTGTAGATTTTCAGGTTTCGAAATTCAGACTATAAAATTATTATTTCAATTGTAAGCTTCGTAAGTCATATTTAAATAGCAAATTGGCATCTCATATCTTTTCTGAATTTCCAATTTTTAATGCGACGGGCTTAAATCACCAATAGAGCTCATTTGGATAATCCAATGAACTTCAGTCTTCAGCATGCATTCTTTGAACCACCTCCGAACATCTACGTTTCTGCTCAAATTGATTTCAGAGGAACTTCCAGTGAAATTTCAAATTCAGTTATTGTGTGTGTTTGCTTATTCACTTCAGAATCAGGTTTACAACTCTAATGCCAGATTAGCATGTGAGGCATATGCTCAGTTTTTAGAATCCAACCCAAAGGAACCGGTAATCCAAGGAAATGACATGCAAATAGCTCAACAAGTTAACATATTTTACCTTCGAGATTCTCCTGAAGCCATTTGGAGTTCTTTGGGCAGATATGACTGTCCCACCACCATGAGTACTTGCGCTTAGCATCGGTCGGCGATGTCGTTGCCATTACGGCAACAAACTAAACAGCAGAGGATGTTCTGTGATCCCACAGGCAGAGAAGGATGACGGCAAAAAGAACCAATCACAGTCTAACACCAGCCAGTTACCTGCAAAACAAATACCCTCAGATTGTTAAGTATCCTTAACATGCAGAAATAACCAAAGAACTATCTGCTAGTATTATTTTTAGCTGAAGATCAAAAGCATGACGAGGTAGCAATAGCAGCAGCTAATCCTCCAAGCGATGAATTTGTTTCTTGATAGCTAAACGAGTTTTGAACTGAACACATGAGTTGAGTTGATTGATGGACAAAGCGGCACATAGTAAATGATGAACTGGAAACAGCAAAACTGCAAAAATCTCAAAAAACAATAGTCGCACAGGTGCCAATCAGAAAATTGTAGAGTGATCATCATCCATCTGGAAAGTGATCAACTGCTGAACCAAAAAAGGAAAGAGGGGATACAGCAAATAAAAGGAACATCAACCAGGAAAATTATCCAAAGTGAAAGCAGAAAAAAACAATACCATGTGCAGGCTTTTTCCGCCACAAGTTGAGGAGATCATAAGCTCTAGTTCAGACCACCAGCGGCTCAAAAATCCTACTACTAAACTATAGTGAACCCAAGAAAAAATATAGCAAGGAATAATAAGAAAGGGAGGTTGCTTGCAGAGGCAGGAACGAATGGAGCATCAAACAAGAATGATAGAGAAAAGGAAGGGTGGGCAGTGACAAGAAAACCCAACCACCCAAATAAAAGATGCCCCCAACCACTCTCCAGCTCCCAAATGACCCGCAAAGCGCACAAGAATTCCAAGCCCAGCGACAAGGAGGCCACATTGATTGCTTGGATACTCCATTACATTAGTGATCAGAGACCAGGGAGAGAAAAGAACATAGCGTCCTTTTGATGAGCCCTCCTCGAAAAACAGAGATCTCTCCCAAATCTTACCGAACGAAACACCAAACAGTTGAATTCCATGAGACTGAATCTAATGTCGAAGAAAAAATTGGAGCGAAAAAGATTAAATAAAAGATGAAAATGATTGCAGTTCGTAAAGGTCGTACTGCTGATCATTGTCAGGCCCGAAAAACCTGCAAAATAAAGGGGAAAGGCAATCTTGCAGCGGCGGAGGCCACGAGGAACATCACCAGCAGGCCAACGCCTCAAGAAAGAGACAATCACACAATGACGCACACCTAACATCAATCGATGAAGAACAAATAAGAAACAGATGGTCTTCTTCTTCTTCTTACCCTGATTTTCCTCTGTCGGCGACCGCAGCTGCAACCCAATGGAGATCCAGCCGCTCCCATCCGGCGGCTAGGCCATCTCCCCCCTCCCCGGAGGAGCTCACAGCGCCGCGGCGGAATGCATCATCCCTGCGCGCATGCGTCGGCGGCGAGATGGCGATCCTTTTCTCCTCCCCCTGGAGCCGCCCCTCCCGTTTCTTTCTTGGAGCAGAGCAGGTTTGATCGATCAGGCCGGAGGGTGGTGGCGATGGGGATTTGATTGCTTGTTGGGCAGTGCTCTGGCCGGGAAGCAAGGACAAGGCTTGCGGCACAAAGAGCTTTCGTTTTGTTTCTTTCCGGTGGCTGGAGCGGATCGATGGCGATCGGTTGGTGCAGCGGCAGTGTTCTTGTCTCTGCGTGCGTGTGAGCTGGGGACGGCGAAAGCACGGGTGGATTCCTCCTCTCGCACTGGACTAGACTAGTATGAAACCTGACGCTTTTAATTATGGGGGCATTGAGCAGCACTTGTCTCGTGCGGGATTTCCAGAGAGATTTTTTGCGCGTGCGCCCTCGGGAGCGTTGGGAAATTGCGTGATTGGAGAAGATGCCTCTTTTTTTGGCTGATTAGCTTGTGGCTTTTCTGGCGGGATTATTACTGGTACTGCTAGGTGGGCAATTTGATGATTCGTGTGGGGGCTCCTTGTAGTGTTGTTAAAGATTGGAGGAGGAGGAGGAGGAGGAGGAGTAGCCAAATGCTTAATGATTACAGTATTGTTCTTTTAAGAGGAGCGTAATGCTGAATGATTAGAGTATAATGTAGTACTGGCAATGATTGGATTGGGTTTCAGTGCACAAGTAGGCAGTTGGAGCATGAGGTATCGTATTCTCTCCGCCACGGGGAGCCGTTGCAGGCTGGAGCGATCGACAAAAAACTACCATTTTAGGGGTTTGTGTCCCACAGAACTACCACTTTAAAAAAAATGACCGAAACTATTAAAATTTTCTAATTTTATGACTAAAAACTATCACTTTCAGATAATAACCAGTTTAGATGATTTAAACGTGTTTATGACAGGCGGGGCCTATCTGTTAGCGCTGACGTGGCGTCAAAGTCAACTTCACAGGAGAGGCGGACGAGGAGCGCCGGCGCGTGGAAGCTCGTCGGCGGGAACCTGGCGGCGGCGGCTACGTCGGGAAGGGCTCGAGGTCGGGCGCGAGTTCCCCCACGCCGGCGTCCGGCAGGGGCGGCTGCGTCGGCCTCGCCGGAACCCGGGCGGCTGTTACGCACGGCGGGGCGACGGCGGCGAGCGCCGGCGTCGGGCGGTGGCTAGCAGCGGCAGCCCGGAGCGACAGCAGCAGGCAGCATCGCGGGCGGAGCGGTGCGGGACGGCTGCGACGCAGGCGCAGGCGGGCGGCGGCTGCGCGGCTCGGCAGGTGCGGCCAGTCGCCGGCGGGGCACGCGCGGGTGGCGCGGCGGCGGGCTGCGATGCAGCAGCAGCAGCAGCACGCATCGGCAAGGGGAGCAGGGGAGCGCGGCGGCCAACGGCGGGGCGCGGGTGAGCGAGGGAGCTGCGGGAGGTTGGCGGGGCGCGCGGCGCCAGCGCAGGCGTGCGAGGCGAGCGCAGCAGCAGGCCGAGGCGGGGGCAGCAAAGCAGCAGCCGTAGTGGCCAGCAGCAGGAGGTGACGGGGGCGGATTCAGCTGCTGCGCGGGGGCGCGACGCCGGGCCCTCCTTGCTGAGCCCGGTGGACGGCGGCGGAGGTGGCGCGCAGGTGCACACGAGGTGTTTGGGAAAATGCCACAGAGAGAGAAGGAAGAAGGAGGAGGTTGACGCTGACATATGGGCCCCGTCTGTCATAAACACGTTTAAATCGTCTAAACTGATCATTATCTGAAAGTGGTAGTTTTTAGTCACAAAATTAGAAAATTTTGGTAGTTTTCGGTCATTTTTTTTAAAGTGATAGTTCTGTGGGACGCAAACCCCTAAAGTGGTAATTTTTTGTCAATCACTCTTGTAGGCTGAGTCCAGAGTCCGGGCTGGCATGCGTTGCCTCCTTCGCTGCCCGCCGTCGTCCGGAGAGGATCGCAGTGGACCTCCTCCTCGTGGAAGCAAGGGTTGTGTCGAATTTATGGGGTTGCTCATAACAAAATTTGTCATATTTTGCTGCGCCGTAAGGTGGATAAATTTGACTGAATCAACTCTTTGTTTGGTTTGCAGCCGCATTTATGGCAAGATTTTACCTCATACAAATTAAGGCCATGTTTGATAGCAAAGTACTACTATATTAAAAAAATATCAGAAACTACAGTAATTTAACCTGTAGGTACAAAATACCATGGTTTTAATATAACAAAATTTCTTGGAGTATTCAAAACACAGCGGACCTGTTTGGCTACGCCACAGAATCGCAGTAAAGTCTTCTTCACCGCACCCACATGCAGGTAGAGTTCGGCACCAAGAACGAACAGCAGTAGATAATAGGCTACGATTGTAAACGTGTAGTACTAGAATAACATAGATCGATTAGACTAATGATGATCAGCGGCAGTGACCGCGACAAAGTAATTAGCATATGGATAATGAGAACTAGTAGAAGTAGGAGGAAAAAAGATTCGTCCTTTGCAAATAGCCAAAACCGAGGTGTTGAGCACAAGGGGGAAGAAGATAACAACGCTAGAGACGGGAACTTGGTGCTCTCGGGTACCCGCGCACCCTATATGCGCAAAAAAAATTAGTAATTCACAAAAGTTCAAAAAAAATCAAATCTTGTTTGGAATCAAAGATGATCAGGTATTGTACTCGTATAAAAAGTTTGGACAAGAAATGATTCATATTGATTTAAGGGCAAAAAAGACAAGTTTATGACAACAATATAGCGTGTATAGTACTTGTATATAGCATTTTTTGTCAAATCTTCGACCCAGGATGCAACGAAAGTCATTCTCCGATGAATTTTTTTATACGACTACAGTACTTGATCATGTTTGATACCAAAAAAGATTTGGAATTTTTTAAACTTTTTTGAATTACTATTTTTTCTTGCATATAGGGTGCACTGGAACCCAGGTTCTCCTTCGTATTTTCCACAACGCTAGTCCCTTCTTTTCGGCTGCTCGGTTTTTTAAAAAGAGGTCCGAGGTTCTTTTTTTTTATGCAGACAAAAAACTACAGTTTTGGCAAGTAGTATTAAAACCATAATTTTTAGGGGCAACCAAACAGCTCATTGTAAATAAAACTATGGTAATCTAAAAAATTATAGTATTCTCAAAAAAGCTAGAAAATACTCTGCTATCAAACAGGGCCTAAACCCCACATATCATTTATTGAGGGGGTGAGCCTAGCTCAACTGTGGCAGGCGGGGGGGGAAGGGGGTGGGGTGGGGGGGGGGGGGGGGGGGGTGGTGGGGGTTGTGGTTGGAATGTAACAACCCAATACCTGGGTTCAAATCCTCACGGAGGCGAATTTAGGTTCCTATTTATTCTTGAGGACCAAGCTTTTCTGGTACTCACGCACTTATTGAGGACTAGGGTCCGTGCGTAACCGAGATTAAAAATCCTAGTACTCATACTTAAAAGACCGTATGCATCTCTAGTTGGTGTAGAGGCCGGGGAAGTGAAACTTTCCCCCAATTTTAAATGCAGAGACTGGGGGAATCCCCTCTTTTCAAAAAAAAAATATCATTGATTCAGAAAAGTGTGATACTAACTCCAAGAAAATTACGCAATCCTCTCTAGAGTTAGAAGCGCATCTCGAGTCGCCCCAACATATGACTTCAATGCATACACACAGGGTCATATGTTGGTAACAAAGTGGACATCACAACACATGCAAATACTCAAGTATAGATGAGGTAATACAAGAATACAATACAGAGTGGTTCCGATAGATGGTGCTATCGTACATCCACGTTGATGGAGACTTCAACCCACGGAGGGTAACGGCTACGCGAGTCCACAGAGGACTCCACCCACGAAGGGTCCACGAAGAAGCAACCTTGTCTATTCCATCATGGCTTACATCCATGTAGGACTAGCCTCACTCATGGTAGATCTTCACGAAGTAAGTGATCTCCTTACCCTTACAAACTCCTTAGTTCAACTCCACTAGATCTTGGAGGCTCCCAAGTGACACATAACCAATCTAGGAGACACCACTCTCCAAAAGGTAATCGATGGTGTAGTTGATGATGAACTCCTTGCTCTTGTGCTTCAAATGATAGTCTCCTGATTGCTTGTATCTGCGTTGGTATTTTCCCCGAAGAGGAGAGGATAATGCAACACAACAACGGTAAGTATTTCCCTCAGTTATGAAACCAAGGTATCAATCCAGTAGGAGGATCCACCAAACTATGTAAGCAGTATCTTCGCACAAATAACAAAAACTTGCAATCCAACGCGTAAGAGGGGTTGTCAATCCCTCCTCGGTATTGAGATAAATTTAATAGTATAAGATTGGATAAATAGATCTGATGAAAACACAATAAAATAAATAAATAAAAAGTGCAACAAGGTATTTTTGGGTTTTTGGATAAATAGATCTGAAGCAATATGATAGAAAATAGACCCGGGGGCCGTAGGTTTCACTAGAGACTTCTCTCGAGAAAATAGCATACGGTGGGTAAACAAATTACTGTTGGGCAATTGATAGAAAAGCAAATAATTATGACGATATCCAAGGCAATGATCTTGTATATTGGCATCATGTCCAAGATTAGTAGACCAAAACGATTCTGCATCTACTAGTATTACTCCACACATCGACCGCTATCTAGAATGCATCTAGTGTATTAAGTTCATGAAGAAACGGAGCAATGCAATAAGAACGATGACATGATGTAGACAAGATCTATTCATGTAGGAATAGACCCCGTCTTTTTATCCTTAATGGCAATGATACATGCTTGTCATGTCTCTTTCTGTCACTGAGATTGAGCACCGCAAGATCGAACCCATCACAAAGCACATCTTCCCATGACAAGAAAAATCAATCTAGTTGGCCAAACCAAACCAAAGTTTCGGAAAAGAAATACGAGGCTATAACAATCATGCATATAAGAGTTCAACAAAGACTCAAATAATATTCATAGATAGAACTGATCATAAACTCACAATTCATCGAATCCTAACAAACACACCGCAAAAAGTCATTACATTAAATAGATCTCCAAGAACATCGAGGAGAACATTGTATTGAGAATCAAAAAGACAGAAGAAACCATCTAGCTTGTAACGCCCAGATAATTAAGATACAATAACCCTCTGCTAATGACGCTACGTCACCATGATTACTATTGATAAACTCGTGATGTTTCAAACCCACTCTATATTCAAAATTCAAAATCAAGTCAAACTCAAAAGTTTTCAAATGTCAAAATTAAAATGTTGTTCATGTGATAAATATTCAGTTCTTAATATTGGTGGTGAACCAACTTTTTATAAAGAGGTTTATTGCCCTAAAATAAATGAAATAGAGGTGGGAAAATAAAAAGGGAAAAAGGCTAAAGCAAAAGAAAAGAAAGGCCCCCTACCCCCCCAGGCCTTAGCCCACCCGAGAGGCCCAGCCGGCCCAGTTCCCCCCTGTCGTCTTCCGCCCCCTACAGTGCGCCCGACCGGACGCGCCCCCGCGCGTCACCGTCGAACCTGCTCGTCGCCCCGCGCCTCGCCGTCGAGGGGATAAGACCGAGCCCTCGGCCTCATCAGCTCCCTTCCCCCTGCAGATATTTCGCCTCCCCTCTCCTCCCTCGCCCGTCGCTCTCTCCCCCCTCCACCAGGTCTCCCTCCACCGAGCGCCTCCTGTCGCCGCCCACCGGCGTCCACCGCGGCGACCGCTGCCCCCATCCCTCTTCGGCGCGTCCCGGAGCTTCACGGCCGCCAGCACCATTGTCCACGCCCACGAGCAGGAGCCGGAAGCCCCTCCATCGCCGGGCCGGCCTTCTTCTTCCTCCTCGGATCACCGCCGCCTCGCCAACAACTCCGGCAGCCGCGCGTCTTCCCCGGGCCGTCTCAGCAACGTTGGTGAGCTCACGCTCCTCCTCTTTCTCTAGTCGAGCTCGCCTGCGCCCCGTAGCTAACCCCGCCGTCGTTGCCGAAGCTCATCATCGCCATTCAAGTCGTCGTCGTGGCCATAGGCCGCAGAGCTCGCAACGGCGCTTTACCTCATGTTCCTGGGCTCCCCAGGAACCTGTCGATGCCCTCCGCTTGACCTCCCACGCCCCCTTGCACCGGATCCGCCTGCGCCGCCTCTGCCCGCTCGCGGCGCGCCCATCGCTGCTCGCTTCTGCTCTGCCTACTGCTGCGCCATTTCTACCGTCGCCCGCACCGCGCTTCCCCTGCTCGTCACCCACGCCCACGCCGCCGGCTGGCCGGCCACGCCCTCGTCCCGCCCGCTCCCTTCCTAGGTCGCCCGGGCGCGCCTCTGGCTGCGGCCGCCGGCGCCTTGTGCGGCCGTGCGAGCCCAGCAGCGCCCCTGGTGGCCTCGGGCGCTCGCCGCACACGGGCGCCTGCACCCATTTGGCCGCGCCCGCTAAACCCGCCTGGGCCACTGGCCTATGGGGCCCACGCCCCTGAGAAAAAAAAGTTAAAAAATATATTTAAAAATATAATTAATTAATTATCCTATTAATTAACTTAATTAAAGCTTGCTTAATTAACTTAATCTGCTAATTAACTACCTAATCTGTAATTAGTTGGATGAGTGTATGACAGGGGGGGCCACCCCCTATTGACCAGTCAAACGTTGACTGGTCAACTGGGACCCCCAGGCCCACCTGTCAGCCACTGGGTGCACTTTTGTGTACCCTGTGCTGGGTGCAACTAGCATTTTAACAATTATTTTTGAATTAATAATAATTTCACAATATTCCTAAACTTTAGAAATTCGTAGAAAATAATCTGTAACTCGGATGAAAATACTTTATACATGAAAGTTGCTCAGAAAAATATGACGAATCCGAATACATGCTCCGTTCATCTGTCACGTTCCTAGCATAGCGAACCTGCAACCGTCCCCCTCCGTTTCATCTGTCTGAAAATGCAAACTTCGGGAAAACTTTCCCGGATGTTTCCCCCCTTCGCCGATATCGTGTAGTACTGCGTTCGAACACCCCTAGCGCTGTTTATTGTCTTGGCATGCATAGTATTGCACTTGTTTGCTCTGTATTTATTGTTTCTCCCCCCTCTTCTCTCCGGTAGACCCCGAGACCGCTGCTGATGCCACTGTGATCGACTATGTCGACGACGACCCTTCTTCCCTTTCAGCGGAGCTTCCAGGCAAGCCCCCCCTGATCACTTCGATATCGCCCATTCCATTCTCTCTCATACTTGCATTAGATTTTGCTACTGTTATTGTTTGCTCCTATTCTGATGCATAGCCTGCTTTTGTAACCTGCTCATTGTACCTTACTTGCTTATCTTAAACTGCTTAGTATAGGTTGGTTAGTGATCCATCAGTGACCCCCACCTTTTCCTTGTTGCCCCCGCTTCATCATCGATGACTCGACCAACGTGATCGACGACCAGAGCCCGACACCTCACATCACATCACGCCCCTTTTGTTGCTCGACTCTGCAGAGCTACTATCGAGTGCCGAGGGTGATACCTCGTAACGCACTCCTGATGATAACTCTGTAGTGTAGCTATTCGGTCGTGGTCAACGAGGGTGATTCCTCCTTCACCACCCCCGATACGACTCTGTCGTGCAACACCTCAAGTGTGAACATCAAGGGTGATTCCTCATATGTTCACCTTGATGGTTACATCGAGTGGGAATCCCTCAAGGGTGATTCCTCGGGTTTTCCCCCCTTGATGTTTTGGACACACGGTTACCCTGGCTTTACTTGAGACCTTTGTTAAAGTCGGGTCGGCCCTGAGGGGTACCTGCGAGTTGTTGTGAAAGTCGGGCGGGCCCGGAGAGCATCCGCGAGATAATTACGTGGCACGGCCGGGCATTCTGGGCCCTTGCCGTAAGTTCACGAGACGGGGCGACGGGGTCACATCGATCATGAGTCTCTGCTCGTCTTCGCGAGCTCCCAACGCACTAACGATTTCGGTATTTGTTCTGAGTTGGCCTCTGGCCTTTACGCACTAACCACCACGCGGGAATAGTTATGGGCACTCGGCGTCGCAGTATCAGCCGAATCTTTGTCAGATGTCCAGTTCAGCATGGCGGCACGGTCGGATCGCGTTAACCATCCGAGGTGGCGCTGGTATTCACCCTGCGCGCAACGACCCGGAGTGCAACGGGCGATGGGCCCAAGACCCCGGAGCACTTAGGATGTAGACCGGCGGGGACCTCTCTACTGAGCCTAGGTAGGGCTGCGACGTGTTGATCATTTGAGGCAGGGCATTGACCCAGAAAAGTGTGTCCGACCAGAGTAATCAAGCGTGTTGGGTAACGTGGTGCACCCCTGCAGGGAAGTTATGTATTCGAATACCGTGTCCACGGTAATGGACGTTCAGACTTGTATCCTGATCTATTACAACTAGAACTGGTTACTTGAGACATGAGATGGATATGTGCCTCCGGGATTGCTTTCTCGCAGGGAGTCGAGGAAGGATCTCTGGGCGTTGATACTACAACATGCTTGTTAAATTATAAACTGCTATTCTATACTCTTCTAAATGCTGCAAGATGCTTGGAGCTGCTTGAAGATGCTAGTCTTTGATAGGCTTGGCCTTCCCCTCTATTCTGGCATTCTGCAGTTTAGTCCACAGATACATACCTTCCTTTGATACCAATGCATACTTAGTATAGATCTGATGCTTGCGAGTACTTTGGATGAGTACTCACGGTTGCTTTGCTACCCCTTTCCCCCCTTCTTTCTTCTTTCCGGTTGTTGCAACCAGTTGGTGGATCCCAGGAGCCAGATGCCACCCCCATCGAATACTACTACTGTCCCGAGGGAGCCTACTACCACGTGGAGACCGCCGACGACCAGGAGTAGTTAGGAGGTCCCAGGCAGGAGGCCTTGCCTCTTCGATCATTGTTGCTTTTGTGCTTGCCTTCTTAAGGCATCCTTGTTTAACCTTATGTCTGTACTAAGATATTGTTGCTTCCGCTGACTCTTGTGTATCGAGCTTTTGTACTCGAGTCCTCGAGGCCCCTGGCTTGTAATATAAAGCTTGTATTATTTTAATTTGTGTCTAGAGTTGTGTTGTGATATCTTCCTGTGAGTCTCTGATCTTGATCGTACACATTTGCGTGTATGACTAGTGTACGGTCGAATCGGGCGCGTCACAAGTTGGTATCAGAGCCGACTGCCTGTAGGAACCCTCTTTCCAACTCCTTTGTCGAAGTTGAGTCTAGTCTTTGAAAAACTATTTTACTAACATGGATGTGCGGCTTACGGGCCCACGTCGCCATTGGGTGGTATTAGGATCTTTTACTCCTCGTCTATACTCTGGGACTCTGATCTCTCTTCTATTCGGGATAAATAATTTTGCAAAATCTAACATTAGGTTCTCGTGATCACATCCACCCGGAGGTTTGTATTACCCTTTTCTCGAATTGAGGGCCAAGATCTGCTTCACAATATTCACTGACCACATGATCCTCATATCAAGGGCACCCTGCGTCGTCCCCTGCAGATTCCTCGCTCCAGTGGTTTTCCCCGACGTTGATGTAGCCTTTGCTATGTCTCGTTGTTATATCCCTCCATCGCGTGCATGCGTGTCGCCTGGTATGTCTAGGATGTTCCTCTTATCCGAACTCATACGAACAACGTGTAATTGGCCCCGCATATGTATCTGTATGTCTTCAATGACTACTGCTTTGTACATACTGCGCCTTTGCTCATTGTTTTGATTACATCATGAATGCCTCCATACACTTGCTCCACCCCTTGCTAAACTACCCCTTGTTGCATTTAAGCAGGATGGTTAGACCCGCTAATCATGGCCGTGGTGGCGACAATCCACCACCGCCCGAATACATGTCCGGAATGATACAGCAGTTGAGCTGAATTGCCAGTTCATGGAAGGAATCATGGCTCAGTTTCCACATCCCAAAATGAATCAGCAACCTGCCCCAATGACTCTGCAGAACTTTGCATGTCTCAACCCTGTCATCTACCGCTGCTCAACTCAGCCCTTGATGTTGATGGCTAGCTCCGTGACATCACTTTCGAGCTCGCGTCTGTTGATGTAGCCCCTGCCAACAATGTCACCTTTGTGGCTTATTACCTGAAAGGTCCCGCTGCTCAATGGTGGGACAACCACATGCGTTCCTTACCTGTTGGAACCGCCATCACTTGTTCGGAATTCCAAGCTGCATTCCGCAGGCCAATGGCGAACCACCATGGTTAGTCACAACGTCCCCGTTGAACTTGAAGGGTTGGAATTCCATGTTTCCCCCCATTGTTTTGAAGTCTTCGAAATATTGACCTCATTCTGGGAATAGGATGGTTGCAAACACATACGCTTCTATCATTTGCGCCACTAAAACCATCCATCTACTACATCCTTCAAGAGAGATAGTAAGCTACGAGGCTCATCTTGTTCGAAATGCCAAAGCACGGATTTATTCCTTGAACGCGTAAACACTTCTCCTCTTGTGAGAATTGAAAACGCTCCAGCCGTTTGTGAATTCCAGGATGTCTTTTCAGAAGAACTACCCAGTCCATGACCTTGAACTTGCTGCATTTAAATTTGCACTAAAGTTGTCGCGACATTCTTTCTTGGTTATGGTTGCGAGATCTTCACCGATCATCAAAGTCTGAGGTATCTATTTACTCAACTAGATCTAGATCTTCGTCAGCAACGATGTATGCAAACAATCACAGACTATAACTATGGTATTTCTTATACCCCTGGCAAGACTAATGTCATGGCTGATGCCCTGAGTCGCAAGTCTTATATCGACAACCACATGGCTTATAAAGCTCAACCCCTGCATGATGATCTCACTTACTGAGAGCATCTGATCCGCGTTCTCGTTCAAGCTGAACGTCGCACCATTCAGAGGGCTATCAAATTTCTAAAAGTTCAGTGGTCAAATCCTTCTGAAGATGAAGCCACTTGGAAACGCGAGGATCGTCTTCGTGATAAATACCCTGTTTTATTTCCATCTACCTCCTAAAATCTCGGGACGAGATTTCTTGTAGTGGAGGAGAATTGTAACGCCCGGATAATTAAGCTACAGTAACACTCTGCTAATGACACCACATCACCACGATTACTGTTGATAAACTCGCGATGTTTCAAACCCACTCTATATTCAAAATTCAAAATCAAGTCAAACTCAAAAGTTTTCAAATGTCTAAATTAAAATGTTGTTCATGTGACAAATATTCAGTTCTTAATATTGGTGGTGAACCAACTTTTTATAAAGTGGTTTATTGCCCTAAAATAGATGAAACAGAGGTGGGAAAAATAAAAAGGGAAAAAAGGCTAAAGCAAAAGAAAAGAAAGGCCCCCCTACCCCCCCTAGGCCTTAGCCCACCCGAGCGGCCCAGCCGGCCCAGCTCCCCCCTGTCGTCTTCCGCCCCCTACTGTGCGCCCAACCGGGAGCGCCCCCGCGCGTCGCCGTCGAACCTGCTCGTCGCCTCACCGCCGAGGGGATAAGACCGAGCCCTCGACCTCGTTAGCTCCCTTCCCCCTGTAGATATTTCGCATCCCCTCTCCTCCCTCGCCCGTCGCTCTCTCCCCCCTCCACCAGATCCCCCTCCACCGAGCGCCTCCTGTCGCCGCCCACCAGCGTCCACCGCGGCGACCGCTGCCCCCATCCCTCTTCGGCGTGTCCCGGAGCTCCACGGCCACCAGCCCATCGTCCATGCCCACGAGCAGGAGCCGGAAGCCCCTCCTTCGCCGGGCCGGCCTTCTTCTTCCTCCTCGGATCACCGCCGCCTCGCCAACAACTCCGGCAGTCACGCGTCTTCCCTGGGTCGTCTCAGCAACATTGGTGAGCTCACGCTCCTCCTCCTCCTCTAGTCGAGCTCACCTGCGCCCCGTAGCTAACCCCGCCGCCGTTGCCGAAGCTCATCGTCGCCATTCGAGTCGCCGTCGTGGCCATAGGCCGCAGAGCTCGCAACGGCGCTTTACCTCATGATCCTGGGCTCCCCAGGAACCTGTCGATGCCCTCCGCTTGACCTCCCACGCCCCCTTGCACCGGATCCGCCTGCGCCGCCTCTGCCCGCTCGCTGCACGCCCACCGCCGCTCGCTTCTGCTCTGCCTGCTGTTGCTACGCCATTTCTGCCGTCGCCCGCGCCACGCTTCCCTGCTCGCCATCCGCGCCCGCGCCGCCGGCTCGCCGGCCACGCCCTCGTCTCGCCCGCTCCCTTCCTAGGTCGCCCGGGCGTGCCTCTGGCTACGATCGCCGGCGCATTGTGCGGCCGTGCGAGCCCAGCAGCGCCCCTGGTGGCCTCGGGCGCTCGCCGCACACGGGCGCCCGCACCCGTTTGGCCGCGTCCACTAAACCCGCCTGGGCCACTGGCCTATGGGGCCCACGCCCCTGAGAAAAAAAAGTTAAAAAAAAGATATTTAAAAATATAATTAATTAATTAATTATCCTATTAATTAACTTAATTAAAGCTTGCTTAATTAACTTAATCTGCTAATTAACTACCTAATATGTAATTAGTTAGATGAGTGTATGATAGGGGGCCCACCCCTATTGACCAGTCAAACGTTGACTGGTCAACTGGGACCCCCTGGCCCACCTGTCAGCCACTGGGTGCACTTTTGTGTACCCTGTGCTGGGTGGAACTAGCATTTTATCAATTATTTTTGAATTAATAATAATTTTAGGATATTGCTAAACTTTAGAAATTCGTAGAAAATAATCCGTAACTCGGATGAAAATACTTTATACATGAAAGTTGCTCAGAAAAATATGACGAATCTGAATACACGCTCCGTTCATCTGTCACGTTCCTAGCATAGCGAACCTACAACCGTCCCCCTCTGTTTCATCTGTCTGAAAAATGCAAACTTCGGGAAAACTTTCTCGGATGTTTCCCCCCTTCGCCGATATCGTGTAGTACTACGTTAGAACACCCCTAGCGCTGCTTATTGTCTTGTCATGCATAATATTGCACTTGTTTGCTCGGTATTTATCGTTTCTCCCCCCTCTTCTCTCCGGTAGACCCCAAGACCGCTGCTGATGCCACTGTGATCGACTATGTTGACGACGACCCTTCTTCCCTTTCAGCGGAGCTTCCAGGCAAGCCCCCCTTGATCCCTTCGATATCACCCATTCCATTCTCTCTCATGCTTGCATTAGATTTTTCTACTGTTATTGTTTGCTCTTATTCTGATGCATAGCCTGCTTTTGTAACCTGCTCATTGTACCTTACCTGCTTATCCTAAACTGCTTAGTATAGGTTGGTTAGTGATCCATCAGTGACCCCCACCTTGTCCTTGTTGCCCCTGCTTCATCATCGATGACTCGATCAACATGATCGACGACCAGAGCCTGACACCTCACATCACATCACGCCCCTTTTGTTGCTCGACTCTGCAGAGCTATTGTCGAGTGCCGAGGGTGATACCTCGTAACGCACTCCTAATGATAACTCTGTAGTGTAGCTATTCGGTCGTGGTCAACAAGGGTGATTCCTCCTTCACCACCCCCGATACGACTCTGTCGTGCAACACCTCAAGTGTGAACATCGAGGGTGTTTCCTCATATGTTCACCTTGATGGTTACATCGAGTGGGAATCCCTCGAGGGTGATTCCTCGGGTTTTCCCCCCTTGATGTTTTGGACACACGGTTACCCTGGATTTACTTGAGACCTTTGTTAAAGTCGGGTCGGCCCTAAGGGGTACCCGCGAGTTGTTGTGAAAGTCGGGCGGGCCCGAAGAGCACCCGCGAGATAATTACGTGGCACGGCCGGGCATTCTGGGCCCTTGCCGTAAGTCCAAGAGACGGGGCAACGGGGTCACATCGATCGTGAGTCTCTGCTCGTATTCACGAGCTCCCAACGCACTAATGATTTCAGTATTTGTTCTGAGTTGGCCTCTGGCCTTTACGCACTAACCACCACGCGGGAATAGTTATGGGCACTCGGCATCGCAGTATCAGTCGAAGCTTTGTCAGACATCCAGTTCAGCATGGCGGCACGGTCGGATCGCGTTGACCATCCGAGGTGGCGCTGGTATTCACCCTGCGCGCAACGACCCGGAGTGCAACGGGCGATGGGCCCAAGACCCCGGAGCGCTTAGGATGTAGACCGGCGGGGACCTCTCTGCTGAGCCTAGGTATGACTGCGGCGTGTTGATCTTCCGAGGCCGGGCATTGGCCCAGAAAAGTGTGTCCAGCCAGAGTAATCAAGCGTGTTGGGTAACGTGGTGCACCCCTGCAGGGAAGTTATCTATTCGAATACCGTGTCCACGGTAATGGACGTTCAGACTTGTATCCTGATCTATTACAACTAGAACTGGTTACTTAAGACATGAGATGGATATGTGGCTCCGGGATTGCTTTCTCGCAGGGAGTCGAGGAAGGATCTCTGGGCGTTGATACTACAACATGCTTGTTAAATTATAAACTGCCATTCTATACTCTTCTGAATGTTGCAAGATGCTTGGAGCTGCTTGAAGATGCTACTCTTTGATAGGCTTGGCCTTCCCCTCTATTCTGGCATTCTGCAGTTCAGTCCACAGATACATACCTTCCTTTGATACCAATGCATACTTAGTATAGATCTGATGCTTGTGAGTACTTTGGATGAGTACTCACGGTTGCTTTGCTACCCTTTTTCCCCCTTCTTTCTTCTTTCCGATTGTTGCAACCAGTTGGTGGATCCTAGGAGCCAGATGCCACCCCCGTCGACTACTACTACTATCCCGAGGGAGCCTACTACCATGTGGAGACCGCCGATGACCAGGAGTAGTTAGGAGGTCCCAGGCAGGAGGCCTTGCCTCTTCGATCGTAGTTGCTTTTGTGCTTGCCCTCTTAAGGCATCCTTGTTTAACCTTATGTCTGTACTCAGATATTGTTGCTTCCGCTGACTCTTGTGTATCGAGCTTTTGTATTCGAGTCCTCGAGGCCCCTGGCTTGTAATATAAAGCTTGTATTATTTTAATTTGTGTCTAGAGTTGTGTTGTGATATCTTCCCGTGAGTCCCTGATCTTGATCGTACACATTTGCGTGTATGACTACTGTATGGTTGAATCGGGGACTTCACATAGCTACTGCCTACGGACCCGTAGGTCTGTGGTAAACTACTCACGCATCATCGGAAAAGCATGGGACCTCTACATCGCTTAAATTGAGAGATAAACTTTTTTGGGTGGCATGCTTTTCCCTGCAACGAAAACGACTTAGAATTCCCAATATTTTCCATGCTAGATAAATCATAGGCGGTTCCCAAACAGAAAATAAAGTTTATTCCTTTTTCCGCCATTCTTTCACAATCCATGGCTAGCCATATTCACGGGTGCCCTCCATACCAACCCTTTCCAAGGAATTTATTATTGAACAACATAAATATTTTTTTTTGCATTTCGGGACTGGGAATCCCTATTACCTTTGCCACAAGTGAATAAACACTCATCTTGAGAATAAAGTATCTAGCATGGAAAATATTGACCACCCCTGCCGCTTACTGAGCGGCAGAACACACAAAAAGGTAATTTATTTTGAACATTAGAGTTGGCGCATACAAATTTACTTGGAACGGCACGGAAATACCGCATATAGGTAGGTATGGTGGACACATTTGGCACAACTTAGGTTTAAGGATTTGGATGCACAAGTAGTATTCCTACTTAGTACAAATGGAGGCTAGCAAATAGATTGAGAAGCGACCAACCAAGAAAAGAAAACGATCATAAAAGAGCACTAAACATAACTAACACCGAATAATGCACCACAAGTAGAATGTAATTTCATTGCATAACTATTGACTTTCATGCTTGCATAGGGAATCACAAACCTTAACACCAATATTCTTTCTAAAGCATAATTACTTACCAACATGACTCACATATTACTATCATCATATCTCAAAACTATTACAAGGAATCAAGTTTTTAATATCCAATGACCTTCGTGAAAGTTTTTATTATATCCCACTTGAATATCTATCACTTTGGGACTAATTTCATATATTGCCATTGCTACTAGCAAAGCTCTTAAACAAATATAAGTGAAGAACAAGAGCACATATTTCTTCAAAATAATTTTCATCTCTCAAAATAGTATAAGTGAAGCATGAGAGGATATTTCTTTGAAATTATACTAACTCTCAAAATAATCTAAGTGTAGCATGAGAGCATATTTCTTCAAAATATAGAACACCACCGTGCTCAAAAAGATATAAGTGAAGTACTAGAGCAATTCCATAGCTCAAAAAATTTAAGTGAAGCACATAGAGCAATTCTAAGAAATCATAGCATCATTATGGCTCTCTCAAATAGGTGTGTCCAGCAAGGATGATTGTGACAAACTAAAAAGCAAAGCAAGAAAATACTCATATAATACAAGATGCTCCAAGCAAAACTCATGATATGTGACGAATAAAAATATAGCTTCAAGTAAAATTACCGATGGTCGTTAGAAGAAAGAGGGGATGCCTTCCAGGGCATCCCCAAGCTTAGTTGCTTGGTTCTCCTTGAATATTACCTTGGGGTGCCATGGGCATCCCCAAGCTTAGTCTATTTTTACTCCTTATTCCTTCATCCATCATGATCTTACTCAAAACTTGAAAACTTCAATCACACAAAACTCAACAAAAACCTTCGTGAGATCCGTTAGTATAAGAAAACCAATCTTCACTTTAAGTATTGTTGCAAACCCATTAATATTTTGTTATTTCATTATACCTACTATATTCTAACTTTACCATGGCTTATACCTCCCAATACAATCCATAGATTCATCAAAATAAGCACACAATGCAACAAAAACAAAATCTGTCAAAAACAGAACAGTCTGTAAAGAGGCGAATTTTACTCATACTTATGTAACTCCAAAAATTCTGAAACATTAGGACAACGTAAGCAATTTGTATATCAATCTTGTGTAAAACTTCAGAATTTTTCGTCGCTTCTGTGAATTTTAACAATTCTGCTACTGGGCGCAATTTTTTTTGTTTTTCAACAAGATCAAATCAACTATCACCCAACATGATCCCAAAGGCTTTACTTGGCACAAACACTAATTAAAATATAAAAAACACAATCATAACAGTAGCACAATTGTGCAAACACTCAAGAATACATAGAAAAAGACAAAAATAAATTTTATTCATTGGGTTGCCTCCCAACAAGCGCTATTGTTTTATGCCCCTAGCTAGGCATAATGCATAGATTCAAGTATTGTCATCTTTGGTTTTTGCTCCATAGGTTGCCCTCATGATTGATTCATGTGGTGGCTTAATTTTAGTTCTAGGAAAGTGTTCTGTACCCTTCTTTAGAGGAAACTGAAATTTAATATTCCCTTCTTTCATATCAATCATGGCACCAATAGTTCTTAAAAAGGTCTACCAAGTATTATAGGACAAGACGGATTGCAATTGATATCAAGCGCAATAAAGTCTATGGGCACATAGTTCATATTTGCAAGAATAAGAACATCATTAATTCTTCCCAAAGGCTTTTTAATAGTAGAATCCGCCAAGTGCAAATTAAGAGAACACTCTTCAATATTGGTAAAAGCAAGCACGTCACATAGAGATTTCGGTATTGTGGAAACACTAGCACCCAAATCACATAAAGCATTGCACTCATAATTTTTGATCTTGACTTTAATGGTTGGTTCCCATTCATCATATCATTTTCTAGGAATTGAAATCTCTAACTCCAATTTTTCTTCTAAAGCTTTTAGCATGGCATCCACAATATGTTTAGTAAAAGCTTTATTTTGTTTATAGGCATTGGGTGAATTTATTGTGGATTGCAACAAAGAAATACACTCAATCAAAGAACAACTATCATAATTAAAGTCTTTTTAATCCAAAAGAGTGGGCACATCACTAGTTAAAGTTTTGACCTCTCCAAACCCAGTTTTATCAAAATTTTCAACAAGATTTTCACCCTTCGAATTATGGGGATGCCTTCTAGCTAAAGTTGACTCTTCTTCAGTCCCTTTATCATCAATTTTAATATTACTAAACAAGGAATCAATAGAAGAATCACCAATCATTTTAAGATCCTCATCATTATTAGTCTCTAAGGATTCCGGCTTAGCTGCCATTCGGTTTACTAATGTTGCTTGTACATCGGAAATCTTTCCCAATAAATTTTCAGTATGAGCAACTTGGGATTGAAGATTAGTGACTTCTTTACTAACATGATCAAGTTGCTTTGTGATGGCATCAAGAAAAACAGAGTGTTCCTTAAGTTCATCGATGAAAAATTTGTTATGCTCAAACTGAGTACTCATGTAGGACTTAGTACTTTTTTCAATTTCTACCAAGATATTAGGATAATAAATACCATGATAATCCTCTTGAAACATGATAACTTACTTCAACAAGATCATAAGCAAACAAGAGGTATGACGAGAAAATGGCGAACGAAAAAGAAGGCAAATATTTTTGTGAAGTGGGGGAGATGAAAACGAGAGGCAAATGGCAAATAAAGTAAATTACAAGGAGATAAGATTCGTGATTGCGTACCTGATAGATCTGGACTTGATCCTCCCAGGCAACGGCGCCAGAAATTCTTCCTGGTTGCTTGTATCTATGTTGGTATTTTCCCCCAAGAGGAGAGGATGATGTAGCACAGCAACGGTAAGTATTTCCCTCAGTTATGAAACCAAGGTATCAATCCAGTAGGAGGATCCATCAAACTATGTAAGCAGTACCTTCACACAAATAACAAAAACTTGCAACCCAATGCGTAAGAGGGGTTGTCAATACCTCCTCGGTATTGAGATAGATTTAATAGTATAAGATTGGATAAATAGATCTGATGAAAACACAAAATAAAATAAAGAAAGAAAAAGTGCAGCAAGGTATTTTAGGGTGTTTGGATAAATAGATCTGAGGCAATACAATAGAAAATAGATCCAGGGGCCGTAGGTTTCACTAGAGGCTTCTCTCGAGAAAATAGCATACGGTGGGTAAACAAATTACTATTGGACAATTGATAGAAAAGCAAATAATTATGACGATATCCAAGGCAACGATCATTTATATAGGCATCACGTCCAAGATTAGTAGACCGAAACAATTCTGCATCTACTACTATTACTCCACACATCAACCGCTATCCAGCATGCATCTAGTGTATTAAGTTCATGAAGAAATGGAGTAATGCAATAAGAACGATGACATGATGTAGACAAGATCTATTCATGTAGGAATAGACCCCACCTTTTTATCCTTAATGGCAACGATACATGTGTGTGATGTCTCTTTCTGTCACTAAGATTGAGGACCGCAAGATCGAACCCATCACAAAGCACCTTTTCCCATGGCAAGAAAAATCAATCTAGTTGGCCAAACCAAACCAAAGTTTCGGAGAAGAAATATGAGGCTATAACACATGCATATAAGAGTTCAACAAATACTCAAATAATATTCATAGATAGATCTGATCATAAACTCACAATTCATCGGATCCCAACAAACACACCGCAAAAAGTCATTACATCAAATAGATCTCCAACAACATCGAGGAGAACATTATATTGAGAATCACAAAGAGAGAAGAAGCCATCTAGCTACTGCCTACGGACCCGTAGGTCTGTGGTAAACTACTCACGCATCATCGGAGGAGCACCAATGAGGATGATGAACCCCTCCGTGATCGTTTCCCCCTCTGGCAAGGTGCCGGAAAAGGCCTCTAGATTGGATCTCATGCTTCTGGAACTTGTGGCGGTGGAAACTCTGATCTCTCGACTCCCCTCAGGTTTCTGGAATATTTGGGGATTTATAGAGCTGAGTGGCGGTGGAGAGGGGGCCTGTGGGCCCCACTACCAACCAGGGCGCGCCAGGGGCCTCTGGCGCGCCCTGGTGCCTTGTGGGCCCCACGGGCCTTCCCTCCGGTACTTCCTTGGCTCCCAAGTTGTCTTCTAGGCAGAAAAAAATCTCCAAAAAGTTTCATGACATTTGGACTTCGTTTGGTACTGATATTCTGCGAAGTAAAAAACAAGAAAAAAATAGCAACTGGCATTGGGCACTATGTCAATAGGTTAGTCCCAAAAAATGATATAAAGTTGCTATAAAATGAATATAAAACATCCAAGATTGATAATATAACAGCATGGAACAATCAAAAATTATAGATACGTTGGAGGCATATCATCTCCTCAAAACTCAATCACTCTCTCATAGATTTGGCTTTGGTAGGAGAATGATTGGAGTGGAAAGCAACTTGAGGAGGCTAGAGATCAAGATTCAAATGGTTGGATTGGAATCTCTTGATCTCAACACATGAGTAGGTGGTTCTCTCTCAGAAAATGAATGGTGGAAGTGTAGTTTTGTTCTGTTCTCTTAGGGAGTAGGTGGGGGTGGAGGTGTATAAATAGCCTTCACCCAAAATTTAACCGTTACAAGCCTTTTGACTCAACTCGGTGACACTGATCCAAAAACTCAGTGAGACCGACCTGTGTAAAAGATTTGAACGTTGGGCTTTTCGGTGGGACCGAAGTGAGAATCTTGGTGGGATCGATATGTGATGACTTAAGCGAGACTGCGTTTCGGTAATTCTGATCGTTCAACACGGTAATTCCAAAGTGAAGCGATTTGGTTACAGAAACTTGGTCAGTGCAAATCAGTGTGACCCATCATCATCTCGGTGAGACCAAAACTCTAGGGTTTGGCTGTGGCAATGTATAGGATCAACTCGATGAGTCCGGAAGAGATTTTTCGGTGGGACCGAGTTGGCCTTTTAGGATTTGGACAAATATGACTAGGAGAAAGTGGTTGAGGGTTTTTGGAGCAATATCTTCAAGCACTTGAGCAATTGAGTCATGATCAAAATCTCATCCCTTTTAATAGTATTGACTTTCCTATGGACTCAATGTGATCTTGGATGACTTAATCAAAAAATGTAGAGTCTTGAAGCTTTGCCAATCCATGTCCTTAGCATTTTGAGGGGTACACATTCTCTTGTCCTTGTCATGCCAATCATTGAACTTTTCTTAAATCTATCTTGAATAAGCATTAGTTCAATGTCATATATGTTCTTATGAATTACCAAAACCACCCGGGGATTAGTTGCACTTTCACATTTTCCGGTACTCTGCCGGAGGGGGAATCGATCACGGAGGGCTTCTAGATCATCCTTGTTGCACCACCAATGATGTGTGAGTAGTTTACCATACACCTATGGGTCCATAGTGATTAGCTAGATGGCTTCTTCTCTCTTTTTGATCTTCAATACAATGTTCTCTTCGGAGACCGATTCAATGTAATCTTCTCTTGCGGTGTGTTTGTTGGGATCCCATGAGTTTTGGGTTTATGGTAAGATTATTCATTGAAAGTAATTGAGTCTTAACTGAACTTTATTATGCATTATTATTATAGCTTTGTATTTCTGTCCAATCTATCCGTTTGGTTTGGCCAATTAGATTGATTTATCTTCAGCGGGAGAGGTGCTTTGTAGTGGGTTAAATCTTGCGGTGTCCTCACCCAGTGACAGCAGGGGTAGTGAGGCACATATTCTACTATTGCCACTAAGAGTAAAATGACGGGATTTAATCATATTGCTTGTTTTATTCTATCTACATTATGTCATCTTGCTTAAAGCGTTACTCTGTTTGTCATGAACTTAATACACTAGATGCATGCTGGATAGCGGTCGATGGGTGGAGTAATAGTAGTAGATGCAGGCAGGAGTCGGTCTACTTGTCACGGACGTAATGCCTATATACATAATCATTGTCATGAATAACATCATAACTATGCGCTTTTCTATCAATTGCTCAATAGTAATTTGTCTACCCACCGTATGCTATCTTTATGAGAGAGAAGCCTCTAGTGAAAACTATGGCCCCCGGGTCTACTTTAATCATATTGCAAAAACCAAAAATACCTTGCTGCAATTTTACTTCTTTTATTTCACTTTGCAATTTATCTATCTACTACTATCAGATTTAATCCTTGCAATTAACGAGTACAAGGGGCTTGACAACCCTCTTGCCCGCGTTGAGTGCAAGTATTTGCTCTTGTGTGCGTAGGTACTTTTACTAGGTGTTTTCGTGGTTCTCCTATTTGTTCATGATACGTATCCATCGTATCTATAATTTTTTATTGTTTCATGCCAATATTCTACAACTTTTATATACTTTTGGCAACATTTTATATTATTTTTGGGACTAACATATTGATCCAGTGCCCAATGTCGGTTCCTGTTTGTTGCATGTTTTTTGTTTTGCAGAACATCCATATCAAACAAAGTCCAAACGCAATAAAAATTGATGGACATTTATTTTGGAATATATGTGAATTTTTGAAGAAGAATCAACGCAAGACGGTGCTCGAGGGGCCCACTACCCATCAGGGCGCGCCGGGGGGGGGGGGTAGTGAGCGCCTCGTAGGTCGGTTGGCCCCCTTCTTTCACCGCAAGAAAGGTAATATCCGGACAAAAAGCCTGTTAAAATCTCAGCCCAATCGGACTTACGGATCTCCGAGAATTTAAGAATGGTTTTTGGCCAGAAAACAGGAACGCGAAACAGAAGAGAACAGAGAGAGAGAGATCCAATCTCGGAGGGGCTCCTTCCCCTCCGCCGCCATGGCGGCCATGGACCAGAGGGGGAACTCTCCTCCCATCTAGGGGGAGGCCAAGGAAGAAGAAGAATAAGAAGGAGGGAGGCTCTCTCCTCCTCTCTCTCGGTGGCGCCGGAGTGCCACCGGGGCAAGGATCATGACGGCGATCTACACCAACAACCTTGTTACCGTCAACACCAACTTTCTCCCCCTCTATGCAGCGTTGTAACACCTCTTCTCCCTACTGTAATCTATACTTAACATGGTGCTTAATGCTACATATTATTATCCAATGATGTGCTGCCATCCTATGATGTTCGAGTAGATTCGTTTTGTCCTATGGGTTGATTGATGATCATGATTGGTTTGAGTTGTATGTTTTATTTTGGTGCTGTCCTATGGTGCCCTCCGTGTCGCACAAGTGTGTGGGATCCCCGCTGTAGGGTGTTGCAATACATTCATGATTCTCTTATAGTGGGTGGCGAGAGTGACAGAAGCTTATACCCGAGAAAGGGGGTTGTTGCGTATGGGAGTAAAGAGGATTTGATACTTAATGCTATGGTTGGGTTTTACCTTAATGATCTTTAGTAGTTGTGGATGCTTTCTAGATTTCCAATCATAAGTGCATATGATCCAATTAGAGAAAGTATGTTAGCTCATGCCTCTCCCTCATACAAAATTGCAATAATGATTATCGGCCTAGTTATCGATTGCCTAGGGGCAAATAAATTTCTTGTGTGATAAAAAACCTTTCTACTAAACAACTAAATTTTATTATCTTGCAAGTTACTCGTAGTTTTATTCCCGCTAAGTACATCTAGTTTTATTCTTGCAAACCTATGCTATCACCTACAAAAAAGTTTCATACTTGTTCTAGGTAAAGCGAACGTTAAAGTGTGCGTAGAGTTGTATCGGTGGTCGATAGAACTTGAAGGGGATATAAATCCTACCTTTAGCTCCTCGTTGGGTTCGACACTCTTATTTATCAAATAAGCTACAATTGATCCCCTATACTTTTGGGTTATCAAGACCTTTTTCTGGCGCCGTTGCTGGGGAACAATAGCGTGGGGTGAATATTCTCGTGTGTGCTTGTTTACTTTATCATTAAGTGGATTTTATTTTCTGTTCTAAGTTGTTGTCTATCTTTAGTTATGGATATGGAACACTAAATACCACAAAAATTAGTTGTACTTGCTACTCATGGAGATGGGGAACCTCCTAAAACCCTCGATGCTCGTTATGTTGAAAATATTAAACACTACTTTGATAATCCTGAGAAGACCCCATTCAACTTGATAATGGGAGACACGTTGGGTCAACGTGAATACTTTAGGGATTATCGCTTGAAACTCTTATGGGATCAAATTGAAATGTTGCATTGGTATGCTTGGAATTTATTCTTGAGATATGATTATACTTGTTGCTCTAGGATGAAGGCTCCACACCTTCCCTTTTCATGTGAATTTAATGATAATGAAGCCTTGGCTTCTTATGCTAATGGTATATATGATTACTATGATGTGGAACGAATAGAAGAATTTGTTGCTTTTAAGGGTGCTTATGAAATTGAATCTTTGTTTGAAAAGTATGAAGATTTTGATGATGCTGTTTATAGACCTGAAAATTTTGCTATACTTAAATACTACTATGAGAATTATAAATACAATACCGATACTGATGCATTTATTGAGAAAGTCTCCGCTGTCCAAGAAGAGACTAATATTTTGCAGGAAACTACGGAAGAAGAAATTGCTGAAATTGTGAGCTCATTAGATGAAAAAGATGATGAGGAGAGCAAAGAACAAAAGGAGGAAGAGTGGATTAGCTACCCGTGCCCACCTTCTAATGAGAGTAACTCTTCAACTCATACATTGTTTAATTTCCTTTCTTGCTTACCGAAGGATGAATGCTATGATAATTGCTATGATCCCGTTGATTCGTTTGAAATATCCCTTTTTGATGAAATTGATACTTGCTATGCTTGTGGCCAAGATGGCACTTTGAATTATGCTTATGGAGATGAACTTAATATAGTTCCTTATGTTAAGAATGAAATTTTTTGCTATTGCATCCACACATGATAGTCCTATTATCTTTTTGAATTC
This sequence comes from Thinopyrum elongatum, assembly GCA_011799875.1. Taxonomy (NCBI): domain Eukaryota; kingdom Viridiplantae; phylum Streptophyta; class Magnoliopsida; order Poales; family Poaceae; genus Thinopyrum; species Thinopyrum elongatum. Next base: position 465,671,140 of record CM022301.1, on the reverse strand, counting down.
TCTGAACTACACTATATCGGAGAAGTTTGCTCTTATTAAGGATTATATTGATGGGTTGCGTTTTACTATTGCACATGATAATTTTGATGAATATAATATGCATGTGCTTGCTACTCCTACTTGCAATTATTATGAGAGAGGAACTACATCTCCGCCTCTCCATGTTTCCAATACGATAAAATTGCAAGAAACACCTTATGCTATGTATTGGCCTTTACTTTGTGTGCATGAATTGTTCCTTTATGACATGCCGATGCATAGGAAGAGAGTTAGACTTCATCATTGCATGATATATGTTGCTTTGTGCTCAATACTAAATTACAAATCATTGTTAATTAAAATTGACTTTGATATACCTTGGGATCCGGGTGGATCAATTACTTGTGCACTTTATGCCTAGCTTAATGGCTTTAAAGAAAGCGCTGCCAGGGTGACAACCGGAAGTTTTAGAGAATCATTTTATTCTGTTGTGTGATTTTATAAAGTTAAAAACAAAAAATATAGAGGGGAACCAATAACTTTTCAAAAAGAAAAGTGAAAGTAAGAAAGACGAGCACCATTGAAGTGGGGGAGCTCCTTGAACTTTGTTCATGCCCATAGAAACTTTGCAAATCTTGAATTACAGAAACTTTTCAACAAAAATAATTATCCCCTTGTACAAATCCATTGTATTATAAAAATAATGTGCCAAGATTTGCCTTTAGCATGTTTAGATTGCTTCTTTGGTATGTGCGGTGCAAAAACAGAAACTTTTGCTGTAGTGCATGAATATACATTTTTTACAAGAATGTGCAAAAATTCTGAAATTTTTACAAAGTACTAACATGAATTTTTTTTAATTTTTTACTATTTTTCCAGAATTTTTTGAGTTGCATAAGTATGGTCAAAGTTCAGATTGCTACAGACTGTCCTGTTTTTGACAGATTCTGTTTTTGATGCATTGTTTTGCTTGTTTTGATGGAACTATGGATTGTATCAGTGGTATAAGCCATGGAGAAGTTAGAATATAGTAGGTATAATTCAAAAATAAAATATGAATGGGTTTTCAACAGTACTTAAAGTAGTGATTTGCTTTATTATACTAAGAGATCTCACGAGGGTTTTGTTAAGTTTTGTGTGATTGAGGTTTTCAAGTTTAGGGTGAGATCACGATGGATCAAGGAATAAGGAGTGGCAAGAGGCTAACCTTGGGGATGCCCAAGGCACCCCAAGGTAATATTCAAGGACTCCCAAGCAACTAAGCTTGGGGATGCCCCGGAAGGCATCCCTTCTTTCTTCTAACGACCATCGGTAATTTTACTTGGAGCTATATTTTTATTCGTCACATGATATACGTAAATTCTTGGAGCGTCTTTTGTGTTTATTTTCCCTTTTCTTTTATGCACCATGCTGGTATGAGATAGTCCTTGGTTGATTTATAGAATGCTCTTTGTACTTCACTTATATCTTTTGAGTATGCCTTTATAGAATGCTTCATGAGCTTCACTTATATCATTTGAAATTTGGATTGCCTCTTTCTATACCTATAGAAAACCATTATCTATAGAATGCTCTTTTGTGTCACTTATATTTATTAGAGCATGCGCAAGTCTATTGTAGAAAGAATTAAACTCTCATGCTTCACTTATATCTGTTTGGAGATTCGACAGGAATTGCTCATTCACATGGTTAGTCAGAAAATCCTACATAAAACTTGTAGATCACTGAATATGATATGTTTGATTCCTTGCAATAGTTTTGCGATATAGAGATGGTAATATGTGGGAGGTACTAGTGAATGATTGTGGTTTAGTAAGAATATTGGTGTTAAGGTTTGTGATTCCCTATGCATGCACGTAAAGTCCATAGTTATGCAACGAAGTTATATCCTACTTATGGTGCATTATTCAGTGTTAGTTATGTTCAATGCACGTTTATGACTGTTTTCGCTTTTTGGTTGTCGCTTCTCAATCTATTTGCTAGCCTCCATTTGTACTAAGCGGGAATGTTGCTTGTGCATCCAACTCCTTAAACCTAAAGTTTTGCCATATGAGTCCACCATACCTACCTATATGCGGTATTTACATTCCGTCCCAAGTAAATTTGCATGTGCCAACTCTAATTATTCAAAATAATTTTCCATTTTGCGTGCCCGTACCGCTCAAGTGGCGGCAGGGGGTGGCCAATGTTTTCCATGCTAGGCGGGTTATTCTCACGTGAGTGTTTATTCACTTGTCATTACACGAGAAAGTGGCAGGTGTAACACCCCCAGTGGTTAACTACAGTAATCACCCTTTTGATTATGCCAAGTCATCATGATCAACAGTGTTTAATCATCATTTGCATCCATATTGCATTTCAACTCCTAACTCAAATTCAAATTTAAATGATAGTGGAAAATAAAAGTTGTTCAAATCAGAATCTAAAATGTTCATTAAATGACAAATATTCCAGAGACCATTCTAAAATTATAACCAATAATTAATAAATTAATTAGGTGGCTCTAACATTACCAAAACAGCAAGGATTAATACATTTTATTATACACAAAATTTGTGTGAACTCCATTTGTCTCCAAACCAATTTTTGGCAGTAGCATATAATGCATAACATTTAATGGTACAGATCTTCTAATTTGCTAAAGCCATTTGGTGGCCTAACTTTTTGCAAAACAGAAAATAAATAAAAGAAAAAGACAAAAAGAAAACAAAAGAGAAAATAAAAAAAAAAAGAACCCCCCCCCAACTGGGCCTCGGCCCAGCAGGCCACCAGGCCGCCAGCCCAGCCCAGCTGCGCCTGCATAACCCCCCCCCCCCCACCCCGAAACCCTAACCCCCACCCATCCTCTCTCACCCCCCCTCCTTCCCCGATCTGATCGGGCGCTGCCGCCGCGCCCCGCCGCCGTACACCGTCGCTCGTCGCCGCCCGAGCCCCCTCCCAACGCCGCGACATCTTCTCGCCGCCCGGAGACCCTACTGCCGCTCGGACCCCCCCCCTCGCCGGACTGCCTTCCCCGCCGGACCGCTTCGTCCTCGAGCTCCTCCTCGCCGGCTCCACCAACCCTCGCCGCCCATCTTCCCTCCATCGCCGGTGAGGCCCGTGGCCTCCACTCCCCTCCTCTCTGCCTGTGGTCACCGCTGGCGCCCCGGCGCCCGCTTGCGTGCGCGCTCGCACCTCGCGTGCCCGCTGCTGCGCACCGTGCGGGCCTCCCCTGCACGCCCCTGCCCGCTAGCTCGCGCGGCCGGCCGTGCCTGTCGCCGCTCGCACCTCCTGCCGCTGATGTGCTGCTGCTCACCCACGGCCACCCCGCCGTGCCCGCCACCGCGCGCGCACGCCGCCCGCCTCGCACCTGTTGGAAATATGCCCTAGAGGCAATAATAAAATGGTTATTATTATATTTCCTTGTTCATGATAATTGTCTGTTATTCATGCTATAATTTTGTTATCCGAAAATCGTAATACATGTGTGAATACATAGACCACAACATGTCCCTAGTAAGCCTCTAGTTGACTAGCTCGTTGATCAATAGATGGTTACGGTTTCCTGACCATGGACATTGGATGTCATTGATAACGGGATCACATCATTAGGAGAATGATGTGATGGACAAGACCCAATCCTAAGCCTAGCACTAGATCGTGTAGTTAGTCTGCTAAAGCTTTTCCAATGTCAAGTAACTTTTCCTTAGACCATGAGATTGTGCAACTCCCGGATACTGTAGGAGTGCTTTGGGTGTACCAAACGTCACAACGTAACTGGGTGGCTATAAAGGTGCACTACGGGTATCTCCGAAAGTGTCTGTTGGGTTGGCACGAATCGAGACTGGGATTTGTCACTCCGTGTGACGGAGAGGTACCTCTGGGCCCACTCGGTAGGACATCATCATAATGAGCTCAATGTGATCAAGGAGTTGTTCACGGGATGATGTGTTACGGAAACAAGTAAAGAGACTTGCCGGTAACGAGATTGAACAAGGTATCGAGATACCGACGATCGAATCTCGGGCAAGTATCGTACCGATAGACAAAGGGAATTGCGTACGGGATTGATTGAATCCTCGACATCGTGGTTCATCCGATGAGATCATCGAGGAGCATGTGGGAGCCAACATGGGTATCCAGATCCCGCTGTTGGTTATTGACCGGAGAGTCGTCTCGGTCATGTCTACGTGTCTCCCGAACCCGTAGAGTCTACACACTTAAGGTTCGGTGACGCTAGGGTTGTAGAGATATTAGTATGCGGTAACCCAAAAGTTGTTCGGAGTCCCGGATGAGATCCCGGATGTCACGAGGAGTTCCGGAATGGTCCGGAGGTAAAGAATTGTATATAGGAAGTCCAGTTTCGGCCACCGGGAAGGTTTCGGGGGTAATCGGTATTGTACCGGGACCACCGGAAGGGTCCCGTGTAGGAGATATGCCCTAGAGGCAATAATAAATGTTATTGATTATCTCCCTGTTCATAATTAGGTTTATGTTCCATGCTATAACTGCTATGGTTCTCGAGTCTGCAAATAAAACGAGGCTCGGAGGAAGACTCATATGCACGTGTGGAATAATAAACGATAAAATGTATTCCTAGTCAAGCCTCTATGACTGGCTCAAGTATTGCATGATGATCCTGTTTTCCTGATCATGGGCATGACTATGCCAGCAATTTTGAGGGCACAATGTTAGCAGAACATTTGTGTTGAATCGACCCGATTGATGTTATGCTATGAGATTCTTTCGTCACAAGTTAATGGTTAATAACACAGAGATGGTTAATGTTTGCATGATTCCTTAGACCATGAGAGTATCGAGTTTCTTCATGCTTGCTTCATGAACTTTGGGGTTTGTTAAACGTCATCCGTAAATGGGTGGCTATTACGGCGGCTTACGGGTTCATGGAAAAGTGTGTCAAGTAACTTGATAGCTCAAGATTGGGATTTGCTCCTCCGGCGATGGAGAGATATCTCTGGGCCCTCTCGGTGTTACGGTATCCATCATCGTCTGGCCAGACACTTTGTGATTTGATCACGGGGATGCCGAAACACGGGAACGAGAAAAGAGAACAAATACCGGTAACGAGGTAACTGCCATAGTGGACAAGTTGTTGACCCACGGGGATGCCATCATGTCTCACCTCGGGTATTTGTAACATATCGCGAAGCAACAGGAATAGCACACGGCAACTGGAGGTTCACTCGAATATTCATTCGTGTGGGTATAGGGGTCAATATGGGTGTCCACGGCTCCGATGTTGATCATTGATCGGAAGGGGTTCCGTGTCATGTCTATACTTCACCGAACCTATAGGGTCACACGCTTAAGGGTCATCTATCTGCTGAATACTAGACAGGGAGTCTGAGAGAAAATCACCGAAAAAGTTTCGGACACCGAAAAGTTTCGGACAGCGGAAAAGTTCCGCAGAGAGAGGTCGCCGGATGAGTTCCGGTGAAACTGAAAAGTTGTTTCAGGGGATACCATTAAGTCAAAATGGTTTCGGCACATGCCTGATAATTCTTGGAGGATAACAGAATCATTCTGGAAACTTCTGGGAATTTTCTGGAAGAAAAACTGGAAATGTTCCGGGGCTGCCGGAACCGCTTCAGATGCTTTTCGCAGATGAAATCACTAAACTGGAATTGTTCCAGAATGCATTGAAAATTATTTTAGTCGGTACTGGAAATGTTCTAAGCCCACATAAATATTTTCAGTTCGAACGGACGCTGAAAAATGTCGTCGTGAATAGTGAAAGTGCTTTTTGGGAATTTTATGGAAAGCACCTTTTGGGAATTTCCCAAAAGGCTTCTAGAATGCCTTAGGCACTAAGGAAGCCCCCTTGGGGGGTCCCCCAAGGGTGTGGCCGGCCAAGCATGGTGGAGCTCCTTGGAGCTCCACATGGCACCCCTTTTATCTTTATTCTTTTGTGGAAAGGTATAAAGTGGGGGTACTTTGGGGGTTTTTTTTTGTATGACATCTTTACCCCTTGGCTATCCTATAAATAGAGGTGGAGGGGCAGCCCTCCACACTCATCCCTTCTCACATACATGCCATTGCAATGATCTGGCTTCTCTCTCCCTCCCACGAAAAGAGTTTCGTAGAGCCGAAAGGCTGTCTGGGTTCCGGTGGGAACTAGTTCTGGACGGCGAAGCCCTGCCGGATAGATGACACCGTATGTGTGCAACTCTGTAGAGAGGTCATAGTTTCGATCTTAGTGCCCGAGGGGCTGTTCGAGAGTGCCTCCCGAAGGGCTGTCCAAGTGACGGTCCGAGTTCTATGAGTCCTCCCGAAGGGCTGTCCGAGTGACCGTTCGAGTTTCGAAGGTCCTCCCGAAGGGCTGTCCACGACATCATCTGGGGGACTGTTCGACAGCCTCCCGGAGGGCTGTCCGAAGGGAAGACGAGGGTATACATCCTCGCGGTTGGGAGGTTGTAAATCCTAGCTGCGGGGATCTGCACCGCCGATCGTCATCGACTCTACTTCCGCTGCGCTTCGAGTCGGTAACGAAAATGATCAAACCTTGTATGCAGTCTCCATAGTGGTCCTGGGCTGGTGCGTAGGTCAGAAAATTTTTGTTTTCTGCTGCGTTACCCTACATCCCGGGGGTCCACCGGGTGGGGCCACCTATCCCGGAGAGCCCCATGGGCTGAAGTGGGAAGGGAACCAGCCCCTGGTGGGCTGGTGCGCCCCCTATGGGCCTCCCATGCGCCTAGGGTTGGGAAACCCTGGGGGTGGGGGCGCCTCCACTAGGCTTGGGGGCCAAGCCACCCCTTGGCCGCCGCCCCCCCCCCCCCATCTAGATGGGATCTAGAGGGGCCGGCGCCCCCCCCCTAGCCCCTATATATAGTGGGGGGGAGAGAGGGCAGCGACCCCAGCCCCTGGCGCCTCCCTCTCCCCCCGTGACACTTCTCCCTCTCGTTGGTGCTTGGCGAAGCCCTGCCGAGATCCCCGCTGCTTCCACCACCACGCCGTCGTGCTGCTGGATCTTCATCAACCTCTCCTCCCCCCTTGCTGGATCAAGAAGGAGGAGACGTCTCTCCCAACCGTACGTGTGTTGAACGCGGAGGTGCCGTCCGTTCGGTGCTCGGTCATCGGTGATTTGGATCACGACGAGTACGACTCCATCAACCCCGTTCTCTTGAACGCTTCCGCTCGCGATCTACAAGGGTATGTAGATGCACTCCCCTCTCACTCGTTGCTAGATGACTCCATAGATTGATCTTGGTGATGCGTAGAAAATTTTAAAATTCTGCTACGTTCCCCAACAGTGGCATCATGAGCTAGGTCTATGCGTAGTATCTTGCACGAGTAGAACACAAAGTAGTTGTGGGCGTCGATTTGTCAATCTTCTTGCCGTTACTAGTCTTATCTTGATTCGGCGGCATCGTGGGATGAAGCGGCCCGGACCGACCTTACACGTACGCTTACGTGAGAATGGTTCCACCGACTGACATGCACTAGTTGCATAAGGTGGCTAGCGGGTGTCTGTCTCTCCCACTTTAGTCGGATCGGATTCGATGAAAAGGGTCCTTATGAAGGGTAAATAGAAATTGGCATATCACGTTGTGGTTTTGGCGTAGGTAAGAAACGTTCTTGCTAGAAACCTATAGAAGCCACGTAAAAAAAATTTGCAACAACAATTAGAGGACGTCTAACTTGTTTTTGTAGCAAGTGCTTTGTGATGTGATATGGCCGAAGGATGTGATGAATGATATATGTGATGTATGAGATGATCATGTTCTTGTAATAGGAATCACGACTTGCATGTCGATGAGTATGACAACCGGCAGGAGCCATAGGAGTTGTCTTAATTTATTATATGACCTGCGTGTCATTGAAATTCGCCATGTAATTACTTTACTTTATTGCTAACCGTTAGCCGTAGTAGTAGAAGTAATAGTTGGCGAGACAACTTCATGAAGACACGATGATGGAGATCATGATGATGGAGATCATGGTGTCATGCCGGTGACGATGATGATCATGGAGCCCCGAAGATGGAGATCAAAAGGAGCGAAGTGATAATGGCCATATCATGTCACTATTTTGATTGCATGTGATGTTTATCATGTTTTTGCATCTTATTTGCTTAGAACAACGGTAGCATATATAAGATGATCCCTTACTAAAATTTCAAGAAAGTGTTCCCCCTAACTGTGCACCGTTGCGAAGGTTCGTTGTTTCGAAGCACTACGTGTTGATCGGGTGTGATAGATTCTAACGTTCGAATACAACGGGTGTAAGCCAGATTTACACAGCAATACACTTAGGTTGACTTGACGAGCCTAGCATGTACAGACATGGCCTCGGAACACAAGAGACCGAAAGGTCGAGCATGAGCCGTATAGAAGATATGATCAACATGGAGATGTTCACCGTTGATGACTAGTCCGTCTCACGTGATGATCGGACACGGCCTAGTCGATTCGGATCATGTATCACTTAGATGACGAGAGGGATGTCTATCTGAGTGGGAGTTCATTATATATAATTTGATTAGATGAACTTAATTGTCATGAACTTAGTCTAAAATCTTTACAATATGTCTTGTAGATCAAATGGCCCACGCTAATGTTGCCCTCAACTTCAACGCGTTCCTAGAGAAAACCAAGCTGAAAGACGATGGTAGCAACTATACGGACTGGGTCCGTAACCTGAGGATTATCCTCATAGCTGCCAAGAAAGCATATGTCCTTGAAGCACCGCTAGGTGACGCACCTGTTTTCCCAGCAACTCAAGATGTTATGAACGTCTGGCAGTCGCGTAGTGATGATTACTCCCTGGTTCAGTGCGGCATGCTTTACAGCTTAGAATCGGGGCTCCAAAAGCGTTTTGAGCAACACGGAGCATATGAGATGTTCCAAGAGCTGAAAATGGTTTTCCAAGCTCATGCCCGAGTTGAGAGATATGAAGTCTCCGACAAGTTCTACAGTTGTAAGATGGAGGAGAATAGTTCAGTCAGCGAGCACATACTCAAGATGTCTGGGTTGCACAACCGCTTGTCTCAGCTGGGAGTTAATCTCCCGGATGACGCGGTCGTTGACAGAATCCTTCAGTCGCTTCCACCTAGCTACAAGAGCTTCGTGATGAACTTCAATATGCAGGGGATGGAGAAAACCATTCCTGAGGTATATTCAATGCTGAAATCAGCGGAGGTGGAGATCAAAAAGGAACATCAAGTGTTGATGGTGAATAAAACCACTAAGTTCAAGAAAGGCAAGGGTAAAAAGAACTTCAATAAGGACGGCAAGGGAGTTGCCGCGCCCGGTAAGCAAGCTGCCGGGAAGAAGTCAAAGAATGGACCCAAGCCTGAGACTGAGTGCTTTTATTGCAAGGGAAACGGTCACTGGAAGCGGAACTGCCCCAAGTACTTAGCGGATAAGAAGGCCGGCAATACCAAAGGTACATGTGATATACATGTTATTGATGTGTACCTTACCAGCGCTCGTAGTAGCTCCTGGGTATTTGATACCGGTGCGGTTGCTCATATTTGTAACTCAAAACAGGAGCTGCGGAATAAGCGGAGACTGGCGAAGGACGAGGTGACGATGCGCGTCGGGAATGGTTCCAAGGTCAATGTGATCGCCGTCGGCATGCTACCTCTACATCTGCCTACGGGATTAGTTTTAAACCTCAATAATTGTTATTTAGTGCCAGCTTTGAGCATGAACATTGTATCTGGATCTCGCTTAATGCGAGATGGCTACTCATTTAAATCTGAGAATAATGGTTGTTCTATTTATATGAGAGATATGTTTTATGGTCATGCCCCGCTGGTCAATGGTTTATTTTTATTGAATCTCGAACATGATGTTACACATGTTTATAATGTGAATGCCAAGAAATGCAAGGTTGATAACGATAGTCCCACATACTTGTGGCACTGCCGCCTTGGTCATATCGGTGTTAAACGCATGAAGAAACTCCATGCAGATGGACTTTTGGAGTCTCTTGATTATGAATCATTTGACAGATGCGAACCATGCCTCTTGGGCAAGATGACCAAGACTCCGTTCTCCGAAACAATGGAGCGAGCAACCAACGTATTGGAAATCATACATACTGATGTGTGTGGTCCAACGAGTGTTGAGGCTCGCGGTGGTTATCGTTATGTTCTCACCCTCACCGATGATTTGAGTAGATATGGGTATGTATACTTGATGAAGCACAAGTCTGAGACCTTTGAAAAGTTCAAGGAATTTCAGAATGAGGTTGAAAATCAACGTGACAAGAAAATAAAGTTCCTACGATCAGATCGTGGAGGAGAATATTTGAGTCATGAATTTGGCACGCACTTAAGGAAATGTGGAATTGTTTCATAACTCACGCCGCCTGGAACACCTCAGCGTAACGGTGTGTCCGAACGTCGTAATCGCACTCTATTGGATATGGTGCGATCTATGATGTCTCTTACCGATTTACCGCTATCTTTTTGGGGTTATGCTTTAGAGACTGCCGCATTCACTTTAAATAGGGCACCGTCAAAATCCGTTGAGACGACACCGTATGAATTATGGTTTGGGAAGAAACCTAAGCTGTCGTTTCTGAAAGTTTGGGGATGCGATGCTTATGTGAAGAAACTTCAACCAGAGAAGCTCGAACCCAAGTCGGAAAAATGCGTATTCATAGGATACCCTAAGGAAACTATTGGGTATACCTTCTACCTAAGATCCGAGGGCAAGATCTTTGTTGCCAGGAATGGATCCTTTCTAGAGAAAGAGTTTCTCTCGAAAGAAGTAAGTGGGAGGAAAGTGGAGCTTGATGAGATGACCCTCGAACCGGAGAGTGGCGCAGCACAGGAAAATGTTTCTGTGGAGCCTGCACCGGCTAGAGAGGAAGTTAATGATAATGATCATGATCAAGCTACCACTGAACTTCGAAGGTCCACAAGGACACGTTCCGCACCAGAGTGGTACGGCAATCCTGTCCTGGAAATCATGTTGTTAGACAACAGTGAACCTTCGAACTATGAAGAAGCGATGGCGGGCCCGGATTCCGACAAATGGCTTGAAGCCATGAAATCCGAGATAGGATCCATGTATGAAAACGAAGTATGGACTTTGACTGACTTGCCCGATGATCGGCAAGCCATAGAAAATAAATGGATCTTTAAGAAGAAGACTGACGCGGATGGTAATGTGACCATCTATAAGGCTCGGCTTGTCGCTAAGGGTTATCGACAAGTTCAAGGGGTTGACTACGATGAGACTTTCTCACCCGTAGCGAAGCTGAAATCCGTCGGAATCATGTTAGCAATTGCCGCATACTATGATTATGAGATATGGCAAATGGACGTCAAAACGGCATTCCTTAATGGTTTTCTTAAGGAAGAGTTGTATATGATGCAACCGGAAGGTTTTGTCGACCCTGAGAATGCTGATAAGGTATGCAAGCTCCAGCGCTCAATCTATGGGCTGGTGCAAGCATCTCGGAGTTGGAACATTCGCTTTGATGAGATGATCAAAGCGTTTGGGTTCACACAGACTTATGGAGAAGCATGTGTTTACAAGAAAGTGAGTGGGAGCTCTGTAGCATTTCTCATATTATATGTGGATGACATACTGCTAATGGGAAATGATATAGAATTCTTGGAAAGTATAAAGGCCTACTTGAATAAGTGTTTTTCAATGAAGGACCTTGGAGAAGCTGCTTATATATTAGGCATCAAGATCTATAGGGATAGATCGAGACGCCTCATAGGTCTTTCGCAAAGCACATACCTTGATAAGATATTGAAGAAGTTCAATATGGATCATGATTCTCTTATAGTGGGTAGCGAGAGTGACAAAAGCTTATACCCGAGTAAGAGGGTTGTTGCGTATGGGAGTAAAGAGGACTTGATACTTAATGCTATGGTCGGATTTTATCTTAATGGTCTTTAGTAGTTGTGGATGCTTGCTATAGTTCTAATCATAAGTGCATATGATCCAAGTAGAGAAAGTATGTTAGCTCATGCCTCTCCCTCATATAAAATTGCAATAATGATTACCGGTGTAGTTATCGATTCCCTAGGGACAAATAACTTTCTTGTGTGACAAAAAACCTTTCTACTAAACAACAAACTTTTATTATCTTGCAAGTTACTCGTAGTTTTATTCTCCCTAAGTACATCAGTTTTATTCTTCCAAACCTATCCTATCACCTACAAAATAGTTTTATACTTGTTCTAGGTAAAGCGAATGTTAAAGTGTGCGTAGAGTTGTATCGGTGGTCGATAGAACTTGAAGGGAATATAAATTCTACCTTTAGCTCCTCCTTGGGTTCGACACTCTTATTTATCGAAAAAGCTACTATTAATCCCCTATACTTGTGTGTTATCAGTTCGATAACCTTTGTTCTCATTAGGGGAAATACTATCCGCTGCTATATTGCTTCACCCTTGCTCTTCGGGGAAAATTCCAACGTAGCTCACAAGTAGCAAGCATCAAAATGGGAAACCATTTGTGCTACTGGATTGGGTGGAAAGAATATCCACAAAAGCATATAAAATACTTGAGGATTGGATTTGAAATGTGAAAATTGTGCATGGAACGGTGATGGGGTGGTTTCCTCTAATTTGATGCAAACATGAATGTGCTTTTCTCAAACCTGAGAACAAAGTGCACCACCATAAACCATGCAAAATTCTGGTCAAGATGCATGTAAAGTTTGTGCAAAGAGGTTTTGTGAGACTCGAGTTACAAATTTTCAAAGAATGTATCTCAAAATGACTATAAACATTATGATGTACATTTTAACACAACAAAACAGCTGGTTACCAGTTTTAATCATGTGGGAAAATTTCATATTCGGAAAGTAGACTAAATTCTAAGCAAAATTCATATATAGCATGTCTTAATATGATACACGGTTGATTTTATATGAATTTTGCAAAATGCTATATTATTCTGGAAATCTTGTCCAGTTTTAAATATGCAAAAGAGAAGAAAATAGCAAGAGACAACGGCTAGGCTAGCCACTGTCCATGACAAGCAGGCCCAGGTGTAGAGGCGACACAGAGGGAGATAGAGTGTGGAGGCAGTGGGTGTGAGTGTTGGTCCCTGACAGATGAGGTCCACGAGTCAGTGACCGAAACGATGGTTGCTAATACGTCCGAGATGGTGTTGGTCCCCCAAGTGCAAGGGTTTGTACCAAGTAGCAATTTCCCTTAAGTACCTCAAGGTTTATCGAACCAATAGGAGCTTAGTCTCACAACTGCACACATAAATACACACCTCCTTGTGCCCCCAATGAAACTAGTGAGGTTGTCAGTCTCACTAGCCTTCTAGTTATAAAAAGAATTAAACGCAACGGTGGAAAGATTAGATGGAAATTAACATGAATGAAAAAGCAAGGAATTAAAATAGAGTGAATTGAGATCGAAAGCTTTATGGAAGAAAATGTATCAGGATCCATAGGTTCACTAGAGGTCTCTCTCCAAAAGATAAGCAACCATGTGGTGAACAAATTATAGTTGGGAAGCGATTAAATTGCAATATTATGAGTATGACTATTAATGGCATAATTAACATATGAGCATCACGTTCATAAATCTATAGACCATAATCCAACTACATCTATAGCTAATGCTCCACTCCAAGACCGCTATCCAGCATTCATCTCAAAGTATTAAGTAAAAACAGACTATTGCAATGAGTATGATGACATGAAGGAGATGATATAGTATCTTCACCCTGCGTTCAAAGGACGACTATGCAATCATCTTTTTATCCCTAGCGGCAACAACACAATACAAGTCTTTTCCACTTTCTATCATTGTGGTAGCTTACTTTCAAGGTTGAACCCAACTATCATACACAACTCCCTCCGAAAATCCAAACCCAAACTTGGCTACATAAAGAGAGAATAGATCGAAGAGCTTATATGAATAAGAAATATGCAGCAAAGGAACCTAATAGATCTCAAAAATATTCATGAATAAATCTGATCATGAAGTAACAATTCATCAGCACCCGCTCACTCACCTCTCGTCAACCCTTGAATCCCTTTCTACCTATTTCATGTTAGTTTTTTGCTCCCAAAGAATATCATCAAAATCATCGATGCTATTCGCAAGTCCTTCTAACTGCGGAGGAATCCTTTTCTGGTGCTAAGTGTCTAACTGCTTGAATTTTTTTTCCAAACCACAATAAATGATGGTCCAGGTATCAAAAGGTTGCTACTTCAGACTAATTGCCTACTTATGAATTTTGCTTTTAAACCGCTTCAAAAACATTATCTTTCCAGGGTGCATTGGTACCACCACCACTACTCTAAAAACATTGCCTTAAACCCCTCCCACCCTCCTTCGGAAACTTGTGAATGACCACCTACCCTTTCTCCAGCAAATATCATTTGTCCTTACAAATGACGACAACTCCAATTTTTTCTGGCATGACACTTGGTTACTTAGCAAACCACTAGTCATAAGCTTCCTAGACATTTACTCACACTCCACGTACCCCTCCGTCCTAGTTTCCCAAGTCTTGCAAGATGGATTATTGTCTAACCTACGGGGTGATACGTCTCAAACATATCTATAATTTTTGCTTGTTCCATGTCATATTTATATTAAATTAGCATACTTTTGGCATCTATTTAAATCATTTTTATTATTTTTCTAGACTGACCTATTAACTCAGTGCCATTTGTTGTTTTCTATTTTTTTGGACTTGGCTGAAAAATAAATTTTATCGGACTAAAAAGAAGGGAAAATCAGCAGAATACTGAAGTCTAGAAGGTTTCGAGGAGCACCGACATAGGCCAGGGGGCTTTCCAGGGGCCCATGCACCACCCCCATGGGCCCGGCCCTAGGGGAGCATGCCCCTGGCGCGTGGCCCCCTGAGCCTTCGATTTACCGACTTCTGGTTTGTGTGCCTAACCTCGAGAATTTATCGCCCGAATTTTCCACCGCCGCACACCTCTGTTTTATAATGATCCAATCTGGAGGGCCTTTCGGTACTTTGCCGAAGGGGAAATCATCACGGTGGCCATCTCCATCAACTTGAAGGCCATTATGATCGTTCGTGAGAAGTTTTCTTTGGACTATGAGTTCATAGCAGTAAATAGATGGTTCTCTCTCTTGTTTCTTAATACAAAGATCATAAGAGTTGTCCTACATGATTGTGATCCATCCGATGTAATTTTCTCTTGTTATTTGGCCAAGTTTGGGGTTTGATCGATAGAGGGGGTTGTGTATGATAGTTGGGTTCAACTGTGCAAGTAAGCTACTGCAGTGACAGAAAGCAGAAAAGGCTTGTATAGGTGTTGTTGCTGCTAGGGATAAAAAGATGGTTGCGTACTTGTCCTTTGAACGCAGAGTGAAGATGATATATCATCTAGTTCATGTTATCATATTTATTGCAATACTATATTATACTAATACTTTGAGATGTATATTGGATAGCAGTTTTGAGGTGGAGTATTAGCTATAGATGCAATTGGATAACCGTGTATAGATTTATGAACGTGATGCTCATATGTCAATTATGCCATGAATAGGGTGGACCGTCGGCCTCATGTTGTGTTTGCTGGGCAAAACCTGTGCCCATTCTTCAACCTCACAAGTGGGAGGCCCTCTTCTTCTTGCCCGTTGGCAAGGCTCTGGCCGGAGATGGTGGACGTAGCGTCTCTGTCGAGGTCATTGGAACCTTTTGGACACATATGTGTTTTAGTTACTTCTCCTGAGGTCTTATTTGCATATCAGGAGGGCGTAGTTGTAATTTGGTGTTCTTTGGGATCATTTGTGCAGAGTTTCTGGGACCTTCGGTTCCATCCCCTGTAGAAAAAAATTGCAGTCAACTTTTGGTGAAAAAACCCCGTGGAAAACGGAAACATCGGACCATGCACTGCAGTGCAGGAGCGAAATTCAAGTATAATGATCTAGCCCCGCCGTCGTTGGTCCAGTCACCCGCTTACTAATCACCAGTACAGTCCAAGGAAAGAAAATCAATGGGACTCATCATCGTGCTAAGGCCCCACAGCACCAACACACCAGAACAGCAGCCGCCACCGATGAAGAGAGCGTAGATCGGAAGAATCTAACCTATAGACACGCGAACATAGATGTACCAAGACTAGATCCATGGAGATCCACCGAAGACCAACACCGATCGAATCTCACGAGATCCGTCGGAGACACAACCTCCACATGCCTTCCGATGACGTTATACGAACCGTCGAAACGGGGACTAGGCGGAGAGGACCTTATTCCAACTACAGAGAGCCATCGCCGTCTCACCTTCCTGAGCAGGACACAAACTCTAATCAACCCAAAAAAAAGACCGAAAAACGGAGCAGCAGCCCTCCCACCGGCAAAGGGCCAAGGTCCACCGCGCCTCCATCGTCCTAAGGCCACCAGAGACAAGGCGGATCAGCGGCGGCACCGGCAGGAGGCGAGAAGACCCTCGTCCTGGGAGGAGTTTCTCAGCAAAGACTGGTTCCCCTTCGTCAACCTCCAGGTGGAGGCCCTCTTCTCCTTGCCCGTTGGCAAGGCTCTGGCCGGAGATGGTGGCCATAGCGTCTCCGACGAGGTCGCCGGAAGCTACTGGACCCATTTGCATTTTAGTTACTTCTCCCGGGGCATTGTTTGCATATCAGGAGGACCTGGTCATAAATTTTGTGTTCTTTGGGGTCATTTGTGCAGAGTTTCTGGGACCCCTGTTGAGAAAAAAAAACATTGCTGTCAACTTTTGGTTGAAAAAAATCCATGGAGAACGGGAACATCAGACCGTGCAGTGCAGCGCAGGAGCGGATTTCCAGTACAATGATCTAGCCACCCCGTCCTTGGTCCAGTCACCCGCTCACTGACCACCAGTACAGCCCAAGGAAAGAAAATCAATGCGACTCATCGGCGTGGAGTAATTCCTGCTCTCTACTAGTAGTTCAGACAATCCGTCGTACCGTCCCAAAAGATGCCACACTATGAGCACCCATTATGATCAGATCTGATGAAGCAACCACCTTTTTTCCTAATTGAACAGCTCGGAGACTAATAGCCGCATGGCTATTACGGCTATATAGCGTACTTAGTGGTTGCCGCTGCCCATCTCAGTTAATTAGCCGAATTGTTCTCTGCAGAATAACACCTTGTACCAGTAGTAAATTTACTCAGGAAAGTGAGCATATAGTGCACGCCCAGAAGTCGTCCTGGGATAACTGCAGCTTACCTGCTTCTTTATCTCCTGTACATAGTGCTAGACCCTTTTTAGTTCCCAGGTTACAGCTAGAAAAACAGCTGATCTTAGGTTGCTTTGCCTGTAATTCATGGCAATCCGCACATCTTTTACGGGTACAGTGTGTGGCCTTCACACCGACCACGCCCACCTGACATGACGCATCATCTTAAATTGGAGCCTTTTTGCTGTCTTCTAGTCCTACCATCTTCTTTCTTACTGTCCTCCGACATTGACAGCCACCTCAACCCTAACATTTTTCACTCTGAAACTTGTTAGTGGAACTTGCTGCGTGTACTTGCTAGAATTTTCGTACATGTTATTATCTTGCACTCGTCAGTGCAAGATGTTGATGCATCGCTAATTCGCTGTGTGCCTGATTTGACTGGAGGGGTGTCCTATGGCCCCAGATGCTGTCGGCGACATTGTTAAATACCGCATCAGAGCAGAGTAAACATCCTTGTCTCGCTCGTCAGCTCACCCACGGCTTTTGTACCCTGGGTGGGTTGGACTGAATTGATCGCGTAGACTCCTCACCGACAGACAGTCGAGCGCTGGACTCCACTCTTCTTAATTAGCTACAGGTATACTGTGTAGTGTATCGGGGCCTATTGCTATTTGTTAGAAGGAAGGTTGATGGAACAGTTCCCTGTATTGCTTGAGCCTCGTGGGCATATATATATATATAGGAGTACATGATCATTTTGAAGTACAAGACAAGGTAGAATAAATTCTACGCTATCCTACGTTTCCTAAATAACAATGATACTCAACATCACCCCGCAGTCACAACGGTATCGACGCAGACGGTGAGACTGAAGAATAATCCGAAGGCAAGTCAACGGACACCCTCCACAATCGTAACGGTCGATGCATCGCGGGAGTCGTGGCTGGAGTGGAAACCGACGAGGTTGCTCAAGTAAGGCGGTAGCCCTTTGTGCCGTTTGTCGATATAGCCGAGAGCGTAGGGTGGTGTAGCCGTGGTCGAGGTAGCCGTGCGAGGGACGCCGTGGTCGATATCGAGTCGGGGTGGCCGGTGTCGAGATAGTCGCCGTGGACCGAGAAGAAGAGCGGCGGCGGCGGCCTGAGGAGGCGGATGCCACATGTGGTTACGCTGCAAGGCGTCGAACTCCTCCTGCATCGCGGCGAGCCAGTGGGGATCCCGAAGGGCAGCGCGAGCGGAGGTGGGACCCTTCGGGGTCCCCACTGGCTCGCCGCGATGCAGGAGGAGTTCGACGCCTTGCAGCGCAACCGCACGTGGCATCTTGTTCCGCGACCCCCTCGTGCCAATGTCATCACTGGCAAGTGGGTGTTCCGCCACAAGACCAGCCCAGACGGTTCTCTTGAGCGCTACAAGGCTCGGTGGGTGGTTCGTGGCTTTCGGCAACGTGCGGGCGTGGACTTCACTGACACCTTCGCTCCGGTTGTGAAACAGGGCACGATCCGCACCGTGCTTCAGTTGGCGGTCTCGCGAGCCTGGCCTGTGCATCAGTTGGATGTCTCCAACGCCTTCTTGCACGGTCATCTTGCCGAGCAGGTGTTCTGTGAGCAGCCCACTGGCTTCGTCGACGCCGAGCATCCGGACTTCGTGTGCTTGCTCTCCCGTTCTCTTTACGGGTTGAAGCAGGCACCACGGGCTTGGTACCAGCGTATCGCCGCCTTCCTGCAGTCGTTGGGCTTTCGGTCCACTCGCTCCGATGCCTCACTCTTTGTGTATCATCAGGGAGCTGACACTGCATATCTGCTGCTCTAAGTCGACGACATCATCCTCACGGCGTCCGCCCCCGAGCTCCTTCAGCGGCTCACGGCTTGTCTTCGTGATGAGTTCGCCCTCAAGGACTTGGGGCCCCTGCACTACTTTCTTGGCATCGAGGTGGTCCATCGGGCTGACGGCTTCTTTCTGCATCAGCAGAAGTACGCCCACGAGCTTCTGGAGCGTGCTGGTATGCTTAACTGTAAGCCGGCACCCACTCCTGTCGACACGAAGGCGAAGATCCCTGCCCTGGAGGGGTCTCTCGCGTCCGATGCAGCGTTCTATCGCTCCATTGTTGGTGCTTTACAGTACCTGACGCTGACACGCCCGGATCTGCAGTACACTGTTCAGCAGGTGTGCCTCCATATGCACTCCCCGCGTGACTCCCATTGGACCTTGGTGAAGCGTATTCTCCGTTACATACGCGGCACTATGTCCTTGGGACTCACCCTGACGACCTCCGCCTCCACCGACCTCGTCGCCTACTCGGATGCTGACTGGGCCGGCTACCCTGACACCCGTGCTCTACATCCGGCTATTGCGTCTACCTTGGGCCCTCGCTGATCTCTTGGTCATCCAAGCGACAGCCCACGGTCTCCCGCTCCAACGCCGAGGCCGAGTATCGGGTCGTGGCTAATGTCGTGGCCGAATGCTCTTGGATCCGTCAGCTGCTCCAGGGGTTACTTTGTGATGTTCACAAGGCCACTCTTGTCTACTGCGATAACGTCAGCGCGGTCTACCTCTCCGCCAACCCGGTGCACCATCGTCGTATGAAGCATATTGAGCTCGATATTCACTTTGTGCGTGAGCAGGTTGCACTTGGCCGTGTTCGGTTCTCCATGTTCTGACGACGCAACAGTTTGCAGACGTGATGACTAAGGGATTGTAGAGAGACGGTTTGGCAATGCAGTACTCGTTGTATTGATTGGGTGCGGGTGCACGTATATATAGAGTACAAGTAGGCATCAACCTCAACTATACACAACTAGGAGGTGGGCCAGGATATACATAAATACATGCAACACACACATATATATATATATTCAACACCCCTCCCTCCCCCCCCCCCCCCCCCCCCCGCGCGCAGTCGAAGCGTCGCCGGAGACACAGAGACTGGACCGAAACTCCTTGAAGACGGGAGTAGGCAATCCCTTAGTCGTCACGTCTGCAAACTATTGCGTCGTCGGAACGTGGAGAACCTGAACACGGCCAAGTGCAACCTGCTCACGTACAAAGTGAATATTGAGCTCAATATGCTTCGTACGACGATGGTGCACCGGGTTGGCGGAGAGGTAGACCGCGCTGACGTTATCGCAGTAGACAAGAGTGGGTGTATGAACGGGAGTGAAGGAGGTTAGGTTACCGGGATGAGCTGTCATGTGCGCAGTAGCACCTGAGTCCATGTACCAGTCGCCTCCACCGCCATAGTTACTCGGCGACGGCGCAGAGTGCAGGGCGGCCAGGAGGGCGGGATCCCATGGCGCAGGGATCGGCGGCGATGGGAGACCCCCGTAGGGCGGCACCGGGGCGGCCGGGCCATAGCCGTCGAGAGGTGGCGGCGCGAGGGGGGCGCCATAGACGGCACCCGCCGGCTGGTAGGGTGCCCCGAGAAACGCCTGGTGGCCCGCGGGGCGAGGGCCGAGAAGACCCGGCGCAGGAGCCCGTGGGACGGGCATATGATAGGCATGCACGACGCCCATCCACGGGTTCTGCCCGGCTGCCCACGGCGGAGGGGGCTGCTGGTAGCGCGGCGCCCCCCTGCGCCCTGGGCCGGCTGCTGCTGCTGGCGGCAACCCCCGCCGCCCCGCCGGTTGTGCCGGCCCCCTCCGCCTTTGCAGCTGTTGGGGAGGCGCGGGTGGTGCGGGCGGCAGCGGGTAATACCCGGCTGGCGCAGGAGGGCGCGGCCGGTGGAGCGGGCCCGCCGCGGGAGGTGCTGGCGGCGAGGGCGGTGTGCTGGACCCGCTGCTTCACCTTCGTCATCTGGCGCTCCTAGAGCTTGAGGTACGCGACGACGCGCTGAAAGGTGGGCTGCGGCAGCAAAGTGTGGCGCGTTGCCGAAATCCTCATTGAGGCTGGCGGTGAGGGTGCTCAGCATGAGGTCGTCGGAGACTTTGGCACCGATGTCGCGAAGCTCATCGGCGAGCATCTTGAGCCTCATGCAGTACTCATCGATGGTGGAGTTGTCCTGGTGACAGCCGAAGAACTCCTGCTGCAAGAAAACAAGGCGCTGAAGCTTGTTGTTGGTGAAGAGCGCGTTGATCTTGGTCCACACGGCGCAAGCGTCGTCGTCCTCGGCGACAACCATGTGGAAGATGTCCTTCGAGACGGTTTGATAAAACCATCGAATGAGCGTGGCCTCAATGGCGGACCACTCCGGATCGCCCTTCGTGTAGTCGCCGTCCATGGAGCCATCGATGTGCTCGGTGAGATAGTACTCGCGGAAGACAAGGTTGAAGTAGGTCTTCCACGCGTAGTACGAGGTGCTGGAGCTATCGAGGCGGATGGGGACCCGGGCCTCGATGTTGAGGTCGCAGATGGCGGCGGCGGAGGGCTCGGGGCCGGCGAAGGGGTTCGACGAGCGGGTGGTTGAGGAGCCCGGGGAGTCCATGGCGCGGCGAGGGTGAGGGGAGCGGCTATGGTTAGGGTTGGGCTAGGGTTGGAGGGAGATGGGCAGCGGCGGCGGGAGGTGCGGCGGCTGCGTGGGGCGGCGGCTGCGTGGGGAGAGGTGGTAGCGGCGGCGGGGAGGGGTGGTGGCGCGAAGGGGCAGCGGCGGCGGCGCGGCAAGGAAGGGGTGAGGCGGCGGCGGTTGCGGGTCGGCACGGGAGGTGAAGCGGAAGCGGCAGCGGCACGGGGCGGCGGCGGCGTTGGAGGAGAACGCGGCGACGGCGGGGTGCGGCGGCGGTGGGG
The DNA here is from genome assembly GCA_011799875.1 of Thinopyrum elongatum. Classification (NCBI taxonomy): domain Eukaryota; kingdom Viridiplantae; phylum Streptophyta; class Magnoliopsida; order Poales; family Poaceae; genus Thinopyrum; species Thinopyrum elongatum. Next base: position 465,649,366 of record CM022301.1, on the reverse strand, counting down.
AGTGGCGGCGGCGGCGCGCGCGAGAGGGCGCGGCGGCGGCTTACCCTAGGGCGGGACCTTGAGAGATGATACCATGTAGAGAGACGGTTTGGCAATGCAATACTCGTTGTATTGATCGGGTGCGGGTGCACGTATATATAGAGTACAAGTAGGAGTGTGGATTTTTGGAGGCCGAGCTCCAGTGAGCTCTTTATTTTGAAAATATCAAAAAGCATATTTAAAAAGTTTCAAAAAAATCTGAAAAAAAATCCATAAAAACATATATGTATTCCGCAGGAACATGTTAAATTTCGGCGAAAAATGTTGTGATTTGTAGGCTGTATAAAAAAACAAAATTCCGGCCCAATGACAAAAATAAAAGGCCCGTTTAAAAATGCGTATTTGTCTTTTTTCTGTACGCCACATGTAAAAGTATAATGCCATGAAATTTTGCACATACGTAGTATACATGTGCATTTGTGTTCACAAATAAATTTAGAATTTTTTGGGCTCCGAAAAAATAAAATTTAAAAAAGAGCTCACTGGAGCTCGGTCTTCGTTGGCATTTTTTGGTACAAGTAGGTCTTAATCTCAACTACGTACAACTAGAAGATGGGTCAGGAACGCAGCTGCAGTCTGTTGCTCAATCAGTGAAGAGGCGTTTAAACTTGATGATGATCTTCACTAAATCCTGCGGAGACGTGCATCGGATTATCAGACTGAACGTCTTGCGTCAGAAGACGGGACGTACAACAGTCCGCATGGGATGCAACATGCACCGGTAGCCAGCATGCACACATCATGCATGGATCGGCCACGCGGCATGCAGCATTGGGCAGCCAGCACCACGCCTGCGCGGGGCGCGTGAGAGCGCGCGCGACGCGGCAAGCCCGACAGGCCAGCGCGAGCGACCGCCATATCAGCGTACACGACACACGCGCGTATGGCCCGAGGCCGGATGGCAACCGATTCCGTCGGGGAGCCGATGAAGATGCTGACGAAGTACACACGCGTTGTGGAGGACGAACGACGGCGGGCGACGCAACCGATCTATAGATGGGAGAATCAAAAAGAAACACTGATCAGGACGATCGGCATGAGAGCGAAAAAACCCGGAGCAAGAGCTTGGGAAAAAGACTCTCTAGGGCAGCCGGTCAACACGACCGGCGGACGAACCCTAGGAACGGGCGGCGCGGCCCCAGCGGCGGTCATGGAGACCGACCGCCTCAGGGGCGGCGCGCGGGTGCGAAAGCGGCGGCGGCTAGGTTTTAGGATCGATTAGGCTGATATCATGTTAGAAGGGAGAGAAGGATTTGATGGAATAGTTCGTTGTATTGCTTGAACCTCGTGGGCATATATATATAGAAGTACATGGTCATTTTAAAGTACAAGGTAAGGTAGAATAAATCCTATGCTATTCTACATTTCCTAAATAACAATGCACTATTAGGCAAAGAAGAGCACATTCGTTGAGAGTGGAGAGCAAAGCTTGCGGGTTAATAATTTTGGATTTGGGTCGCCATCGCCTTGTACCCTCCATCTGCAGAAGATCGATCGAAAATGACCAGATATACAATGGAGAATCAGTGCTAACATCATATACACGAGTGGCTTAACTAAGGACTTCTTAAGATGACAGTACGGCCATGCTTAACTCATGCATTTCTTTCTTCCCAAGAGTCGACATGACCGAACCCAAAGGAAGAGGTCCACTTTCAGGCATAGTTTAAAAACCGGACCTGACCGCTGGTCTGAAAAAAAAAAGGAACCGGCAACCTCGGTGGTTTTATAAGCTAATCAGACTGTTCTGCAAATGGATCGGACAAAGCTTATCGAACCGGCCAGTTTTTGCTCAAGCCAGAAGAAAAACCAAAACTGGTAATATGTGCTAGAATCACCGGGAAAGATGAAAAATAATTGCGGCCGCTGGGATCAATCCATGGACACTAGGAAACAGGCCGACGCCATCAATTTGGTCAAACAACCAACTTGCCCACCTGAATTACTCCCTCCGTCCCAAAATATAAGAATGTTTTTGACACTATACTAATATAAAAAACATTCTTATATTTTAGGACTGAAGGAGTAGCTGTCAAAGGATAGAAACTTAAATATATTTTACCTATTTTTTACATAGTTTCATGACTTAAAAATACCCAGCAAATGAACCGATGAACCGGCGGTGTCACCGGTTCGATCACCCGTCCGGTTTTTTAGGTGCTCTCACACGGCCACGTCAGGATCGAAAAGTCCTCATGCTAAAGCCTCAGAGGACCATCGCATCAGAATAGCAACGGTCGCTGATGAATAAAGCGTGTGGGGGTATGTCTTCAACAGATCTCTGTGTCTGTCTTCGATGGACCATTGCCACTTCCCAATGCTTGGGTATATGAATTAATGGGCCATAATTAATCAGGAAACGATCGTATTGCCGCATCAGTGCACCGAAGACGCAAAAGCACGAGTTCGCGCGCATGGACTGGTGATGAGTTTGACCTAATAATGTACTCCCTCCGTCCGGAAATACTTATCCTCGAAATGGTTGTATCTAGACTTATTTTAGTTATAGATACATCTATTTTATCCATTTCTAGAACAAGTATTTCCGGACGGAGGGAGTACACGTAGGAGCCGTGCGGTCACCGCAGAACACACATGGTCCACGCAAAGACGACGGAGCTCTATGCGCAGCAAGATGTATGTTACTACCACGACACAGTTGGCATACGCGGGCAATGAAGGAGTGAAGTGAAGGGCCGGTTTGGTTGGTATTCGGTGGCCCGGTGGGCGAGCCTCTTCGAACAGAAGAACTCCATGGTGCTGATTAGTAAGGTTTCATGAGTCGTCACATTCACACGGATGATGGACCCATGGAACAATCTGGACTGTTTTGTCGGTGCACGTAGCTGGTAGCAGCTCATTATCCACAAAAGCATGCGGGCGGCAGCTGCTTTTTCCTCTTCGTTGTCATCAAAGGTTGTCCTTGCTCAAATGTTGTCAAATCCTTTTTAAAAAATTGGATTGCAAATCCTTGATAAATCGCCGTTGGTCTGGTGTTTCCTGCTTGTCGCCGTTGCGGTGTAAGGGCATCTCCCACGCAACCCAGGAAGTGAAGCTGTTCGTCTCCACATTGCCGTCAAGCGACTAATCGGTTGAAAATGTTGAGCCCACCAAGCTTGGCGTCGACGGGAGGGGAGGAGCGGTGGCCTTCCTGGGACACGAGCGGCGGCGACCTACCGTGCACTATTCTTTCTCGTTGCCGGCGGCGCCCGCGGACGTGCCGGCTTCGTCATCGACTCGGCGGGGCGCGGACTCGGCGATGTCCTCCTCCTCCTCGTCGGTTTCGCCGAACACCGCTTCGCGCGCATCGTCGCTCTCCTTGTAGGCGGCCGCCACTTCCGCCACCCGCTGGCGGTACCGCCATCGGGCGAGGTGGATCTCGGGGGAGCAGCGCCTGCTGCTCGGCCAGGTCAGCGTCCGGTGCGACAGCCCTGCAGGCGGTGAGCTGTTCCTCCGCCTGCACATGCTCTTGCAGAAGGTGGTGGTTGTAGGCGGCGTCGGCCTGCACCTCCCGAAACTGCTCCTCTCGCACCATGTCCATGTAATGGGCACATGCCTCACCGATGGTCAAGGTGCAATGCACCGGCAAGGTTGGCGCGGAGAAGGAGGAGGGTGGCGCCGGTTCATCGACGGCGACGGCCTCCGTTGGGACTTCGTCGTCCTCCGGCTACCTGTCGGCCAGCCGTCCGGCAGCAATGGCGGCCATCTCCTTCTTCTGGTCCAACGTCAACCCGTCCTAGAGAGCTTTGACGGGGGAGGGATCCATGGTGGGAGTGGTGCGAAAAGGGATCGGAGATGGATGACTGCGGCTATGGCCGGGGCAGTGGTTTTTATAGCAATGGTGGGGGGCAGAGGGACGGACGGGTGGCGCCGAAGGAGACGCCTCGGCAACCGCGTGCCACCAATGTGGGCGGCAAACGGACGGACTGGCAGTCGTCATGTCGTTTGAACGCATGGCAGACGCCTGCACCGGGAAGCAGCATGAGCGGCACTCTCTTGGCAGGTGCATCGCTTCAATGCCAACGCCAGTGAGCGGTCGCGTTCACTCTGTCCGGGCAGAATGCGGGCGCTGATGCTCTGGAGCGGCGCTGATCGAAAACATACGGGGGGGTGTGGGGGTTTTGGTGAGCCAGGGCGTTCATAAAAAAGGCTTGGGGACGATCCGGACTCTCACAAAGCTCCCAGGTTTGTCTCCGATTTACGGAAAGAATCGTGTCCGAACCATCTTGCGGATAGATACAGGACCGTATTGAATGATTTTCACGGTCCAGATAATTGCGGTGCCTTGAAGATGCCCTAACAGGCAGCAAACTATTGCAAGGCAAATGAGGGATGTAAACCGGTCCCGTTTAAAGTCCACTTATGATATGATAGTTCAAAAAGGTTTTTTGTTTGTTCGAGGAAAATGAACTATCAAGCTAGAAAAACTAACTAAACGGGATTGCGGACGCCATTTATTTGCCACTTAAATCCCTAAAATGAGTAGTACCTACAAATTCTTGTTTTGGAAAAGTACTACGGTCTCTTAATTTCTTCATTTTGTGCCGCACCGTCGTTTCCCGTCTCTTTTGACAAAGGCACTTTCTTCTCCATTTTCTAATACAGGCATTTCCCATAGCGGACAAGGAATTTCTTTTAATGGAGCCAGGAGGAATTTCCATTAGGTAGCAGAGAGCCAGAGTGAAAAAGTTGTGCGTGAGTGCGTGTGTGAGAGAGAGGGAGAGAGATTTGGATGGAAACAACTCATGATATAAGGGCATCTCCAAGTACGTGTATCGGTCCTGGGCGGTTTGGACGCGACTCCTGCAAACCGGAGACAAGCACGGGGAGGTTTGCGGGAGTCCGGAACGATCCAACGCACGCTTGTGATCGCCCTGGCCCATCAAAACCCTCTCACCCATCCCTTCCGCGCTTTCCTTCCGATGCAGGCGTCGCTTAACGCGTCGCATTCATGCCGGCCTAGAGCACGCGGAGGTCGGCATTGATGCCGCGATGTGTCCGGGGAGGGATGGAGGACGGTGCTGACCGACGCGACCTCTCGGCGGCAGCCGCTTCAATGCGGACGCAGGTTCCCGACGAACCAACTCCGGCCGCTGCGCCGCCTTGAAGCGGACCGCCCATTCACCTGGGCCTCGCCGTGAATATTTAAACCGTGCGCCGAAGATGCACAGAGATGCACCACCCGCTCCCCGAGCACCGGCCCCCTCCCTTCCCCCGTCTCCGTGCCCGAGCCCCTCCCTTCCCCTCTTCGACCCAAGCTCCGGCGATGCTGAAATCATGGTGCTCCGCGCCGGCAGGCGGAGTAGGCAGAAGCTCCTCCTCCGGCGGTTCTTGGCGCCGCCGCAGACGCTCTCCGGGCCCGTCAGAGTCCATGGCGGCCAGCCCCTCCGCCAAGGAGGAGATCGTCATCTCCTCCGGTGACGAGAGGGACCGGGCGCTGATACGTCTCCAACGTATATATTTTTTTTGATTGTTTCGTGCTAATATATAATCAATCTTGAATACTTTTTATGTATTTTTATGCTATTTATATCATTTTTCAAAACTAACATATTAACCCAGTGCCTAGTGTCAGTTGTTGTTTTCTGCTTGTTTTTTGTTTTCCAGAAAATCAGTACCAAACGAAGTCCAAACTCTACGAAACTTTTTGACGTTTTTTCCTAGACATAAAAGACCCTAGAAGTTTCGGGAGGAGGACAGAAGTGAAGCGAGGAGACGGCAAGGCAACAAGGCGTGTCTTGTAACCTAGGCCCTACGTGGCTCCGTCTGACCTAATTCCATTTCTATAAATTTTCAAACGCTGAGAAACCCGCTGAGAGCCACCCGAAATATTTTTTCCGCCGCCGCAAACTTCTGTTCTTCCACGATCCCATCTGGAGGCCTTTTTCGGTACTCTACCGGAGTGGGAATCGATCACGGAGGGCTTCTACATCATCCTTGTTGTCTTTCGATGATGCGTGAGTAATTCACCACAGACCTACGAGTCTATAACTAGAAGCTATATGGTTTCTTCTCTCTATTTGATCTTCAATGCAATGTTTCCCTCGATCCTCTTGGAGTTTTATCCGATGTAATCTTTTTTTACGGTGTGTTTGAAGAGAGGGGCCGTGGTGCCCCCTCCTCCCCGCGCGTACCGCCCAGATCCCACGAGTGAATAGAAAGTTAGATCTACATGGGATCTCACCTGAATCGCCCCATCTATCCTCCTTGGTAGAAGTTTGTTTGGAGATCCGATGAATTATGAGTTTATGATCAGATTATTCATTGAAAAGTAATCGAGTCTTTTCTAAACTTTATTCTGCATGATTATGATAGCTTAATATTTCTCTCCGATCTATTCGGTTGGTTTGGCCAACTAGACTGATTTATCTTCAGTGAAAGAGGTGCTTTGTAATTTGTTCAATCTTGCGGTGTCCTCACCTCGTGACAGAAGGGGTAGCGAGACACATATTGGATTGTTCCTACTACCGATAAAACGATGAGGTTTATTCACATTGTTTGACTTTACTTTGTCTACATCATATCATCTTTTTTAAAGCATTACTCTGTTTGTCACGAACTTAATACTATAAATGTATGCTGGATAGCAGTCGATTGGTGAAGTAATGATAGTAGATGCAGGCAGGAGTCGGTCTACTTGTCATGAACGTGATGCTTATATGTGTGATCCTTGTCATGAATAACGTCATAACGATGCGCTTTTCTATCAATTGCCCAACAGTAATTTGTTTACCCATCGTATGCTATGTGTTCGAGAGAGAAACCTCTTGATTAAACCAAAAATACTTTGCTGCAATTTTATACTTTCTGTTTTACTTTTCTATCACTATCAGAATTAATCCATGCAAATAACGAATTAAAGGAGATTGACAACCCTTCTTTGTCCGCATTGGATGCAAATATTTGTTTTTGTGTGTGTAGGTGCCGACGACGAGAGTTTGCGTGGTTCTCAACATCTTATTAATAAGTGATTAACATTTTTTTAATAAGTGATCAACATTTTCTATATACATGTGCAACATTGTCCGAACGCTTACTCAACATTTTTCAAATACATGTTCAATATTTTTTAATACTTATTCAATATTTTCAAATACTTGTTCAACATTTTTAATACTTATTTAATATTTTTAAATACCTGTTCACCATTTTTAAATACTTGTTTAATAATTTTTAATACTTATTCAATATTTTTTAAATACTTGTTCAACATTTTTATATTAATTCAATATTTTTAAATACTTGTTCAATATTTTTCAAATTCTTGTCCAATATTTTGCAAATGCATTTTTGAAGACTTTATTGTATATATATGTAGATTATTTTAAAGTATAAAGAATGGTACAAAAATAAAGCAAAAAATGTGAAGAAAAAACAAAAATAAAATAAAAAAGGTCATGGCCTCCCGCGCAGCTGGGCCGGTCTACTGGGGCTCCCCAGACGCGAGGTTTCCCATTGTGCTCACTTAAAGCGACAAATAGGGGTGCCACTCCTATTTCGCGTGTGGCGCGCTGGCGAACCGGCCAGCGCGCACCTGCTCCCCCCCCCCCCCCCCCCCGCGCGCGCGCGCCGTATTAGGAGAGTAACTAGTTAACGAGCGCTCCTTCGGAAGTCTCGCAACGATCAGCGCCACTTGGAACGCTCCCAGCCGCCCCGCCACGTGTCGCGCTCTGGACGCTTCCTCCGGATTTTTTTTATTTTTCCGCAAGCATTTTCGGCTTTTTAAACGGTTTTTTTTCTGGGTTTTTTCGATGTTTCGGTTTTCCACCGGTCTTCCTGAACTATTGGAACAAAAAAAAAATTAAAAAAAAATTTGCGCGAAAAAACGCGTTTCCTTTTTTTTTTCTTTCGCGAGAGTCACGGTTTTGCTTCCGCGAGAGGCACGCTTTTGCTTTCGCGAAAGTCACGGCCGTGCCTCTCGGAAACAAAAAAAAACGTATTTTCTTTTTTTCCTTCCGTGAGAGGCACGGTTTTGCTTCCGAGAGAGCCACGGTTGTGCTTTCGTGAGAGTCACGGCCGTGCCTCTCAAAAACAAAAAAAAACGCATTTTTTATTTTTTTTCCTTTCGCGATAGGCACGGTTTTGCTTCCGCGAGAGGCACGGTTGTGCTTTCGCAAGAGGCACGGCCGTGCCTCCTCGGAAACGAAAAAAAACCCGCGTTTTCTCTTTTTTTTCCTTCCGTGAGATGCATGATTTTGCTTCCGCGAGAGGCACGCTTGTGATTTCGCGAGAGGCACGGGCGTGCCTCTTTCGGAAAGGGAAAAAACCCGTGCTCCCGGTTTGGTTTTTTAGTCCGGTTTTTTTCCGGTTTTTTCATGAAAAAAAAGTTTGTCAAAACCTATCAACATGGTATCTAGTTTTGAAGATCTCGACGCGAGGAATCCAACGGTGAAAACGGTTCGAGATTTGGACGCACGGTTTAAGAGATAAAACGTTTTGAATAAACGAATTTACGAAAAAAGGAAAAACTCCCAGGTTGCGACAAGTGGCGCGCCGTGGGCCACTTGTCGCAACTTGGGAAGGTGGGAGTGATCTTTGCAAGGAGTACTTCTTAACTAGTGATTTCGCCGTATTAAACTAACCTATAAGCGGGCCTGGACGCCCTCCTTTTTTTATTTTGTTTCCTTTCTATTTGTTGCTTGTTTTTTTCCTGTTCTTATTTTTCTTATTTAATAAATCAGGAATTCATAAATGTTCCAAATGTGCAAAAATGTCAATTCAGTAAAAATGCTCAATAAAATCATAAAGTGTTTGTGGATTAAAAAAATGCTCATAATTTTGCAAATGTTGGTGTATTCAAAAAATGTTCATGCATTTTTTTAAAATGTTAAAAAATAATCATGGATTACAAAAGAACTACATCAATTAAACAAATGTTTACTGATTCAATAAACGTTCATGAATTCGAAAAAATTTCTACATTTCAAAAAATGTTCATCGATTCAAAAAATGTCCGCCCATTCAAAAAATGTTCGTCCATTCAAAAAATATTTGCCTGTTCAAAAATGTTTCCTAATGCAGAATAATGGTCAATGATTCATAAACATGTTCAGGGTTACCATAAAATAATGTTCACACATTTTTAAAAATGTTCAAAAAGAATGAACATTTTTGAAATTTTGATAAACACTTTTTTTTTTATGAACAATTTTTTATGAGCATATTTCAATAATGATGAACATTATTTGGTATTCGATGAACAAATTTTGAATCCGATGAACATTTTTTAACCTTAGGAGTAAAACTTGTATTCTAGAACATTTTCTTTTAAAAAAAATGCATAAAAAAGTTTCAATTTGATGAACAAATTTCGAATTTGATGAGCATTTTTTGGAAATTGATGAGCAAATTTCGTATTTGATACACATTTTTTAATTCATTGGAATTTTTTTTAATATGATGAAAAATTTACTTCCCTTGAACAAGAATTAAATTCGATAACAAAAAAATGTTCACAGATTTGAAAATCAAAATTCGCAAAAGAAGGTGAAAAAGTAAAGAAGAATAAGAGAAAAGAAAAAGGCAAACAGAAAAGAAAAAGAAGACAAACAAAAAAAAGGAAAATGAGACGCTCCATATGACACCCGCTTGCCGGACGCGCGGGGGGGGGGGGGGGGGGGGGTACGCGCTACGTCGATCAGCAGCGACCTGCGCGCCATATAGGAGCAACCATGCGATTGCTCGCTAACCCCTCAAAAACAAACGCGATTGCACGAGCGAGACTGGGCCGGCAAAACTCGCGGCAGGCCACAGTCTTTTTTTTTCCTTGTTTGCTTTATCTTTTAACTTATTTATACTTCTAAATATTCTAAAATACAAAAAAGAAACTTTACATAAAAGATTTGAAAATATAAATCATGTAATTAAAAAAAATTAAATGTGAAATATTTCTGATGTATATCAAAATTTTATACGAAAAATCTACATTGCGTATGGAAAAGAAGACAGACAAAAAAGATAATTTTTCAAAAATGTTAATCACATATTTGGAAAAAATGATGTGTGTAATAAAAAATGTTTCCGATGTATACGAAAAATGAACAATGTGTATGGGGAAAATAGAAATAAGAAATATAACTTTTCAAAAATGTTAATCATATATTTCAAAAATAGTAAGTGTGTATACAAATAATGTTTCTGATGTATACAAAGAATGTACACTGCATATGGAAAAGGTAGAGATCAAACAAATAATAACTAAAAAATCATGTATTTTAAAATGTTGAACGTGTATACATAAAATGGTCCTGATGTATATGAAAAATGTATATTTTTATGACAAAAGTTGAAATCAAAATTATATGTTTAAAAAAATGTAATCATGTATTTCCGAGATGTTCAACGTATATATAAAAATGGCCCTTGATGACCTGCAAGTGCACAGGGTTTAGTTTTATCATTTTCGAAGTAAGAGTATCGATCGCACAGGAAGCACATGAATCAGACTTTTGCCTCTTGTAGTGAATTATGTATTTTTATGCCTGCAGATAATTGTAGACTTAAAGCAAAGTGAGTGCGGTATAAATTGTGATTGAGTAGTGGAGCAAACTTTAAATGAAATAACATAAAAGTAAATAAAAAGGAATGACTAAAGTGACTGACAAAACACCAGAGAAGTAAGGCGTTATTAAGGAGTCCGGAATCTACATTGGTATGTTTCTAGAGCACGTGCGCATGTGCATAGTATGGGATGGATACTTGAGCCATTGTTGACGATTATGCTGGGTGGAGCCGGGTACAATACACATTCTACTCGAGGTAGACTTCGTGCCACGCACGCCACCATCATAGTCTCCCCAGAGAGTTATAACTCATGATAATTAAGGGTTGCTCCGTGGACGCGACCTTTCTAAGGGTTTTCGTAATTCCCCGGGCAATTGCAAAGGTTATGAGTGATAGGCTTTTACTGTCACCTCGAAGTACCTTCACATCATAGCCCCTTACAACGACAATGATATATTTCGTGGCCATAAAGCACAAATGCTGAGTGGGGCCCCTTCTCAACATTCATGAAGTTATTAAACTAAGCATTCAACAGGGAATCTCGTATCCAAAATAACGTTTCAGATCCTACACATACCAAGGTTCATCCATATCCCCGAGAACTTGGGTTCTACTCACACATGAGGATAACAAACATCGTGACAAGGGTGAGGGAATACATGCATGAATGATTCAAATAACACACAAGATGATCCACTAGGTTCCTGATGTTACAATGGTAGGGATGTGGATAATGATGATTATAAGGATGTAGATGATGATGATGAAAATGATGATGATGTTGTAGTCCCCTTTTGCGTGAGGAGGATGATCCCCTTCTTCTCCTTGCCAATGTAGCGTCCAAGATGCAATTTTATCCCGATCACGTGATGAATTCATGATTGGAGCAGAATCGCATTTCGAGCGCATATCAAGGTGGAGATCATTACAACATACCATGTACAAAATAGATGAGAATACCAGATAAAGACTTACACTCGCCACAAGCTAGAACATGAATACATCTATACATCAATCATCATACAGAAGAGCAGGATCCATCTACGGATATAATCAAACGAAAAAGAAGAACGACATCCACCTGCTAATCCCAGGCTTCTGACCGGGAACCCATCCTATGATCGACGAAGAAGAAGAAGAAGAAGCAGAAGAAGAACTCCGAAAGCAAACAAGCATCGCTCTCACGCCAAAGCATCGCTTTACATGTACCTGCACCGTTGTAGTTATCTGTGAGCCATGGGGACTCAACAATCTCATTACCAAGGGTATCAAAACTAGCAAAGTTTAATGGGTATGGAATGGTTAAGTGGTGAGGTTACAACAAGCACTAAGCATTGTATGTGGCTAACTTACGAGTACAAGAATAAGAAGAGAAAACTACGCATAATCGGTCGCAAATTAATATGATCAAGAAGTGATCCTGAACTACTTATGAGTCAAACATAACCCCGCCGTGTTCTCTTTCCGAACTCCCTCGAAATGAGACAATCACGTTACGCACGCGGTTGGTGTATCTTAGTTGGGTTTAATGTCAAGTTCTCTACAACCGAATATTATAAATTTCTAAGTTGCCACATAACCACGGGCACGGCTCTCGAAAAGATTTAACCTTGCAGGGGTGTCCCAACTTAGTCCATCATAAACTTTCACGATCCGCGTTGGAAAACCTCAACCTCGAGATAGCCCGAAGTATCCTCAGAATCCCGGTGCATAAGATATTTTGACAATAGTAAAACAAAACCAGCAAGACCACCCGGCGTGTCAACGATCCCGATAGGAGCCGCACGTATCTTGTTCTCAGGACACGGCTGGATGGAACAAGCTACGAGTAAAACCAATCCTTGAGTTTCCTCGCGATGGTCCCACAGGCTGCCCGCTTTGAACCAACACCATCAACACCGGCCCACCTGTATTATGTTGAATTAATAATCCACGGGTTCATGACGCCATATGCATTAATTAAGTATCAGTATTATTACGTCGGCAAATTTTAAAACCAAATTTGGGTCTTGCTGGAAGAGTTTTATTCAAAGGGAACTGTCAAGGGGAGGCCATAAACCCTAATCGTGTAAGGAACGCAAATCAAGGAACGTAACATCGATATGACGAAAACTAGGGCGGCATGAGTGGAATAAAACACTAGGTAAAAGGTCGAGCCTTCCACAACAACCAAGTGAATAGATGCATTAATTAAATAAGAGATATTGTGATATCCCATGATATGCATGTCCCAAACATGGAACAATCTGCAACTGCACCTACAACTAGCAACGCTATAAGAGGGGCTGAGCAAAGCGGTAACATATCCAAAAAACTGTTTGCTAGGATAGTGGAGGTTAGAGGCTTATCATGGCAATTGGGATGCTGACAAACGAGTGGTAGGTGGCGAGACATAGCGATAGTATCGAGACAACTAGCAAAGCAAAGATAGTAGTGATATCCAGGGTAATGGTCATCTTGCCTGGAATCCCGCTAGGAAGAAGACCAAGTCCATGAAGTAGACGAACCAACGTAGTCGAACGAATCCTCACAATCGCAACGTAACCGAAACTATTGAGAAGAAGCACAACCGGAAACAAGCAAGCATAAACATGGCATGATGCACATGCAAGTATGGTGGATGTCTGGTTTAATGAGGCATGGCATGGCAATAGTGCAACAACCAAATGCTACACGTTAAGTGAACATCAATATGCAACGAGTTGCATATTGATGAAACTCCACGTTCGATTATTTAGTTTCACCCCGTTTATGTACATGACAAGGTTAAATGTTTGTTAACATGCCAAGAGGTGAAGCATATGCAAACTTCCTATCTAGGCAAGTTTAAATGAGGTCGGAAACAACACATAACAATTTCGAAAAATCCTCATATGCATTTTTTGAATTCAGTATTGTTCTGCCTAAAACACAATTTTATTGTTGTTAAACAGCTAAATAAAGTGCACCATGTTAATCTACAAATTTTTCCACCCCATTTACATATAAAGTTTATTTAAATCGGAGCTACGGTTATTTAGTTATTAGCATGTTAAACTCATGGAATTTTCATGTAATTATGCATGTCCAGGATTTATTGATAAATTTGCAACAGAAAAAAAAAACATGCACGAGTCGAATCAGGAACAAAGCATGGGCACAAGATAGCAAAAATGTAGCACCGAGCGAGGAATGGATGGAAGTGCTCACTTTGGGCCTTCAGGGCGAAAGTGGAGGTAGGTCAGCGGGCGTAGGCGTGCGCGAGGCGAGGCCGACCCAAAGCGCTGGGCCTTCGCGCAGCTCGTGGCTCAGGCGAGGCACGGTCAACGCGAGCGAGCGTGACGAGGAGGAAGACGGGGCGTGGTGTGAGGAGGGACTTGGCAGCGACACACGAGGTGGATCCGGCAACGGCAGAAGGGCCGGCAGGGGCACGAGTCTCTAGGCGACGGATCTGGCCGGCTCCAGGGCGAGGGACTCGTCCTCGGCGGCGGAGTAAATAGCATAAAACTACTACAATTCGGGTTAGGGTTCCAGAAATATACCGGATTTTATTTTTTCGCTGATAACTACCAACTCAGGGGCCGGCTGTTTCAAAAAACCCAAATCACCTAGTGCTTTACAATTGATCGCGATTATGACATGTCGGGTCCACACCTAAACAAACAGTCTGTTTGACCGTTAACTTGCAAGTGGGACCCACATGTCAGTGTCTCTTTTTCATAATAAGCAATCGGGTCCCTGCAATTTTTCTAAAAAAGCAATCAGGTCCCTATAGTTTTTCTCGAAAAGCAATCGGGTCCCTGCTCCTTGCCGCCGTCGCGCCATGCCATCCAAACGGCCTCTGCTACTACTCCATGCCGCCGCCGCGCACCTGCAGGCCTCTGCTACTGCTCCATGCCGCCGCCGCGCACCTGAAGGCCTCTGCTGCTACTCTTTGGCCACAGCGATGGCCTCTGGTGCCGCTCCTTACAGCCGCGACGGCCTCTGCTGCTGCTCCTTGCAGCCGCCGAGCCCTGCCGTCGCGAGTTGGTGCGGCGCATGTGAAAGAACATGCGGTGCCCCCATGTTTGGTTTTGGTAATTGATGACAATCTCTATGGACTAATGGTTGCCTTGAGTTATATTTGAAGGATTTGTCCATAGGCTTTTCTTGGAGTCCATTTGTTGGTTTCAAGGAGAGTTTGTGATGACCAAGGTGCTATTCAAGGAATTACCTAAAGATTGGTCATGTGAGAGGTTGATCAAGACTAAGTCAAAGAGTGAATCAAGTTGATCAACACACAAAGCGTAGAAGATGTACCGAGGGGGGACAAGCGATCCCATGGTATGGTAAGCATTGTCAATTACGCTTTGTGTACTAACCCATGGTCTTCGTGAGAGTTCTTTGTGGGGTTAGGTTGCGGTGTGCAAGTTCAAGTGGATCATCACGAAGAGATCACATGCTTGAAGCTTGCCGTCCATTGTGGTGGCAATGGACTTGTCAAGATGAGCCATAGAGTGGCTCACCCATAGTGGAGTATGGGGGAGCAATCAACTAGTCTTCACCGAGCCAACGGAATCAAGAAAGGTGGTCCAACTTGAGGAAGTCAAGATCGTCATCATCTAGCTCAAGTGGTCTTTGTGCAAGGCAAAGGTTTGCCCTTGATAGGTTTTCTATTTTATCGGTCTCATGGTGGTAGTTGGGAGACCGGGTTATAGGATCGATTGCCGTACTATCAAGGGGGGCTCTCGATGAGTAGCTTGATCGTATCGTTCGTAGAGAGCTCAAACCATTGCATCCTTGCATCCTCTTTATTGGTTCTTCTCCTTGTGAGATTTGGAGCTTATGGTCATTTTCATGACAAGCTCGGGTTCATCGAAAACGGAGTTCTCATGCATCCTCTATGATGTTTTCGATGTTGGAGGTTATGCCGGTTCTTCTCTGTTGGAGGTTTCACTCCTCTATAAGCTAGGCATACCTCCCCTGCCTCTTCTTCTATAACCAGTCGCTGTTTTGATGCTACTCGTTGTCTTCTTTCCATCAAGCTTGAGTTTGCTCAATTCGGAGCTCATTTGCAGAAGTTATGGCAGTTCTGGTTTTATTGTATCCTTCTGTTGTCTTTAGCTGCAAAATGAAGGCCTCCAAGTGCTATAGTTCTGTGGCGTACGGAAGTACTGCTCAACGGAGCAGTAGTACCGCAGTGGCCCACGGTAGTACCGGCTAGGGAAACGGTAGTACCGCGCTATGCGGTAGTACCGCTTCTCAGGTGCGGTAGTACCGTGGCCTCTAGCCCAGAACACTGGCATGCGCGGAAGTAGGAGCGGAAGTAATTTTTTACATCCGCGCCCTACGCGGTAGTACCGCTCTAAGCGGGCGGTAGTACCGTGCCGGATTTTTGCACTAACCGAGCATCAGTGGAAGTAGCCACGGATGTAATTTTTTTAGTCCGTGCCTTCCCAGCCTAGTCGAACCCTGCCTTGCGGTAGTACCGCAAGGGCGCGCGGTAGTACCGCTCCGGCGGTTCTACCGCTCGTTGCTATACGCAACAGGGCCTCGTCTGGTCACTGCCGTCCGAGCGGTAGTACCGCACCGGCTAGCGGTAGTACCGCAACTCCTTGCGGTAGTACCGCGGACGTGTGCGGTAGTACCGCGTGTCGCGGGCTGAGTAAGTGGGTAACGGTTGGATTTTCCCCCTCCTATAAAAGGGGGTCTTCTTCCCCCTTGAGTTAAAAAATCCTTTTTGCAAGTTCTTGAGCACTTCTCTCTCCTCCATTGTTGACTCTCTTGAGCTTGCTTATCTCTCAATCCCTCCATGGATTCTTGATAGTTTTTGGGGGAAAAGAGAGAGGAGATCTAGATCTACGTTTCCACCAATCATTTCTCCTCTAGGTGAGGGGAACCCTTTGGATCTAGATCTTGGAGTTCTTTGTGTTCTCTTCTTCGTTCTTCCTCTCTTTTTCCTTCCTAGCATTAGTTGCTTTGGTGGGATTTGAGAGAGAAGGACTTGGGCACTCCGTGTGCCCTTGCCATTGCATTTGGTGCATCGGTTTGAGTTCTCCACGGTGATACGTGGAAGTGAAGTTGAGTAGCTTATTACTCTTGGGTGCTTGGTACCCTTGAGCTTGTTCCTCTTGGGTGCTTGGGCGCCCTAGACGGTTGGTGGTGTTCGGAGCTCAATCATTGTGGTGTAAAGCTCCGGGCAAGCGTCGGGGTCTCCAATTAGGTTGTGGAGATCGCCCCGAGCAATTTGACGGGTACCGGTGACCGCCCCCAAGGGTTGCCAAAGTGTACGGGTTCGGTGACCGCCCCCAAGGGTTGCCATTTGTACGGGTTCGGTGACCGCCCTCAAGGGTCCCTTAGTGGAATCACGGCATCTTGCATTGTGCGAGGGCGTGAGGAGATTACGGTGGCCCTAGTGGCTTCTTGGGGAGCATTGTGCCTCCACACCGCTCCAAACGGAGATTAGCATCCGCAAGGGTGTGAACTTCGGGATACATCGTCGTCTCCGCGTGCCTCGGTTATCTCTTACCCGAGCCCTTTTACTTATGCACTTTACTTTGTGATAGCCATATTGTTTCTTGTCATATATCTTGCTATCACTTAGTTGTCTATCTTGCTTAGCATAAGTTGTTGGTGCACATAGGTGAGCCTAATTGTTGTAGGTTTTGTGCTTGACAATTTAACTGCTAGGTTTATTCCGCATTTGTTCAAGCCTAAACCATAATTATTTTAAAGCGCCTATTCACCCCCCCTCTAGGCGACATCCTCGATCTTTCAGCATGTTTGTGGCCGGCGGCGCCACGGTCGAATTGGTGCGGCGTGTCGTGACTTCGGCGGCGCCCCGGACGATGTGGCACATGCGCCGGCCGTCGGAGCTGGTGGCTTCCGGTGGCGGCGAGCTGGTGGCTTCTGGCGGCGGAGGAGAGAGGGAGGCCGGGGAGGGGCATCGCCGGCTTGGGAGAAGAGAAGGTCGCCGGCTAGGGAGGGGCTAGGTGGGTGCCGTGCTCGAGAGAGAGAGAGTTCACGGGAGGGGAAGGGAGGAGAAGGAGAGAAGAAAAAAAAGAGGAAGAGATAACTTACATGTGTGCCCCACATGTAAGTTAACGGTCAAACATAACAGTCAAACAAACAGTTTGTTTAGGAGTGGGTCCGACCTGTCATAAACATGATCAATTTTATAACACATGGTGATTTGGGTTTTTTGAAACAGCCGACTCCTGAGTTGGTAGTTATCAGCGAAAAAATAAAATCCGATAGTTTTTTGGAACCCTAACCCGAATTGTAGTAGTTTTATGCTATTTACTCTCGGCGGCGGGGTTCATCGGCTTCCGGGCGGACATGGCGGTGTGAGGGAGCTCCGGGAACTTGGCGTCCATGGGGAGGAAGGCCGAGGACGAGAGCGAGGTCACGAGACCCGGTCAATGGAGGCCTTGAAGCTCCATGGGCGGCGGCGCTGGTTTCCTGGAGAGAAAGAGAGGTGAGGCGAGGGAGGGATAACCAGGAAAGGAAGGAGAAAGGCAGGGCGCGGGGCTGGCCTGGTCGTCGGCGGAGAACTCCAGCGATGCTTCGGCCGTTGGCGCTCGCCGGCGCGGTTGCCGGAGGCGGCGGTGAGACAAGAGGCGTGGGGAGGTTGGTGAGCCAGGAGGTCGGCGATGCGTGGTTGAGCGCTCGGGCGCGCACGGCGGCGGGATCCGGGCGCGGGCGGGCTGGGTCTGGGCTTCGGCGGGCTGTGGCGGCTGGGAGGTGGGAGGAGCGCCAAGTGGCGGCAGTAGAGAGGGTGGCTGCGGAAAACGAGGAGGAGGCTTAGGGTTTGCCAGATTTGGAAGGGGGATGCCTTCCTTATATAGCAGGTTTAGCTAGGGTTTGGGTTTTGGGGTGTTTCTGGGCCATTCGATCTCGATCGGAGGGCTTCGGAGCGGAGGGGGTTAGGGTAGGCTTAGGTGGGCTGCCATGGCTGTGTAGAGAGGGTTTGGGCTGAGATGAGAGGGAATTGGTGCCGCCCGGCAACAGTTTTAATACCGAAAACGACCAAAAATTTAACCGGCTATAGTGCCGCTATAGATTACGGTTGAGGTATCAAACAACCTCCGAATGCGACAAATTTGGCAGGCGGTCTACCTACAATATAACAAGACCGCACACCAACTTTCAACCCATTCTGAGAACGTTGTATTCCCACTTAGGAAAATAATTTTTTAACGATGCCGTGGGCGCGTGCAAGTGTGTGGTTGGTCTCGGAACGGTCAACGAAGTCAATGGGGAGAAATGACAACTATGAACGGATGCAAGTTTTGAAAAAATGACATCAACGAAGTGCCGATGCGATGTGAATGATGCGATAATAAATGCAACAAACAAATAATTAACGCGACTATCACTGTGACGACCCCGACTTAATCGTGCACTAATCATGCACGCAAATGCGCACGATCAAGCCTAAGGACTCACTTGAAGATATCACAACACAACTCTAAAACATAAATAAAGTCATATAAGCTTTATATTACAAGCCAGGGCCTCGAGGGCTCGAATACATAGCTCGATGGCATACAAGCGTCAGCGGAAGCATTAGATATCTGGGTACAGATATATTACAGAGAGAAATAGGCCTTCACAGAGGCGGGGTAAAATAAAATACTACGATCGAAAGGCGTAGGCCTCCTGCCCTGGACCCTCCGATCCTACTCCTAGTCGTCAGTCAGCTCCTCGTAGTAGTAGTACTCGCCAGGCGGGTAATAGTACTGGTCGTCGGCTGGGGCGTCTGGCTCAGGGGCTCCGTCGTCTGGTGGTATCAAATGGAATATGGGGGAAAAAGAAAATAAAGCAAACGTGAGTACTCATCCGAAGTACTCAGTAAGCAAGGATCTATACTACATATGCATCATTGTCAAAGGAATGGCTGTATATGTGGACTGGGCCGCAGAAATGCCAGAATAGAGGGGAAGCCTAGTCCTATCGAAGACTAGCATCTTCAACAATCTTCGACAGTCTTGCAGCAATAGAAGAGAGCAGAGCAACATAATGTAAAGTAGTAGTAGTAGTATCATCAACCTCGACCTGAGATCCTTTCTCGACTCCCTGCGAGAAAGCAATCCCAGAGCCGTACTATCCAGTTCTCATCACATGTTCTAGTTGTACCGATCGGGATACAACTCCGAGTGTCCGTTACCGTAGGACAGGCTATCGATAGAAGTTTCTTCCCTGCAGGGGTGCACCAACTTACCCACCACGCTTGCTTAACTCCAGCCGGACACACTTTACTGGGTCATGCCCGGCCTCGGCCAAACAACACGCCGCAACCCGACCTAGGCTCTAAAGAGAGGTCAGCACGCCGGACTAACCTATGCCCCCGGGGGTCTTGGGCCTTCGCCCCGGGAACCCTGCACGTTGCGAGGACATTTTGGAAGCAGACCTAGCAACCCCTTAATACAAGCGCAGTTGCGTTCCCAGTCCAATCCAAAACGGGCCGCTTCTCGCTGACGTCAATAGAGCTTTGGCTGATGTATACGACGCAGAACGCCCATACTATGCCCACGTGATGGTTAGTGCTATCGGGCCAGAGGCCCCTCGGATCAAATATCCAAACCGTAGTGGATTAGGAGCGCGCGGAAACGAGCAGAGACTCACGCTCGATGTGACCCCATCGCCCCGTCTCGAGGACTTGCGGCAAGGGCTAAGAATGCCCGGCCACGCCTCGTAGTTATCTCGCGGGCACCATCCAGGTCAACCCGACTCCACCTCACTTCGCAATAAGCTCGCGTGGGTACCCCTCAGGGCTGACCCGTCTTTAGTATCATGGTTTAGTGCAATTCAACTCATCAACAGTACCTGTGTGTCTGACACCGAAGGGAACCCTGAGGAATCACCCTCGATGGAATTCCCGCTCGATGTTATCATCAAGGCGAACGAAGGAGGAATCACCCTCGAGGTCCACACTTGAGGAGTTGCGCAACGACGTCGTTATCGGGGGTGGTGTAGGAGGAATCACCCTCGCTTACCACGACCGAGTAACTAACCTACAAGGTTAACATCAGAAGTGCTGACGAGGTATCACCCTCGGCACTCGATAGTAACCCAGCAGTGTCGAGCAACATAGGGAGAAGTGATGTGCGGTGCCAGGGTCTAATCTTCAATCCCGATGATCGGGTCTTCTGATGTCCAGCAGGGCAGTCGGGATCAAGTGGGGGTCTCTGTCGTGTCTCTACCCAGCCTAAACTAAGCAGTCTAGGATAACCAGTAAGGTAACAAGGCAGGGTACAATAATCAGGCTATGCAGCAGATATAGGAAAACAGTAGCAGTAGCAGTTCTAATGCAAGCATAAGAGAGAAGAGAGTAGGCGATATAGGCATGCTCAAAATGGGGGTGCTTGCCTGTTTGCTCTGGGGCAAGGGCAAGGTCTTCGGTGGTGTCGTCGGGGACGTAGTCGTACTCCTGAGCTGCGTCTGCCTCGGGAGCTACGTCAACGTCGGGGTCTACCGAGAGAGAAGAGGGGGAAGAAACAGGTAAACATAATGCAAACAAGTGCAATACGATGCGTGTGATGCTATGATGCAGTGCAGGGTTGCCTAATTATGCATCTAAGTCATTTTAGTTATTTTTAGAATTAATCTGGGATTTAATATCCGACGTGTGTGCACTATTCATCTGCCGGATTCGGGTCCGGAGTTACGGGTTCTTCTACGTAGGGGGTTCCGATGGAGAAACAGACGGCACGATCAGACTCGGCTCGTCGTTCTGAGCAAGTTTCATGTTTTAACTTTTTCAATCCGAGCTACGGTTTAAAAGTTATTAATTTTTAAAGTTTATTTATCAGAAAATGAATTATGACATCAGCATTGCGTCATAGTGACGTCAGCAGGTCAACTGTGGTTGACCAGGGTCAAACCTGACATGTGGGTTCTCTGTTTAGTCTAACAGTGGATTAACTTAATCCACAGGGTTAATTAGGGGGCGGGCCCCACTTGTCAGTGAGACATTAGGCTAATTATCTAGTTTTATTTAATTAAATGTTTAATTAGTCTAATTATCGAACGGGGCCCACATGTCAGCTACAGGGGTGTACAGTGCCCGCGTTGACTCGGGTCAATGCGGTCAACTGGGCCCGTGGGACCCACTGGCAGTGACCCAGGGGTGTCCCACGTGGCAGCCACGTCGGCGGCCGGCGCCGGAGTTGCGCCGGCGACCAAAAATCGCGGCGACGCGGCTCGGACGCCGTCGGGTTTCGCCCACAGGCCACCAAAACGGCCGGGGCTGGTCGCGTTCGAACGGGGAGCGAGCGCCGCATCGACCTAAGGTCCTAACGCGAGCAAAGGCGGCCGGGAACGAGCGCTATGACCTCGCCGGCGGCGAGGCATTTCGGGTGAGCGCGGATCCGTCGCGGCAGGGCTCGGCTAGCTACGGGGTTGGTCGCATCGGGACTGCGAAGAGGTGCTGAGCACGTTCCTGCACTCGCACGGCCATGACACAGGCTGCATCGCCGGCGGCGAGCTCCACGGCGGCGACGTTTGCGGGTGCTAATGGTGCAGCGGCTACGGGTGACGAACGGCAGCAAAGAGAGAGGGGAAAGGGGCATGTGCTCACCGGGAAGACACAAGGTGGCCCGGTGTCAGCTTAGTAGCCGCAGAGGGTCGGGGACGCCGGAGATCGCCGGAGAGGCCGAAGACTAGGAGGAGCTCGATCCACCGCCTTCGCTGCACCCCAGCTCGAACGGAGGACACCAGGCGATGGAGAGGAGCGGGGCGGAGCTCGCTGGCTGGTCGGCTTGACGAAGGGTGGCCGGTGGCCGCGGCAACGTCGAGAACGCGGCGGCGACGGCGCTCGTGGCCGGATCTGGGAGGAAGCGAGGGCGGAGCGAGCGAGGGAGAAGAGGGGAGAGTGAACGGGGTGGTCAGGGGGGGAGCACCGGGCCTCGACCTTATCCTCGCCGCCGCACTGTTTCGTCGGTGGCGTCGCGGTGTCGCGTGCCCACCGGCGCGCGCGTGCTCGGCCAAGGCGCCGGCGACACGCAGGAGAGAGGTAAGGGGGAAATGGGCCTGCTGGGCTGGGCCAGTGCACTGTGCACTTGGTCCAGTCCAGTTTAACCTTTTTCTTTTTTCTTACTTTCTGATTTTCCTTTCCTTTTCTGTTTTAAAATAGTTAGCATTTCTACACTTTTGAAAAATGTGAGAGTTGTCCCAAATATTACAATGCAATATTTCCTCCCACCAAAAACTGGTTTGGGCAGAATTGGACTCCATTTGGATTAGAAATGAATTTAAATGGATTTAAATATTCTGTTTTTGTGTTGTTTCAAACTGTTTGATTCACTTGTCCAACTCCAATTATTTTGGTGTTGATTTCAGAAATGTTCCTGGATTATTGTCCTATTAATGAACATTTTTCCATCAGGATTTAAACAACTCCATACTTCACTTTGAAATTTAAATTGATTTTCAAATTTGAATTTGAGTTGAATCCTTAACCCTTGTGATTTGGCACTGCTAATGATCATGACTTGGCATATTCAACAGAGTATCACAGTGCTTATTACAAGGGGGTGTTACAATCACGAAAATATGGAAGGCATCTGGAGCGTCGGTCTCGGGCTGTCACAGCCAATCCCGCCTCCGGATAGCCTCCGGAGGCTAGGGTTCTGCCTTCTGGATGAGTTTCTGGTCGCTATGTACATCCGGTCCACGATCCGATTCGACGGGGTGAAAATAGTTGATCCGGCGATGGTGGCGGCACTCCATACGACCGCTCATACGAGCGGGTGCGGTCATATGGAACGTCGTCTTTTTCTCTGAATGTGTGCTGGCGATTTCTTCTATGGCCTCCTTAATTTTTTGTGATAGGTGATTATTATTTTAAATACGTGATTCCACTATTATTTATGTGGATTTCCTCTCTGTTAGACTACTAGTACATGGCACGTGCCATGCACGTGTAGATTTAAGGATCATTGTCAAGTGTTGTACGATGGGGGGATTGAAGTCATTTTTATACAGTACAGTATATACGAACAGATTGTCCATATTTATCAACTTCTTTTTTCAAGTAAAGTAGATATACTTTTCACAAGAAAAAGTAAAGTAGATACACACGCATGCATACAATGATTAGTTTTTTTTTTAACTTACATACAATGATTAGTTTGTCCGATGAGTAGAAGTCTACGCAAAAAAGCATTGGTGAAATCAAAGGAAAAACTGGGTCATAATATTTGTAAAATGAATTTATAAGAGAAAGTAGCAAAGCAACTTTTTGGATCTCAGCAGGGCACCCTGGTGAGCAAAAATGTTTTTTCAAATATGCCTGGTAATACAAAAAAATCATGCATGCAAATTGGGGTGTTCTTTAGCATCACAAAAGTTTCAAAAAACTATACTGAGATTTGCATGTTGTACAAAAATGATAAGCAGGAGGGATCGGAAAAGCTTATTCAAATCCATACAAACATGAGCAGTCTTTTTATTTTTGCACATGTTGCATTCTTTATAATTATTTTATTGAAATATCAGTTCAACAAACATGTCGATCACCACATGTGTGAATTGTTTTGATGATTTTTGGACAAACCAAAAAAATGAGAAAATGTTTTTAGCACAAACAGTACCGGTCCCCGAGAACCAAAGTGAATTTTAGAGAGTAATATAGCTAATTAGTTAGAACACATATTAAGCTATTTTACTTGTCATTTCTAATCAGATAAATGCACCCTTCCGAAGCTGCATGCTGCATGTGTTGTTTTCTTCCCCCTCACCACGTTGCCTAGTAGTAGTAGCGCAAGTAGTACTCCACTACATGGTAGCATTTCTTTTCTCAGGAGAGCCAGCCAGAGATTTCTAGAGTGCGGTGGGCCAGTGGACAGTAGAATAATCGGGAGTCTGCATGTACTCTCACACGGTGGCAGTCTGGCAGCACCCACCCACCGCGAATCCTTGCATGGTCGGCCGTTAGATTAGCTTATCCTACGGTTTGTATGTAGCCACGCAGTCCTCTATATGAAGTAATTGAATGTGAGCCGTTGGATTACAAAGATCCAACGGTCCATATACCTTGATATTGGTATACTATATAGGAGTATAGACTAATTGGTCCAAAAAGTGTTACCTGTGGGATTATCAATAAATAGAGGTGCGCGAACGCGGTAAAATTTCACTAAACCCACCATGTAAGGCACAAAATACTTAATAAAATTATCACATAAATTGGAGTCATCAGTCCTCATCTACAATATCAGTTTTAAAAAAGTAGATTTCAAAATAATCCCATTTAAGGAAAAAATTAATCACGTTGTCGAAAATGTTTAAAGTATTTATAAAAATTGTTCCTGGTGTATAAAAAATGAAGGAAGACAAAGAAAATCAGTAAAAACCAAAAATATAATTGAAGAAATAAAGAAAACTAGAAAAATGAAGAAAAATAAAAAATCGGTGGAAACCAAGAAAAATAAAAAAAGGAGAAGAAAAAACCAATAAAATAATGTAAGAAACACAAAAAAGATGAAAAAACAAAGAAAATAGAAAATAAATAAATAAATTTGGTGAAGAAACCACAGGAAAAAAATAGACCAAACTAGTATGTGGAACCAAGCGAGCAAAGCGACCTGAGCTAACGGAACGACCCTATATGCGCACGCCTTGAGGCGAGATGAATGTTGTTCTTGCTAAAAGCGAGATATACTAGCGCAAATCCATTGGGCAGATAGTCACAGGGAAACCTAGCGCACATCTGCAGGTCCGTTTAGCTAGGTTCATTCCTCGTTTTCAGAACCTTCCGGAAGATCGCAGTCTGGTTCAGGTCCTATTTCCCGGGCTTTCTTCTTGCTTTCTTTTTTTTATATTTTTTTCTTTTTTTTTATCTAACGGGCCAGCCCATGTATAGGTTCCTGGTTTTCGGTCTTCTCTTTTTATTTTATTTTCTATATTATCTCTACTGGTTTTTTGCCTTTCCGTCAATAAAATGTTTTTGCCATTTTTTTTTCTTTTTGTGTTTTATTCGCTGATTTTATTTTCTATTCACAAATATTTTTTTAAATCTGTGAATATTTTTAAAATTCGTTAACACTTCTTAAAAGTTCATATTACGTTCTGAGGAGCAGCGGGGCGCTCTAGAAGGCCGTGCACCACGCTCACGCAACACCCTCGGACGCACAGGTGGCCTTGGACGTGAACGGCGCAAGTTGCACGCCATTCGCGCGGCCAACTGGTTCTTGTTGGAGCTGCTTTGACCACAAGGTTGTCCCGCCCATGTCCGTCGTGGACCTCACGTCCACCGGTGACGGCCAGGGTGCAGACTCATGGGAGATGGTGGAACCTCGTGCTCCACGTGGGTCAGTCTGTGTTTCATGTTCTACTCTTCCCCGCCGACGACCGCGCCTTCACTTCTCGGGGCTCATGGCCGCCAGACATGGGCATGAAGAAAGGGAACAACAAGGATGTCGAGGCCAGATGCTTTCCACGGATGACGGACGCCGATGAAGATTTAAACTAGGTTGAAATACGTCGGACGCTTTGGTTTAGTTGAAATATGTAAAAAATGTAACGATTTTAGTCCGGTTTAAATGAAATCATCCTATTTGCATGAAATCTCTTTGTTTTGTTCAAATTTGCTTTCAATTGTATGCGGGCATGGTTGGATGACTGACTCCTGCATCAATGTCTGTGGACTATCCGGACCAGTCCGTGGACAAATAGTGTGTCCGTTTTGAGGGTCGGCGTTGGGGATGCCCTTAGCACGACGACTTTTCGACTGTCTACTATAACAAGGTTTGTCCGGTTCCGGTGAGATAGGGATGATGATGGTGGCGTGTCTTCAGCTTGCTCCAATGCTTGTGGTCGTTGCTAGGTGATCTACGGATATGAATGAATTTTTTGTTACTTCTCGTGTTCGCTATACCACCATGATATTTGATGAATAAACCGAAAGTTTTTCTCGAAAATAAGTACATACTCTTCAACTTTGTTCCAATGGGGTCTTCAGGTTGCTCGTTCTCTAAAAGTTATCGTTTATGTGGAGTACCTCCAGTTATCAAAGAAATCTATGGGTTGACAACATATATATCTACTATTTTAAAAAACAGCATTACTCTTTCTGTTAGGCAGAACTCTTCATCAACCGGTTTCCCCTCACACCGCGTCCATTAACTGGTTCTTTTTTCATCCAGCCGTTTTTTACCACCATGTCAAATATAACCGCACATTCATAGTGCGCCGCTCAAGATAGGCACCACGTCAAGATAGGCATGATTTGATAAACATTTATTTACACAATCGCATCAGTATAAGTAGGTAAATCCCGGGCAGAATTTAACAAATATTTATTTACACAAACGCAATAATATGAACAGATAAATCACGAACTAACGTACTAAAATATTTATATTACGTTACAACGAAATCACTAGTTAAGGAGTACTCCTTACAAAGATCACTCCCACCTTCCCAGATTGCGACAAGTGGCGCGCTGCATGTGCGCCACTTGTCGCAACCTGGGAGTTTTCTCTTTTTTCGTAGATTCGTTTATTCAAAACGTTTTATCTCTTAAACCGTGCGTCCAAATCTCGAACCGTTTTCACCATTGGATTCCTCGCGTCGAGATCTTCAAAATTAGATCCCATGTTGATAGGTTTGACGATTTTTTTTCAAGAAAAAAACCGGACTAAAAAACCGAACCGGGATCACGGGGTTTTTCCCTTTCCGAAAGAGGCACGTCCGTGCCTCTCGCGAAATCACAAGCGTGCCTCTCGCAGAAGCAAAGCCGTGCATCTCGCGGAAGGAAAAAAGAAGAAGAGAAAACGCGTTTTTTTTCCCGTTTCCGAGGAGGCACGGCCGTGCCTTTCGCGGAAGCAAAATCGTACCTCTCGCGAAAGAAAAGAAAAGAGAAAACGTGTTTTTTTTTGTTTTTGAGAGGCACGCCTCTCGTGAAAGCACAACCATGCCTCTCGCGGAAGCAAAACCGTGCCTCTCGCGAAAGAAAAAAAAATAGAAAACGCGTTTTATTTTTCGTTTCTGAGAGGCACGGTCGTGACTCTCACGAAAGCACAACCGTGCCTCTCTCGGAAGGAAAAAAACAGAAAACACGTTTTTTTCGTCTTCGAGAGGCACGGCCGTGACTCTCGCGAAAGAAAAAAAAAGAAAACACTTTTTTTAATAAAAAAAGTTTTTGATTTTTTTTTGTCCAAAAGTTCAGGAAGACCGATGAAAAATCGAAACGTCGAAAAAAACCATTTAAAAAGTCGAAAACGCGTGCAGTAAAATAAAAAAATATATTCCGGAGGAAGTGTCCATAGCGCGACACGTGACGGGGCGGCTGGGAGCGCGCAAAGTGGCACTGATCATTGCGAGGCTCACGAAGGAGTGCTCGTTGACTAGTTGCTCTCAGGTTACAACGTACATACATCGGCCTTGTACTCCTGGAGAAAGCTTTCTTCGGTCGCAACTCGCGAGTGAGTCAGGCGCTATGTCATCCAAGAAACCGTCAGCAGAAGAGAGAGGAGACGCAAGTGCTTTGAACGACCGTATGGGTGGACACGGCACATCAATAAGTTTTCTCTTATACTATCGTTTTCAAAAAAGGAAAGTTTTCTCTTATAGCACGCCACAAAACAGGATAACATAGCTGAGTAATAATAAAGAAACGCGACACGGAGTTCGAAGCGAAATTGACAACTGCAACCCATGGATAATGAGCCAGACTGGTTTCCTTCACCGGTCGCCAACAATCACGCGCGACAAAACCTTATTTTCCATCAAAAAAGAAAAAGAAAAGAGAAAACTGTCACGGGGCTACTCCTATTTATCTAGTCGGCCGATAATGCGTCTCCTGGGACTGGGAGAGCCTGTTGGTGGGGCGTCGCACGTCCAGATGGCAGCCAAGCGTCGCGGCGGCAGGTCGCGGCTCCCCGCAAACCACATGATTGATCCCACTCATTCATTCACGGGCCGAAAACAAATCCCGAATCCCTGGCGACCACATGAAAATCCCGACGAGACCCACGCCGCCGCGCGTCCCGCAACAGCCCGGCCCGCGCGGACGGGTCGCCATCGTCGCCCCTGGACCGGTTGCTTGCTTGCTCCTTCCCCCCTCCCCCCTGCCTCCCCCGTCCGCCATTGGTCGTCGCCATTTTCCAATCGTGCTATTAAAGCCGTTCCCCTCCCAAGAACCCGCAAAGCGCAGGCAGGCATCTTCTTCCCCCTACCTTCCTCCTCCTCCTCCCCCGTCCTCCGCCGCAGCTGCTGGCTTCCTTTCCTGCGAGCGAGGATCGTCCGTGATCCGTCCGGGGCTCGCTCCCCGCCTCCTCCGTGACCGTGCGTACGTGCTCGCCCCCCCCCCCCCTCACCTCAATCGTCGATTGCTTGCCGCTCCCACCTTGCGTTGGGCGCTTGGGGCGCTTTGCGTGCTGTTTGCGCCTTCCTCGTTTCCTTTTTCTGGTACTAGGTGCTTTGGGCCAATAGGATGCAGGATTCATGCTCCGACATGGCCATGCCCCCTGTTCTTGATATGGCCTAGTAGGTATCAAGTTCTTGGTGTTCAGGTCTTGCGGCTTAACGGCCTCCCCCCCGAGCTTAGTAGGATTCGTTTCAGGTGCTGTGTCGATTAGGGGTCCTGGATGGTGGCTGGTTGGGTAATAACCTGTATCTGTATGGAGCAACAGATCCAGGAGAAAGTTTCTGTCGGATTAGTTTTACAGTGAATTTTCAGATGACCGAGTTTGAGATAGAGAATTTGGTGAAAGCTTTAATCCTAGAGGACTGTCTGCAGTACCATGTTCTTCAGTTTTTATCTTTTTCTTGTCCACCATTAAGGAAAAAATGTTTTTTTTACATAAATCGCGAGTACTAAGCAGGAAACTGTTCAGATCTAGGAGTACAAAAGAGGCTAGGAGAAAAACCAAGAAAAATAAAGGTGGACCAAATCAAAGCAGGGACCTAGAGAGTCCCTACGCAGACTTGGCACCAGTCAAAATCTCAGAATCTTTCTAGGCCACTTCAGATTCTCATCTCCTCCTTCAATTCAGAATTCAGAAATTATAAGTCCTCTGTTTTTTATTTGCCGATAAAAAGTGCAGCCGATTCAAAATGCACACACTATCGTCTTAATGGAACTATTTAGTGCGTGTGTCGTGTTTAGGCTTGTCTGACATGCCATTGCTCGCCAAACTGAATGTGGGTGGGAGCAGCGTCAATAAACTAGGTCTAGCATGCCATTGCTCTTATCATGATAGCACTGAACTGTGTTGTTGAATTGGATTGTGTAGATTCATTTATGTATGTTTATCCACCACGAATGAACAAACTCTAGGGGCAAATTTTCCTTTTTTACCTTTTAACTTCATAATATATGCATTAAATCATGCCTCTTATGATTTTGGCTTCTCAAGTATATTTTTATTGTTTGTGCGTACTATTTGCAGCTGGAGGTGAAATAAGCAAATATTTTCCTGACGTCAAGTTTGCTACAGACTGGCCCTTCCTTGGCTGAATCGGCACACACTGCCAACATGGAAACATACACCACGGATGATGCGCTTACAGCCATGGGATTTGGAAAACTGCAAGGACTTGTTCTTGTTTATGCAGGCATGGGTTGGGTTGCAGAAGCCATGGAGGTCATGCTACTGTCCTTTGTTGGACCATTGATTCGGGAGGAATGGAAAATCTCTGCCCAGGATGAGAGTCTACTCTCAAGTGTAGTGTTTTTGGGCATGTTAATAGGAGCATGTGGTTGGGGATATGTGTCTGACAAATATGGGCGAAGGTAAGGATTTACTTGTACAAGCGCTTCCATGTTTTGGTTTTCTAGAAGAAATTTTATTTTTATTTTTGACAAAGTTATGACTGTAACCATGCCGTCTCTGTTATTATGAATTTGAATTTTATATATCTGATGTACTATTATGCTGGCACGTCCAGTGTGTTTTGGAATTGTAAACATAATTTCAGTACTATACATGGCGGACGGGTTTATAGTTGCAAACTTACAACGGTGTACCAATATAACCACTGAACAAAACTTGTATTTTTCTTGTTTCAGGACTGGTTTACTGTTTTCAACTCTGTTTACTACTGGAATGGGTTTCCTAAGTGCTTTGTCCCCAAACTATTTATGTTTGATGGCTCTTCGCTTTCTCGTTGGCGTAGGACTGGGTGGCAGCCATGTGTATTCATCTTGGTTTTTGGAGTTTGTTCCTGCTCAAAATCGTGGCTTTTGGATGATTATTTTTTCCTTTTTTTGGACTATTGGCACAGTCTTGGAGGCTTCACTTGCATGGGTATCGGACTGATACTTTCTGATTTATATTTATATTTTGACCAAGTAATGAAGCCTTATAAAATTTTGTTCCTATTGCAGGTTGTCGTATCAACATTGACTTGGAGGTGGTTGCTAGCATTGACTGCCATCCCTTGCTTTCTCTTGCTCCCTTTCTTTGGAATTACACCTGAATCGCCACGCTATCTGTGTGCGCAAAATAGAATGTCTGATGCAACACTTGTCCTGGAGAGAATCGCCGAGACAAACCAAGCAGCTCTTCCTCCTGGAGTTCTCGTATACCCTCGAGACGATGAAGTTGATCATAGTGCTCTTACCTCTGAGGAAGATCATCTTCTTCCACTCAGAGAGAAGGAATGCACAGATGATGATGTCACAAGCCCCAAATCTGGTAGTGCTGCTGCATTGCGCAGTCTACTGTCACGGAAATTGCGCAGATCAACTCTTTTACTTTGGTTTGTTTTCTACGCAAATTCCTTTGCTTATTATGGACTAGTCTTGCTGACCGCGCAACTGAGCAATGCAAATAGAAGCTGCGCATCTGGGCTGAAATATGTGAAGAGTGAAACAGATACTAGCCTCTACAAAGATACATTTATTACTAGTCTTGCAGGTAGCATACAGTAGTCTGTTTCTTCACCCAGTCTGACTGGCTGTAGAATATCTCACTAACTCATCATTCTACTGCTCTATCAGAGATTCCGGGTCTAATTGCGTCTGCTGTTCTCGTTGAATGGTTTGGCCGAAAAGCTACAATGTGGTGCCTGCTCTTCACATGCTGTGGTTTCCTTGGACCACTTGTGCTTTATCAGAGTGAGCTATGGACAACTGGCCTTCTATTTGGTGCTCGCGCTTGTGCCATGGGTAGCTACACAGTTGTATGTTTATATGCACCAGAGGTTCGTATCCTTTTCTCCTGGCATGTAGTAAATGTGTTTCTTGGTGACTTGGCCATCACAGTATAGTGAGTTTAATGTGTTGAAAGTACCGCCTGGTAGGCCTATAAGTTGCAATTTCAACATTATATCCATCGATTTGGCTAGGTACTTAAAATGGTATTTTGTTTCCTGAATATTTGATTTTTTTTATGTCCGCATTACATTTCATAATGAAGATATATGCAAGTAAACTGGTGCGAGTAAGACCTAAACGAATAAAAAAACATACTACTGTATCCTTATTAATTTTATTGCAGTAATGTTTTCTTGTCACACTGTCATATTATGACCATTGTGACTTTTTTATGTATTGAATTACATGAAGGGAGTGTCTTTAGACAGGACCTATGCCAGGCCTTTTTGTCTCTATGATCTCCACATCAAGCTCTTGCAAAGCGATGGACTTCTCTAAGACAGAAGAGAAGCAAGCACCCGACTGATATAAGCACGGTCACAAGAATATTTTACTTGCTAGAGCATCCACTTGTTAGTTTCATTGATTTGCATTTGTTAATTTTGAGTTTATTATTGGGTTTACAAGGTGTTCACCACAGAATTTTGAGCTTCGAAATTTCTTGAGGACCCTAGCATCGTATAGGTCTACATTGGTTTGTAGGTAATCCATGCAGTGATAAAGGATTCTCCTTCCATCATTGTGGTGCTTGTCCTACTTATTTAAATCAAAAATTAAATCTATTTACTAATGTCCAGTTAGAATGTACCCAGGATGTAAACAAACGGACATCCTGCTCCATACATAACTCGGCTAAATGAAAGTCTACCGATTCTGACCCATTTCCTGACAAAAAACCAACTAAATTATGGCATGTGCTCTTCCCCGTCTTAGGGCTTGTTTATGCTCTTAGCTGGGAACGCTTAGAATGTTATGACAAAGATACATCAGTTGTAGCAGCAAATTTTACCCAAAACAGTCTTCTATAGCAGTTCTTAGTAGATATTTCACTGAAGGAGTTTTGTTTTCTACGAACTAACTTATTCTCTTGTCCTTCTAGGTATACCCGACGTCGGTACGCTCGACCGGGGTTGGAATCGCGACCGCCATGGGCAGAGTCGGTGGAATTATTTGCCCCCTTGTAGCCGTTGGGATGCTTAGAAGCTGCCATCAGATGGAAGCCATCATTGTGTTTGAGGTGATGCTATTCCTTGCTGCAATTGCTTGCATGCTCTTCCCTTTTGAGACCAAGGGCCGCTCAATGAACTGATGATGGTCACGGTGTGAACAAGTAAAACACTTGCACCATAAAATTCGTCATGCTGCTTTGTGTGAACGTTTATATACAAACTATAATATGTCTAGTATTTTAGTGGACATGACGATGAAGATTCCTCGAAATTTATTTTGGGGTTTCGGATGTTATTGGACATCATTTTGTAAACCATCAGATGGAAGCTCCTTGAGATTGTAAGTAGGAGTATGTATGGTATGTACTATGTATGTATAAATTCTTCGAACGTGATTAAGTGTCTGCAACAGGCATTTCTACCAGTAACTTTTGCTGAATTCTCGTGTTGATTTGATCCCTAGTCGAAGTTATAGTTGCAACCCTTGCTAGCTTGTGTTGTGGTTATGGAGTTGGCAGGTTGCTTGCATCATACACGGTTGTTAACCTAGACTTGCATTTTAGTGAGCCTTATAATTCCACATTTTAGCTAAAGGCGCTATAGTTAGGAATAAAATTTCTTAGTCTGTTCACCTCGCTGCTCTAGTCGACGCTCCTGATCCTTGAAACGATTGGTTTCTTGTTTAAACTACTACTACATTCGTTCAGTATTTTAAGATATTTTGGGTATTTCAGTCTATCTATCTATCCTTATAACATTGTGCTTCCTAGTTTTAAAGAGCCCACATTCAATTGAGGTCTTTGGGTCACCTGATTTTGACCGGATCAATAATTTCTCGAAGCTCTCATTCAATTTCTTATACTACACACTATGATTCCTAATCTCTAAAGCAATTTAGAAGTGGGTCACCCTGATTTTGACCGGGTCAACAATTTTTCAAGGGCTCTCTCATTCAATTCTTTTAATTCCCTATGTTCTCATTTGAAAACTCTTTCATTCCATTAAGGTATTCAATTTTGAATTTGATTTACGATTTTGACCGGACCAATGATTTTTCAAATAAATCAGCAGCAACAAGCCTATGAAAACATATCAATCCCGCGCACCCTCCCACCACATAGAAAAAAGAAGCGCCACCATGTGATAGCGTAGCACCGATATAGTACATGCAGCCACCGGCGCAGAAATTTCCTCACATAAATATACGTTGGATAGTGAATAACACAAAACCACACCATGAAAGGCACGTCAAATCACCGCATTATAAATAAAAACACACTCCATCATCTCCCCACCCGCCAAATTAAACATTCCATCAGTTCCAAAATATAAGGGGTATTAGTTTTTTGAAAGTCAAATTTCTTTAACTTTGACCAAGTTCAGAGCAAAAAATATATCGGCATCCATAATATTAAACAAAAAATGTATGGAAATTCATTTCATGATGAATCTAATCATACCAATTTGGTATTATGTATTTTGATATATTTCTTTACAAATTTGATCAAACTTAAAAGATTTGACTTTTCAGAAAAGTAATACACCTTATATTTTGAAATAGAGTGAGTAATTTTCTTAAGAAACCCAACAACACCAAAGGCGCAACAAAGCGCGTCCAACCGTTCTAGTCCTCTATAACACTAAGCTCCCTAGATTTAAAGAGCCCACGTTCAATTGAGGTCTCTAATTAGAATTTGGTCACCCAATTTTGGAGTCAATAATTTCTCAAAGCTCCACCATTCAATTCTTTTATACTATACATTATGCTTCCTAATGTTTAAGACTTCACAATTAATTGAGATCGTCCAATTTTGACTGGGTTAACAATTTCACAAGCTCTCCTTTTAATTCTTTTAATTCATTATGGACCCAAATTTTGAAGCTCTTTCATTCAATTGAGTTATTAAATTTTGATTTGGCTTACGATTTTGACTGGGCCAACGATTTTTCAAATCAATCAGCAACAACTTACCTATAAAAACGTATCAATCCCGTGCACCTTCCCCCCACCTAGAAAAAAGAAGTGCTACCATGCAACCACCGACACAGGAATTTCCCCACATATATATAGATTGATTAGCGGATAACACGGAATCACGCCACGAAAGGCCCACCAAATCACCGCATTATAAAATAAAAATAAAACACACTATCATCTTCCCCACCCACCAAACTAAATATTCCATTAGTTATTAAATATAAGGGGTATTAGTTTTTTAAAAAGTCAAATTTCTTTAACTTTCAGAGGCAAAATATCACATCCACCATATTAAACAAAAGAGTATGGAAATTCATTTCGTGATGAATCTAAAAGTACCTATTTGATATTATAGATTTTGATATATTTCTCTAAAAATTTAATCAAAATTAAAAGGTGTGACTTTTCAAAAAAAGTAATACACCTTATATTTTGAAGCAGAGTGATTATTTTTTTAAGAGTCCCAATAGCACGAACGACGCAGCAAAATGCACACAACCCTTCTAGTAAATACACTATGCTCCCTAACTTTTAAGGCCTCACACTCACTTGAGGTCTCCAAATTAAAATTGGGTCATCCGATTTTGACCGGGTCAAGAATTTCTCAAGGAGCTTTCCCATTCATTATTTTAATTTACTATGCTTCTATAAATACACTATGCTTCCTAATACTATGCTCCCTAATACTATGCTCCCTAATTTTTAGGCCACACAATCAATTGAGATCTCCAATTTCAAATTGGACCATCCGATTTTGACTAGGTCAATAATTTCTCAAGAAGTTCTCTCATCCAATTCTTTTAATTCACCATGCTCCTTAATTTTGTTGATTTTCCATTCGATTGAGGTATTCGGGATTTGGTTCATGGTTTTGACCGGGTCAACGATTTTTCAAATTAGTCGGCAGCAACCGAACTATAAAAAATATCAACCCCGCGCACCCTGTCACTAGGTAGAAATAAAAGAAGCGTTAACATGTGATATTGTAGCACAAACATAGTACATGCAGACACCGATGCAGAAAATTTACCCGCACAACTACATAAGTATGAGTTAATTAGCAGATAACACAGAATCACATCACGAAAGACTCACCAAAACACCGCATGGTAAAGAAAAAGAAAGACACACTCGATCATCTCTCACACTCGCCAAACCGAATACTCCCTCATTTCCAAAATATAAGGTACTCCCTCCGTCCCATAATGTAAGACGTCACTAGTGTCAAAAAACGTCTTACATTATGGGACGGAGGGAGTACCTTATATTTTGGAACTCCAAAATATAAGGTACTCCCTCCGTCCCATAATGTATGAACTTTTTTGACACTAGTGTAGTGTCAAAAAAGTTCATACATTATGGGACGGAGGGAGTATTTTTGTTTTTTGAGAATTCAAATTTCTTTAATTTTGGCCAAGTTTAGTGCCAAAAATATCGACATCTACAATACTAAGTAAATGAAATTTGAAAATTCGTTTCATGATGAATCTAATGACACGAATTTGATAGTATGGATATTGATATATTTGTCTATAAATTTGGTCATACTTGAAAGAGGTTTGACTTTTCCAAAACCTAATTCACCTTATATTTTGAAATAGAGGGTGTAAAAGATTTATGAAAATCCAACAACACCAATGGTGCAACAACGTGCGCCCAACCCTTCTAGTATGGACTACATACGGACTGAAATTAGATAACAAACATACTAAAACGTGTCTACATACATCAGATTTAAAAAAAAACATCTTAGAGCAACTCCAACGGGGCGACTCAAACGGACGGCGATTTCGTCCGCTTTTTGTCCGTTTGGGTCGGCCGCCCGCCCGGCGTCCGCCCTGTTTTAGATATGGGTCGGCAGCGCGCCCAACGCGCCGACCCATATGTGCCGGCGTGGCCGGCTGGCCGCCTATTTCAACAAATAGCTCATTTTTGCATTGATTTTGCATTTCAACATATAGTCAAATACATAGTTTGAACCGAATAAAATAGCATAGTTTTACAAGCCGAATAAAAATAAATATGTCTCACATAGTTTTGCAAGCCGAATGAAGAAGATACATCTATTGGTTGCCAGCATGAGCCCACATATGCTCAACCAAATCATTTTGCAGTTGCACGTGAGTTTCCCAATCACGCATGTCATGATGAAATTTGGTGAACTGTTCAAACGTTGCTGCTCCTCCATGCTCAGGCACAACATTCTCACCCTGAAACTGAAACCATTGATCGTACAGACGTTCCGGGCGCTCGTCTTCTACGATCATATTGTGCATGATCACATAAGCAGTCATCACCTCCCACAGTTTCTGCGTGCTCCAGGTATTAGCAGGATACCGAGCGATGCCCCATCGAGATTGCAAAACACCAAAGGCATGCTCGACATCCTTTCTAGCACTCTCTTACTCTTGGGCAAATCTTTTCCTCTTCTCTCCGACAGGGTTGGGGATTGTCTTGATAATAGTGGTCCACTGAGAATAGATACCGTCACCCAGGTAGTATCCTTTGTCGTAGTTGTGGCCGTTGATAGTAAAGTTCACCGGTGGGCTGTTGCCTTCGGCAAGCCTAGCAAACACCGGCGAGCGCTGAAGCACGTTGATATCAATGTGTGATCCAGCCATGCCAAAGAAAGAGTGCCAGATCCAGAGATCTTGAGACGCCACGGTCTCTAGTATGACAGTGCAAGCCCTGACATGGCCCTTATACTGCCCTTCCAAGCAGAAGGGCAGTTCTTCCACTCCCAGTGCATGCAGTCTATGCTGCCAAGCATCCCTGGGAAGCCCCTGCTGGCATTCATCGCCAACAAACGGGTTGTATCTTCAGGAGTCGGCTCTCTCAAGTACTCAGGGCCAAACACAGCAATAACAGCCTTGCAGAACTTATACAGGGACTCTAGACATGTAGACTCGCTCATACGGACGTACTCGTCAATGAGATCATCGGGCACTCCGTATGCAAGCATTCGGATGGCCATTTGAAGTCTTTACACCTCGCAAGGGGTTTTTGATATGAGTGAGCTGTTGGACCATGTCCCTGAGAAAGTGACACCGGAGATGAATCAGCTGTTCGACCGGCCATTTGAAGCAAAGGAGGTGCAGGAAGCGCTTTTCCAAATGGCTCCATCCAAGGCACCCGGAGTTGATGGATACACAGCGGGATTCTTTCAAAGGCACTGGCAGCTTCTGAAGAATGATGTGACAGCTGCAGTGCTTGGTTTCTTGAATGGTGGGGATCTTCCTCTGGGTCTAAATGACACGTCTATTACTCTTATACCAAAGGTACGACACCCACAGATGATATCTCAATTTCGTCCTATTGCATTATGCCTAGTGTTGTATAAGATAGCGGCTAAGGCGATCGCTAACCGCTTAAGATGCTATATGGACGATATTATCAGCGAGGAACAAAGCGCCTTTGTTCCTGGCCGCCTGATCACCGATAATGTTTTGGTTGCTTTCGAAAGTGTTCACACTTTGCGAAGAAGGAAGAAGGGAAGGAATACTGCATGTGCATTAAAGCTGGACATGATGAAAGCTTACGATCGCGTGGAGTGGCACTACCTCGAGGCCATTCTTCTTAGGCTCGGCTTCAGCAATGCACTTGTCAGGTTGATCATGAAATGTGTTACGTCTGTGCGCTTCTCGGTACGAGTAAACGGAGAGCTCCAACCATATTTCACTCCCTCGAGAGGCCTCAGGCAAGGATGTCCAGTTTCACCATTCTTATTTCTATTGTGCGCTGAAGGTTTTTCCTCTCTCCTGAAATATTATGGTGGTAACATTGACAGAGGCGTCAGAGTAAGCTTTCGATCGCCATGGGTCAGCCATCTTCTTTTTGTAGATGATTGCTTGATTTTTCTTAGTGCTGATGCAACCAGTGCACAGCGACTGAATCACATATTGCGGATATATGGGGATGCATCCGGGCAGTGCGTGAATCGTGACAAAAGTGCCATCTACTTCAGCCCGAATACTCCACATACTATCAGGCAAGTTCTAAAAAACATTCTGGGGGTGAACGTTGAAGCGTTCAGCGAGAGATACCTCGGCCTTCCCACTGCCGTGGGCAGAATCACTAGCGGGACCTTTGACCACATAGGTGATCGATCAAGAGGCAAGATGCAAGGCTGGTCTGAAAGGCTCTTTGCGTGCGCGGGGAGAGAAACACTCCTGAAATCCATAGTACAAGCAATCCCCACGTTCAGTATGAGCTGTTTCCTACTTACAAAGAAAGTGTGCAAAAGCTTGACTTCCAGTATGGCTAAATACTGGTGGAGTAGCTCGATTGATAGAAGATCCCTTCATTGGATATCATGGAAAAATCTCACGGTACCAAAATGCAAAGGAGGTATGGGATTTCGTGATTATCATCTGTTTAACTTGGCACTATTGGGGAAGCACGGGTGGAGGTTCATGACCAATCCAGACTCATTATGTGCCAGAGTTTTGAAGGGGAGGTATTTCCCTGATAGTGACTTTATGCAGGCTCAAGTGCCACACTCTGCATCGGCTATATGGCGTGCCATCATTGCCGGGCGGGAAGCTCTTGATGTGGGAGTGGTTCAGCGTGTTGGCGATGGCTCCACTATCAACGCCTGGACCGACAAATGGATCCCAACCACTGTCTCCCGGTCCCCGATACTCAAGCCAGCGAACACAAGTGTGGAACGGGTGAGCGATCTGATTGATAATACCAACTGGACCTGGAGACGAGACTTAGTTCGAGGAACGTTTGCCACACCAGATGCCGATGCAATTTTGAATATACCACTTCGGCAAGGTGGAGGAGAGGACTTTCTTGCGTGGGCACATGAGAAATCTGGCAACTACAGTGTGAAATCAGCGTACCGAGCTTTGATGAACCGCAACGAGCAACAAGCTCTAGGCGAAGGGCCCGGCACCGGAACTTCAGTGGATCAATCACACATGTGGAAGGCACTTTGGTCTCTCAAAGTTGTCCCCAAGGTGCGTGTCTTCTGGTGGCGTGTCATGCGCGGCATTCTACCTGACGAGAAGACGCTTCACTATCGACATATTCGAGATGTCAGTTTATGCAAACTCTGTCAAGCACAAGAGGAAGACCTTGAACATGGGCTAATCCATTGCTCGCATGCGAGACAGTTCTGGGACGAAGCTCGTCTTGTTCTGGACATCAAGCTGCCGAGACTGCATCCGTCTTCCTGGGCTGGCGATATTTTATGTGGGTCTATGTTCACCGACAAGGAACGAGCAACGATAATCACTATAATGTGGTCCATCTGGAGTTCTCGCAATAGATGGACGCATGACGGCGAGAAGTTTGATCCGGTGAACTCCATCAAACTCACTAGAGAGGCTTTGGCCTTACTTGACGTACCTAAACAGCAAGCTGCAATGCTACCGGGCCATGGTTGGCGGCCACCTGAACCGGATCAAGTGAAGATCAACACCGATGCAGCTGTGCGGTTCGCACAGGAGAAGAGCGGAGCGGGGGGTGTTGCTCGCTCCCATACAGCATTGATGGGCGCCTGGTGCAAGCCCCATCTAGGGGTCACTGAACCCATGATCGCCGAGGCACTAGCCCTACGGGATGGAGTAATTTTCGCAAACCTGAGAGGCTATGCCAATGTGATAATGGAGACCGATAGTCTGGAGATCGTGAATCTCTAGAACACTCGTCGCAACAGTCGCTCTGTTGTGGCACCAGTTTTCTACGAAATTGATGAGCTAGCGGATAGTTTTCATTCTTTTGTAATTCAGCATGTTAGTAGATCCGCAAACGGTCCAGCACACTTGTGTGCCCAGCGTGCATGTAATGTGTCTGTAACCGAGAGCTGGCTCTCTGAGACTCCAAGTTTTCTGGTTAGTAGCCTAATGGCTGACTGCCCAGCGAACACTTTTGTTTGAATAAAAGCTCAAAAGTTCTATGCAAAAAAAAAAAAAGCATTCGGATGGCGGCAGTGCATTTCTGATAAGAGGAGAAACCAATCTTGCCAACGGCATCCTCTTTGCACTCGAAATAGTCATCATAGCCGACCACCCCCTCTCTAATACGGTTGAAAAGATGCCTACTCATACGAAAACGGCGGCGGAATTTTTGATGTTTGAACAACGGATTTGTTGTGTCAAAGTAGTCATTCCAAAGAAGAAAATGCCCGCTCTCTCGGTTGCGGTTCAACGCCGGAAGGTGGCCCGGAATGAAGCCACGGAACAACGGCCGCTGGCTGTTGAGGTGGTGATGGACCAACACGGCAGCCAATATCTCCTCCTCGTCATCGGACGACGAATCGTCGGAGTCGCAAAGGAAATTGTGAAAAAAGAACTCGTCGGCGGAGTCCATTTTGTACCTTGGCAAACTGTCGAACAGCTTGCGGGCGTCGACGAAGGAGACGGCCGGCGAAGGGAGTCGCGGCGCGCACGGACCAGCTAGCTGCCCTGCCGGCGTCCGACGAGCGTGCCGGTGAGGATCTGGCCGGGGCGGCTTTGTCGGGGAGCGGGGGTGGGAAGCAGTCGGCTCCCCGGTGGCAAGACGGCGGTGGCGGGCGACGTGGGAGGTGGCAGCGTTGCTGAGCGGATGTTGCGGCGCCGGCAGCTGGCAGAGTCGCCGGAAAAAATGGGCGGCGGTGTCGGCGACGAAAGAGGCGCGCGAGGGTTGCTGTTGGATGGGGGAGGCCAATGTGCCACCGACCAGCGGGCTCGGGGGAGGAGAAGGCGAGCGTGCGCGCGTCCGTCTCGTGTCCGCGCCGACGCAAATCCGGCTCAAAAATGGGCCGGGAATGGGTCGCCCGTGGACGAAAAGCGGACGCGCGTCCGTTTGGGTCGGCGCGTTGGACCGACTTTTGTGTTCGCACCGACCGAAACAAACGTCAGCGGACGAAACGGGTCGCCCCGTTGGAGTTGCTCTTATAATAGTATAATAGTTGACAGAGGGAGTACTAAGTAATTAAGTGTCAAATGGCTGGCTTCTACAACCCGGAGGGACGGTAGTAGTAGAACCAAGGCACACGACAGAGGACGAAACGAATATGCTCGCAGTTTTCAGTCCGGCCACATGGAGGCGACGCCTCACACTGATGTAAGCAGCATGGACAGGAGAGCCTGCCAAAGATATGCTTAATAATTGATTATGCTGGCTGCCTGCCCGGCCGGTAGATGAGCGGAGCGGGTCCAAGACAAGCCAGAAAAATGAAAATGATGAAAATATAGGGGCCGGTAGTTTGAGTGGCGTATGCAGCGAGCGAGCGAGCAAAGCACCCGGCCGCACACGTCGTCGTCAGGCCCGCTTGTTCCTTCACTCCACCAAACACTAGAAATCTGTTGCCGCCGCCGCCGCTTATGGTGCCATGGGACGAAGCAACCAATTTCCAATCAATCACAGGGTCCTTCCCCATCCTCGTCCGCCGCCGCCCGCCGCCGTAGCTTATGCTCTCCTCTCCCGGGACCCCCCATACACGGTTCGCTCCCTCTGACCTTCCCTTGCTGTTAAATTTTGATTGGCTCCCAGCTCCTCCATCTTTATGCTGCCCGCGGGCACTCGTTTCCGTTCAGATTAAGTGTCGGGCGCTGTGGCCCGCTTCACCTCGCTGATACAGCGGTACTACAGTGACCCCGACTGATTGTGTTTTTTCTTTCCTCCTCTTGTGTGCTCAATCCTAGACTAGAGTAAAGGAGTTGTGTGCAACGAATCCCAGAGAAAGTTTCAGTCACTCACATACGTTTTGTACGGTGAATTTGTTCCTACTGCAGGCCGGATCTGCTCACATCTGAATATATGGCACTTGCTTCGTTGTTAAGTCTCTCGTTGGCCTTCAGGCTTCCCCTGGTGCTAGTTGGAAGAAACAACAGCTAGTGCTAGCTTTTATGCATGCTAATAGCTACATTCGGTTTTAGTTTACATGTCTGCACACTCTGAGAAGAATGAGTTTATCGTTTTATTCGCTTTGCAGTCTGTCTTGCATCCGAGGAAGACCATGATGCTCTTGTCATTCTAGATTCATCACTGTGTCCTCCATCTTTGCACAAGCATACTGAACATGCTTTTGCCTTTCAGGTCTGAAATCTTAATGTATGCAGCAAGTCATATTGGTTATGCTCTTGGTCTCCAAGAATGATTTTTTCTACTGCATGGGGGCATACTAAGGAGACCTATTTGGCCAAAAGTTTGTTAGAGACTTGCCTGTGATACCAGTGATCAAGCAAAAGACTATCTGACAGCATGGAAACATACACTACGGATGACGCGCTTTCGGCCATGGGGTTTGGCAAATTCCAGGCGCTTGTTCTTGCTTATGCAGGAATGGGTTGGGTTGTAGAAGCCATGGAGCTCAATCTGCTGTCATTCGTCGGACCATTGGTTCGGGAGGAGTGGAAAGTCTCTGCCCAGGATGAGAGCCTACTCTCAAGTGTGGTCTTTGCCGGCATGCTAATTGGCTCATGTGCTTGGGGCTTTGTTTCTGACAGATATGGTCGAAGGTATGAAGCACTTCCCTGTTTCACTTTTTTGAGTACAGGCAATTCTGAATGAGAACTTTTGTAAAGGCAAAGCCTGTATTTTTTTTCTTGTTTCAGGACCGTTTTACTGTTTTCAGCTCTGTTTACTAGCGGAATGGGTTTCTTAAGTGCCTGGTCTCCCAACTATTTATGTTTGGTGGCTCTTCGGTTTCTCGTCGGCGTGGGAGTGGGTGGCGGGCATGTGTTCTCATCTTGGTTCTTGGAGTTTGTTCCTACACAAAATCGTGGCACTTGCGTAGTTCTTTTTTCGCTTTTTTGGACTGTCGGCACCGTCTTGGAAGCTTCACTTGCATGGGTATGGCAGCTTTCTTTTGTGTCCCTTTGATGTTGTGAATTATACCTTTCACATTTTCATTCTAAAATTTGTTTCCCTAATGGATTTTGTAGGTATAGAAATAGAAAAAAGATATAGCGACACCAACAAATATTAAGTATGTATAGATATAAGCAATTGGATATAAGAGCATGACAAAGCAGGTTTCTGAAACCACAACTATAGATAAAGAGACGCCACAAATACTAAGTAGTGTGTCAACTGAAAGAAACATATCTGTTTGTTCAGGTTGGGTGCTTACAAATGTATGTAGAAGTGAATTTATGTTGGTTTTTTCATAGTCTTGAAATCCATTCCTTCCCAAGTGTTTGAAATTATTATTATGTCAAGAAATGATATTGATATATTTGTCATCAGAAGTACTTTTAGATAATTAAATATTCTTCTAACGTGT
This sequence comes from Thinopyrum elongatum, assembly GCA_011799875.1. Lineage (NCBI taxonomy): Eukaryota > Viridiplantae > Streptophyta > Magnoliopsida > Poales > Poaceae > Thinopyrum > Thinopyrum elongatum. Next base: position 465,605,396 of record CM022301.1, on the reverse strand, counting down.
AATAATAAAAATTATGGTCAATAGTCTGTATTACAGACCATCTCTATTATCTGTATTGACAAGTAAAAATGAATGGGAATGGCAAATATTCCGTAGGAATACTTGTGATTTCATCTGGTGCTATCTCATATCACACTTTTACCTTCACAGCTCAACTTCGATTTTCTGCGTGAAGTTTAAAATAACTGATGCTTGACTGTGGTTTGGTCGCAGGTTGTCATATCGGCATTGAATTGGCGGTGGTTGCTAGTATTGACCTCCATTCCATGCTTCATCTTGCTTCCATTCTTTCGAATAATACCTGAATCACCACGCTATCTTTGTGCACAAAATAGAATGTCAGACGCTACACTTGTCCTGGAGAGTGTCTCTATGATAAACCAAGAAGTTCTTCCTCCTGGAGTTCTCACATACCGCCGTGAAAGTAAAGTTGGCACTCTTACATCTGACACCGAAATAGATCATCTTCTTCCAGTCAGAGAGACAGAATGCAAAGCTAACAATGCCTTGAGCTTCAAATCTGGCGCCGCTGCAGCACTGCAAAGACTATTGTCACCAGCATTGCGCAGATCAACTCTTCTTCTTTGGTTTGTTTACTTTGCAAATTCCTTTGCTTATTATGGGGTAGTCTTGCTGACATCTCAGCTGAGCGATGCCAATACAAACTGCCCATCTGGGCTGACAAACTTACAGCGTCAAGAAGATGCTAACCTTTACAGGGATACATTTGTTACCAGTTTAGCAGGTAGCTTACAGTAAGTCTACTTTGTTGCCTGATGACTGCCTCTTTTTTACAATATGCCACTGGCTAACAGATATATGTACTGATGTTCCAGAGATTCCTGGTCTAATTGTATCTGCCGTTCTTGTTGAATGGATTGGCCGGAAAGCTACAATGTGGTCCATGCTCTTCACTTGCTGTGCTTTCCTTGGGCCACTAGTACTTCATCAAGATGAGCTATTTACAACGGCCCTCCTATTCGGTGCTCGCGCATGTGTCATGGGTAGCTCCACAGTTCTATGTTTATATGCCCCAGAGGTTTGTGCCAATTCTTTGTTCAATATAGCAAGTGCACTTTTTTTCCCAGTGTCTTGGTTTTTACAGTGTCCTGTAAATACCATCTAGCCATTTTAGTTGATAAATTTGAAGGTTACGTTACGTTCACCCATTTAACCAGTTATCCAAATGGTAGTTTGATTATTCTTTTTGTTGTGCCAAATTTGTTTTGATTTTCAATATTCAGGGTTTAAAGTTTTCCATTCATCACGCTAGCGCGGGTTGAAAATAATCATCTTCTAGTATATCTTCCTGTATTACATACTGAAGATAGGTGAACTGCCCCATGTTTAAAGAACCTTCTAGGTCATTTTTCTTGCCAATGCTGGCCAAATCATGGGCCAGCAAAACCTTCTCCAAATTTTTGACTAGCCAAATATCTGGCAACGCTAGCTTGAGCTAAATCCAAACACACCCCTAATACAAATAAAACCTAACTGCTGGGCCCTGCGGTATGGAACTCAATCTAGGATACTTTTTCTTGTTGCGTCGTTGCCAGAAGACTTGCATATGACAAGCATGAGGGCAATGATATTTTCCTAGCTAGAGCATCCACTTTTTAGTTTCATGGATTTGCAGATTTTCGTGATTATCTTGCCAGATATACATGCCGTGCTAACTTCGAAGATCCCTGAAAACACTAACATAAAAAATATCTGTGACAATCATAAAAAGAATCCAACATCCTAATTGGAGCTAATGATAATAATATGAATCCATGTACTTGACAGGGAGAAAGTATTTCAAATCTGTTCATAATACTAGGTGTTCTGCTCTTCATTGCTGCGACACTTTTCATTGGAAACTCAGTTTGTTTGTCTGTGTAACACTTGTCTAATTTGTTTCTCTGACCAGGCATTATCTGAAGCAGTTTTTGTACAAGTTTTGGATAATATTGTTTCTTTGGAGCAGAGTTTCTTGCGCGCTAATTCATTTCCTTTATTTCTAGGTATATCCAACATCAGTCCGATCGACCGGTGTTGGAATTGCGACCTCCATTGGTAAAATTGGTGGGGTCATATGCCCTCTTGTCGCTGTCGGCATGCTACGGACCTGCCATCAAATGGAAGCCGTTTTTGTGTTTGAGCTGGTGTTATGCCTCGCTGGAGTGGCCTGCATTCTCTTCCCTGTAGAAACCAAGGGCCGTGAAATCGACTGATGTTAATATATTATTAGTGTATATATCTAGTAATTCGTTGACATATACTAGATGGCAAGTTTTGCTGGATTTCTTACGGGTTTTTTAGGTACCTCTGGAGTGTTTTTACCTTTTAGTGAGAACACCTCCATCATGTATGCATATCGTTGTCAAGCATGTTGAATATGTGTTAAGAGTAAATTTCACTTTTTACACTAGTTTCGTGACATTGTGACATCTTTTACCCCACTTTGTAATATTTGCCAACATTTGACCTCTTAGTTGTGAGTATTAATTTTCACAAATAGAAAATTAGATCTACTTGTAAAGGCATACCAAATTACGTCAAATTTCATTAAAGTAAATTGTGTCAATTTTGCTAAACAGGTAAGGTAACAAATAACAGCGGTAGTTAACACAAAAAATTATATGGGACCGGGTCTAACTCTTAATCAGTTAGACCCACTACATCCATCTCACGACAGGTGTGATTGATGTCCGTGGTTACTGGTTAGGGCTTCTGTTCTTCCCACTGTTTTTTTTTTCTTTAGAATTTCTTCCCACTAGTTTGAGCTGATCCTGCCCTAGTGTTATAACATGGGCCAAATGCAAGTTCCATTGGCCCATTCGTTTCGCAACCAGCCCAACCAGCAGAAATGTGCTCGCGTAATTTTTTAGGTAGGTAGAGACTCCTCAAAAAAAAAAGGTAGAGGCGTACTTCTTCAGGAAAAAAAAACACAAGATATTTTCTTAGCTCACAAATGCTCCACTATCTTATTTATCTTGACATGCAACCTATCCAGGTCCACCATGTCACTGTTCTCCTCTTTGGGAAGGGGGGAGGGGGGCCCATCATTCATCTTTGTATGATGTTGACTACAAAAAACTATCAAATTACGTGGGGTTTTTTTTTCGTGCAAAGCGGTTTGTATGGATTATAAATAGAAACCAAATCATTTGCCTATTTTGGTTGCAGGATTTGGTAACATTTGCCCAAGGTTTATGTATCCTATATTATAGAAAACCCGACCTAAAGCAATTTAAAGGTATGCTTTCTAAAGTCTTCATTCCCATTGGTAAATTTAACGATAAGATCTTTTGTGGTTATTTTTCATATTAATACTCAATTTGACTTACCTACTAGATGGACACTATGTGCGTAATTCATGACTAGATACTACAGTTTGACTGGTGGCATGTATATTGTGAAACTTATGTGCTAATAATAGCACATGCTATAAACTATGAAATTCTATCTTTGAACTCTTTATTTGTGTTATTGCATGAGGAACTACTTCATGAGCTATTATTAAAAAAAATATTGTTTATATTTTATTTTTAAATTTCCACAGCAATGGGAGAAGGATTTTTCTAATTTATCAAGATATTAAGCTCCCTTGGATAACGGCTCCTAATGAGTTGGGGCTTTGGAGGTCGCTGGTCGGTCCATCTTTAAGGAAGTGAATCGCTGATGGTGTTGCATTTGGGTCCGAAGATGATGAAAATACTCCCTCCGTCCGGTGAAGAGTGTACATCTAGAAATTTTAGGACAAATTATGGAGTTAAGTAAAAAATGCATTGGAAATGTGCAAGCCAACATCTATCTCCTCTTTAATTATCCAACCCCCAATGAGCGAAGTACATGTAAAAATTAAGAAGACCATGTGTAGATTGCTATTGATCTTGATTACCGTGTGATGAGAGAGAAGTAGTTTTTTCTACTTTAAAATGCATTGGGAAGATAGAAGTACACTCTTTTGTGGACAAATTTTGAAACTAGATGTACACTCTTCACCGGACAGAGGGAATATATGTTAACTTATTCATGATGTGTAAGAACATCACATCCACGCACAAAATAGCTCAGTCCACCTCATATTGTCACACACCAGACACCATCTCCACCAAATAAGAGCATACAACTAATCCTACCTCTCAAATGTCCGCAGACGCACCTGGGCACGTCCACAGACAGTGACCGGTCCCTCAAATTTTCGTTTCCACAACCGAGTACCTCATTTGGCAAATCCCAAATTCATACAACCACATGCATAGTAAACTATCTCTACGATCCAACACAAAGCGTACGGCTACTACATCCATACATGTCTTTTTTTTGCGGACTACCAAAAATTGGCATGTTCTATGTACATACTAGCTATCGACAAAGATCATCCACAATTGCCCTTGCCCTCCCCATTGTCGCCGCTGTCCGATCCGTCATTGTCCTCCTTCTCCTCTTCAGAGCGCAGTCCGGCCATGGCACATACTGCACGTTTTTGCTCTTGGGCGAGGGCGCCGTGTTCCTCCTGATGTGGGCATAGACACCATAGATACTTCTACAAATATTACACGAGACATTTCTCAGGTAATTTCTATTGATAATTCTATAATATTATATTTTATTATTGGGGGCAAAAATACTACACATTTTTGTGTTTTATGCAGAATTATTGGAAACACATATACACTGCGCATTGAAAGGCGAAATTATACTGAAGATTTTGAAGCACATGAGTATTTAAATCCTAGACGCCAGTGCGTGTGCTCAAACCAAGTAGAAGAAGCTCATGTACGTGCATCCAAGGGACCAGTACTAAGTCAAAGCATCATGCATGTGTTACATTATACGTGCGTATGCACACATGGGCTGGCCCAGGAGCATTACGTGCATGTGTACGCACAGGCCAGCACATCCCAATACGGAGGCTGTTTCCTGCCTTCTTTCGTCAGCGACAAGGAATCTGAATACAACAAGAGCCGTCCGCCGTCGTACCGTCCTTTAATAAATAGCTAGTCTATGTTAGGGTTTTAACGGGGGTTTTGTTTAGAGAAGTTTAGCTATTGCTACTTTTATTTGTCTTCGCTCGTAGCGGCTAGTGCGACCGTCAAGACATCCTATCGGAACCCCAACTTGTGAGATTTATTCATCTAGCATATCCGCAATTTCTAGATTGCTTGGCTATTATTTTCTTGCATGTTCTTCGATTTGCTTGCAGGAAAAATCCTTCGTGGATAGGTCGATCGCGCCGTCGGCTCGGTCGATAACGCCGTGGAGTTGGTTCAGCGATTGCCGTGGATATCAGTCGTGTACGGTTCTCCCTGTACGGTTGGTAGGCGGATCGTGAGGGTCAAGTCCCACCAAAAATCGTAGTTATCTCTCTCTCATCGAAAGATCGGGCCCCAGTTCACATCAAGTGGTATCAGTTTTCAGGTTCATCGGTGAGAGATTTACAGTTTTATTAGGTTAGATTGTTTTTCAGTCCTATAACCCACAAAAAAGCCAAAAAAAATTAGATTAGTTCATCCGCTGCACCTATCTTTTTAGCCTTTAGCAATTTGCATCTAGTATTTGCTTTGTTGAATTTTTGGTTGCATTCATCCTAGTATTAGTGCTGGTTTAGATTAGTTTGGGAACAAATCATCTACTAGATCGCACTTGTTTTTGTCTATTACGTGTCCATCATATACTGCTCCATTCGCCCGCCTCGTATCACGCCTGCCGCGTATCATTTTTTTTCCGCCTCGTCTTCTTTCTCGTGTCCACGCAGTCCACGCCCTTTTCCGTCCACAAAATTTACATCAGTTTTTTTCTCTCTCTCTCTTTGATTCAGCAACAGGTCTGCCTTCCCGTGCGGCTGTTCAATCACAACATATTCCTTGGTTGTCTCGCATGCATGCAGTACACTGTACACGTCCCATCACCAGACGAGCAGTGTATTGTTTTCTTTTGACTGATTGCTTTTCCAATCTCTAGTACACATCCGCACTGCAGCACGCACGTTTTTCCTTAATCCGGTGGTACAGCCGATCGTTTCTAGTAGCACTTTCGCTCGTGAGTATACTTATTGGTAACCGGCCTGGTCAAAGAGAAAAAGAAAAAGAAAAGAAAAAGAAAAAAAAAGAATAGGATAAAAAAGAAAAGAAAGTTGAAAAAAAAAAGTCAGGCCGGCTAGCATCTAATTTGGATTGATTTGTTCTATTTGCTATTCAGACAGTAGTTTTGCTTCTACTTGGTCGCCACTGTGTCTATCATATATTTTCGAGCTTTGTATTACACTCGTTTATACCTCACTTATATCTAGCTATTTAGAGCTATCATATTTTCACTTGTTTCAGTATCTGGGCTTAGATTATTTTATCTCTTACTAGTCGACTGCCAGCACTAGTTAGGAGTTTGAGCAATTATTCAACTTGCATTGCTTTTTGCTAAATTGTGCCACTGATATTGTGAGTTGAGAAGCCTTTGCCAAGCTACACTTTTTCTACCAATAAGTACAGGTTCCGGCTCTACTGATTCCTGGTTATCGCTCCATCCAATCTTCATCGGTCGTTTGAAGCCAACACCAACGCGCCGATCATCACCTGTTGCATTGGTAAGAACAAGTAAGAATTTGATACTAAGCTTGAGTGTGAGCGAAAAAATTTCCACCACGTCCTACTAGTTGATAGGGTTTATCCACTGTGTTTTTTCTCTTTCACTAACAATGGCACAGGATCAACCCACACTTGAGGGTCTCACCGCGGATGTGAAAGTCACCAGCGAGCGTCTCGCCCAACTTGAGGGTGCTCAGATTGCGGCCGAAGAGAGGCTCAAGGCCATAGAAGATGCACAGGGTGTTGCGAACACACAGCTAAAGGACATCTTGTCACGTCTTGACGAGTTGCGGACTGCACCCCCCGTCAACAACAATGCTGATCCTCGCAACTCCACGGGGGGCGCCGCTATTTCGCGAGCTCGGCGTGTGCCCATGGGTCATCCACGACACCCAGCTACTGCCACTGATGCCGCCACCATAAACCAACACCAACAAATTCCTCCCCGCGTCGAGCAATATGGGGACAACTACGAGGATTATTCTGGTGACACCGAAGACGACCAAATGGTCAACCACCACAATGACCGTGCTCATCGACAACTACGTTTCAACCGTCAAGGTATGGCACGAGGTCAACCCAGGTATGATGTTAGAGATTATGAACACTCTAGTGCCAAAATCAAATTTACTATGCCTGCTTTCAATGGTAAATATAATCCAGATGTTTATCTTGACTGGGAACTTTCTGTTGAACAAAAATTTGCATGTCATGATATTCCTGAGAACCAAAGAGTTAGGACAGCCACTAGTGAATTTACAAATTTTGCTTCCATGTGGTGGAGTGAATATTGTCGTATTAATGCAAATAATATACCTACTACTTGGGATGCTTTAAAACGAGCTATGCGACAGCGTTATGTTCCTTCATATTATGCTCGTGATAAACTCAATGAATTGCAACATTTAAAACAAGGTAGCAGTTCTGTAGAGGATTATTATCAAGAATTGCAAACTGGCTTAGTGCGATGTGGCTTAGTTGAAACCGAAGATGCTATGATGGCTAGATTTTTAGGTGGTTTGAATCGCGATATTCAGGATATATTAGACTATAAGGAGTACAATTCTATTACTCGTTTGTTTCATTTTGCTTGTAAAGCTGAAAGGGAAGTACAGGGACGACACAACAAGGGACGAGGTAACTTTTTTGCAGGTCGACCCTCATCATGGTCACACTCTCCCACTATCCCACCCACTACCGAGGCAACACCGCATATCTCAAACAATGGTACACTCCCAACAAGTTCAAAATCAGCCCCACAATCCTCTGCGGCATCGAGAGCAATTTCTGAAGCACCAACCACTTCGTCTGGACGCACAAGGAACATGAAGTGTCATATATGCAAAGGTGGCGGGCACTTGATGAAGGACTGCCCAAATAAACGTACATTCATTGTGCGGGAAGATGGTGAGTACTCCTCTGCTAGTGATTTGGATGAAGATACACGTGCTATGCTTGCTACTAATAATGTAGGTGACATTGAGGAGAATGACACGGCGGCGATACATGTTAATGCTGCAATGGCAGATCAATACCCAAGCCTTGTCACCATGCGAGTACTTAGTGCCCAGGTTGAGCATACTGAGATGCCTCAACGCCATAATCTTTTTCAAACTAAGTTTGTTGTCAAAGGGCATTCCGTTCGTGTGATAATTGATGGTGGAAGCTGCAATAATTTGGCGAGTATCGATATGGTAGAGAAGCTTTGCCTCACCACTACGAGACATCCCCATCCATATTACATCCAATGGTTCAACGACTGTGGTAAGTTGAAGGTAACGCGTCGTGTGAGAGTCCATTTTACACTTGGTTCGTATCATGATTATGTTGACTGCGACATCGTGCCTATGCAAGCTTGTTCTTTATTGTTAGGTCGACCTTGGCAATATGATAATAGTGTCACCCACCATGGAAGAACAAATTCGTATACTCTCTTGTTTGAAGGAAAAACCATTAACTTGCTTCCCATGACTCCCGATGAAATAATAATTGATAGGAAAGCTAAATCAACTGATCATACTACGCATAATATGCTTGCTATCAATTCTGAAAATTTTCCATTGAGTGTTTCAACTTCTGAACTGGACATACCGATAGTTCATTTGCATCCCTATAAATCATATATAAACTCTCTGTGTGAGAAAATTTATCATGATATTCATAGTGGTATTATTACAAAATTATCACACCCTCATGCGCTCACGCCTTTGGAACGACCTATATATGTTGCATCTATTCTTGCTTTCCTCTATGATGTGTTTCAGATAAATGAAAGCCGAGGACGGCTTTGTTTTCAAGAAAGGGAGGATGATGTGGGCATAGACACCATAGATACTTCTACAAATATTACACGAGACATTTCTCAGGTAATTTCTATTGATAATTCTATAATATTATATTTTATTATTGGGGGCAAAAATACTACACATTTTTGTGTTTTATGCAGAATTATTGGAAACACATATACACTGCGCATTGAAAGGCGAAATTATACTGAAGATTTTGAAGCACATGAGTATTTAAATCCTAGACGCCAGTGCGTGTGCTCAAACCAAGTAGAAGAAGCTCATGTACGTGCATCCAAGGGACCAGTACTAAGTCAAAGCATCATGCATGTGTTACATTATACGTGCGTGTGCACACATGGGCTGGCCCAGGAGCATTACGTGCATGTGTACGCACAGGCCAGCACATCCCAATACGGAGGCTGTTTCCTGCCTTCTTTCGTCAGCGACAAGGAATCTGAATACAACAAGAGCCGTCCGCCGTCGTACCGTCCTTTAATAAATAGCTAGTCTATGTTAGGGTTTTAACGGGGGTTTTGTTTAGAGAAGTTTAGCTATTGCTACTTTTATTTGTCTTCGCTCGTAGCGGCTAGTGCGACCGTCAAGACATCCTATCGGAACCCCAACTTGTGAGATTTATTCATCTAGCATATCCGCAATTTCTAGATTGCTTGGCTATTATTTTCTTGCATGTTCTTCGATTTGCTTGCAGGAAAAATCCTTCGTGGATAGGTCGATCGCGCCGTCGGCTCGGTCGATAACGCCGTGGAGTTGGTTCAGCGATTGCCGTGGATATCAGTCGTGTACGGTTCTCCCTGTACGGTTGGTAGCCGGATCGTGAGGGTCAAGTCCCACCAAAAATCGTAGTTATCTCTCTCTCATCGAAAGATCGGGCCCCAGTTCACATCACCTCCTCTGCCGCTTCTAAAGGATCCGAGTACGGATGGCTTCCTCGTCCAAGGCAGCGCGCGACACCGCATCCGCGGTGTCCATCTCCGCCATGTCGATAGTGAGGTGGACCTCGGCCTCCCACACCATCTCCTTCCCACAGCGAGCATACTAGTTCCTGTAACACTCATATGCCTCAACGCCGGAGATGGGGCGGTAGACGGACCTCGAGCCTCCAGCCCCGACGGATCCAAGCGCCAGTTGCACCGACGCAATGAACTCCCATCGGATCGGATACGACCTCGGTAGGACGCACTCCTCCTTGGGAGGGGGGGGGGGGGGGGGGGGGGGATGGCCATAGCCTCCTCCTGCCTACATGGGACGATGCCCTAGTTGACGGATCTAGAGTGGTCGGAGTCGAATCTGCTGCCCGCCATGCCGAAAAAGAGCTTGGAGGTGGAGTGGAGTGGCTAGGGTTTGATCCAGGATGCAGATGAGAACAAATATATGTGGGGTCGAGGGTTTGGCTAGCGTGGACAAAATCCGACATGGCGGTCCGTGCCAGATTTGTGCTTCTCCATATCCGTTATAAAGTCCAACTATGTTTTTTTCTACTGTTTAGTGATCGGACCGTCCGCCCGGGGGTCGGGTAGCCGGCTGCAGATGCTCTAAAAGTGAAGCAAAAAGCACCAGCGTAATTAAAAGACAACCCATGACATGAAACACACAGTCAAGCAACTGAGCATAGCATTTGGCATAGAAAATAGGCTTAATTCATGACCAAGTCAAACTCCAATCGGAAAGGAGCCGGCACAATAAAATATCCATCTTGGCCACCGTCCGTCCGTCCTGCTCCATGCTCATCCTTTCCTCCCCAACTTTGGTGATTCCGCACTGCACTGCACAGTAGTACGCTACACACCCTATGAAATGTGATAGGCTTTCCCTCAAAAAAAAAAAAAAGGAAATGTGATATAGCTGGCTTAGCTAGTGGTGGGAGCACCAGAACCAGATAGGTCGCTGTCGAGACGGCCCATCGTGCCGTACCACGACACACGGCCGTACGTAGTACTACTACATCGCTGCGTGGTCGGTGCCCCCGCGCAGCTGTAAATGCCGACTGCATTTCTTGTTGTTGCTCTTGCATGCGCTCTCATGTGTCCCCCTCAAATCTCGAGCATCTCTCATTGCAAATCTCGAGCATCTATGTTGTGGCACCTTCCAGCGGCCACCGACGTGTGCTTATAAGTCTGCGAAAATGTTTAAAATCTTACCTACGATTTTTAGCCATGACAAATTGAATGTTTTCTATGACAGTTTTATAGTAACGCGAGGAACACAAAATTAGTTGACGAGCAGGGCAATTTTCTAGTAAAAAGATGAACCGAGACATAGTTAACATGCTCGCCAGCTAAACTTGCCACCCCCGAGCTCATCTAGGTCAGGCTGCTCGTGTTTGTGCTCTCGAACGGCCGGGTCTAATGGGGCGAAAGCCAATCTACGGTGTGCGCCCATATTGCAGTTATGTTTAAAGGCACCCCACCGTTTTTAAATAATTAAAATCACATGTTTCCTTTTTTGAAACTTTATTACTCCCTCCGTTCACTTTTATAAGTCATTTCAGAGAACTGAAAATAGGCTGCTTTGCATGTTGTCTGAAAAAGTCTTCAAGGACTTATAAAAATGAACAGAGAAAGTAACTTTGATTGACTCTATATAAAAAATATGTAGACGTCATCCTGTGAGGACCAGATGGACACGAGGACTGGTGCATGTGCAAAATCGACGAGAAAGAAAATCTCGACCCGACGGCCACGAATGAGCAGTTGACTAGTAGTAGTACGTCTAGCTTTTGAAGCTGAAACTTATTAACCATCCGTGTGCTACGTGCCCGGGGAGAGAGACCCCGAACATTCTACTTTGGAGTTTTGGACTTGTACATCACGCGAGCCAGGCCAGCACAGTAGTCCAGCCCGGGCATATTCCAAGTTCCAGCGCAACCGACGAGCCAAAGGCGGAGCTGCCCAGGCAGCCGGTGGCCACAGTATAGCAGTAAACAAATCCGCTCCGTCGTCGCCACGCTTCCCTTCGTCACCACCCGCGACCTCGCCTCCTCACCCCCGCCGCCTCGGTCCGACCGGAGGCCCCCATCCTCGACTCCTCGCCGCCTCCGCCGCCTCGCCCCCGCCCAAGCTCCTTCCAAATCTCGCACCCGCGATTCGGCCGGCCAGGCCAGGCCTCCTTCCTTCCTTCCTTCCTTCCTTCCTAGTTGCGTTCTTGAGGATTTCTTTGACCGGATTCGATACGGTCTCTAGCCTCGCCGTCTTTCCGCCGAGCTTCCTCCGCCCCGGTCAAAGTTTGCGGCCGGCCTTTTCCAGCGAGTTCCGTCCCAACCTTTCGGCTTTCGTCACAGCCCCGCCGCGGTGAGCGCCTCTTCTCCCGCCCCTTTGCTTCCTTTCCACCGCTTGCCAGATCCGCACCCCTCCCGTCAGCTCCACCTTTGCTGCGAAGGAGGCGGTTCTTGGCTCATCTCTGCTGCTCCCCGATAAAACTTTGCGACGCACCGATTCCGCGCCTCCGATAAGGGATTCCTGGTTGTTGAATCCCTGGTTGTTGGGCTTGCGCTGCAGTTCCTCAAGATTCCTATTTTGGGCTGCGTGCAAAGATGGCGTCCAGCGCCGGCGATCTACCTGAGGTGAAGTTCAAGAGGACCGGGAGCTTGGGGAGCAGCGACTATGTGCGAGCCGACAAGATCGACCTCACCAGCCTCGACATCCAGCTAGAGCAGCAGCTCAGCAAGAAATGGGGCAAGTCCAACATCAAGTCCCAGGGACCTAAGGCGGACTGGGAGATTGACCTTGCTAAGCTCGAGATCCGGCATGTCATCGCCCAGGGCACATATGGAACCGTCTACCGCGGCACCTATGATGGCCAGCAAGTCGCAGGTATCTACCTCAATCGGCTGAAAAACATCAACTTATGTTGATTGATTGTTCTTTATACATGCATGGTCCTATGCCCTCTTATGTATTCATCTGGTCGAATTACACGCATGATTATATTATAGGGGGTTAAAAAAAATATGTATATAGGTCATGAGTCATGACACATATTTATTCACACAAAGCAAGCGCAAGTTTGCAGGTTTTGGGATAATTAGTTACTCTAATCTCTTCTATGAGATGAATGATACATGTTGATTTTTATTGATTGTGTAATTTGTGTTCACTCCTTCCCCAATGTTTCAGAACTTCCAATAGGTAGAGATTAGGAGTGTTTAATCCAGTAGCATGCTCTTTTAAACCCATCCCAGTTTCGAACTGGCCGCCTTAAACCATAGTTGTTTAGCAAAGTGCGATGTCTAGCAGTTTGACAGTTATTCATGTGCGCCCTGTTAATTAATCCTTGAACTTCATGATAACTCTTTATGCGTCACACAATGCTTAGTATTTTTGCAACAATTTGGCCCGTGTGTTTTTGTCAAACACACATCAAATTTCATTTCTAGTGTGTTTTAGTGCACCTTCGATTTTGTTTATGTCCTTTTCTTGTACCAAGAAGCTGCATCTGTATTATGTAGTTTAAGGTTTTATTTCTTATGTCGATATTTTACCTTCCTTACATCGGATATTCACATAACTAGCAAACAGTTGAGTTGTGCTTCTGGGCACTGTAAAAGGTAGGAGCAAAATTTGCTAGATGGCCAACTTATTGTGAATGCAAGAAGCTTTGCACTTGTATTTTTCAAGGAATCTCTTATAGTTGGATTCAGACAAATACATATATATATACTCCTAGTTAGTAAGTATAACTTAGTCGGACATTCTCCTTTCTGCCGCATCCACTCTATGTATTGATAAGATCTATTAAACTATTGCATGCTTATATTGCTACTCTACACATCTATATATATTTATCTGAATTTTTAAAGATCTTAACATGTGAAGGACCGTTTTACTAAAGAACTGGGTGACTGTCTGATAGCTGTTTATCATTATTTAGAACATTGGTTGGTCTGGACCATGTATTCATTTGCTTTCCGGCCTTCTGCATATTTGTGTGTCCAGATTGATGCTCTTGCTCGTGAATAATTTCAAGAGTGTCATTTTTTTCCTCCGTCAAGTTCTTCCTTTCCCTGACTACATTTCTGGACATTTACTCTGTCAGTTCATCTGCGGTTTTTCACCTTTAGGCAGCAGTCCTCATTTCACATGTCACTCTAAATCGATTTCCTGCTAATTAGCATTGTATCAACATTGATTTATTTAAATTTCTACTAATTTATGATATTTCCATCAACCAATTTCCTTTGAGTCCTTTGCAAATTAACATGAATTCTTCCGTGTTGAATTTTTGCATATGGTCGTAAACATTTCTGCAGCCTGCTCAATAGTGGATATATGTCTCAATAACTAAATGGAATGCTATCTGAAGCTTGGTTCTGCTTCACAAAGTAGAAAGTGAAGACTTTGTTCCATTAAGCACCTCAGTTAGATGCATGCTTGTATGTTGTTCATTTGTTCTTTCAACTAGCTTCATAAGATTGACATGCTTGTATTTACAGTGCACATATTCCAGTAGTAGCATCTTTTAAACTTTACATGATTATAACTATTCTTATTGGTGATTTTCAAAAACAGCGTGTATAATTTTCTATCATTAGATATCCAGTTTTTACTCAAAATATACGATGAATGTGTTACTTCATCATTTTAGGAATTTGGGATTGTTTTGGTCACAATGTTACACAATATACGAGCACCCTATTAATTTCATCATACTGTTTGCAGTGAAGCTGTTGGATTGGGGAGAAGATGGTTTTGCCACAGAAGCCGAAACTACTGCTTTACGAACATCATTTAAGCAGGAGGTTGCTGTTTGGCATAAGCTCAGCCATCCTAACGTTACAAGGGTGAATATTTCCAATCATACATAGCTTCCATCAATGCTGTCCTTCATATGTGATATTTGCTCTTGTAGTAAAGCTGATAGCTCATTGAGTATTAACTTCTAATCCAGGATTAAAATTTGTAACTGGTATCATGCTCACTACCCTAGGGCTATTTGAAAAGTATTGATTACTGAAATACATGTCGTAATCTCTTCTGCAGTTTATTGGTGCGTCTATGGGGACCACCGACCTCAAGATACCAGTCAATGACAACGGCGCGCGTGCCAACTTGCCGGCTAGAGCATGTTGTGTTGTGGTAGAGTATCTCGCTGGAGGCACTTTGAAGCAGTACCTGATAAAGAACAGACGGCGGAAGCTCGCCTACAAAGTTGTGGTTCAGCTTGCATTGGATCTGTCCAGAGGGTAATAAGCTCTTCAGCTCACATCACCGCTATGCATTATTTCTAGAGTATCTGAATCCAAAAAGTAATAGTCTGGCACTTCCCTTTTGCAGATTGAGCTATCTACACTCTAGAAAGATAGTGCATCGGGACGTGAAAACAGAAAATATGCTGCTTGATACTCAGCGTAACCTTAAGATTGCTGATTTTGGCGTTGCACGTGTTGAGGCTCAGAATCCGAAGGATATGACTGGTGCGACAGGCACACTTGGTTATATGGCCCCAGAGGTATTTATTGCACCGATCCCTTTTAAGTTTCTTCCTTTACAAAATGGCATCCCGTTAAAACAAAGCTTCATGTTCCTCCTTGTATGCATTTACAGGTTCTTGATGGTAAACCATACAACAGGAAATGTGATGTTTATAGTTTTGGCATTTGCCTGTGGGAAATCTATTGCTGTGACATGCCATACCCAGACCTAAGTTTTGCCGATGTCTCTTCTGCTGTCGTTCATCAGGTTTGTCATGTGTTCTAGATACACTCCTGCCACGCCATTTCCATTTCCTTATATCATATGATCCGCGCAGAACACATACAGGAAATATAATTTATTACTCGTTTGTTGACAGAATTTGCGGCCAGACATACCCCGTTGCTGTCCAAGTGCGTTTGCGAACATTATGCGTAAATGCTGGGATGGAAACCCTGATAAACGCCCCGACATGGACGAGGTGGTGCAGCTTATGGAGGCTCTTGACACAAGCAAAGGCGGCGGCATGATACCGGATGGTCAGTCGTCCGGATGCTTATGTTTCACCAGGGCCCGTGGCCCATAGATACATTGCACAGCACCCTTCTCCCTTTGGCTATGTATTGCCACTCGACGTGACCGGGAGCTCCACGGCTTGATTCCCGCTGTCGCTTGTGCAGATGCTGCTCGCAGCCCTCCATAGTTGCCTCAGCCTTTCTACGGTGTTGTGTTGGTTGCAGCTTGGTCAGCACACTTCCTTCCTTCCTATAGCAGTCTGTTGTTGTTGCTGTGCTAGTATATGGTGTATTCTATAACTGAGGTCTCTCTCTCTCTCTCTCTCATTCTTGGAGCTGCCGCCGCCTTCCTGTGTGGATTTGGCGGCGGCATGTCTCGGATACTTACATCTTTTGAAAACATTTCTCGCTGTGTATAACATACCCGACCCGGAATTAAGAGTACAATAAAAGTGCATAAATATACTTGTGTTTTACATATGTGTTGTTCTTATCGACCATTCACTGGTTTGGATCATTTTGAGACTAAGCTGGTGCTAGTTTCTGTGCTCTTGGGATTTCAGCTTTTTCAAATGAATGTGACGCCAGCTGAATTATCACCGTAGCAAGCAATGGCATTGCCTGCAATGTTTATTTAGGGGAAAAGGGAAGTAAAAAACAAGAGAATGACGCTGACTGTGATGTTGTTTACACGTAGTAAAAAAATAAAGTACTTGGAAACCGGATGATGGGATCGCTGTCTAGTGTCTACTTTATTTTGCAGAATGATTTTAGTGGTTGCGATCATGTGATGTGAGTGATAGCAGCCTCCGCACGGCTTTTGCCGCCTAAAACTAAGAGGAGCCGATGGTAAAACAGCATTAATTCGCTGGGGCTGTGGGTGGCGCCATCATGTTGTGAGTGACTGGGAGATGAGGTTTGTAGTATTGCAGGACCAGAAGCTAGGCCATCATGGGATGGCTCCTCATTCCTAAAGATAGACGGCGCAAGCGTGCGGCTCATCTGTTGCGCCGTACACTGGTGGAGCTCTTTGCGCAAGGGCCAAGGAAATGATCACATCGAGCAGAGGTGGCGCGATTGGACTGGACGCCGTCCTAGTCGCTTCCTTGTCCCGTCCATGTACACATCATCACTTTGGGATTGCTTGCCACGCCCTACTCCTACTCTGGTGGTACTTAGAAGTGACGGCCCTTTGTGGTTGTGGAGAGGAAAACACTCCCAGATCTTGGCCAGCAAGGACCGCGGCATGCATCGTCGTGTGGCCTGGACGAGAATGAGATTGGCGGGAGGCGTGCGCCCACGGCGACGGCGTCCACCCGTAGTGCACGCACGTACCCGTCAGTTGAGCGCGCGCGCGCACACAGACAGAGACAGACAGAATCCTGTTTATCTTTGCCGGTTTGCCCCATCACACGGCACGTATCCATACCATACATGCATGGTCCATGCCTTCTCTGGTCGGGCGGGTGGGCGGCTCACGTGTTCAGACCTGAGCGTGGGAGCCCGGTATCCATAGCAGCGAGTGGTTCGGTTCGGCTTGCAGTTGCACACCGTTTTCTGAATGTGTACTACGTGATGTTTCTCTGTGAAGATCAGATGACCCACCCAGGTAGCATACCATCACAACTACTGTGCGCAGGAATAAACTTTGAGCGCCGCCCGCACCCAGGGCAGGCGCTGTCCTGGTTTGAGCTGAGGCGGGACCGCTCGCGCAACAACGCGGCGGCCGCGTTAAAGAGTCTCCGGAAAGGTTTAAAATGCGGACGACGTCAGAGATTTCGACTTGCTTCTGCCGTCATCCAATCCATGGTAGAGTTAGTACTAGTAGTAAGCCAAGCCACGACGTTTGTTCCGGACGTGGCATGTTGTCGGATGCACGTTATCTCGGACCACATTTCTCAAGTTTGGCCCCAGCGCCAACGGAGCAGCGTTGGACTTGGATACGCCTGCGTAGGTGCTCCTCATCGGTGACCACGTCTGAAAGGGAAACCTGCGTATACTAATCAACATCTTTATCTATCTAAGGCCCCGTTCGGTAATCCACCGGCTCCTAGGATCTGCGGAGTGGCTGTTTGCCCGCTCCAAAACTTTGAACGACAGCTCCGTCCGCTCCCAAAGCGGAGCCGTGGAGCAGAGTGACGCCGAACAGGCCCTAAGATAACAAGGGAGCATCGAATCGTGGGCGCCGGAGCGCGTGTCGCTGGCTACTTGCTTGGTCAAGCCAGGGCTCCTCAAGCTCACGATCTGCACTAGTTCTCAGAAATCACGTGAACAAGTAGCATGGACTTTGGGCCAAGAGAGGCTCAGGTTTACGCAATTAAAGATGACGCTTTGGAACGGGCAGGCAGCATTGGCGGCTTAGGGTTTAACACTGATAGAAACACGATGCCTCGGATCACTGGTTTTACTTATAGTGCTAAAGTGGGGCAAAAGCAGTAAAGGTTGAAAATGATATGCTTAAAGTAGCACTGTTAGGAGGAGAACAAGTAGCTTGAAACGGTAATTTGAACTTCATCTGTTGGATCTTACGTGGACGTTTACGATCAGCGAAGACGAGCGCAAAGCAGTGAGTTGAAGTCGGCTCTCGCTTCCCTCATGGCATCTATAGCCAAAGTTGGCAAATCCCATCCCCCCCACCCCCCCAACGTCTGAGGGCCAACGCCGAACGACCCCTCATATGGGCTGCAGGGGCAGGGTAGTCACACACCTCATTTGGGCTGCTGGGTAGCCACACACCTCAAATATAAATTCTCAACACGTGAATATCACACGTAATAAAAACATTTGTTGGTAGCGAAAATACATCGTTCGAACATAAATTTTATTTTAAGTGCACAATTCAAACATTAGCTCTTCGGCTTTCATTGTGGACCCATATATGCTCCATAATATCACTGAGTAGCTACGCGTGCACCTGATGATCTCGAAGATTCTGATGCATTTGCAGAAAATTGATAAGCTGGTCAACATCTTATTGTTCCGGGATCTCGACTTGTTCTCCAGGCTTGTCAAAATCATGGGTTCGGCCTGCCACATCACCCTCGTTCTAGACAATCATATTATGCAAAATGACACAACATGTCACCAACTGCCACAAATCTCTGATTCTCACATCATTGCAGTTCCACGAACAATTTTTCAACGAGCGTGGAGCACTCCACATGACCTCTTCACATTCTTCCTAGTTGCTTCTTGCATTGATGCAAAGTGGCTTTGTTTGTTGCCTTGGGGATCATATATGATTTTCACAATTGTCGTCCACTAAGGATAGATACCATCGGCAAGATAGTATCCTATGTTGTGGTCGTGGCCGTTGACAGTGTAGTTGACACGGCGGACGCGCCCGAGCCTCCCCATATCCACCCCAGATTTGGACTGGATATGAGGGGTATCGGTAAGCCCGGACATATAGGTCTGGTATGAGACGTCTCACTGGGTTATTTTTTTTATCGGTCACTGACCGGGCCATCTGCCCGGGCGTAGGGGGGGGGGGGGGGGAAGGGGGTGGGCTACGGGAGTAGAGGTCCTCTAAGAAGATCTACGGTTGCCTAAAAATAGATCTACGGTCCATAGTGCAACATACCAGTTCTGGGTTTTTTTGTTTTTGTTTTTTATATCATAGACGCGGTTCACATTTTTCGTAAAGCTCTCTTGAAGCACGCTTGGACTTCTATAATACACTATCCAAGTCATTTCCGTTGGTTAAACTTTTGTAACCACTTTGACTTGATTATGGCGATGTTTCGCGAAAAAAGAAACGTCCCCCGGTAGGGGTATTTCCTAATGCGTAACGGCAATAAGAATGCGGGCATGCCAGTATACATTCGTATACAAAATAAATAAAGGACAAGAATACATAGGGAAACATTTCTTTATTAATTCTCATGAGAATTACAAAGTGCGGTTTCCCACTGATTACAAATATTGCGCCACAGATAAGTACATCTGACTAATATCCAGCGATTGTGGGGGTTCTTCCCGGAGCCTTGTAAGACTATCCGGTTAATTACATCCGCGGGGCAATCCACGGAACACCTCCGATTAAGCTGCGCTGATGGTCATCGTCTTGTAAGCTGAAATATTCTCATGATAAGTTGAGAAGTAAAATTGGCAGATACGAATGTCCCAAGGCCTCGTCGGCCCTTGGTATGAAACGACCGGCCTTGTCGGCACCGGGTTCATAGTAAAGTCTCAAAAAATGTGTTCGGCCTTGTCGGTCGCGAACAAAGTGGGTCCAGCCTCGTCGGTCAGGACATGAATGATTTCCGGCCTCGTCGGTCGCGGAAAAGGGAAATGACCTCTTGGCCACGTCGGCCAAGGAGAAATATATCTAGCCTCGTCGGCCTAGACAGAGATGGATAATTCCGGCCTTGTCGGTCACGGAAAGGGTAATGTCTCCCAGCCTCGTCGGTCAAGGAGATAATGCGTCCAGCCTCGTCGGTCAGGACAAATGATTTCCGGCCTCATCGGTCGCGGAAAAGGGAAATGATCTCTTGGCCTCCTCGGCCAAGGAGAAGTATGTCTGGCCTCGTGAGTGAGGACTTGTGAGTATTTCCGGCCTCGTCGGTCGCGGAAAAGGATTGTGCCACTAGTAGAAAATGGCCCATTTGTCCCGGTTCCAGAGGCCCATTAGCTCCGGTTCTGGAACCGGGACTAAAGGGTCGGGACTAAAGCCCAAAACCTTTAGTTCCGGTTCGCTTACGAACCGGGACAGAACGGGCTCCACGTGACCGCTGCGGGGAGCTCAGGCAGGAGGACCTATAGTCCCGGTTGATAACATCAATCGGGACCAAAAGGCATCCACGCGTCAGCATTTGGTAGGAGCTGAGGTTTGTGTTGAACATATGTGTTGTTCTTATCGACCATTCACTGGTTCGGGTCATTTTGAGACTAAGCTGGTGCTAGTTTCTGTGCTCTTGGGATTTCAGCTTTTTCAAATGAATGTGACGCCAGCTGAATTATCACCGTAGCAAGCAATGACATTGCCTGTAATGTTTCTTGAGGGGAAAGGGAAGAGAAAAAAGAGAATGACGCTGACTGTGATGTTGTTTACACGTAGTAAAGAAATAAAGTGGTTGGAAACCGGATGATGGGATCACTGTCTAGTGTCTACTTTGTTTCGCAGAATGATTTTAGTGGTTGCGATCATGAGATGCGAGTGATAGCAGCCTCCGCACGGCTTTTGTCGCCTAAAACTAAAAGCCCATGGTAAAACAGCATTAATTCGCTGGGGCTGTGGGTGGCGCCATCATGTTGTGACTGGGAGATGAGCTTTGTATTGCAGAACCAAAAGCTAGGCCATGATGGGGGCGCAAGCGTGCGGCTCATCTGTTTCGGTGGAGCTCTTTGCGCGAAGGCCAAGGAAATGATCACAGCGAGCAGAGGTGGCGCGATTGGACTGGTCGCCGTCCTAGTCGCCATATTTCCTTGTCCCGTCGTGCATACATCATCAGCACTTTGGGGTTGCTTGCCACGCCCTACTCCTACTCTGGGTGAAGTGACGGCCTTTTGTGGTTCTCGAGAGGAAAACGCTCCCAGATCTTGGCCAGGAAGGACCGCGGCATGCATCGTCGTGTGGTCTGGACGGGAATGAGAGATTGGGGAAGCGTGCGCCCACCCGTAGTGGCAGAAATGACAAATCAGACCTATAGACGAAATTATTTCACAAACTAAACTGTGTTTAATTTTTTTTCATCCAGCTGACCCTTTTGTGTAGCGTCCGATATCTAAACGTCACACTACACTTTGCAGCGCCTGCCTCTCAGGCGCTACACGCCTAGCCAGTGTCGCCAGTGTCGCATCATAGGCTACCTGAAAAATGCTAAGTCAGTGTGTAACGCCTAAGAGCTAGGCGCTACACTGCTATACAGTGTAGCGCCTAACGTCTAGGCGTTGCACAACATGCAGATATGCAAACTCATGCACAAAGTTAATTTAACACGTAGAAGAGGGCAAGAAAACAAAACATGGAAGCAGACAAACGAGCCTCCAGGCGATGGATATGCGCAGTACCTCTGGATTTTTTTTTGAACAAAAGATGGATCCCGAAGGATCCAGCGAGCTTCATTAGTACACAGCAGTGGCGTTACAAAGCTCAGATAAGGACTCCAAAAAAAGAAAATTACACCTAAATCCCTGACTTTTAGCATGGAGGACCCTAAAGCAAGATCTTAGATTACAATTGGGTCCAAATCTGGCTCTCAGCTCGGATACAACGTCGCCACCACCGGGGACGAAACCACTTGGTGTGGGCACACCGCCACCACGCCTCCACCAGCTCCAGAGGAAACCGGAGGAAGAGGTGATGGACTCCAAGCTTGAACCGCACTGCCTCCAAATATGGCTCCAGGCTAGGAGGAAGAAGGTGAGCCGGCGTCGATCTGTAGCCGCCGAAGCTCCAAACGGCCGCCTTTCGGCCAGAAGATACACCGACGGAGTGTCGAAGACCGGCTGCCAAAAGCCGCTACCGGTAGGCCTTAGCTGGCGCCGTAGCTTCTCCATAAGCACCGGTGTGGATGAGCTCCAACCCAATCGCCGGAGTCCTGTGCTCCACTTCTTCTCAACTCTGCCTCCACCACCACGATAGCTGCTTGAGTCGAGGACGAAGCGAGGTTCCTCCGCCGAGTCAGGTGTGACGACCCCGGCTTAATCGTGCACTAACCATACACGCAAATGCACACGATCAAGCCTAAGGACTCACTTGAAGATATCACAACACAACTCTAAAACATAAATAAAGTCATACAAGCTTTATATTACAAGCCAGGGCCTCGAGGGCTCGAATACATAGCTCGATGGCATACAAGTGTCAGCGGAAGCATCAGATATCTGGGTACAGATATATTACAGAAATAGAGTTAAGCCTTTAGGAAGGCGGGGCAAAATAAAATACTACGATCGAAAGGTGTAAGCCTCCTGCCTAGGACCCTCCGAATCCTACTCCTGGTCGTCAGTCGGCTCCCCGTAGTAGTACTCGCCGGGAGGGTAGTAGTAGTAGCCGTAGTCGTCGACGGGGGCAGCTATCTCAGGGGCTCCGTCATCTGGATGCGACAAGTGGATATGGGGAGAAAAAGAAAATAAAGCAAACGTGAGTACTCATCCGAAGTACTCAGCAAGCGAGGATCTACACTACATATGCAAAATTTTCAAAGGAAGGCTGTATATGTGGACTGGGCTGCAGAAATGCCAGAATAGAGGGAAGAGCCTAGTCCTATCGAAGACTAGCATCTTCAACATCTTCAGCGGTCTTGCAGCATTAGAAGAGTGCAGAATAACATAATGTAAAGTAGTAGTAGTGTCATCAACCTCAGCCAGAGATTCTTCCTCGACTCCCTGTGAGAAAGCAATCCCAGAGCCATACTATCCATTTCATCTCAAGTCACCAGTTCTAGTTGTACCGATCGGGATACAACTCCGAGTGTCCGTTGCCGTAGGACAGGCTATCGATAGATTAGTTCTTCCCTGTAGGGGTGCACCAACTTACCCACCACGCTCGATTAACTCCGGCCGGACACACTTTTCTGGGTCATGCCCGGCCTCGGCCAAACGATACGCCGCAACCCGACCAAATACTTAACAGAGAGGTCAGCACGCCGGACTAAACCTATGCCCCCAGGGGTCTTGGGCCTTCGCCCCGGGAACTCCTGCGCGTTGCGTGGGCGGCCGGAAGCAGACCTAGCAACCCCTGAATATAAGCGCGGTTGCGTAACCAGTCCAATCCAGCGCGCGCCGCTCAGTCGCTGACGTCTACTAAGCTTCGGCTGAAGTATACGACGCAGAACGCCCATACTATGCCCACGTGATGGTTAGTGCTATCAGGCCAGAGGCCTCTCGGATCAAATATCCAAATCGCTAGTGTGTTGGTAGTGCGGTAACGAGCAGAGACTCACGAAAGATGTGACCTCGTCGCCCCGTCTCGAGGACTTGCGGCAAGGGCTAAGAATGCCCGGCCACGCCTTGTATTCAATACCCGGGCACCATCCAGGTCCACTCGATTCCACATCACTCATTATTAAGCTCGCGCGGGTACCCCTCAGGGCCGACCCGTCTTTATCCATAATAAGCAGTGTCAACAGTAAGTAAGGGCATCCATGTGGCTATCATATCAAGAAGGAATCCGAGGCATCACCCTCGTTGGACTCCCACCTGACGTATACATCAAGGTGAACGAAGGAGGAATCACCCTCGGGGTCCACACTTGAAGGGTTGCACGACGACGTCGTTATCGGGGATGGTGTAGGAGGAATCACCCTCGCTTACCACGACCGATTAACTAACCTACAAGGTTATCATCAGAAGTGCTAACGAGGTATCACCCTCGGCACTCGATAATAACCCAGCAGTGTCGAGCAACTAAGGGGAAGTGACGTGTGGTGCCGGGGCCTGATCTTCGATCCCGTTGCTCGGGTCTTCTGATAATCCAGCGGGGCAGTCGGGATATAGTGGGGTCTCTGATGGTCTCTACCCAACCTATTCTAAACAGTTTAGGATAACAGGAAAGTATCAACAGCATGTTACAAGTAAACAAGCTATGCAGCAGATATATGATACAGTAACAACAGCAGATTCTAATGCAAGCATAAGAGAGAAGAGAGTGGGCGATATCGAAATGCTCAAAAGGGGGGTGCTTGCCTGTCTGCTCGACGGCAAGGGCAAGGTCGTCAACTGCGTCGTCGGGCTCCTAAGCAGCGTCGGCCTCGGGAGCTACGTCGACGTCGGGGTCTACCGAGAGAAGAGGGGGAAGAAACATATAAATACACAGCTAACGTTGTAATACAGACATGCTATGCTAAGATGCAGTGCAGGGTTGCCTGAAGTATGTCTAAGTCATTTTTAGTTATTATAGGATTAACGTGGGATTTCTTAATCGGAGTGTGTGCACTATTCATATACCGGAATCGGGCTCGGAGTTACGAGTTCTCCTACGTATGGGGTTCCGACAAAGAAACAGACGACACGGTCAAATTCGTCTCGTCGTTCTGAGCAAGTTTCATGTTTTAAGTTTTTCGATCTGAGCTACGATTTAAAAGTTATTAATTGTCAAAGTTTAAATGATTTTTCTGAAATTATTTTTATTAACAGAATTGATTTATGACGTCAGCATGATGCAGAGGTGACGTCAACAGTCAACAGTGACGCTGACTTGGTCAAATCTGACATGTGGGTCCAGTGGGACCCACATGTCAGCCTCTGTTACTTTTAACAGTGAATTAAACTGATCAGAGTTAATTAGGGGGATGTGGGCCCCGGGTGTCAGTGGGTGATTAGTTAATCTAATTAGTTTTATTTATTAAAATGTTTTATTTAACCTAATAAGCGGAGGGGCCCGCGTGTCAGCGACAGTGAATGCCACGTCACCGCAGTTGACCAGGTCAACTGGTCAACCGGGGCCTCTGGGCCCACCAGTCAGTGGCCCAGGCGTTGCCACGCGAGCGCCACGTTGGTGGTGGCCGGCGGCTCAACGCCGGCGACCTCCAGACGCGGCGGAGGCACGGGCGCGCCTCGGATTTCGTCTACAGGCGTCCATTTCACGTGTGTGAGGGTGCGTTCAAACGAGCAGAGCAAGCTGCGTCGAACTGTGGCAGCTGCGTGGCCGGACTTGGCCGGAAACTTTGCCGGCGATGAGCAAAAGCGGCGACGCGTACGGGCCTTCGACGGAAACGGAGCTACGGTGTGCAACAGCTCGAGCGCGAGGCCTAGGCGTGCTCTACGCGATGCGGTGAGTGTGTTGGACACGGCCCCGAGCTCGTTGGGTCATCGGGGGCTCGCCGGCGACGAGCTCCGCGGCAACGGCTTGGGCTCACGCGGAGCGGCGTCTACTGACTAGCCGGAGTGAAGAAAGAAGATGGGGAGGCGCTGTGGCTCACCGTGCGGCACTCACGTAGGCCCTTGGTGGTTTAGTAGCAGCAGGGGCTCGCCGGAGACGACGGACTTCGCCGGAGCCGAAGCGGAAGGGGGCGGCGTCGTGCGCTGCCTGGGGTGCTCCCCGGCTCCAATCGCAGGCACCAGGCGGCGAGGCGGTCGACGAGGAACTCCTACGGCATCGCGGCGAGGCTGGTGGCCACGGGAACGACGGCGAGTGGCTACGGTGGCGCTCGGACGACGGATCTGGAGAGGGAGAAGAGCTCGGATGAGCAAGGGAGAGAGGGGGAGAGTGACAGGGGAGGCCAGGGGGGAGGCATGGTCTCGTCCTTATCTCCTCCGCTGCCCTGTAGTGTCGGTGGAGCGTCGGCGTGTCGGCGCCTCGCCGGCGCGCGGGCGCTCGACCATGGGCACGGCAACACGCAGGAGAGAGAGAGGAGGGAATGGGCCTGGTGGGCTGTGGTCGGGGCACTGTGCACTTAGGCCCGGTGCACAGTGCCTCGTTTTATTTTTCTGTTTTCTGTTTTCTATTTTCTTTTATTCTTTTCTGTTTTGAAATAGTTAGGCCACTTGTGCACTTTTGCAAAACATGAGAGTTGTCCCCAATATTACAATGCAATTTTACCTTTCACCAAAAATTGGTTTGGGCAAATTTGGATTTCTTTTGGATTTGATATGAATTTAATTCGATTAAATAATTCTGTTTTGGTGCTGTTTCATGTGGTTGGAATCATCTAACTAATTCCATTATCATTGTTCATATTTTTATAAATGCTCCTGGATTATTTGCTATTTAGTGAACATTTTTCCCATAGTGTTTGAGCAAATTTATTTTGCACTTTTGAATTTGAGTTGATTTTCAGAATAGATTTTGAATTGAATTCTTAACCAAAGTGACTAGGCACTGCAAATTGAGATGACTTGTCATACTTAGCAGAGTGTCACAGTGACTATTACACAGGGGTGTTACAAATTCTCCTCCTCTAAAGAAATTCTCGTCCCGAGAATTTAGGAGGTGGAAGGAAAGAGGTCGGGATATTCTTCCCGAAGATGATCCTCGCATTCCCAAGTGGCTTCATTTTCAGTGTGATTCAACCACTGCACTTTCAGGAACTTGGTCGTATTCTGACGAGTTCGACGTTCAGCTTCATCAAGGATGCGGATCGGATGCTCCTTATAAGATAAGTCATCTTGCAATTCAAGCATCTCGTGATCCACTGCGCGGTGCGGAGATTCCTTGAAGCATTTACGAAGTTGCGACACGTGGAAAACATCATGGATATGAGAGAATTGTGGTGGCAACTCCAATTTATATGCCACCTGTCCATGTCTAGCCACGATGCGGAAAGGACCAATATAGCGAGGAGCTAGCTTGCCCTTAATTCCGAAACGACGGGTGCCCTTCATAGGAGTGACACGAAGATAAGCTTGATCACCCGGTTGATAAGTCAGACCCCATCGTTTACGATCATAGTTGCTCTTCTGGCGGTCCTGAGCCGCCTTGAGATTTTCTCGGACAATTCTGACTTGTTCTTCAGCATGTTGGATAATGTCCGGTCCCACGAGAGGTCGTTCCCCAGTTTCTGACCAATTCAGAGGGGTTCGACACTTACGTCCATAAAGCACTTCGAAGGGGGCCATTTTCAAGCTGGCTTGATAACTGTTATTATAAGAGAATTCGGCATACGGGAGAGATTCTTCCCACTTCTTACCGAACGATATAACACAAGCTCGAAGCATATCTTCAAGCACTTGATTTACTCGCTTGACTTGGCCTTGGGATTGAGGATGATAAGCTGAACTCCAAGTAATGTGAGTTCCCATAGCTTCTTGGAAACTTTCCCAGAATTTGGAAGTGAAAAGACCGCCACGGTCCGAACTGATCTCCTTCGGAATACCGTGGAGTGAAACAATTCTGGAGATGTAAAGTTCTGCTAACTGACTAGCAGTGATAGTCTCCTTGACAGGCAGAAAATGAGCAACCTTGGAAAGCTGGTCGACGACGACAAGAATAGCATCGTGACCTTTCTGAGACTTGGGAAGACCAGTAATGAAATCCATTTGCACTTTATCCCACTTCCACAAAGGAATAGGGAGTGGTTGAAGAATTCCAGCAGGCTTGTGATGTTCTGCTTTCACGCGATGACATACGTCACATTCAGCAACATATCGAGCAATGTCCTGCTTCATTCTGGACCACCAGTACCTTTGACGAAGATCGCGATACATCTTGGTGCTACCCGGATGGATAGACAGCGGTGTATCATGAGCTTCTTTCATGACCTTGTCAGTCATAAGTTCGAAGCGAGGTACCACAATGCGGTCTCTGAAATATAAAGTACCATCTTCTGCAATCGAGAAATCCCTGTACTTCTCAAGGTGAAGCTCTTTCTTCATTAGATCGATTTCAGCATCTTTGGTTTGCGCTTCTTTAACAGCTTTCTCAAGGTCTGGCTGTACCACAAGGTTATTAAGAGAACCCTGCGGAATGATACCGACGTTCAACTTGCGCAACTCTTCATACATCTGGGGTTGAGCTTGCTTAATCATGAGGTTATTGCAATAGGACTTGCGGCTCAAGGCATCAGCCATCACATTAGCCTTGCCAGGAGTATAATAAATACCACAATCATAGTCTGTAATTGTTTCCAACCATCGCTGTTGACGAAGATTAAGATCCGGTTGGGTGAACAAATACTTCAAGCTTTGATGATCGGTATAGATCTCACACCGGTTACCAAGAAGGTAATGTCGCCATAACTTTAATGCATAGATCACTGCAGCAAGTTCAAGATCATGCACTGGATAGTTCTCTTCAGGTGGACGCAATTGTCGTGAGGCATATGCAATGACCTTCCGTTCTTGCATTAGAACACAGCCTAATCCCTGACGACAGGCGTCGCAATATATCACAAAGTCCTTGCGAGAATCAGGAGGAGCAAGCACTGGAGCAGAAGTAAGCTTGTCCTTGAGGGTCTGGAAACTCTCCTGACATTTGTCTGTCCACTCAAACTTAACGCCTTTGTGGAGCAGATTAGTCAGGGGCTTGGCAATCTTGGAAAAGTTCTCGACGAATCGGCGGCAATAACTTGCTAAGCCGAGAAAACTTCGGACTTGCTTGGCATTCTTCGGAGGAGTCCAGTCAAGGATAGCCTGAACACGCTCCGGGTTAATGGCGATACCGTCCTTGGAAATCACATGTCCAAGGAAGGTCACTTCAGAAAGCCAGAATTCACATTTGGAGTACTTGGCATACAACTTGTGCTCTCGAAGCCTCTCCAGAACAAGGCGAAGATGTTCGGCATGTTCTTCCTTATTCTTCGAATATACCAGAATATCATCCAGATATACCACGACGAACTTGTCGAGGTAATCCATGAATATATAATTCATCAGGCGGGAGAACGTAGCTGGAGCATTTGTTAAGCCAAATGACATGACGGTGTATTCATAGGAACCATAACGAGTAACGAATGCAGTCTTCGGGATATCCTCTTCACGGACACGGATCTGGTGATAGCCCAACCTCAAGTTGAGTTTAGAAAACACCGATGATCCAGCAAGTTGATCATATAAGTCATTGATCCGAGGAAGCGGATATTTATTCTGAATGGTTGCCTGGTTGATAGGACGGTAATCTTGGACCAACCTATTCGTACCATTTTTCTTCTTGACAAAGAGAGACGGTGCTCCCCAGGCAGAGGAACTGGGACGGATGAAGCCCTTCTTAAGTGATTTATCGATTTCTTCCTTAAGCTCAAGAAGGTGGTGCGGAGGCATCTTGTAAGGGCGCTTCGCAATAGGAGTTGTGCCAGGCTTCAAGTCGATAACAAACTCGACAGCTCTAGCAGGGGGTATTCCTGAAAGTTCTTCTAGAAAAACATCCTGGAATTCGCAGACAACTGGAACGTTCTCTATCCCCTCAAGCGGAGAAGCGTTCAACGCATTCAAGGCATAAATCTGAGCCTCAACGTTCTGAGTGATATGAGCTCGGTAATTCACTAACTCCTCTGATGGGTGTAGGAGGTGAACAACCTTAGTGGCACAATTGATTGAGGCGTAGTGAGCCTTCAACCAATCCATTCCCAGAATAAGGTCAATTTTTGAAGATTGTAGAATAATGGGGTTTGCGTGAAAGTGCAACCCTTCAATGTCAACAGTGACTCGGGGGCTGAATATAGAAGTTCGGCATCGTCCCGCGGGAGTGTTTACTACTAACGGATGTTGTAGCGTTTCACACTTAACGTCATGCAAGAGTGCAAAATGTTCTGACATGAATGAATGCGATGCTCCTGAATCAAATAAAACAGTTGCATGTACTGAATTAACAAGAAGTGTACCCATCACAGTTGCGGGTTGTTTCGGGTCTTCATTCATGTTGACATGGAAGACCTGCCCACGGCCATAAGAAGGCCTGGCATTGCTGTAGCGAGGCTGAGAATTCCCACGACCATTACCACGGCCAGCAGAAGGAAGAGCTAGTTGATTCTGATTCTGAGAGCAATCTTTGGCACGGTGACCTAGCTGGCCACACTTGAAGCAGAGTCCACTGTCAGGACGTGGTGCGGGAGCTCGAGGTGGTGACGCTCGAAGAGGCTGCCTCGATGGTGGAGGAGGCAGACGGGGTGCGGCATATGCAGGCCTGTAGACTGGAGCTGCTGGATGGTACATGCTCTGTGGAATCCATATGCGGCGCTTCTGGGAAGACAAGCCCGAAGATGAGCCCGCTTCACGAGTGCGTCTAGTCGCTTCCTTATGCTTCTTCAGACCGGTCTCGACCATGATAGCCTTATTCACCAAGGTGGCGAAGTCAGGATAGTCTTGGACGAGCAGGGCTAACTGAATGTCATGGTGCAGCCCTTCACAAAACTTCTCTTGCCTTCGGGCATCAGTGGGGATATCTTCTTCAGCATAGTGAGACAAGTCAAGGAACTCTCGCTGATAAACTTCTACGGTCTTGTTGCCTTGAACAAGGTTGCGGAACTCAGCCTTCTTGCGTGCTATAACTGCTTGAGGAATATAGCGGGCGCGAAAAGCAATCTTGAATTCCTCCCATGTGACAACAGTCCCAGGAGGTAGGGTCTGTCGGTGAGTAGCCCACCATTGCGCTGCGGGACCCTTCAGGAAGTATGTCGCAAAGGTGACATAGCTGACAGGGAGAACATCAGCTGACTCCATCTCATAGAAGATGTCACGCAGCCAATCATCGGCATCCAGCGGATTAACAGTGTTGCGGAATATCGATGGGTTGAGTCGGACAAACTCTGGCAGTGTGATTGAAGCTGGCTGATGGTTGGCATTGGGACGGGGGAATTGTTCCATAATCCCCGTCATGAACTGTCGGTTGAGTTCAAACTGTTGCATCATAGCAGCCATATAGTCAGGCGGTGGCGGCGGTGGTGGATTGTTATCACCTATCCTGCTAAATTCAACAGGGGTAGTTTAGCAGAAGCCAACTCGAGTGTTTAGCAACAAGCATGATGTAACGCGATGGAATTTAAGTAGTGCAACAGATACTGAACATTAGTCAATAAGACATACAGAGCCATACAGAGTCGGTTACATTCGGGCAGCATAACGGCGCAAATTTAAAAGCTAGACATGCTAGGCGGCGCGCAGGCACGCGGTAAGGAAGTACACAACGAGACATAGCAAAGGCTACATCAACATCGGAGAAAACCACTGAAACGGGGTAGCTGCAAGTGCGGACGATGGACGTTCGTCGCAGAAGGATCCTGCGCTCCATGTGCACTCTGATGCAGAACCCGGTCTCGAGCTGAAAGAAGAGGTCCATGTGCAGGCGTGTGACCTCCCACAGCAGGTCAATCAATACCTGGTGGCATCTCGGTCCTGCGCGGGTAAAGGATATGCTCCAGATGTATCCCTGCACGAACAGCTGGTAGCAACTGCATCATAGCCTCGTAGAGTCGTACTCGAGTGGCGTACAACTCGACGGCAAGAGCCCGAACGGTGCGATCCAGAGCCTGAGTACACTGAATCAGAACTCGTGGATCGTAGCGACGAGGCTCGTACGGGGCACTGATAGCCGTGTAGTATCCAGTAGCATCTCCAGCAGGGGCATATGGAATGTATCTGTACTCAGAGGCATCCAAGCTAGCGTTGTGCTCTCCTCGGAGACGTGCGACAGCAGAGTAGGCGGCATCATGGACTGCCGTCTCAATCGTCACGCCGATACCGTCGAAAAGGTACAGCTCAGTGTCTGAGTTATCCTGCTGATCATAGATGCGAACATCAGCATAGTACTGCTCCTGGTTCAACTCGCGGTAAACCTCGTAAACCATGTACTCAGGATACCAGCGGTAACCCAGTCTGGCCAAGAGAGCGATCAGAACAGCTGGAAACCCAGGGGCATCGCGAGCCCACGTGCGAAGCACAAGCTGCGTCGTGGGGCCCGGTGGAAACAGACGATCCATCTGAAACAGAGGAAGTTCAGAGTTGTCATACGACGATAAGGAATATAACAGATCTTGAAGAGAAAGGTTAAACAAAACAATGGAAAGGAAAATGATTATCAGACTAATCAGACCAATGACAGGGAAATCGCACAGAATCCAGCTCTCCGGGTGGACAGAATTTACAAGATCCTAAGTGTCGGCGTTAGTGAATTTAATAAACCCGAATAGAAGAGTGATCAGAGTCCCAGAGCATAGATGAGGAATAAAAGCTCCTAATACCACCCAGTCGGCGACGTGGGCCCGTAAGCCACACAACCAAGTTACTAAAATAGTTTTCGGTTTCTAGACTCAACTTCGGCCAAGGAATTGGATAGGAGGATTCCTAGAGGCAGTCGGCTCTGATACCAACCTGTGACGACCCCGGCTTAATCGTGCACTAATCATACACGCAAATGCACACGATCAAGCCTAAGGACTCACTTGAAGATATCACAACACAACTCTAAAACATAAATAAAGTCATACATGCTTTATATTACAAGCCAGGGCCTCGAGGGCTCGAATACATAGCTCGATGGCATACAAGTGTCAGCGGAAGCATCAGATATCTGGGTACAGATATATTACAGAAATAGAGTTAAGCCTTTAGGAAGGCGGGGCAAAATAAAATACTACGATCGAAAGGCGTAGGCCTCCTGCTTAGGACCCTCCGAATCCTACTCCTGGTCGTCAGTCGGCTCCTCGTAGTAGTACTCGCCGGGAGGGTAGTAGTAGTAGCCGTAGTCGTCGACGGGGGCAGCTATCTCAGGGGCTCCATCATCTGGATGGGACAAGTGGATATGGGGAGAAAAAGAAAATAAAGCAAACGTGAGTACTCATCCGAAGTACTCAGCAAGCGAGGATCTACACTACATATGCAACATTTTCAAAGGAAGGCTGTATATGTGGACTGGGCTGCAGAAATGCCAGAATAGAGGAGAGCCTAGTCCTATCGAAGACTAGCATCTTCAACATCTTCAGCGGTCTTGCAGCATTAGAAGAGTGCAGAATAACACAATGTAAAGTAGTAGTAGTGTCATCAACCTCGGCCAGAGATTCTTCCTCGACTCCCTGCGAGAAAGCAATCCCAGAGCCATACTATCCATTTCATCTCAAGTCACCAGTTCTAGTTGTACCGATCGGGATACAACTCCGAGTGTCCGTTACCGTAGGACAGGCTATCGATAGATTAGTTCTTCCCTGCAGGGGTGCACCAACTTACCCACCACGCTCGATTAACTCCAGCCGGACACACTTTTCTGGGTCATGCCTGACCTCGGCCAAACGATACGCCGCAACCCGACCAAATACTTAACAGAGAGGTCAGCACGCTAGACTAAACCTATGCCCCCAGGGGTCTTGGGCCTTCGCCCCGGGAACTCCTGCGCGTTGCGTGGGCGGCCGGAAGCAGACCTAGCAACCCCTTAATACAAGTGCGGTTGCGTAACCAGTCCAATCCAGCGTGCGCCGCTTAGTCGCTGACGTCTATTAAGCTTCGGCTGAAGTATACGATGCAGAACGCCCATACTATGCCCACGTGATGGTTAGTGCTATCAGACCAGAGGCCTCTCGGATCAAATATCCAAATCGCTAGTGTGTTGGTAGTGCGGTAACGAGCAGAGACTCACGAAAGATGTGACCCCGTCGCCCTGTCTCAAGGACTTGCGGCAAGGGCTAAGAATGCCCGGCCACGCCTCGTATTCAATACTCGGGCACCATCCAGGTCCACCAGATTCCACATCACTCGTTATTAAGCTCGCGCGGGTACCCCTCAGGGCCGACCCGTCTTTATCCATAATAAGCAGTGTCAACAGTAAGTAAGGGCATCCGTGTGGCTATCATATCAAGAAGGAATCGGAGGCATCACCCTCGTTGGACTCCCACCTGACGTATACATCAAGGTGAACGAAGGAGGAATCACCCTCGGGGTCCACACTTGAAGGGTTGCACGACGACGTCGTTATCGGGGGTGGTGTAGGAGGAATCACCCTCGCTTACCACGACCGATTGACTAACCTACAAGGTTATCATCAGAAGTGCTAACGAGGTATCACCCTCGGCACTCGATAATAACCCAGCAGTGTCGAGC
Organism: Thinopyrum elongatum; assembly: GCA_011799875.1. Lineage (NCBI taxonomy): Eukaryota > Viridiplantae > Streptophyta > Magnoliopsida > Poales > Poaceae > Thinopyrum > Thinopyrum elongatum. The sequence continues at coordinate 465,571,188 of CM022301.1, read as the reverse complement.
AACTAAGGGGAAGTGACGTGCGGTGCCGGGGCCTGATCTTCGATCCCGTTGCTCGGGTCTTCTGATAATCCAGCGGGGCAGTCGGGATATAGTGGGGTCTTTGATGGTCTCTACCCAACCTATTCTAAACAGTTTAGGATAACAGGAAAGTATCAACAGCAGGTTACAAGTAAACAGGCTATGTAGCAGATATAGGATACAGTAACAGCAGCAGATTCTAATGCAAGCATAAGAGAGAAGAGAGTGGGCGATATCGGAATGCTCAAAAGGGGGTTGCTTGCCTGTCTGCTCGACGACAAGGGCAAGGTCGTCAACTGCGTCGTCGGGCTCCTGAGCAGCGTCGGCCTCGAGAGCTACGTCGACGTCGGGGTCTACCGAGAGAAGAGGGGGAAGAAACATATAAATACACAGCTAACGTTGTAATACAGACATGCTATGCTAAGATGCAGTGCAGGGTTGCCTGAAGTATGTCTAAGTCATTTTTAGTTATTATAGGATTAACGCGGGATTTCTTAATCGGAGTGTGTGCACTATTCATATACCGGAATCGGGCTTGGAGTTACGAGTTCTCCTACGTAGGGGGTTCCGACAAAGGAATAGATGAAACGATCAGATTCGTCTCGTCGTTCTGAGCAAGTTTCATGTTTTAAGTTTTTCGATCTGAGCTACGGTTTAAAAGTTATTAATTGTCAAAGTTTAAATGATTTTTCTGGAATTATTTTTATTAACAGAATTGATTTATGACGTTAGCATGATGCAGAGGTGACGTCAGCAGTCAACAGTGACGCTGACTTGGTCAAATCTGACATGTGGGTCCAGTGGGACCCACATGTCAGCCTCTGTTACTTTTAACAGTGAATTAAACTGATCAGAGTTAATTAGGGGGATGTGGGCCCCGGGTGTCAGTGGGTGATTAGTTAATCTAATTAGTTTTATTTATTAAAATGTTTTACTTAACCTAATAAGCGGTGGGGCCCGCGTGTCAGCGACAGTGAATGCCATGTCACCGCAGTTGACCAGGTCAACTGGTCAACCGGGGCCTCTGGGCCCACCAGTCAGTGGCCCAGGCGTTGCCACACGAGCGCCACATCGGTGGTGGCCGGCGGCTCAACGCCGGCGACCTCCAGACGCGGCGGAGGCACGGGCGCGCCTCGGATTTCGTCTACAGGCGTCCATTTCACGCGTGTGAGGGTGCGTTCGAACGAGCAGAGCAAGCCACGTCGAACTGTGGCAGCTGCGTGGCCGGACTTGGCCGGAAACTTCACCGGCGACGAGCAAAAGCGGCGATGCGTACGGGCCTTCGACGAAAACGGAGCTACGGTGTGCAACAGCTCGAGCGCGAGGCCTAGGCGTGCTCTACGCGATGCGGTGAGTGTGTTGGACACGGCCCCGAGCTCATTGGGTCACCGGGGGCTCGCCGGCGACGAGCTCCGCGGCAACGGCTAGGGCTCAGGCGGAGCGGCGTCTACTGACTAGCCGGAGCGAAGAAAGAAGATGGGGAGGCGCTGTGGCTCACCGTGCGGCACTCACGTAGGCCCTTGGTGGTTTAGTAGCAGCAGGGGCTCGCCGGAGACGACGGACTTCGCCGGAGCCGAAGCGGAAAGGGGGTGGCGTCGTGTGCTGCCTGGGGTGCTCCCCGGCTCCAACCGCAGGCACCAGGCGGCGAGGCGGTCGATGAGGAACTCCTACGGCATCACGGCGAGGCGCGTGGCCACGGGAACGACGGCGAGTGGCTACGGTGGCGCTCGGACGACGGAGCTAGAGAGGGAGAAGAGCTCGGATGAGCGAGGGAGAGAGGGGGAGAGTGACAGGGGAGGCATGGTCTCGTCCTTATCTCCTCTGCTGCCCTGTAGCGTCGGCGTGTCGGCGCCTCGCCGGCGCGCGGGCGCTCGACCATGGGCACAGCGACACGCAGGAGAGAGAGGAGGGAATGGGCCTGGTGGGCTGTGGTCGGGGCACTGTGCACTTAGGCCCGGTGCACAGTGCCTCGTTTTATTTTTCTGTTTTCTATTTTCTTTTATTCTTTTCTGTTTTGAAATAGTTAGGCCACTTGTGCACTTTTGCAAAACATGAGAGTTGTCTCCAATATTACAATGCAATTTTACCTTTCACCAAAAATTGGTTTGGGAAAATTTGGATTTGATATGAATTTAATTCGATTAAATAATTCTGTTTTGGTGCTGTTTCATGTGGTTGGAATCATCTAACTAATTCCATTATCATTGTTCATATTTTTATAAATGCTCCTGAATTATTTGCTATTTAGTGAATTTTTCCCATAGTGTTTGAGCAAATTTATTTTGCACTTTTGAATTTGAGTTGATTTTCAGAATAGATTTTGAATTGAATCCTTAACCAAAGTGACTAGGCATTGCAAATTGAGATGACTTGGCATACTTAGCAGAGTGTCACAGTGACTATTACACAGGGGTGTTACATCAGGTACCTTGCCGAGCTTATTCAGGGACGTGCCGGACCTGCCACCGCCGTCCGCCAGCCCCCACTGGAGCAGCAGGAGTAGCAGCGCAGCAGCCGCTAGCCACCAAGCGCGGCTCGAAAGCACCGGCGGCACGCTCCCTCTCGGCATCACGCCATACGCCACAGGGGCAACACAACAACTAAACCTACTATAAACACGAGCTTCCTAGGCACCTCGCCCATCTCGACTCCGGTCGGCAACGCCGACGGAGTGGATCAGGGGTCGGGCTGGGGACAAAACCCTCGAGACGACTCTCAACGCTGGCAGATCTCAGAGCCTAGATCGTGCGAGTGACCCGTACCTCTGGATGGACATGTGCTCGCATGCATGCATGTGGGAGAAATGTGGCTACAGGGCAAAATTAGAGAGCGCTCACAAATATTTGGGCCGGGTCCACACTGACCAGGGAGTCGCGGTACACGCCAGCCATGCATGCATGGGCTCGCCCTGTTTACAATGTGTCGACACGGCGACGTTGGGTGAAAGGCTTAAGGCTGTGTACCAGCCACTAGTGCAACGCCTATACGCTAGGCGCTACACTATATAGTGAGGCGCTTAGCTCTTAGGCGTTACACATTGACTTAGCATTTTTCAAGCAGCCCGGGGTATGAAGATGACCAGACGTGTAGCGCCTAACATATAGACGCTGCACAGTGTAGTGTGACGCCTAACTGTCGGACGCTACACAAAAGGGTCAGCTGGGTAATTTTTTTTCAAACACAGTTCAGTTTGTGAAATAGTTTCGTTCATAGGTCAGATTTGTCATTTTTTTCACCCGTAGTGCACGCACGTACTCGTCAGGTGAGCGCGCGCCCACACACAGAGACAGATTCCTGTTTATCTTTGCCGGTTTGCCCCATCATACGGCACGTATCCATACCATGCCATACATGCATGGTCCATGCCTTCCCAGCTTCTCTGGGTGGGTGGGCGGCTCATGTGTTCAGACTTGAGACTTGAGGGTCGGCGCCCGGTATCCAGTAGCGAGTGGTTCAGCTTGCACTTGCAGACCGCTTCTGAATGTGTACTACGTGTGATGTTTCTCTGTGAAGATCACGCACACCCAGGTACAGTAGTATACCATCACAACTACTGTGCGCAAGAATAAAGTTTGAGCGCCGGCCGCGTTATTATTAAAGCATCTCCGAAAAGGTTAAAATGTGGACGACGTCAGTCAGAGATAACCACAACTTGCTTTCGCCGTCATCCATTCCAATTCCATGGTGGCAATCACATTTGTCCCGGACCTAGTTGGATACACGTTATCTCGGACGAGATTTCTCAAATTGACTTTAGCAGGTGAGCAAGCAGTGACGGCATTAATTTCTGAATCAACGTGAGCTAAAATGTGGAGTACCAGAGGAGAGGACACGTCCCCAGCGACAGCGGGGCAGCGTTGGATCCGCCTGCGCACTCAGCGCCTAATTGTGGGCGCTGGCTTGTAAAGCTCAGCCTCCTCAAGTTCATAATCTGCACAAACTTTATTTTAGACAACAAATATGTATTAAGAGGAAGGTTTACGCTTTGGCCGAAGAGGGGCCTCCGATTTACTACTCAATTTAAGAGGATGGTTTGGAACCAGCCAAGAGCATTGGCGACTAGGGTTTAACGCTGAGAAAGAAAACGAATCCTTATGCGGCATCGGATTACTCGTTTTACATATAGTGCTAAAGGATGGCAAAAGTAGTAAAGGTTGAAAACGATGTGGTTAAAAGTAGCAATGCTGGGAGGAGAATAGTTATTCGAACTTCAGCCGTTGGATCTTCCACGGACGCTCCTGGTTGACGAAAGATGATGAGCGCGAAGCACTGAGTTGAAGTCGGCGTTGGTTTCCGTTACTTGATTGAGCGTCGCGTAGAAGATCTACGACAACGATGCAACATCTCTACTCCTAATGAAGCAGTTGGTAATCTCCGCCGGTCAATTTTCGTTCCATCAGAGACGGTTTTTTTTCGTCCTCGATCCCACCTCCCGCATCCCCTCCATTCCCCCCTCCGCCCTCGAACCAGGAAATAAAAATCGGTATGCTCCCATTATGTCCAGTGCTAAACCCTCCGGTTGATCGAAAAAAACTCGCACCTGAAAAAAATCTACGAAAAAAAACCTACGCCCCGACCGCCGCCCGCGGGTCGCCCGCTCCCTCGCGCCCCTGTTGCTCCCTCCTCGATCCCGATCTGGATCGAGGGGACGAGGAGCTCCTGCCTCCCCGACGGCCGGCCTCCTCCTCGCCCCGCCGCTGCGTCCGGCGCCGCCACGGCCTCTGGAGCCAGGGAAGCCATGGCCTGAGCTCGACCTCGAGGTCCCCGCCGCCGTCTCCTGCAGCTTCTGCCCCGCCGCCTCACCGCCCGAGCTCACCGTCGCACCAACCTTGGCGCCGCGCCGCCGCCGGCTCTGGTCGCCTCCACCTCTGCTCCAGGCAACCCTCGGTCGCCGGCTCGCTGGAGCACGACGGCAGACGATGGATGCCCTGGTTGTGTGCGACGGATGCAGTTCTCACGCGCAAGCTAGGGTTGGAGCCGCCAGCTCTTCATCCTGCCCGCCGGCGGCGAGTCTTCCCGTCCCGCACTGCCGCCTCCCCGTTATCACAGGTATCTCCACCCCTTCCTCTTTCCCCCTCTTCTCTCCTCTCCCTTCTCCCTCCTCCATCTCTGTTCCCTTCCCCCTCCCACCCCGTTATCTGTTCATGTTGTTGGCACCTGAAGAAGTTGGTGGCATGGTGAAGCCCCTGAGCAAAAGTTGCAGGAGTCTTTGAAGGAGTTGGAGAAGTCTCTAGCGATGCAAGTTCGTCTTAAACCTGAGTCCGAATCCAATTTCGTGGGAACAAGCATATATTCCATGAATTTTCCATTAGATTCAGTGGACAGGTAATGTCCTCAACGACACTTGCACACCCTAAACCCTAAAAGAAACAACTAGATGCCTTGGGTAATTTTGGCTGCATCCGTCTTGGTTAGTTGGTTTACATGTGAATTCACACGTTTAAAGGGCATGTGACCATTAACTTTATAAGTATTTATCCACGTTCTAAAGGAATTAAATAGGATGCAGTAGTGCAGACATTCAAAGGAGGTGGGAAGTGTACATATGCTTTATGTTAGTTATATGCACATGGCAGCCTATCAATATAGAGGTGTCATTTAGACAGAGCTCTTTGAATATAATAAGACAAAAAATCAGTTTCCTGATTTTTTTTATAAGAAGATTCTTCTATATGTTCAGTTACATGATTTTTAATTTGATCATCTTCTTTGAACAATTTTTGTGCTGACTATGATATTTCTTTTGATTTGTAGGTTCATCTGGTCCTTTACTCCTCACATAATAACTGTGAAACTTAATGAGGTACTTCTGAAAAATGCTCCCTCCCCTCTGATGTCTATTTGGTTACACAATTTAATGCTTGTGTGGTCTGGTTGTTCCTAAGTGCTTTCGGACATTATTATTTGTGTGATCAGCATTGAGTAGATTGCCTGCAGCAAGATAACTTGAGTTTTTTTACTTAAGTAAACGATATGTAAATAGCTAAGTTAACTGGACATTTTTGTCGCATTGGCTTGAATCTGCATGTTGCATCATTTGTGCACAATGAAAACTGTATGAACCTGCATTGGATGGTGTATTTGTAGGAAGGTTATCCTTTCTTCAAGGACTGGAAGTTTCCTGGTAAGTGTTCCTTTTTCTGAAAAACTCTGTGTTTGTTCGCTGTAATATTTTGTTTACATCAGGTTTCTCTTTCCTTTTGTGGGCATAATGGGCGAGACAATAATATTCAGAAAGTTGTTGTTTTAGGGAAACTGCTAACTCCATATGTCAGACCCATATCATTGTTGAGCATGCATAGTGTTCCTATGTCATTTCTATGATGTATTTGTTTCCTTTTATATCACAGTAGTCTTCATTTTGGCCATGTACCTTCAAACTGAACCAAAAATGGTTTGTCTGATGACATGTTTGAGGTGATTCTTGATATGAAACAGTAGATATGAGGGTGACCGTTTTTTTGCAAGTTTTGTCTGTGGAATCTTTTTGCAGTTGATAAGACATGGGCTGGACTTACTTCCGATCTGCAATATTTTCGGTAAAGTGATTCAAGGTATGTTCGATTGTTTACTTAGGGTGGTTACTGAACCTCTTTGGGAACCAAGAAAGACATTCTGTATGTACAAATAACATAGGCCTAAAGTTCGTTTTTACATTGAAAATCTATATATGAAATTTTCTGTAACAATCGAAAATTCATTCATTCACTTTGTGAGATGTCACACAACACCATGCTCCAAATTGTTGTCTATCTGATCCTTGCGGCAAAATCATAGACTCGTGCATAATTGCATATATACTGTGACTGGGCACCAGTACATTTGCAACATTCTAAAATTAGTTTATTGTGATTTTTTACCAAGGCAGACGAGGTTATGGATTACCTGATGAGGTACTACTGAATACTGATGACCTTACATCTCTCTCTCTCTCTCTCTCATGTCATGTTCGATTCCCTCTTATTTTGCAGAATGGACTATTTTGTTGCTTTTTGCAATGCTATATTTGTTATATATTGTGTGATGGAAGTATATGTTTTCCTGCCTTTGGACGCACTATTGCCATGTACTGTAACATTTATTCAGTGTAAAATCCAGATTTTCAGAAATATCAAAGATTGAGAGAAGCATAATTAGGCCTGAAACTTTTATCTTGCCAAAACTTTTATCGGCGCATGTCGTTTAGTGAACTTTGCTTTGCTTGGTGGTTTAGCTTATCCTAGCCTTTTTGCCATCGCTCATCAGTTAGTTTGTCCTCTTAGGAGAACCTATGATAGTCAGTAAAATAGAAACAGAGAAAATGATAGATAACATGAGCTAATATTTGGGTGATGTACTATTCAGGTGTGAAGATCCATTGGTAAGGTTTATTTGAAGAAACCGTAGTGTTCCATGGACCCATTTTTTCGGGGAGTCGGTCCTATTATTGCACTGAAGAGGCCATCTCTTAGCATTGAACCACAAGTTCATGTTCGCAAGATGAGACTAAGAGATCTGTGTCTGATATTTGCCTCAGATGGTCTTTGGGAGCATCTCGACGATGATGCCGTTGTGCAAATCATCTTCAAGAACCAAAGAAATGGTAGGTTTTGATTAGCATCCGCAACATTGGATCTTTCCTCCATGTATGAATGATCTGTTGGACATATGAAACGACACTGAGGTTGTACAAAATTATTGGTGCAGGATATAGAAAATTGATTAGTGCGAGCTGCCTTGAAGGAGGCCACAAAGAAAAGAGAGGTCAGTGTACATGACCTGAAGATGATAAGGCGCCACTTCCACGACGACATCAACATCGTCGTGGTCTGTCTTCAACGACACCCGGGGCGCTGTCAGATAATGGTCGTGGACCAGCAACTGCACCAGTGGTCCTGCCATGGCGGCGCTATGGACGACACATAACCACATTGATGGTCCAAGCCCCAGGCGAAAATACTCACTTATCTCTCATTTCTGTTAAATGAATAGTTACTTGACTTGATGCTGATTAGGATCTATGTGGAGCTAGGAAATGTTCTGTTTGACTAGCGCCATGAATATGCAATGTCCGTTATTTCTAAATTTTGTTAGTTCCAGTCTGGAAGCACACCTTGCACAATAAGATAAATGATGCATGGGGTGCCATGGCTTGGTTAACTCATTAGTATGCAATTTACTTTGTGTTTTAGAAACTGATTCACATAGAGAGCCTTTTTGCTCGGTCCAATCAGAGTTATGGTGGTAGTTGTAGCCGAAAGGTTAGCTCAATTATTTCTGAAATGCATAATTAATACTTGCATTACATGGCTGAAAGGTTCTCACCTAATTTATGCTTCTAATGAAAATAAGAAAATACTCACCTGGCTACATTGATGATCTTCCATTGATTTATTTCATAACGTTCATATGTACTTGCATTGCTTGGAAATTCACACAGTTGATATTTTTGTTATAGGCCACAGGGCTTAGCAACTCCACGCCCTCGCCAGTCGTTCTCGTCGTCCATTCACTTCGGTCGCCCCTACGCCGTTTATCCCGGTTTGTGAGGGGGATGCAGCATGGATCTGATGCAGTTTAGTTTCCCCTCTTTCTGTTCCTCGTTCTTTCTTAACCTGATTAATAGTGTTTTTTGTCTACTGCTTGTTGTTTTGCAGGTTACTTGTCAGTGGATTTGCTACCTCACGATTTTTCTTGGTTGGGTTGGGTGTGCAGGTACTTACAAGTGGATTTGCAGGTACTTATCGGTTTACTCTCTCAGTTTAGTTTGTCTACTGCTCGTTACACGATTTCTTATGCGGATCTATGGGGAAATCACTTTCTTCTTCTTGATGGAATTCTGTTCACCCAGTAGTTAACTAGCAAACAAATGGCCTGCACAATTCTCATTTAGTAACTCTGCTAGCGTAGTTTCTTCCTCTCCTATTTGGTGCTTAATGTAATCAGTTGCTAATTATGTCCTCTTTCTCTCCATGTGCAGGCTGCATGACAAGTGCTTTTCATGTGGAATATATTGTGTATCTTCCATCTATCATGGTAAGAAGGCGGTCTTAGATTGCTATGTACTAATGATTGTCTTCAGGGATTATTTCATTCATATTGCTCTGAATTAATCATACTCTCCTTCTACCTCATTACCTTAGTGTGGTATAACTTTGGTGAAAAAGCCATTGTTGGTATTTGGAGTACAGAGTGTAGTATTAGGATCCTCTGCCATCTATTTGCTGCTTCGAATTAATTATTATTCAATGACCATCGAAAGATACCCTTTCAAATAATATATAATAGTTAGTCTATTCAATGGTGTCATTTTCCATTTTTATAGGCATTAAGATCTCCCTGTTGTTTCTGTTCTAAGGATGCACTTCAGTATTAAGTAACTATGCTGGTTTTACTTTTCAGCATAAATAATGGATGAGTTAAGATTTCTGTCACTTAACTTTACAATTTAACAAACCTGGAGACTTCTAACTGCAAGACACAATTTTATTTTCAAAGAACGGAATCCCTACTGTTCCACGGAGAGAATACAATTAAAGGTAAAAAGGATGAAGAAAGTCTGAAGAGAACATCTCTCTCGGTTGTACAACAAAGAGGGGTTACTTCACATACCCATCAACATTGAGGTTAATATCATCTCAAATCAGGTGAAAAAGCAAGGGCGCAGCCATAGTTTTCTGCTGGAAGACTTCGATTTCTCTCATTCCAGAGGTGCTAGGTTGTGTAAGCAATGACAGTGTACTTTTATTGATCTGAATCTTTGGGCTTCATTTTGAAATTTTGGGCCACCAACGCTTGATCGCAAAAGTAACAGGTACATTGGTGAGGCCAGTTTCTGTTTTGCATATTGCCTTATTTCTCTTCTGCAGTTTGCTTCCACGTTCTATATGTTTGGTAGGAAATTTCAAATCATTTTGCATGCCCGTCAATTGTTGCTTCTAGAATACGTATGTCAACCATATATCTTAATGATTCCTTAAGGGCCTCATGATTGTTGGTGTTTTTTTTCATATGAAAACACCAAGGTTCTTATCCTAACCATCAAGGCATCAACTGAGCTATCTCACCCGGCTGACCCATTTTCTAACCGACTTAGTTAGTATCGGTTTGGGCTGCTATCAAGAGCCCTCTCTACAAGAAAAGGAAATTCATGTAAGTAAGTCGTTCAATATCATATCATGTGCAATTGTTGCCTTGCTTTGGCACACCCGACTTCCACTGCGTTTTGTTATTGCTTGGACCAATTGCTATGTACTGAATATATTTATACCAACCCCATGCTTCTGATGTAAACTTGCCATATTACATTGGTGATTTTCAGTATATGACCATCGAGCCAGATGTTGTGGTGACAGTCATGAGGCAACTATACATTTACTATGAAAACTGCTCTATGGTCTTTTACTCGCTCTTAAATGAAAATTATGAATTATTGCTGCATCTACTAGGGAGCCATGCATCTCTCCCTTCCTAAAGAAGAGAGTGCATGTTCTAATGTTGTCAACCTGTAGGCATGTGCATTTGTGTTTATTCAATGAAAAGCATAAAACATTTGTCTTTATGTTTGATAATTGGGTGTCTAAATTGGCCGAGTAAATACTCCGGTCTGCGATAATATCACAACACAACTCTACGACACAAATATAAACATAAGTCACGCTATGGCGAGAAACCGAGCGGGAAGGGGATGGTCTGGCAGGACAAAAGAAGGGTGTGTCATGGGGTGGGTTTTTGTGTTGGTACCGCATGTTGGAGATAACATGTTGAATAGTCTGAATAACCATGTTTCTCCCTCACATATGAGCTGGATTTTGAGGATCCCGTTGGGTGCTAATTTGATATCTGAACATATGTGAGGGAAAATAAGCTTCGAACTTGGAGACAACCATATTATTTGGTTGATTCACTTATATACACATCGTAGCCCGTAGCAACGCACGGGCGTTCTACTAGTACCGATTAGGTTGTGACATGGGTGCTTGCATCAGTTTTCATGCCAAAACTATGTTCCTTAGCGTGTTTTATGTCTTCGGTGTGGTTCGCATTTTTCATAAAGTTCTTGGAGAGGAACATAGTTTGAAGCACGTTTGGACATCTACAATACATTATCCAGAGATCCTCAAGCTGGGAAATGACCTTTGATATTTATATCATAACCCATATCAACCTGCCGATGATATACCTTTTGTGACCTGTACATAACTCATATTTTGTTATTCAAAGTTCTAGTCAAATTTAAGCTTAAAACAAGCTGAATAATGTAGTATAATTCACTTGTATGGCTGTGTGCATCTATGGATGCAGAGACTGAGGGTTTCAACCTTCTTTTCAAAAAAATGGACTCACCCCAAGCGCCCGCACCTCGTGATCTGGCGTGTCGGTTCTTTGGGTTCTTCACCCAAAATTGAGATGGCAAGAAGGGATCAGGGAGGAATAGCCAAACCAAGATGTTGCACAACTAAGTGGAAAGATGAAATGGAGAATCTACACAAATCCTCCCTTCCCCACCCCTACCACACGCCATCTTATCTTTTGGTAAGAAGATAGGTCGACAAGGTCGTAGCCGGTCATTTTATCACAAAACTTGTACTGCCCCCAAGACGTACTCCCTCCATCCGAAAAAACTTGCTCCAAACTTGTCCTTCAAATGGATGTATCTAGCACTAACTTGGTGCTAGATACATGCATTTGAGGGACAAGTTTTTTCAGACAGAGGGAGTTTTTTCAGACAGAGGGAGGGAGTAACAGATGACCGAGTAATCTGACTTGGCTTCATTAACGTGTTACAGAAATGGAAGTGGGAGTAGCAATCATAGCGATATGATAGGGATGCCAGTATATATGGCGTCCACTTCGGATGCAAACCCCATGAGGGGACATTATTTTTCCCTTGTGGGCATTGGAAGCAATTTACGACATGTTCTTTAGCACGGTCAGAAGTGAAAAAAACGCAATGCATTTCTCTTTTAGGCCGACACCCAAAGTTGATTAACATGGCCACCAATTCGAATGCGACACACGCTAGTGCATATGAAAGGCTTTATTTCTTTCTTCTCCTCATAGACGCAAATTATGCGATGCAATTCAGCGCAACAAAATGTGTGGGTCAGACTTCTGTAACCACTTTGACTTGATTATGGCTAGTTGCTCATGAAAATATTGAAAGTTTTATTAAGGAACATATAATGTTTTTTAAAAGAAACGACGGGTTACATAAAGCATGGAGCTCTTGGTCTAACATGTGCCAGAATTCCTCTAGCCGGCAAATGACCTTTTATAGAATATAGCCAATATTAGCTGAAGTTGTCGTCAATTTTGCCAATGATATACTCCTTCCGTTCATATTTACTTTGCATATTAGCTTTGTGTAAAGTCGAGCTTTATAAACTTTTAGCAAATTTGTAGAAAAAAATATCAACATATACGTCACCAAATCAATACCAGTAGATTAATCATTGAATATATTTTCACGTCATATTGGTTCGTTGTTATAATTGTTCCAAATTATTTTCTATAAACTTGGTCAAACTTTCTAAAGTTTGGCTTCAATAAAGATAATATACGTACTAAACAAAAAAAAGAGATTTTTTTTAATACGATACCATCGCAGATGGTTACATACACGCACATACACCCACCCTATGAATGCACACACATATCTTTTTTTAATATACGGAGTACTTTTGTGGCTTGTAACATTTTTTTACGACATAATTCATATTTTGTTAATCAAAGTTCTAGTCAAATTTAAACTTAAAATTACCCGAGGGAGATAGTATAATTCACTTGTACGGACTCACCCTACTACAGCTCTATAAAGCCCGTGAAGCCCCCACCTCATGGTCTGGCGTGTCAGACCTTGGGTTCTTCACCCTGATTAGCAAAATCAATATATTGCAAAGGGTATCTTCGACGTTGATCCCAAACCGAACATCCTACTCGTCCACGGATAGATAGAGGAGACCAGTTCACGGACATGGATACGGGAGCCGGGCATCCAATCGTAGCCACATCCATTTCAAGCCAGATTTCAACTAACCGGATGATGTTCATCAAACATGGCGGAATTCATCAAAGTTCATATTAAAAAAATAGCATAAATCATCCATAAATAGCATGCAAATATGTCTAGTACGAGAATAGTTCAAATTTAACTAGATAATCGGATGTCAACAAGTTTTTCATGAATTGATTATGTTCCAACACATACTGCCCCTTGAGCTTCACCAACAATGTATGTGCGTGATGGTCTGCACTCTGACCTGTAGTACATCATGGCAGTGAGTGCAGGCTACACAACATGTAGAACAACAATGAGTAAATGAATCAATCAACGTGTAGAGCAAGAAGATGAAAAACTTACGATCTCCATGGTCGCCGCACACAATGGTCACATTGCTTCCAGCCAATCAACCACGCCACAATACTTTGTGAAGGAGCTCTGGATGGTGTACCATCGATACACTAAGGACTTGACACTGCGTTCATGGATGATGTGTGTGTCATAGAGCGCAATGTGCTTTCGCGCATGAAATGAACCATTCATGCGCTGCCAAAAGACCCCCCCTCTGCTCCTGTCTACGAAGTCCGTAGATACAGCCAACAACGCATTGCACAACAACTCATCCTCCATCACCGAGTATCTCACCATCCTTCTTACTCTAAAAAAGTCATGAAGTTTGAGAATAAGTCCAATGGCATTTGACCAAACATTTGCTGGGCATGGTGTCCGCCATGGATGGCGTCGATAGGGGGAAGGGGCGGAGGGTACCTGGCTGTGGACAGATCCTAGGTGGACGATGCCATTGTACAAGGGGAGCGGGTGCGTGGGTGGCGGCCGAGGGACGTCCTGCAATGCCTGGGAGGCGGCCACAGAGGTACAACAGCGGCGTCGGAGAAGGAGGGTACGGATGCAAAACAAGGGGAGCTGGGGCGTGATACGTCTCCGTCGTATCTACTTTTCCTAATGCTTTTACTCTTGTTTTAGACTCTAATTTGCATGATTTGAATGAAACTAACCCGGACTGACGCTATTTTCAGCAGAACTACCATGGTGTTGTTTTTGTGCAGAAATAAAAGTTCTCGGAATGGAACGAAACTTTTTGGAGATTTTTTATGGAATAAAAGAAAAATACTGGAGCCAAGAACCACCGGAGGAGGGGCCCTGGGTGAGCACAACCCACCAGGGCGCGCCCCCCTCCTAGCGCGTCCAGGTGGGTTGTCCCCACCTGGTGGCCCCGCAGACCCTATCTCCGACGCTATAAAATCACATTTTCGGAGAAAAAAAATTCAGGAAGAAAGAGTTATCGCGTTTCACGAGACGGAGCCGCTGCCACCTCCTGTTCTTCATCGGGAGGCCAGATCTGGAGCTCGTTTGGGGCTCCGGAGAGGGAAATCTTCGATCTTCGTCATCACCAACCCTTCTCCATCGCCAATTCCATGATGCTCCCACCGGGAGTGAGTAATTCCTTTGTAGGCTCGCTGGTCGGTGAGGAGTTGGATGAGATTCATCATGTAATCTAGTTAGTTTTGTTAGGGCTTGATCCCTAGTATCCATTATGTTCTGAGATTGATGTTGCTATGACTTTGCCATGCTTAATGCTTGTCACTTTGGGCCCGGGTGCCATGATTTCATATCTGAACCGTTTATATTATCACCATTATATCTATGTTCTAGATCTGATCTTGCAAGTTATAGTCATCTATTACGTGTTATGATCCGTAAACCCCGGAGTGACAGTATTCGGGATACTTTCCGGTGATGACCGTAGTTTGAGGAGTTCATGTATTCACTATGCGCTAATGCTTTGTTCCGGTTCTCTATTAAAAGGAGGCCTTAATATCCCTTAGTTTCCTTATGGACCCCGTTGCCATGGGAGGGTAGGACAAAAGATGTCATGCAAGTTCTTTCCATAAGCACGTATGACTATTTACGGAATACATGCCTACATTATATTTATGAACTGGAGCTAGTTTTGTATCGCCCTAGGTTATGGCTGTTATATGATGAATATCATCCAACGAATTCACCGATCTAATGCCTACGAATTTTCCATATATTGTTCTTGCTAATTTACTACTGCTGCTGCTACTGTTACACTTGCTACAAAACTATTGCTATCACTGCTACCGTTACTGCTACTATTATTGCTACTATCAAAATTATCATATTACTTTGCTACTGATCATATTGCTGCAGATAATTAATCTCCAGGTGTGGTTGAATTGACAACTCAGCTGCTAATACCTGCAAATATTCTTTGGCTCCCCTTGTGTCGAATCTATAAATTTGGGTTGAATACTCTACCCTCGAAAACTATTGCGATCCCCTATACTTGTGGGTTATCAAGACCTTTTTCTGGCGCCGTTGCCAGGGAGCATAGCTATATTTGTTGAGTCACTTGGGATTATTATCCATTTATCACTATGAAGAATCTGAAGGATACAAAAACCAAGATCGTTCCCTCTAGGACGAGGGGAGGTAAGAAACTGCCATCACATTCTGCACTTGATTCATCTTGTGTTTTGAGTAGACTTGCAACACCACGACATGCTATTAATCCTGATATGTCGCAAGTTATTGATGATGCTACTTCTATGAATGCTACTCATGATGATGCTGGTACCTTGCTTGATGATGGTGTGCCACTAGGTGATTTTCTTGATGAACAAATTGCTAGAGCTAAAGATATTGAGAATGTTGAAACTGATGAAATTGTTGAAACTGATGAAGTACTTGAAACTGAAAATCTTGAAACACCTATTAGACCTAGCTCTCCTAGATATGAATTGCCTAAGATACCTGAAGGTTATGTTATGGATGAGGACACAGCTAGCAATCTTCTTGCTTGCAATGATAGGGATGATCTTGTGACACCCCCGACTCAATCGTGCACTAATCATACACGCAAACATGCACGATCAAGCACAGGGACTCACGGGAAGATATCACAACACAACTCTAACACCAATAGACGGAGATCCACAATATTACAGACCAGGGATCACGAGGATCCGAATACATAAGTCAGTCATTCAAATATTATCTGAGTACAGACATAGTTAGACAAGTTTTGCCTTAAGAAAGCTAGCACAAACAACGACTCTAGATCGAAAGGCGAAGGCCTCCTGCCTGGGAGCCTCCGATCCTACCCCTGGTCGGCTGGCTCGATCCAGTAGTAAGTACCGTCTGGTCCCATCTGGTAGTAAGCTCTTGCAGTGGCATCTGGCTCCTGGGCTCCATCGTCTGTTGTATCATCAAGTAGGGGAATATAGGGAAAAAAGAGGAAGCAAAGAAACCGTGAGTACTCATCCGAAGTACTCAGCAAGCAAGAATCTACACTATATATGCAACATTATCAAAGGGGAAAGGCTGTATATGTGGACTGGGCTGCAGAAATGCTAGAATAGAGAGGAGGCCTAGTCCTATCGAAGACTAGCATCTTCAAACATCTTCACGAGCCACCATCGTGCAACAACAGAAGAGAGTAGAATAGCATTTTATTAAGCAAACATGTTGAAGTACAGCTTAGAGATCCTTCCTCGACTCCCTGCGAGAAAGCGATCCTGAAGCTTCAATTAAGTAAACAAGTATCCAGTTCAAGTAGTAGATCGGGATATACAAACTGAGCGTCCTTTACCGTAGGACCGGCTATCGATAGATTATTCATCCCTGCAGGGGTGCACTACTGTTACCCAACACGCTCGATCACCTCTGGCCGGACACACTTGCTGGGTAATGCCCGGCCTCGGGAGATCAACACGAAGCAGCGCCCTACCTAGGCTCAGCAGAGAGGTCAGCACGCCGGACTAACCTATGCACCCAGAGGTCTTGGGCCATCGCCCTGGGCACCCTGCGCGTTGTGAGACTGGCCGGGGAGCAGGCGCGACACTGAACTCGTCAGTGAAGTATCCAGCCCAACCCCAACAATCAGCCCGCATGGTGAACCGTGACGTCTGAAGAGCTTTCGGGAGGAACGTACGACGTAGAGGGCCCCATAAACCATAATCCCGCGTGGTGGTAGTGTGTATAGGGCACATCGACCCACTCAGATCAAATACCCAAATCCAATTAGGCTCCTTTATTAACATGCGGAGACAACCAGAGTTACTGAAGCTCCGCCACAATATCACACTCGAGTGCCCTTCCGGCACACCCGACATCATAGGTCTCCTGCGGGTACCCATCAGGGTTGACCCGCCTGTAACAAAGGTCAAAGTAACCGTGTGGTCATAACATCAAGGGGGAAACCCCGAGGAATCACCCTCGGTGGATTCCACTCGATGAAATCTTCAGGGTGAACGTATGAGGCATCACCCTCAAGGTTCACACTGAGGGGTTGCACGACTGAGTCGTATCGGAAGTGGAGAAGGAGGAATCACCCTCAATGACCACGACCGAACAGCTACACTGCAGAGTGTTCATCAGGAGTGCGTTACGAGGTATCACCCTCAGCACTTGATAGTAACTATGCAGAGTCATACAACTAAGGGGGGTGAGGTGATGTGTCGGTCTCTGGTCGATGATCAGATTGATCGAGTCGTCGATGATCAAGCAGGGGCAACAAGGGTAAGGTGGTGGGGGTCACTGATGGTTCACTACCAACCTATACTAAGCAGTTTAACATAGGCAGGTAATGTAGCAATAAACAGGTTATAAAAGCAGGCTATGCATCAGAATAGGAGCAAACATTAACAGTAGCAAAATCTAATGCAAGCAGGAGAAATGGAATGGGCGATATCTGGATGCTCAAGGGGGGGGGGGGGCTTGCCTGGTTGCTCTGGCAAGAAGGAGGGGTCGTCAACGGGCTGCTCGTCTGGAGCGTAGTCATACTCAGCTGCAACGGCGTCGGTCTCGGCGTCTATCGAGAGAGAAGGAGGGGGAGAGAAACAATAAATTCACGGCAAAAATGCAAACAATATGCATGACATGTCTAAATGATATGTCGAGGTGTTCTACTGCCTAACTAAATGAGTTAGTTAATTTAGGAATTTATCCGGATTTATTTAATTAAAGTTAGGCACTATTCATTTATTGAAATCGGTCTAAAAGTTCCATGTTCATCTAGCTAGGGGCATCTGACAGGAATACGGAGGGCGTATTCAGATTCGTATCGTCGTTCTGAGCAACTTTCATATATAAATTATTTTCATCAGAGTTACGGATTATTTTATATGATTTTCTAAAGTTTTAATCATTTTCTGAATTTATTTAATCCATTTAATTCAACATTATCCAGAATAGTGTATGATAACGCAAGCATGACATCAGAGTGATGTCAGCAGGTCAACTGGTCGGTTGACCAGTCAAACCAGACAGGTGGGTCCAGTGGGACCCACATGTCAGCCTCTGATTAGTTTAAACATAGTTAATTTAAACTAAATAGGATTAATTAGTGGGTGGGGCCTACTATCAGTGAGTGGTTAAGTAACTAATTAACTAATTAGGTTAATTAACTAATTATCTATTTATTTTAAACAGTTTAATGGAGTGGGGCCCGCATGTCATAGACACAGGGGCGGCGACGTCAGCGCTGACCGAGGTCAACGGACCCCACGGGGCCCAGTGGCAGTGGCACAGGGGGCGGGCCCCAGCTGGCCACGTCGGCGCCGGCCGGAGACGCGCCGGAGTTGGCTCCGGCGAGCCAAACGCGGCGTCGCGGCTCGAGGAAGGCGCGGGTTTCGCGCACAGGGGGTCTTAAGGGGCTGGGGTTGGGCGCGTTCGACGCGGCTCGGCGTCGCGCGTCGAATGGCGGCGGTGCGAGGTGCTAGGACGGCCGGAGTCGAGCGGCATGAGCTCATCGGCGGCGAGGCGTTCGGGCGTGCAGCGGGATCGGGGCTACAGCGTGCAAACGAACAAGGGGAGACGCTGGGGAGGCTCTACGCGGCACGGCGAGCAGGATGGACAGCAGTAGGGGATCAAATGGTCGCCGGACGGTCGCCGGCGACGAGGTCCACGGCGGTGAGCTCGGGTATTTCCAATGCGATTGCTACGGCGACGAGATCGAGCAGAAAAGGGAGGGGGAGAGCGGTGACTGCTCACCGGGCCCTGTAGGTGTGCGAAAGCGGGCTCGGGGAGGACTCAAGGCGGTGAATCGATGGCGGCGTGCGGCGGCGATCCGAGGAGGAAGAAAGCTCGGGGAGGCGCTGCGGTGGCTCCGGGCTTCGGTTCGTTGGCGCGGTCGAAGCAGGCGACGACGGCGAGCACGGTGGGCACGTCCACGAGGCGGGGCGGGGACGGTGGCCGCGCAGCTGAGCCGCGGCCGTCCATGGCGGCGTCGGGTGAGGTGGGAGAGAGCGAGGGAGAAAGGGGAGAGGTGCTAGGGTTCGTCCACGGGGTCGAGGGGGGGCTCCTTGTAGGCGTCCGCGGCGGCAGCAGCGTGCGTTGTCGAGCAGAGGCGGGGGGGGGGGGAGCAGTGTGCGGCGTGCGGCAGAGGCGACAGCGAGCGCGTGTGAACAGCGCGAGGTGGGAGGCGAGGCTAGATGGGCTGGGTCGGGCACTTTGGACTTAGGTCCAGTGCCCCGGGGCCTTTTCTTTTTCTTCTTTTCTCTTTTCTGTTTTCTTTTCTTATTTCTGTTTTGTCTTTTCTTTTTAAACCAAATGACTTTTATAAAATATGGAACTTGCCCATATAATAGCAGTCAATATTTAACATTGATATAAAAAGGTTTTGAGTCCAAATGTTTCCATATGGATTTTATTTAAACAAAAAGGTATTAATTTAATTCTGTTTTGTTGCTGTTAGAGTCAATTAAGTAACTTAGTGAATGTTGGTTATAATTTTAGAATTGTCTCTGGATTATTTACAATATGATGAACATTTTAGTTCCTGGGTTTGAACAACTTTTATTTTCCACTTTGAATTTAATTGAAGTTTGAACTAGGAGTTAGAATGCAATATGATGCAAGTGATGATTAGACACTGTTAATCATGCTGACTTGTCATTATCAAAAGTGATCACTGTGGCTAATGACATGGGGTGTTACAATTCTCCTCATCTCACAAGAATTCTCGTCGTGAGAATTAAGAGGAAGACTGGAAGAAAGCGGGGTATTCTTCGCGAAGACGATCCTCGCGTTCCCAAGTGGCTTCATCTTCAGAATGATTCGACCACTGAACCTTGAGGAATTTGATTGACTTTTGGCGAGTCCGGCGTTCAGCTTGATCAAGAATACGGATGGGGTATTCTGGATAAGACAGATCTTCTCGCAATTCAAGCATTTCATGATCCACAGCTCGAATAGGATCCTTGAAGCAGCGACGGAGTTGGGATACATCAAAGACATCATGCACTTGAGAAAGATTTGGCGGCAATTGCAACTGATATGCCACTTCTCCTCGACGGGCAAGAATACGGAACAGGCCAATGTAGCAAGGAGCTAACTTGCCTTTGATTCCGAACCGATGAGTGCCTTTCAACGGAGTGACGCAAAGGTAAGCTTGCTTGCCAGGCTGATAGACCATTTCCTGGTGCTTTCGGTCATAGCTGCTCTTCTGACGAGACTGAGCAGTTTTCAGATGTTCACGGACGATGCGGACTTTTTCTTCAGCTTGTTGAACAATGTCCGGTCCGACGAGTGAGCGTTCCCCAGTTTCTGGCCAATTCAGAGGGGTTCGACACTTACGTCCGTAAAGAACTTCAAATGGTGCCATTTTCAAACTAGCCTGGTAGCTATTGTTGTAAGAGAATTCGGCATACGGGAGAGATTCCTCCCACTTCTTACCAAAGGAGATGACACAAGCTCGAAGCATATCTTCGAGCACTTGATTAACTCGCTCGACTTGACCCTGTGACTGAGGGTGAAAAGCGGTACTGAAGGACAGGTGAGTTCCCATAGCTTCTTGGAAACTATTACAGAATCTGGAGGTAAAGAGGCTGCCATGATCAGAACTGATCTCCAACGGAACACCGTGGAGTGACACAATTCGGGAAACATACAAGTCTGCTAACTGACGAGCAATGATCGTCTCCTTAACTGGCAGAAAGTGAGCAACCTTGGAGAATCGGTCAATGACGACAAAAATAGCATCATGACCCTTCTGAGATCTGTGAAAACCAGTAATGAAATCCATTTGGAATTTGTCCCATTTCCATTCAGGAATATCAAGTGGTTGCAGAGTTCCAGTGGGCCTTTGATGTTCTGCTTTAATGCGGCGGCAAACGTCACACTCAGAAACATAACGAGCAATGTCTCGCTTCATATTAGGCCACCAGTATCTCTGACAAATGTCACGGTACATCTTTGTGCTACCAGGATGAATTGATAGAGGAGTGTCATGTGCTTCTTTCATAACGTGTTCCCTCTCATCCTTGAACTTGGGTACGAAGAGACGGTGTTGGAAGAATAGGATCCCATCATTATCAAGATGGAATTCTGACGGCTTTCCTTTTTCGAGGTATCGCTTAATCCTTTCAACTTCAGAGTCATACTTTTGTATAATCTTAATGCTGTGCTCCAGATCCAGTTCAACAACCAGGGTATTGAGATAACCCTTTGGGACAATATGGAGGTTCAATTTGCGAAGCTCTTCATATAGAACAGGTTGTGCTTCCCGAACCATAAGATTGTTGCAATAAGCCTTGCGACTCAAAGCATCGGCCATTACATTAGCCTTGCCAGGGGTATATGAGATATTCATATCATAATCGGCAATTGTCTCGAGCCATCTTTGTTGACGAAGTTTCAGATCTGGTTGAGTATATAGGTACTTCAAACTCTGATGATCCGTGTATATCTCGCAACGATTACCGAGAAGGTAATGTCGCCATAGCTTCAGAGCATAAATAACCGCAGAAAGTTCAAGATCATGCACTAGATAATTTTCTTCATGAGGACGCAATTGTCAAGAGGCATAAGCAATCACTTTGCACTCTTGCATTAGGACACAACCTAATCCTTGACGAGATGCATCACAGTATACAGTGGCGGAGCCAACGTTGAACCATTGGGTTCAGATGAACCCAATGAAATTCGCTACCTACGTGCATGTCATGTACGCCATATAAGGCCTGACCCCAATAAAAAATTAAGCCTGACCCCATCAAGCTGCTAACGCCACATGATTAGACATATAAAAGGCCCAAAAGCCCAGGCATCTTCGTTACTAGTACTAGATCAATTATCAATACATGTACGACATCTAAAAAAAAGAAGATCAATCAATACCTATACGAGGAATACACGGACGGCAGCCGCACCCCTCGTCGCTTTCCAACTCGCCTCACCTCTCTCTCCGCCGTCTCGCCCAGTTTTCGTTAGGCCGTCGCTTCGGTCCTCATCTCGACACCGACGCCCGACGGCAAATAGCGTAGAAGCGCTCAACTGTAGTCTAATTCGAGGCAGTAATATCACCTCCACATCTCTTCCCTCTGTACGTTCTACCCAATCTAAATCTAATAGCCTAGTACGGGAACTTTTTTCCCTAATTTTCTAATTCTTATTTTCATGGACTTTCATTGATGCAGGCTATGGAAAGATATTTTTCAAAGAAGAGAAGTCGATCACCTGATCCAGATAATGATGCGGGGACATCAAGGTCACCGGTCAGATGTAAGGAAACTGCATCAAATGTCGCTGCCAGTAGTCTCCCAAAGCCTTCTATCCACAAAGAGATTAATTTAGATGAATTGCCCTACGATCCGGCTGATCGGAAGAGAATTTCGGAGTACACAAGAAATCCTAAGAAGCAAGATGAGATTAGGCGACGATATTTAACAAGGGGACCTTACAGGCCGCCGTCTACTTTTGTTTATCCACACAGGGACATTGGAGATACTCCACGAAGATTTAATCCAGACTGGTTTAAAGATTATGGTCGTTGGCTTGAGTATAGTGACAAGGTGCATAAGGCCTTTTGTTTGTGTTGTTATCTTTTCAGAGATAATAATGAGGGACAAGCTGGGAGTGATGCATTTGGAATTAATGGTTGGAACGGTTGGAACAAGAAAAGTAGGCTGGATACCCATGAGGGTAAAGGTAATATTAATAGCTTTCATAATGTAGCAGTAAAACGGTGTGATGCTTTGATGAATCAAGATCAATCAATTCTGGTAGCTCTCGATAAGCAAACTGATCTTACAAAAAAGCAAAATCGAATTCGGCTTAATGCTTCAATTGATTCTGTTAGATACTTGTTGCATCAAGGCTTAGCTTTCCGAGGCCATGAGGAAACAGAAGAGTCAAAAAATAAGGGAAACTTTCGAGAGTTGGTAAAAACTTTGGCAAATCAAAATGATGATATACGGAAGGTAGTTCTTGAGAATGCTCCACAAAATTGCAAGTGGGTATGTGGAGATATTCAGAAGGAAATTGCCAACTATTTTGCCAAGGTAACATCATCGTTAAATTATATTTCCTACTATTTTTGTTGTCTTACAAGTTACACTAATCTCTAATGATGCCCTTATTGTTTTGCACAGATAACTTTGAATTCTATTATTGAAGAAATTGGAGGTGATGTGTTTAGTTTGTTGATTGATGAAGCTGCTGATGTGTCTGACAAAGAGCAAATGGCAGTTGTTTTGAGATATCTTAGCAAGCGTGGATTTATCATTGAACGGTTAGTTGGAGTAGCACATGTGCAAGAAACATCGGCAATATGTCTTCAGGCCGCACTTCAAAAATTATTCACCGATCTTGGTTTAAGCATAAAACAAGTCAGAGGACAATGTTATGACGGGGCTAGCAATATGCGCGGCGAGTTCAATGGCTTGAAAGCAAAGATTTTGCAAGAGAATAAGTCAGCCTATTATGTGCATTGTTTTGCTCACCAACTCCAGTTGGTTATTGTAGCTGTAGCAAAGAAGCATGAAGATATTTCAGATTTTTTCTACATGATCTCCATTTTATTTAATGTGGTTGGAGCTTCTTGCAAAAGAAAGGACATGATTAGAGAGAAACATCGAGAGGATGTAATAAAAGCCATAGGTAGTGGGCAGATTAGCACTGGCAGAGGGTTAAATCAAGATCAAACTCTTCAGAGAGCTGGTGACACTCGTTGGGGCTCACACTACAGAACTCTCTCAAGTCTAGTGAAGTTGTTCCCTGCAGTCATGTCTGTTCTAAAATATGTGGAGAAAGAAGGTAAAAATGAAAAGAAAAGTCAGGCGCGTGGTCTTGTAGCATATTTTGAGACCTTTGATTTTGTGTTTTATTTGCACATGATGCTGCATATATCAGGAAATGCAAATACTTTGTCACATTCTTTACAAAAGAAGGATCAAGACATCCTAAATGCCATGTCATGTGTCAAGTCCACAAGGAATGAGCTACAAGAACTAAGGGAGAATGGATGGGACTCACTGATACAGAAGGCATATTCATTTTGTGAAGAACATCACATTGAGAAGGTGGACATGCAGGAGCAATATATCAATCGACACAAACCAAGACAAAAAAATAATAAGACAAACCTCCAGCATTACCGAGTAGAGTGTCTTAATTCTGTTATTGACTGGCAACTTCAAGAGTTTGATGACCGTTTCAATGAGGTAAATTCTGCATTACTTGGTCACATGGTTTCTTTCAACCCAAACGATGGATTTGTTGCTTTTAACTTGGATAGCTTAGTGAAGCTAGCTGAGTTTTATCCAGATGATTTTGATTCAAAAAAAATGGATGATCTTGGTCCTGAACTGCGCACTTACATTGATAATGTGCGAGCGGATGAAAGGTTTGCTAATTTGGACGGGATTGCTGATCTTGCGAAGTTAATGGTGCAGACAAATAAACATGTTACTTTTCCCTTGGTCTATCATCTTCTAAAGTTAGTATTGATATTACCAGTTGCAACAGCATCCGTGGAGAGATGCTTTTCAGCTATGAATGTTGTCAAGAAAAAGTTGCGCAACAAAATTGGTGATCAGTTCATGAGTGATTGTCTAATTTGCTATGTGGAGAAAGAGATGTTTTCTCCCATTAGTAATGATGCTGTGTTTGATCTTTTTAAGGCGATAAAAGATCGAAAAGGGAAGCTCTAAAATGTGAGTGACTTTACATGATTCTTTCACATGATGTCACTTTTATTTTAAACTTGCCAAACTAACTTGTTATTTTCTTCATTGTTTTCAGAAAGATGAGAAGTTGGATCTGAAATATGAACTTTATTTTGGTACTACTTTTATCTATAATATGTAAACAAGTGATTTTATAATTTCATCCGGTCGGTATGTTATGCACTCTTATTTTTTTAAAGTGACAAATATGTGTGATAAGTGATATCATATTCATTGTGCTTTCTTTGACTGATATAATCTCGTTGCAATTTGTCACAAAATAGGACTAAGTTCATTTAAAAAATTCACAACTAGTTAGTGAATGAACCCATTGGCGAAAAATTCTGGCTCCGCCCCTGACAGTATATCACGAAATCCTTTTGGGAATCCGGGGGTGCTGGCACTG
Source organism: Thinopyrum elongatum (assembly GCA_011799875.1). NCBI lineage: Eukaryota > Viridiplantae > Streptophyta > Magnoliopsida > Poales > Poaceae > Thinopyrum > Thinopyrum elongatum. The sequence goes on along the minus strand of CM022301.1, from coordinate 465,545,789 downwards.
GGGCAGATGTCAATTTATCTTTTAGCGTCTGAAAGCTTTCTTGACATTTTTCTGTCCACTCAAATTTAACACCTTTGTGGAGCAGATCAGTAAGTGGCTTTGCAATCTTGGAAAAGTTCTCAACGAATCGACGGAAATAACTAGCGAGTCCGAGAAAACTTCTGACTTGCTTGACATTCTTCGGGGGAGTCCAATCAAGAATAGCCTGAACTCGCTCGGGGTTAACAGCAATGCCATTCTTGGAAATCACATGACCAAGATAGGTCACTTCAGATAACCAGAACTCACACTTGGAGAATTTAGCATACAACTGATGTTCTCGTAGCTTCTCCAATACAAGTCGAAGATGTTCAACATGTTATTCTTCATTCTTGGAATATATAAGGATATCATCCAAATAAACCACGACGAATTTGTCGAGGTAATCCATGAAGATATAGTTCATCAACCGGGAGAAGGTTGTTGGAGCATTTGTTAAGCCAAAAGACATAACGGTGTACTCATAAGAGCCATATCGAGTAACAAAGGCAGTCTTTCGGAATATCCTCTTCAATAACACGGATTTGATGATAACCCAACCTCAAGTCGAGTTTCGAGAACACAGAGGATCCAGCAAGCTGATCATAAAGATCATTGATCCGGGGTAGTGGGTATTTATTTTGGATTGTGGCTTGGTTAATCGACCGATAATCCTGAACCAATCGGTTAGTTCCATCCTTCTTCCTAACGAAGAGTGAAGGTGCTCCCCAAGCAGAGGAACAGGGGCGGATGAAACCTTTCTTAAGTGACTTGTCGATTTCTTCCTTAAGCTCGAGAAGGTGGTGCGGAGGCATCTTATAAGGACGCTTCGCAATAGGGGTAGTGCCAGGCTTCAAGTCAATGACAAACTCGACAGCTCTAACTGGGGGTATTCCTGGAAGTTCTTCTGGAAAGACGTCCGGAAAATCTTGAACGACAGGAACGTTCTCGATTCCTTCCAGAGGTGAGGCGTTCAAAGCATTCAGGGCATATATCTGAGCTTCGGCGTTCCGAGTAATTCGGGCGGTGTAGTTCACTATCTCATCGGAGGGGTGAAGAAGTTGGACGACTTTAGTGGCACAATTGATCGAAGCTATATGAGCTTTCAACCAATCCATTCCGAGGATGAGGTCTATGGTGGAAGATTTCAAGACGATGGGTGAGGCAAGGAATTCCAATCCTTTAATTTCGACGGTAACGTTAGGTGCTATCACGTCAACATGACAATGACCTCCGGGAGTTTTAACGACAACTCGGAGAAGTGTAATACAACTTGGAGGGAAAGGTTAAACAAAACAATGGAAAGGAAAATGATTATCAGACTAATCAGATCAATGGCAAGGAAGTAAGCACAGATATCCAGCTCTCCGGGTAGACGAGATTTACGAGACCCTAAGTGTCGGCGTTAGTAAAATTTATTTAACCCGCAAGGAAGAGAGATCAGAGTCCCAGAGTATAGACGAGGAATAAAAGATCCTAATACCACCCAGTTGGCGACGTGGGCCCGTAAGCCACACAGCCAAGTTAGTAAATTAGTTTTTCGATGTCTAGACTCAACTTCGGCCAAGGAGTTGGAAAGGGGGCTTCCTACAGGCAGTCGGCTCTGATACCAACTTGTGACGCCCCTGACTCAATCGTGCACTAATCATACACGCAAACATGCATGATCAAGCACAGGGACTCACGGGAAGATATCACAACACAACTCTAACACCAATAGACGGAGATCCACAATATTACAGACCAGGGATCACGAGGATCCGAATACATAAGTCAGTCATTCAAATATTATCTGAGTACAGACATAGTTAGACAAGTTTTGCCTTAAGAAGGCTAGCACAAACAACGACTCTAGATCGAAAGGCGAAGGCCTCCTGCCTGGGAGTCTCCGATCCTACCCCTGGTCGTCTGGCTCGATCCAGTAGTAAGTACCATCTGGTCCCATCTGGTAGTAAGCTCTTGCAGTGGCATCTGGCTCCTAAGCTCCATCGTCTGTTGTATCATCAAGTACGGGAATATAGGGAAAAAAGAGGAAGCAAAGCAACCGTAAGTACTCATCTGAAGTACTCAGCAAGCAAGAATCTACACTACATATGCAACATTATCAAAGGGGAAAGGCTGTATATGTGGACTGGGCTGCAGAAATGCTAGAATAGAGAAGAGGCCTAGTCCTATCGAAGACTAGCATCTTCAAACATCTTCACGAGCCACCATCGTGCAGCAATAGAAGAGAGTAGAATAGCATTTTATTAAGCAAACATGTTGAAGTACAGCTTAGAGATCCTTCCTCGACTCCCTGCGAGAAAGCGATCCCGAAGCTTCAATTAAGTAAACAAGTATCCAGTTCAAGTAGTAGATCGGGATATACAAACTGAGCGTCCTTTACCGTAGGACCGGCTATCGATAGATTATTCATCCCTGCAGGGGTGCACTACTGTTACCCAACATGCTCGATCACCTCTGGCCGGACACACTTGCTAGGTAATGCCCGGCCTCGGGAGATCAACACGAAGCAACGCCCTACCTAGGCTCAGCAGAGAGGTCAGCACACCGGACTAACCTATGCACCCAGAGGTCTTGGGCCATCGCCCTGGGCACCCTGCACGTTGCGAGACTGGCCGGGGAGCAGGCGTGACACTGAACTCGTCAGTGAAGTATCCAGCCCAACCCCAACAATCAGCCTGCACGGTGAACCGTAACCATAATCCCGCGTGGTGGTAGTGCGTATAGGGCACGTCGACCTACTCAGATCAAATACCCAAATCCAATTAGGCTCCTTTATTAACACGCGGAGACAATCAGAGTTTCTGAAGCTCCGCCACAATATCACACTCGAGTGCCCTTACGGCACACCCGACATCATAGATCCCCTGCGGGTACCCATCAGGGTCGACCCGTCTGTAACAAAGGTCAGAGTAACCATGTGGTCATAACATCAAGGGGGAAACCCCGAGGAATCACCCTCGGTGGATTCCACTTGATGAAATCTTCAGGGTGAACGTATGAGGCATCACCCTCAAGGTTCACACTGAGGGGTTGCACGACAGAGTCGTATCGGAAGTGGAGAAGGAGGAATCACCCTCGATGACCACGACCGAACAGCTACACTGCAGAGTGTTCATCAGGAGTGCGTTACGAGGGATCACCCTCGGCACTCGATAGTAACTATGCAGCGTCATACAACTAAGGGGGGTGAGGTGATGTGTCGGTCTCTGGTCGACGATCACATTGATCGAGTCGTCAATGATCAAGCAGGGGCAACAAGGGTAAGGTGGTGGGGGTCACTGATGGTTCACTACCAACATATACTAAGCAGTTTAACATAGGCAGGTAAGGTAGCAATAAACAGGTTACAAAAGCAGGCTATGCATCAGAATAGGAGCAAACATTAACAGTAGCAAAATCTAATGCAAGCAGGAGAAATGGAATGGGCGATATCTGGATGCTCAAGGGGGACGGGTGGCTTGCCTGGTTGCTCTGGCAAGAAGGAGGGGTCGTCAACGGGCTGCTCGTCTGGAGCGTAGTCGTACTCAGCTGCAACGGCGTCGGTGTCGGCGTCTATCGAGAGAGAAGGAGGGGGAGAGAAACAATAAATTCATGGTAAAAATGCAAACAATATGCATGACATGTCTAAATGATATGTCGAGGTGTTCTACTGCCTAACTAAATGAGTTAGTTAATTTAGAAATTTATCCGGATTTATTTAATTAAAGTTAGGCACTATTCATTTATTGAAATCGGTCTAAAAGTTTCATGTTCATCTAGCTAGGGGCATCTGACAGGAATACGGAGGGCGTATTCAGATTCGTATCGTCATTCTAAGCAACTTTCATATATAAATTATTTTCATCGGAGTTACGGATTATTTTATATGATTTTCTAAAGTTTTTAATCATTTTCTAAATTTATTTAATCCATTTAATCCAACATTATCCATAATAGTGTATGATGACACAAGCATGACATCAGAGTTACGTCAGCAGGTCAACTGGTCGGCTGACCAGTCAAACCAGACAGGTGGGTCCAATGGGACCCACATGTCAGCCTCTGATTAGTTTAAACAGAGTTAATTTAAACTAAATAGGATTAATTAGTGGGTGGGGCCTACTGTCAGTGAGTGGTTAAGTAACTAATTAACTAATTAGGTTAATTAACTAAATTATCTATTTATTTTAAATAGTTTAATGGAGTGGGGCCCGCATGTCATAGACACAAGGGCAGCCACGTCAGCGCTGACCGAGGTCAACGGACCCCACGGGGCCCAGTGGCACGGCGGCGTGGCTCGGGGAAGGCGCGGGTTTCGCGCACAGGGGTCTAAGGGGCTGGGGTTGGGCGCGTTCGACGTGGCTCGGCGTCGCGCGTCGAATGGCGGCGGTGCGAGGTGCTGAGACGGTCGGAGTCGAGCGGCATGAGCTCATCGGCGACGAGGCGTTCGGGCGTGCAGCGGATCGGGGCTACAACGGGCAAATGAACGAGGAGAGACACTGGGGAGGCTCTACGCGGCACGACGAGCAGGATGGACAGCAGCAGGTGATTAAATGGTCGCCGGACGGTCGCCGGCGATGAGGTCCGCGGTGGTGAGCTCGGGTATCTCCAATGCGATTGCTACGGCGATGAGATCGAGCAGAAAAGGGAGGGGAAGAGCGGCGACTGCTCACCGGGCCCTGTAGGTGTGCGAAAGCGGGCTCGGGGAGGGCTCGAGGTGGCGAATCGACGGCGGCGTGCGGCGGCGATCCGAGGAGGAAGAAAGCTCGGGGAGGCGCTGCGGTGGCTCCAGGCTTCGGTTCGTTGGCGCGGTCGAAGCAGGCGACGACGACGAGCATGGTGGGCACGTCCGCGAGGCGGGGCGGTGATGGTGGCCGCGCGGCTCAGCCGCGGCCGTCCATGGCAGCATCGCATGAGGTGGGAGAGAGCGAGGGAGAAAGGGGAGAGGTGCTAGGGTTCGTCGGCGGGGTCGGGGGGGCTCCTTGTAGGCGTCCGCGGCTGCAACAGCGTGCGTTGTCGAGCAGAGGCGAGGGGGGCCGGTGCGCGGCGTGTGGCAGAGGCGTCAGCGAGCGCGCGTGAACAGCGCGAGGTGGGAGGTGAGGCTAGATGGGCTGGGCCGGGCACTGTGGACTTAGGTTCAGTGCCCCGGGGCCTTTTCTTTTTTTTTCTTTTCTCTTTTCTGTTTTCTTTTCTTATTTCTGTTTTGTCTTTTCTTTTTAAACCAAATGACTTTTATAAAATATGGAACTTGCCCATATAATAGTAGTGCAATATTTAACATTGACATAAAAAGGTTTTGAGTCCAAATGTTTCCATATGGATTTTATTTGAACAAAAAGGTATTAATTTAATTATGTTTTGTTGCTGTTAGAGTCAATTAAGTAACTTAGTGAATGTTGGTTATAATTTTATAATTGTCTCTGGATTATTTACAATATGATGAACATTTTAGTTCCTGGGTTTGAACAACTTTTATTTTCCACTTTGAATTTAATTGAAGTTTGAACTAGGAGTTTGAAATGCAATATGATGCAAGTGATGATTAGACACTGTTAATCATGCTGACTTGTCATTATCAAAAGTGATCACTGTGGCTAATGACATGGGGTGTTACAGATCTTAAGAAATTATTATGCAAACTGAAAGAGAAATCTCTGAATGCTAGAATGAAATGTGATCCTAAGTTTGCTACTTCACCTATTTTTGTTGATGATAAGGATTATGAATTCTCTGTCGACCCAGAGTTAATTACTTTGGTTAAATCTGATCCTTTCCACGGTTATGAAACTGAAACTGTTGTGGCACACCTTACTAAATTAAATGATATAGCCACCCTATTTGCTCATGATGAGAAGATTCACTACTACTATATTCTAAAATTATTTTCATTCTCATTAAAGGGTGATGCTAAGATATGGTACAATACTCTTGCTCCTGGTTATGTGCGTAGTCCCCAGGATATGATTTATTACTTCTCTGAAAAATATTTTCCTACTCATAAGAAACAAGCTGCCTTACAGAAAATATTTAATTTTGTGCAAATTGAAGAAGAGAGTCTCCCACAAGCTTGGGGGATGCTTCTCCAATTGCTTAATGCTTTGCCTGATCATCCTCTTAAGAAAAATGAAATACTTGATATCTTCTATAATGGATTAACCGATGCTTCTAGGGACTTCCTAGATAGTTGTGATGGTTATGTTTTCAGGGAACGAACTGTTGGACAAGCTGAGAAATTATCGAATAACATATTGAAAAATTATGATGATTGGACTCTTCCTGAACCACCGCTTAAGCCCACTCCAAAGAAGAGGGGTATCTTATATCTCAGTCCGGAAGATATGCAAGATGCAAAGAAATCTATGAAGGAAAAAGGTATTAAAGCAGAGGATGTTAAAAATTTACCTCATATTGAAGAAATACATGGACTTGACACACCACCACCAAAGGTGGTAGAGGTAAATTCTTTGATGAAATTTAATGAAAGGGATAATCCTTATAATATGCATCCTAGTCAATGCCTTTATGAGTTTGATAATTACATTAGAAAGCAAGATCACTTCAATGAAAATGTTATGAAACAATTGAAATATAATTCTGATATGATTGCTCGCTTGAGTGACTTGTTATTTAGAATCTCCAATGATGTTAGAGGTGTAAGAAAACATGCCTCTATGGTTCAAACTCAACTAGAACAAGTTGCTAAATCTCAAAGAGAATTGCTTGATGAAATGAACAATAATATGAATGATCATTGCAGTTAGAGTAATGACTAGAGGAGGTAGAATGACTCAGGAACCACTTTATCCTGAGGGACACCATAAAAGAATTGAACAAGACTCTTAAAGAATTAACACTGATGCACCTAGTCCTTCTAAAAAGAAGAAGAAAAAGAAAAATGATAGGACTTTGCATGCCTCTAGTGAACCTGAGGTAGAAAAACCTCCTGATAATGATAATGAAGTTTCTATTTCTGATGCTGAAACTCAATCTGGTAATGAACATTCATCTAGTGATAATGAAAAAGATAATGATGATGTTCATAAAGACACTCAACCAGACAATGATAAACAACCAGATAATGATGTTGAAATAGAACCAGCTGTTGATCTTGATAACCCACAACCTAAGAATAAAAGATATGATAAAAGAGACTTTTTTTGCTAGAAAACATGGAAGAGAAAGAGAACCAGGGGTTCAAAAACCCATGCCCTTTCCACCTAAGTCAACTAAGAAAAAGGATGATGAAGAATTTGAATGCTTTGCTGAAATGCTTAGGCCAGTCTTTTTGCGTACTCGCTTGACTGATATATTAAAGATGGTCCCTTATGCCAAATATATGAAAGACATCATCACTAATAAGAGAAAAATACCGGAAGCTGAAATCTCCTCTATGCTTGCTAATTATTCTTTCAAGGATGGAGTACCTAAAAAACTTGGAGATCCAGGAATACCAACTATACCTTACTCCATCAAAAGAAATTATGTCAAAACTGCTTTGTGTGATTTAGGAGCTGGTGTTAGTGTTATGCCTTTCTCCTTATATAAAAGACTTGATTTGAATAAACTCACACCTACTGAAATATCTTTGTAAATGGCTAACAAATCAATTGCCATACCTATCTGTACTTGTGAGGATGTGCCCGTTGTTGTTGTTGCAAATGTTACTATTTTAACTGACTTTGTTATACTTGAGATGCCCGAGGACGACAATATGTCGATTATCCTTGGTAGAACCTTCTTTAATACTGCAGGGGCTGTTATTGATTGCAATAAAAGCAAGGTCACTTTTCATATCAACGGTAATGAGCATACGGTGCACTTTCCGAAGAAACAATTTCAAGTGAATGGTATTAATGTTATTGAAAAATCTCCGACACTCACTATTGGAAGTTTTCAACTACCTCTACCTACTGCCAGAAAGAAATATGAAATGCTTATTGTTGGGGACATGCATATCCCCGTTGAGGTAACTTAGTGTCTTACGAAAGTTCTTCGGTTTCATGCTAATCGAAAGTGGTTGTTAATAAGACTTGATCAACCTTATTAATGGATCATTTTTGAGAGGTATGAAGTTGATGAACTTAGTAAGCACAACCTTCTGCTCCCAACTTTTATTCTCTGTTTTTCTTAGTTAAATAAAATAAAATGCCATGTTTTGTCTGTTTTCTGAATTTCCCGTGCAATAAAAAAATGACCCAAAAACAAAAGCTCTCAGAATGTCCTGAAAATTTTATACGATTTTTTTCTGAATATTTAAGAATTTTTAGTGCAAATAACATCAGAGTGGGGTGCACCAGGTGGGCACAACCCACCTGGGCGCGCTCTGGTGGGTTGTGGTCCCCACGTGGCCCCCCTCACTTATCTCTTTAGCCCCTGTCATCACCTACCTCCAAAAAAAATCACCATTGCTCTCTCTCTCTCTCTCTCGTGTTCTTGCTCTCAAACCCGCGGATTTTGATCTCTTCGCTCGAAGCTCCGTTTTCGAAACTGTTTTGGGGGATTGCTACTTGGTATGTGACTCCTCCATTGCTCCAATTAGTTTTTGCTTTAGTGGATTATATTTCGAATAATTAGCTACTCTTGGTGCTGCTATAGATGAGCTTGCATGTTGAATTCTTAGAGTTCTAAGTAGTTTGAATGCTTAATATAGCCTCTATGCCTTCTTATGAGTAGTTGCTATCAATCTTGTGAAGTTTTGTTGACAAAAATTTTGTGGACTAAAATTTTCAGAATTTTATTCATAGGAATAAGATGAGTTTCTTTAGGAAGTTTGCTTCCAAGAAGAGCTCTAAGGGAGTCACTGGGGAGTCATCGGACAACGATCTCCACACTCGGAGAAGGGCAGAGGTGCGGCCATGCGAATGGCCGCAAAACCCCTTCATGGATGGAGCCGGAATCTGTCAAGAGTTCGCACAATTTGCTGCTAATGCTGGTCTCACCGACTTCATCGCAGCTGAGTGTGAACAACACCATCTCCTTACAATTTCCTTTGTGCAAAGTTTTCATTTTCTAAGTAGGAATAACCCCCCTGAGGTTCAGTTTAATTTATATGCTGAAACCCGTCAGATACCACTTACTGATTTTTGTGATATATGCTTGATCCCTTCTGACGGGGAAATAAAAGAGCCTAGGCCTGCAGAGTTCGAGGGCTTTTATCGTACTCTGTCAGTGGGAGATGAGAGGGGCGTGTCGAGTGTCACAGCTACTAGTTTGCAGTTTCCTGCTGTGCATTATTTTGCTCTATTTATTGCTAAGTGCTTAATTTCTAGAGAGAAGGTCGGTGCACTCTATGCTCCGGACTTCGCCATCTTACGTCGTGCACTTTACGGCGATAACAGCTATAACCTTGGGGCTATTATTGCACGTCGCCTGCACCTTAACAGATCCAAGGGCAAAATTCATGGCGGTATTTACGCTACTCGTTTAGCGAGTCACTTTAATGTTTAGATCCGCAAACATGATTATCGTTTACCCAAGGTTTATCTAGATCACCAGGCGATGAAGGATCACCAGTTTACTGATATTGATGATTTTGTTAACCATATTCCTTACAACCTGGTTTTTAGCGACGATACCAGTGATATTATTCCGTTGCCTGCACCTGCCTTGTTTGATTCTATTGCCAGGGAAGGATACAGGATCATGCCCGAGGATATCATTGCTTACCGGAACAACCAGGCAGCGGCTGAGGAGGAACCTCAGTAGTGGGACGCTCAGGTGCCCGCTCCACAGCACTTCGAGGTTGGACCGGAGGGCTACTACGAGTGGTGATCACCAAGCTAGGCCAAAACCCTAAGCTTGGGGGAGTACGTATTCCCACCGACATTATATTTATGGTCACACATTTCATTTCAGTTGTCGGTGCTCACACTTTTTCATTATATTATCAATGCTAGATTTATTTTCTCGTTTTCTTCTTGTGTGTTTGAAAAACTTTGAGAAAACCCAAAAATATTTCTTGCTTCTTTTCGGTTTTTCTTTCTAGTCTAATTTAGTTGTAATGTTAAAAGAAAACCCAAAAAGATTTCCTTGTTCTTCTTTTGCTTGTTGTGAGCTCTCCCGTGTAAATAGTTTTTCTCTTTAATTTGCTTTCTTCAAGAAAAACTAAAAACTCCAAAAATATTTCAGTGTTTTCCTCTGAAATTCTTATCCTTTTATTGAGTCGTACCGAGGAGAAGACCACGATGAAATTATTGAGTGGCTCTCATATGCATTGATATTGATCTAATAAAGTGCCCAAATTGCCTTGTCTTCTCCTCTTGAATAAAATATTTGCAGATTCCAGCTTAGTCCACGACACTCTTGCACTATTATTATTTTCATATCATTCGGTCGTGCAAGTGAAAGACAATAATGATGATACTTGATGAACTGGCTGTGGCAGAGGGAAACGGGTATGAACTCAACTTGTTCTGTTTTTGTAAATATGTTTAACCTAGTATCCATGATTCAGCCTATTATGATCAAACATGTTTGCAATGACAATTAGAGATTATAGTTTCTCATGCCATGCTTAGGTAGCTAGGAGTGGATAATGATTTATCTTGGATGCCAACATGCATTAAAATGATTGTGATGTGGTATGATGATATGGTATCCTCCTCTGAATGTTTCAAGTGGCTTGACTTGGCACATATTCATGCATGTAGTTGAATCAAAATCAACATAGCCTCTATGATATTTATGTTCATGGTGTTCATATCCTACTCATGCTAGTATCCAATGTTACTTATGCATAATGCATGTTCATGCCCGTTTTCGCTCTCTAGCTGGCCGCTTCTCAACCTATTTGCTAGCCTTTGCGTACTAAGCGGAATACTGCTTGTGCATCAAAATCCTAAAACCCAAAGTTATTCCAAATGAGTCCACCATATATCTATCGATATGCGGTATTACCCTGCCGTTCTAAGTAAATTTGCATGTGCCACCTCTAAAAACTTCAAATAAACATCCGTTTTTATATGCCTGGATTGTTCATAGAGCGACAGGAGGTAGTCGGTATCTTCCATGCTAAGCGGGTTATTCTCATGATGAGTGTTTATTCACTCGTCCTTTCACGAGAGGGGCGGTAATAGGGATTCCCAGTCCCGAAATCAAATTGCAAATAATTAAACAGAACTCCCCTAGGACTGATGTTGGTATAGACGGTACCCATGGATTCGGCTAACCGTGGAGTGTGTTTGTTGGTGGAGGGGGAGTAAACCTTTACTTTTATCGCTTGGGAACCGCCACTAATGTGTTTAGCATGAAAGATATCGATAACTAATGGTCATGAAGTAAACAGGAATGATGCATTTCTCAAAATTTCATTTATCTCTGTTTAAAAAATCTGAGCTCTGGCACCGCTGCAAATCACTGCTTCCCTCTGCGAAGGGACTATCTATTTAATTTTATGTTGCGTCATCACCTTCTCAAATAAGCGCCAGATCTGAGAGCACTATTGTCATCCTCATGCATTGTGTATAGCTAATGTTGGGTGCATCATGACTGGATCTTTTCTACCATGAATTACGATGTTTAGTCGCTGCTTGAACTTTGAAGGTGCTCTGCATTTATGTTTTACGGTCTCAGAAAGGGCTACCGAGATACCACTGTTGTCATATTATATCATGGTTGTTTTGACAAAGTGTTGTCATTTGAGATACTTTATTATCGCTCGCTAGTTAATTATGCCATTGACATGAGTTAATATAATTTTTAAGAGTTATTGTTGACATGGTTAGTTATAATCTTTGCTGAAAACCTGGGTACTACTTAAGCTTATTTATGTAAACAAGAGCAAAAGAGTTCGTAAAAGTTTTTCTTTTTCACTTTCAGATTATCAACTGAATTGCTTGAGGACAAGTAAAGGTTTAAGCTTGGGGGAATTGATACGTCTCCGTCGTATCTACTTTTCCTAATGCTTTTACTCTTGTTTTAGACTTTAATTTGCATGATTTGAATGAAACTAACCCGGACTGACGCTGTTTTCAGCAGAACTACCATGGTGTTATTTTTGTGCAGAAATAAAATTCTCGGAATGGAACAATTTTTTTTGGAGATTTTTATGGAATAAAAGAAAAATACTGGAGTGAAGAACCACCGGAGGGGGTCCCCTGGGTGAGCACAACCCACCAGGGCGCGCCCCCCTCCTGGCGCACCCAGGTGGGGTTTCCCCACCTGATGGCCCCACAGACCCTATCTCCGACGCTATAAAATCACATTTTCGGAGAAAAAATCAGGGAGAAAGAATTATCGCGTTTCACGAGACGGAACCGCCGCCACCTCCTGTTCTTCATCGGGAGGCCAGATCTGGAACCCGTTTGGGGCTCCGGAGAGGGGAATTTTCGTTCTTCGTCATCACCAACCCTTCTCCATCGCCAATTCCATGATGCTCCCCACCGGGAGTGAGTAATTCCTACTAGGCTCGCTGGTCGGTGATGAGTTGGATGAGATTCATCATGTAATCGAGTTAGTTTTGTTAGGGTTTGATCCCTAGTATCCATTATGTTCTGAGATTGATGTTGCTATGACTTTGTCATGCTTAATGCTTGTCACTTTGGGCCCGGGTGCCATGATTTCAGATCTGAAACGTTTATGTTATCACCATTATATCTATGTTGTAGATCCGATCTTGCAAGTTATAGTCACCTATTACGTGTTATGATCCGTAAACCCCGGAGTGATAGTATTCGGGATACTTTCCGGTGATGACCGTAGTTTGAGGAGTTCATGTATTCAGTATATGCTAATGCTTTGTTCTGGTTCTCTAATAAAAGGAGGCATTAATATCCCTTAGTTTCCTTATGGACCCCGCTGCCACGGGAGGGTAGGACAAAAGATGTTATGCAAGTTCTTTCCATAAGCACGTATGACTATTTACGAAATACATGCCTACATTATATTTATGAACTAGAGCTAGTTTTGTATCTCCCTAGGTTATGACTGTTATATGATGAATATCATCCAATGAATTCACCGATCCAATGCCTACGAATTTTCCGCATATTGTTCTTGCTAAGTTACTACTGCTGCTGCTACTGTTACACTTGCTACAAAACTATTGCTATCACTGCTACCGTTACTGCTACTATTATTGCTACTATCAAAACTATAATATTACTTTGCTACTGATCATATTGCTGCAGATAATTAATCTCCAGGTGTGGTTGAATTGACAACTCAGCTGCTAATACCTGCAAATATTCTTTGGCTCCCCTTGTGTCGAATCTATAAATTTGGGTTGAATACTCTACGCACGAAAACTGTTGCGATCCCCTATACTTGTGGGTTATCAGGGCGGAGTGGAAAAGCATGGGACCGGGAGGGAGGAACTGAGTGGGTCGGGGGTGTCGGAGTCCTACGTGGCGGTGGTCTAGACTCCCATAAGCCACCCTCAGTTTGTTTTCAATTTGCGAAAAAAAAGGACGTCCGAACCGCTGAGCAAACCAATACAGACCCGCATTGAATGACAAAACACGTCCGAACCGAACGGTTTGCGGGTTGATGTTGAAGAGGCCCTAACTAAGTGAGTGAAGAGATAAAAATGGAGAATCTACCCAAATCCCCCTTCCCCCACCTCACCACACGCCATCTCATTTTAAGATAGGTCGATAAGGTTATAGTTGGTCATTTTATCACAAAATTTACTATACTCTAAGTCGTAAGAGCATCTACAGCCGGACGCCTCGAACGATCTCTCATACGCCCGCGGACGCGTCCGGTCAGTGACCGAACAGGAGAGAGAAGGAAAAAGTCACCCAACGTCACCCCTCATATCATCCCTATATGCCCGGGCTGTCCGCGAACTCTCGTATCCATCTCAAATATGAGGAGGATATGAGGGCTCGCGGATGCGCCCGGGCGCGTCCGGGTAGTCCGCCACGTAGGACGCGGCTCACCCCGGACCACCTTTTTCTCTTTGTTTATTCTTTCTTTTCTTTCTCTTTCTTCTCTCCACCAATCACATACAAGTGACCGGACATATAAGGGAGAAAATAAGAAATGTGGATGTATGTACGAAAAAATAGGGGCTCAAAACGGACATGTCCAGTCACTGACCGGACGCGTCCACAAACGTTTGAAGGGTCGAATTAGAGATACGTGACTGGAGATGCTCTAACAAATGACCGACTAGTCTATTTGGCTTCATTAACGTGTTACATAAACGGAAGTGGGAGCGGCAGTCATGCCGATATGATCGGTATGCCAGTATATATGGCGTCCACTTCGGATGCAAACCCCACGAGGGGACATTATTTTTCCCTTCTGGACACTGGAAGCAATTTAAGACTTGTTCTTTAGCCCGGTCAGAAGTGAAAAGAACGCAATGCGTTTCTCCTTTACGCCGACACCCAAAGTTGATTAACATGGCCACCAATACGAATGCGACACACACTAGTGGATACGAAAGCCTATCCTTTCTTCTCCTCGTTACCGTGAAATGTTTAAGGCTGGAGTTGGAGAATGATGCTGGTACTTGTTGGATATGCAGGTTGTTTGGGACCCTAATCCCACTTTTAGACGCCCCAATCCAGCTCGACGAATCACTTGCATTTTTTTTTCCTTCCAAGAAACATATCTATTACCTTAGATCAAAATCTCGACACTTATTTTGAATCCAAGGGAGTACGAAACTTCACCAAATATTTAAGTCATCCCTTTTTTTTTACGAAATAAGGCATCCTAAATATAATAAAAATTACATCAAGATCCTTGGACCATCAAACGATCACTATCATAGTCAGAGTAAGCTGTCGTGCCAATCCAGCTTGATGAATTTGTAGGTTGCTTTAGGGCATCTACAACGGGGGTGCTAATGCCGAGCGCCAGGGTCAAAAACCCGCCCGTTACCTCCTATTCCCAGCAAAACCAGGCATCGAGCGCCCCGACCTTTTTTCTTGTCGTTCTGTTCTATTTTCAACTGAAGTAGCGTCTGTTCTCTGCGGCTTGCGTTGGACAGGCAGACTTCAACACAAATGCTTAGCCAAAATTCCTCTCCCTAAGCACCTATTCAAGTGCTTAGCATTGGAGATGCCCCAATTCCACTTTTTTTTTTTTTGAGAAAGCATACTTGTATTCATAGTATCAAACACCGTACAGGACCCCAACACATACAAGCATACCGAACACATACAACAGAGCAAACAGAGCTACTGATCATTGCAGAAAGGCCACAGCAAAGCAGCAAAACACAACTAGGCACAGCCTGGTCTTCTCCAACCTCGGCTTCATCTCCACCGCACCAACTCCAACTTCTCCCAAGGAACGATCGGCGCTGATGAGCAGCAGCACCAAGGCCAGCAAGACACCTGCAAAACGCCATCGCCACAAAGGGCTTTGAGGACCGCATATGTGTCCCATCCCAACGAATGGGAACAAGAATCGGGTTCCAGCACATCGGCCGGGGATCCACCCCGGGCAGAGCAGGCCTCATCAGCGACGCCATCACACGGAGAAGAAAGGAGGAAGACGCTCTGGCAAACACGAAAACGAGGTGGAAACACCATCCTCTCCCAAGATCAGCTAGCCGCCTACCAGATCCGGCCCTCCGCCGACCCAGCTCGCCAGCAGCTGCTGCAAGTCGCCACAAAT
The DNA here is from genome assembly GCA_011799875.1 of Thinopyrum elongatum. NCBI lineage: Eukaryota > Viridiplantae > Streptophyta > Magnoliopsida > Poales > Poaceae > Thinopyrum > Thinopyrum elongatum. Next base: position 465,530,213 of record CM022301.1, on the reverse strand, counting down.
CACAACCCAAAACAGGGCCCGGAGCCCCAACCCCCATCGCCTACATGGTCACCGCCACCGAACCGGAGCAGTTTCCGCCAGCGAAATCCTCCAACGCGAACTCTGGCCGCCCGGATTCGCAACCCAAAAGGACCCCTGGCTCCTCGCCGGCGCCGCATCCGACGCCGCACGGTGTAACACCCCTTTTGTAATTGCTACAGTGATCAGCTAATGATACTGCCAGGTCATCTCCATTTGCAGTGCTTAATCACTTTGGTGAAATATTCAATTCAAATGCTATTCTGAAAAATCAACTCAATTTCAAAAGTGAAAATTAAAGTTGTTCCATACTTGTGGGAAAAATGTTCACATTATTGCAAATATTCCAAAACAATTATATATTAAGGAATGCAACATCACTCTTGAGTAAAGATGAGCATTATCAATTAAAACAGCACCAATTCAGCATTCCTAAATGCTATTCTATTTATGTAAAATCCAAACAGATTCAAATAATTTTCAAACCTGTTGTGACAGTGTAGAAAGGTGCTCTGAGATTATTGGACCATGTTCCATAATTTTTCTGAGTAATTTGGAGGCCCCACAATTTCTTTTCCATCTCTGCTAAATTAAATAAAAAAGAAAAACAGAAGAAAAGGGAAAAGAGGCGAGCACTTACCTGTGACTGGGCCGAGGCAACAGTGCACAGCCCAGCCCAGCCGGCCCCTCTCTCTCCCCTTCTTCTCCCTCCTCCCCGTGTCGGTGCCGCCGTGGACGAGCGCGTCCGCACCGGTCGACGATCGACAGCGCGACGTCGCGGCGCTCTGCGAGGGGATAAGGGCGGACCCGAGCCATTCCCCTTGGCCTCCTCGCCACTCCTCTTCTTTTCCCCCCGAGCTCGCTCTCGATCTTCTTCTCTGTCCCGAACGCCACCGCCGCCGCGAGCGCTGCTCCCCGCGGCCATCGTCGCCCCCGCGTCTAGCTGAGTTGCTCGGGAGCTCCGCCGGCTTCTTCCTCTTCCACTGGTGCTGTCAGACGGAGCCGGAGGGATCTACGTCGCGCGGATCAAGCCGATCCCCTCCTCTGCATCGCCGGCGCCCGCCGCCGATTCCCGTCGTCTCCGAGCTCCTCTGCTGCTCCAAAGCCGTCAAGGGCTTTACTTAGCCACGCGGTGAGCTTCGTCCTCCTTTCGCTTCTCTCCTCGCGTCGTGTTCCTCCCCGTAGCCACCTCGCCGTCTTGTCCGTGTTGTGGTCGCCGCCGGCGAGCTCAGTGCCGTCGCCCTGATGCTCCTCGTGCTGCGTTAACTCCACCGTCGAGCTCCCTGAGCTCCTAGCTACCCAGCGCGCCTCTCCACGCGTCTCACCGAGCCCCGTATCATCGCCCCCGAGCTCGACCGGGATCCGGCGTCCGCCGTGGTCGTTGTCGCCGTCGTTTCCGGCCGTTTTAGCTCGAGCCCATGTAACCATCAGGTGCGGCTCAACACGCCCGTTCCGTAGGATCAAACCGCACCTCGAACGGTCGCCGGAATCGACCGGGAGATCCTCGCCGGCGTTCGGCCTCGCCGCCGGTGACACGGATGACGTGGCACGTCATTAGCTGCTAATGACACCCCCCTAACCACCCTCTAGTCCTATGACAGTGGGACCCGCTATTTAATTAATCTAGCTAGTTTAAAAGAAATAAATTGTTAGTTATAACCTGAGTCACTGACACGCGGGCCCCGCCGGGCCCGCTGACTGGTCAACCGTGGACCAGTCAACTGCTGAGTCAGCAGTTGACTGGCCCCACTGGTCAGCCTCTGGTGCACACTGGGTGCAGCGCACCGGGTGCACCCAGCATTTCCTGCTACTGTTCAAATTTGATTTTAATAAATCCAAAAATTCCAGAAAATCTAATAAACTTTGAAAATTAATAACTTTTAAACCGTAGCTCGGATCGAAAAACTTTATACATGAAACTTGCTCAGAACGACGAGACGAATTTGAATACGCCCTCCGTTTATCTGTCACATACCCATAACTACCTGAACATGGAACCGTTCTCTCCGGTTCATCTGTCCGACAGACGTCCGGAACCAGGAAAACATTCCCGAATGATCCCCTCCTTCACCGTTGTCGTGTATCACTACGATAGACCACCTCTAGCATCGCGTATCGTATTTTCATGCATATGTCGCTTCGTATTTACCGTTTTCCTCCCCCTCTTTTCCCTCGGTAGATTTCGGTGCCGACGTAGCCTCCGAGATCGACGCAGCTCCGGTGATTGGTTACAGTACTGACGACCTTGCCCTTGCCGCCAAGCAACCAGGCAAGCCCCCCCCTTTGATCATCTCGATATCGCCTATTCTAATTCTCCTGCTTGCATTAGAATTATGCTACTGTTACTGTTTTTCCTATATCTGCTGCATAGCCTGTTTATTGTAGCCTACTGTTGATAACTGCCTTCTATCCTAAACTGTTTTAGTATAGACTGGGTAGAGCCCCATTAGAGACCCCCACTTTATCCCGACTGCCCCGCTGGAGTTTCAGAAGACCCGATCAACGGGATTGAAAATCAGCCCCGCACCGCACCTCACTTTCCCTTCGTTGCTCGACACTACTGGGTTACTATCGAGTGTCGAGGGTGATACCTCGTCAGCACTTCTGATGATAACCTTGTAGGTTAGTTGATCGGTCGTGGTAAGCGAGGGTGATACCTCCTACACCACCACTGATACTGACTAAGTCGCGTAACACCTCACGTGTGGACCTCGAGGGTGATGCCTCCTACGTCCATCTTGTTGTTACATCAGGTGGGAGTCCAACGAGGGTGATGCCTCGGATTCCCCTTGATATGGTGACCACACGGATGCCTTACATTACTGTTGATACTATTACTTAAAAGGCGGGTCGACCCCGAGGGGTACCCGCGAGTGATGGATAGTTACCCGTGAGTTATTCCACGAGGCGCGGCCGGGCATTCTTAGCCCTTGCAGCAAGTCCTCGAGACGGGGCGACGGGGTCACATCTTTCGTGAGTCTCTGCTCGTTACCGCAAGCCACTAGGACACTACGATTTGGATATATGATCTGAGCCGGCCTCTGGTCGGATAGCACTAACCATCACGTGGGCATAGTATGGGCGTTCTGCATCGTAACATCAGCCGAAAGCTCTGTCAGACGTCCAGTTCAGCATTGTGGCACGGTCGGATCGTACCGACCTTCCGAGGCGGTGCTGGTATCCACCCTGCACACAACGACCCGGAGGGCGAGGGGCGATGGCCCAAGACCCCCTTGCGCTTAGGAGGTAGACCGGCGGGGACCTCTCTGCTGAGCTGTAGGTAGGGTTGCGATGTGTCGTTTGGCCGAGGCCGGGCATGACCCAGGAAAGTGTGTCCGGCCGGAGTTAATTGAGCGTGGTGGGTAAGTTGGTGCACCCCTGCAGGGAAGAACACATCTATCGATAGCCGGTCCTACGGTAAAGGACACTCGGAGTTGTATCCCGATCGGTACAGTTAGAATTGGGATGTTACCTGGATATGTGACTCCGGGATCGCTTTCTCGCAGGGAGACGAGGAAGGATCTCTGGGCGAGACTGTTGCTTGCTACTACCTCTACTACTTTATACTATGCTGCTCTGTACTCTTCTATATGCTGCAAGACCCTCGAAGATGCTTGAAGATGCTGAAGATGCTAGTCTTCGAAAGGACTAGGCCTTCTCTCTATTCTGGCATTTCTGCAGCCCAGTCCACATATACAGCCATCCCTTGATAATGTTGCATATGTAGTGTAGATCCTTGCTTGCTGAGTACTTCGCAGTACTCACGGTTGCTTTGCTTTCCTTTTTCTCCCTTATCAGTTGTCGCGACCAGATGACGGAGCCCCTGAGATAGCTGTTCCACCATCGACTATTTCTACCACCCCGAGGACGGCTTCTACTTCTAGATGGCTAACGACCAGGAGTAGGTTCGGAGGGTCCTAGGCAGGAGGCCTACGCCTTTCGATCGTAGTGTTTCATTTTGGTTCCGCCTTTCTAAAGGCCTTTCTGTTTTCTTTTATATCTGTACTCAGATATCTGACGCTTCCGTTGATGCTTGTTTGTCATCAAGCTTATTTATTCGAGCCCTCGAGGCCCTGGCTTGTAATATATGCTTGTATGACTTTATTTATATTTTAGAGTTGTGTTGTGATATCTTCAAGTGAGTCCTTAGGCTTGATCGTGTGCATTTGCGTGTATGATTAGTGCACGATTAAGCCGGGGGCGTCACAGGTTGGTATCAGAGCCGACTGCCTCTAGGAGTCCCCCCTTTCCAACTCTTTGGCCGAAGTTGAGTCTAGTGGTCAAAAACTGTTTTACTAACTTGGCTGTGTGGCTTACGGGCCCACGTCGCCAACTGGGTGGTATTAGGATCGTCTACTCCTCGACCTTTACTCTGGGACTCTGATCTCTCTTCCTTTCGGGTTAAAGACTTTACTAACTCTGACATTAGGATCTCGTAATCACATCCATCCGGAGTTCTGGAAATATTCCCCCTTGCTTCAAGATTGTGGGCCAGGTTCTGCTTACAAGATCCTTTTATCGAGGGCACCCTGTGTTGTCACTTGCAGATTCCTCGCTCCAACAGTTTTCTCCGACGTTGATGTAGCCTTTGCTATGTCTCGTTGTGTACTTCCTTACCGCGTGCCTGCGCGCCGCCTAGTTGTCTAGCCTTCTCTTTTTTTTTCAGCTGTCGTAATGCCGGATTGTAACCGAGGCTATGTGTGGATTCGAGTGTCTGGTGTGAATATGATGAAGTATCTATTGCACTTCCTTCTGTTGTGCGTATTGCTTCATGAGTCATTCCATACACCTGCAATTTTGCTTCCTAAACTGCCCTGTTGATTTGGCAGGATGGCTGACGATACTCCACCTCCACCCTATATTGTCGAAATGAGGCAGCAGTTTGAACTCAACCGTCAGTTCATGACCGGAGTATTGGCTCAGTTTCCAATTCAGAATGCTCATCAACAGTCTGCTCCAATAACTCTGTCAGAATTCGTGCGCCTCAACCCGTCTGTTTTCCGCAGCTCCACCAATCCTATGGATGCTGATGATTGGCTTCGTGACATCCAATTTGAAATGGAGTCAGCTAATGTGACCCCTGACAGTTATGTCACCTTTGCGACATTTCACTTGAAGGGTCCCGCTGCTCAATGGTGGGAAAGCCACAAGGATACGTTGCCTGCAGAGACTGTACCCACCTGGCAAGAATTCCAGTCAGCTTTTCGTGCACGGTACATTCCTCAGGGTCTGATCGACCAGAAGAAGCAGGAGTTCCGTAAACTCACACAGGGCACACTGACTGTGGATGAATATCAGAGGAAATTTCTCGAATTATCCCGCTATGCTAAAGATGATGTCGACACTGACGCACGTAAGCAGGAGAAATTCCGTGAAGGGCTGCGTTCCGATATACAGCTCGCACTTCTTGTCCATGATTGTGAAGACTTTGCTACGCTTGTCAGTCAAGCCTACAGAGTTGAAACTGGTCTGGCTAAGTATCAGGAGTCGCTCAAACGCACTCGTGAAGCTGGCTCATCCTCGGGTCAGCCTGTTCAGAAACGTCGGGTTTGGATTCCGCACAATATTCATCACCGACCTGCTCCAACACCAAGACCATCTTATGTTGCACCTCGTCTGCCTTCACCGCCGAGACAGCTAACAGTTCAGGGTGGACAGCCTAATGCTATGGCATCTCCTCAGGTTGCACCATGTCCTCCTGTTGGTCGTAAGAAGAGTTGTCGAAACCGCCGATTCAGAAACCGTAATGCCATACCGTCTACTGTTGTACTTGGCCATGCCAATCACGTCGATGTTGAAAAGGCTCAGAAGGAACCGACTATCGTGCTGGGAACACTCTCTGTGAATTCAGTACCAGCCTCTGTTCTCTTTGATTCTGGAGCATCGCATGCTTTTGTGTCCCAACAATTTGCTCAGTCACATGAGATATACTTGGAGAAATTACCCACTCCTCTAATGGTTCAGTCCCCGAGATCCAAATGGCAAACCACAATGGTAAGCCCTCATAACCACATCGAGATTGGAGGTCTACTTTTTCCGGTTTCTCTCATTGTACTAGGACCTTCCGACATTGACATCATCCTTGGTATGGATTGGTTGAAAGCGAATAAAGCTTTGATTGACTGTGCTGCTAAGACAGTCCAGCTCACTCATCCTTCCGGCCAGATAGTCAGATACTCAGCTCAGACAGTTCAGAATGCCGAGGATCAGATATATGTTCTGAATGCATTGAATGCTTCACCTCTTGAAGGCATCGAGAACATTCCAGTTGTTCGTGATTTTCAAGATGTCTTTCCGGAAGAACTTCCAGGCATTCCCCCTGCCAGAGCTGTCGAATTTGTCATCGACTTGAAACCAGGCACTACCCCTATTGCAAAGCGTCCGTATAAGATGCCTCCGCATCACCTTATTGAACTTAAGGACGAAATCGATAAGTCGCTTAAGAAGGGTTTCATCCGCCCCAGTTCATCTGCTTGGGGAGCACCTTCCCTTTTTGTCAAGAAGAAGGATGGTACGAATCGGTTGGTTCAAGATTACCGACCTATCAACCAAGCAACGATTCAGAACAAGTATCCGCTTCCCAGAATCAACGATCTGTATGATCAACTTGCTGGTTCCTCAGTATTCTCTAAGCTTGATTTGAGATTGGGATACCACCAGATCCGAGTTCGTGAAGAAGATATTCCGAAGACAGCATTTGTTACTCGCTATGGTTCTTATGAGTACACTGTCATGTCTTTCGGCCTGACTAATGCTCCAGCTACCTTCTCCCGGTTAATGAATTACATCTTCATGGATTATCTCGACAAATTCGTCGTGGTATATCTGGACGATATTCTGGTATATTCGAAGAATGAAGAAGAACATGCCGAACATCTTCGGCTTGTACTGGAGAAGCTGCGTGAACATCAATTGTATGCCAAGTATTCCAAGTGTGAGTTCTGGTTATCTGAAGTGACATATCTCGGCCATGTGATTTCGAAAGAAGGCATTGCCGTTAACCCAGAACGAGTTCAGGCTATTCTTGAATGGACTTCGCCGAAGAATGTCAAGCAAGTCAGAAGTTTTCTCGGCCTTGCAAGCTATTGTCGTCGCTTTGTCGAGAATTTCTCAAAGATTGCTAAGCCTCTGACTGATTTGCTTCACAAGGGCGTTAAGTTTGAATGGACAGAAAAATGTCAGGAAAGTTTTCAAACACTCAAAGACAAGCTGACATCTGCCCCAGTACTTGCTCCTCCAGATTCTCGCAAAGATTTTGTGATCTATTGTGACGCATCCCGTGAAGGATTAGGCTGTGTCCTAATGCAGGAACGTAAAGTGATTGCATATGGCTCTCGTCAGTTGCGTCCGCATGAAGAGAATTATCCGGTACATGATCTAGAACTAGCTGCTGTCATCTATGCACTGCAGTTGTGGCGACATTACCTCCTCGGTAATCGTTGCGAGATCTACACGGATCATAAGAGCCTGAAGTACTTGTTCACTCAACCATCTCTAAACCTCCGTCAGCAAAGATGGATGGAGACCATTGCAGACTATGATTTGGGTATTTCTTATACCCCTGGCAAGGCTAACGTAATGGCTGATGCGTTGAGCCGCAAATCCTATTGCTGTGAACTTGAAGTCCAGCTAGAACAACCACTTCTGTATGAAGAGCTTCGGAAGCTAAATCTCGAGATAGTTCCTCAAGGATACCTATCAAACTTGGTTGTTGAACCAGACGTTGAGAAGGCTGTTAAGATGGTGCAAGCTAAAGATGCCGAAGTTGATCTGATGAAGAAAGATCTTCACCTGGAAAAGTATAGGGATTTCTCGCTGTCTGAAGATGGAACGTTATATTTCAGAGACCGTATTGTTGTACCTCGCTTCGAGCTTATGACTGATAAGGTCATGAAGGAGGCACGTGATACACCGCTGTCTATTCATCCGGGTAGCACCAAGATGTATCGTGATCTTCGTCAAAGGTACTGGTGGTCTAGAATGAAGCAGGATATTGCTCGTTATGTTGCTGAATGTGACGTTTGTCGTCGCATAAAGACAGAACATCAGAAACCTGCAGGACTTCTTCAACCACTTCCTATTCCGTTGTGGAAATGGGATAGAGTGCAAATGGACTTCATTACTGGTCTTCCCAAGTCACAGAAGGGTCACGATGCTATTCTTGTCATCGTCGACCAGCTTTCCAAGGTTGCCCATTTTCTGCCTGTCAAGGAGACGATCACTGCTAAACAGTTAGCAGAGCTGTATATCTCCAGAATCGTTTCACTCCACGGAATTCCGAAGGAGATTAGTTCGGACCGTGGCAGTCTATTCACCTCCAAATTCTGGGAAAGTTTCCAAGAAGCTATGGGAACTCATATCACCTGGAGTTCAGCTTATCATCCCCAATCCCAAGGCCAAGTCGAACGAGTCAATCAAGTGCTCGAAGACATGCTGCGAGCTTGTGTTATATCTTTTGGCAAGAAGTGGGAAGAATCTCTCCCGTATGCCGAGTTCTCTTATAACAACAGCTATCAAGCCAGCTTGAAGATGGCCCCCTTTGAAGTTCTCTATGGACGTAAATGTCGAACCCCTCTGAATTGGTCAGAAACTGGGGAACGACCTCTTGTTGGTCCGGATATTATCCAACACACCGAAGAACAAGTCCGTATTGTCCGAGAAAATCTCAAGGCGGCTCAAGACCGCCAGAAGAGCAACTATGATCGCAAGCGATGGGGACTGACTTATCAACCAGGTGATCAAGCTTATCTTCGTGTCACTCCGATGAAAGGCACCCGTCGTTTCGGAATCAAGGGCAAGTTAGCTCCTCGCTATATTGGTCCTTTTCGCATAGTTGCCAGACGTGGACAGGTGGCATATAAATTGGAGTTGCCGCCGCAATTCTCCCACATCCACGACGTCTTCCACGTGTCACAACTTCGAAAGTGCTTCAAAGACTCTCCGCACCGAGTAGTGGATCATGAGATGCTCGAATTGCAAGATGACTTGTCTTATAAGGAGCATCCGGTCCGCATCCTTGATGAAGCTGAACGTCGAACTCGTCAGAAGGTTACCAAGTTCCTGAAAGTACAGTGGTCGAATCACACTGAAGACGAAGCCACTTGGGAACGCGAGGATAACCTCCGTGCTGAATACCCCGAACTCTTCCCCTCTACTTCTTAATTCTCGGGACGAGAATTTCTTTTAGAGGAGGAGAATTTGTAACACCCCTTTTGTAATTGCTACAGTGATCAGCTAATGATACTGCCAGGTCATCTCCATTTGCAGTGCTTAATCACTTTGGTGAAATATTCAATTCAAATGCTATTCTGAAAAATCAACTCAATTTCAAAAGTGAAAATTAAAGTTGTTCCATACTTGTGGGAAAAATGTTCACATTATTGCAAATATTCCAAAACAATTATATATTAAGGAATGCAACATCACTCTTGAGTAAAGATGAGCATTATCAATTAAAACAGCACCAATTCAGCATTCCTAAATGCTATTCTATTTATGTAAAATCCAAACAGATTCAAATAATTTTCAAACCTGTTGTGACAGTGTAGAAAGGTGCTCTGAGATTATTGGACCATGTTCCATAATTTTCCTGAGTAATTTGGAGGCCCCACAATTTCTTTTCCATCTCTGCTAAATTAAATAAAAAAGAAAAACAGAAGAAAAGGGAAAAGAGGCGAGCACTTACCTGTGACTGGGCCGAGGCAACAGTGCACAGCCCAGCCCAGCCGGCCCCTCTCTCTCCCCTTCTTCTCCCTCCTCCCCGTGTCGGTGCCGCCGTGGACGAGCGCGTCCGCACCGGTCGACGATCGACAGCGCGACGTCGCGGCGCTCTGCGAGGGGATAAGGGCGGACCCGAGCCATTCCCCTTGGCCTCCTCGCCACTCCTCTTCTTTTCCCCCCGAGCTCGCTCTCGATCTTCTTCTCTGTCCCGAACGCCACCGCCGCCGCGAGCGCTGCTCCCCGCGGCCATCGTCGCCCCCGCGTCTAGCTGAGTTGCTCGGGAGCTCCGCCGGCTTCTTCCTCTTCCACTGGTGCTGTCAGACGGAGCCGGAGGGATCTACGTCGCGCGGATCAAGCCGATCCCCTCCTCTGCATCGCCGGCGCCCGCCGCCGATTCCCGTCGTCTCCGAGCTCCTCTGCTGCTCCAAAGCCGTCAAGGGCTTTACTTAGCCACGCGGTGAGCTTCGTCCTCCTTTCGCTTCTCTCCTCGCGTCGTGTTCCTCCCCGTAGCCACCTCGCCGTCTTGTCCGTGTTGTGGTCGCCGCCGGCGAGCTCAGTGCCGTCGCCCTGATGCTCCTCGTGCTGCGTTAACTCCACCGTCGAGCTCCCTGAGCTCCTAGCTACCCAGCGCGCCTCTCCACGCGTCTCACCGAGCCCCGTATCATCGCCCCCGAGCTCGACCGGGATCCGGCGTCCGCCGTGGTCGTTGTCGCCATCGTTTCCGGCCGTTTTAGCTCGAGCCCGTGTAACCATCAGGTGCGGCTCAACACGCCCGTTCCGTAGGATCAAACCGCACCTCGAACGGTCGCCGGAATCGACCGGGAGATCCTCGCCGGCGTTCGGCCTCGCCGCCGGTGACACGGATGACGTGGCACGTCATTAGCTGCTAATGACACCCCCCTAACCACCCTCTAGTCCTATGACAGTGGGACCCGCTATTTAATTAATCTAGCTAGTTTAAAAGAAATAAATTGTTAGTTATAACCTGAGTCACTGACACGCGGGCCCCGCCGGGCCCGCTGACTGGTCAACCGTGGACCAGTCAACTGCTGAGTCAGCAGTTGACTGGCCCCACTGGTCAGCCTCTGGTGCACACTGGGTGCAGCGCACCGGGTGCACCCAGCATTTCCTGCTACTGTTCAAATTTGATTTTAATAAATCCAAAAATTCCAGAAAATCTAATAAACTTTGAAAATTAATAACTTTTAAATCGTAGCTCGGATCGAAAAACTTTATACATGAAACTTGCTCAGAACGACGAGACGAATTTGAATACGCCCTCCATTTATCTGTCACATACCCATAACTACCTGAACATGGAACCGTTCTCTCCGGTTCATCTGTCCGACAGACGTCCGGAACCAGGAAAACATTCCCGAATGATCCCCTCCTTCACCGTTGTCGTGTATCACTACGATAGACCACCTCTAGCATCGCGTATCGTATTTTCATGCATATGTCGCTTCGTATTTACCGTTTTCCTCCCCCTCTTTTCCCTCGGTAGATTTCGGTGCCGACGTAGCCTCCGAGATCGACGCAGCTCCGGTGATTGGTTACAGTACTGACGACCTTGCCCTTGCCGCCAAGCAACCAGGCAAGCCCCCCCCTTTGATCATCTCGATATCGCCTATTCTAATTCTCCTGCTTGCATTAGAATTATGCTACTGTTACTGTTTTTCCTATATCTGCTGCATAGCCTGTTTATTGTAGCCTACTGTTGATAACTGCCTTCTATCCTAAACTGTTTTAGTATAGACTGGGTAGAGCCCCATTAGAGACCCCCACTTTATCCCGACTGCCCCGCTGGAGTTTCAGAAGACCCGATCAACGGGATTGAAGATCGGCCCCGCACCGCACCTCACTTTCCCTTCGTTGCTCGACACTACTGGGTTACTATCGAGTGTCGAGGGTGATACCTCGTCAGCACTTCTGATGATAACCTTGTAGGTTAGTTGATCGGTCGTGGTAAGCGAGGGTGATACCTCCTACACCACCACTGATACTGACTAAGTCGCGTAGCACCTCACGTGTGGACCTCGAGGGTGATGCCTCCTACGTCCATCTTGTTGTTACATCAGGTGGGAGTCCAACGAGGGTGATGCCTCGGATTCCCCTTGATATGGTGACCACACGGATGCCTTACATTACTGTTGATACTATTACTTAATAGGCGGGTCGACCCCGAGGGGTACCCGCGAGTGATGGATAGTTACCCGTGAGTTATTCCACGAGGCGCGGCCGGGCATTCTTAGCCCTTGCAGCAAGTCCTCGAGACGGGGCGACGGGGTCACATCTTTCGTGAGTCTCTGCTCGTTACCGCAAGCCACTAGGACACTACGATTTGGATATATGATCTGAGCCGGCCTCTGGTCGGATAGCACTAACCATCACGTGGGCATAGTATGGGCGTTCTGCATCGTAACATCAGCCGAAAGCTCTGTCAGACGTCCAGTTCAGCATTGTGGCACGGTCGGATCGTACCGGCCTTCCGAGGCGGTGCTGGTATCCACCCTGCACACAACGACCCGGAGGGCGAGGGGCGATGGCCCAAGACCCCCTTGCGCTTAGGAGGTAGACCGGCGGGGACCTCTCTGCTGAGCTGTAGGTAGGGTTGCGATGTGTCGTTTGGCCGAGGCCGGGCATGACCCAGGAAAGTGTGTCCGGCCGGAGTTAATTGAGCGTGGTGGGTAAGTTGGTGCACCCCTGCAGGGAAGAACACATCTATCGATAGCCGGTCCTACGGTAAAGGACACTCGGAGTTGTATCCCGATCGGTACAGTTAGAATTGGGATGTTACCTGGATATGTGACTCCGGGATCGCTTTCTCGCAGGGAGACGAGGAAGGATCTCTGGGCGAGACTGTTGCTTGCTACTACCTCTACTACTTTATACTATGCTGCTCTGTACTCTTCTATATGCTGCAAGACCCTCGAAGATGCTTGAAGATGCTGAAGATGCTAGTCTTCGAAAGGACTAGGCCTTCTCTCTATTCTGGCATTTCTGCAGCCCAGTCCACATATACAGCCATCCCTTGATAATGTTGCATATGTAGTGTAGATCCTTGCTTGCTGAGTACTTCGCAGTACTCACGGTTGCTTTGCTTTCCTTTTTCTCCCTTATCAGTTGTCGCGACCAGATGACGGAGCCCCTGAGATAGCTGTTCCACCATCGACTATTTCTACCACCCCGAGGACGGCTTCTACTTCTAGATGGCTAACGACCAGGAGTAGGTTCGGAGGGTCCTAGGCAGGAGGCCTACGCCTTTCGATCGTAGTGTTTCATTTTGGTTCCGCCTTTCTAAAGGCCTTTCTGTTTTCTTTTATATCTGTACTCAGATATCTGACGCTTCCGTTGATGCTTGTTTGTCATCAAGCTTATTTATTCGAGCCCTCGAGGCCCTGGCTTGTAATATATGCTTGTATGACTTTATTTATATTTTAGAGTTGTGTTGTGATATCTTCAAGTGAGTCCTTAGGCTTGATCGTGTGCATTTGCGTGTATGAATAGTGCACGATTAAGCCGGGGGCGTCACACACGGGCGGGGAGAAGCCGGGCCATCCATTATTTCACTCGTCGCCACCTCCAGCGCCCCGATGACGGCGCTGAAGACACTCACCCCTAGCCTTAACCCTATGTACACCACCGCGCGAAGAGCCAGGGTCCCCCACCCTTCCGGCAGCCTCACCGGCCGACGGAAGCGGAGGGGACCACCGGTTTCGCCGGCGGAGTTTCTAGATCGCCTGGGTGTCGCCCTCTTCTACTGTTCAGGAGAAGAGAGGAGAAGGACCGAGAGAGTGGCTTGTCCGTCCAATTCCACTTTTAGAAGCGCCAATCCAGCTTGATGAATCACTTGCGTTTTTTTGCCAAAAAAACTTGCATTTTTGTGTGGAAAAACGTACAAGCCTGCTATAAAAGTTCATCAAAACATAATAAAAAGAGTTAAATGCACTCGAGGTCCTAAAAGTTTCGTCGGGGGTGTCACTTTAGTCCTAATTCTTTCAAAATGCACCTTTAGGTCCTAATTCTTTAGTAAGTGGTTCACCCGAGGTCCTTTTTTCACGAGCGCTCGCTGACATGCCCGTGTGGCCCGTTGACCCATGCCACATCGACTTTGGGCCCAACCGCAAGGCAAGAAAAATACACTGGAGGTCCTAAAAGTTTTTGCGCAGTGTCACTTTAGTCCTATTTCTTTCAAAATGCACGTTTAGATCCTAATTCTATAGTAAGTGGTTCACCTGAGGTCCTTTTTTGCACGACAGTTCGCTGATTTGCTTGCATGATGCGTTGACCCATGCCACGTCAACTTAGAGGCCGTTGAGGTTGCTTTTTTTTTACATAAGTCCCCTTGTAAACCCCGCTCTTGACATTTCCCAGCCCCTACCAAATCTCTCTCTCTCTCTCTCTCTCTCTCTCTCTCTCTCTCTCTCCTGCCCACACAATCGCCATGGCTGGGGCAGCAAACTCCTCGGCAGGGAAGCGGGTGACGAAGAGGAGCGCTACAACATCGTCGATGGTGCTGCCTCCTACACAAGCTCCTACCACCTAACCTCAAATCACAACAAGCGGTTTGAGAAACTTAATCAAATAGTGCAAATCGAACAAAATCAATGCCTACAGCTGGTGATTGTGGCAGAGTAGAGGAAATCACATAGCTACAGGACGATAGCGGTGAAAAAAATAGGTTTTTTTTTGCAATGTTCCTCATCTGCTAGTGACCCTAAGTTGACGTGGCATGGGTCAACGCGCAACCAAGCAGGTCAGTGAATGATTGTGCAAAAAAGGACCTTGGGTGAATCATTTACTATAAAATTAGGACCTAAACGTGCATTTTAAAAGAAGTGGGACTAAAGTGACACTGCCTAGAAACTTTTAGGACCTCCAATGTATTTTTCTCGACAGGCGGTTGGGCCCTCTGCGACGTGGCATGGGTCAACGTGCCACGTGGGTAGGTCAGCGAGCGCTCGTGAAAAAAGGACCTCGGGTGAACCATTTACTAAAGAATTAGGACCTAAAGGTGCATTTTGGAAGAATTAGGACTAAAGTGATACCCCGATGAAACTTTTAGGACCTCTAGTGCATTTAACTCTAATAAAAATTACAGCGAGAGTCCAGAATGACCACTACCACTGCCAGAACGATCCATCGACGTGCCAATCCAGCTTGATGAATCACTTGCTTTTGGTGTACACCATGCAAATTATGCAATGCAATGCAACACAATTATAATAGGCAAATGTTAAAAATCTTATTCTGGTTTCTAGCGTTTACGAGCGAACGTCCAGATTTGTCATGTAAAAACAGATAAATTTGCTATGTTGTTGTATAAGATTTGCCAATGTTCCAAAAGTAAAAATTGGCATATGTGTAAAAGTTTGTCAGAAAAAATTTCCACATGGCTGCGAGTAATTACCATGCGTTCGATCATGAGGTGTCAGATTTTTAAGCCTAAAAATCTGACATCAGATGTATATTGGGGTCCTAAAAATATCTAGTACCATGTACCGAGACAAACAAATGTAAACACGAAAATTCCTTCCTGAACGAAGACCCATCGCTTACGACAATCCACACACAAAGTGGTCGCAATCAAATAACGTCATTATTATTCTCTTCAAATAAAGCAGTAAGTGTTACAAATACGCATCAAGTTTTGTGCTACACGTTCACGGTGGGTACACCAAGATGAGACTGCATCAATGAGGTCTTCAAAGAGGAGATCACATGACGTCCACGTAGGAAGAGCCGCAGAACTCGTCGTCGGCCATCATCTCGTCGTCAAGGTCATCGACGAACCTGGACCCTCCGATCTCGAACCGCTCGATCCTGGCGCCTCGTCGGACCACCTCCTCGTCCTTCTCGTTGAACCCGACACAGTTCCTGGCGCTGAATTCCTCGAGCTGACTGCAGCCGGCGAGAATGGCGAGCAGCTCCTGCTTGGGCAGGTAGGAGGAGTCGAGGCACAGCGACCGGAGACTGGGCAGCGAGGCCGCCATGGCCGCGGCGTCCTCCGGCTTGATGGCCCCGGAGGTCTTGAGGCCGGAGAGGTCCGGGCAGTGCAGCGCGAGCTGCGCGGCGACGGCCGGGAAGGACGCTGGCTTGGACTCGAGCTCGAGGCGCTGGAGGAGGGGCCACCGCGGGACGAGCTCCGGCAGGCGCGCCTCGTCGGCGGCGGAGAGCAGCGGCGGGAGAACGAGCCGGCGCAGCCTCGGGCAGTCGGCGGCGACGCGGTCGAGCTCGGCGGCCGGCGTGGAGAGGAGCGGCGGGAGCGCGAGGTCGGACACGGAGCCCCCGGCGCGGGCGAGGCAGAGCGTGAGGAAGCCCGCGAAGGCGAAGCGGGCGACGCCGTAGCGGCGCGCGAAGGCGGCGGCGAGCGCGCCCCAGGGCATGAAGCGCGCGACGTGGTCGTGGCGCAGGTCGAGCGCGCGCCAGAGCGACGGGTCCGACGCGGCGCGGCGCCACCCGCGGCACACGAGCGGCGCCGCGGCGGCCACGTCCTCCAGCGCCAGCCGGCGGAAGACGTGCACCAGGCAGTCCGTCTCCATCTCGCCCCACGCCGGCGGCGCGCTCCTGATGCCACCGTCGCGCGTAGCGTCCATGGCCGGCCGAGCTCTTGCGTTGTACCACCTCCTGCCTGGCCGGAGACGGTGGGTTTGGTTTGGTTTGGTGCGATGTGAGCGACTGGATCGATGGCTCGGGTGGTGTTCAATACTAAGTCGTGCAATTAGGCCTGAGCTGAGCTGAGCTGAGAGGAGATTTGAGATTGATTGATGGAAAGAGGAGGTCTTTTATAAAGGGAGCGTGAGAGCTTCCGCCAGCGTGTTTGATTTCAGAGGCTGGCTAGCGCACGTGCTACGCGACAAGCTTTACCCCGTTTCCCTAATTTTTTTTGTTTATTTAACCATGGTCCATGGTCGTTGAACGCGGCTTCGGCTGCGGCTGCTGCGAGGAACAAGCACGATGGCACGACCTACCCCGTAGCTCTACCACTAGGGTTAAACAAAAATAAAATAAAATGTAAGGGTGCAAACACTAAAAAAAAAAAGTGGGAGCATATATCATGCTCGCCAAAATACTTTTATGAATGCCAAAAAAATCAGGTTTGTTATTTCTCATGTGCCTGAAATTCCTTCTCGCGTCAATCACTTTCTTCCTTCCCTCTTGGTCGGACATCGTCAGAGAAGAACTAGCCCCACCATCTATCTTAAGGTGAAGTAACGGACCCATTATCTATCTTAGGGGTGGGGGGAGGGGGTGCAGTGATGGCCGGAGTTCTCCATTGGTGCGGTGGGGCTTAGAGGGATGGCCGGCGGGTGGAGGCCGGCAGATGGGGGCGGGGTAGGCTGACGGATCGGGAGGAGGAAGAAGGCAGGGCGGACGATGAACAGTGCCACAAATTTATTTTGAACCATTGGATCAAGATCTGACGGTTCATATAACAAGTGGCTGAGCCTCCCCGAAAAAAATTAGACATGCATACGTCCATGTTTATGTTATAAGCTTGAGCATTATAAGAGCATTTACAGTCGGACTCGGTAAATCCGACCCCCTATATGTCCGCGGGCGCGCCCGGGCACGCCCGCGGGCGCATCCGGCCGGACCCTTATATTTCCCTCCCGGCATCCACATATCTCAAATCCATGCAAATTCATGCACGTCGATCATACAAGCCAATGCCACACGCAAATAGCAAATATTGGTACGAAGCATAGATAGCGTTTATATAAAATTTATTCGTCCGAATACGACGAATCGAAGAACTCATCTTGAATCATTTGGTCAAGCTCTGTCGGTCCATACTCCTCGTCTGACGAAGCATCGGAATCCATCGTTTTCCCTAATAAAATCACAAAAAATCGAGTCGGACAATGTGTCGAACACATCAAGCGAAGGCGGAGCCAGAGAGTTGCCGGACGTACCACGGTGGCATTCAGGCCGGCGACGACGTCCCCCACGGCGAGGACGGGAGAGAGGACTGCTCTTCCGGAGCTATCGGCGCAGAGCCTGGGAACGGCTGCGGAGCGCGCGCGGCGGCGGAGCGCGGGACATATATACGACGCGGAGGAGGAAGAAGAGAGGAGATAGCAAATGGATCCGGCTAGTCTTAGGGGTGGATTTGGTGCAATTTGGGGTAGGGTCGGGCTGTCGGGTCCGACATGGCGGGCGTGCCCGGGCTCCCCCATATCCGCCCCATATTTGGACTGAATATGAGGGGTGCCAGTCAGCCTGGGCGTTTGAGGGCCGTCTGGGTCAATTTTTTGTGACTGAACAGTGACCGAGCGGCCCACCCGGACGCATGAGACAGGTTTAAGGCGCCCGGCTGTAGATGCTCTAACTTGTGAAAAAAGTAGGTTGAGTCCAAATTTTGACATTTGTGAAGCGCAACCAATCCTTTTGGCAGAGAAATTGTTAAGAACACATCAAACACTAAGGCCCCCTTTGACTCAAAGGATTCTTTATAGGATATTTGAAAGATTAGAATAATTAGAAAGTCTTCCCAGGAATGCAATCCTAGAATCAAACAACACGCAGAAGAAATTTCCAAAGATTAGAATTCTTTGATGCTCTCTTAAAAGAGCTCTCTTTTAAATCAAAGAGGCGAGTTTTTTGGATCGATTAGACTGCCCTTAGTCGAGGTACGCTCTGCTAATCTCTCTCATTTTTCACACACTAGTCAATGTGTACGTGCAATGCACTTTAATTTGAAAGTATATTAAGTGCATGCGGATATTAAGTAGTATATTATTTGCGTGTTATTATGTGATTAGCACTATATTTGGCATGGAATTAACTGCACGCTAAACGTGTTGAGTGCTCGACATTGAAGCAGTCTAGGTCGTTGGATTGACATGATTTGATGACCGAGATTAATTGAATCTGCCTCTTTGGGTCTTTTTATATTGATATAGATAGATACACAGGATGAACACATTTAGTCATGGCGTGACAAGCGTGATAAGCAACACAAACCAATAAGGGACCAACACATTTATTCGTGTCTACCCCATTCGCAAGATTCGGTCCATAGGACAAGGCCTTTGGACGAGCAATCAAGCAGCCACTACCATCGCAAAAGTCTCCGGAAGAAGAGACAATAGTGCCACTATGGACTGGATTCTAGAACGGGTCAATTTTGAGTTAGAGCCTTTTTGGCTTGGAAGTTAAACTTGTATCTACTGCCTTTTTGCGTCATCTGTCAAGTGTCAGCACGTAGCATTCTCTCATTTTCGTCCCTCCCACTTCAGCGGGGGAGCATCTTCGTCCTACCGGCGAACAAACCTTCGCCCGAGCTGCAAGTTTCAAACGCTCGACCTAACCCTTGGTTGGTGTGTGTAGTGTGGTATACACTCCACTCGGCCGGGGAAAGTCAAAATGACTTGGGACCTTCCTTGTAATGTCGTGGTTAGAGCAGAAAAAGATTAGGGGAGTTGCAAGCTTTCAACGGTCAAAATTTGGTTGGTATATACTCCCTTAGTTAGTACAAAGTTGAGTCATCTATTTTAGAACGAAGGGAGTACATGTTAGCTACGACCATAGGTCTTGGCAGGGAGTAAATGTTAAATCAGCCCTTATGGCCATTGCCCCATCCTTTATTTGCTTACAAGAAACTAAGCTCGAGGATATTTCCTCTTTCAAAGCTAGCTCTTTCCTCCCTTCCAATTTGAGATCTTATCACTTTCTTCCTTCGCACGGCGCGGCAGGAGGAATCCTCACAGCTTGGGATGATCAATATTTTGTTTGTTCGGCGGTCACTCAGCTCTCCTTCTCTTTAACTCTCAGTTTTTCTGCTAGGGCTAACAACGATTCATTCTCGGTCTCCCAACATTTATGGCCCCTGCGGTAGCAATGAGAAGCAGGCTTTTGTTGATGAACTCCTCCATCTCGGCGGTTTAGTCTCTGGTCCATGGGCTCTCATCGGTGACTTCAACTTCACTCTTAAACCCTATGAGCGTTCTAATGATAACTTCAACGCTACTGAGGCGTCGCTTTTCTCTTCCACCCTTAACCAACTTAGCCTACAGGAACTTTCTCTCCTAGACAGGCTTTTCACTTGGTCTAACCAACAGGACTCGCCCATTCTTGTTTGCTTAGACAGGGCTTTTGTTAACATCGATTGGAGCTTCTTATTCCCGGACTCCACCCTCACTTCCTCATGTCGATCGACCTCTGATCACGTGCCGCTAATCTTCACCGCCTCCTCCAAAGTTCCTAAGCCCTCGATCTTTCGCTTAAACAATGGCCTGATGCGCCTCTTGCTCTTCAAAAACCTGGTTGCTCAAAATTGGCACAGTGTCCCTCTGTCTACCCATCTCGGCCATTTTTGTCTCAAGCTTAAACGTGTGCGCGCGGCGGCAAAATCTTGGGCGAAACAAGCTAGGTCCTCCGTGGTTATACTGTGATCAACTTCCTGGATAAGATCGAAGAGCATCGGTTGCTTTCTCCCCTAGAACGTTCCTTACGTACTCAGGTCGCCCTCTCCCTTCACCGGCACAATGCTCTCACTGCCCCTTATTGGCGCCAATGTGCAAAAATCAAAGACTGTGTTCTTGGGGACGAAAATACCGAGTATTTCCACCTCTGTGCCACTATCTGCTTGCGTAAAAATCAAATCAAATACCCAAATGTCAACGACATCGATGTGTCCTCCCACTCTGGCAAGCATCGCGCCCTGCGAGATTATGTTAAAAACATCATAGGGTCTACCTGTTTGGGCGCCCCACTCGAACAACTTCAAGATCTTGTCTCGAGTTCTCGCCTCCGCTTGTCGCAATCAAATGCCTTAACTCTCCCTTTCACTATGGATGAGATAAAAAATGCTCTCTTCTCTATGAACGACAATGCTAGCCTGGGTCCAAATGGATTTGGTCCCGCCTTCTACAAAGCTAACTGGGATCTCGTTAAGAATGATCTCTTCCACCTTCTTTCTAGCTTCCACTCGTTCGACATGGACCTTAGGCGCATCAACAAGTCCTATATTGTCCTCATCCCAAAAACAACTGGTGCCAACGACCCGGACCAGATGCGTCCGATCTCCCTGCAAAATTGCTCAGTCAAACTCTGCTCCAAATGCCTCACCAACCGTGTCCAGCCGGTAATCTGCGATCTCATCCATGCCGACCAATCCGGGTTTGTAAAAGGGCGTAATATTGCTCAAAATTTCATCCTTGCAGCCGATATCGTCCAAGCTTGTCATAAACGAAAATGCCCCGCTCTCGTCATCAAATTAGACTTCCAGAAAGCTTTTGACTCCGTCGCTTGGAACAGTCTTTACACCATCCTTAGAGCTAAAGGCTTCTCCGAAACTTGGGTTCGTTGGATCATGATGCTAAATGAAACGAGCCAATTGGCCATTCTTCTCGATGGCAACCCCGAGAACTGGATTCGATGCAAAAGTGGTCTTCGCCAGGGAGATCCGATATCTCCCTACCTCTTCATTATCATCGCTGACATTCTCCAGCGCATGATTCTTGATGCTTCCTCCCACGGGCTCCTTCAACACCCCATTTCTCCAGATCTCCCTTGCCCCGTCCTTCAATACGCCGACGACACCCTAATCATCATCAAAGCCGATGAACAGCACCTTGCTAATCTCAAGTCCATTCTGCTTTCCTTCTCCCTCACTACCGACCTTCACATCAACTTTGATAAAAGCACTTTTGCTCCAATCCACGTTGATTCTACCACTGCTTCTCGTATGGCAAATATGTTTGGTTGCCCGGTTGCCGCTTTTCCCCAGAATTACCTGGGTCTCCCCCTATCTACACACAAAGTGCGACTCGTGGATTTCCATCCTTTAATTGTGAAGGTAGATAAGCGCTTAGCCGGTTGGGTAGGCCGCCTTCTCTCTGCAGCCGGGAGGGCGGTTCTCGTCAAATCTGTTATTAGGGCTCTTCCTACGTATGCCATGAGCGCTATGCTTCTTCATGCCGGTAATATCCTCGAGATTGATAAGCGCTGTCGGGCCTTTTTTTGGGCTGGTCATGACCATGTCAACGGGGCCCAATGCAAGGTTGCTTGGGATGATGTTTGTGCTCCTACCTCCAAAGGAGGTCTCAGTTTTCGTTGCTTACGTACCCACAACACTTGCCTACTCCTAAAAACCCTTAGCAAAGTCCACCCTCCTGGCAGCGGCACCTTAGATTCGTGGCTCGCTAACTCCTACGGCTGGGAGGGAGGGAACTACATCGGAGATAACAATAGGTTCCATCCCCCCATTTGGAAAGACATAACGTCCGGCCTCCCGTTCTTCCGCTCTATTACCCGTGTTAACATCGGCAACGGTGTCTCTACTGCCTTCTAGCTTGACCTTTGGCTCGATGACAGTACTCTCAACGCTCGCTTCCTGAGCCTGTTCTCTCACGTCACCAAAGCTCATGTCTCTGTTGTGTTTGTGCTCTCGGACCCGGACCTCCGTTTAATGTTGCAGCCGCGCCTCTCCAACGCTGCTACCGTCGAGCTGGCATGGTTACGTGCTCTATTAGCCACTGTTACCCTAATGCCGCAGGTTTCGGATACCCGATTATGCAGGATTAACTATCGGCCTCTCTCCATTGCTTCTGCATACGAGGCAGCTTTTTTGTGTAGGCCGGATGATCTGTTCGCAGATTTCATATGGGGGAAGAATTTTGCGACTAACCGGTGCAGGTTGTTTCACTGGTTGGCGCACCGTGGAAGATTGTTCACCAATGATCGCAGATTCCGTCGTGGCTTGACCGACTCGGCATCCTGTCCGTTTTGTTCGGACACAGAAACAACTTCACACATGCTGCTTCACCGCGCCGTCGCTTCTGACACTTGGTTAACTGTCGACTCCCTATTCATCAACCCGGCCGATTGCTCAACCATCAGCGACCTCCAGAACCCTCAGCATTCTTGCAAGGTCCGGAGCACTGTTATTTTGGCTATTCTCTGGAACCTTTGGAAAAGAAGGAATGCAAAAGTTTTCAATCATGAAGTGCAATCCCTGGGATCTGTCCTTTGATGTGCGGCCGAAGACATCTTCCTCTGGGCCAATCTCTGCCCCAACGAAGACCGCAAACATACCTTAATTGATTGCGGAATAATGTTGTCCCGTCTTGATGTAACCTAGTGTTTCGTTATGTTTTCCTCTCCTCCCCCCTCCCTGTATATATTCTCTGTTAAACACCAAAATCAATAAATGAGTTCAGGCTGGCTTTGCCCACCGTAGTACCCTAAAAAAAAATACATGTTAGCTGTAGTCGGTTGGCCAAGTGAGTTTTAACTTCTTCCTTTTAGGGGAAATGACACTTGGATTAACTTCGAATCATCATGAAATGCATTCGTATTCACACAATCAAATTATGCTAAAAAATATACACAATCAAATCAAATACTACATGGAGAAAGAAGAAACATAGAGAAAGCCGTTTCCCTTTGCTAAGTCATTGTTGCTTGACCAAATGGGCAATGTGCTTGAAGCTAAACATCTAGTAGAACATGAGAATGTCCTGCAAGATCAAGTTAGCATTTGGTGAGAAGGACGCTCCCTGGCCCTCGTCCAATATTTGCCACTCCAGCAAACCGAACACATTCCATGCTCCTGCATGCCGTGCCGTGGCACCACAGAATCAGATGATCACCGCCTACCTAGCCCGCTGCCCATGGTTCCTCGTGAGCACGTAATGTGCACATGGCCCCGTCAAACTTGTCCAGCAACAATGCACATCTGTTCCACGAGACGTTTGACAAACAAGATTTTTTTTGGGGTTTACTACTACTACAGTAATACTCAATTTATTGATTGATTCGCCGGCAATATAGTTAACTAATGCAGCCCACTTGGTCCTTGTGATCTCGTGATGCAGCCCACTATTGCTTTCATCCCCTTGTTAATCAGTGTTAAAGTCCATGAAATTGGTTAAATGACGCAGAGTCTTCTAGAAAACTGATTTCTTCCCTACTACGATGCCACGACTTCTCTCCAATGAACGGACTATGGTGACGTTTGTGCGGCTTTTACTTTCTTGCAGAATTGGACATATGATGTGGCCGGTTTTACTTTCTTGCAAGTTTGGATATATATGATATGATGATGTTGTACCGTATGAAATGATTGATACGCGCATGTGTATGTAACCTTACGAGAAAACCCTTTGACGAGGAACTATATGTATTATGTCTGGAAGAACTCATTTCTGGTTTGGACACGGAACCTGTCGACGTCGATCAACCCGCTAGCTGCTGGTGGCTGGCGACTGAGAACAAGGACTAAAAGGTACTCCGTCCGTTTCAAAATAAGTGTCGTGGTTTTAGTTCAAATTTAAATTAAACCACGACGACTGTTTTAAAACGGAGAGGATAGCGTTCTTTCATCGGCGGCTGGTAGATACTACTACTACTAACTGAGATTACATACCAGCGTAACACTGTGGTGTTGGAAGGCTTAATGTTCATCTGATAGTAATGTTATCCACACATGCTTGGTTGCCAGCAACTGCAACCAGTGTAACTAGAAGCTTGATTAAGGTGATATGAAGATACATGATGTGATTGTCTGATTGATCGATGCAGGTCTTTCTTTAATTAATTATTAACCACCCCTCAATTTTTTTAATTACTAACCCCTCCCCGGCATGTGCAAGCGACTGCAGTTCCTGTTTGCGGAATTCGTGAGTGGTACACACATCTCATGTCACTTGGAGCTCGTCGTTTTCCCCTCTCGAGCCTTCTTGGTTTCCAATTTGCCACGCGAGAGAGATACTTATGCTGTTCGAAACTGCTTTGCCACGGGAGCTGAGGAGGGGGAGGTGACTGGTCCCTTGCAGGCCAAGGTAAAATGATGCGCTGGTAAATTGATTAGACGACAGCGATGCGTGGTTGGTTGATGCTGTGACAGGCTCGGCTTCTGGATCACTTTCCAGGTACTTCCCGGGACAGGTAAAGGGCTTCAGCTTCAGCTTGCTGCTGCAGCATGTGTTGGTGTTCCTCCCTCCATGCTTAGTAGGAGTAGGTGCCTTGTGGGGGGTTTTGGCATTTGCCGCCTGTCCACGTTGTGTTAGTGAAATGGTAAATAGCAGTACGTGGATAGCTAAAAAGCCTTGCATTTCTCCACATTTCTCCACAATACGATATTAACTGTGATTCATCAAACATGACAATACTGCCGGGCTGCTTCTGAACAGTTCGGCCCTTCCTATCCTACTCATGCAGAGGACTTTGAGCTACTATACAGACTGCTTAATCTTTTTGTTGTTGTTCAGGAACAGAGACAGCTTAATCTTCAAATTACTGCGTGAAATACACACTGCTTTGTTTCAATATTTTTGTACGGGGTACTTAGACAAAGCTCCCTTTTTTTAGGGAGAAGGTTATTCGACAAAGTTGTTCCAAGCAGCAGTTTTTTTTTTTGAGCGGTTGTTCCAAGCAGCAGTTGGAGGCTTATGTATGTGCAGGCCCGTGACCAGGCCATGCCAGCCCAGTGATTCACAGCCCAGTAAGGCGCCAGAGACTGTCTTCTATTGGGCCAGGCCAATCAGCCTCCTGACTCCGTGCGCTGCTCTTTTTGCAGTGAGTTTTCTTTCTCCTCATTTTGTATTTTTACGGTTTCCACCGGGGTTTTATGCAGTGTTTCTGTAAAATGCTCCGAAATTTGAAATGTATATGTATACAATTTTTATGATCATTAATTTTAAAATTATATCAATTATAAAATGTTCACAAAATTAAATAATGTCTATAAAACTATAAATGTTGGCGAATAAAAATATCCATGAATAAAAATTTCTATAAAACTATAAATGTTGGCAAAATTTGAAATGTGTATGTATATAATGTTTATGAACTTTAAAAAATTACATGAATTATAAAATGTTCACAAAATAAATAATGTCTATAAAATTATAAATGTTGGCAAATAAAAAATCAATGAACAGAAAAGTTATTCGTTAATTTATAAATTTATTCATGTAATTTTTAAAAAATCGTGCCTATAAGAATATTCATGCAATTCTAAAAACTTTATGAATTTTTCTAAAAGTTAACATGTTTTTATTAAATAACATGGATCCTAAAAATTATGTAAAAAATAAAAAGTATATATCGATTAAAAATAACGGGAAAGAAAAAAAACAAAAAAAACATTGGAAAAGAAAGTCCCCAAAAAACTCCAAAGAACCTAGCCTAACCCAAAAGTAACAAGAGAATAAAAGCCTTCCAATATAAATTGATTGGACTGCGACGATATAGCCGATCATAACCCAGTATAACATCATAGCTTTGTAATTTCAGTAGCTTGAAGGTGCATCATCCCGACATTTTGACGCACATAGCATCAAAAAGGATTTTTCTTGTTGAACCTCAAGTAGTATCGTATGGTTGATTGATCCATCCGACCATGTGGCGTGGGCCATTCCAGATCATATTATGTTGCTTCAAGCAATTTCGTTGATACGTCCTAAACGTATTTATTACTTTTGTATTGTTCATGCCATTATCTTATCATTCATGCAAAAAAAAAAATTGATGTTTATTTGGACAAATATATTAATAAAGTCCTAGTGCCAGATTCTATTTTTCAGTGTTGATTTCCTCTGGGAAAACATGTACTTTTGATTACGAAAAAGATCTAGAAAAAATATGAGGCCAATTTTTGGACCAATATGAAGTGAGAGGAACTGGACTTGGGTCAGGAGGCCCAGACGCCCAAACCCCTGGCGTGCTTGGAGTGCACGCCTGGGTATTTTAGAAGGCTTCTAGTGCTCTCCTTTTGCGGTAAGCTTTTCTCCGAAGTTTTGGACCCGCCCTATTGTTCAGAGTTTTCAAAATTATGGATCTTCGTAAATTAATAAAACGGTGACAGAACACATATTTTAGCATCCAAAAATAACTCCCCTGAAAGTAAGATCCAATCTCGGGGAAGGCTTTCATTCTCCACAACCCAGGCTACCAAAACCAGAGGGAAATCCCTTTGCCAACCTAGGGGGAGGCAAAGAAAGGAGGGGGGGGGGGGGGGGGGGGAGGGTCTCTCCCCCTCCTTTCACCCGACTTCCATCGCTCGGGGAACCGTCATTGCCTCTGATGACTTCTCCACCATCTCCATCACCATATTTTTCCTTGTACCAGTGTGTTGACCATTGTAAAACCTCTTTAATCTCCTACCAAGACATGATATTTGAAACAATAAATATTTCCTATGGATTGTTGTATTTTTTATGTGTGAGTAGTTTTTTTTGGCCCGCAACGATTGGTGATCTAGTATGATTGGTATGAATTATATGTCTTGTTATGGTGATGTCCTCTTGTGTTAGTATAGGGGTGCACAATTATATTGAATCACAGATTAGGGTTAGGAATGTGTTAAGATGAATATAGGTAGGGAGACTGTAGTGACGGAATAAACGTTACTGAAGTGTACGAGTTATAAGCTATGGGATTCGACAGGAACCCTAGAGGATAAGATTATCTTTGTGTTTTTACCTTAATAATTATTGTTGTGGATGCTTGCTAAGGGTTCACTCAAAAGTACATGTGAGTTAATACAATATGTTAAACACATGCCTCAACCGCATATCAATTTATAACAAGCATGTGTTTCAGTTATGTAGCCAATTGTCGAGGGACAATTCGACAACCTCTTCCGCAAACACAAACTCAAGCTCTTTTTTTACATTTTTCAAAATAATAAATAATACTCCTTCCGTTCCATATTAACTGTCCCAGAGTTAGTACAACTTTAGTACTTTAGTTATCACCATTGCCACATTCTTAGTTAGAGAGTCTAGGTAAAGTAACATTATAGTACATAGATAGTTATGTAAGTGTGGCATGCATAACTTGAGAGAATAAGAAACCTACATTTATCTCCTATGAGGTATCTACACTCATTAGTTTGACATTCATGTTGAAAAGTACTATAACGATTCCCTGCACTTGGAGGTTATCGGTTGTGAATCATGATGACGACATTTGTGGCGAACACAACATTTCCTCTGCTTAACAACCTAGCGCATGACTGAGCCAAGATTGAGCATTGAGTGCTAAACTCATTCCTGCGCAACCGATGTTATTGACATCTCATCATTGTGGGTTGTGCATCTTGCATAACGCGAAGGAAATAAAGTCTTCCGCCTATCATTGGGAGGTGTGTGGAGAATGGTATGTCCCTAGATCTGGTTGTTCAGATCTGAATTTTTCTTATTTAGATTTGTCTCGCTGGTGTTTTTTTTAGCACATTACAGACTCAAGCGCTCATATACACGCGCATACACTCATCCCTATGAATGCACACACGCACACCCTACCCCTATGAGCACCTCCGAAAGACTGAGCCGGCATATCATCTTGAAATTTACGAAGTCACCGTAGTTACCTCGTCGTCGACGGGAACGTCTCCTCCCACTGAATGCGCATCGCCGGAAATCCAGAAATAAATGCGAGCACCAGGACTTGAACCCTGGTGGACTGGGGATACCACAGTCCCTCTAACCATCCAACCACAGGTTGGTTCGCTTGTCTCGCTGGTGTTGTTATGTGGAGTAGTCAACTTGGTTGTGTGTCTTGGTACTCTGGCTCTAGTTCTGATCAACAAAGGTTGGACAACCTTGATCTTGTTAGGAAGCGTGTGAGATTTGTGTTCCCTGGCTCGGTCTGGCCAGACCTAGGGCGTTCTACAAGCACACTTCTAGAGTTTTCTTCTTCGAGCCGCAGATCACGGTCGCTAATATCTTCTGGTCTACATCAATGTTTTTTTGGCTGATTTTT
This sequence comes from Thinopyrum elongatum, assembly GCA_011799875.1. Classification (NCBI taxonomy): domain Eukaryota; kingdom Viridiplantae; phylum Streptophyta; class Magnoliopsida; order Poales; family Poaceae; genus Thinopyrum; species Thinopyrum elongatum. Next base: position 465,501,758 of record CM022301.1, on the reverse strand, counting down.
TTTACAATCTTTTGGATTTCAACAAGTTTGCTTAGCTGAGACGGAGGCCAAGAGGTGACAAAGCTTTACTTATGGCGCACCATCGGTGGAGCAGGAGGCAGAAGACTTCGGCGCCCATCTTCGATTTTTTTTTCAATTTCTGTAGAAGTGTTTCTGTAAGAATATGTCCTACTTACATGGCCTTTAGTCTTTGAAAGAGAAAAATTAGCAAACGGAAAAAAAAAGCTACCAGTCTACCATGGGAGTCGGCAAGCGGTAGGCCTGTGGCCTGCGGCACGAGCGAGTGAACTACTACTCCCTCAGCTCCTTTCTAGTCCGTGTTTTAGATTTGTCTTGAGTTAAACTTTGTAAACATTGATTAACTTTATATTAAAAAATGTCAACGTCTATGATACAAAATAAATAAAATATGAAAACATATTCTATGCAATGCATCTAATGATATTTATGTGATATTAAAAACGATGTTATTTTCTCAACAAACTTGACAATTTTTTTCATAAAATTTAACTTTAGTCAAAGCTAATATACAAAGTTAAAATGACCAGAGCGAGTACTCTACTTGAAGCACGCATCTCATCCAATGCGTGACCAACCTACTATTCTAGCCCTCTCATTGACTGCCCTGTGACCGGTCAAGTGATCGATGAAGCAACAGTAGCTAGGAAGCAGGTACTCCTCAGTCCTCACACGCTCGGCATCTTCAGTTCTTCCATCACCTGCTCGCTAGCTACCTCGTGTCTTCCCGGAGTTCCTCCCGTATATTATGGCGCTGCCATCATGCGTCGACACATCGGTTCAAACAAGTCACAGCTCGAGCTAAGCTAGCTAGCGTTACATCATAGTCATGGGCCGCAGCCTCGCCTTCAACGCCGTGACGGCGCTCAGCCTCCTCGTCTTCCTCGACGCCTGCCCGTGCGCCGACGCGCGGCCGATGTCCACGAGACCGGTGAGCTCCGGGACGTCCGCGCTTGCAGTGCCACCGTCGGCGTCCGAGGGCACGGCGCACTGGCGTGCCGCCGACGCGGCCGCCAGGGCGGGGAAGTGGCTGCCGTACTACCGGTACGCGGGCGGCGGCGGCCTGCGCTACCACCCAGGGTACCCGAGGTACCCGGCGTACCCGGTGGAGGGAAAGCCGATGATGTGGGGGTCGGGCACGCCACCGGAGCTGGGCGCCTACGCGGCGAGCGGCAGGCAGCTTGGGAAGTCGCCGTACGGCGATGAGACCCGGCAGGAGCAGGTCGCCATGTGGGCTTCGCTGCTCAACCCGTCCAAGGGGCCAACCACGCCTACCAGCTGGCTGCCGGCGAATGGCGGCGACGAGCCGGCCTATCAGGCCCGCGACGAGCCTAAGGTGTTTGACGGCGCTACCGAAGGGACGGAGATGGACGTGCCCCCGGGCGGCGGCGGCGTTCAGACCGGCCAGCAGCCCAAGTGGGGGTTCTACCCCGGGAACAAGAATGGCAAGTGAAGATGGCGTACGTGCCCGCAGAATTACTGCACTAGCACAAGAATGGATCACAGTAGATCTTTGTCGTCGAATAGATGTGGCTCCACGGCTATGCACAGTCAAGCTTACACACTGTAATATTCAAATTTTGACATGGAAACGACATTGTTACATGATCTACTAAAAAAACATTGTTACATGATCGAAGTTACTTTTGAAAGTTATGTTATCGGTAAGACTGTAACACGTAGTTATAGAAAGGATTATACAGGATCGTTATGGGTGTGTCTAACATATGTTACATCTAAGTTGTTTTTTTCTTTCTTTGTTTGTTGTTTTCTGTTTTGGATTGACCAGACTCCAGAGGCAACACAGAAGCCAGCATCGCTCAAGCAGGTCATCGCTCCATCACTCCGTTTGGGCAGGCCCATGAACCAACGACCGCATCAATGAGTGTGTACGTGTGTTAGAAAAAAAAAATACAATTTGTTTACTCACACGAGTGTGTACGTGTGTTGTGTGCGCTAGATTGTGTCCTGCTGTCCTTCTTAAGAAAAAAGAGTATGCTGGGCAAAGAAAGCTAAATACTCCCTCTGTTCCATAATATAAGAACTTTTTCAAGCTATGTGGGACGGAGGGAGTATTTTTTATGTAACTTTGTTATGAACGGTTTTTCTTTCCACCCCCTGTTTTATTTAAAATGTGAATAATTTCAGATATATATGAAAATTTTACACCGTGTATGAAAAAAGTAGACATCAAAACATGTACTTAAAAGATATTAATCATTGTATTTGAAAAAAATGTTAACATGCATTAAAAATTCATAAAAATCGCAGGTATTAAAGAGTTCAAAAAAATGCGGATAAAAAATGTTCATGAAATTAAAATTGCGCATGAATTTGAAAAAATATTCATAAATTTGAAATGGTGTTTTAATTTGAAAAGAGTTCATGAATTTCTAAATCACAAATTTGAAGAAAATCGTAAGTCTACAAAAAAGTCACAATTTTAAGGAACAAAGGTTCATGCTATTTATAGAAAAAAATGCAAACAAAATAACGATAAAGAGAAAGGAAAAGAGGAAAAAAGTATAAACATTTTAAAAAATTGGTGGACATGCAACTAGCCGACAACCAACCTTCCTGCCGCTAGTTGTTGCATTGGGGGTCATGCAGGTGCTGTCGGATTGCAACACTTGGAGTTGCGTATCGAGAGTGGACTTGCAGCGAGGACAAAAAAAGGCTGGTGTAGTTGCATGTCGGGGGTGGAGTTACAATTGGAACATAAGGGTCACCCCTCCCCCAGCTTCGTGTCGAGGTTGGACTTCCAACTGGGACAAAAATTGGGTCATGCTCAGTTGCGTGTTGAGGGTGGACTTGCAACTTGGACAAAAAAGGGTAGGCCCCCAGTTGTGTATCAAAATGGAGTTACAACTGGGGCAAAAAATGGGTCGAACACCAGTTGTGTATCGAGGATGGACTTGCAACTAGGACAGCAAAGGCGGCCCCAATCGCATGTCACAGGTGGAGTTGCAAGTAGGGACAAAGAAAAAAGGGTTGGATCCCAGTTGCGTGTCGAGGTGCGGACTTGTAACTGTAATGGAAAACAAACTACATGCCCAGTTGCGAATCGAGGGTGGACTTGCAATTGGGATGAAAAAACATACTATGGACCCAGTTGCGTGTCGAGGGTGGACTTACAACTGAGACAACTACACAAAAGTAATATAAGAAAACTTGGATCCCAATTGCAAGTCGGTGGTGGATCGGACTTGCAACTGGGGCGAACAATAAAAAAGGGGCTACTCGCAAAAACGAGGTTGCCTGTAACTAAGGCCACAACAAAGGTCAAAAAACCCGATTGCAAGTAGAGGGTGGACTTGCAACTAGGAGTGAGAAACAAAAAAAGGGTCCGTGCTAGTTGTAAGCCAGGGGTAGACTTGCAAACTGAGGTGACAAAAAAACTTTGAGCCCATTTGTGAGTTGAGGGTGGACTTGCAACTAAGGCAACTCTACAAAACTACAAGACCAGTTGTGAGTCAAGGGTAGACTTGCAGCTGGAACAACTACGAGTCCATCGAGGGTGGACTTGCAGCTCAGATGAAAAACAAACCATGGGCCTTGTTGCAAGTAGAGGGCGGACTAGCATCTATGACAACTACACAAAACTACGATACCAGTCGCGAGTTGAGGGCGGACTTGCAATTGGGATGAAAAGAAACTATGAGCCCAATTGCGAGTCAGAGGGTGGACTTGCAACTGGGATAATAACAAAACTACTATGGTCCCACTTGCTAGTCGAGGGTGGTCTTGCAACTGAAACAACTATGAAATTGCTGGCCCAGTTGCGAGTCCAGGATGGACTTGCAACTCGGATGAAACAAACTACAAGCCCAGTTGCAAGGCGAGGGCGGACCTGTAACTGGTACAACTACACAAAACTATGAGACTAGTTGCGAGTCGAGGGTGGACTTGCAACTGGGACACCTGCGAGCCAAGTTGCAAGTTGAGGGTGGACTTGCAACTGGGGTGAAAACAAACTACAGTCCTAATTGCCAGTCGAGGATGGACTTACAACTGGGACAACTACACAAAACTATGAGACTAGTTGCGAGTTGAGGATAGACTTACAACTGGGACAACTACACAAAACAACAAGACTAGTTGCGAATCAAGTGTGGGCTTGCAATTGGGACAATTGCAAGCCTAATTGCGAGTTGAGGGTGGATTTGCAACTCGGAAGAAAACCAAACTATAGTACGAGTTGCGAGTCGAGGGTGGACTTACAACTGGGATGAAAACAAACTATGGGCCCAATTGCAAGTTGGAGGATGGAATTGCAACTAGGAAAACAACAAAACAATGGTCCTAGTTGCGAGTCGAGGGTGGACTTGCAACTGGGAAAACTACGAAACTATGAGCCCAGTTGTGAGTCTAGGGTGGACATGCAACTGGGATGAAACAAATTATGGGCCCAGTTGCAAGTCGAGGGTGGACTTGCAACTGGTATAACCACACAAAACTATGAGACTAGTTGCAAGTCAAGCGTGGACTTGCAACTGGGACAACTACGAGCCTAGTTGCGAGTCGAGGATGAACTTACAACTGGTATGAAAACAAACTACACTCATAGTTGCGAGTTGAGGGTGAACTTGCAACTGGGACAACTACAAAAAACTACAAGGCTAGTGGGAGTCGAGGGTGGACTCGCAACTGGGCAACTGCAATCCTATTTGCGAGTCGAGAGTGGACTTGCAACTTGGATGAAAATAAACTACAATCCCTATTGCGAGTGGAGGGTGGACTTACAACTGGGATGAAAACAAACTACAAGCCGAGTTGCAAGTTCGAGGGTGGACTTGCAATTAGGACAACAACAAAACTACTGACCTAGTTGCGAGTGGAGGATGGACTGGCAACTGAGACAACTATGAAACTACGAGCCAGTTGTGACGACCCCGGCTTAATCGTGCACTAATCATACACGCAAATGCACACGATCAAGCCTAAGGACTCACTTGAAGATATCACAACACAACTCTAAAACATAAATAAAGTCATACAAGCTTTATATTACAAGCCAGGGCCTCGAGGGCTCGAATACATAGCTCGATGACATACAAGCGTCAGCGGAAGCATCAGATATCTGGGTACATATATTACAGAGAAACAGATAGGCCTTTAGAAAGGCGGGGCAAAATAAAATACTACGATCGAAAGGCGTAGGCCTCCTGCCTAGGACCCTCCGAATCCTACTCCTGGTCGTCGGTCGGCTCCTCGTAGTAGTACTCGTCTGGAGGGTAGAAGTAGTAGCCGTAGTCGTCGAAGGGGGCAGCTATCTCAGGGGCTCCGTCATCTGGCGGCGACAATTGGATATGGGGAGAAAAAGAAAGTAAAGCAAACGTGAGTACTCATCCGAAGTACTCAGCAAGCAAGGATCTACACTACATATGCAACATTTTCAAAAGGTGGCTGTATATATGGACTGGGCTGCAGAAATGCCAGAATAGAGGGGAAGGCCTAGTCCTATCGAAGACTAGCATCTTCAATCATCTTCATAGGTCTTGCAGCATTAGAAGAGTGCAGTTTAACATAATGTAAAGTAGTAGTAATGTCATCAACCTCGCCCAGAGATCCTTCCTCGACTCCCTGCGAGAAAGCAATCCCAGAGCCGTACTATCCATTTCATCTCAAGTCACTAGTTCTAGTTGTACCGATCAGGATACAACTCCGAGTGTCCGTTACCGTAGGACAGGCTATCGATAGATTGTTTCTTCCCTGCAGGGGTGCACCAACTTACCCACCACGCTTGATTAACTCCGGCCGAACACACTTTACTGGGTCATGCCCGGCCTTGGCCAAACGATACGTCGCAACCCGACCAAAAACTTAACAGAGAGGTCAGCACGCTGGACTAACCTATGCCCCCAGGGGTCTTGGGCCATCGCCCCGGACGCTCCTGCATGTTGCGTACACCGCCGGTGAGCAGACCTAGCAACCCCTTAATACAAGCGTGGTTGTGTTACCAGTCCAACCCAGCGTGTGCCGCTCAGTTGCTGACGTCTATTAAGCTTCGGCTGAAGTATACGACGCAGAACGCCCATACTATGCCCACGTGATGGTTAGTGCTATCGGGCCAGAGGCCCCTCGGATCAAATATCCAAACCGTAAATGTGTAGGTAGTGCGGAAACAAGCAGAGACTCACGAAAGATGTGACCCCGTCGCCCCGTCTCGAGGATTTGCGGCAAGGGCTAAGAATGCCCGGCCACGCCTCGTGTTCAGCTCTCGGGCACCATCCAGGTACACCCGACTCCATATCACTCTCATCATATACTCGTGCGGGTACCCCTTAGGGCCGACCCGTCTTTATCCAGAATCAACAGTGTCAACAATAATGTAAAAGCATCCGTGTGGCTACCATATCAGGAAGGAATCCGAGGCATCACCCTCGTTGGACTCCCACCTGACTTAAACATCAAGGTGAACTAAAGAGGCATCACCCTCGAGGTTCACACTTGAGCAGTTGCACGACAATGTCGTTATCGGGGGTGGTGTAGGAGGAATCACCCTCGCTTACCACGACCGAATAACTAACCTACAAGGTCATCATCAGAAGTGCTGACGAGGTGTCACCCTCGGCACTCGATAGTAACCCAGTAGTGTCGAGCAACTAAGGGAAAGTGACGTGCGGTGTCGGGGCCTGGTCTTCGATCCCGATGATCGGGTCTTCTGATGATCCAGCGGGGCAGTCGGGATACCGTGGGGTCTCTGGTGGGTCTCTACCCAACCTATACTAAACAGTTAGGATAAGCAGGTAGGAGTCAATAGCAGGTTACAATAGACAGGCTATGCAGCAGATATAGGATAACAACAGCAGCAGTAACTTCTAATGCAAGCATAAGAGGGAAGAGAGTGGGCGATATCGGAATGCTCAAAAGGGGGGGTGCTTGCCTGGTTGCTCGGCGGCAAGGGCAGGGTCGTCAACTGCGTCGTCGGGCTCCTGAGCTGCGTCGGTCTCGGGAGCTACGTCGACGTCGGGGTCTACCGAGAGAGAAGAGGGGGAAGAAACATATAAATGCATAACAAACAATGCAATATAGGGTATGCTATGCTAGGATGCAGTGCAGGGTTGCCTAAAGTATGTCTAAGTCATTTTTAGTTATTTTAGGATTAGCGTGGGATTTATTATCCGGTATGTATGCACTATTCATCTACCGGAATCGGGCTCAGAGTTGCGGCTTCTCCTACGTAGGATGTTCCGGCATCGAAACAGACGACACGATCAGATTCATCTCGTCGTTCTGATCAACTTTCATGTTTTAAGTTTTTTAATCTGAGCTACGGTTTAAAAGTTATGAATTTTCAAAGATTTAAACATTTCTGGAATTTATTCATTTTATCAGAAAAAGAATTATGACGTCAGCATGACGTGGGGATGACATCAGCAGTCAACAGAGCTGACCAGAGTCAAACCTGACATGTGGGCCCCACATGTCAGCCTCTGTTGGTTAACAGAGTTTAAACTTAAACTAAATAGTGTTAATTAGGCAGCTGGCCCCACATGTCATAGACTAATCAACTTAACTAATTTATTTTTATTTATAAAACATTTCAGTTAATTAAAAGGGCGGTGGGGCCCGCGTGTCAGTGGCACAGTGGGCGCTCAGTCAGCAGAGTTGACTGAGTCAACTCAGTCAACTGGGCCCCTCGGGCCCGCAGGCAGCGACCCAGGGGTGGACCCCAGGTGCGCCACATCAGCGGCGACCGGTGGCTCAACGCCGGCGACACCAAAACGCGGCGGAGGCACGGGCGCGCGTCGGATTTCGCCGTCCGGTGGCCATTTGGCTCGGGGCTGAGCACTTTCGAACGAGGCAGCGAAACCGCATCCAACCGTGGTGGTGGCGCGGGCTGGCGTGGCCGGAATCATCGCCGGCGACGAGCTAAGGCGGCGGCGGCTTCGGGTGGCGATGAGAACGGCGATGCCGTGCGCTACGACCCGAACGAAAGGTGCAGGGGCTATCTACGGGAGCAGGCGAACTCGTTGGACATTACTACGCGGCCGAGGGATCACCGGAGCTATGCCGGCGACGAGCTCGCGCGGCGTCGCGTTCGGCCATGGTGAAGGAAGTGGCTAGGAGGTGCGCGAGGGAGAACAGAGAGATGGGAGAGGATTAGGGGCTCACCCTGCGGCACACACGGTGTCCCTCAAAGGTTTAGTAGTAGCAGGACGGCGGGGTTCGTCGGAGGCGCGCCGGTGATCCGAGGAAGAAGACGAGGCCGTTGCGCTCGATGCAGGGGGTCCTGGCTCCTCCAAGTGACACCAGTCGACGCAGCGGTCGACGACGGAGACGATGGACACGGCGGAGCGGCGAACGGGGCTTGGTGGCTGCGAGGAGGTGCGAGGCACGGCGGCGACCGCGTCGGCCTCGACGGATCTTAAAGGGGAAGAAGGGCGGAGCGAGGAAGAGAGGAGGGAGAGTGAGTGGAGGAGGACCAGGGGAGATGGCCCAGGTCGTCCTTATCCCCTCGCGGCGTCGGTGGCGCCTGCGTGTCGACGAACGGCCGGCGTGCGCCGGCGCAGCCATGGAGGGGATGACACGCGAGGGAGAGAGAAGAAGATGGGCCAGTTGGGCCGGTTTCGGGGCACTGTGCACTTAGGCCCAGTGCACAGTGCCTTGTTTTATTTTTTTATTTTCTGCTTCTGTCTTTTTCTTTTTACGAAGTAGGTTTTGAATTATTTTGAGCATTCAAATGTAGTAGCAAAAATATGAAACGTGGTCACACATGTGCATTGCAATTTCCAACACTGCCTCAAGAAGTTTGGGCATTTTTGAAAGCCATTTGAATTTATTCAAAAATGATTTGGGCATTTTAAATGCTGATTGGGCTCTGTTAAAATACTTAGGCCCTTCTGTGGTAGATGATGATGTTCTGTTCCTTAACATCAATTAGTTTTAGATTATTTCCTATAATGTGAACATTTTTTTCACAAGTTTTGAGCAACTTCATATTTCACCTTTGTATTTGAGTTGATTTTCAGGATAGAGTTTGAATTGAATAATTAACCAAAGTGATTAAGCACTGCAAATGGAGATGACTTGGCATACTTAACAGAGTGCCACAGTGACTATTACACAGGGGGGTGTTACACCAGTTGCGAGTCTAGAGTGGACTTGCAACTAGGATAAAACAAACTGCGTGCCCAGTTGCTATTCAAGGGCGGAACTGCAACTAGGACCACTATACAAAACTACGATACCATTTGCAATTCGAGGATGGACTTGCAACTGGAACAATAACAAACTACGAGCACAATTGTGAGTGGAGCGTAGACTTGCAACTGGGATGAAAACAAAATATGCCTAGTTCCAAATCAAGGGTGGACTTTCTACTGGGGCAACTATGAGCCCGTTTGCGAGTCGCGGGTGGACTTGCAACTAGGACAACTACGAAACTACGAGCCCAATTGCGAGTCAAGTGTCGAGTTGCAACTGGGATGAAACAAACAATAGGCCAAATTGTGAGTAAATGCTGGACTTGCAACCGGGATGAAAAACAAAACACATGCTCTAGTTGGGAGTTGAGGGTGGGCTTGCAACTCGGACAACTATGAGCCCAGTTGCGAGTTGATGGGGACTTGCAACTAGAACAACTATGAAACTACGAGCCCAGATGCGAGTCAAGGGTCGACTTGTAACTGGGATGAAACACACTACAGGCCTAGTTGTGAGTCAAGGGTGGACCCCCAACTGAGATGAAAAATAGAATATAGGACGAGTTGCGAGTCAAGGGTGAGATTAAAACTGGGATGAACAAACTATGAGCCTAGTTGCGAGTCGAGGGTGTACTTTCAACTTGAACAACTACACAAAACTATGATACGATTTGCGAGTCGAGGGTGGATTTGTAACTGGGACAACTACGAAAGTAAGCCCAGTTGCGAGTTGAGGGTCGACTTGCAACTGGGATCTCGACTCGCAACTGGGATGAAACAAACTACATGCCTAGTTGCGAGTCAAGGGTGGACCTGCAACTGGGATGAAGAACAAAACACTGACCGAGTTGCGAGTCAAGGGTGGGCTTGTAACTAGGATGAAACACACTACGGGCCTAGTTGTGAGTTGAGGTTGTACTTGTGGCTGGGACAATTATACAAAACTACGATACGAATTGCGAGTCGAGGGTGGACTTGCAACTTGGACTACTACGCGAAACTACTATACGTGTTGCATGTCGATAGTGGACTTGCAACTGGGACAACTATAAACATGAGCCCAGTTGCGAGTGAGGGTGGACTTGCAACTTGGATGAAAAAATTCATAGGCCCAGCTGTGAGTCAAGGGTGGGCTTGCAACTGGAATGGAACAAAGTACGAGCCCAAATGCGAGTCAATGATGGACTTCGGAATGGGACAACTACACAAAACTAAAAAAGAAAAAGAAAATATAAAAGGCAAAATAAAAAAGTGAACCAAACCGCAGCTCAACGGGGAGGGGGAGAGTAACGAGTCATGTTACTGTACACAAAACTGAACTGCACCCACAGCACACAGCGAAAAAAGCTACAGCCGCACAAAGTGAAGACTGACACAACCCCGACAACAGAGGCGAGCCACGAAATGCCCCCCTGCGCGCGAGGACACATAACCGACCAAACAACAGACACAAGCCTCGAAATGGGTCGACAACCTGATGCGGATAAAAAATGTTGCACAAAAAATTCAGCAACAAAAGATCATACGTTTGAAAATTTAGATAAGACATTGCTAAATCTCATCCCGATGAGCCACAACCTATGTGAAAAGGAGGCCCATATACTCACACGGCCACACCAGCGTAAACATGGGAGACAACGAGAAAAACAGCCACTAGAGTGACGCCGAAAACCATCCCGACAATACAAACACCAACGCGACACAAGGAACATCCACATGAACAAAAAACAAATTTGCACGAAACATACATGTTTGATCGGTTTTGTTTTCAGGAAATACATGTTTGATCATATGGTGAACAATTTAGGTGTGACATAGCTCAAAATAATCTAGATAAGAAAGCAAATCTGAAAATATAAGTAAAAACAAAAACAAAAAAATTATTTTTAAAAATAAAATAAAAAAGAAATACAAACAAAAAAGGAAACAAATAAATTGAAAACTGAAAAACAAATCATCGATGTGGCAAAGAGAAAAAAACAACGGTCAGAAACTTCTTGCCCAAAAGCGGGACATGAGAGGTCACGTACACCAGCAAAAAAATATATATAAAAGGTTGACTCTATTTCGAAAAAGAAAAAAAGAAGGCTGACTCTCACGTACGTGACACAGGGCACCCGTTTCGTTGCAAAAGGAAAATAGAAACAGGTCTACCTGTTCGCTACCCACGTAGAGAATGGAGAGGGAAAAAAAGATAAGGCAGCCCACGTACGTGACAGAAGCCCAACAGAAGCAGCGTAGATCCTATGTGCCGCTCTGTGCGGCAAAACGTCGACCGCACGCACAGGTGGCTTTCCTGACTGGGCCGGCCCATGTGGCTTGCGAGCAGTAAAGAGCGGAAAACTGTAGCGCTTGAAAAAAAGGCGTGTTCGGCAGGGATCGAACCCGACCGAGAGCGGGTGCTTCAAGCAAAATGCTGTTTACCAATTGAGCTAGCGAGCTATATTGTGTACAACGCTGCGCAGAAACTTAAGAACCAAACCGAGTGCAGATCCGAACGTTTTTTAAATTTTGAATGCAAAACAATTCTGAAAAAAAACCTGAATGTTTTATGAAACTGCGAACACTTTTAAAAATTGTGAATAAAATTAGAAAAGACTCAAATATTTCGAAAAATGCAAACAATTTTAGAAAACAGGAACATTTTTTTAAACTCCCCAAAAAATTGAAAAGGTGAACTTTTTCATATTCCAAAACAATTTTTGGACACACGAACATTTTTTTCAAAGTCCTGAACAAAATTTGAAAACATGAACATTTTTTAAAATTAATGAACAGTTTTTTAAACCCCAAAACAAAATTTACACAAACATTATTTGAAATGTGTGAACTATTTTTGAAACTCCCGAAAAAAAATTTAAATATGAAAATTTTCTTGAAATTTGTGAACAATTTTTGAAAGTCCTGAACAAAATTTGAAGAACGAACATTTTTCTAAACAATTTGCGAACAAATTTTCGAATTTGTGAACAATTTTTTAAATGAAAATATTTTTTTCAAATCCTGAACAAATTTTGAAAAGTTTTGAAAATTAAAAAAAAACATAAAAGAAAAGAAAACGAAAAGGAAAAAAATAATAGAAACAAAAAAAAACAAAAAAACAAAAAAGAAACCAGAAAACCAGTCAAAAAAATCGGTTCAGAAACCTGCTAGAAGGTTCCCAAAACCGGTAGAAACCAGGGCTGGAACCTTCGAGAAGGTTCCCAAAACCAGATGCGTTCTACTCGTTATCTATCTTAGATGGGCCGGCCCAGTCGTACACTTTGTGTTCTCGCTGTGTGCGGTACAGTTTGACGCAGAGAGCGTCAAATAGGAAATTCCTCAAGGGTTTGCACGAATTAAAAACAATGAATTGTGTGGTCCACAATTTAGATGAGACATAAGTAAGTCTCATCTAGATGTGAATTAGCAAATCCGTTTCGCTATACCATACGACACGCGCCGCTTCTGCAACAAGGGAAGATGTGAGATTGTTTATTTCATGGTTACACTATTTTGAATATGAAATATTTCGCTGTACCATACGACACGTGCCCCTTCTGTAACTTTAGTGTGCTATTTCTATATCAAATATGAATGATTAACAAATTCATGTTTTCCTTGAGTTTTTATCTATTTAGTCCGTGGTTGCACTCTTTATACACTGAAGTTGTACATGTTTATATTGTGCAACTGAATATATATGAAACCTGCAACCTATTCATGTCTACCATATTACTTATTATTATGTAAATTCAAATATGAATGATAAGTTAATTTGTTGACTTTTGTGTATTTCTTGGTTGGACTTTTTAATATACCAAAGTTGCATGTGATTGGTTTGTGCAACCGACCATATCTGAAATGTGCACCTTATATATGTCTATCTTATTAAATATTAGTTTGTATATATGACTTATCAGTGCATTTTTTCTTTTGTTCTTGCTCATGTTTTCTATTTGTTATCAATGACTTGTTATTATTATTTATTTACTTAATTTCTATTTGTTGCGCAATTCTAGTGTTTTTAGCTAAATAATTATTTTTTCAATGCAAACTTATATGTTCTATATTTTCATGTTGAGTTGGTACATTTAATTTTTTTTAACATGGCATATACGACATACGCTCATACATACACACATACATTTACTTATGAACGCATGCACGTGCACCCTATGAGCACCTTCGAGATACTGAGCTGGCACACCATCTTGAGATTGATAAAGTCGTCACAGACTCTTTCGTAGTCGATGGGAACGTCTCCTCCCACTCAACGCACATCGCCGGAAGGCCCGAAATAAATCCAGAAAATGAGGCCACCAATGCCAAGTCTAGGATTTAACCCGTAGTGGGTCGATTTCATCACAAGGAACCTAACCATCTGATATATCGAAAGACATAAGCTGCACAATTTTTTGTATGCAACTTAAGTTACGGAAAAAATGCAAGATATTTCATCATTTAAAAAAAAAAATTGACCAGAGCCTCGTAGTGATCATCAAAATGTAACAGATAAGACTTACATACAGTGGAAAATTGGAAGATCAAAAATCATTGTCAGCGACAGTTACCTAAACCGCGTGCAATCGAAGGTAGCAATGTTTTGACAATGATTTTTGATCTTTCAAATTTTCCACTGTATGAAAGTCTTATCTGTTATATTTGTTGATGCTACAGGTATTATTACAGTAAACATTAAAATTGTCTGCATCGGCGACAGATAAAGAGTCCAGAAGTATTCTCCTCTTTTAGCAAAGAAGAAAGGGTATGCGAGGTTCCGTTTCTGTCTAATCATAGACGGACCACAGAGAGATGAGCCCCAATAATGGCGTGAGACTTTGTCATGATTTTTCTCGTAAATACTTCTCCGTCCCAAAATAAGTGATTCAAATTTGTACTAACTTTATACTCTCCGTGAGCAGCTTAATTTGTCCTGCATGGCATGTGAGAAGCAAGTCATGGAGTATATTTAATGGAGCTTGAGAACTGAGATGACGGCTCGTGAGTAAGTTGGCCAGCGCTCAGCCCTCAGCGGGATGCCCCAGCCACATGCACACTGGCCCGTTTTCCTGGCTCACATGTCACAGCGCTGGCCCTCTGTCTCTCAATGAGGGAGGAAGAAAAGATGTGGCCAGGATTTGGAGGATCTGTTTCATGGCCAGGGGCGGCCCCGACGATGCGGATAAACCCAAGTTGGCTTCACAGAATCCCTGATGCAACTTGAGTTCTCGCTGTCTTCAGAATCTGCACGACGAAAAGCTATCACCGCCCAAGTTGGTCGTGTGTATGGATTTTCCTGGTTTTATAGGCGGCCCCTGTGTCTGTGTTCAACATTAACGGCATTATCGCCATGAATCTTTTTTTTTTTTGCGGGGATCTGTCATGCTACTACTTCTATTATTTGTGTGTTGACATCGTGTCAAATATATGCAAGTACATGTTACATGTTGGACTTGAGAAATTGTAGTAGCAATAGGGATGTTATTACAAGAAACCAGCGGGGCTGCCTGTAAAAAAAAAAAACATGCGAGGCTCCCAGCGAGAACCAGCGATTTTTTTTCGATATTCCACATTGTTTTTTATTTCGAATAGTTTAATTTTAAAAGAATGTTCATGATTCCAAAAATGTTCGTGAATTCAAAAAATGTCCATGTCTTCACAAATTGATGATGAATTCAAAATATGTTTGCAGAAAATTCAAGAAATGTTCATGTATATGAAAAATGTCCGCGCATTCAAAATATGTTCGCGAATTCAAAAATGTCCAGGCATTCAAAAATGTTTGCGGATTCACTAAATGTTCGTGAATTTGAAATATGTTTGTGGCGAATTCAAAAAATATTCGCACAATTGAAATATGTTCACGTATTCGAAAAATGATAATTTATGCAAAGAAAATGTTTGTGAGTTCAAATATTCTTCAGGAATTAGAAAAATGTTCATGAATTTAGAAATGTTCACGAATTCAAAAAATATTCCTGAATTAAAAAAAGGTTCAAGGATTAAAAATATTCGTGAATTGGGAAAAACATAAAAAATAACAAAAATAAAAAGAAAATAGAAACCCTGAAACACATAAAACCGACTAAGAAACAAATGAAAAGCCGACCTAGGTGGTATCGCGCTCGCACGAACAGATTTGGCAAGCAATCCAAGCGAGAGCTAGTGTACCCACATGAATAAAAGGAATATACGCCTAAGAAGTTTCCAAAACCTGGTGATAAGCAAAAAAAACGTTCGTCGCAGGAGCTAAGGCGCAAATGAAAAGTGGCCTATAGAACCAGCGTACAAAATATGGAGTAGAAAACGGATGGCTCGCTTAGTGGTCCGGCCCACTAAGAACCGTGGTAGGTGAGCTATATGTATTGCACATCATTTCTCGTGGAGGCGGGGCTTGCAGGCCATCTCCAAATTCTTAAAAGGGCCATCTCCTTTCCTTCTCCACCCCCTCCCGTGCGCCCCTCTCGTCTTGGATATTTTTCTTGCATTTTCCCACCTCCACTACGAGGCAGAACCGAGAGCTAATTCTACCGTATATCCTTCGCTCCAGGAGGGGGAATTCGAAACCATCGTCATCATCGACACTCCAATCATCATTGGGATCATCATCTCCATCACCATCTTCTTCATCACAGTCATCTCCGTCAACCCCCCTCATCTCATATCTCTGTTGATCTGTTCTATGAACTTTCTTTTCAGATCGTTTGCCGAGAGTAGTTTCTGGTGTTGGTTACTCCTTATAGTTGATGCTTAGAAGTTTTATTGGTGAAAGATTCACATGTTTAGATTGCTAATAATATATTCAACTCCACCGATCATGATCCATATGATGTGTTGTGAGTAGTTCACTACGTTCTTGAGGCCACGGGATAAGGTTTATTACTAGTAATCTTGTGAAGTTGAATCTACTTCAATGTTTTGATATTGTGTTGTGGTGTAATTCTCTAGTGGTGTTGTGCGAATGTCGAGTGCACACCAGTTCACCTTTAATTAAGGGCCTAAAGAATTGCATCAAGTGATTAGTTTATTTATGGTTGGGTGGACGGAGTGACATATATTACCGTACCCTAAGTTTATGAACTATTGCATGAGTGGTACTGAAGCCCTAGAATTTATTGCTATGGTTAGATGTTATCTCAGTTACTCTCTGGTATTTGTGGATGCTTGCATAGATGTATAATCATAAGTAGGTTGCTTGTTCAAGTCAGAACAACACCTTATCATAGGTTTCACCGCACAAAACATTATCGAAACAATGAACATTAACTCAATGAATCTTTATGAAAGTAACTAAATGAAATTCCAATGTGTCCCCGAGAACGTTTTGATCCATATAAGTATACAACCGGCTTGTCCTTAGCACCACTGGCGGAGCTTGAAAGAAAAGGCTGGGCGGGCCAAACTTAAAAAGTTGGATTGAAAGCATGTTCAAGAAAAAAGTCCATTTTACTACCCTGAAAAAAGTTGGTGGTTCACATAATCCCCTGATCTTTATTTCTGCTCCCTTCACCCCCTAAACAATGCTATACCGGACAAAATCAATCCCGGTTTTGATTCATCATGGCACTGACGTGGCAACAGTCAATGGTGGTTTTGACCTGTGGGTGGGCCTCCCTCAAGTGGACTGGGTTTTGTCCTTGCCTGCCTTCCCGAGCATCGCCCCCTCGCGCCCGAACCCCGCCGCCTCCGGCCGACGTCGGTAACGGCCGGAGTTCCAAGCCGCCACCCCGAGCACCCTGCTTCTCCTTCCTCCCTTCTCTTTCCTCTCCCTCTCTCTCAGGTACAAGTCACACCGCCGCCACAAGCTCGTCGCCGTACCATCTTCACACCGCCACCGGAGTCTGGATCTGGCCGGAACCAGATCAGATGGGGCCGCCACCTTCGGATCTGGTCGTCCCTCGCCTCCCCGCATCGCTGCAGCGCCGCCACCTCCACATCCATGGCTGGCCCTTGCTGCTGCATCCACACCCATGGCCGGCCACCTCTGGTCGACGGGAGACCATGACCTCCGCAGCCGCCTTGACCGCCGCCTCGGGCTCCTCTGCGCAAGGATGCGCCTGAGCACGACCGCACCGATGCGCCGCCGCTGAAGCCCTCCACGCCGGCAACATCAGAGCAGGACCGTGCCGATGTGACATCATTAGTTTAGGTTGACTAGGGTTAGTCTGAGACATTGACATGTGGGTCCCCTTCTGTTAATGATGCAGTTAGGGCTAAATTACAGGAAAGACTAGTCAAAGCGGCCAGGGGCCCACACATCATAGTCTCAGTGGTTAACACGAGTTAATTAGAAATTAGACTATTGCTAGAAAAAGAGTTAATTAGACGGGGCCAGTGGTCAGTGACTCAAGACTAATCTAACCTAACACTAATCCTAATCTAACCACTGGCGTTAAGCCCCTCGACGAGCGTACACAACGACATAGGGCGTGGGAGCTCTGTTCGGCGACCAAATGGCTGGTGGATTCGTCCCACGCGCTCCTGGGCTCGCTCCACGTCCAATAGAGGTGGTAGCGCGAGCGGGGATGTGCGGAGTCTCGGGCATGGTCGACGCCAGCGACGACGCCGTTCGAAGCTAGGTGGCAGGGCCCTACAAGGCATAGGGAAGAGGGGAGAAAGGTGCATCAACATCAGGGGCTCAACGCGAGCATGCCAGAGTAGTAGAATGGGTTGGGAAGGGCCAATAGCGAGGGCATGAACCTCGATTGCGGCCGCCGGAGCGAGGCGTCATGGGGAGGGGTTGGACGAAGAGGCGCTTAACGGCGACATGTCTGGAAGATCGCCGGCACTTGATGGAGCTCACAACAAGGTCACAAAGGTCGGGGAAACTCGAGAGGCAGCAGATCGGAAGCGAGGAAGATGAGCTCGATTCAGTCGATTTTGGGCATCATCCATCGATCTAGTCAGCATTTGAGCTTTTTGGGGCACGAAGGCCCTGGTAGACAAGGTTTGGTGACGAGGATTGGAGGCCAGCCGCTTAGATGCAAACGGTTAACCCTGTCTGCGTGCTCTGGACGCCGGTGTGAAGCAAGGGCAGGAGGAGGACATGGGGGCTCTAGGGAGGCGTGGATGGATTGGGCAGATGAGGCGGACCTAGTGGTGCAAGTAATATGGTTGGGGTGACCTAGGCTTACCGGAGAGCGGCCCGCGTCGGATGGAGGCAGTTGCTTTCGGTCACTTGTGCGTCGTCGACAATGCACCAATCGATGTGCAAGTGAGGGGGTTGGCCGCGCCGAGTGACAAAGATCATTCCGCGCGGCGATGCGGTCTCGGGATGAAGCGGGATCGCGCGGTTCCTGTTTGCTGCGTGCACGACGAGCAGCACCGACAACGCACGCGCGAGAGAGAGACAATTTTATTAGCAGGTGAATTTTTATTTTTAACAGGTGGGCCCCTTTCTCACTGGTCAAATATGATTTTAACCTCGTCCACGCAGCATTTGATCGGGGAAAACCAGCCAGGGACGTTTTTTGACCGGTATAAGATAGTTGAAGGGGTGAAGGGAGCAGAAATAAACATTAGAGGGTTACATGAACCACCAAATTTGTTCAGGGTGGTAAAATGGACTTTCAATGTAGTATAAAAGATTTCATAGGAAAAAAATTCTATAAGATCCAATCCTATGAATCAAAGGACCAACAAAGAAAAATTTCTTAAGGATTCCAATCCTCCAAAAATACTATATAATTCCTTTGAATCAAAGGAGCCCTGAATGTTCTGAAGTGGAAAACTTGGTACTGTATCCTTTTTGCGGGAAAAAGAAACTTGGTACTGTTATATCCGTCGGATACTTGATGGCTCATCAAAACTTTTTAGTCGTGTGTGAAGTGCACTGGAGCGTTGTGTTTTATGGCTCACTAGATCATGATTGGCGCGCGTTGCTGCGCCCGTCTATTATTACAATAGAACGGTAAAACTTTTCATCAATATATAGACAACGAAATATTAAGTTAAATTTACACCAAAAACACAAATTAGGGCTCCTGTTGTAGTAGGGGAAAAATTGAGGTGAGAACATATAGATGGATCATTTGACATTTGCCATGTGGTACCAGTCATATTGAGAAAAGATGTTAGGTCAAGAATAAAAGAAAAATGTAAATAATTCAAATACAGTGCCTCAATATAACTGACAGGGCGAATTTTATTTTACAAGCTTGACCATTCTTAAAAAGTGCTAAAATGAACGCATATGGGAGTCAGAGGTCAAATAAAACTTTGAATACCAGCACCGTAAAAGAATCCTTCACTTTGTAAACTTTCAATACTAAAAAAAGCAAATGGTTAAAACCTTTGATTATGGTAAAACACATATGTTTTCAACAGATAAGCTAGTAACTTTGGAATTCTTGAGCCTGTCCTCCTTATCGCCGCTCTCTCGCTAGGTCTCTCTACCTTTTTTATTTCCGAAGACCGTTTATAATGAATGATTTGTCTTCATTGCAATTATGAATATGGGATATCTTGCACTGTGTACGAAAGGTTTTGGTATTGCGGAGTTGTGGTCAATGCAAGATTTTTAGGTTTCATATAAGATCACAGAAAAAGCCATGGTTCTTGATAAAACAACAGCATTATTATCGTTCATATAACCTTATTGCATGTAAGAATATATTGTAAAATAGAAGCAAATAAAGTTTTTTTTTAAAATATAGGCAAAATATGAGATTTTGGATCAAAAAGTAGACCAATATGCCAAAGGAGAATGAATTTTGTTGCCACTCTAGCTAAGTATCTAAGCAGAAGCACATACAAAAAGAAACTCTTGAGGACATCTATAGGAGCAGAAATATGAAATATGACGTTTGTACAAGGAACCTCTCTTACGCTAGGCCGAGTGGATGATTTGTTAAATGAATGAACAGTAGGATAAAGAATATGAATGCAGTAGAACTAACTTGTTCCCACAGAAGACAAAAACAACTACACAAATACACATACAAGAACGGGCATATGAATTGACAACGTTAATTAACTCTCAGCCCATGTAAATCTACCATGGGCTATAAGTAATACATTTATCTTTTGTGTAAACAAATATCATCCTTCAGCACAAAATATAACCTTTCATGGTAACGATTGTAATATTTATTATGCATCCATGACATCTACATCGACATGGTACATGGATGGAAAAGGAGGAACATACTTCAATATTATTTCAAGTGTATTAAAAGAAAACAGGTGCCCGGCACATCATGATTTATTAAACTTGCAAGGCTACAAACCTCAAGTGTTATCCCTCTGGTTGGGTGCTAATCAAAGCTTCGAATGATTTACCTGATAAGATGCGAAATAAGAAAATTCATGTTATAAAATCGGAGGTCTAAAATATCTGAATCTAGATATTGTGTGGTTAACACAGAGTCCAAGATAAAAATTTAAAAAACAGTGAAGCGAGAATCATCCGTGCATCGTTTGTATTTAGAGAAGGCATAACTAATTATCCTGAAAGCACATACTTAAAAACCTACAACATTAGTAATCAATCAAAATCAAACACCCACATTGTTGAGAATTATCATCTAAAAGATTATATGTTTGCTTGGAGATCTAAAACATCATTAATTGAGAATTACAGTTATAAGTCAACAACTAAACCTAATGTAGCATTCAGCAGAGTCAAATTATACCAGGCGAGTTGTTGTTATACAAAACATCATCATCACATACTGCAGCCAATACAAATTTCCAAAATAAAATAAAGCGACTGAACCACAAAATCGAATCCATGAAAGATTTGTAGCACATAATTGGTTACCAAGGTCCTCACAGTGGACAACTGGAACCTTGCCATAGTCACCCTGCTGCTGATGGCCAGCACGACACCACATCCTTCTCTTCCTCTCCATGCCACACCTTTGAGCTACCATGAAAAGCTTCTTGCAACAGCGTGATGGTGGCAAAGGCTCCAAACGGCTCCAAACGCTGATAGCGTGAGGGAGCTCCTAGGGTGCCCAGTTATAATGTCTTAAAATGTGGGCCCCATGTGTCATATTTTACTTGGCTTAGTCAGCGTTGACTAGGCCCAACAGTCAGTGAGAGTGTCTAGCTGAGAGGGACCCACCCGCAGGCCAAATACCGCCTTTAACTGTGTCCACGTCAACATCCGGTATGGGGAAAACCAGCCAGTGACGGTTTTTGACCGGTTTGGAATTGTTTAGGGGGGGTAAGGGAACCGAAAAAAAAATCAGGGGGTTATGTGAACCATCAATTTTTTTCAAGGTAGTAAAATGGACTTTTTTTCCATGTTCAACACTCGATGTACAAAAACTGGAAGGGTAATGAGCAAAGAAAATAGTATGTCAATCAAATTGTAGATGGTTTGTCTTCCTGTCTACACAAGGCGTTGACAAAAATCTATCCACAATTACCCCTTTTAACTAAAACAAGTAGACAGAGAACTTTTGCAGCACCTTCAAATCCTAAAGTGAACTCTTCCAAGCATGGGATTGTGCTAAGATTACAAAAGATTCAGGAGGCTAGTGGCTAGCATCTGGGTAGTCAAATCATTATCCAACGTTGGAGAAGAGAATCATGTAAGCTAATCTGAACCAATCTACAACTAAGTCATGCAGGCTTGAAATAAATCTAGAACACCTAAAGCTCCCAAGATCCAATCGTAAAACAGTAAAAGCAGCCCAAGATCGTATTTTTACACTGAACTTGGCGGCTGTGAAGGAGGCGGTCGCCATCTCCTCTCCTCTACCTCTGCTGCCGGCTCTGCCCTAGTTCCACTTGCCCGTGTGCCCCATGGTCCTGCTGCGCTGCTGCGGGCCGAACTGGGTCGAGACGGAAGAGGATGGGGATGCGCTGCCTGACTGCAGGTGGGCTGGGCTCGGAAGATGCATAGGTAGTTATTTTTTTGTGAAATTGTTGGGCGGGCCATGGCCCAGTTTGGCCCCTACAAAGCTCCGCCCCTGCGTAGCACGATTGAGGATTGGGCCACTTGCAGCACTATTGCAACTTTTGTTAGTATTTATTTTCTTGCAATTACTTTTGCTCTCAAACAATCCATCAAACACTCTTTGCAGCTTTTACGGTGATCATGTGCTAGTTTTCACAAAACAATTACATTGCTCTTTGTTGGGTTCGATACTTTTACTTATTAAGAATGCTACGACAGATCCCTATACTTATGGGATATCACATACCGACCTCTGAACTAAATTTTGTTGCATGTAGAAGGTTAACAAGCCTGTTTGCTCCCCCGGTGAAGTCAAACTTTATCTTGGATTCGGTCCTTGTTTATAGTAGTTTCTCGCGTCTTCCCGGAGTTCTGTCCCGTATATTATGTCGCTGCCATCATGCGTCGACACATCAGTTCAAACAAGTCACAGCTCGAGCTAAGCTAGTTAGCATTGCATCATAGTCATGGCCCGCACCCTCCGCCGTCGCCGCCGTGACGGCGCTCAGCCTCCTCCTCTTCCTCCACGCCTGCCCGTGCGCCGACGCACGGTCGATGCCCGCGAGATCGGTGAGCTCCGGGACGTCCGCGCTTGCAGTGCCACCGTCGGCGTCCGAGGGCGCGGCGCATTGGCGTGCCACCGACGCGGCCGCCAGGGCGGGGAAGTGGCTGCCGTACTACCGGTACGCGGGCGGCGGCGGCCTGCACTACCACCCAGGGTACCCGAGGTACCCGGCGTACCCGGCGGAGGGAAAGCCGATGATGTGGGGCTCGGGCGCGCCACCGGAGCTGGGCGCCTACGCGGCGAGCGGCAGGCAGCTTGGGAAGTCGCCGTACGGCGATGAGACCCGGCAGGAGCAGGTCGCCATGTGGGCTTCGCTGCTCAACCCGTCCAAGGGGCCAACCACGCCTACCAGCTGGCTGCCGGCGAATGGCGGCGACGAGCCGGCCGATCAGGCCCGCGACGAGCCTAAGGCGTTTGACGGCGCTACCGAAGGCACGGAGATGGACGTGCCCCCGGGCGGCGGCGGCGTTCAGACCGGCCAGCAGCCCAAGTGGGGGTTCTACCCCGGGAACAAGAATGGCAAGTGAAGATGGCGTACGTGCCGCCCGCAGAATTACTGCACTAGCACAAGACTGGATTACAGTAGATCTTTGTCGTCGAATAGATGTGGCTCCACGGCTATGCACAGTCAAGCTTACACAACTTTGACTGTAATATTCAAATTTTGACATGGAAACAACATTGTTACATGATCTACTAAAAGAACATTGTTACATGATCGAAGTTACTT
This sequence comes from Thinopyrum elongatum, assembly GCA_011799875.1. Taxonomy (NCBI): domain Eukaryota; kingdom Viridiplantae; phylum Streptophyta; class Magnoliopsida; order Poales; family Poaceae; genus Thinopyrum; species Thinopyrum elongatum. The sequence goes on along the minus strand of CM022301.1, from coordinate 465,478,407 downwards.
TTGAAAGTTATGTTATCGGTAAGACTGTAACACGTAGTTATAGAAAGGATTATACAGGATAAACATTTCGCTATACCATATGACACGCGCCGCTTCTGCCACAAGGGAATATGTGAGATTGTTTATTTCATGGTTACACTATTTTGAATATGAAATATTTCACTGTACCGTGTGACACGTGCCCCTTCTGTAACTTTAGTGTGCTATTTTCTATATCAAATACTAGATGATGCTCCCGCGCGTTGCTGCGGGATTTTTTCATGAATTTTGTGAGAAAGGTCAGGATCCAAACTGAAGTGCCATAAACTACTGACTTGCACATTGTGCATCATAGTGGAGGTTTGCATAAAATGTCCGGATGATATCAACAGAGCTGACATGGATAAATGTAGTCTCACATGATGATATATTTGTACCTTTTGCATCCCTCAAAACACCTAGAAGATGAGGATGTTTCTCAGTTACAATAGATGGCGATTGTTACGGGGTTGTGGAAATGGTCCGGGCATGAATTATATGTTGCAGATTAAAATACTATCAATTCAACATGTACAAATGAGAATGTTTATCATATACATTTGCATTAATCGCAGGTGTTTCTTTTTTCGAAATGAGGTAACCTAGATCTCTGCATCATTATGATACATTAATCGTAGGTGTGCACTCATCATTAAAATAACAAGTGCAGAAATTACCCAGTTGTATCACTGTACATGAACTGCTTTTTCTTTAGGATTGGTAGAAGAATAGCTCTCTTCGGAGCATTGCATAACCTGTCTAAAAAAATGAACATAATCTGCAAGATGTTAAACGTAGGTAGCAAATTTTTTTTGTAGTTTCTGTATCATATACTACTGATTATAAGATCTTTTTTGAACTGCTGATTATAAGATCTGAAAGCAGCAAAGTTGTTACTTGAAATATAGAAGAGTACCTCTCACAACATGGGCAGCCCTCTCGGTCAGCCGTGGTCGACGTCTTCCATCACCTGTAAATTGACCAGGAGCTTGACATCGCGTACGTGCCGCAAGAGCAGGGATCAGGCATGGCGGCGGTGAGACGGCTGCCGACGATGTGCGGAGCAAGAAGCAAGGGATCGTCGGCTCCCTCGGAGATGACCGGCAGCGGCGGTGAGATAGTCAACGATGCACAGAGCAAGCCGTAATGGTTCAACGTCTCTCGCGGCGATGATCCGCAGCGGCCCCGCGGCGGTGAGGCCGATGATGACGCGCAGAGCAAGCAGCAAGGGGTCGCTGGTTCCTGTCGCGATGATCTGTTCCCGAGGTGAGATAGGGCCGACGACGGCACACAAAGCAAGCAGCAAGGTATCGCCGATTCTCCGCCTCGCGGTGATGATCTGCAACGGCGGTGAGAAGGCTGATGACCACACGCGTAGCAAGAAGCATCGGATCATCATCTCCCGTGGCGATCATCTCGCTGTCGCGCCCCTGAGCAGTTAGCGTGGTCGCAGGGTAGCATGGATCTGTGGGCGATGCTTCGAGAGCATGACAAACGTGGAGAGCTCGGTGGCGCCATGGGCGATGGACGCGCGATGTCGCTGTTCGTGGTGTAGCTCGGCCTTGTGCTCTTCCTCCGCGACATGATGCATTTGTTCTCGGTGTGTCACTTGAGCGTTGCGTACCAATGCAAGCTGCAATTTAAGATCAATTTGTGAATGGCAGAAGGGGAAAAGACAACAGTAGCAGAGATCAAACGCTTGTACTTCAGAGCTATTTAAGCTCCAATATAATCTAGGATGGCTATCAGAAGGGCAAGAGCGTTCTCTCATGTGGGACCTACCTTTTCATCCACCGCATCCTATTAAAACGCCGGAGTTGTTTAACTTCCCTAATTAACTGCAACGGTTAGTGCGATATTTGCTTTGGACGTGCATGCATAGGTTGCATGCACTTTTTTTTTTGACAATAATTGGTTGCATGCACTTGATTTGAACTGCTCCGGATTAGTGCAGATTTCTTTGCTCAAGGTCAAGGGGCACACGTACAGGAGGGAGACCGAGGGGGAAAAAAAACTAATGTTCAGCGTGTAAAAACGGACGGCACTTCGTGTCTCAGTGACCTAATTAGCTCGGACAAATGGAGTACTATTTACTTGTAAAATTATTTCACAAAATAAATGATGACGTGGATGCATGGATGTATTCTGCATGCTAAGAATTCATGCTATGGCATGGGTGTTGAGATGGATAGCTTGCATGTCAAGAGAAATAGGATAATGGGGATGAAATATTTAGGTATTATAGATGAATGATTAACAAATTCATGTTTTCCTTGAATTTTTATCTGTTTAGTCGGTGGCTGCACTCTTTATACACTGAAGTTGTACGTGTTTATATTGTGCAACTGAATATATATGAAATCTGCAACCTATTCATGTCTACCATATTACTTATTATTATGTTAATTCAAATATGAATGATAAGTTAATTTGTTGACTTTTGCGTATTTCTTGGTTGGACTTTTTAATGTACCAAAGTTGCATGTAATTGTTTTGTGTAACCGACCATATCTGACATGTGCAACATATATATGTCTATTTTATTAAATATTAGTTTGTATATATGACTTATCAGTGCATATTTTTCTTTTGTTCTTGCTCATGTTTTCTATTTGTTATCAATGACTTGTTATTATTATCTATTTACTTAATTTCTATTTGTTGCACAATTCTAGTGTTTTTAGCTAAATAATTATTTTTTCAATGCAAACTTATATCTTCTATATTTTCATGTTGACTTGGTACATTTTTTTAACATGGTACATACGACATACGCTCATACATACACACATACATTTACTTATGAATGCATGCACGCGCACCCTATGAGCACTTTCGAGATACTGAGCTGACACACCATCTTGAGATTGATGATGCCGCAACAGACTTTTTCGTAGTCGACGGAAACGTCTCCTCCCACTCAACGCACATCGCCGGAAGGCACGAAATAAATCCAGAAAATGAGGCCACCAATGCCAAGTCTAGGATTTAAACCCTGGTCGGTTGATTTCACCACCAGAAACCTAACAATCTGACATATCGAAAGACATAAGCTGCACAAATTTTTGTATGTAACTTAAGATACGGAAAAAAATGCAAGATATTTCATCATTTAAAAAAAAATTGACCAGAGCCTCGTAGTGATCATCAAAATGTAACAGACAAGACTTACGTACACTGGAAAATTGAAAGATCAAAAATCATTGTCAGCGACAGTTACCTAAACCGCGTGCAATCGAAGGTAGCGATGTTTTGACAATGATTTTTTATCTTTCAAATTTTCCACTGTATGAAAGTCTTATCTGTTATATTTGTTGATGCTACAGGTATTATTACAGTAAACTTTAAAATTGTCTGCATCGGCCATAGATAAAGAGTCCAGAAGTATTCTCCTTTTTAAGCAAAGAAGAAAGGGTATGCGAGGTTCCGTTTCTGTCTAATCATAGACAGACCACAGAGAGATGAGCCCAATAATGGCGTGAGACTTTGTCATGATTTTTCTCGTAAATACTCCTCCGTCTCAAAATAAGTGACTCGGCTTTATACTAATTTTGTAGTACTAAACTTTGTACAAAGTTAAATCATTTATTTTAGCACGGAGGGAGTACAATCAATTATCACCTGTCACATGTCACCGTCAGTGAGCTTGACGACGGCCTCCTGCCAACTGGCTGGCTCCATCCTCCATGACCAGCTTGATTTGCCCTGCATGGCATGTGAGAAGTAAGTCATGAATATTTAATGGAGCTTGAGAAGTGAGACGACGGCTCGTGAGTTGGTCAGTGCTCTGCCCCCCAGCCACATGCACACTGGCCCGTTTTCCTGGCTCACGTGTCACAGCGCTGGCCCTCTCACTCGCAATGAGGGAGGAAGAAAAGATGTGGCCAGGATTTGGAGGATCTGTTTCATGGCCAGGGGAGGCCTCGACAATGTGGATAAACCCAAGTTGGCTCGACAGAATCCCTGATGCAACTTGAGTTCTCGCTGTCTTCAGAGTCTGCACGACGAAAGACTCCACCGGCCAAGTTGGTCGTGTGTATGGGGTTTCCTGGTTTTGTAGGCGGCCCCTGTGTTCAACATTAACGGCATTATCGTCATGAATATGTCATGCTACTACTACTATTGTTTGTGTGTTGACATCGTGTCAAATACTCCCCCGTCCCATAATATAAAAGTGTTTTTGACACTACATTAATATAAAAAACGCTCTTATATTATGGGACATAGGGAGTATATGCAAGTACATGTTACATGTTGGACTTGAGAAATTGTAGTAGCAATAGGGATGTTATTACAAGAAACCCAGCGGGGCTGCCTGTAAAAAAAAAACCTGCAAGGCTCCCAGCGAGAACCAGCGATTTTTTTTCCGATTTTCCACATCGTTTTTTATTTTGAATAGTTTAATTTTAATAAAAATCGTCACTATTTTTTTAAAATTTCACATATTAAAAGAATGTTCATGAATCTATAAAATACTTATGAATTCCAAAAATGTTCGTGAATTCAAAAAATGTCCATGACTTCAAAAATTGACGATGGATTCAAAATATGTTTGCAGCAAATTCAAGAAATCTTTATGTATATGAAAAATGCACGTGCATTCAAAATATGTTCACAGAGAATTCAAAAAATATTCGCGAATTCAAAAAATGTTCAGGCATTCAAAAACGTTTGCGGATTCACTAAATGTTCACGAATTTGAAATATGTTCGTGGCGAATTCAAAAAATATTAGCTGAATTGAAATATGTTCATGTATTCAAAAAAATGATAATTTATGCAAAGAAAATGTTTGTCAGTTCAAATATTCTTCAGGAATTAGAAAAATGTTCATGAATTAAAAAATGTTCCTGAATTAAAAAATGTTCAAGGATTAAAAATATTCGTGAATTGGGAAAAACAGAAAAAACTAACAAAAAGAAAAAGAAAAATAGAAACCCTGAAACACAGAAAACCGACTAAGAAACAAACGAAAAGCCGACCTAGGAGGAATCGAGTTCGCACGAAAAAAGTTGGCAAGCAATCCTAGCGAGAGCTAGTGTACCCACATGAATAAAAGGAAAAATACGCCTAAGAAGTTTCCAAAACCTGGTGATAAGCAAAAAAACGTTCATCGCGGGAGCTAAGGCGCAAATGAAAAGCGGCCTATAGAACCAGCATACAAAATATGGAGTGGAAAAAGGATGGCGCGTTTAGTGGTCCGGCCCACTAAGAACTGTGGTAGGTGAGCTATATGTATTGCACATCATTTCTCGTAGAGGCGGGGCTTGCAGGCCATCTCCAAATTCTGAAAAGGGCCATCTCCTTTCCTTCTCCACCCCCTCCTATGCGCCCACCACATCTTGGAAATTTTTCTTGTATTTTCCCACCTCCACTGCGAGGCGGAACCAAGACGGAGCACTTTTGCTTGGCACGCTAATTCTGCCGTAGATCCTTCGCTCCAGGAGGGAGAATTCAAAACCATCGTCATCATCGACACTCCAATCATCATTGGGATCATCATCTCCATCACCATCTTCTTCATCTCCGTCAACCCACTTCATCTCATATCTCTGTTGATCTGTTCTATGAACTTTCTTCTCAGATCCTTTGCCGAGAGTAGTTTTTGGTGTTGGTTACTCCTTATAGTTGATGCTTAGAAGTTTTATTGGTGAAAGATTCCTATGTTTAGATTGTTAATCATATATTCAACTCCACCGATCATGATCCATATGATGTGTTGTGAGTAGTTCACTACGTTCTTGAGGTCACGGGATAAGGTTTATTACTAGTAATCTTGTGAAGTTGAATCTACTTCAATGTTTTGATATTGTGTTGTGGTGTAATTCTCTAGTGGTGTTGTGCGAACGTCGACTGCACACCACTTCACCTTTAATTAAGGGCCTAGAGAATTGCATCATGTGATTAGTTTATTTACGGTTGGGTGGACGGAGTGACATATATTACCGTACCCTAAGTTTATGAACTATTGCATGAGTGGTACTGAAGCCCTAGAATTTATTGCTATGGTTAGATGTTATCTTAGTTACTCTCTTGTATTTGTGGATGCTTGCATAGAGGTATAATCATAAGTAGGTTGCTTGTTCAAGTCAGAACAACACCTTATCATAGGTTTCACCGCACAAAACATTATCGAAACAATGAACATTAACTCAATGAATCTTTATGAAAGTAACTAAATTAAATTCCATTGTGTCCCCGAGAATGTTTTGATCCATATAAGTATACAAACGGCTTGTCCTTGGCACGAATGAGGATTGGGCCACTTGCAACACTATTGCAACTTTCATTAGTATTTATTTTCTTGCAATTACTGTTGCTCTCAAACAATCCATCAAACACTCTTTGCCACTTTTACGGTGATCATGTGCTAGTTTCCACAAAACAATTACATTGCTCCTTGTTGGGTTCGACACTTTTACTTATTGAAAATTGTAGGAATGAAGTATGTCTACCCGAGGGGGCGGGTGAATGGGAGTTTTAAATTTTCTTCGGAAAACTTAAATCTCTTAGATCCCCGTAGCGGAATGAATGAAAAACAAACTACAGCGAACTAAAACAAAGTACCGAAGGGAAACTAGACAATGCATTGAGGCAAATCATACGAAAGAAAATGCATCGAAGGTAAACATGGGTGACAGAGATAACCGAAGATGCTCGATGGCGACAAGGTATTTGTTCGACCAGTTCATCCTTCTGCACAAGGACTACATCTGGTTGGAGGGGTTGTGACTTAACACGGAAGATAAACTCTCTTCACCCTATTCTCCTCGACAATCGATTCGTCAACCGATGCCGATTACTTGTGGTAGATACTTGAAGACGATCTTCGAACCTTTACAGACTTCTTCTTCGAGAACCACAATCACTCTTGGTCTCTGAAGAAATTGACACCTAACCGTCTAGAGAGTTTACAGCTCTCAAGAGTAATAGGCGGAGCGTACTAAACTCAGATTCCAGTGATGCTGAACCACTATCTAATTCTTCGGCTCTAGGGTTTTTCTCTCGGTGGATTTTAAACTCAAATCGCTCAGAGAGTGGGTTGCTCAACAATCTTCTCAGAATCAAACGGAGCAGCCACCGGACAAAGCCGGCGCGGGGTGGCTATTTATAGCCGCAGCCTTCCCAGATGGGAAATGACCATTTTGGGCACGAGGTCCAGCCAATGGCCAACCGACACGTTTGCAATGGTCGGATTTTGGAGCAACGGTAACATTACTTGAGGAACAAGTAATGCTAACTCCTCGGTCTGAGACAAATCTCTCATAGCGAAGAAGATCACAGTCTCTTGCTGGCAAGTATTTGCTCGGAGCACAAAGAGATTTCTCTCACATCTTTCATAGGATTTGGGTTTAGCATCAGAGAATCAAAGCTTCGAACGCTACACCCCTCTTAATAGTACGGTGGTCCTATGACTCAAAGAAAGAAGAAGAATAACGAAACAAATGCTATGTCTTCACTTCGTCTTCATTCTTCCTCGAACGCAGTCATTTTCTTCGAACAGACACCGAACCAATTGCTTGAACTTCAATAATTTTTAGGGGTCACTCTTGTTAGCTTCTGTGATAACTCCTCGATACTTCAGGGACCTGCTACTCTGTGTGCACTAGCAAACACATAAGTCCCATACTGTTTATGTCAACAAACTCCGAAACATAAGGGGCCTATCATTGCACCAACAATCTCCCCCTTTTTGTACGGTTGTTGACAAAACAGATAATCATCAAAGTGAAGATAGATAGGTGAAATGTAAATCGAACAAGAGTGAACTTGCCTTACTTGACTCGATGTTGAAATATACTCCCCCTAGATGTATGCAGGGTCAATGATGTACAACGAAATTCCTTGCAATTGATTTAAATAAGTGGAGGATTTTTCAATCATTCGAAGTAATGATTCGCACTGATGATATGTAATCCATCGAGTGTATAGTGCAATCATTCATGACTTCTGACAATAATTCCACCTGCAAAACAATTGCTTTGAGAGAAAAATAGTGCAGCAGGCGGGGTTACTAATATTATAGCACATATCAGAAGTTTTACATCAGAGCACATAAAGTGGCACAAATAGTCTTTGAGGAATAGGGCTCAAAAGTCTCATAAACCAGAGCAAATAAACACGGAGATCAAATCCAACAGAGCAAATCTATCGAAACTCTCGATGTAATTCTCCCCCTTTTGTCAACTAGTGTCAAAAAGGTGACGAATGACATGAGTGAAAATGAGGTGAACTTGATTCACTCTGAGGCATCGCCCGAAGAACTGCCCGAAGATGTTTCTGATTCGGAGGTGGCTGGTACATCTTCATCGTCAGCAGCAGCAGAATCTCCTTCAAGACTGGCTTGTGGCTGTGAGGATGAAGGCATATTGGGACCAGCTTGTTGATCTTTGCGAGACAGCACATTTCCTTCAGCAGGTTTTTCCGTGGGCGAAGTTGCTTCTAATTCGGCGAGCATTTTACGCAGCTAAAACGGAAGTAAATCAGTTGTTGGTTCACGAGCTGGCAGAGGCAGAGTAATACGATCTTGAAAATCTTCAGCTGAAAACCCTTGATCAATATACTCATAAAGTTCTTTGAGATGAGAGTTGCTCAATTTCTTCTTGGAGAAGAACTTCCAAAGCAATTTCCATAGACGCTTCTTGTTTTCAGCCGTGATCATGTGCACAACTTTTGTACGGTTGTTGATTGCATTTAGTTCGGCAGCTATGTGTTCTTTCTCTTGGCGATCCTCAGCCATATGCTTCAGCAGCAGCTGTTGGGTGTGCAAGCTCACTTCAAGATGTGAAGGAGGTTGTGTATTCGGTTGTCTATCACGCTGAGGTAGCCGTGGCCCATTGAAAGTGTAATGATAATCTGGAGGGCTTGACACTGGTGCTTTCCCCGAAGAAAAATCTTCCATTACTCTCAGAGTATCACGTACAGGAGGAATGAAGCTTTTGTGAATGACTTTGGCCAAATATTCGGTTTTCATTGTATGGTCAACCATCTTTTGTTTCTGCGCATCCTGATGGATTTCACCTTCTTCTGATACATTTTGCTGAGAAGGATTTGCTTCATGAACAGGAGAGGCCACAGGCACTGGTTCAGTTCACCTTGGCGACGTATGAGCATCGATAATTGGTTCTTAGCTTGAGGGGGAATAGTAGGCTCTGGAGAGATTTCCTTCTGTGTCACAGCGTCTGGAGACTTTTCCTTCGCTGGAGGAGGAGGAGCATTCCTTGTTGCAATTTTCTTCTTCTTCTTTTGCTTCGATGGATCAATGTGCCCTTTTACAAGACCATTGTAGCCAGTAACTTGGGCTTGATGATCGAGGCAGACCTTGCGAACAATTTGATCTAGGTCAGAATGAAATCCTAGTCTTCTGTTCCGAAGGAAAGTCAAAGCCTTATTGACATCCACATAGGATTCTTCAAGTTGCTTGATGACAAACTTGGATTTCATATCTTTCATATGGTTGTCAAGCTCCTTGAGCTGGGCAGTGAGGTCATTTATCTCTACAGAATCATTTCTCATGTCCTGGACCAGAGTAGAAGCTTGAACAATTACTTCAGAGGGAATGGGCAAAGATGCCACTTCTCCATCAAACAGGTTCGTCACAAATATGTCAAGCTGTTCCATGATGAACACTTGATTGAAATAATGCGGTGCAGCAGAATCATCGTGAGGCTGTGCAACATGAGCGATTTGTGTTGCATTTTGCTCGGTCGGAGGCATAGAAGCTAATGGTTGAGTCATTTTCGGAGAAAATTTAGCAGCCTTTTCCTTCACAACATTTGCTCTTGAAGCATTCTGCTCGTCAGTAGGAGCTTTGATTTGCTTCACCTTGGGCTTCGGAACTTTCTCCCCTGGCTTGGTTGTGCTAACTGGAGCTTCAACAACCAAGTCTTGCATATCAATAGCCTTAGGATGAGGAGTTGTGTTTACTTTATCAACCATTGTAACAGTGGCAGGAGGAGTCTTTCTCTTCAATGGGTTCTTCTTCGGGGGTGCTGTTGGGACAACACTTGCTCGCAGATCAGGCAGAACAGTGGATGTAGTGATGTTCACTTGTTTGGAAAGAGTTGCTTCAACTTCTTCCCTTGTGAGGGGAGGATCATCTTGATCAGAGGAATCATTTTCATCATTTCTAGCAATTTGTTTAGCTGGCCTTTTCTTCGGTGCGCTCTTTTTCTTCAGAGCAACAGATCTAGGATCATGTTTGTTCTTTGAACAGCGTTCTGCTTTTCCATCAGCCTTTTTCTTCTCGACGTCTGATTTGATGAGACGACGATTTTCTTCTTCTCTAGCATGTTCTTTCTCAGCCTTCTTGGCTCTCTTTTCAGTGTTCTTCAGGCGCTTGGCCAATTCATCAGGATAACATTCGGGAGTCTTAAGGGACTACTCATGTGCATTCGGTGGAGGTGGCGGTCTTTCCTAAGGATCACTTGCACGGACAAGACCAATTTCACGATAGTCACCCCATGGAGGATGGAAAGCAAAGTTCTTGGCAAACCGAGGATGAATCATTTTGTAGTGAAACCACTTCCGCACCCAGTGGCGTCGAATCCTTTGCAGACGCTTTCTTCTCTGTGATGAATCTTCTCCTGGAACAGTGTTGTAGTCATCATGGGAGATATATTGAGCTGAATTTGTGTAAGGTTGCCTGCCACCTTTCCTTTTCTTTGGAGCATCAGCTTCTTGCTCGTTTTCATTTGGTTCAGATCTTTTTCTTTTGCTGGTAGAAGGGCCTACCGTTGGGCCCTTGGCATTTGGAGCTTTGGATTCATCAGATGTTCCCATGAATACTTCTTCTTCATCGGCCATACTGTGCGGTCTAGCAGAATCCTCAACAGAATGCATATACCTGTGAATCAGAATAGGTATGAGGGAAAATAGGGACAGGGTTACAAATGCTCATAGCGAATATTTTTTCGAACAAAATCATTTAAGGAAGAAATAGATTCAGACTTTGAGATATGTTTTGAATGAAGGAAACGTATAGAACGAGCTAGTAGCTTCAAAGAATATACTAGACAGCATGCTAGGCATTCCATTCGAGCGAAACATAAAACAAACCCTAGATCTGAAGGAATCGGATGCGAGGAACAACTACAAACCGCATCCACACTAGTAAGGGTAAAAACCTAGATCTAAGATATGCGGTAAAATCAGAGAAAATTAACCGCGGATGAACTCGAATCGTGAAGGATGGAGGTCCGAGTTCGAACCACACTTACCCTAGCTTGGTGACGTGCGGCAGCTACGGCGGTGCGGGAAGAAGATGCCCCGCGGCGGCGAGGAAGGACTTCGGTGACCACTTTCCGGCAGTGAAGCGGCGAAGAGGTCATCGGCGTCGAGCTCAAGGTGGAGCGCTGCGGTGAGGGTTTCGGTGGAGAAGGGGATGTGAGGAGAAAGTGAACTGGAGGAAAGGAGAGCGGTGCGGTTTTTATATGCGAATGGAAATAACCGCACACAGTGGATATGATCGAACGGTCTCTAAACGGAGAAGATTGCGATTCAACGGACAAGATGGAATGGCAGTTGATGTATTGCACATGGCAACCATCATAAAAGATCATGGTCCTGACTTGGGCGGGAAACCCCAAATTTTGGACAACTTTCACCAAAACAGATTAATGTTCGGACCGAATCTTAATCGTGGTCAAGGACACCAGATAAGGCTTCGTTCCAGATAAAGTTTGAGCATTTGTAACGGAACAGCACAGACTGGAAGAGATAGAGCAAAGGGAAAATAGGGTCCTAGGCATTTCACTCAGGCAGATAAACACAAACACTCGAGCAAATAGCTATGAGAGAAATGCATTCGGACAAAAAATAAAATCCATCGATCGAAGAGAGAGCCAATGAAAGAAAATTGTGGTGGCGTGACCCACCGTATAAGAACTGTATGACCCCGAGCATCGCACAATTATCATGGCACCCGGTTACTCTAGTTCTTCGTTAATGTATTCACTTTCAGAAAGAAAATTTCACTTTGTCGAAATTTTCAAACTCTTTGAGTGTTATGCACCCATTCCTTCAAAGATGTGGAAGTGTTAGCACGGGTGCCAAGTCCAGCTTACTGCACATTTGCGAAGTCCAGGATATTTGGCTCACACCATAACGCACAGAATCTTTTCTCATCGAGAGGCTTGGTAAATATATCAGCAAGTTTGTCTTCAGTCTTGACGTGATTGATGACAATATCCTCTCGAGCAACATGATCGCGAATAAAATGATGTCTGATGGCAATATGCTTCGTGCGAGAATGCTGCACAGGATTATGTGCAATTTTGATGGCACTCTCATTGTCACAATACAGAGGAATATGCTTGACCTTGATGCCATAATCCTTCAGTGTCTGCTTCATCCACATTAACTGAGTGCAACAAGCGCCAGCAGCAATATATTCGGCCTCAACTGTGGAAAGAGATACACAATTCTGCTTCCTTGATGACCAACAGACCAATGATCTACCGAGGAAATGACATGTCCCCGAAGTAGATTTCCTATCAACCAAGTGACCAGCCCAATCTGAGTCTGAATAACCAACAAGATCAAACTGTGCTCCCTTAGGATACCATAAACCTAAGGTGGGGGTGTGAGCCAAATATCTCAAAATGCGCTTGACCGCCTGGTGATGCGATTCTTTTGGTGCAGCTTGATAGCGGGCACATATGCAAACACTCAACATAATGTCAGGTCTGGATGCACATAGATAGAGAAGTGAACCAATCATAGAACGATAGGCCTTCTGGTCGTAATCCTTACCGTACACATCTGCATCCAGCTTACCATTCGTGGGCATAGGGGTTTTATAGCCCTTCATTTTGGAATCTTGCATTTTGAACTTCTTCAAGCATTCTTTCAGATATTTCTCCTGAGATATGAAAATTCCATTTGCTTGTTGATGAATTTGCAGTCCGAGAAAGAACTTGAGTTCACCCATCATGGACATTTGATATTTATCGGACATCATTTTCCCGAACTCTAAGCTGCAAGCATTGTTAGTACAGTCGAAGATAATATCATCCACATAGATTTGACATACAAATAGTGTAGGAGATATGCCCTAGAGGCAATAATAAATGTTATTGATTATCTCCCTGTTCATAATTAGGTTTATGTTTCATGCTATAACTGCTATGGTTCTCGAGTCTGCAAATAAAACGAGGCTCGGAGGAAGACTCATATGCACGTGTGGAATAATAAACGGTAATATGTATTCCTAGTCTGGCCTCTAAGACTAGCTCAAGTACTGCATGATGGTTCTGTTTTCCTGATCATGGGCATGTCTATGCCAGCAATTTTGAGGGCACAGTGTTAGAAGAACATTTGTGTTGAATCGACCCAAATTGATGTTATGCTATGAGTTACATTCGTCACATATTCATGGTTAATAACACAGAGATGGTTAATGTTTGCAAAATTCCTTAGACCATGAGAGTGTCGAGTTTCTTCATACTTGCTTCATGAACTTTGGGGTTTGTTAAACGTCATCCGTAAATGGGTGGCTATTACGGCGGCTTACGGGTTCATGGAAAAGTGTGTCAAGTAACTTGATAGCTCGAGATTGGGATTTGCTCCTTCGACGATGGAGAGATATCTCTGGGCCCTCTCGGTGTTACGGTATCCATCATCGTCTGGCCAGACACTTTGTGATTTGATCACAGGGATGCCGGAACACGGTAACGAGAAAAGAGAACAATACCGGTAACGAGGTAACTGGCATAGTGGACAAGTTGTTGATCCACGGAAATGCCTACATGTCTAACCTCAGGTATTTGTAACATATCGTGAAGCAACAGGAATAGCACACGGCAACTGGAGGTTCACTCGAATATTCATTCGTGTGGGTATAGGGGTCAATATGGGTGTCCACGGCTCCGATGTTGATCATTGATCGGAAGGTGTTCCGTGTCATGTCTATACTTCACCGAACCTATAGGGTCACACGCTTAAGGGTCATCTATCTGCTGAATACTAGACAGGGAGTCTGAGAGAAAATCACCGAAAAGTTTCAGAGACAACGGAAGAGTTCCGGAGAGAGAACACTGAAAAAGTTTCGGTAAAACCGAAAAGTTGTTTCGGATAAAACCATTGATCCAAAAAGGTTTTGGCAAGCACCGGGAATGTTTTGGAGGTTGCCAGATTGGTCTGGTAATTTCTGGAATTTTTCTGGAGAAAAAACCGAAAAAAAAGTTTCGGAGCTGCTGGAGTTGTTTACCGGGTAAACAAAGATGGTTTTAAATTAAACCACCATACTGGAAATGTTCCAGAGCGCGTCCAGATAATTTTAGAGGGTGCCGGAAATGTTCTGGGACCTTCTGGAATTTTTCAGAAATAATAGTCGCGGAAAACATCTTGTCCCAGCGTGAGGGGACAAGATCCCACGGATCGTGGGGGCTGTTTTTGGGCTGTTTTTGGGGGGGCCCCCTTTGGGAGCAGCCCCCTTGTGGCTGGACAAAATGTTGGGGGGGGGGCCCATGGTGGGGGGCAGCCCCCACAAATGGTGGAGAGTGTTGGGAGGAAGGTGGGGCCCCATGGGGGAACACCATGGACAAGGGAACATGTTTTTCCCTTGTTTGGTGGGAACATGTTCTCCTTGTTTTGTGGGAACATGTTTTCCCCATGTTTAGTGGGCTGAATTTTCAGCCCCCTCCACCCCTTCCATCACTATATAAGGAGGAGGAGAGGTGCTCTCCAACTCCACTCCAACTCTCTCACACAAGCCATGCATGATCTGGCATTCTCTCTCCCTCCCACGAAATAGTTTCGTAGTGCCGAAAGGCTGTCTGGGTTCCGGTGGGAACTAGTTCTGGACGGCGAAGCCCTGCCGGATAGATGGCACCGTATGTGTGCAACCCCGTAGAGAGGTCGTAGTTTCGTCCTTTTGCCCGAGGGGCTGTTCGAGTGTCCTCCCGAAGGGCTGTCCGAGTGACGGTCCGAGTTCTGTGAGTCCTCCCGAAGGGCTGTCCACGACACCGTCCGGGGGACTGTCCGACCGCCTCCCGGAGGGCTGTCCGAGTGGCGGATGAGGGAGTACATCCTCGCGGTTGGGAGGTTGTAAATCCTAGCTGCGGGGATCTGCACCGACGATCGTCATCGACTCTACTTCCGCTGCGCTACGAGTCGGTAATGAAAATGATCAAACCTTGTATGCAGTCTCCATAGTGGTCCTGGGCTGGTGCGTAGGTCGAAAATTTTTTGTTTTCTACTGCGTTCCCCAACAAATAGATCATTATCAAACACATGAGTGAAAAGCGTGGGATCAGTGGATCCTTGCTTGAACCCTTTATCGAGCAGAAACTTCTTCAAGGTGTCATACCAAGCTCGAGGGGCTTGCTTCAGCCCATATAAAGCTTTCTTCAACCTGAAAACTTTGTTAGGAAACTCAGGGTGTTCAAAGCCAGGTGGCTGTCTAACATAAACTTCCTCATCAATTTCACCATTGAGGAAAGCACTTTTCACATCCATTTGATAAAGCAGGATATTATTGTAATTTGCATAAGCGAGAAGAATGCGAATTGCCTCAAGGCGTGCAACAGAAGCATATGTTTCACCAAAATCAATACCTTCTACCTGTCTGTACCCTTGAGGAACAAGTCGTGCTTTGTTTCTCACCACAATGCCATTTTCATCTTGCTTATTGCGGAAAATCCATTTTGTGCCGATGATATTGTGCTTCTTGGGATTCGGTTTGTCAACCAATTCCCACACATCATTTAATTCAAATTGCACCAACTCCTCTTGCATGGCATTCATCCAATCTGGATCATTCATGGCTTCTTCATACTTGGTAGGTTCTGCCAATGAAACAAAGGAGAAACTGCCACAGTAGTTAGCCAAACGAGTGCGTGAATGAGTTGTGGGTCGATAACCTGGATTCTCAATTTCATCGAGAATTAATGAAGGATCAACTCGATTAGCCACTCGAGGATGAGCATTTTCTTCATGATGATCATTGTCATTCTCATCAACATTAGCATTTGCATCATCATTCCCTTTGGGATTGCCATTTTGATCGGCATTTGGATTTTGATTGTCATTTCCATTTGGAGGAGCATTTGCTTCGGCAGTGGCTTGACGAGTTCTGCTTCGAGTCATAGGAGCATCATCATCAGAGGACTCAGGTGCATTTCCTTCAACAGGCTTGACACTCCCAATAGCCATTTGCCGAATAACATCCGATATCAATGGTTCATCTATCACATTTGGCAGGTGCTCCTTTTGGGAGCCGTTAGATTCATCAAACCGCACATTTACCGTTTCCATAACTTTCATGTGGTGAGAGTTATAGACACGATACGTATGCGAGTTTGAGCCATAACCAAGAAGAAAACCTTCATGTTCCTTAGGTGCAAACTTGGAAGAATGATTCATATCAAGAATGTAACAAGGTGCACCAAAAACACGTAGATAAGAAACATTCGGTTTCTTGCCAGTGATAAGCTCATATGAAGTTTTCTTAAGGAATTTGTGAAGATAAACACGATTGATAACATGACAAGCAGTGTTAATAGCATCGGTCCAGAATCGAATGGGAGTTTTATACTCACTAAGCATTGTTCTCGCCATTTCAATGAGAGTTCCGTTCTTTCGTTCAACAACTCCATTCTGTTGGGGAGTGTATGCGGCAGAGAACTCATGAGTAATACCATGTTCATTGAGAAATTCAGCAATATGAGTATTTTTGAACTCAGTTCCATTGTCGCTTCTGACATGCTTAATTCGCACATCATATTCATTCTGGGACTTCTTAGCGAAACTTTTGAAGATGTCTTGGGTGCAGGTCTTGTCTTCGAGAAAGAATACCCAAGTGTATCGAGAGAAATCATCAACAATAACCAGACCATAATGACTACCACCGAAGCTTGCATAATTTTGAGGACCGAATAAATCCATATGAAGAATTTCCAGTGGTCTTGTTGTGGTCATAACTGTCTTGGAAGAGTGATGCTTCTTGGCTAATTTACCAGCCTCACATGCAGCACAGAGACGATTCTTGTCGAATTTTACATCAGGAAGCCACAGAGACAATTTTTCTTCACCAGGGTCTGCAAATTTCTCATACCTGCATGACCAAGTCTTCGATGCCACAGCCAACCTTCGGTTGCCTTTGCAAGCAAACAAGTTTGGACTCAGGGACCCTTAGAGAAATCCACAATATAAAGATCACCTTTCTAATTCTCTCAAAGACGAAGGACTTGTCAGAGGCCATGAAGACAATGCATTTGGATATAGAAAATAGAACTAGCATGCCTAAATCACATAGCTTGCCAACTGACATAAGATTGAATCCAAGAGACTGGACAAGTAAAACATCATCAATGGACTTGTCCTTGGATATAGCAATTTTACCTAGCCCAATTAGCTTTCCTTTGTTGTTGTCGCCAAAAGTGATATACTTCAGAGGAGAAGTAGTTAAGTTGGGGTCGACAAACAATGACTTGTCTCCGGTCATATGACTATTGCATCCACTATCCATTATCCATTCTTTACACCTGGAGACATAGTCCTTTTCCTTCGAAGCTTTTGCCATGAAGCACTAGGCAGGAGATTCATCGTCGCTTGATGGATTCCCGAAGAAGTTTGTCATAGGAAAGGAGGCGCATGCTATGCCTACCATGCTGGGGTCGGAATCCTCATCTGATTCTTCTTCTTCGGATTTACACTGTTCTTCTTCATCAGAATCCATTTCCTTGCCGATGTACGCCTTGGCCTTGTGAGATTTGATCTTGCGGTTGGAGGAGGACTTGGAAGGGTTCCTTGATGAAGATCTTGACGAGGATTTTGAAGTGGAGTTGTCCTTCTTCTTGAAGAATTTCTTCGTTTTCTTCTCATCGTCGGAATCGTAGTTCTTGCTCTTGCTGTTGCCTTGATGGTTGCTCGAATCATATCTCCCACTAGCACAGATCTCAGCTTCCCAGAGAGGGCAATCTGAAATGAAGTGTCCAGGCTTTTTGCACTTGAAGCAGGTGTATTCTCCAGTGGGTTTCGATGAAGATTTTGATCCCCCAGAGTTGCTTGAACTTCTTTTCTGGAACTGGCTCTTCTTGTGGAAATGTTGGAATCTTTTTGTGATCAGCGCAAGATCTTTGCTGAGTCTTTCTAGATCATCTGAATCTTCTTTGGCATTTCCATCGGAGGAAGAATTAGCTACAGCCTTCAGACCATGATTTTTGCGTTGACGGGAGCCATAGAGATCTCTCTTCTCTTCTTCCTGTTCCTCGTGAGTGTTCAGTCTCTCCATGATATCAACAGAGTCGAGGTCCTTGAAGTCAGCTCGTTCACGTATCATCAGAACAAGTGTGTCGAAAGAACTGTCAAGAGATCAAAGTAGTTTCTTTACAACTTCATGGTCAGTGATGTCTTTGGCGCCGAGACCTTGAAGTTCATTTGTGATATCACTCAAGCGATCGAAGGTTTGTTGGCAGCTTTCATTTCCAATGCGCTTGAATCGATTGAACTTGGCCCGAAGAGTATCAATTCTAGCTTCTTTCTGAGATGAAACTCCTTCATTGATCTTTTTGAGGATGTCCACAATTCCTTCGCAATTTCACATTGGCGATAGCAAAGAAATTGCACTCGATTGAGATGGCCGCCAATCTCATCTTTGGCCTGAGCATCTAGCTGAATAAGCTTCTTTTCTTCGCCAGAGGGGGCTTGAGGTACAGCAACATGGAACCCGACTTGCACCACATTCCACACATCATCATCTATTGCTCGGAGATGGATCTTCATCTTCTCCTTCCAGAAGGAGTAATCCGTCCCCACAAATATGGGAATCTTGAGACGTGATTTGTAGTTCACTGAAGACATACTTAAACTCCAAAGTCGTTAGACTAAAATGAGCAAAGTCAAGGAGTACCTTGCTCTGATACCAATTGTAGGAACGAAGTATGTCTACCAGAGGGGGGGGGGTGAATGGGAGTTTTAATTTTTCTTCGGAAAACTTAAATCTCGCCGAACCCAGCAGTGGAATGAATGAAAAACAAACTACAGTGAACTAAAACGGAGTATCGAAGGGAAACTAGGCAATGCATTGAGGCAAATCATACGAAAGAAAATGCATCGAAGGTAAACATGGGTGACAGAGATAACCGAAGATGCTCGATGGCGACAAGGTATTTGTTGGACCAGTTCGTCCTTCTGCACAAGGACTATGTCTGGTTGGAGGGGCTGTGACTTAGCATGGAAGATAAACTCTCTTCACCCTATTCTCCTCGACAATCAATTTGTCAACCGATGTCGATTACTCGTGGTAGATACTTGAAGGCAATCTCCGAACCTTTACAGACTTCTTCGAGAACCACAATCACTCTTGGTCTCTGAAGAAATTGACACCTAACCGTCTAGAGAGTTTGCAGCTCTCAAGAGTAATAGGCGGAGCGTACTAAACTTAGATTCCAGTGATGCTGAACCACTATCTAATTCTTTGGCTCTAAGGTTTTTCTCTCGGTGGATTTTAAACTCAAATCGCTCAGAGAGTGGGTTGCTCAACAATCTTCTCAGAATCAAATGGAGCAGCCATCGGACAAAGCCGGCGCGGGGTGGCTATTTATAGCCGCAGCCTTCCCAGATGGGAAATGACCATTTTGGACACGAGGTCCAGCTAATGGCCAACCGACACATTTGCAACGGTAACATTACTTGAGGAACAAGTAATGCTAACTCCTCGGTCTGAGACAAATCTCTCGCAACAAAGAAGATCACAGTCTCTTGCTGGCAAGTATTTGCTCGGAGCACATAGAGATTTCTCTCACATCTCTCATAGGATTTGGGTTTAGCATCAGAGAATCAAAGCTTCGAACGCTACACCCCTCTTAATAATACGGTGGTCCTATGACTCAAAGAAAGAAGAAGAATAACGAAACAAATGCTACGTCTTCACTTTGTCTTCATTCTTCCTCGAACGCAGTCATTTTCTTCAAACAGACACCGAACCAATTGCTTGAACTTCAAGAATTTTTAGGGGTCACCCTTGTTAGCTTCATCTTCGGTGATAATCTTCGCTACCATGCAGAGAGATTATCTTTGTCATTTGCATCAAACTCCTCGATACTTCAGGGACCCGCTACTCTGTGTGCACTAGCAAACACATAAGTCCCATACTGTTTATGTCAACAAACTGCAAAACATAAGCGGCCTATCATGGCACCAACAAAAATGCTACGATAGATCCCCTATACTTGTGGGATATCAGATAGCGACCTCTGAACTAAGTTTTGTTGCATGTAGAGGGTTAACAAACCTGTTTGCTCCCCCGGTGAAGTCAAACTTTATCTTGGATTCGGTCCTTGTTATATTATTATCTAAAACATACCCCATAGTACTTTCGTGCTCACCTCGCCTCTTCTCCTCCGTCTAACAGTTTGTCTTTGCTAGTGCAAGTTGTTGTGAACAAATGTTCATGTCCAAGTTTTCAGCCTCAGGAACAACCGCTTGAGAATTATCATCTAAATTGTCGAAAGGGGAGTTGCAGTCTTGAGAGGTAAGATGATTGATGACTCACAAGTATAGGGGATCAATCTTATTCCTTTCGATAAGTAAGAGTGTCGAACCCAGTGAGGAGCAGAAGGAAATGACAAGTGGTTTTCAGCAAGGTAATTTCTGCAAGCACTGAAATTGTCGGTAACAGGTAGTTTGATAGCAAGATAATTTGTAACAAGTAACAAGTAACAATAGTAACAATAAGTGCAGCAAGGTAGTCCAATCCTTTTGATGGCAAAGGAAAGGCCGAAACGGTCTCAGATAATAAGCAAAGCATTCTTGAGGGCACACGGGAATTTCATCTAGTCACTTTTACCATGTTGGTTTGATTCGCGTTCGCTACTTTGATAATTTGATATGTGGGTGGACCGGTGCTTGGGTGCTATTCTTACTTGAACAAGCCTCCCACTTATGATTAACCCCCTCGCAAGCATCCGCAACTATGAAAGAAGTATTAAGATAAAATCTAACCATAGCATTAAACATATGGATCCAAATCAGCCCCTTACGGAATAGCGCATAAACTAGGGTTTAAGCTTCTGTCACTCTAGCAACCCATCATATAATAACTACTCCACAATGCATTCCCTTGGGCCCAAAGATGGTGAAGTGTCAAGTAGTCGACGTTCACATAACACCACTAAGGGAATCACAACATACATATCATCAAAATATCGAACAGATATCAAATTCACATGATTACTTGCAACATGACTTCTCCCGTGGCCTCAAGAACAAAGGTAACTACTCACAAATAATATTCATGCTCAAGATCAGAGGGATATTAAATAGCATAATGGATCTGAACATATAATCTTCCACCAAATAAACCATATAGCATCAACTACAAGATGTAATCAACACTACTAGTTACCCACAGGTACCAATCTGAGGTTCCGATACAAAGATTGAACACATGAGATGAACTAGGGTTTTGCGATGAGATGGTGCTATTGAAGATGTTGATGAAGATTGGCCTCCCAAAGATGAGAGGGTTGTTGGTGATGACGATGGCTTCGATTTCCCCCTCCAGGAGGGAAGTTCCCCCGGTGGAATCGCTCCGTCGGAGGGCAAAAGTGCTCCTGCCCAAGTTCCACCTCGAGATGGCGGCGCTTCGTCCCGAAAGTCCTCCCCTTATTTTTTCTAGGTCAAAAGATCTTATGTACCAGAAGATGGGCATCAGAGGTGGGCCAAGGTGCCCACTACCCACCAGGGCGCGCCAGGGGGGCCTAGCGCGCCCTGGTGCCTTGTGGCCACCTGGCAGCGCCCCTCTGGTAGTTATTTTCTCCAATATTTATTATATATTCCAAAATATTTCTTCGTAAAATTTCAGCTCATTTGGAGATGTGCAGAATAGGTATATCTGACATAGCTTTTTCAGGTCCAGAATTCCAGCTGCCCGTATTCTCCCTCTTTGTGTAAACCTTGCATATTATGAGAGAAAAGGCATTAGAATTACTCCACAAAGTGTTATAATGCATAAAACCACTATAAATAACAACAGGAAAACTTGATGCAAAATGGACGTATCAACTCCCCCAAGCTTTGACCTCGCTTGTCCTCAAGCGAAAGCCGATATCAAAAATCATGTCCACATGTTTAGAGAGAGAGAGAGGTGTTGATAAAAACAAAATACGAACATAGTAGCATCATGCTTATTATTATAACAACAACAAACTTTATCATATAGCTTCTCATGAACAAGTAACAATTCATCACAACATCGAAGTAGAAAGAATAAAATTTATTGAAAACTAACAAACCATGTTCTCAATCAACTTTGCAACTACAATTCATCATATTTTCAGGAAGGGTCTCGTATTGGAGCCTTTTGGCAAGTCCACATACTCAACCATCATTTAATCTTCTATGATTGCTAACACTCACAACATATATATGATCACAAAGTTTCAACCGGACACATAGAAAGATAGGGGCCTATAGTTTCGCCTCCCAACTTATTCACCTCAAGGGTGATGTCAACAATAATAACTCATGCTCACTCATATCCAACTGGATATATGTGCCTAGATCTTTCCCCACCACATGATGCTTGCCAAAGAGAAAAATAAAAGAATAGAGGGAAATACTTTGACTCTTACATAAAAGTAAAAGATAGGCCCTTCGCAGAGGGAAGCAGAGGTTGTCATGCACTTTTTGGTTTTGCATGCACAATCTCTTAATGCAAAAGAACGTCACATTATATTGCCCCTTATGATAGCAACCTTTATTATGGAGTCTGTCGCTTTTATTACTTTGCCATCACAAGTTCGTGCAATGCTTATTTTCCCTTACACTAAAGGATCAAACACATTTAGGAGCAATTTTTATTACCTTTTTGCACCGATGACAACTTACTTGAAGGATCTTACTCAATCCATAGATAGGTATGGTGGACTCTCAAAACATGGATTTAGGTTTAAGGGTTTTGGATGCACAAGTAGTATCTCTACTTAGTGCAGATTTTTGGCTAGCAAAGATATTGAGCAAGCACCACGTGTTGAAAGATCTATGACAATATAACTACTATGTGAATAAGAACAAACATAAATCATTACGTTGTCTTCCTTGTCCAACGTCAACAATTTGGCATAAGATATTTAGTGGGAGCTCACAATCATAAAAGATGTCCAAGATAGTGTATTTGCATGTGAATCTTCTCTTCCCTTATTAATTCTTTCATGAATTGCATCATTGACCAATGCTATGTTTGTCAATTTTCCATAAATTTTTACCAATTATACTTTTCCTTATGTGATGTCATTACTTACCATAAGATTAGCATATGATCTTTTTTCATTATTTCCTTTATTTTGATTGAAACAGAAAAGTAAAGAAGCAAAAACTCAAACTAAACTTTATTATATAACTCTCACTCGATTACATAGATAGATAGATCACAAAACTAGCACTCGAAAATAGATCATACTAAACTTTTATTCAACTAAATCACGAAATAGCTAAGGATCAAACTAAGATAGGTAAAGGTAATAAAAGTGATGATGATAGATACCGGGGCATCTCTCCCAAGCTTGGCACAAGCCAAGGGGAGTGCCCATACCCGTGTACTCAAGTCTCCTTCTTTGGTGGTGAAGATGAAGATGGTGATGAGGCAGTCTTTTTCTCCACCTTGCACCTGAGCCTAAAGTTTTCCTCCCTTAGATCATCATTCTCTAGCTCAAACTTTAATACCCTTTTGCATAATGCCTCATTGCTCTCCTGCAGAAAATGAGATGGGATAAATTGGATCTTAGATTTGTTTGCTTTGTTAGGGAGGCTTGACTTCTTTAATTCCACGTGCATATCTCCAGGCTGGGGTAGTGGATCTTCATCTTCATCAGAGCTATCATCTCTTATTTTCTCCATGTCAACGTCTTCCTCCTCATCTGTGGTCCAACCATAAGGATCCTCCTCCCCATAGACCTTGGGGTTTGCCATATAATCTGCGACATAGCTCTCTCCCTTCGAATCTTGAGATGACATATTTTCAAATCTACCAGAATAACAGCACGAAACAAGAATAAGGGATTTCTCCATGATACGGTGGTCAAATTGTCCAGGGGTATATAGAAAGATTTTTTATCTTGGGAAACAAGTATACGGAAGGAAAACAGAGTCGGGAAGGTGCCCGAGGGGCCCACTACCCACCAGGGCGCTCCAGGTGGGGCAGGCGCGGCCTGGTGTCTTGTGGGCACCTGGGTTGCCTTCCTAGTTGTTTCTTATTTTTCTATTTTTTCTAATATTCCAAAACTGACAGAAAATATTTTTGCGGATTTTTCGGAGACGTTTACTTACTGTATCACGTACCTCTTCCTTTTCAGGGTTCTCGAGTATTCTGGAAGGTTTGTTTTATGTGTTCCTCTGGTGTCATGGTTTGGATAATGTTAGTTTCAAAATTAATAGGCGTACCTGAAATATAGTGCTTAATTCTTTGTCCATTGACCACCTTCGGGTTGGTACCTTCGGCATTATTAACCTTGATAGCTCTAGAGCGATAAACTTCTTCGATGATATATGGTCCTTCCCATTTAGAAAGAAGTTTTCATGCAAAAAATCTAAAACAAGAATTGTATAATAGAGCATATTCACCAACTTCGAATTCCCGCTTTTGGATTCTTTTGTCATGCCATCTTTTAACTTTTTCTTTAAATAGTTTGGCATTTTCATAAGCTTGGGTTCTCCATTCATCTAGTGAGCTAATATTGAATAACCTCTTTTCACCGGAAAGTTTGAAATCATAACTGAGTTCTTTAACTGCCCAATATGCTTTATGTTCTAACTCAAGAGGCAAATGACAAGCTTTTCCATAGACCATTTTGTATGGAGACATACCCATAGGATTTTTATAAGCTGTTCTATAGGCCCAAAGTGCATCATCAAGTTTCTTAGACCAATTCTTTCGGGACCAATTGACAGTTTTTTTGTAATATTAATTTTATATCTCTATTGCTAAGTTCAACTTAACCACTAGATTGAGGATGATAGGGTGATGCAATTCTATGGTTGACTTCATATTTAGCAAGTATTTTACGGAAAGCACCATGAATAAAATGTGAACCACCATCAGTCATTAAATATCTAGGGACTCCAAACCTTGGGAAGATAACTTCTTTAAGCATTTTAATGGAAGTGTTATGATCAACACTACTAGTTGGAATAGCTTCTACCCACTTAGTAACATAATCAACATCAACCAAAATATGTGTATACCCATTAGAGGAAGGAAAAGGTCCCATATAATCAAAGCCCCAAACATCAAAAGGTTTAACAACAAGTGAATAATTCATAGGCATTTCCGGACGCTTACCAATATTACCAATTCTTTGACATTCATCACAAGATAAGACGAACTTACTGGCATCCTTGAAAAGAGTAGGCCAATAAAAACCATATTGTAATACCTTATGTGTAGTTCTATGTCCCGCATGATGTCCTCCCTAGGCTTCAGAGTGACATTTCCGTAGGATTTGTTCCTGTTCATGCTCAGGTACACAACGTCTAATAATACCATCTACTCCTTCTTTCTAAAGATGTGGGTCATCCCAAAGTAATGTATTAAGTCATAGAAGAACTTTTTCTTTTGTTGGTATGTGAAACTAGGTGGTATAAATTTAGCAACAATATAATTAGCATAATCAACATACCTAGGAGTATTATGAGAAGCATTTATGACAGCTAGTTGTTCATCAGGAAAGCTATCATCAATAGGTAGTGGGTCATCAAGAATATTTTCTAATCTAGACAAGTTATCAGCTACTGGGTTCTCAGCTCCTTTCCTATCAGTAATGTGCAAGTCAAATTCTTGAAGCAAGAGAACCCACCTAATGAGTCTAGGTTTAGCATCTGTCTTTTCCATAAGATATTTAATAGCAGCATGGTCGGTGTGAACAATTACTTTAGAAATCGACAATGTAAGATCTGAATTTATCACAGGCAAACACAACTGCTAAAAATACTTTCTCAGTAGTAACATAATTTCTTTGGGCACTGTCTAGAGTTTTACTAGCGTAATGGATAACATTTAATTTCTTATCAATTCTTTGGCCTAGAACAGCACCAACAGCATAATCACTAGCATCACACATAATTTCAAAAGGCAAGTTTCAATCAGGTGGTTCAACAATAGGTGCAGAAGTTAAGGATTTCTTAAGTGTTTCAAAGGCTTCTACACAATCATCATAAAAAACAAATGGAACATCCTTTTGTATAAGATTAGTAAGAGGCCTAGAAATTTTAGAGAAGTCTTTAATAAACCTCCTATAGAAACCAGCATGACTGAGGAAACTATGAATACCTTTAATGTCTTTAGGACATGGCATTTTCTCAATTGCATCTACTTTAGCTTTATCCACCTCAATACCTCGTTCAGAAATTTTATGCCCCAAGACAATGCCTTCATTAACCATAAAGTGGCACTTTTCCCAATTCAAGACAAGATTAGTTTGTTCACACCTCTACAAAACTCGATCAAGGTTGCTTAAGCAATCATCAAAAGAAGTTTCGTAAATGGAAAAATCATCCATGAAAACCTCAACAATCTTTTCACAAAAATCAGAGAATATAGCAGTCATACATCTTTGAAAGGAAGCAGGTGCATTACATAAACCAAAAGGCATATGTCTATAAGCATAAGTTCCAAAAGGGCAAGTAAAGGTGGTTTTCTCTTGATCGGGTTGTGATACAGGTATTTGAGAGAAACCGAAATATCCATTAAGAAAAAAAAGTGTGTGTGCTTTGACAGTCTTTCTAACATTTGATCAATGAAAGGCAGAGGGTAATGATCTTTTATAGTAGCTTTATTTAATTTTCTAAAATCAATTTCCAGTCTATAGCCAGTCACCATTCTTTGTGGAATAAGTTCATTTTTGTTAGTAGGAACAACAGTAATACCTCCTTTCTTAGGGACACAATGAACATGACTTACCCATCTATTATTAGCTATGGGATATATTATACCTGCTTCCAGAAGTTTTAGTATTTCAGTTCTTACCACTTCCTTCATCTTAGGATTCAATCATCGTTGGTGACCAACAATGGGTTTAGCATCAGGTTCCATATTAATCTTGTGCTGACAGAAAGTGGGACTAATGCCCTTAAGATCATCAAGAGTATATCCAATAGCAGCACGGTGCTTCTTCAGAATTTTTAATAATCTCTCTTCTTCGTGTTCTGAAAGGTTAGCACTAATAATAACATGATATATCTTTTTCTCATCAAGATAATCATACTTTAAAGTGTCAGGCAATTGCTTTAATTCAAACACAGGATCACCTTTAGGTGGAGGAGGACCTCCTAAAGTTTCAATAGGCAAATTGTGTTTAAGGATAGGTTGTTGTTCGAAGAAAATTTTTATCTATTTCATTTCTTTCACGCAAGTGCATATCATTCTCATGGTCTAGCAAATATTGTTCTAGTGGATCAGTAGGAGGTACGGCAATAGAAGAAAGACCAATTATTTCGTCCTTACTAGGCAATTCTTTATCATGAGGTTGTCTATGAAACTTAGAGAAATTAAACTCATGAGACACATCACCAAAACTGACACTGACTGTTTCTTTCTCACAATCTATCTTAGCATTGACAGTGTTCAAGAAGGGTCTACAAAAAATAATGGGACAAAATTCATCTTGTGGGGAACTAAGGACTAGAAAATCAGTAGGGTATTTTATTTTCCCACACAAGACTTCAACATCTCTAACAATCCCAAGTGGTGTGATGGTATCTCTATTAGCAAGTTTAATAGTAACATCTATGTCTTCTATTTCAGTGGGTGCTATATCATTCATAATTTCTTGGTATAAAGTAAAAGGGATAGCACTCACACTAGCACCTAAGTCACATAAAACATGATAGCAATGATCTCCTATTTTAACTGAGACGACAGGCATGCCAACAACAGGCTTATTCTTATCTTTAGTATCAGGTTTGGCAATTCTAGCAGCTTCATCACAGAAATAAATAACATGCCCATCAACATTATCGACCAAGAGGTCTTTGACCATAGCAACACTAGGTTCTAATTTAATTTGCTCAAAGGGTTTAGGTGCTTTAATGTTACTTTTGCGAACCACTTTTGATACCTTCGCATGTTCCTTTATCCTAACAGGGAAAGGTGGTTTTTCAATATAAGCAGTAGGCACAACTGGATCAACATTGTATATGATAGTTTCATCTTTAACTATTACCGGTTCTTTAATTTTCTTCTTTAATAGGGGATGATATTTAAACCACTTCTCCTTAGGGAGATCAACATGAGTAGCAAATGATTCACAAAAAGAGGCTACTATCTCAGAGTCAAGCCCATATTTAGTGCTAAACTTGTGAAAAGCATCGGTATTCATAAAAGATTTAACGCAATCAAACTCAAGCTTAATACCTGACTCTTTACCTTCGTTGAGTTCCCAATCTTCAGAGTTGCTTTTAATTCTTTCCAAAAGACCCACCTGAATTCAATCGCCTTCTTCATAAAAGAACCAGCACAAAAAGTATCGAGCATGGATTGATCATTTCGAGAAAGCCGAGCATAAAAATTCTGAATGATAATTTCTCTTGAGAGCTCATGATTGGGGCATGAATATAACATTGACTTAAGCCTCCCCCAAGCTAGAGCGATACTTTCTCCTTCATGAGGACAAAAGTTATATATATATAATTCCGATCACGATGAACTAGATGCATAGGATAATTTTTTGGTGAAATTCCAATTTCAATCGATTCCAATTCCAAGATCCAATATCATCGCATAGCCTATACCATGTCAATGCTTTTCCTCCCAAAGATAAAGGGAAAACCTTCTTCTTAACTTCATCTCCGGGTAAACCTGTAAGCTTAAACAATCCACAAATTTCATCCACATGTATCAAATGCATATCATGATGCTACATTCCTTCTCCTGCATAAGGATTAGCTAGCAGTTGCTCTATCATACCCGAGGGAAATTCATAGCTAATCTTTTCAGTACGTGCAGTAGGTTGACGGGCAACTCTTTGTGTTTTCGGTCAAGGTGAAGATACCCCGAACAAACCCCTCAAAGGATTGCTTTCCATAGTAACAAG
Organism: Thinopyrum elongatum; assembly: GCA_011799875.1. Classification (NCBI taxonomy): domain Eukaryota; kingdom Viridiplantae; phylum Streptophyta; class Magnoliopsida; order Poales; family Poaceae; genus Thinopyrum; species Thinopyrum elongatum. The sequence continues at coordinate 465,449,360 of CM022301.1, read as the reverse complement.
TGACAATAAATTTCAGCACGTAATATAAATTTTTCCTTACCGATTTCCACTTACGAAGAGCGGTTCACTCCCCGGCAACGGCGCCCGAAAAGAGTCTTGATGACCCACAAGTATAAGGGATCAATCGTAGTCCTTTCAATAAGTAAGAGTGTCGAACCCAACAAGGAGCAGAAGGAAATGACAAGTGGTTTTCAGCAAGGTAATTTCTGCAAGCACTGGCAAGATAATTTGTAACAAGTAACAATAGTAACAATAAGTACAGCAAGGTAGCCCAATCCTTTTGATGGCAAAGGAAAGGCCGAAACGGTCTCAGATAATAAGTACATCATTCTTGAGGGCACACGGGAATTTCATCTAGTCACTTTTATCATGTTGGTTTGATTCGCGTTCGCTACTTTGATAATTTGATATGTCGGTGGACCGGTGCTTGGGTGCTGTTATTACTTGAACAAGCCTCCCACTTATGATTAACCCCCTCGCAAGCATCCGCAACTACGAAAGAAGTATTAAGATAAAATCTAACCATAACATTAAACATATGGATCCAAATCAGCCCCTTACGGAATAGCGCATAAACTAGGGTTTAAGCTTCTGTCACTCTAGCAACCCATCATATAATAACTACTCCACAATGCATTCCCTTAGGCCCAAAGATGGTGAAGTGTCATGTAGTCGACGTTCACATAACACCACTAAGGGAATCACAACATACATATCATCAAAATATCAAACACATATCAAATTCACATGATTACTTGCAACATGACTTCTCCCGTGGCCTCAAGAACAAAGGTAACTACTCACAAATAATATTCATTCTCAAGACCAGAGGGATATTAAATAGCATAATGGATCTGAACATATATTCTTCTACCAAATAAACCATATAGCATCAACTACAAGATGTAATCAACACTACTAGTCACCCACAGGTACCAATCTGAGGTTCCGGTACAAAGATTGAACACAAGAGATGAACTAGGGTTTTGAGATGAGATGGTGCTATTGAAGATGTTGATGAAGATTGACCTCCCAAAGATGAGAGGGTTGTTGGTGATGACGATGGCTTCGATTCCCCCTCCGGGAGGGAAGTTCCCCTGGCGGAATCGCTCCGCTGGAGGGCAAAAGTGCTCCTGCCCAAGTTCCGCCTCGAGACGGTGGAGCTCCGTCCCGAAAGTCCTCCCCTTATATTTTCTAGGACAAAATACCTTATGTACCAGAAGATGGGCACCGGAGGTGGGCCGAGGTGCCCACTACCTACCAGGGCGCGCCAGGCTGGTGCCTTGTGGCCACCTGGTAGACCCCCTCTGGTAGTTATTTTCTCCAATATTTATTATATATTCCAAAATAATACTTCGTAAAATTTCAACATTTGGAGATGTGCATAATAGGTATCTTTGACGTAACTTTTTTAGGTCCAGAATTCCAGCTGCCGGTATTCTCCCTCTTTGTGTAAACCTTGCATATGACGAGAGAAAAGGCATTATAATTACTCCACAAAGTGTTATAATGCATGAAAACACTATAAATAACAATAGGAAAACATGATGCAAAATGGATGTATCAATGATCCGCTGGCGTGATATGCAAATCTTCTGCTATTTCTCATCAGCAGGACGTACTGGTGTATGTGAATCAACTAGTGCATTGTGTATGATTGATCTAGATCTTGTTTGTACTGGAGTTGGATGAATAGTGGCATCTCATCTTGTACTTATGCCTAATCGCCTCTACCTCATCATCGGATGTTAAGAAATCCGATAACACAAAGTTACTATCTGAACTATCAGTACCATTGCCCTCAACTACATCACTCTGCTTTGAAGTCTCTTTACCACATATAGCTCCCCCATCATCCCATTGCTTTGATTTCTCTTCACCATCTGCAGGTACTTCATCATCCCAATAACTTTAATTTGTTGTTCCAGCTCATTACCAATAATGTTCTCAACATAGATGTCCACTACACCTCCATTTATTACATAAGAGAGCATTTAGTTCATAGAACTTTCTGCAACCAATGCCAGCAATCCATCGGATAATTGTTTTCTAGAGCATAACCAATACAGGATCATGATCACTCCTTTCTCAGCAACACAATAATGCACTTTCAGATTAGCAATGATAGTGCCTAAGCTCAAACTGCGATACTCAACATGAGAAATTTTCTCTCTGCCTCCAACATATTGCAATTTGATACCCTCACGCACAAACACACCATTGAAATGGAACCACACAACCAAGAAATGCAGATGATCCATTCAATCTACAAGAGATGAAGACAACAAATCAATTACTAAACTCACTACATTTAGGGTTTCAACGATATAGAGGATCAATTGGAGGATGGGTGGAGTAGGGGAGAAGATCTTAATGATCTTGATCTTGATGGTGCCGGTGGTCAGGTGCAGCGCCCCCATTCGGCAGTCTCCGGTGGCGGAAGATGTGGAGGTCCTTGGGGGGACGTCGACTTTGGTGGTATGGATCGAATCGGGGCTCTACTCGCTTCCAGGTATAGCGCGTGGCGGCAGTGTGGCGCCACAGCCGGTGGCGGAGGTGTTGGTGGTGGCAAACCTTGGTGTTCCAGGCGACCTATCCGTCACCGTTGGGGACTGGGGTGGACTGAACAAAGAGAAAGAGAGAGAGAGGGTAGGTTTAGATGTGTGCGTGTGTGGGCTGTTGAGTTAGTGCCTAGTCAAACTGCTTGATCAATCAAAAAACAAGGCCAGGGTTGTCTTTTGAACTTTGTGGTAAGTTGAGGGTGCAATACAACCAGTTTTGAAGAGGAGGGTTGTAAATCGAACCAAGTGGTTAGTTCTGGGTTAAAACGTGAACTTTTCTCCATGGCAATTTTGTATATTTAACAATTTTAGATAATTTCAATGCATACAAAAGAATTTATGACATATTCTTTGATAATAAGTGTGCATAAAGTCAAAATCACCATTGCCAAAGGTTTAGAAGAATGCCAAGCTTGGACCTTATCACATTGACTTCCTGATAGTAGGTACAATGTCATGCGGCTCTAACGATGAAGCGGCAATAGCGGCATGCCTTTGGCTTGTGTTGGAGATTGAATTTGTTTAGCTTATTGGGAACCTATTCGTAATTTCCTTTTTTGATATTTTTTTATTGTTAGAAGTTTTGAATATAAACTCAGGGTCTTATTAAAAAATATATCTTTTACGGGAAAAAGTATGGAAGAACATATGAGATACGTTTCTTCTAGAAGTACTCTGCTTTTTTAGAACACAAACTGCTTTATTCAGATAAAAATGACACAACTACATTTTTACATAATGGACTTTTCAAGACAGAAAATAATAATAATCCCTAACACCGAGAAGCCGCTGTTGACGAGAACCAACCACACAGAGAAGAGCATCACTGCAGCAGGAACCAATGTATCTATAATTTTTTATTGTTCCATGCTATTATAATATCAATCTTGTATGTTATTATGCAATTATATATCTTTTTTGGGACTAACCTATTAACCTAGTGTCTAGTGCCAGTTGCTGTTATTTGCATGTTTTTGGCTTTTCAGGAAATCGATACCAAACGGAGTCCAAACACTATGAAACTTTTTGATGATTTTTCTGGACCAGAAGTGACCCTAGAAGCATCGGGAGAAGACCTGAAGAGTCAAGAGGGAGCGACAAGCCTGCTAGCCACGCCACAGGGGGGCCCCCCAGGCTTGTGGGCCCCTAGTGGCACCTCTTAACCTAATTCCACTTCTCTAAATTCCCAATACTTCAGAGAGCCACCCGAAACACTTTTTTCGCCGCCGCAAGTTTCTATTCTTCCGAGATCCCATCTGGAGGCCTTCTCTGGTACTCTGCCGGAGGGGGAATTGATCATGGAGGGCTTCTTCATCATCCTTGCTGCCCTTCCGATGATGCATGAGTAGTTTACCACAGACCTACGGGTCCATAGCTAGTAGCCAGATGGCTTCTTCTCTCTCTTTGATCTTCAATACAATGTTCTCCTCGATGGTCTTGGAGTTCTATTCGATGTAATCTTCTTTTGTGGTGTGTTTGTTGGGATCTGATGAATTATGGGTTTATGATCAGATTATTCATGAACATTATTTGAGTCTTCTCTGAACTCTTTTATGCATGATTGTTATAGCTTTGTATTTCTCTTCGATCTATCCGTTTAGTTTGGCCAACTAGATTGATTTATCTTGTAATGGGAGAGGTGCTTTGTGATGGGGTTCGATCTTGTGTTGCTCAGTCCCAGTGACAGAAAGGGACATGACACGTATTTGTATCATTGCCATTAAGGATAAAAAGATGGGGTTTATTCATATTGATTGGGTTTACTTTGTCTACATCATGTCATCTTACTTAAGGCGTTACTCCATTCTTTATGAACTTAATACTCTAGATGCATGTTGGATAGCGGTCGATGTGTGGAGTAATAGTTGTAGATGCAAGCAGGAGTCGGTCTACTTGTCTCAGACATGATGCCTATAGACATGATCATTGCATTGAATATCATCATAACTATGCGCTTTTCTATCAATTGCCCAATAGTAATTTGTTTACCCACTGTATGCTATGTTCAAGTGAGAAGCCTCTAGTGAAAACTTGGCCCCGGGTCTATCTTTATCATATATAAAAATCCAAAAATTCCTTGCTGCAATTTTTTTACCGTTTATTTTATTTTATGTTTTTGTTTATCTATCCACCGTTGTCAGACTTGATCCTTGCAATTAATCGCCAAGGGATTGACAACCCCTTCTTTGTGTTGGGTGCAAGTATTTTTTTTGTGTGTGTATGTGCTGTTCATGAGGTCTTGCGTGGTTCTCCTACTGGATTGATAACCTTGGTTCTTAACCTTGGTTCTCTACTGTACTGCATTATCCTCTCCTCTTCGAGGAAATCCCAACGCAGCTCACAAGTAGCAGGAAGAATTTCTGGCGTAATTGCCGAGGAGACATCAACAAAACCTAACAAGTACCATCGTATAAACTTTCATTTCCTTGCATTTACTTTTATTTTCCATTTTCCTCTCATTTCCATCTCGCCCACTTCTAAAACATTTTCTCAAAAACACAAAAATATTTTCCATTTGACTTTTTGCTTGTTCTCTTGCTTGAAGTTGCTACCTTGTCAAAGTTTGATAAAGTTATCGTTGAAAGCGCTAGTGAGGGTAGCACTACTGAATCCCTTGAGGATAAGCTCAAATCCGTTGACCTCAATCATGATCCTCCGGAAACTAGCAATCTCACAAATCTTAAAACTAAAATATATCACATGGGAAGCAGAAATATTATTGGGAAGAACATTATTCCAGAATTCTTTAATTGCTTGGGAGTTATACCAATAATAAGAGGGTCTATTCTTGATAAAAAATTGCTATGTTGATGCTATTGCCATGCTGTTGGTTAAGTTAGAAAGACAATTCGTGCATATGCATCCATCCCTACAAAAGATATTTTATGAAGTTCCCAATATTCATGATCCTAAGATTGAAAACATTGCTACTATCATTCTTATGCGTGAATTTGACTATATAATTCGAGAAGCGAGAGAAATCTTTGCTTATTATAGAATAAATTTTGAGCATCCTCCAATAAAAGAAATTCTCCATGATAAAGACACTATATGTATTTTAGAATCTGAGGACTATTTTGCGTATAGCGAGAATCTTAGGAGGAGAGTTCCTTATACTGAAATTATTAAAACTTTGTACCACCATACTTGCGACAAACTAGAGTGGATTACTAAGGGAATTGATGAAGGATTTAGTAACAATTGGTTTGAATAAATGGCTAGGGAACCTATTGATGATGAAATACATGTTTTGTATGAGGATGTTTATGGTGATGATTCGGAATTTGGAGTAATGAATGTTAAAATCACCAAACAAAGTCCTTTCACTAGTTTAAGTTCTCCTACTAGAAAAGAAGAGCATGATTGTAGAGACTTATTGAGAAAAGTTTTGGAAGATTTGATTAAAAAGGACTTGTGTATGAAAGATACACTTGAAACTATGCATTACGCCTATCTAGGCGTGTAAAACAATAGTGCTTGTTGGGAGGCAACCAAATAGTTATCTTTATTTTTCTTGTTTCTTTCTATTTTTGAGTGTGCACACAAGTATTCTACTGTTACGGTTGTGTTTTTGTGTTTTGATTAGTGTTTCTGCCTGACACGTCTCCAATGTATCTATAATTTTTGATTGTTCCATGCTATTATATTATCAATCTTGGATGTTTTATATGCATTATTATGCTATTTTATATCATTTTTGGGACTAACCTATTAACCTAGTGGCCAGTGCCAGTTGTTGTTCTTTTCCATGTTTTTGTCTTTTACAGAAAATCAATATCAAACGGAGTCCAAACGGAACGAAACTTTTTGACGATTTTTTTGGACCAGAAGACACCTAGGAAGCTTCAGGAGGAGGCCAGAAGAGCCACAAGGCCACGACAAGCTCGGAGGCCGCGCCCTGGGGGGGGGGGGTACCTCCCGAGCTTGTGGGCCCCCTATGGCTCGTCTAACCCTAATATTTGCTCCATAAATACCCAAATATTCTCCGTATACCAAAGGGCATACCAAAATACTCTTCTGCCGCCGCAAGTTTCGGTCCTCGTGAGATCCCATCTAGAGACCTGTTCTGGTACTTTGTAAGAGGGGGATTCAATCACGGAGGGCCTCTACATCAACCTTGCTGCCCTTCCGATGATGTGTGAGTAGTTTACCATAGACCTACGGGTCCATAGCTAGTAGCTAGATGGCTTCTTCTCTCTCTTTGATCTTTAATACAAAGTTCTCCTCGATGTTCTTGGAGATCTATTCGATGTAATCTTCTTTTGCGGTGTGTTTGCTGAGATCCGATGAATTGTGGATTTATGATCAGATTATCTGTGAATATTATTTGAGTCTTCTCTGAACTCTTTTATGCATGATTAAGATAGCTTTGTATTTCTCTCTGATCTATTGATTTGGTTTGGCCAACTAGATTGATTTTTCTTGCAATGGGACAGGTTCTTTGTAATGGGTTCAATCTTGCGGTGTCCTCACCCAGTGAAAGAAGGGGTAGCGAGGCACGTATTTGTATTGTTGCCATTAAGGATAAAATGGTGGGGTTTATTTCATATCGATTTGATCTATCCCTCTACATCATGTCATCTTGCTTAAGGCATTACTCCATTCTTGTTAACTTAATACACTAGACGAATGCTGGATAGCGGTCGATGTGTGGAGTGATACGTCTCCGTCGTATCTATAATTTTTTATTGTTTCATGCCAATATTCTACAACTTTCATATACTTTTGGCAATATTTTATATTATTTTTGGGACTAACATATTGATCCAGTGCCCAGTGCTAGTTCCTATTTGTTGCATGTTTTTTGTTTCACAAAATATCCATATCAAATGAAGTCCAAACGTGATAAAAAATTGCAGAGATTTATTTTGGAATATATGTGATTTTCGGGAAAAAGAATCAACGCGATACGATGCCCGAGGGGGGCACAAGCTCAAACGGCGCGCCCCCCTACCTTGGGCGCGCCTGGCAGGCTTTTGGCCACCCCGTAAGGCGGTTGGTGCCCTTCTTCTGCCGAAAGAAAGATAATATCCGGATAAAAATCGTGTTAAAATTTCAGCCCAATCGGAGTTACGGATCTCCGGGAATTTAAGAAATGGTGAAGGGCCAGAAAACAGGAACGCGAAACAGAAGAGAAACAGAGAGATAGAACCAATCTCGGAGGGGCTCCCGCCCCTCCGCTGCCATGGAGGCCATGGACCAGAGGGGAAACCCTCCTCCCATCTAGGGGGAGGTCAAGGAATAAGAAGGAGGGGAGCTCTCTCCCCGTCTCTCCCTGTGGCGCTGGAACGCCGCCGGGGCCATCATCGTGACGGCGATCTACACCAACAACTTTGCCGCCGTCATTACCAACTCTCTCCCCCTCTATGCAGCGGTGTAACACCTCTCCTTCCCGCTGTAATATCTACTTAAACATGGTGCTCAACGCTATATATTATTATCCAATGATGTGTGGCTATCCTATGATGTTTGAGTAGATCCGTTTTGTCCTATGGGTTAATTGATGGTCATGATTGGTTTGCGTTGTATGTTTTATTATTGGTGTTGTCCTATGGTGCTCTCCGTGTTGCGCAAGCGTGAGGGATCCCCCCAGTAGGGTGTTGCAATATGCTCATGATTTGCTTATGGTGGGTGGCGTGAGTGACAGAAGAACAGACCCGAGTAGGTGGGTTGTTGCGTATGGGAGTAAAGAGGACTTGATACTTAATGCTATTGTTGGGTTTTACCTTAATGATCTTTAGTAGTTGCGGATGCTTGCTAGAGTTCCAATCATAAGTGCATATGATCCAAGTAGAGAAAGTCTGTTAGCTCATGCCCCTCCCTCATATAAAATTGCAATAATGATTACCAGTCTAGTTATCGATTGCCTAGGGACAAATAACTTTCTTGTGACAAAAAGCTCTCTACAAAAACTAACTTAATTGTTACTTTATCTAAACAGCCCCTAGTTTTTATTTACGTGTTCTTTATTATCTTGCAAACCTATCCCTTTACACCTACAAAGTACTTCTAGTTTCATACTTGTTCTAAGTAAAGCAAACGTAAAGTGTGCGTAGAGTTATATCGGTGGTCGATAGAACTTGAGGGAATATTTGTTCTAACTTTAGCTCCTCGTTGGGTTCGACACCCTTACTTATCGAGAAAGGCTACAATTGATTACCTATACTTGTGGGTTATCAAGACCTTTTTCTGGCACCGTTGCCGGGGAGCAATAGCGTGGGGTGAATATTCTTGTGTCTGCTTGTTTGCTTTATCACTAAGTAGATTTTATTTTTCTGTTCTAAGTTGTTTTATATCTTTATTTATGGATATGGAACACAAAATACCAAAAAAATAGGTGTACTTGCTACTCATGGAGATGGGGAACCTCCTAAAACCCTCGATGCTCGTTATGTGAAAAGTATTAAACACTACTTTGATAATCCTGAGAAAACCCCGTTCAACTTGATAATGGGAGGCATGTTGGATCAACGTGAATACTTTAGGGATTATCGCTTGACTCAAAAAGGGAAACTGTTATGGGATCAAATTGAAATGTTGCATTAGTATGCTTGGAATTTATGCTTGAGATATGATTATACTTGTTGCTCTAGGATGAAGGCTCCACACCTTCCCTTTTCAGGTAAATTTAGTGATAATGAAACCTTGGCCTCTTATGCTAATGGTATAAATGATTACTATGATATGGAACGAATAGAAGATTTTGTTGCTTTTAAGGGTGCTTATGAAATTGAATCTTTGTTTGAAAAGTGTGAAAATTATGATGATGCTGTTTACAGACTTGAAAATTATGCTATACTTAAATATTGCTATGAGAATTATGAATATAATGCCAATATTAATGAGTTTATTGAGAAAGTCTCCGCTATCCAAGAAGAGACTAATATTTTGCAGGAAACTATGGAAGAAGAAATTGATGACACTGTGAGCTCATTGGATGAAAAAGATGAGGAGGAGAGCGAAGAACAAAAGGAGGAAGAGCGGATTAGCTACCCATGCCCACCTTCTAATGAGAGTAAATCTTCAACTCATACATTGTTTAATTTCCCTTCGTGCTTATCGAAGGACGAATGCTATGATAATTGCTATGATCCCTTGGATTCGTTTGAAATATCACTTTTTGATGAAATTGATGCTTGCTATGCATGTGGCCATGATGCCAATATGAATTATGCTTATGGAGATGAACTTTCTATAGTTCCTTATGTTATGAATGAAATTGTTACTATTGCACCCACACATGATAGTCCTATTATCTTTTTGAATTCTCCGAACTACACTATATCGGAGAAGTTTGCTCTTATTAAGGATTATATTGATGGGTTACGTTTTATTATTAGACATGATGATTTTGATGAATATAATATGCATGTGCTTGCTGCTCCTACTTGCAATTATTATGAGACATGAACTACATCTCCACCTCTCTATGTTTCCAATACAATAAAATTGCAAGAAACTATTTATGCTATGCATTGGCCTTTACTTGATGTGCATGAATTGTTCTTTTATGACATGCCGATTCATAGGAAGAGAGTTATACTTCATTTTTGCATGATATATATTACTTTGTGCTCAATACTAAAATACAAATCATTGTTAATTAAAATTGGCTTTGATATACCTTGGGATCCGGGTGGATCCATTACTTGAGCACTATATGCCTAGTTTAATGGCTTTAAAGAAAGCGCTACCAGCGAGACAACCCGGAAGTTTTAGAGAGTCATTTTATTCTGTTGTGTGCTTTTAAAAATTTTAAAAATAAAAAAATATAGAGTGGAACCTAAAACTTTTCAAAAAGAAAAGTGAAAGTAAGAAAGACGAGCACCATTGAAGTGGGGGAGCCCCTTGAACTTTGTTCATGCCCATGGAAACTTTGCAAATCTTGAATTACAGAAAATTTTCAACAAAAATAATTATCCCCTTGTACAAATCCATTGTATTATAAAAATAATGTGCCAAGATTTGCCTTTAGGATGATTAGATTGTTTGTTTGGTATGTGCAGTGCAAAAACACAAACTTTGGCTGTGGGCCGTGAATTTACATTTTTTACTGGGACATCAAAAGTTTCTGAAATTTTTACACAATACTTATATACAAATTTTTTATTTTTTCCTAATTTTTCAGAATTTTTGGAGTTACAGAAATATGTTCAATGTTCAGATTGTTACAGACTGTTCTGTTTCTGACAGATTCTGTTTTTGATGCATTGTTTTGCGTGTTTTGATGAATCTATGGATTGTATCGGTGATATAAGCCATGGTAAAGTTAGAGTACAGTAGGTATAATGCAAAAAAAAATATGAATGGGTTTGCAACAGTACTTAAAGTAGTGATTTGCTTTATTATAGTAACGGATCTCACGAGGGTTTTGTTAAGTTTTGTGTGATTGAAGTTTTCAAGTTTTGGGTGAGATCACGATGGATGAAGGAATAAGGAGTGGCAAGAGCCTAAGCTTGGGGATGCCCGAGGCACCCCAAGGTAATATTCAAGGACTCCCAAGCAACTAAGCTTGGGGATGCCCCGGAAGGCATCCTTCTAACGACTATCGGTAATTTTACTTGAAGCTATATTTTTATTCGTCACATGATATGCGCAAATTCTTGGAGCGTCTTTTGTTTTTGTTTGTCCTTTGTCTTTTATGCACCATACTGGTATGAGATAGTCCTTCGTTGATTTATAGAATGCTTCATGCACTTCACTTATATCGTTTGAGTATGGCTTTATAGAATGCTTCATGTGCTTCACTTATATCATTTGAAGTTTGGATTGCCTGTTTCTCTACACATAGAAAACTGACATTTGTAGAATGCTATTTTGCTTCACTTATATTTGTTAGAGCATGGGAAAATATTTTGTAGAAATAATTAAACTCTCTTGCTTCACTTATATCTATTTAGAGAGTCAACGGGAATTGGTCATTCACATGGTTAGCCATAAAATCCTACATAAAACTTGTAGATCACTGAATATGATATGTTTGATTCCTTGCAATAGTTTTGCGATATAGAGATGGTAATATGTGGGAGGTAATAGTGAATGATTGTGGTTTAGTAAGAATATTGGTGTTAGGGTTTGTGATTCCCGAAGCATGCGAGTATAGTCTCTCGTTATGCTATGAAATTGGAGCATGATTTATTATTGATTGTCTTCCTTATGAGTGGCGGTCGGGGACGAGAGATGGTCTTTTCCTACCAATCTATCCCTCTAGGGGCATGCGTAGTAGTACTTTGCTTCGAGGGCTAATAAACTTTTGCAATAAGTATGTGAGTTCTTTATGACTAATGTGAGTCCATGGATTATATGCACTCTCACCTTTCCACAACTTGCTAGCCTCTTCGGTACCTTGCATTGCCCTTTCTCACCTCAAGAGTTGGTGCAAACTTCGCCGGTGCATCCAAACCCCGTGATATGATACGCTCTATCACACATAAGCCTCATTATATCTTCCTCAAAACAACCACCATACCTACCTATTATGGCATTTCCATAGCCATTCCGAGATATATTGCCATGCAACTTCCATCATCATCATATACATGACTTCAGCATTCATTGTCATATTACTTTGCATGATCGTAAGATAGCTAGCATGATATTTGATATCTTTGCTATGCTAGATCATTGCACATCCTGGTACACTGCTAGAGGCATTCGTATAGAGTCATATTTTGTTCTAGTATCGAGTTGTAATTTTGAGTTGTAAGTAAAGAAAAGTGTGATGATCATCATTATTAGAGCATTGCCCCAGTGAGGAAAGGATGATGGAGACTGTGATTCCCCCACAAGTCGGGATGAGGCTCCAGACGAAAAAAAATAAAATAAAACAAAAAAGAGGCAAAAAAGAGCCCAACAAAAAAGAAGAAGAAAAAAACAGAGAAAAAAACAAAAAAAAGATAAAAATGTTGGGAAACATTGCATGGAAAACAAAAAAAAAATCTACGCACACGATACGTCTCCAACGTATCTATAATTTTTGATTGTTCCATGCTATTATATTATCTATCTTGGATGTTTTATATGCATTTAGATGCTATTTTATATTATTTTTGGGACTAACCTATTAACCTAGAGCCCAGTGCCAGTTTCTGTTTTTTCCTTGTTTTTGAGTTTCCCAGAAAAGGAATATCAAACGGAGTCCAATTGAGCTGAAAATTTATGACGATTGTTTTTGGACCAAAAGAAGCCCACGGAGTACCGGAGATGCACCAGAAGAGTCCCGAGGCCACCACAAGGGTAGAGGGCGCGCCCTCCGACCTTGTGGGCCCCTCATGGACTCCCCTGACTTGTTCTCAACGCCAACACCTCTTATATATCCCCAAACCTCCAGAACAAAACCAAGATCGGGAGTTCCGCCGCCGCAAGCCTCTGTAGCCACCAAAAACCAATCGGGACCCTGTTCCGGCACCCTGCCGGAGGGGGAAATCATCATCGGTGGCCATCTTCATCATCCTGGCACTCTCCATGATGAGGAGGGAGTAGTTCACCCTCGGGGCTGAGGGTATGTACCAGTAGCTATGTGTTTGATCTCTCTCTCTCTCTCGTGTTCTTGATTTGGCACGATCTTGATGTACCGTGAGCTTTGCTATTATAGTTGGATCTTATGATTCTTCTCCGCCTCTACCTTCTTGTAATGAATTGAGTTTTCCCTTTGAAGTTATCTTATCGGATTGTGTCTTTAAGGATTTGAGAACACTTGATGTATGTCTTGCATGTGTTTATCTATGGTGACAATGGGATATTCACGTGATCCACTTGATGTATGTTTTGGTGATCAACTTGCGGGTTCTGTGACCTTGTGAACTTATGAATAGGGGTTGGCACACATTTTTGTATTGACTCTCCGGTAGAAACTTTGGGGCACTCTTTGAAGTTCTTTGTGTTGGTTCGAATAGATGAATCTGAGATTGTGTGATGCATATCGTATAATCAAACCCACGGATACTTGTGGTGACATTGGAGTATCTAGGTGACATTAGGGTTTTGGTTGATGTGTATCTTAAGGTGTTATTTTAGTACGAACTCTAGGGCTGTTTGTGGCACTTATAGGAATAGCCCAATAGATCAATCAGAAAGAATAACTTTGAGGTGATTTCGTACCCTACAATAATCTCTTCCTTTATTCTCCGCTATTAGTGACTTTGGAGTGACTCTTTGTTGCACGTTGAGGGATTGTTATATGATCTAATTATGTTATCATTGTTGAGAGATCTTGCACTAGTGAAAGTATGAACCCTAGACCTTGTTTCGAAGCATTGCAATACCGTTTTCGCTCACTTTTACCACTTGCTACCTTGCTGTTTTTATATTTTCAGATTACAAAAACCTATATCTACCATCCATATTGCACTTGTTTCACCATCTCTTCGCCGAACTAGTGCACCTATACAATTTACCATTGTATTGGGTGTGTTGGGGACACAAGAGACTCTTTGTTATTTGGTTGCAGGGTTGTTTGAGAAAGACCATCTTCATCCTACGCCTCCCACGGATTGATAAACCTTAGGTCATCCACTTGAGGGAAATTTGCTACTGTCCTACAAAACTCTGCGCTTGGAGGCCCAACACGAGTCTACAAGAAGAAGGTTGCATAGTAGACATCAAGCTCTTTTCTGGCGCCGTTGCCGGGGAGGTTAGTGCTTGAAGGTATATCTTTAGATCTTGCAATCGAATCTTTTAGTTTCTTGTTTTATCACTAGTTTAGTCTATAAAAGAAAACTACAAAAAATGGAATTGAGGTTGCCTCATATGCTTCATCTTTTTAATGTCTTACGTGAAAATGATGGAAAGGAAAATTGTGCTCAGGTGTTAGAAGAAGAAGTCTATAAATTGTTTGGCACTAATTTTTTGAATAATGAGCATGATTGCAATGTTGTTAGTGTGAATTCCTTGAATATCCATGATGCTAATGATATGCAAAGCCATAAGCTTGGGGATGCTATGTTTGATGAAGATGATATTTTTAGTCCCCCAAGTTTTGATGAGAATATTTTTTCTAGTTTCTATGGCTTATATTGCTTAATATAAATTGTAGAAATGATAGGGTAGAGTAGGCATCATGGGAGAAAAGTTATGAATCTTGTCTTGACAGTACCGAAGTGAATGATTTGTTTTATTATACTAACGGATCTCATGAAGGTTTTGCTAAGTTTTGTGTGATTGAAGTTTTCAAGTTTTGGGTGAGATATCGATATGAGGAGAATAAGGAGTGACAAGACCCTAAGCTTGGGGATGCCCAAGGCATCCCAAGGTAATATTCAAGGAAGATCCAAGCAACTAAGCTTGGAGATGCCCCGGAAGGCATCCCCTCTTTCGTCTCCAACATCATCGGTAAATTTACTTGAGGCTATATTTTTATTCACCACATGATATGTGTTTTGCTTGGATTGTCATTTTATTTTATTAGTATTTGCTTTCTGTTATTTAGAGTAATGTTTTGCATCTTTTAGTTCAATAAAAAGGTCAAGTATAGCCTTTACCATGCTTATTTTGCATGTCTATATGTTGCTGTTTTGAAAACAGAAAGTTTTCTATCATTGTCTGAATTCTTATGGAAATTCAGAACGTGGTAAAATCTTGAAATTTTTACACAATGAGTAACAACAAACCTTATACAGTGTGGTAATTTTTCAGAATTTTTGGAGTTAGGGAAGTATCAGTACAATTGCACTCTTTACAGACTGTCCTGTTTTGACAGATTGCTGTTATGTTTGCATTGTTTGC
This sequence comes from Thinopyrum elongatum, assembly GCA_011799875.1. Classification (NCBI taxonomy): domain Eukaryota; kingdom Viridiplantae; phylum Streptophyta; class Magnoliopsida; order Poales; family Poaceae; genus Thinopyrum; species Thinopyrum elongatum. The sequence goes on along the minus strand of CM022301.1, from coordinate 465,434,076 downwards.
ATATGTTTGCTTGTTTAATGATTCTATTTGAGCATAGGAGTATTAAATATGCAGAGGCATTTAGTATGCAATGTTAAATAATTATTTTAGTGATTTGCTACAGTAGAGAATGATAAGGTTTTGCATTTGATTTATACTAACTTATCTCACTTGTTGTTGTTGAGTTTTGTGTGGATGAAGTTTTTAAGATTTAGGGAAACCATCATATAAAAGGAATTAAGGAGACACAAAAGCTCAAGATTGGGGATGCCCAAGGCACCCCAATATAATATTTCAAGAAGTCTCAAGCATCTAAGCTTGGGGATGCCCCGGTAGGCATCCCACCTTTCTTCATCAAGAATTATCGGTTAGTATCGGTTGAACCTAAGTTTTTGCTTCTTAACACGATATGTGCTATCCTTGCAATGTCACTTTATTTTGTTTTGCTTGATGTTTGAATAAAGTACTTAAGATCTGAAATTCTTTTATGAGAGAGAGTCTTCACATAGTTACATAATTATTCAACTACTCATTGATCTTCACTTATATCTTTTGGAGTAGTATGTCATTTGCTCTAGTACTTCACTTATATCTTTTTAGAGCACGACGGTAGTTTTATTTTGAAGAAATTGTTGAACTCTCATGCTTCACTTATATTATTTTGAGAGTCTTTAAACAGCATGGTAATTTGCTTTGGTTATGAATTTAGTCCTAATATGATGGGCATCCAAGAGGGATATAATAAAAACTTTCATATAAAGTGCATTGAATACTATGTGAAGTTTGATTCCTTATGATTGTTTTGAGATATAAAGATGGTGATATTAGAGTCATGCTAGTGAGTAATTGTGGATTGTAGAAATACTTTTGTTAAAGTTTGTGATTCCCGTAGCATGCACGTATGGTGAACCATTATGTGATGAAGTCGGAGCATGAATTATTTATTGATTGTCTTCCTTATGAGTGGCGGTCGGGGACGAGCGATGGTCTTTTCCTACCAATATATCCCCCTAGGAGCATGCGCGTAATACTTTGTTTTGATAACTAATAGATTTTTGCAATAAGTATGTGAGTTCTTTATGACTAATGTTGAGTCCATGGATTATACGCACTCTCACCCTTCCACCATTGCTAGCCTCTCTAGTACCGCGCAACTTTCGCCGGTACCATACACCCACCATATACCTTCCTCAAAACAGCCACCATACCTACCTATTATGACATTTCCATAGCCATTCCGAGATATATTGCCATGCAACTTTCCACCGTTCCGTTTATTATGACACGCTTCATCATTGTCATATTGCTTTGCATGATCATGTACTTGACATCGTATTTGTGGCAAAGCCACCGTTCATAATTCTTTCATACATGTCACTCTTGATTCATTGCACATCCAGGTACACCGCCGGAGGCATTCACATAGAGTCATATTTTGTTCTAAGAATCGAGTTGTAATATTGAGTTGTAAGTAAATAAAAGTGTGATGATCATCATTATTAGAGCATTGTCCCAGTGAGGAAAGGATGATGGAGACTATGATTCCCCCACAAGTCGGGATGAGACTTCGGACGAAAAAAAAAGAGGCCAAAAAAAAGAGAGAGCCTAAAAAAAATGAGAGAAAAAGAGAGAAGGGGCAATGCTACTATCCTTTTACCACACTTGTGCTTCAAAGTAGCACCATGATCTTCATGATAGAGAGTCTCCTATGTTGTCATTTTCATATACTAGTGGGAATTTTTCATTATAGAACTTGGCTTGTATATTCCAATGATGGGCTTCCTCAAACTACCCTAGGTCTTCATGAGCAAGCGAGTTGGATGCACACCCACTTAGTTTCTTTTTGAGCTTTCATACACTTATAGCTCTAGTGCATCCGTTGCATGGCAATCCCTACTCACTCGCATTGATATCTATTGATGGGCATCTCCACAGCCCGTTGATACGCCTAGTTGATATGAGACTATCTCCTTATTTTTGTCTTCTACACAACCACCATATTCTATTCCACCTATAGTGCTATATCCATGGCTCACGCTCATGTATTGCGTGAAAGTTGAAAAGGTTTGAGAACACCAAAAGTATGAAACAATTGCTTGGCTTGTCATCGGGGTTGTGCATGATTTGAATATTTTGTGTGATGAAGATGGAGCATAGCCACAATATATGATTTTGTAGGGATAAGCTTTCTTTGGCCATGTTATTTTGAGAAGACATAATTGTCTTGTTAGTATGCTTGAAGTATTATTGTTTTTAAGTCAATATTAAACTGTTGTTTTGAATCTTATGGATCTGAACATTCATGCCACAATAAAGAAAAAATTACATGGATGAATATGTTAGGTAGCATTCCAAATCAAAAATTCTGTTTTCATCATTTACCTACTCGAGGACGAGCAGGAATTAAGTTTGGGGATGCTTGATACGTCTCCAACGTATCTATAATTTTTTATTGTTCCATGCTATTATATTATCTATCTTGGATGTTTTATATGCATTTAGATGCTATTTTATATTATTTTTGGGACTGACCTATTAACCTAGAGCCCAGTGCCAGTTTCTGTTTTTTCCTTGTTTTTGAGTTTCGCAGAAAAGGAATATCAAACGGAGTCCAATTGAGCTGAAAATTTACGACGATTGTTTTTGGACCAAAAGAAGCCCACAGAGTACCGGAGATGCACCAGAAGAGTCCCGAGGCCACCACAAGGGTGGAGGGCGCTTCCACCCCCCTAGGGCGCGCCCTCCGACCTTGTGGGCCCCTCGTGGACTCCCCTGACTTGTTCTCGACGCCAACACCTCTTATATATCCCCAAACCTCCAGAACAAAACCTAGATCGGGAGTTCCGCCGCCGCAAGCCTCTGTAGCCACCAAAACCAATCGGGACCCTGTTCCGGCACCCTGCCAGAGGGGGAAATCATCATCGGTGGCCATCTTCATCATCCTGGCGCTCTCCATGACGAGGAGGGAGTAGTTCACCCTCGGGGCTGAGGGTATGTACCAGTAGCTATGTGTTTGATCTCTCTCTCTCTTGTTCTTGATTTGGCACGATCTTGATGTACCGCGAGCTTTGCTATTATAGTTGGATCTTATGATTCTTCTCCCCCTCTACCTTCTTGTAATGAATTGAGTTTTCCCTTTGAAGTTATCTTATTGGATTGAGTCTTTAAGGATTTGAGAACACTTGATGTATGTCTTGCATGTGTTTATCTATGGTGACAATGGGATATTCACATGATCCACTTGATGTATGTTTTGGTGATCAACTTGCGGGTTCTGTGACCTTGTGAACTTATGCATGGGGGTTGGCACACATTTTCGTCTTGACTCTCCGGTAGAAACTTTGGGGCACTCTTTGAAGTTCTTTGTGTTGGTTCGAATAGATGAATCTGAGATTGTGTGATGCATATCGTATAATCAAACCCACGGATACTTGTGGTGACATTGGAGTATCTAGGTGACATTAGGGTTTTGGTTGATGTGTATCTTAAGGTGTTATTTTAGTACGAACTCTAGGGCTGTTTGTGGCACTTATAGGAATAGCCCAATAGATCGATCAGAAAGAATAACTTTGAGGTGATTTCGTACCCTACAATAATCTCTTCCTTTATTCTCCACTATTAGTGACTTTGGAGTGACTCTTTGTTGCACGTTGAGGGATTGTTATATGATCTAATTATGTTATCATTGTTGAGAGATCTTGCACTAGTGAAAGTATGAACCCTAGGCCTTGTTTCGAAGCATTGCAATACCGTTTTCGCTCACTTTTACCACTTGCTACCTTGCTGTTTTTATATTTTCAGATTACAAAAACCTATATCTACCATCCATATTGCACATGTATCACCATCTCTTCACCGAACTAGTGCACCTATACAATTTACCATTGTATTGGGTGTGTTGGGGACATAAGAGACTCTTTGTTATTTGGTTGCAGGGTTGTTTGATAGAGACCATCTTCATCCTACGCCTCCCACGGATTGATAAACCTTAGGTCATCCACTTGAGGGAAATTTGCTACTGTCCTACAAAACTCTGTGCTTGGAGGCCCAACACGAGTCTACAAGAAGAAGGTTGCATAGTAGACATCAGCACATGCAATGATCTATCCATGGAGATGCATAGCAACGAGGGGGAGAGTGTGTCTATGTACCCTCGTAGACCGTAAGCGGAAGAGTTTGACAACGCGGTTGATGTAGTCGAACTTCTTTTAGCTCCGACCGATCAAGTACCGAACGTACGGCACCTTCGAGTTCTGCACACATTCAGCTCGGTGACGTCCCTTGTCTTCTTGATCCAGCAAGGCGTCGAGGTAGTAGATGAGTTCCGTCAGCATGACGGCATGGTGACGGTGATGGTGAAGTGATCCTCGCAGGGCTTCGCCTAAACACCGCGAGAATATGACCGGGGTTGTAAACTATGGAGGGGGGCACCGCACAAGGCTAACAATTGATGTTGTGTGTCCTAGGCGCCCCCCCTCCCACATATATATAGGTGGGGGGAGGAGGGAGCAGCCAGGGGGCGCCCCAAGTAGGATCCGAATCCTACTTGGGGTTTCCCCAAGTGGCGCCCCCCTGCCTTATTTCACCGGAGAAGAAAGGGAAGGGGGAAGAGAGAAAGGAAAGGGGGGCCGAACCCCCTTTTTACTTCTCCCAATTCAGCCTCCTGCCATAGGGGGGGCGCGCCACCCCTTGTGGGCTGGTGTGCTCCGCTCTCATGGCCCATATATTCCCCCCGGGGGTTCCGGTAACCCCTCCGGTACTCCGATAAATACCCGATACACTCTGGAACACTTCCGGTGTCCGAATACTATCGTCCTATATATCAATCTTTACCTCTCGACCATTTCGAGACTCCTCGTCATGTCCGTTATCACATCCGAGACTCCAAACAACATTCAGTCACCAAATCACATAACTCATATAATACTATATCGTCAACGAACGTTAAGCGTGCGGACCCTATAGGTTCGAGAACTATGTAGACATGACCGAGACACCTCTCCGGTCAATAACCAATAGCGGAACCTAGATGATCATATTGGCTCCTACATATTCTATGAAGATCTTCATCGGTCGAACCGTTATGACAACATACGTAATTCCCTTTGTCCATCGGTATGTTACTTGCCCGAGATTCGATCGTCGGTATCTTCATACCTAGTTCAATCTCGTTACCGGCAAGTCTCTTTACTCAATCCATAATACATCATCCTGCAACTAACTCTTTAGTCACTTTGCTTGCAAGGCTTCTTATGATGTGTATTACCGAGAGGGCCCAGAGATACCTCTCCGATACTCGGAGTGACAAATCCTAATCTCGATCTATGCCAACTCAACAAACACCTTCGGAGACACCTATAGAGCATATTTATAATCACCCAGTTATGTTGTGATGTTTGATAGCACACAAGGCATTCCTCCGATATCCGGGAGTTGCATAATCTCATAGTCGAAGGAATATGTATTTGACATGAAGAAAGCAATAGCAATAAAACTGAACGATCAATATGCTAAGCTAACGGATGGGTCTTGTCCATCACATCATTCTCCTAATGATGTGATCCTGTTATCAAATGACAACTCATGTCCATGGTTAGGAAACCTTAACCATCTCTGATCAATGAGCTAGTCAAGTAGAGGCTGACTAGGGACACAGTGTTTGTCTATGTATTCACATATGTATTTAGGTTTCCGATCAATACAATTCTAGCATGAATAATAAACATTTATCATGAATAAGGAAATATAAAATAACAACTTTATTATTGCCTCTAGGGCATATTTTATTCAGTCTCCCACTTGCACTAGAGTCAATAATCTACATTACATTGTAATGATTCTAACACCCATGGAGTCTTGGTGCTGATCATGTTTTGCTCGTGGAAGAGGCTTAGTCAACGGGTCTGCTATATTCAGATCCGTATGTATTTTGCAAATCTCTATGTCTCCCTCCTTGACTTGATCATGGATGGAGTTGAAGTGTCTCTTGATGTGTTTGGTTCTTTTGTGAAATCTGGATTCCTTCGCTAAGGCAATTGCTCCAGTATTGTCACAAAATATTTTCATTGGACCTGATGCACTAGGTATTACACCTAGATCGGATATGAACTCCTTCATCCAGACTCCTTCATTTGCTGCTTCCGAAGCAGCTATGTACTCCGCTTCACACGTAGATCCCGCCACGACGCTCTGCTTGGAACTACACCAACTGACAGCTCCACCATTCAAAATAAATACGTATCCGGTTTGTGACTTAGAGTCATCCGAATCAGTATCAAAGCTAGCATCGACGTAACCATTTACGACGAGCTCTTTGTCACCTCCATAAACGAGAAACATATCCTTGGTCCTTTTCAGGTACTTCAGGATGTTTTTGACCGCTGTCCAGTGATCCACTCCTGGATTACTTTGGTACCTCCCTGCCAGACTTATGGCAAGACACACATCAGGTCTGGTACACAGCATATCATACATGATAGAACCTATGGCTGAGGCATAGGGAATGACTTTCATTTTCTCTCTATCTTCTGCAGTGGTCGGGCATTGAGTCTGACTCAATTTCACACCTTGCAACACAGGAAGAACCCTTTCTTTGACTGATCCATTTTGAATTTCTTCAAAACTTTATCAAGGTATGTGCTTTGTGAAAGTCCTATTAAGCGTCTTGATCTATCTTTATAGATCTTGATGCCCAATATATAAGCAGCTTCACCGAGGTCTTTCATTGAAAAACTTTTATGCAAGTATCCTTTTATGCTATCCAGAAATTCTACATCATTTCCAATCAACAATATGCCATCCACATATAATATTAGAAATGCTACAGAGCTCCCACTCACTTTCTTGTAAATACAGGCTTCTCCGAAAGTCTGTATAAAACCATATGCTTTGATCACCTCATCAAAGCGTATATTCCAACTCCGAGATGCTTGCACCAGTCCATAGATGGATCGCTGGAGCTTGCACATTTTGTTAGCACCTTTAGGATCGACAAAACCTTCTGGTTGCATCATATACAACTCTTCTTTAAGAAATCCATTAAGGAATGTAGTTTTGACGTCCATTTGCCAGATTTCATAATCATAAAATGCGGCAATTGCTAACATGATTCTGACAGACTTAAGCATCGCTACGGGTGAGAAAGTCTCATCGTAGTCAACTCCTTGAACTTGTCAAAAACCTTTTGCGACAAGTCGAGCTTTGTAAACAGTAACATTACCATCAGCGTCAGTCTTCTTCTTGAAGATCCATTTATTCTCTATGGCTCGCCGATCATCGGGCAAGTCCACCAAAGTCCACACTTTGTTCTCATACATGGATCCTATCTCAGATTTCATGGCTTCAAGCCATTTATCGGAATCTGGGCTCATCATAGCTTCTTCATAGTTCATAGATTCGCCATGGTCTAGTGACATGACTTCCAGAACAGGATTACCGTACCACTCTGGTGCGGATCGTGCTCTGGTTGACCTACGAGGTTTGGTAGTAACTTGATCTGAAGTTTCATGATCATCATCATTAGCTTCCTCTCTAGTTGGTGTAGGCATCATGGGAATGGTTTTCTGTGATGAGCTATTTTCCAATTCGAGAGAAGGTACAATTACCTCATCAAGTTCTACTTTCCTCCCACTCACTTCTTTCGAGAGAAACTCCTTCTCTAGAAAGGTTCCATTCTTGGCAACAAAGATCTTGCCTTCAGATCTGCGGTAGAAGGTGTACCCAATTGTTTCCTTAGGGTATCCTATGAAGACGCACTTCTCCGATTTGGGTTCGAGCTTATCAGGCTAAAGCCTTTTGACATAAGTGTCGCAACCCCAAACTTTAAGAAACGACAGCTTAGGTTTCTTGCCAAACCACAGTTCATACGGTGTCATCTCAACGGATTTAGATGGTGCCCTATTTAACGTGAATGCAGCTGTCTCTAATGCATAACCCCAAAACGATAGTGGTAAATCGGTAAGAGACATCATAGATCGCACCATATCTAATAAAGTATGGTTACGACGTTCAGACACACCATTACGCTGTGGTATTCCAGGTGGCGTCAGTTGTGAAACTATTCCATATTGTTTTAAATGAAGGCCAAACTCGTAACTCAAATATTCACCTCCACGATCAGATCGTAGAAACTTTATTTTCTTATTACGATGATTCTCCACTTCACTCTGAAATTTTTTGAACTTTTCAAATGTTTCAGACTTGTGTTTCATTAAGTAGATATACCCATATCTGCTCAAATCATCTGTGAAGGTCAGAAAATAACGATACCCGCCGCGTGCCTCAACACTCATTGGACCGCATACATCGGTATGTATTATTTCTAATAAGTCATTGGCTCGCTCCATTGTTCTGGAGAACGGAGTTTTAGTCATCTTGCCCATGAGGCATGGTTCGCAAGTATCAAATGATTCATAATCAAGTGATTCCAAAAGTCCATCTGCATGGAGTTTCTTCATGCGCTTTACACCAATATGACCTAAACGGCAGTGCCACAAATATGTTGCACTATCATTATCAACTTTGCATCTTTTGGCATCGATATTATGAATATGTGTATCACCACAATCGAGATTCAACAAAAGTAGACCACTCTTCAAGGGTGCATGACCATAAAAGATATTACTCATATAAATAGAACAACCATTATTCTCTGATTTAAATGAATAACCATCTCGCACTAAACAAGATCTAGATATAATGTTCATGCTCAACGCTGGCACCAAATAACAATTATTCATGTCTAAAACTAATCCCGAAGGTAGATGTAGAGGTAGCGTGCCGACGGCGATCACATCGACCTTGGAACCATTCCCGACGCGCATCGTCACCTCGTCCTTAGCCAATCTTTGTTTAATCCGTATCTCCTATTTCGAGTTACAAATATGAGCAACCAAACCAGTATCAAATACCCAGGTGCTACTACGAGCATTAGTAAGGTACACATCAATAACATGTATATCGAATATACCTTTGTTCACTTTGCCATCCTTCTTATCCGCCAAATACTTGGGGCAGTTCCGCTTCCAGTGACCAGTCCCTTTGCAGTAGAAGCACTCAGTTTCAGGCTTGGGTCCAGCTTTGGGCTTCTTCCCGGGAGTAGCAACTTGCTTGCCATTCTTCTTGAAGTTCCCCTTCTTTCCCTTGCCCTTTTTCTTGAAACTAGTGGTCTTGTTAACCATCAATACTTGATGCTCCTTCTTGATTTCTACCTCTGCTGCTTTGAGCATTGCGAAGAGCTCGGGAATTGTCTTCTCCATCCCTTGCATGTTATAGTTCATCACAAAGCCTTTGTAGCTTGGTGGCAGTGATTGAAGAACTCTGTCAATAACACTATCATCTGGAAGATTAACTCCCAGCTGAGTCAAGTGATTATGATACCCAGACATTTTGAGTATGTGTTCACTGACAGAACTGTTCTCCTCCATCTTGCAGCTATAGAACTTGTTGGAGACTTCATATCTCTCAACTCGGGTATTTGCTTGAAATATTAACTTCAACTCCTGGAACATCTCATGTGCTCCATGACGTTTAAAACATCTTTGAAGTCCCGATTCTAAGCCGTAAAGCATGGCACACTGAACTATCGAGTAGTCATCAGATCGAGCTTGCCAGACATTCAAAACATCAGCATCTGGTCCTGCAGCAGGCCTTTCACCTAGCGGTGCATCAAGGACATAATTCTTCTGTGCAGCAATGAGGATAATCCTCAAGTTACGGACCCAGTCCGTGTAGTTGCTACCATCATCTTTCATCTTAGCTTTCTCTAGGAACGCATTAAAATTCAGGGGAACGGTAGCACGGGCCATTGATCTACAACATAGATATGTAAATACTATCAGGACTAAGTTTATGATAAATTAAGTTCAATTAATCAAATTACTTAAGAACTCCCACTTAAATAGACATCCCTCAAGTCATCTAAGTGATACGTGATCCAAATCAACTAACCCATGTCTGATCATCACGTGAGATGGGGTAGTCATCAATGGTGAACATCTCTATGTTGATCATATCTACTATATGATTCACGTTCGATATTTCGATCTCCAGTGTTCCAAGGCCATGTCTGTACATGCTAGGCTCGTCAATTTTAACCCAAGTATTCCGCATGTGCAAAACTGTCTTGCACCCATTGTATGTGAACGTAGAGTCTATCACACCCGATCATCACGTGGTGTCTCAACATGACGAACTGTCGCAACGGTGCATACTCAGGGAGAACACTTATACCTTGAAATTTAGTGAAGGGATCATCTTATAATGCTACCGCCGTACTAAGCAAAATAAGATGCATAAATATAAACATCACATGCAATCAAAATATGTGACATGATATGGCCATCATCATCTTGTGCTTTTGATCTCCATCTCCAAAGCATTGTCATGATCACCATCGTCACCGGCTCGACACCTTGATCTCCATCGTTGCTTCGTGGTCGTCTCGCCAACTATTGCTTCTACAACTATCGCTAACGCATAGTGATAAAGTAAAGCAATTAAATGGTGTTTGCATTTCATACAATAAAGCGACAACCATAAGGCTGCTGCCAGTTGCCGATAACTTACAAAACATGATCATCTCATACAATAACGTATATCACATCATGTCTTGACCATATCACATCACAACATGCCTTGCAAAAACAAGTTAGACGTCCTCTACTTTGTTGTTGCAAGTTTTACGTGGCTGCTACGGGCTTCTAGCAAGAACCGTTCTTACGTACGCACAAACCCACAACGGTGTTTCGTCAAGTTTGCTGTTTTAACCTTCTTCAAGGACCGGCCGTAGTCAAATTCGATTCAACTAAAGTAGGAGAAACAGACACCCGCCAACCACCTTTATGCAAAACTAGTTGCATGTCTGTCGGTGGAACCGGTCTCATGTACGTGGACATGTAAGGTTGGTCCGGGCCGCTTCATCCCACAATACCGCTGAATCAAAATAAGACATTGGTGGTAAGCAGTATGACTATCACCATCCACAACTCTTTGTGTTCTACTCATGCATATCATCTACGCATAGACCTGGCTCTGATTCCACTGTTGGGAAACGTTGCATGGAAAACAAAACAAAATTCTACGCACACGCAATGATCTATCCATGGAGATGCATAGCAATGAGGGGAGAGTGTGTCTACGTACCCTTGTAGACCGTAAGCGGAAGCGTTTGACAACGCGGTTGATGTAGTCGATCTTCTTCTAGCTCCGACCGATCAAGTACTGAACGTACGACACCTCCGAGTTCTGCACACGTTCAGCTCGGTGACATCCCTCGTCTTCTTGATCCAGCAAGGCGTCGAGGTAGTAGATGAGTTCCGTCAGCACGACGGCGTGGTGACGGTGATGGTGAAGTGATCCTCGCATGGCTTCGCCTAAACACCGCGCGAATATGACCAGGGTTGTAAACTGTGGAGGGGGGCGCCTCACACGGCTAACAATTGATGTTGTGTGTCCTAGGCGCCCCCCCTCCCACATATATATAGGTGGGGGGAGGAGGGAGCAGCCAGGGGGCACCCCAAGTAGGATCCGAATCCTACTTGGGGTTTCCCCAAGTGGCGCCCCTGCCTTATTTCACCGGAGAAGAAAGGGAAGGGGGAAGAGAGAAAGGAAAGGGGGGCCGAACCCCCTTTTTCCTTCTCCCAATTCGGCCTCCTGCCACGGGGGGGCGCGCCACCCCTTGTGGGCTGGTGTGCTCCCCTCTCATGGCCCATATATTCGCCCCGAGGGTTCCGGTAACCCCTCCGGTACTCCGATAAATACCCGATACACTCCGGAACACTTCCGGTGTCCGAATACTATCGTCCTATATATCAATCTTTACCTCTCGGTCATTTCAAGACTCCTCGTCATGTCTGTGATCACATCCGGGACTCCGAACAACATTCAGTCACCAAATCACATAACTCATATAATACTATATCGTCAACGAACCTTAAGCGTGCGGACCCTACGGGTTCGAGAACTATGTAGACATGACCGAGACACCTCTCCGGTCAATAACCAATAGCGGAACCTGGATGCTCATATTAGCTCCTACATATTCTATGAAGATCTTTATCAGTCAAACCTTTATGACAACATACGTAATTCCCTTTGTCCATCGGTATGTTACTTGCCCGAGATTCGATCGTCGGTATCTTCATACCTAGTTCAATCTCGTTACCAGCATGTCTCTTTACTCGTTCCGTAATACATCATCCTGCAACTAACTCATTAGTCACTTTGCTTGCAAGGCTTCTTATGATGTGTATTACCGAGAGGGCCCAGAGATACCTCTCCGATACTTGGAGTGACAAATCCTAATCTTGGTCTATGCCAACTCAACAAACACCTTCGGAGACACCTGTAGAGCATCTTTATAATCACCCAGTTATGTTGTGACGTTTCATAGCACACAAGGCATTCCTCCGGTATCCGGGAGTTGCATAATCTCATAGTCAAAGCAATATGTATTTGACATGAAGAAAGCAATAGCAATAAAACTGAACGATCAATATGCTAAGCTAACGGATGGGTCTTGTCCATCACATCATTCTCCTAATGATGTGATCCCGTTATCAAATGACAACTCATGTCCATGGTTATGAAACCTTAACCATCTTTGATCAACGAGCTAGTCAAGTAGAGGCTCACTAGGGACACAGTGTTTGTCTATGTATTCACACATGTATTTAGGTTTCCAATCAATACAATTCTAGCATGAATAATAAATATTTATCATGAATAAGGAAATATAAAATAACAACTTTATTATTGCCTCTAGGGCATATTTCCTTCAAAAAAGAGAGAAGGGGCAACGTTACTATCCTTTTCCACACTTGTGCTTCAGAATAGCACCATGTTTTTCATAAAGAGAGTCTCCTATGTTGTCACTTTCATATACTAGTGGGAATTCTTCATTATAGAACTTGTCTTGTATATTCCAATGATGGGCTTCCTCAAATGCCCGAGGTCTTCATGAGCAAGCAAGTTGGATGCACACCCACTTAGTTTTTAGTTTGAGCTTTCATACACTTATAGCTCTTAGTGCATCCGTTGCATGGCAATCCCTACTCCTTGCATTGACATCAGTTGATGGGCATCTCCATAGCCCGTTGATTATAGCCGCGTCGATGTGAGACTTTCTTCTTTTTTGTCTTCTCCACACAACCTCCAACATCATATTCTATTCCACCCATAGTGTTATATCCATGGCTTGCGCTCATGTATTGCGTGGGGGATGAAAAAGCTGAAGCGCATTAAAAAGTATGAACCAATTGCTTAGCTTGTCATCGGGGTTGTGCATGATAAATACTTTGTGTTAAGAAGATGGAGCATGACAAGGCTATATGATTTTGTAGGGATAACGTTCTTTAGCATTGATATTTTGAAAGACATGATTGTTTGTTGGGATGCCTGAGTATTGATGACTTTATGTCAAATTATAGACTATTGCTTTGAATCACTCGTGTCTTAATATTCATGCCACGATTAGATTATATGATCAAGATTATGTTAGGTAGCATTCCACATCAAAAATTATCTTTTTTTATCATTTACCTACTCGAGGACGAGCAGGAATTAAGCTTGGGGATGCTGATACGTCTTCGTCATATCTATAATTTTTGATTGTTTCATGCCAATATTCTACAACTTTCATATACTTTTGGCAACATTTTATATTATTTTCGGACTAACATGTTGATCCAGTTCCCAGTGCCAGTTCCTGTTTGTTGCATGTTTTTTGTTTTGTAGAATATCCATATCAAACGAAGTCCAAACACAATAAAAACTTACAGAGATTTATTTTGGAATATATGTGATTTTTGGAAAAAAGAATCAACGCGATACGATGCTCGAGGGGGCCACAAGCTCAGACGGCGCGCCCCCGACCCTGGGCGCGCCTAGCAGGCTTGTGGCCACCCAGTAAGGCGGTTGGTACCCTTCTTCGGCCGCAAGAAAGATAATATCCGGATAAAAATTGTGTTAAAATTTATGCCCAATCGAAGTTGCGGATCTCCGGGAATTTAAGAAATGGTGAAGGGCCAGAAAACAGGAACGCGAAATAGCAGAGGAACAAAGAGATAGATCCAATCTCAGAGGGGCTCCCGCCGCTCCGCCGCCATGGAGGCCATGGACCAGAGGGGAAACACTCCTCCCATCTAGGGGGGAGGTCAAGGAATAAGAAGAAGGAGGGGGGCTCTCTCCCCATCTCTCCCGGTGGCGCCGGAACGCCGCCGGGGCCATCATCGTCACGGCGATCTACACCAACAACTTCGCCGCCGTCATCACCAACTCTCTCCCCCTCTATGCAGCGGTGTAACACCTCTCCTCCCTGCTGTAATCTCTACTTAAACATGGTGCTCAATGCTATATTTTATTATCCAATGATGTGTGGCTATCCTGTGATGTTTGAGTAGATCTGTTTTGTCCTATGGGTTAATTGATGATCATGATTGGTTTGAGTTTTATGTTTTATTATTGGTGCTGTTCCATGGTGCTCTCCATGCCGCGCAAGTGTGAGGGATCCCCGCTGTATGGTGTTGCCATATGTTCATGATTTTCTTATGGTGGGTGGCGTGAGTGACAGAAGCACAGACCCGAGTAAGTGGGTTGTTGTGTATGGGAGTAAAGAGGACTTGATACTTAATGCTATGGTTGGGTTTTACCTTAATGATCTTTAGTAGTTGCGGATGCTTGCTAGAGTTCCAATCATAAGTGCATATGATCCAAGTAGAGAAAGTATGTTAGCTCATGCCCCTCCCTCATATAAAATTGCAATAATGATTACCGGTCTAGTTATCGATTGCCTAGGGACAAATAACTTTCTTGTGACAAAAAGCTCTCTACTAAAACTAACTTAATTGTTTCTTTATCTAAACAGCCCCTAGTTTTTTTTTACGTGTTCTTTATTTTCTTCCAAGCCTATCCCTTTACACCTACAAAGTACTTCTAGTTTCATACTTGTTCTAGGTAAAGCGAACGTAAAGTGTGCGTAGAGTTGTATCGATGGTCGATAGAACTTGAGGAAATATTTGTTCTACCTTTAGCTCCTCGTTGGGTTTGACACTCTTACTTAATGAGAAAGGCTACAATTGATCCCATATACTTGTGGTTTATCATGGAGTAATAGTAGTAGATGCAGGCAGGAGTCGGTCTACTTGTCACGGACGTGATGCCTATATTCATGATCATTGCCTTAGATATCGTCATAACTTTGCACTTTTCTATCAATTGCTCAACAGTAATTTGTTTACCCATCGTATGTGTTCTTTCAACAGAGAAGCCTCTAGTGAAAACTATGGCCCCCAGGTCTATTTTTATCATATTATTTTCAGATCTATAAAACCAAAAACCAAAAAAATACCTTGCTGCAATTTATTTACCTTTACTTTGTTCTGCACTTTTATTTATCTTTTATACCTATCTCTATCAGATCTCATCGTTGTAAGTAACCATGAAGGGATTGACAACCCTTTATCGTGTTGGGTGCAAGTATTTATTTGTTTGTGTAGGTGCAACCATTGGTGACTTGTGTGTTCCTCCTACTGGATTGATACCTTGGTTCTCAAACTGAGGGAAATACTTATTTCTACTTTGCTGCATCACCCTTTCCTATTCAAGGGAAAAACCAACGCAAGCTCAAGAAGTAGCCGTGCCAAGTAAAGCCTTTGGGATGATTTGGTTGATATTTGATTTGATTCTATGAAAAAATTGAAACATTTGCGCCCAGTACTAGAATTCTCTAAATTCACTGGAACGTGCTTTTGATCTGAATTTTTTACACATGATTTACATAAAAATTTCCCATGTTTTCCTAAGTTTTCGGAAATTTTGGAGTTACAGAAATATAGTCATTATTCAGATTCCTACAGACTGTTCTGATTTTGAGAGATTCTATTTTCATTGCATTGTTTGTGTTTTGATGACTCTATGGATTGTATCGCCGGGGGGGGGGGGGGGTATAAGTCATGGAGAAGTTGGAATACAGTAGGAATTATGAAATAATAAAATATGAATGGGTTCACAACAATACCTATAGTTTGTGATTTGATTATTATACTAACATATCTCATGAAGGTTTTTGTTGAGTTTTGTGTGCTGACGTTTTCAAGTTTTAAGTGAGATCACGATGGATGAACGAATAAAGAATGGCAACACCCTAAGCTTGGAATGCCCATGTCACCCCAAGGTGATATTCAAACAGACCAAAGCATCTAAGCTTGGGGATGCCCCGGGTCGCATCCCCTCTTCCGTCTACCAACCATTGGTAAATTACTTGAGGCTATATTTTTATTCATCACATGATATGTGTTTTTCTTGGAGCATCATGTATTGTATGAGTCTTTGCTTTGTTTGCTTTTTTGTTTGCCACAATCATCTTTGCTGTACACACGTTTTGAGAGGGACACACACTCATTCGTGATTTGTTAGAATACTCTTTGTGCTTCACTTATATCTTTTGAGCTAGGCAGCTGCTGTAGTGCTTCACTTATATTTTTTAGAGCACGCCGGTGGTTATTTTAAAGAAATTGTTGCACTCTCATGCTTCACTTATATCATTTTGAGAGTTTGATAAATAGTAATGGCAATATGCATGGGTTATGAAATTGGTCCTAATATGATAGGTATTCAAGAGGGATATAATAAAAACTTTCATGTAGATCACTGAATATGATAAGTTTGACTCCTTGCAACAGTTTTGGGATATTAAGATGGTAATATGTGGGAGGTACTAGTGAATGATTGTGGTTTAGTAAGAATAAGGGATAATTAGATTTACGCCCCTAGTTGTGTCCCACTTGACTGTTTTACCCCTAATTTCCAAAAGTCACTGGTTCTGTCCAAGTCACTTCGCTCCTCTTATGTTTTTGCCCATTGACCGTTTGACCGTTAGTTTGAAAAATTCATAACTAATTCATACTAAATCAGAAAAATGCAAATAAGATACCAAAATGTTCGGAAAAACATCACCTATATGTCAGTGTCATTTGCTTTCATGAACAAAGTGTTGGAAAGTGCCCATCCAAGTTTTAGCTATTATGATACCACCATGAATAGTGAAATCTAAAAAAAATGGTGGCAAAGAATGACAAATGTTTTAAGTGCTTGCCAAGTTTCATCAGGGAATGGCATTCGTGGATGCGTGGCAAAAAAAAACAATTAGCACTCCAAAATAGATTATTTTTTTGCCACAACTTCCACGAATGTCCTTCCCTGATGAAACTTGGCAAGCACTTAAAACATTTGTCATTCTTTTCCACCAATTTTTTTTGAATTTTTTTAGATTTTACTATTCGTGGTGGTATCATAAGAGCTAAAACTCGGACGGGCACTTTCTAATACTTTTTTCATGAATGCAAATGACACTGACATATAGGTGATGTTTTTTTGAACATTTTGGTATCTTATTTGCATTTTTCTAATTTAGTATGAATTAGTTATGAATTTTTCAAGCTGACGGTCAAACGGTCAAAGGGCAAAAGCATAAGAGGAGCGAAGTGACTTGGACAGAACTGGTGACTTTTGGAAATTAGGGGTAAAACAGCCGAGTGGGACACAACTAGGGGCATAAATCTAATTATCCCTAAGAATATTGGTGTTAAGGATTGTGATTCTCGAAGCATGCACGTATAGTCTCCCGTTATGCTAAGAAGTTGGAGCATGATTTACTATTGATTGTCTTCTTTATGAGTGGTGGTTGGGGACGAGCAATGGTCTTTATCTACCAATCTATCCCCCTAGGGGCATGCGTAGTAGTACTTTGCTTCGAGGGCTAATAAACTTTTGCAATAAGTATATGAGTTCTTTATGACTAATGCGAGTCCATGGATTATACGCACTCTCACCTTTCCGCAATTTGCTAGCCTGTTCGGTACTGTGCATTGCCCTTTATCACTTTGAGAGTTGGTGCAAACTTCGCCGGTGCATCCAAACCCCGTGATATGATACGCTCTATCACACATAAGCCTCCTTATATCTTCCTCAAAACAGCCACCATACCTACCTATTATGGCATTTCCATAGCCATTCCGACATATATTGACATGCAACTTCCACTCTCCCATTTTTTATGACACACATCATCATTGTCATATTGCTTTGAATGATCATATAGCCGACATAGTATTTGTAGCTCAGCCACCATTCATCATTTTTTATACATGTTACGCTAGATCATTGCACATACTGGTACACTACGAGAGGCTTTCATATAGAGTCATATTTTGTTCTAATATCAAGTTGTAATTTGAGTTGTAAGTAAATAGAAGTGTGATGACCATCATTATTAGAGCATTGTCCCAGTGAGGAAATAAAAAAAGAGGCCAAAAAGAGCCCAAGAAAAAAGAGGCCAAAAAGAGCCCACAAAATATATATATAAATAAATGAGAGAGAAAGAGAGAAAAAGAGAGAAGGGACAATGTTACTATCCTTTTCCACACTTGTGCTTCAAAGTAGCACCATGTTTTTCATATAGAGAGTCTCCTATGCTTTCATTATCATCTACTAGTGGGAATTTTTCATTATAGAACTTGGCTTGTATATTCCGATGATAGGGTTCCTCAAATGCCCAAGGTCTTCATGAGCAAGCAAGTTGGATGCACACCGTCTTAGTTTTATTTTTGAGCTTTCATACACTTATAGCTCTTAGTGCAGCTGTTGCATGGCAATCCCTACTCTTTGCATTGACATCAATTGATGGGCATGTCCATAGCCCGTTGATTAGCCTCGTCAATGTGAGACTTTCTCCTTTTTTATCGTCTCCATATCAATCTCTACCATCCTATTCTATTCCACCCATAGTGCTATATCCGTGGCTTACACTCATGTATTGCGTGGGGGTTTGAAAAGCTGAAGCGTGTTAAAAAGTATGAACCAATTGCTCGGCTTGTCATCGGGGTTGTTCATGATAAATAACTTGTGTGAAGAAGATGGAGCATGACTAGGCTATATGACTTTGTAGGGATAACTTTCTTTAGCATTCTTTATTTTGAAAGGCATGCTTATTTGTTAGTATGCCTGAGTATTGATGTCTTTATGTCGAACTATAGACTATTGCTTTGAATCATCCGGATCTTAATATTCATACCTAAAAAGAGATTACATGAAATACATGATAGGTAGCATTCCACATCAAAAATTCCATTTTTATCATTTACCTACTCGAGGGCGAGCATGAATTACGCTTGGGGAAGCATGATACATCTCCAACATATTATAATTTTTATTGTTCCATGCTATTATCGTGACTTTGGAACTTAAGGTGCTAGGACATCTCCCCTCCCGTCCCGTCCCCCGCGTCCCTCTCGGAGGGGACATGGGGGAACCCTAGCCGCCCCCGCCGCCGGCCTTCCTCCACCATTCCCTTCCCCTCCCCCTCGCCGTCGCCGAGAGCCATCGCTGGGCAAAGCCCAGGCAGTGCCGGCGGCGGCGGGGCTTCTCCCCTGGCGCGGCTTCCCTTCTTCCTCGTGGCGGCTTAGTCACTCCCGGTGGGCTTGGTGGCGCGGCGCTTCAAAGCTCCAGCGGCGGCTCACTTTGTGGCAGGTTGGAGGGCCTGTCCCCGTCTGGTGGTGCCGCCTTGACAGCGGATGCGGCCTAGGGCTCTTGACCCCAGATTGGATCTGGGTGGTGCTCGGGCCTGGCTGTGGCTGCCTGTCAGGCGGGGTGGTGGCGAGTCTCATGGCCTCTGGGCATCGTGGAGGTGCCGGCGGCGGCGTGTGCTCAGCCTGGTGGTGGCAGCGGCCGTGCACGGGAGTTGGATTCCTTCGAACAGATCTGGGTGAAAACTTGCTTTCGGCTACTGCCAAGGCCGGCGGTGGTGGCGCTATCTGCATCGTTCCCTTCTTGAAGGCATCGCTATGGAGAAGTTCAAGGCCACTCTCTGCTACCTCCGGGGGAAACCCTAGATCGGATGATTTGATGACGGCAGCGCTCTGGTGTCGTTCCCGCCTTGGGGGCATCATTCTTGGAGGTACACACGTGATCAAGGAACCAGAGGACGAATTCTTTGGTTGAGCGATGTGTCATCTCACTCATTGATGGCAGCGGATCTCGGCGGCAAGGTGATGTGGTGACTCGGCGTCTGATGCGTGGAGATGGACTCGCGCAGGAGGGTGACGCTGTAGGATCGAAAGTCTCTACTCCTAACGTCCCAGTTGGTAGTCTCCGTTCCACGGTTAAATTTTGTCCCACCATACTCGGTTTTTTTGTCCTCATTCCCACCTCCCACGTACCAGTGATCCCGCCCTGGTTCCACCGCCGAACCAAAAAAAAAACGCTACCCACACGAGGTTCCCACACGGTCGATCGAGAAAAAAACCCTTAGAAAATAAAACTACGAAAAAAAACCTACGAAAAAAAACCAACACTAAGGAATTGGTCGCACGTACGAGCGATTCCTCCTGACCTATAATCACTCGCACGCACGAGACGTTCGCCACCGTTCTCCGTCCGTTCGCCGCTGTTCTCCGTCCATTCGTCCACGCCGCTGACGTCCCCTTCGCCGCATATACATCCCTTCGCCGCCGCCCTCCCAGTTCAAAGACGCCCCCGATGTGCAGCTTATCCCCTTGAGGATCCGCTGCGGTTCGGTTCCACGCCTCGGATACGATCCCCATCTGGAGTCCAACGACGAACCCCCGATGCAGCGCTGTTCTCGTTGAGGATTCAGGACCCGCGGAAGCCGCCGCCGATCGCGTCCGGATCCCGTCCGGATCCGGCGCCTATCGCTTCCAGGCGCCGCCGCCGATCGCGTCCAGGATCCGGCACCGAAACTACACCAGGATCGACGCCGAAACTACACCAGGTAAACAACACATGATCCAGCTTATACAGTCCAAATTTTTTACACAAATGATCGTTACTTTTTATGAGCAGGAAAGTCTAGCCTCAGTAAACAACACATAGTAACCCATATTTGAAATTACTCCTTGCATCTTTCTAAGCACATCTTGTAGTAAGCAGCTGGTATGAAATGATCCTTGCATCTTTCTGAGCACAGTTGGTACTAAGTATCTGGTATGAAATGAGCACAGTTGGTAGTAAGCTGTCACTAATTTCTGCCTACAGGTGATATAAATAAACATGAGCACACAGCCATATAGCAAAAGTGAAGTGGTGCTGAATAGGAGAATAGGGCTGAACCATCGACTTGCCTGTAGGTTACTCTAGACCTTGCTTTTTCCTGATGAAAATGAAGATTCTAAACGACTGTGCAGCAGAAGAGTAGAGGTGGTCAGGAGCATAAAGGAAAAGAGTGCTCATACATTAACTTGCCTGAAGGTCTCTCTACACATGAGAAAAAGGCATGAAAGAAACATAAAAAAAAAAACATGTCTCACGAATAAGCTAAAAATTAATAACTGTAGTTCGTGTAATGACTCAAGCTACAGAGCCATGTGGCTTCCTACAATATGTGTGCCCCCTTGTGGCAATTACTCATGAAGCAAATGATAGAACAAAGCAATAGTACATTAAATTTAAAGAGAACAAAGCAAATGGTTTACATTCATTATTTGTCACCATTAGCTGAGGTTAAATTTAAAGAGGTTACATTTAAAGAGTTTATAATTTCATTATTTGTCACCAGTTAAAAGTTCATTGGCTGAGGTTAAATTTAAAGAGGTTAGAAGGGCGCTTACATAGTACAATAAATAGAAGTGCTTATTTGTCACCATTAATAAGATGTACATCCAATAGTCTTCCTGCACCTGCGATTAACCAAAACAAGTTACACAATCCTCATACAGGCTAGAGAAATATCTATATATGCATATTGACTGATGAAAATCCATGAATTCGGACAAAATGATTAAACAACACTTCCTAGGCCAAAATAATTAATAAGCAGAGTAAGTGCATGCATTTAAGATGGAGACAGGACAACTATATGTACACACGTACTAGACATCTAAAGGACATGTCTAAAAACAACATGAATGTACAACCAAGTCAGTTTGAAACACAATTATGATAGGGCACATAGCTATAGAGAACATTCATGTACAATTAGTGCAGTTTGAAAAAAAATTATGATAGACATCATAGATAACATGGATGCTCATTCGCAATCTTCAAGTTTGATATTGTTTTGCCTGACCTGCATAATCAAGAAGTAGTTAGCTTGAGCACCCCACCCCCGCTATTCCATAGGTGCGTATGGGGAATTCAAAAAGCAAGGCAGGTGAACATCAACCAGAAGAGGACGTAACTACAGGTATGATGCACTCTATCAGAAATTCCTACACATGCGAGACATGCATTTCCTACAGTGGCAAGCTGTATGCATAATGTGTTGCAGGCCTTACGAGCGGGACAAATGTTGAAGAATACAATGCTAGCATCATACCCGTATCTGAAAATGTTGACGATAGTTACACGACTGTTCCTAGTATGAGACTGTGTGGAGATTGCTGAGAGTGTTGCCTGCATACTTTGTCGCCTATGTATCATTGGTCTTGTATTCATCATGGTTACAACTCTACAGATGGATCAAGATTGCTACGGGTTGGAGACCATCATGATGCTTCATTGTCGGCTCCGAGTAATCTTACACTGGATTATGGCACATATGTAGCGCAAGATTCATATGGTACTGACTCATCCACATTTCATATGACATAATTTATAATTATGGGTGTTCACCTTCATGTACAACATACTGCGTTTTTTGGTGATTGGAAAGTTGTAGGTTGTGAACCTTTAAACGACGGGATGCGGTCGTCTTATCAGAATAAGAAGGATGGTATGACGAAGCTACAAGATGATACTCAAGGTATTCCCAGGCATGCTTATCCACCATCCAAACCGACGTATTCGGTAGCAGATCAGTCAGGTTTAGTCCATTTTGCGAGATGAGCTTTATGGGCTTTCTGGTTTTTACTTTTAACATCATGTAGATGACAGAACTTCCGAGCAGCATGCAACAGGAGCTGTATTTAATGAACGCAAAAATTACGCCGACGAAACAAGGGAGCAGTTCAACGCACAGAGGCGTGCAGCTTATCGGAAGAAAAAGAAGGAGGATACGGTCAGGTTACAAGAGGAGAGTCAGCCTTCCCTTTCAAAGTCTGGTAAGTTGTTTACCGTGAGTTTGCTGACTAATCTTAGGTTGATATAAATTATTATTTGAAAACGTATAGTATGCGAATTATTTGTTATGGTAACCTGACTATATATTACTCCTTAATGTGCAAAGTTCCCAGTGCTGGTTTCCTAGATGTTGTATCAATGTGATCTAAGTGATTTGTAAACATACCTGAATATATCTGGCCTGACTAAACATAACCAGAATAAACATAACATGAAGAGAGAAACCTATTGTTTAACCAGACCTCTAAAATCCCATGCTCATACTTTTTTTATTCACTAGCTCTCATACATCTGGTACATCTGGTAGACCATAGGGAACTTATCAACGCGCGGAGGCGGGCATCTTATCGCACTAACAAGTCAGATGGTTTGAAAAACCAACAAGACGATGGGCAGATTGTTCACCGCCGTACTCTGTGTGATATCACGAATGTTCATCAACCTTCACATGTAATCCCAGGTACATTTTTGGTACTTTTGCAATGTCATTCGTTATATTTGCGTATTCGGTAAGCGTACAATTTCAGGTTCTGTTTAACTTCTCTTTGTTTTCTGCATTTATGCTGGATTACAATAGGAGCTGTCTCAATTGACCCCAACCAAACCATGGGTAAACTGGTGGGACAATGCAGCGATACCGGGTCAGAACAGAAGCTGGGGCAGATAAACAAACCCACACGTAGTATATCAAGTAAGATTGTTTTATGTTTCATCCTAACATGCATGCTATGTACGTGTGTTTAGGAGTACATATTCATGGTTTAACCATTTAAATAAATACTGACCATGCATGTTGAATCAGATAACCCAGCTAGCTCGGGCTATACATCAATATCGCATAATGATGCAACATATCCTCGTACAGCTACGGTCACATCTGGTGTCATTCGTGAGAAAGATATACAAGGTAATCTGCCCCTGCCTTTTCCATGATCGTTTGATGTCAAGTTGTGTTTTTTCCTTTGGCTTTTGAGAGAATGACATGAAAGACACCAGTAGATGACTTGAATGACACCAAAGAAAATACGCAAAGAACAGAAGAAGATCGCAAAAGAGACCATAGAAACGCCCTGAGGAGAGCTTCTTATCGGCGGAAAAAAGATCGGAATCTCCAAGATGAAAATCTGCGGGCCCTTAATTTGTCAGGTAAGCTTTAAATGTTTTAACCATTATAGTCAGAAACTTCATTCATGTCTTAACCATTAAGTTTTCAATATGTTTTGGCAACTTTGTTTAACCAGACAACCCAACTAGCTCCAACTATACATCATTCTCGCATAATGATTCAACATTTCCTGCTACAACTACGGTCACATCTGGTCTCATTAATGTCAATGATCTACAAGGTAATCATATTGTGCGTACTCCATAATCAATTGATGTCAGTTTATTCTTTATTCCCTAGATTTTTTGAATGTCCTGAATGACACCAGATGGGAACTTGAATGACACCCAAGAAACAAAGCAAAAAACAGACGAAGAACGCAAGAGAGATCATAAAAATGCCCTGAGGAGAGATGGTTATCGGAGGAAAAAGGATCGGCTTATCGAAGATGAAAATCTTCGTCCACTTTCGACATCAGGTAAAATATTACCTTTAGTTTCACCTTGACGAACATAGATTTTTTTTTCATAGCAAAATATTCTTTTAGCGACCATCATGCTCGAAGCATAGAGTTTAATGCTTCATCTTAATGCACATGGTTTGTATTTATGTAGCAAAAGAAAGTTCTAATATTCTTTTGTGACTACCTCCATACGTATTAAGATCAGATTGTTCTAACTATGTTTTCAAAATGTTGTGCAACCAGCCAACCCTAATAGCTCCAGCTATACAGAATTCTTGCATGATGATGCAACATTTCCCCCTTCAACATTAGATGCGTCTGGTGTCACCCATGACATTGACCAAGCTAGGAGGCAACGTGATAATGAACGGAATCGTAATTTAACAAATGAGCAAAGGGAGCAGAGAAACACACGTAGCCGAGCATGTTATCAGAAGAAAAAGGATGAAGTAATGGTTGATGTTAGAGAAAAACTGAATGCAAAGCTACGAGAGAAGCACATGCAATGCCGCAAAAGCATGTCGGTGATTGAGAAGGGGGAGTCAAGTGCTCAAAGGAAGGCCAATTATGCTAGAAGGAAAAACACCCCGTGCAATGAATCCATCGCAATCCCACGTCCAGACCTAGCAAACTCAACCTCTGAATGTCCTACTTTCACCTGTCGTGCATCACCCGTCTCTCGGGACGCCGAAGATGATTCATCTGATGGTGTCCCTCCGACGATCATGCCGAATTACACTGTCGGTACCGATGGTATGAAATTGCTATTGTCACGTTCTTATGCTCATACTCAGGAACCCTCTTCTGACATGATGTTGTCTATTGTCACATTCGCCACGACGACAATGCAGACGACATCGATGTATTCCTAAGCGGCATCATGGGCGATGAGCCGACACCACCCGATTTGATGGATGAGGAGTACTACATGTTTCGCGACCAAGGTATGGTCAACTCTGAACTAGGAAGTCGTGCAGCTTTATTGTAATTAGAATTATTAGTAATTATTGTTTTGAACATGATGTTTCAACAAATGCCCGTAGGATCCGATTATGACAGCATGGATGATGACGAGGAAGCGAGCATGTCTAGCGCTAAACCTATCGAGACTGATCCATTTGACTTTGTCTACTCAAACATCCCAGACAACACTCACATCCTGAAGCACGCCGCAAACTGCGACCACTGCAAGGCCAGAAAGTTTGAGTCTGAGACTGACGGGTTCTGCTGTCGCAATGGCCAAATCGAGCTCAAGCAACTGGAACCAATCCCAGAGCTGATGAGGCTATGGTCCGGCATGGATGCAGATTCTAGACATTTTCGGGAGAACATACGGTTCTTCAACGGGCATTTCACGTTCACAACCCTTGGCGTCAGCCTTGATGAAAACTACACAAACATGAAGTCTGGGGTGTACACATTCCGGGCACACGGCACCATCTACCGCAATGTGCATTCGTTCGGGCCTAGCTCCCGTCTAGAACATCTGCAGTTGTACTTCTATGATGACGACCCAAACCTAACTCATCGTAAGGCTGCCATCAAGCAATTAGACCAGGATGTCGTGAAGAAGTTAGTGGACATACTCAAAGAAAACCCGTACTCCCAGCAATTTAGGAGTTTGGGTGCACACAAGGACAACCTCGATGATTATAGGACAGACCTAAACACCGATCAGAGGCTTGACCAAAGAAGATATAATAGACTGATGTCATCTGAGGTCGCTGCAATTTGGGTTGAGCGCAATGACCTAGCAAAAAGATTTGACCGGAGGATAACACTTTGTGGTAACAACAACGAAAGGCACAGTATACGTGTGACCGATGGAGCATATGACCCGTTGTCTTATCCCCTATTCTATCCAAGGGGGGAGCTAGGTTGGCATCCGAAGCTACCTAAACGTAATGTTCCTTGGGAGGTTGTACAACATCGTCCACTGGGCCATGATGATGATGAGGATGCAGGTATGCCATTTGCCTCCCATTTCGTTACAAATAATATTTTATTTCTCAAAAGTATCCTCATTTTCGTGGTACTCAATCATGTGCAGAGGGGAATAGCAGGTTATGCGTCTCCGTGAGAGACTACTACTGTTACATGCTGCAAACACGGCCTGCGATCTTCAATCCCATACTACTTACATATATATTAAAGATGTTTCATAAAAATAATTATTTTTATACTACTTACATATACTAAGGGTATCACAAAAAAAATTGAGAGAAAAAACAAATATACTTGGTTAATGTTGGTTTGTTTGCATGTTTTTTATTTTGTTGGACAATTTTCCATAGCCTATATAATTAATTTAAGCAATTTCAGATGACTACATATTTATATATGAACATTATAGTTTGTTGTTTTCCCCGAATTGTTGTGTTAGTAAAATGATTTATGCAGCATATTTTTCTAATAAAATCAAATCCTTTTTTTATTAAAGAGAAAATAGTTGTGTTAGTTTCACATTTAGGTTTATTATATATTATATATGATTATACGATGCAATAAAATTTCAGCATAGATACAAATTGATGGGTTCCGACATACGCACTGATGTAACGATGACAGACCGCACTGAAACACCACGAGAAGAGGTGCATATAGCTAACCTTCCTCTGTATGTATATTATAGATGATAATACGGAAGGTCTATTTTTATATTTTTGTTTTTTCAGAATATAGGAGACATGGATATGGACTTTGGAGATGCACAGAAAGAATCCATTGAGGGTTCAGATGCGACGTCGCTGAAAGGGGACGAAAATTCACAATATAATAATGTCGAAGAGGTGATATCTCATAAAAACCAAAAAAGGATGCTAATTTAAATGTTATCCCACAAGGTATTTTTTCAGTGTTATTATCAATATTTTCTTTGTGATATTGCCTTTTGTATTCAATTAATTTTGCTCATTTTGATTACTAAATAGACTCACTTTTTTATGATGTCGACAGACTATGTTTGTACCCCTAGAGATATTACAATCATCGAATCAATCATGTCTGCCCCCAAGAAAACCAAGTTCGTGGAGATTGGAGATGCCTTGTTATCAACCGACGATTTAGAATGCCTTTTGAAAGATGATATGTTCTTACACGATGGTGTAAGACCAATTGCATAAACTTTGTAATTAATAATATAAACAAAATATAAGATCATAAAATATAAATATAATTTAAATGCTGATTACAGGTGATAAATGCTTACATATATTGCATGCTTGCTCACGACCATCTATGAGACAGGGCGGGTGAAATGGTGCACATTATTAGCACGTTTGTATCTGGCCAAATAAAAGAAGACGACGAAAAAGACATAGACCCATCAAAATATCATCACATCGTACATCATGTTAATACTTATCTACATCAAGATATGGTTAGTCTTGTCTCGTTATCCATGCATTTATTTATGGATTGTTTTTATTTAATTCATATGTGTAATATTTTATTAATATTTATATCGAATTCTGACTCCGACTTGTATGATATTTACACCAGTTATTTATTCCGATTAACATGCCGGGCTACCATTGGTATCTAGCAGTCGCCAATGCCAAAAAACTTGAGATTCAAGTATTGGACTCACTTGGTTCTCGGATCAAACGCAGTGACCTTGCTACTACGGTAACTATCTATTGTTTTTGCTCATCTTAACTGGTTTTTTGTTTGCCTTAATCCCTAATATTTCTCATATATAAAATAGTTAATAGGACTCGAGAAGCGTCTGAAACTTGCAGAGCATAGTCTGGAGTT
Organism: Thinopyrum elongatum; assembly: GCA_011799875.1. Lineage (NCBI taxonomy): Eukaryota > Viridiplantae > Streptophyta > Magnoliopsida > Poales > Poaceae > Thinopyrum > Thinopyrum elongatum. The sequence continues at coordinate 465,405,703 of CM022301.1, read as the reverse complement.
TAACAAAGATCATAGGTGGCCTGATCTCAATGTTACAAAATGGACGGTCGTAGAGCAGTTTCATGAGGCAATACAAACCGATGGGTAAGCAATTGTTACAATGGTTTGTTTATTTCATTTATCTGAGTAAAATTCTAAAGCATTATTTTAATATATTATAGCGTATCATGTGGACTGTTTATGCTAAATTATATGGAATATTGGACATCAAATGCACTATCAGACCAGTTCACCCAGGTATTTCATTTTTATACATTATCTCATTATTTTATCTCAAAATATTATATCAAATTTTTTATATTTATTTTTTAGGAGGATATGAAACACTTTTGACGAAAATTAGTTATCATTTTGCTTGATTCTGAGCTGAATAAGCTAAAAGGAGGTCCCATATACCATCAACCTGACGATGAAGAAACTTTAGCTAATTCTGATCTCGAGATCCTGGATAATCCACCTGACGTAGTCAAAGACAAACGTTCTGCCCCAATCACTATCATGCCCACGGACCAACATGAGTTACTTGCCGGCCTCTGCAACTACATAATGTCGGTCGATGATGCGGGGTGTTTGGAGTAAGTATCATGTATCAATATTTAATCTGGGATGTACATTATTATTCTTCTTACCATCCAATTGTTACGAAGGAATGGGTCCGTAGCTCGGCACCTGATCCAATGGGATTAAGTCTTAAGAAACTTCAGTGCATACTTAACATGGAGCAGCCTATGGACAATGATTGCTTCAACACCGTCGTGCGTATACTGGCATGTGACGAGGGAGTATTGTTCACGGACCCTCCTATACACTACATGGATCTAAGATTTTGTGTAAGTTATCGTAACTCGTAACTCTTCATTCTATGTGGCATTAGTATCAGCATGTTGAAGCAATATTTATTTGTTTACTTAGTCCATGATGCTAGAGGCAACACGAGGTCAGAAGTTTTGCGAGAAGGAAACTATCGAGACATTGGCAACATTATTTGATAGCTGGCCTGGGATGGACAACAACATCTCATTGTGCAACATGGTAAGTAAAGTATTTTGCCTATTGTTATCATGGTTTATTGTTGTTTCTAATAGCTCCACGCGTAGATTTATCTTCCCTATGCATCCATCGGCCGATACATCTTGTACGTCATCGACAAAGAGGCACGTCGTCTATATATTATGGACCCTATTCAAACATCACAATCGTCAGAGGATAAAAATTTGAGGCATGCACTGAAATTAAAAAGTTTTGCAAGGGATTTCAAAGAAGCACTCGAAATAAAGCTGCCTGGTTGGAATTCTGATATATCTAAATGGCAACGTTTATTTCCGTTTGGTATTCCAACGAGTATAGACGGGTAATGAATTCATAATAAAAACATTTATTTTTGTTATCACTATATTCTTTATATTATTAATTTAAAAAATTGCAGGAATGTGTCTGGCTATTTTTTTTTTCATTTTATGCTCTGGTGGAACGGTAAAGAATTGGCCAAGCCGGTTTGCGCGGTGAGTATTGTCTGTTGCATGTTCTAAGACCTTCGGCGTGAAATTTTCATACTAACTACATATATTGTTTGTGCAGGACGGGTATGAGTTGAGGAAGCAGTTTTTATTATACTTGCTAAAACATCATGGGAATGAAGCTAAAGGCAACTTTCCTGATATTGTGAAAGAATTTCTTAAGCACATCATCTAGATATTGATAGTTTTGTAATAGATGTTAATGTCGAACATCGCTCAGTTTGTTACATGGACATGTCGTTATTTTTTCTTTTTGTTATCATTTTGCATTGCAAAAACGGAGGAAGTACTTAAATAATTGTGTTTGTGTTATATTGTTTGTACACGTGATATTTAACATGTAACTCGTGCAAACTATTTTTAGAGCCCGTGGCGACGCACGGGCATTGTACTAGTAGGTCTAGAGGGGGGGGGGTGATTAGACTACTTGACCAAATAAAAATCTAGCCTTTTCCCAATTTTATATCTTGGCAGATTTTAGCAACTTAGCACAAGTCAAGCAATCAACCTACACATGCAATTATAAGAGTGTAGCAGCGGAAAGTAAAATATTGCATATGAAGGTAAAGGGAAGGGTTTGGAGAAGGCAAACGCAATGTAGACACAGAGATTTTTGGCGTGGTTCCGATAGGTGGTGCTATCGTACATCCACGTTGATGGAGACTTCAACACACGAAGGGTAATGGCTGCGCGAGTCCATCGAGGGCTCCACCCACGAAGGGTCCACGAAGAAGCAACCTTGTCTATCCCACCATGGCCATCGCCCACGAAGGACTTGCCTCACTCAGGTAGATCTTCACGAAGTAGGCGATCTCCTTGCCCTTACAAACTCCTTGGTTCAACTCCACAATCTTATCGGAGGCTCCCAAGTGACACCTAACCAATCTAGGAGACACCACTCTCCAAAAGGTAATAAATGGTGTGTTGATGATGAACTCCTTGCTCTTGTGCTTCAAATGATAGTCTCCCCAACACTCAACTCTCTCTCACAGATTTGGCTATGGTGGAAAGATGGTTTGAGTGGAAAGCAACTTGGGGAAGGCTAGAGATCAAGATTCTTGTGGTTGGATTGGAATGTCTTGATCTCAACACATGAGTAGGTGGTTCTCTCTCAGAAAATGAGTAGTGGAAGTGTAGGCACGATCTGATGGCTCTCTCTTGAATAGAGAAGGGGGTGGAGGGGTATATATAGCCTCCACCCAAAATCCAACCGTTACACACATTTGACCCAATTCGGTCAGACCAAATAGAAGAACTCGGTGAGACCGATTTAGTTCAAAATGTGAACGTTAGGAATTTCGGTGGGACCGACATGATCAAATTGGTGGGACCGATGTGCTAGGGTTAGGGCAAGACCTCATCTTGGTGTGACCGATTGCATGAACTCGGTGGGACCGATTTCAGCAATGAGTTAAACAGAGAGTTGGTCAGGCAAACTCGGTGGGACCGATCGCTCATTTTGGTAATACCAAAATGTTACGAAGGGAAACAGAGAGTTTGCATTGCGAACTCGGTGGGACCGATAGCTCATTTCGGTAAGACCGAAACGTTACGAAGGGAAACAGAGAGTTTGCATTGCCATCTCGGTGAGACCGAGATCCCTATCGCTGGGACCGAATTTATTAGGGTTTCTGGTAGTGGCTATGTCAAAGAAACTCGGTGGCGCCAGATAGATCAACTCGGTGGGGCCGAATTTGACTTTAGGTTTTGGACATATTTGGAAATGAGAAAGTGGTTTAGGGCTTTGGAGCATATCACTAAGCATTTTGAGCAAGTAGACCATTATGCAACACCTCATCCCCTTTTAATAGTATTGGCTTTTCCTATGGACTCAATGTGATCTTGGATCACTAAAATAGAAATGAAGAGTCTTGAGCTTTTGCCAATCTTTTTCCTTAGCATTTTGAGGGGTCCACATCTCTAGTCCATGCCATGCCAATCATTGAACTTTCTGAAATATTTAACTTGAATGGATATTAGTTCAATGAGCTATCTGTTGTTATGAATTACCAAAACTACCCGGGGATTAGTTGCACTTTCAATCTCCCCCTTTTTGGTAATTGATGACAACATATAGATCAAAGCTTCGACAAATGATAATATGAAGGAAATACATCGTCGCTTTGAGAAGTATGTGATAAGTAAGAGCTCCCCCTAAATTTGTGCATTATTTAAAATTTGCTTTTGAATGCAAATGCACAATCAATTAGGATCATGGGACACTCTTCCATGTCACATACATCTTGGTGGAGCACTCAAAATGATAGAATTAAACAATATGCACTCATCACCAAGGGAAACATGATTGATCATACACAAGTATTCAGATATCATCATTCAAGCACACAATAAAGCATAATATGATCAAACACATGATCATAAGAGTATCTCACACATATGAACAAATAGTAGCAAGTAGCAAGAGAGGCAACAAAAGGCAAAACGCTCTCTCTCTCTCTCGACGCCTAATGATCTATACACTTTCTCCCCCTTTGGCAACAAGTTACCAAAAAGTTCAAAAATGCATAGTGCTATGCGGCACTCTAGGCACGATCTCCGGGAGCTCCTGAAGTGGTCTTCTGGCTGGTTGCTCCGATGTGCGTAGATGGCGTGTAGAGGAGCCCATCTGCAAAAGCTTCTGCTGATGTCTGAGGAGCTGGAGGAGTTGAGATTGGAGGTACAACAGTGGCAGTTACTGCAGGTGCTGAGAGTATAGTCCTCGTGTCACTGACTACTGGCACTGCTGAAGACCTCTGTGCCCTTGGCACACGCTGAAAAGTGTCGGTGGTAGGTCTGTCATTCCTGTCTTCAACCTCTTCTTGGAGCTTCTCAACAGTGGTTTGAATCTCGGTGACCTTCACATCTAAATCATGAAGTTTGGTCTCAAAGATCCTCTCAAGGCTCTCTTGATTTCGAGTCAGGGTGGCCAGTCCTTTCTCTATTCTCACGGTTGCCTCAAGCAGATAACTGAGTTGATCTTGCTTGGTCTTGAGATTGACACCTGAAGCATCTGGCATTGTTGAAGTCTTTGCAGCCTTTGCTTTCTCTTGCTTCTCCTGAGCCTCTACTGAAGTAGGATGTGCTACATCCATGACAAACTCGTTGTCCTCAAAGTCTAGCCTCAGGGGAAGATGCTCTTTGTCGAGAAGATATGTCCCTGTCCTCATCTTGGAGTTGATTAGCATCTGAATGTGAGGGGCATATCCACACGATCTTTTCTGATCTGCAGCAGTTCTCGTCGCAGTTTCAACAATTAAACTCATCACCTTGAACTTCTCTGGCACATCAAACATATGAAGCAGGTTGATTGAGTGACCACGGATCATCCTATGATCTCCTGACTTGGGCAACAGAGTGTGCCTCAATATAGTGTTTATCGTGGTTAGACCTGATAGCAGATAATAGATGTATCCAAACTTGTGAGTTGCCAAAGCAGCATATGGAATTGGCTTGTACATGTGAGCCATGGAGTTGTGATCCTTTCTGGGCTTGGCATACACATCTGTGTCTTCTTCAGCTTCTTCAGGGGCATTGATCAACTTGGCCCATTCTGCAATTGACGATTGATATCTTGTGCCTTCGGTCATCCAGATAATCTTGCCATCTGGATAGAAATGAGCAATTGAATAGAATTGCATTACCATTTCATCATTCCACTTGGTCAACTTTTGACCAACAAACTTGTCAACTCCGTTCATTTTGAAACTCTCATGAACTCCTGGGAAGTAATCCTCATTGTCATCAATGAATTTCCAATCAACCCATCTCATGTCACTGACAATGGGCTTCTTGTCCAACAAGACTGTCTCATAGAAGTCTTGATGTGCCTTAGTGTGAAAGCGATAATCAACTGCAGTTCTTCTCCTTATAGCATATGGATCAGCCTATCTCCATAATCTAAGACGTGCATCCTTTCTTAACTTCATATTCTCAGCAACTGGATGATTGTCATCATGATCTGGAATCTTAGGTTTTAGCTTCCTAAGCACTTGCTGCTCTTCATCCTCTTGAGCTTCAGGCACTGGGGCCTTATTCTTCTTTGCAGCTGGGATGTTCCTAGTGGATCTCTTGGGTGCAGATGGTTTTGGAGCTTGCGCTTGGGCAGATGGCTTGGGAGCTGTCTTGGGCTTAGATGGAGCAGCCCCAGACTCGATAGCATCTCCCATGAGCTTCTGAGATTTTGGAGGTGGTGCAGCTGGCTCTTCCTCCTCCTCATCAACCTCTGACTCTCTCATCATAGATGGTTTGCCAATGACCTTGGCAATAGTCTTCTTGACTCTCTCTTTCCTTTTCTTTCCTCCAGCAGCCTCATCCTCTCTTGGTTTAAGAGTGAACTCCATGGTTCCTTGAGTGGAGGCTCTGGCTTTTGACATAGGCACTCTCTTAGCAGGAGCCTTCACCTTCATTCCAGGCTTGGTTGCAGCAGCAGCAGCATGCTCTTTATTGAGTACCTTCTTCTTGGAGGTCACCTCCTCCTCAACAACAAAATCATCATCTTCTGAATCTGAGGTTCTCTTCTTCCTTTGCCTAGTAGCAGCCTTAGGCAAATTGCTGGGTGTACTTCTGCTGCCTTCATCATAGCTGCTATAGGAGGGACTAGTGCCCTCACTGAGATTTACATGCTCCTCTGACCTGTTCTGACCATCACTGTTGTCTGACATCTCTGACACTGACCTTGTGAATAGATAGGTATAGGTAGAGTAGATGAGCATCACAAAGCGCAACTATTTTTGCAAAAGTATTGAGACAAAAACTTAACTTTAGTTTTCTGCAGAAAGCATTTTGGAGCTACCGATATGACAAACTCGGTGACACCGAAGCACACTCAGAGTCTAAACATACAGTTTCGGTCAGACCGAAATGTAGTTCGGTGACTCCGAGATGCTAGGGTTTCACAGAGAAAGTGAACTCGGTCACACCGATTCGTACACTTCGGTCAGACCGAGTAGTACATGTGCAATGGCATGGGCCAAATCGATGAGACCGAATTTTTCAGATCGGTCGGTCCGAGATGAGTTCGGCAAAAACCTAACCCTAAGTTTTTGCATCAAATCTATTCTAGAGGAAGTTTTCGGTGGATAGATTTATCTCAATCGTGGCAAGAAACTTGGCATTGTTCTTTATGCAAGAATCGGAGTTAAAGAAAGCACAAAGAGATCGAGTCCGTACCCTAACTCGGCGACGAACTCGCTACGGCGACAACAGTGGTGGAGATTTCCGTTGACGGCTGCGGAGACCAGCAGCAGGAGGACGCTGGCGACAATGGCGATGATCCAGAGACCAAGGGGGCGGCAGAGCTGGGCAGGCGCGGTCGAGCGGTTTGGCGTAATTTCCAAATTTCAACCCGCGGTATATATACCAAGTCACTGTCGGTGTGACCGAGTGGAACGACTCGGTGGCACCGAGATGCAGAATCGCAAGCGTTTACTGCAACTCGGTGAGACCGAATAGTTCTAATCGGTTGCATCGAGGTGAAAACCTAGATCAACTCAATGATTTCGGTGAGACCAAAAAAGAATGAATCGGTCAGATCGAAAGCCATTAAGAGGTTTTGGAAGTTTAAGCCACTGACAGATCGGTGGCTCCGAGTGCTCCTCACCCGGAGGGTCCGAATTCGACTTGTTCAAACTTTGTGATGTAGCATGAATAGAGTTTGAGAAGAGAAAAGCATAGATAGCAAGAGGGAGTTCTTAGGCATTCTTGTCCATCCATTTGGCAAAAAGAAAAGAAATCAAACAATCAAAGCAACAAATGGATGTCCTCGAATGGAGAAAATATGCAACCAACATGCTCACACAATAAGATAGCAAATGAAATATGTGGCAAAACATGCACAAACACTCTAGCATCTATCAAGCAATTGGCGATGACTAGGTCATCAATATATGAGTATATTAACTTAGGAGTCAAATGAGAACATTTGATCATAGGTCATACTCATCGTTTAAGCACAAGTGGGGTTACCACTTTTACATAAAGCATTGATGTGTTCACACCATTAGAGTTGATTTAGCTCAATTCTTAGAGCAAAGCTCCCCCTAGATGTGATATCCCCCCTAAGAGGGATGAACTAACCTTGGGTTTTTTCGATGATGACTTCATGTAGGTGTTGAAGATGTAGATGCTCAATGTTGATGTAGATCATTTGGAGCAATCCATTTGAGTGAGTTGCACTTTCAGTACCTACATGGGTTAGTCCCACAAGGAACATACATGGATATCCATAGACATAGAGTGAAATACACATATGATGTTGTCTATGAAAGCATTAGGTTACCTTGTCCCTTGTCTTACCAACAAGAGGGTTTGTGACTCCTTGAACTAGTGCAAGATATGAAAGTTGATTACACTTGTCCTTGCCAAAATGAATATGAGTGAAGTATGTTGGCGGAGTCACCCTCAAGAACTCTTTAGTTCTTCTTCTTTGGGACCCACATCACCTTGATGGGAATCCTTGGAGTTGTAGTTGTACTTGATGAAGTAGAACTTGATGTAGTCTTGGGAACCCACTTGACCAAGGCCTTTGGAGCTTCTTCAAATGAATCAATCTCTTCTTGAAGCTTGTCCTTGCCTTTTAGCTTGTGGTCTTGTGGTGGAAGATCATCTTGAGCTTGTGTTCCCTCGAAAGAAGTGGGATCATACTTCTCTTGTTGAGGAACAAACTTCGTCTTGGGGTATTGATCTTCTTCCCACTCAACTCCATTGGCATTGAACTTGCGTTCAAAACCAACACCTTGATTCTTCCGGTGCCTTCCTTGCTTGCGTACAATTTCCTCAAATTGCTTACTTCCGGCAAGGCTCTTGTAAACACCTTTCTCTATAATTCCCTTCAATAAGCTATTTTCTTGCTCAAGTGTAACTTGGCTAAGAGAATCATTAGTGGAATCAAGAGAACTACTAGAAGCAACAATATTGGATTTAACATGATTATTGTTACTACTAGAAGAAGAATCTTTCTTGCTCTTGTTGTTAGATTTTACTTGTGGCATGTAAGTAGACAAGAGTAAACGCTTGGCAATGTAAGAAGAACTTTTCTTACGAAGATCATCATTGATTGCTTTTAAGAACCCATGCTCTTGGTCTAGATTGAGCTTTTCAAAGCGTAGCTTCTCATGAGTCTTTAAAAGCTCTTGATGATCCTCTAAGGTAGTTTCACGAGCTAACTTAAGAGTGTTCAGTTCTTTAGTTAGACGCTCAATCTCCTTCTTATCATTGTCATTCGTTTCATCTTGATTAGCATGATTAATAGCAATTTCATCATAGTTTTCATCACTATTGTTGTCAACAAGTAAATCATCATCACCTAGCAAATCATCTTCATCACTATTGAAATCAACATACTCGGGGTGTGATACCTTGGGGCCTTTAGCCATGAAGCATCTTCCAATCCCTTCATTTGGTGAGTCGAATATGTCGTAGGAGTTGGATGACACAAGTGCAAGAGCGGCAACACCTTCATCTTGAGTATGTTCGGAGTCGGAGTGATAACTTCTCTCGGAGTAGTGGTCGGAGTCGGAACCGGATACCCATTCACCAACATGAGCTTGATGTCTTCGTCTTGTGTAGCTCTTTGATGACTTGTCCTTCCTTTCCGAATCCTTGCTTCTACGAGAGGGTCTTCGTTCATAACTATCATCTCTACTCCTTCTCTCTCTTGGAGGCGATTCATCTCTTTTACTTCTTCTTTTAGGTGAGTCTTCTCTTCTTTTGTAGGGAGCCGTACACTCACTAGAGTAGTGTCCGGGTCTTCCACAATTGTAGCAATTTTGATCACGACTAGAAGATCTATTGTCATTGTAGGACCTTGACTTGGAACTTCTCTCTTTGCTTCTACTCTTGTAGAACTTGTTGAAGTTCTTCACCATTAGGCTCAATTCTTCATTGAAGACTTGTTTCTCACTTGATGTTGTAGGGGCATCACATGAAGCTTTGTAAGCACCACTAGATTTGTTGTGAAGCTCTTCCTTATCCTTAAGTGACATCTCATGAGCAGCAATTCTACCAATAACTTCCGTTGGCTTGAGATCTTTGTAATTGGGCATCATTTGGATCAAGGTGCACACGGTATCATATTTTCCATCCAAAGCTCTTAGAATCTTCTTGATGATGAATTTGTCGGTCATCTCTTCACCTCCTAAGCCAGCAATCTCATTTGTGATGAGAGCAAGCCTAGAATACATTTCAGCGACTCCTTCACCATCCTTCATTTTGAACTTGTCAAGTTGACTTTGAAGCACATCCAATTTGGATTCCTTGACGGACTCGGTACCTTTGTGCATGTCAACCAAAGTATCCCAAATTTCCTTTGCATTCTCAAGACGGCTGATTTTGTTGAATTCTTTGGGGCACAATCCATTGAAGAGGATATCGCAAGCTTGAGCATTGTATTGCAACATCTTCAATTCTTCTGCAGTTGCTTCACGATTTGGTTCTCTTCCATCTTCGAAGAATTCACCTTGCAAACCAATACACACAATAGCCCAAACGGCGGGGTTATGTCCAAGAATATGCATTTTCATCTTATGCTTCCAACTAGCAAAATTAGTACCATCAAAGTAAGGACCTCTACAGTGGTAATTTCCCTCGCTAGACGCCATACTCTCCTAGGTTGTGAAACCAAGGCTATGATCACCAAAGCTATGGAAATCAAGGCAAATGGAGACCAAAGCTCTGATACCACCTGTAGGATCGAAAGTAGGTCTAGAGGGGGGGGGGTGATTAGACTACTTGACTAAATAAAAATCTAGCCTTTTCCCAATTTTATATCTTGTCAGATTTTAGCAACTTTGCACAAGTCAAGCAATCAACCTACACATGCAATTCTAAGAGTGTAGCAGCGGAAAGTAAAATATTGCATATGAAGGTAAAGGGAAGGGTTTGGAGAAGGCAAACGCAATGTAGACATGGAGATTTTTGGCATGGTTCCGATAGGTGGTGCTATCGTACATCCACGTTGATGGAGACTTCAACCCACGAAGGGTAACGGCTGCGCGAGTCCACAGAGGGCTCCGCCCACGAAGGGTCTATGAAGAAGCAACCTTGCCTATCCCACCATGGCCATCGCCCACGAAGGACTTGCCTCACTCGGGGAGATCTTCACGAAGTAGGCGATCTCCTTGCCCTTACAAACTCCTTGGTTCAACTCCACAATCTTGTCGGAGGCTCCCAAGTGACACCTAACCAATCTAGGAGACACCACTCTCCAAAAGGTAATAAATGGTGTGTTGATGATGAACTCCTTGCTCTTGTGCTTCAAATGATAGTCTCCCCAACACTCAACTCTCTCTCACAGATTTGGCTATGGTGGAAAGATGGTTTGAGTGGAAAGCAACTTGGGGAAGGCTAGAGATCAAGATTCTTGTGGTTGGATTGGAATGTCTTGATCTCAACACATGAGTAGGTGGTTCTCTCTCAGAAAATGAGTAGTGGAAGTGTAGGCACGATCTGATGGCTCTCTCTTGAATAGAGAAGGGGGTGGAGGGGTATATATAGCCTCCACACAAAATCCAACCGTTACACACATTTGACCCAACTCGGTCAGACCGAATAGAAGAACTCGATGAGACCGATTTAGTTCAAAATGTGAACATTAGGAATTTTGGTGGGACCGACATGATCAACTCGGTGGGACCGATGTGCTAGGGTTAGGGCAAGACCTCATCTCGGTGTGACCGATTGCATGAACTCGGTGGGACCGATTTTAGCAATGAGTTAAACAAAGAGTTGGTCAGGCAAACTCGGTGGGACCGATCGCTCATTTCGGTAATACCGAAATGTTACGAAGGGAAACAGAGAGTTTGCATTGCGAACTCGGTGGGACCGATCGCTCACTTCGGTAAGACCAAAACGTTACGAAGGGAAACAGAGAGTTTGCATTGCCATCTTAGTGAGACTGAGATCCCTATCGGTGGGACCGAATTTATTAGGGTTTCTGGCAGTGGCTATGTCAAAGAAACTCGGTGGCGCCGGATAGATCAACTCAGTGGGGCCGAGTTTGACTTTAGGTTTTGGACATATTTGGAAATGAGAAAGTGGTTGAGGGCTTTGGAGCATATCACTAAGCATTTTGAGCAAGTAGACCATTATGCAACAGCTCATCCCCTTTTAATAGTATTGGCTTTTCCTATGGACTCAATGTGATCTTGGATCACTAAAATAGAAATGAAGAGTCTTGAGCTTTTGCCAATCTTTGTCCTTAGCATTTTGAGGGGTCCACATCTCTAGTCCATGCCATGCCAATCATTGAACTTTCTGAAATATTTAACTTGAATGGATATTAGTTCAATGAGCTATATGTTGTTATGAATTACCAAAACCACCCGGGGATTAGTTGCACTTTTAGACGCAGTCTGGCATCATGGTGGCGTTGATGGTAGCTAGACTGGGTAAGGTAGATGCAGCAGTATAGCTCTGAAGATGGATTGGTGGCAGGTGGCTATGGCGGCCTCATACCCGGCAGGCATCCTGGTTGAGGAGTGCGCCGGACCGGTGGGTGCCCCATACCCGGCAGGCGTCCTGGATGGGACCTCAGGTCTTAGATGTTAGGTTTGGCTGTGAGGTCTGTTTGGTATTATGCCCAGACTATCAGCATCCCTTCATCAATTGGATAGGAGTAGCGACAGATGTTGCCTAGACGGTGGCTTTAGTCTTACTGTTGTATTACTTTGTAAGGTCTTGTGTGAACAATTAATAAAGTGGCAGCATGCATCGTCCAAATGCAGAGCCCGGGGGTCTTCCTCCTTTTCTAAAAAAAATGCTATTATATTATCAATCTTGGATGTTTATTATGCAATTGTATATCATTTTTAGGAACTAACCTATTAACCTAGTGCCAAGTGTTAGTTGATATTTTCTGCATGTTTTTGACTATTCAGTAAATCAATACAAACGGAGTCCAAATGCTACGAAACTTTTTGACGATTTTTTCTGGACCAGAAGGGACCCTAGAAGCTTTAGGAGAAGACCTGAAGAGTCACGAGGGAGCGACAAGCCTACCAGGCGCACCCTAGGGGGCACCCCCCAGGCTTGTGGGCCCCTCGTGGCACCTCTTGACCTAATTCCACTTCTATAAATTCCCCAATATTCCCAATACATCAGAGAGCCACCCGAAACACTTTTTCTGTTGCCGCAAGTTTCTGTTCTTTTGAGATACCATTCGGAGGCCTTCTCCGATACTCTGTCCGTGGGGGAATCGATCACAGAGGGATTCTTCATCATCCTTGCTGCCCTTCTAATGATGCATGAGTAGTTTACCACTGACCTATGGGTCCATAGCTAGTAGCTAGATGGCTTGTTCTCTCTCTTTGATCTTCAATACAATGTTCTCCTCGATGTTCTTAGAGTTCTATTCGATGTAATCTTCTTTTGCGGTGTGTTTGTTGGGATCCAATGAATTGTGGGTTTATGATCAAATTATTCATGAATATTATTTGAGTCTTCTATGAACTCTTTTATGCATGATTGTTATAGCTTTGTATTTCTCTCCGATCTATCTATTTAGTTGGCCAACTAGATTGATTTAGCTTGCATGGGAGAGGTGCTTTGTGGTAGGTTTGATCTTGGGTTGCTCAATCCCAGTGACAGAAAGGGACATGACACGTATTTGTATCGTTGCCATTAAGGATAAAAAGATGGGGTTTATTCATATTGATTGGGTTTACTTTGTCCACATCATGTCATCTTGCTTAAGGCGTTACTCCGTTCTTTATGAACTTAATACTCTAGATGCATGCTGGATAGCGGTCAATGTGTGGAGTAATAGTAGTAGTTGCAGGCAGGAGTCGGTCTACTTGTCTCGGACGTGATGCTTATATACATGATCATTGCCTTGAATATCATCATAACCATGCGTTTTTCTATCTACTGCCCAACAGTAATTTGTTTACCCACCGTATGCTATGTTCAAGAGAGAAACCTCTAGTGAAAACTATGCCCCCGGGTATATCTTTATCATATATAAAAATCCAAAAATACCTTGCTGCAATTTATTTACTGTTATTTTATTTTGTGTTTTTGTTTATCTATCTACCATTATCAAACTTGATCCTTGCAATTAACTGCCAAGGGATTGACAACCCCTTGTTTGCATTGGGTGTAAGTATTTGTCCTTTTGTGTGTAGGTGATGTTCACGAGGACTTGCGTGGTTCTCCTACTAGATTGATAACCTTGGTTAACTGAGGGAAATACTTATCTCTACTGTACTGCATCATCCTCTCCACTTCGAGGAAATCCCAACGCAGCTCACAAGTAGCACGCCGCCATGAGGAATCCACCAAAGGAATCACCTTTGAGGTTTTTGAAGCCGCTTGAGCCACCCAGGTTGTACAGGATCTGAAACCGATGAACGCACCTTGGCCATGACGGCAAAGTCCTTGGATCTGCGAGATGTCCACTGGCGAAGAAAGAAACCATCATCTCCACTGGCGAAGAAACAAACCATCATCGACAACCTTTGGGAAGGAAGAAGAGCATTAACCATCTTGAAAGGAACCACACACCAACCACTAAGATCTAAAGAAAGCCAAAAGTCTGAAAACATAAACTATCATAGGCCCTTCACTAAGCTAGATCGTTGATGTTAGGGGTTATTCTGACTCGCCATGGCCGCCACCGAATCATAGATGTCATCAGAAAAACAAAAACCTAAGAAGAAGAAACAAAATGAACAAACATGTCTCCATTCCTCTTGTTGCCGTCGAAAGGGAAAGTGGAGGGTCGATGTGAGGGACTGGAGGAAAGCTTTGACGGTGGTGGCTAGGATTGGCTCCCGGTAGTACTCGACATGCACTGGATGACTTGCACGCACACACTAGACCCAACGTTTATAGATTCTTCGTAGGTCTAGAATTATTGAACCTAGTGGCGGAGATAGGCCCCAGGCAGTGCTACCTAGGGCTTGAGGGAAGCTCCCTTTGTACACTGACAGCATGGGGCAGCCCGGGGCTCGGCCACATCCTGGCGTTGCCACTGATTGAACCAAACTCATACGTGTAGCCCATGGTCGTCTTAGAGCAACTCCAACGTGCAGACCCAAGCAGTCACGTGTTTTGTCCACTTTTTGTCCGTTTGGGTTGGCGAGTCCGCCCCCTCCATGTTTGGGTTGGCAGTTCGCCTAACGCGCATACGCATTATCGTCCTCATGGACGGTTTGCGGCCATTTTGAGCTCTTTTTGTGACATATCAAAAAAGTTTGGCCCAAGTTCATGTAATTCAAAAAAATACAAATATCTCATAGTTTCACAACCAAATAAATATCACATAGTTTCACAACCAAATAAATATCTCATAGTTTACAAGCAAAATAAAATTTAAAGGTCTCAAATACATTTGAAAAGAATAAATAGCCGATACATCTAATGGCTGCCAACGCGAGCCCACAATGCTCAACAAAATCATCTTGCAGTTGAATGTGAGTTTCCCAATCACGCATTTGATGATGAAATTCGGTGAACTATGAAAACGTTGCTGCTCCTCCATGCTCAGGCACAACATTGTCACCCTGAAACTGAAACCCTTGGTCGTCGATTTCATCCAAACGCTCATCCTCTATGATCATGTTGTGACACCCTGATTTTGGCAACTTTTTCTTTTCGAACATTTCTTGGTTTTATATGGAATTTGAATGGGTTTTGAATTTTTCACTTGGTCTTGGTCATTCTTGAATCTTCTCCAAAGTGATCCCAAGCCTCAGTATCTTGCCAAAACCCTGTCTAGTACCTCAAGGACTCAAATTCCAATTTAAATTATTTCCAACAACTCTTTTCTTTTATTTGAGGATTTAGGGCATTACTATGGGTTGTGAAGCAACCTATGGTTTGGATGCTCAAAAAATTCTCTGATAATTCTTAAAAATACCTTGGACTATATCTTGCTCCAATATCCAAAAATATTCCATAAAATATTTCATACACTTTGCAAAATAATTCATTTTAGCTCCTGGTCAGTCTGGACCTTTGTGAAGGAAGTGTATGCTAGGATTGTCCAATTGCTCTCAAATTTTTATAGCATGAGCACACCTCCAAACAACCTTCCTCCACCAAGTTTCAGCATCTGAAGATCTTCTATGTGAGCAGTGCTTCAACTTTCAGTTTTAGACCAGATCTGTCACTTACACATGAACTACCCTCAATTCTTATCCAAACCACCTCAAACTTGGCCAGTTTGGAGTTCTTCTAACATGAATGATTCCAGACATGATCTTTGGCTCAGTCTCCACGTCATCTCTTCTCTGGAATCTCCCCAAGTTTGTTGTCAGAAACTGTTGCTGATCTTACTGCTCATCTCTGCGTGAACCAAGCCAAACCAATGCTGTAGGTGACCTGAGGGATCAAAGGTCGACGTGCCAGACAAGAAATGCGAGGCTTGCGTGGCCTCTTGGTGGCCAGCACCGTGGTGAGCACGGCTGCGGCATGCCTGTCGCCGCGCTCTGCGCCGCGCCCGTGTCTGTTTCGTCGCGTCCGACTGCCCCTCGCCTCAATCTCTTGTCCGAGCATGCCGACATCATCCCTGGTTGACACGCAGCCCCTCCAGAACCCTCCTCCTTGCCGGAGATGCCCTCGCCGGCCGCCACGCCATCGCCGCACTGTGGCGCCCGTGCAGCCACAATGGCGGGCACGCCGTCGTCTTCCTCCCTGTGCTGTCTCCTCCCGCATTGAATGCCCCTGCTCGCTCTAGTCTCCTCGCCCGCAAGCAGCCAGCCAGCGCGGCGTACGTCGCCGGTGCCATGGCCCGCATCGAGCCGCTTCGGGAGAGATCGCTGCTCGCCCCTCCTGCCTATATAAAGCCCCGCTCGACCTCGCCTAGCTCCTCACCCCTCACCCCTCGCCCTCCATCCTCCACTGCCTCCCCAAGCAATAGCCAAGGCCGAGAGGTCCTCTGGCCTCAAGCTTCACCGGAGCTCCTCCGCCACCCTCATTACATATCCAACCACCTCCACTCAACCTCCACCTCGCCTGAGCCCTTCAGCATGATCAGTGGGTTCCTCTGGTCCTCCCTGAGCTCTCACCTCACCGGATCGCTGCCGGATTGGGCTCCTCTGTCGGCCACCGTAGCACCCGTCCGCCGGAGAAGAAGGGCGCGACGCCGTCCGGCCGTCTCCGAAGGAGCTACGGGTACAGGGCGAACCGCCGTCGAACGACCTATCCATCCCCACCATCCACGAGCCCAACCACCATCACTGTCGCCGGTAATCACCGCCGGTGAGCCGCCCCTCTCCTCTGCTCTCCCCCTCCCCTCTGTTTTAAATGAAGGGGCCCACTGTCAGCCACTTACCGAAGCGGTAAGTGGAGGCGCCCGGGGCAAATACGCCTTCGACGTGGCCGTTTCTGTATTTTTTTCAAATTTGATTTTATAAACAGAGTTGACCAGGAACTTTGACCATTAATAACTTTTTACAGAAAGGTCCAATTGACCTGATTCTTTTTGCATTGTGTTCATAATATAATCCTTTATTTTTCCACCAAGTTTGGTATTTTTCTCACACTCATAGAATTGTTGGTGAATAAAAAGGTTTTATGTGACATTTTCCTCTGTGATTTTAAAATGTTTTCAGAAGGAGATTCTTGTGGATTTGAAGATCAAGAATTTCTGAACCACCCAACTGATCAAGGCAAGCTAGGACATCCATATTATGAGGAATTTCATAGCATTGCATAATTTATATTCATTTCTTGCATTTAAGTTATCATGGATAATTCAAAGTAAATTATTCAAATGCCTTGTGTTGATAACTCAAGCTAAAATGTTGAACCACCATACTTGATAAATGAAACTTAGTTGGTTGATCAAGAGTCACCTGTCCGGGCTTACCTGTGCAGCCACATTCGCTGGTATGGGACGACCTTGACTTGGTCTGGCTTCGTGCTCTTTCACCGGTACCTCCAAGGAGGGAGGGTTATGCGTGCGTGCTGCCATGATCAGGTAGACGGTGATAACCCTGTGAGCCCAGTTGAGTTATTTGCCGGTGTCCCCGTTTGGGACAGTTTAGTTAGGCCATGACGGTGGCAGGTGTCACGAGGTGACACGGGGCCACCCAAGGCTTGACTCCGAGGGAGTATGATTGCCGGTGGTACAATGGAAGAGTCACGAGTCAGGCGGGTTTCATTGGAGCAACGCTGGTCCACCCGAATGGGATCACGAGGTCAGTGCTCCATAGTGTGGGGAAAGTGCGCAACCTCTGCAGAGTGTAAAATCTATTCGAATAGCCGCGTCCACGGTAATGGACAGCCCGTCCAGACCTCTCTAGGTGATCAACCGTAATAACCACATTATTGATGGAAGAACTTTTCTTATGAGCGGAAGTACTCGTTGGGATCGAGTATTCTGAGGGTTGTGAGCCAACCCGGATATGAGTAAGTTGGTGACAGTAAGTGAATCACTTAAGTTTTAACATGCTCATTGCCGTGCTATTATTTGCTGCATATTTGGTTGTCATGTGCTTGCGTGTACATTCAAAGTACTCACCTGGCGTATCATGCCAGATGCAGGAGAAGACTAAGACGGAGGTCTCGACGTCCGTGTTGTGATGCCTAGGATGTGTCCTCAGCAGTGTCCCTGTGGACGGAGTTACTATCATGTTCCGCTACGTAGTAGTCTTCCGCTGTAGTATTCCGCAGTAATACCGAGGCCCTGATATGTTAGATAAATAATGTAGATATTGTCATAGCACTAGATGTGCGTTTGGCCTCGATGATCATGTAATATATAAGCTTGTACTCGACTATTATCATTAAAGGTTCAGCTATGTTCTGTCCCAAGTTGTTGTGTGTTTCCAGAAGACATGATCTCTGAGTTGGAAACACGGGTAAACCGGTTCTATGAGCCGGGGTGCCACAACGCTTGGTACCAGAGCCAGGCTGACTGTAGGACACCCTAGGTAACCACGCTAGGACTACGATTAGCATAGGACTTTGAGTGTGCATCCTGCTTGTTGCATTTGATTGTTTCATGCCATGTCTCACGCATCATAATTCATTATGTTACTAACTCTTGGCATTGTGAGTGTAGATGGCACCAGTTCCATACCACTTCCATCATGAGCCAGAACCCCACACTTTTCCAGCTCTGCTTCGTAGCGTCTGGCTTCGGCTGTATCCCGACGGTGATGACCCGGTGTACCAGGTGTTTCGGGAGCAGTTGGGCGAGTCAGTATATGAGTACCATGCAGTGGCTTACATGACCGCGACTTTGGATATTGGAAGCTCTTCTCGCTCTTCCAAGGGCGGAGTGGCTTCTACTCCGGAGCTGGCGATCCAGTTTACTGCCATGGAGGCTATTACTGACTTGCGCTTCCATGAGGCCGAGATGCAGACCCATCCAGGTTTCTTCCACTATCCCACTCCGTCGCCTACGACAGGGCGAGTCCTTTTCTCACCTGTTGACCCGGCGTGTGATCATGAGGCTGGTGTTTTGTCCCGCTATCTGAATGCCAGTTATCGTATGATCATTTCCTTGGCTAAGGAGCTGTGTTGTGTTCAGGGGGCACTTGCAGCAGTGACTCCAGCACCTCCTCCTCCTGTAGTGTCACCTAGTTATCCACCACCAGTTCCAACCCCGCATGTACTCGAGACCCCTTCTGGTTTTTCTGGACCATCAGGCTTATCGTCTGGTAGTCGACTCGAGACCCCAGCTGAGTGGGCCTCACTCTTAGCCACTCCTGCTCCGCCGATGCTAAGGCGACGTGCTCTTTCTTCCACCGAGGGAGAGCCGTCTCAGCAGCGACGTAGCATCTCCTTTAACCCGGTGACTCACATCATCAGTTCTAATTCCGACTCAGGATCTGACGATGAGGACTCTTCAGATGGGCAGTGCTCGTGTCACCGATGCACTAGACTGGAGCTTGAGTAGTACTACATGCATCTTTGCATATGCTGACTGATGTATGAGCAGTCTAGTCATGATAATCCCCTACTAGCTTGCCATGTATGATGTTGGGTTATCTTGTATAATTATTTTGTCTTCTTTGTTCGTCTCTTTTGAGAATATCCTTTTGGTGTCATATTACTGTATTTCTCCTTATGGATGTTGCTCATCGGTTTGGTATTTGCCATGGGAACAAAAATTAGGATGAAGAAAGGAAGTAGCAGTCAAGGTGGCGATGGAAACCCCGTCTGTCGATCCGCCAGGCAGGCAGGGCAACCGCTCGAAGACTTGCCACCACCACTACCTCAAGCACCAACCACAGATCAGATAATAAGAATGTTTGAGGAAAAGAGAAACCAAGACCTCAAGGAATTTCTCAAGAGTATGCAGACAATAGTAGGTCAGAACAATGGCAATGGGGTGCATTCCAAACTGTCTGACTTCCAGCGTACAAAACCACCCAGTTTTAATCAGGCTGTGGATCCTATAGAGGCTGATGACTGGATTAGAACCATGGAAAAGAAATTGGACATCGCTTGTTGTGAAGAAGCAGATAAGGTCCCATTTGTCACTCATTATCTCGAAGGACCGGCAGCCATATGGTGGGATAACACAAAGCTAATGTGGCCTGCAGAAGAGATTTCCTGGGAGAAATTCAAAGAGTTGTTCCGCAAGTATCATATCCCCACGGGTATCATGAAAGTGAAGCAGAGAGAATTCCTGGCTCTCACACAAGGAAACATGTCTGTGGGAGAATAGTTAAATAAGTTCAACAATTTGGCCCGGTACTCTCCTCATGATGTGGCTACCGAAGAACGGAAAATAGATCGGTTCCTCGGAGGACTTAATCACGTCCTCCGATGTCAGCTATGCATGTTGGACTTCCCCGATTTCCAGACCTTGGTTGATAAGGCCTTCATCGCCGAACGAGAACACAAGTCCAGAAATGATGATGGTAAGAGGAAGATTGAGCCCAAGAAGGACAGCAAGGAACCGTATGCGCAAAAGTTGCGCAGTTGGCAGCCAGGGTTATCTGAAAACAAAACAGTATGGAACGATGGTGGCAACAACAAAAAACCGGGCAACCAGAGCAAGACCTTCGGCAAGCAGCCAGTCATAGAGGACTGCCGCCGCAACAACACTTGTTTCACTTGTGGCCAGAGTGGACACTACACTAAGCAATGTCCTACTAACAACAACGGAAAGCAATCAGTTGGCCACAAGCCACAAGTCAACCATCTTGGACGCCGCCCCAACCACAACTTCAGCCACGGATGCGTCCACCACGTCTCTGCCAAAGAAGTCTACGAAGCTCCAGACATTGTCCTTGGTATGTTTTCTATCAATAACATACCTGCCGTAATTTTATTTGATTCTGGGGCTTCCCATTCATTTATTTCATGAAGTTTTGCCACCTTGCACAAGTTTTCTCCTTCGCTTTTGGACAAAATCATGGTGGTACAATCCCCTGGCTCTATGCTCAGAACCAATATAATATATAAGGATCTGGAAATTTCAATACATGGAGTCAAATTCCCGGCCACCCTTGTTGCTATTGACTCCCCAGGACTGGATATAATACTGGGAATGGACTGGTTGGCACCGCACCAAGTGTGTATCAACTGTGCCACCAGAACGGTGACATTGGTGAACCCCGCCGGACAAACCATCCAATTTCTGGCCAGCAAAATGATAACCAGAAAGGGCACGACATACCAGACCACTGTTATGGATATGAATCTGATTCCGGTAGTGGGTGAATTTCCGGATGTGTTTCCTGAGGAATTACCGGGAATGCCGCCCTACCGAGAATTGGAGTTCGCCATTGAAGTAATTCCTGGTACAGCTCCAATATACAAGAAATATTATCGTATGCCAGGCCCAGAGCTGGCAGAGCTAAAGAAGCAGTTAGACGAATTGCTACAGAAAGGATATATTCGTCCAAGCATCTCGCCATGGGGGTCACCAGTATTATTTGTCAAGAAGAAAGATGGAAGTTTGCGGATGTGCGTAGACTATCGCCAGCTTAATGATGTCACTATCAGGAACAAGTACCAGCTCCCTCGAATTGAAGACTTATTCGACCAGTTGAATGGAGCCCGGGTATTCTCTAAGATTGACCTCAGAACGGAATATCATCAACTGAAAATCCGAAAGGAGGATATCCCCAAGACAGCGTTCACCACTCGTTATGGACTATATGAATTTACAGTTATGGCGTTTGGATTGACCAACGCTCCATCCTACTTTATGAGTATGATGAACAAAGTTTTCATGGACTTTCTGGACAAGTTTGTAGTGGTGTTCATTGATGACATCCTGATATACTCTAAGAATGAAGAGGATCATAAACAACATCTTAGAGCTGTCTTGGAAAGGTTGAGAACCCATCGCTTATATGCCAAGTTCAGTAAGTGCAAATTTTGGCTAACAGAGGTGGGATTCCTTGGACATATTCTGTCAGAGAAAGGGATAGCTGTTGATCCCAGTAAGGTTACTGCGGTCTTGAACTGGAAGGCACCAGCTATGATGACTGAAGTCCGTAGTTTCCTGGGCTTGGCAGGTTACTACCGTCGCTTCATTGAAGGCTTTTCTAAGATAGCCAAGCCACTGGCGGAATTGTTGAAAAAGAACCAAAGGTTTATCTGGACAGACAAGTGCGACAACAGTTTCCAGGAATTAAAGACAAGGCTAACCACAGCCCCTGTCTTTGTCCTCCCAGACATTCACAAGAGTTTCGACATATATTGGGACGCATCCAGGCGTGGAATTGGATGTGTGCTAATGCAAGAGGGAAAGGTTGTAGCGTATGCATCACGACAGCTACGACCTCATGAGGAGAACTATCCCACACATGATTTGGAGCTAGCTGCTGTGGTTCATGCCCTGAAAATTTGGAGGCATTACCTTATTGGACAATGATGTGAAATATACACAGACCACAAGAGTCTCAAGTATATTTTCACTCAACCCAACCTGAACCTCAGACGGTGAAGATGGCTTGAGCTAGTCAAGGACTATGATGTTGGAATAAACTATCATCCAGGGAAAGCGAATGTGGTCGCTGATGCCCTAAGCAGGAAATAAGCTGCAGTAAATGCACTAGTCGAGGGTATGCATCCAAGCTTACGAGAAGAGTTTGTCAAGCTCAATATGGTGCTGTGCGGCCCAAGGACTCCGGACACGTTGGAAATTACTCCAACTCTCATGGAGGAAATCAAGGAAGCACAGAAGTCAGATGAAGAAATTCGGAAGATCAAGGAGTTAACTCAGCAAGGGAAGGCCAAGTCCTTCCGTATAGATGAACAGGGTACCGTCTGGTTTGAGAAACGAATTTGTGTGCCAAATCAAAACAAATTGAGGCAACAAATACTCAAGGAAGCACATGAATCCGCATACTCAATTCACCCGGGAGGTACCAAGATGTATCAGGATTTGAGAGAAACTTTTTGGTGGTCTGGAATGCGGAAAGATATAGCATACTATGTCGCCTGCTGTGACATTTGTAATAAGGTCAAAGCTGGGCATCAGAAACCCGCTGGGCTACTGCAACCTTTACCGGTGCCCAAGTGGAAGTGGGACAACATATGTATGGATTTTATTGTAGGACTGCCCAAGTCCACGAGAGGCAATGATGCTATTTGGGTCATTGTAGACATCCTCACGAAAGTGGCCCACTTTATCCCAGTAAAGACCACTTTCAACGCAAATCAGCTGGCACAACTCTACATGTCCTAGATAGTCAGTCTGCATGGAGTACCCAAGTCTATCACTTCAGATAGAGGTTCCTTATTTACCTCAGCATTCTGGCTACAGCTACATCAAGCTTTGGGAACCATGCTGAAACACAGCACAGCATACCATCCGCAGACAGACGGACAGACCGAGCGAGTAAACCAAATATTAGAGGATATGCTTCGGTCATGTGCTCTCTCCCATGGACCCAAATGGGAGGATAGTTTGCCGTACATGGAATTCTCTTACAATAACAGCTATCAGGCAAGTCTTAAAATGTCGCCTTTTGAGGCATTATACAGACGAAAGTGCCACACACCGTTGAACTGGTCCCAAACAGGAGACTGTCGTATCTTTGGTACGGACTTGATGCTCGAGGCTGAAAGGCAAGTTAAAGATATTCAAGAACGTCTGCGAGCAGCCAAGTCCCGACAAAAGAGCTATTACGACCCAAAACACCGGGAAGTGACTTTCGAGCCTGGAGACTATGCTTATCTGCGAGTAACCCCTATGAAGGGAGTAAAGAGGTTTGGCACTCGGGGAAAGTTGGCCCCAAGACACATCGGTCCCTTTCCAGTAATTGCTAGGAAGGGCAGAGTCACATATCAGTTGGAATTGCCACCAGCATTGTCAGACGTTCATGATGTTTTTCACATCTCACAGTTAAGGAAATGCATTGCACCCCCAGCCAAGCAAGCGGATATGAGTGAATTAGAGTTGGCTAAGGATTTGACTTATGAGGAAAAACCTGTCAAGATCTTGGATGAGATGAAAAGAACCACGAGAAGTAAAATAATAAGATTTTACAAGGTGCTATGGGAGCACCACACTGAGGAAGAGGCCACTTGGGAAAGAGAAGATTTTCTGAGATCCGCATATCTGTATTTGTTCCCTGAGCAACTGAATCTCGAGGATGAGATTTATCCTAAGGGGGGTAGGTTTGTGACACCCTGATTTTGGCAAATTTTTCTTTTCGAACATTTCTTGGTTTTATTTGGAATTTGAATGGGTTTTGAATTTTTCAATTGGTCTTGGTCATTCTTGAATCTTCTCCAAAGTGATCCCAAGCCTCAGTATCTTGCCAAAACCCTGCCTAGTACCTCAAGGACTCAAATTCCAATTTAAATTATTTCCAACAACTCTTTTCTTTTATTTGAGGATTTAGGGCATTACTATGGGTTGTGAAGCAACCTATGGTTTGGATGCTCAGAAAATTCTCAAATAATTCTTAAAAATACCTTGGACTATATCTTGCTCCAATATCCAAAAATATTCCATAAAATATTTCATATACTTTGCAAAATAATTCATTATAGCTCCTGGTCAGTCTGGACCTTTGTGAAGGAAGTGTATGCTAGGGTTGTCCAATTGCTCTCAAATTTTTATAGCATGAGGACACCTCCAAACAACCTTCCTCCACCAAGTTTCAGCATCTGAAGATCTTCTATCTGAGCAGTGCTTCAACTTTCAGTTTTAGACCAGATCTGTCACTTACACATGAACTACCCTCAATTCTTATCCAAACCACCTCAAACTTGGCCAGTTTGGAGTTCTTCTAACATGGATCATTCCAGACAAGATCTTTGGCTCATCTCCACCTCATCTCTTCTCTGGAATCTCCCCAAGTTTGTTGTCAGAAACTGTTGCTGATCTTACTGCTCATCTCTGCGTGAACCAAGCCAAACCAAGGCTGTAGGTGACCTGAGGGATCAAAGGTCGACGTGCCAGACAAGAAATGCGAGGCTTGCGTGGCCTCTTGGTGGCCAGCACCGTGGTGAGCACGGCTGCGGCATGCCTGTCACCGCGCTCTGCGCCGCGCCCGTGTCTGTTCCGTCGCGTCCGACTGCCCCTCGCCTCAGTCTCGTGTCCGAGCATGCCGACATCGTCCCTGGTTGACACGCAGCCCCTCCAGAACCATCCTCCTCGCTGGAGATGCCCTCGCTGACCGCCACACAATTGTCGCACTGTGGCACCAATGCGGCCACAGTGGTGGGCACGCGGTCGTCTTCCTCCACGTGCTGTCTCCTCCCGCATTGAATGCCCCTGCTTGCTCTAGTCTCCTCGCCCGCAAGCAGCCAGCCAGCACGGCGTACGTCGCCAGCGCCATGGCCCGCATCGAGCCCCTTCGGGAGAGATCACTGCTCGCCCCTCCCGCCTATATAAAGCCCTTCTCGGCCTCGCCTAGCTCCTCACCCCTTGCCCTCCATCCTCCACTGCCTCCCTAAGCAAGAGCCAAGGCCGAGAGGCCCTCTGGCCTCGAGCTTCACTGGAGCTCCTCCACCGCCCTCATTCCATATCCAGCCACCTCCACTCCACCTCTGCCTCGCCTGAGCCCTTCAGCGTGATCAGTGGGTTCCTCTGGTCCTCCCTGAGCTCTCACCTCACCGGATCGCTGCCGGATTGGGCTCCTCCATCGACCACCGTAGCACCCATCCGCCGGAGAAGAAGGGTGCAACGCCGTCCGGCTGTCTCCGGAGGAGCTACGGGTACAGGGCGAACCGCCGTCGAACGACCGATCCATCCCCACCATCCACGAGCCCAACCGCCGTCGCTGTCGCCGGCAATCACCGCCGGTGAGCCGCCCCTCTCCTCTACTCTCCCCTCCCCTCTATTTTAAACGAAGGGGCCCACTGTCAGCCACTTATCGATGCTGTAAGTGGAGGCGCCCGGGGCAAATACGCCTTCGACGTGGTTGTTTCTGTTTTTTTTCAAATTTGATTTTATAAACAGAGTTGACCAGGAACTTTGACCATTAATAACTTTTTACAGAAAGGTCCAATTGACCTGATTCTTCTTGCATTGTGTTCATAATATAATCCTTTATTTTCCACCAAGTTTGGTATTTTTGTCACACTCACAGAATTGTTGGTGAATAAAAAGGCTTTATGTGACATTTTCCTCTGTGATTTTAAAATGTTTTCATAGGGAGATTCTTGTGGATTTGAAGATCAGGAATTTCTGAACCACCCAACTGATCAAGGCAAGCCAGGACATCCATATTATGAGGCATTTCATAGCATTGCATAATTTATATTCATTTCTTGCATTTAAGTTATCATGGATAATTCAAAGTAAATTATTCAAATGCCTTGTGTTGATAACTCAAGCTAAAATGTTGAACCACCATACTTGATAAATGAAACTTAGTTGGTTGATCAAGAGTCACCTGTCCGGGCTTACCTGTGCAGCCACATTCGCCGGTATGGGACGGCCTTGACTTGGTCTGGCTTCATGCTCTTTCACCGGTACCTCCAAGGAGGGAGGGTTATGCGTGCGTGCTGCCCTGATCAGGTAGACGGCGATAACCCTGTGAGCCTAGTTGAGTTATTTGCCGACGTCCCCGTTTGGGACAGTTTAGTTAGGCCACGACGGTGGCAGGTGTCATGAGGTGACACGGGGCCACCCAAGGCTTGACTCCGGGGGAGTATGGTTGCTAGTGGTACGATGGAAGAGTCACGAGTCAGGCGGGTTTCGTTGGAGCAACGCTGGTCCACCCGAATGGGATCACGAGGTCAGTGCTCCATAGTGTGGGGAAAGTGCGCAAGCTCTGCAGAGTGTAAAATCTATTCGAATAGCCGCGTCCACGGTAATGGACAGCCCGTCCAGACCTCTCTAGGTGATCAACCGTAATAACCACATTAGTGATGGAAGAACTTTTCTTATGAGCGGAAGTACTTGTTGGGATCGAGTATTCCGAGGGTTGTGAGCCAACCCGGATATGAGTAAGTTGGTGACAGTAAGTGAATCACTTAAGTTTTAACATGCTCATTGCCATGCTATTATTTGCTGCATATTTGGTTGTCATGTGCTTGCGAGTACATTCAAAGTACTCACCTGGCGTATCATGTCAGATGCAGGAGAAGACTGAGACAGATGTCTCGACGTCCGTGTTGCGATGCCTAGGATGTGTCCTCAGCAGTGTCCCTGTGGACGGAGTTACTATCATGTTCCGCTACGTAGTAGTCTTCCACTGTAGTATTCCGCAGTAATACCGAGGCCCTGATATGTTAGATAAATAATGTAGATATTGTCATAGCACTAGATGTGCTTTTGGTCTCGATGATCATGTAATATATAAGCTTGACCTCGACTATTATCAATAAAGGTTCAGCTATGTTCTGTCCCAAGTTGTTGTGTGTTTCTAGAAGACATGATCTCTGGTTTGGAAACACGGGTAAACCGGTTCCCTGAGCCGGGGTGCCACACCACCGCCACAAGCCTCTGTACCAAAGCAATCTCATCTGGAGGCCTTTTCGGCACCCTGCCGGATGGGGAATTCATCACCGGAGGCCATCTTCATCATCCTCGATGGTCTCCTTGATGAGGAGGGAGTAGTTCGCTCGTGGGGCTGAGGGTATGTACCAGTAGATATGTGTTTGATCTCTCTCTCTCTCTCGTGTTCTTGATCCGGTAGGATCTTGATGTAACCATGGGCTTTGTTAATATAGTCAAATCATATGGTGTTTTCCCCTCTCTACCTTGTTGTGATGAATTGAGTCTTGCTCTTTGAGGTTTCGTTATGTTGGATTGAATATTGGATTTGAGATCATTTGATGTATGTCTTGCATGTGGATACCCGTGGTGACAATGGGGTATTCTATTGAGTCATTTGATGTATGTTTTAGTAATCAACTTGTGGATTCCCGTGGTGACATTGGGGTAATCTAGGCACATAGGTTGATACATGTTTTCGTCCTACTTTCTCCGATAGAAACTTTGAAGTGATTCTTCATCGTAGTGAGGGATTTTTATATGATTCAATTATGTTAGCACTGTTGAGAGATTGCACTACTGAAAGTATGAAGCCTAGGCCTTGTTTCTAAGCATTGCAATACCATTTGTGCTCACTTTTATCAGTTGGTACCTTGATGTTTTTATATTTTCATATTACAAAAACCTATATCTACTATCCATACTACACTTGTATCACCATCTCTTCACCGAATGAGTGCACCTATATAATTTACCATTGTATTGGGTGTGTTGGGGACACAAGAGATTTATTGTATTTGATTGCAGGGTTGTTTCAGAGAGACCATCTTCATCCTACACCTCCACGAATTGATAAACCTTAGGTCACCCACTTGAGGGAAATTTTCTACTGTCCTACAAAACTCTGCACTCGGAGGCCCAATATAGTCTACAAGAATAAAGTTGCATAGCAGACATCAACCCCCACTTTCATTGATCGCCAACAACCGTGATGTATCTGCAACAGTTGGCTCTCTCAAGTACTTCGGGCCAAACACTACTACCACAGCCTTGTAGAACTTGTACATGGAGTCAAGGCACGTGGACTCGCTCATTCGGACATACTCATCAATGAGATCACCGGCTACTCCGTATGCAAGCATCCAAATACCTGTAGTGCATTTCTGATAAGCGGAGAAGCCAATCTTTCCCAGGACATCCTCCTTGCACTTGAAATAGTTATCATACGCCACCACCCCCTTACGGATACGGTTGAACACATGTCTAGCCATCCGAAAATGGCACCGGAATAAGTGGCACTTGAAAAGCGGGCTAGGGGACTCAAAGTAGTCCTGCTAGAGTAGGCAATGGCCGATCTCTCGGTTGTGATTCAACGCTGGAGTATGCCCCGAGATTGAACCCCTGAACATCGACCGCTTCCTACTAATGTGGTCATAGACAACCAAAGCAACAGCCACAATCTCCTCACCATTGGATGAAGAATCATCCATATTGCAAATGAAATTATGGATAAAGTACTCGTCACCGGAGTTCATTTGTACCTTGCGGGCAAACCATCAAACACCTTGCGCATGTCATGGAAAAATCCAACCGGTGAAGAGCCTCGTGCCTCTCCAAGACCAGGTAGCAGGCCTCTCGGCATTGAGGCGAACTCGACGGTGTACGGTGAGCAAAGTAGCTGCGCTTGTGTGTGGGGGTGGTGGCATTGACATCGGGGTGATGCGATGGTGGCAAAAATGGCCCACCAAATGATGGAGTGTGGGACCATCGGGGGTGGTGTGCTATTGGGGAGGTATGTGGGTGCGGTCGGCCAGCCTGGGCACCGGAATTGGGCAGCGGCGGTGATGGTTGGGGCGGGTGGGTGTGCTTGCTGTTGATGGGAGGAAGGAGGAATGCCAATGTTCCACCCACTAGGGGGCAGGGGAAGGACAAGGGCGGGTGTTGTGCGTGTCCACGCCGACACAAACGCGGCCCAAATTTGAATGGGTCGCGCATGGAAAGAAACAGGATGCCGGTCCGTTTGCGTTGCCGCGTTGGGCTGGTTTTTGTGTCCGTTTCGACCTAAATGGACACGCGCTGTCGGCGTTCTTGGAACCAGGGTACCCAGATTTGCCTGCCTACGGCCCATGGCGTGGCTCCATCGACGGCCTGGTACGGCCCATCTACAAGACTATCAAGACAAGACCCCCGCGAGGGGCCAAGCCTCGCGAGGCGGACGACACCAAGACCTCTCGAGGGAGCGGCCTCCCCAGGCTGCCTCCTGAGGAGCGGAGATCTCTATGCAGGTACCCAACCTCATGAGGTTGCGATGACGCAAGCCATGACGACCAAGGCCAGGCGAGCGCCAGCGGGCACAGAGGAGGCAGTTTCCTCTTTGGTGCTAAGGAGGCAAGCGCAGACGTGGGTTCCCAGGGAGCCTCGCAAAGGTTTCCATTCGAGTGCTACAAGAGCAAGGCCACCGGCGCAGCAGGACGGATGTCATCGTCGAGCCCACTGCTGCGTCATGACCAGAGGCTTTACAGGCGAAGACCACCTTTCGTCAGGATAAGATGTACTACTTGTCCCCTTTCAAATTGGCCACTGTGGGATCCCTTCCCGCCTACGTTTTGGGGGAAGAGGACCAAGGCCACTATAAGTATAGGTTAGCCACCACCGTAGAATGGGGCCGGATCGAGACCTGGGTCAGATCGGAACCTCGTCGACTAATTCCCTCACCCATAGACCTCGCGAGGTTGTTCATCCCTTGTACAAGTTCATCCTCAGCCCCTCGTGAGGCCAATCCACCACAAAGCAGGAGTAGGGTCTTACACTGCAAGGTGGCCCGAACCTGGGTAAACTGTCGTGTTCGTCTTCTTCCATGTTCATGTGCATCGAGCTAGGCTGTAGGGTGATGAGCTGGTTGGCTGGATATGTTGAGTCCTTCGCACATGCCCTAGAGTTCGAACCTTTCTTGGGTCTGCGGAGCCCTGAATCTGACATTTGGCATGCCAGGTAGGGGCGTGTCGAAGCCTCTCTTCCACCGTTCACTCCGCCGCCGTTCCGTCGTTCCTATGGCCGACGCTCGCCGTGTCCGTGCCGAGCGCCGGGCCGCTCGTGTCGCTTAGACGGCACCCGTGGGCAACGGCGCTCCTCGCCGCTCCGCCTCCCCGGTGGCTAACGCCACCACTGACCCTGCTACTCGTGAACAGCAGGATTCATTGCTGCCACCGTCCGTGCGGCGCGATGGCCGCACCACAACTCCATCACCCACTCCAGCCACGGCGTCGTCTTCTTATGTTCGTCGCGGGCCGGCGAACGGACGGGCTGCGCTGCTCATGGTGCGTGAGCTTTTGCGCTACCGTTCGGCCAACGACCTCTACGATGACTAGCTCAGCCGCATCGCCGAGCTCGTCAACGCCGCCGGTGAGGCCCCTGCACCGTCCCATTCGCCCCGTCCACTGCCGTCCCTGGCGGGCGATGTGGCTCACGGACCCTGAGCCCAGGCGTGAGGCACCCCAACGCGACCCACCGTGCAGGGCGCCGGCGCGCGATGAAGAAAGCTGCCAGGTGGTGCAGCGGCCGCAGGCCGATGCACGCGCGCTTCCAGCGCCGCCGCGTCAGGACCGCGTGCTACCGGAGGCGGTGGCACGTGGGCGACAAGATCAAGCTCCCCCATGCGACCGGTACCTGTGAGTGCGGCAGGCTGCCGTGCTTTTACCCCGGAGCTGCGCCGCATCATCTGGCCCGGCTAGTTCAAGCCAAATCTGCCTCCACGCTACGACGGAACTCCTGACCCCGCTGAGTTCCTCCAGCTCTATGAGCTGAGCATCGAGGCGGCGAACGACAATGACAAGGTCATGGCGAACTGGTTCCCCATGGCCCTCAAGGATGGCGCTCGTTCTTGGCTCCTGAACCTCCCGGTGGGGTCGATCTCCTCCTGGGACGAGCTACGCGAGCGCTTCATCGCCAACTTCCAGGGCACTCATGACCGCGCCCCTGCAGCAGGCGACCTACAGCGCATAAAGCAGCAGCCGGGCGAGACCTTGCACAAGTACATATAGCACTTCACGAACGTTCGCCTCAAGATCCCGAAGGTGTTGGACAAGGCCATCATCACGGCGTTCTCTGATGGCGTCCAGGACGTCAAGATGAAGGAGGAGCTCGCCATCCACGAGGACTTGTGTTCGACTCTGGAGATGTTCAACATGGCAACCAGATGCGCGAGGGCCGAGGAAGGTCGCCTCTCCCTTCTAGAGCTTCCGGAGGTCGATCCTAAAGACAAGAAGGCCAAGGCTAAGGAAGTGAAGCGTAAGGGCCCCGCCGTGCTGGCCGCGAAGCCTGAGATGAAGCGTGGCCTTGACCATGATAGAGCCTCCCAGGGGCAACCGCCCGTTTTGTGTCTTCCATAACGTCCACAGCCACAACACCAACGGCTGCCAGGAGCTTAGGGAAATCCGCGACGGGCGCTTTGGCTGCCGCCCCGAGAGCAGCGACCGTGGCTACGGCCACGGAGGAGGCCGCGGTGGAGGCCGCTGGGACAACCGCAACCCCCGCCAGGACTGCCGCGACCAACCCCGTGAGGACCGCTGGCAGGGCCAGCCTCATGAGGGCCCTTGGTGGGACCAGCCTCATGAGGATCGCCCCCAGGGCAATGCCAGCCTCCCTCTGCTGCCGCCACCGCCAAGGAGAAACGACGACAATCTCCAATATGATGGGGCTGGGGGCTTCCAAGAGCCTCGCGCGATCGCCTGCATCCTGGGTGGCGCTCAGGCTCCCTCCTCTCATCGCATCTTCAAGCAGTTCGCTCATGAGGTGAACGCGGCCCTCCCCAAGCTCGAGGCATCGCGCCCCCTCAGGTGGTCCAAGCACGCCATCACCTTTGACTCCAAGGACCAGCTCAAGTGCTCGGCCGCCGCTGGCGCGCTCCCAATGCTCTGCACGCCAACCATCAGCAACGTCCTTGTCACCAAGACCCTCATCGACGGTGGCGCTGGGCTCAACGTTCTCTCTGTCGAGACGTTTGAAACGCTCCAAGTACCGTATGACCAGCTTCTGCCCACCAAGCCTTTCTCAGGGGTGACCGATGGCTCCACCGTTCCCATAGGGTAGATTCACCTCCCTGTCACCTTCGGCAAGCGCGACAACTACCACACCGAGCTCATCGACTTCGACATCGCCCACATCCACCTCCCGTACAATTCATCCTCGGGTATCCGGCCCTCGCCAAGTTCATGGCAGCAACTCACCATGGCTACAATGTCCTTAAGATGCCAGGGAGTGGCGGCATCATCACGGTCGCTTGCGACGAAAAGAATGCGGTGTGCTCCCTCCAGCGCGCCTACCAGGCCGCGGCGGTCGAGAACTCAGATGGCGAGGGTGCAATCCTGCCTCCTGAGGCCATCCCCAAGAAGAAGAAGCGGCTCCTCCCAAAGGGCCGTCAGGAGGCTGGGGCGCCCGACGGTCGTGCCTCTGGCCCCGCGGCCTCTGCTGGGGCGTCCTTCCCTCTCGCATAGGGAGGCGCGCCCAATGCCCCCCTCAGGATGGGCTCAGGGGCTCTCCTCTGGAGGGCCTCTGACCTGACCAGTGCCACGAGGGAGGCGTTCAGGCACCATGTGGAGTCGTGCTTTGATGCGCGCCTCCATGAGCAAGGCGCGAGGCGCCGGGCGCTCAGGAGTTCATCACCAAGGCAATCGAGGAGCTTCAGGAGGCGCGATCCATGCGTGGCGAGCGTCACCCCACACCAGCCAGTGCAGCTGCCGCCCCTAACGCGGGCGGCGAGCTGCACATCTGCATCAACATCCCAGGCCTCAACAGGGCTGCTTCCCAGGACCTTTTCTGGCCGTCGCGCGTCGGCTGGAGCGGGGGCTACCCCTGCAGCTACGTCCGCATGCCGTTCGGCCTGCTGAACGTGGCCGCCTCGTACCAGCGCCTCTTGTAGGGAGCCTTGGCAGCTCACGAGGCCAGGCGCCAGGCGGTCCTGACCGAGGAGGTGATGGACCCTCGCGAGCCCCCCGGACCTCCGGAGCCTCCCGGGACTCAGGAGCCGGTAGGCTCGTGAGGAGCGATCTCTGCAGTACGCATCTTCAGCTACTCCAACGCTTCCACGACAATGGTGCCAGGTGACTTTTTGGTTTGTTCAATTGAGGGCGCCCCTCGGGCTGCATCATCCTCAGGCTGCTAGGGCCTGCCCTCGCAGCTGCGTCATTTTGATTCTTGTACTCTGGACCAGTTCTGCATGCTCAAGTATTGTGGTTGTTAACGTTACGCCTGTCGATCCGTCATCTATGGAATTGCCTTACGCGACCCCCGCGCGTTGCTAACCCGCCTCTTGCTCGTCCCGTGAGGGGGGCTACTGGCATGGCTCCTGTGCTTGGGTCCGTCCCTGCAGCGCTGACAAACCTAAGAGACCGAGTTCTGGCTCGCGGCCGACCCTGCGCACGTCACCTCACCTGGTCCTTAGTGCCTTCGTCTTCTCACGGAAAGATCACGGGCAGGATAGCAAGCGCGACTACCCTTTGTGTCTTGTGGCTAACTTGCTGGAACCTTCAGAGGCAGGATCATGAGCAGCTTCGCCAACACCTCGCCACCGCGGAAGGATACCGTGTTACGTGCCATGGGGTGCAACCCCTCCTAGGTACCCCCTCGGAGCCAGCACTCTTTTCTCGTGCAAGTCGCTTGCACGTTAAAGGGGGGCCCTTGAGCATCGTGCCTCAGGGGCTCCTACCGGCTCTCGAGCCCTCACCACCTGGCCTTGACCACGGCATCATGACCTGGCATACCAGCGGCGGCCGAGCCTCGCTCGAGAGCCGGGTCCCGAGGACGTAGAGCACCCTGACGAGCGGGAGAGATGGAGTTGGTACGAGCCCTGCGAGGGGGGGGGGCATCAGGAGAAGGGCGCAGCCTAACGTCGCACAAGAAGCTCACCCTCGCGACAAGGAAACCACCGCAGGCTCGCCAAGATAAGTCGCTTCTCACACCCGGGCGCGAACCCCATAATCAGCGTTTCATCTCTCGTGATTTCGCTCGGGCAAGGGAACTCCTCTTTCAGTCCTTCGGGAGCCGCTTGCGCACCAAAGGGGACCTCCTAAGCATCGTGCCTCGGGGGATCTTACCGGACCTCTGGCCTCTCACCTCCTGGCCTTGACCACGGCATCACGACCTGGCATACCAGCGACGGCCGAAGCTTCCCTGGGGACTGGGTCCTGTCGGCGTAGAGCACTAAGCTACCGCGAGAATAAAATGGGGGAACCGTGCCCAAGTGAGAGACACAAACATAGTATAAATTGGGGGAGCTGACATTAAGGCAAAAAGTGCCACAATCTTTACACACCCCCGCGGGGCCCTTCATGATTTTTGCGCAGGAATGAAACGAAAGGAAAGGACCTCCTGAGGATCACGACCCAGGCGGTGTCGCCCATGACGCTTGGCCGGCGCCATTCCTCCCTCAAGCCCGAGCGCGGCGGCACGGCGGCTTGTAGCTGTTGTTGTCGCTTAAGCTTGGTTCGGAGGAGGCATCGCTACTGCTGGAGGAATCACGGACAAGGCCAAGGGCAAGTTCACCGAGAGGGGCCTCGCCGATTTGCCGGCCTGTGAGGGGGTTGCCGTCTCGATCGCCTCCCCTGGGGCAGCACTCCAGACATCGGCCGTCCTCTCCAAAGACCTTGAATAAGAGCGTTGACGCCCCATCGTACTTGAAGTGGATGGCGTGCCTCCCCTCCTAGTTGCAGGCGCGGGCAATCGCGCCCCATCGCCGGGTCATGAAGACGTCGCCGGAGTCGACGGCCTCGACCTCCGCCTCTGAAGCTTGGCTGCAGTAGCCATCATGCTACAACCACAACTCGACGGGTCCCTTCGACGGTATCTCCCCCGCTAGGGACCGCGAGAGTCGGATCCATGTGCGCGGCGGTGTCATTGCCCACACCACGAACTCGCGGGCCGTGCCACCGGTGTAGGCCTGCGGGTGAGGTGGTCGTGTGGCCGTCGCTTGCCCTTCCCCCTGGCTTCATCCATCGCAGCCCCCGTGGCTGCTCCTGAGGTCGAAGCCTTGTGTGTGAATGTTTGCGCCAATGGGGAAACCCAGTGGAGCGCGTTCGCACCAGGTTTGGGTAGCTGCGGGCGAAGGGGAGGTCCTACGCGGGCGGCTGCGTCTCTTCTTCGGCGGGAGCAAGTCTGGTCCCTCCTTGGGGATCTTTCCCTTCTTGGCGGCGAGAACCTCCTCACTGGCACCATGGGTGCTCTAGCGAGATGGCAGCGTGGTGGAGAAGAAGAAGGAGTGTGCAGCAAGAAGATAAAGATGGGCTGGGGGCTCCGCCCCCCTTCCCCCATTTATAGGAGGGGAAGGCTAACCGGCGGCCTCTCATGTTACAAGCCATGATGGCCCCACTGCATGCGCCAGGTAGTTGTCAAGTCGGGCAGTTGCCGAGGTAGTGTGGGGAAGCAGAGACGCCCATGTCCCATCAAGCGCCATGCGTCAGCCTGGCCCGCAGGTGATTGGGGCCCGCGGCACTTTGCCCTTGCCCTTTGGCTTCGCCTCGAAGCCAAGTCCGAACGAGCCTTGTGCCCGGGGGCTACTGTCGGTGTTCTGGGAACCAGGGTACCCAGACTTTCCTGCCTGCGGCCCACGGCGTGGCTCCATCGACGGCCTAGTACGGCCCATCTACAAGACTATCAAGACAAGACCCTCGCGACGGGCCAAGCCTCGCGAGGCGGACGACACCAAGACCTCCCGAGGGAGTGGCCTCCCCAGGCTGCCTCCTGAGGAGCAGAGATTTCTATGCAGGTACTTAACCTCATGAGGTTGCGATGACGCAAGCCATGACAAGCAAGGCCAGGCGGGCGCCAGCGAGCGCAGAGGAGGCAGTTTCCTCTTTGGTGCTAAGGAGGAAAGCGCATACGTGGGTTCCCAGGGAGCCTGGCAAAGGTTTCCATTCCAGTGCTACAAGACCAAGGCCACTGGTGGCAGGACGGATGTCAGTGTCGAGCCCACTGCTACGTCACGACCAGAGGCTTTGCAGGCGAAGACCACCTTTCATCAGGATAGGATGTACTACTTGTCACCTTTCAAATTAGCCGCTGTGGGATCCCTTCCCACCTACGTTTTGGGGGAAGAGGACCGAGGCCACTATAAGTATAGGTTAGCCACCATCGTAGAAGGGGGCCGGATCGAGACCCGGATCGGATCGGAACCTCGTCGACTGATTCCCTCACCCATAGACCTCGCGAGGTTGTTCATCCCTTGTACTAGTTCATCCTCAGCCCCTCGTGAGGCCAATCCACCACAAGGCAGGAGTAGCGTCTTACACCGCAAGGTGGCCCGAACCTGGGTAAACTGCCGCGTTCATCTTCTTCCTTGTTCGTGTGCATCGAGCTAGGCCATAGGGTGACGAGTTGGTTGGCTGCATAGGTTGAGTCCTTCGCACACGCCCCAGAGTTGGAACCTTTCTTGGGTCTGTGGAGCCCTGAATCCGACACACACGAGCATTTTGGATTCGCACATTGGAGTTGCTCTTAGGACAACTCCAATGTACGACCCCATCTGGTCCGAGTGTGTCCGTTTTGGCCCAAACGGATAGACGCCACGGCCCAACGCGCGACCGCATCTGCAAAATATGTCCATTTCGTGTCCGGCCCGCCCCATTTCCGGAGCAAACTTGCTCACGGTTTGCATCCAAACGGACAGTGAACGTACGCGCCCACGCCCACTTCTTGCCCGCCTCAGGCCTGCGTGGCGGCCGGCCACCTACCTCTCACCACCCAAATTAACTGCGCACGTGCGGGTAGCCCCGCCTATTAGCCTCCCAATTCGTGGAGCCTCGTCCTTTTTAATGTGGAAGCCGTGGAATGACCTGTCCACACTTCCACTCCCGACGACGCGTGCTTCCTTGAAACTCGACACGCCCAAACCCTAGGCACCGCCCGTCGGAGCTCCACCTCCTGTCGCTGTTTTGAACATGGGTGTTCATACCCTAACTATGCACAGACGGTTGTAGCCTTCTCGACGGCAAGGGATTTTCAGAGGATGGCCTTCATCAACACTCAAGACCTGGTAATCAAAACCATGAAGAAGACCTCAAGGCAGGTCATATAGAAGTACTAAAGAAGAAATGAAGATTAAGAAACAAGTCACCCGCAGGCTCCGGGCCGACAACCTCAAGACCGACGAGCTTCCTCCCACCGCTCCACCGTGGAAGCTATTAGGAACTTCCCAAGAGGTGTCGAGCGGACAAGTGGTTAGGTAGAGTTTGTCGGGACATGTGGCAGCCTGCCGCTGAAGAACAACTTTATTGACACACGTCCAAGGAGTGTGTCGAAGGAATAGAATGTAGCAGGACGAGCGGTAGAGCTAGAGCTGGGCTCTCTTGCCAGCATTCCTCCTCACCGTGGCACCTAATGGAGCATTAAATGTTCTTGTCCTAATCCATCAGAGTTAGGTATCATAGCACTGTAGCACTATTTACCTGTTGTATTTACCATCACTACGAAAAAAGACACATCCATGACATTTTGGCCCGAACGAATTTTTTTCCTGTCATGCTTATGACACTTCTATGACGATAATTGTGACAAAAGCACGTATCATCATAGATGTGGTGGGCTCCTACTTCTATGACAAAAAATCATGACAGAAAATGGGCTTTTTGTCCTGGGCGGGCCGGGGACGCACCTGCATGACATTCTTTGGGCCGTCCATGACGGAAAAAATCATGGTAGAAGCGAGGGCGAGGAAAATTTCGAGGAGTTGCCGGTTACGGTGGGTGGTCGGGGCCGGGTGATGCACCGAGGTTTGCGCATTTCTCTCGTATACGTACGCGCGTGTGTGCGAGGCGTTGGACTCTAACTGAACCCGAGCGAGGAGTTGGGCTCTAACTGAACCCGAGCGATTGCACTAACTACGTTACTGAACCCTGATTGATCCCTTGGCTATTAACTGAACTCGAGTGATTCCTTCGCTACTGCTGCTAACTGAGGCCGATCGAAGCTGCCTCTTGATGAACTGTCCCCGGTGGGGGTTGGATGAACAGTTCCCGGTGGGGGTTGGATGAACAGGATCCCGTGGTAGTAGAGGCCGTTGCCGCTGGATGAACAGGACCCCGATCTAGGAGGTGGGGGTGGATGAACAGTAGCCGGTGGAGGGACCCCGTGGAGGGTGTCGGTGTCAAAACCGGCGGATCTCGGGTAGGGGGTCCCAAACTGTGCGCTAGAGGATCAATGGTAACAAGGGACGACGGGGACACGATGTTTACCCAGGTTCGGGCCCTCTTAAAGGAGGTAAAACCCTACATCCTGCTTGGTTATATTTGATGAGTATAGGGGATACAAGAGTTGATCTACCTCGAGATCATAATGGCTAAACCCTAGCTGTCTAGCCTATGAGAATTCTGATGATCTCTACGGACTAAACCCTCCAGTTTATATACACATCGGAGGGATCTAGGGTTGTACAAAGTCAGTTTGCAGAAGAAGGAAATAACATATTCGGACACCAAACTTGCCGTCCACGCATATAGGAGTCCCACCCGGACACGGGGGATATAGTCTTTAGTTTTATCTGCACAGCCCATCAGTCCGGCCCATATCAAATAGTCCGGACACCCGAGGACCCCCTAATCCAGGACTCCCTCAGTAGCCCCTGAACCAGTCTTCGATGATGATGTGTTCGGCGCGCGGATTATCTTCGGCATTGCAAGGCGGGTTCCTTCTCCTGAATACTTTAAGTTAGCTTCCTGCACAAAGGAACTATATCCGGCTCTGCATAATCGATACAACCCTTAGCTGCGAAGATAAGATGTCAAAATAGGAACACTGTCTTTTACTGACAACTTTTTCGGCGAAGCGTCACACTTGACCCTTCAACATTTTGAACCGTTTTCACGCGTCCTGTTTCGCATTTCGAGGCCTAGCTCTCATTGGCGCGTCTTGTCAAAGCAGATATCGTGCCTGCCCATTACGGGATTCACATTAATGTGGTTTGGGTAATCCAACCGCGCCGTTCGCACGACCTCTTTGGGAACAGGCGAGTTTTAAGGCTCGAGAGGGGGGGCGTTTGGTATTTCACTGCCTATAAGAGGGTAAAGATTCCTGCTTTTTCCCCCACGCCTTCTTCTAGCTCCTGCCTTCCCACCTTCGAGCTCCAGCGCCCAAAACTTCAATCTTTCCCACCGCCACCACCCTCCCCAGCCATGGCTAGATCCGGTTCCAAGGGCAAGTGGGAGGCCTCCTCCGTCACTGAGAAGTACATCAAGGAGCTCTGGAGCACGGGATATCTATCCGCGAATATCGCGCACAGGCTCCCTGATAAGGATCAGGTCATCCCCACTCCGGAGCTCGGTGAGAGGGTTGTATTCATTCCCCATTTCCTCCGAGGTCTAGGGTTTCCCCTCCATCCCTTCGTTCGGGGCCTCATGTTCTACTACGGGCTAGATTTCCATGATCTAGCCCCAAATTCCTTCCTCCACATCTCAGCGTTCATCGTCGTGTGCGAGGCTCTCCTCGGCATCCCACCACACTTCGGCCTATGGCTTAAGGTTTTCAATCTGAAGCCGAAGGTGGTTGATAGCCAACATGCGGATTGCGGCGGGGCCATGGTAAGCAAGCTCCCCAATGCCGTCTGGCCCAAAGGGGCATTTGTGGAGACGGTCAAGGTGTGGTAGCAGGAGTGGTTTTACATCACCAAACCCCGCAACGCCAACTGGGCGGCCACACCTGACTTCAGATCCGGACCCCCCACGAGGCTCACCTCCTGGACCGCCAAGGGCCTTGATTGGGGGTCCACAGTGGAGGTGCGGATGCTGCAAACACGCATCACCAACATGATAGGCAAAAATGCCGGTCTCACAAACGTAATTCAGGTGATGCTCTTCCGCCGCACTCTTCCTTGCCAACTCTGGGCCTCTCACATGTGGGAGTTCAATCCGGAGGAGCCACGGACCCTGAAGCGCTTCTTCGGCACAATGCACGAAGATATTTGGAAGCAGCTCTTCAAGGCTCAAAAAACGTGGCCGAAGAAGACTGAGGACATCGGACTCGACATCGAGAACCCGGCCTCACCGGTGAGCATAAACTTTCTGAAGACTTATCCGGTCAGTAGTTTGAATATAATGTAAGTCATATTGCCTGCCTTCCGGACAGGGCTGGACGGCAAAGGCGGAGCGGATCAACTGTCCGGCACCGCTGCCTGAGAACCCAACCACACCCCAGCTAACAGATATGCTGGTCCCGGTGCCGTATCAGGCGCCGGAGAAGAAGGCCAAGAAGACGAAGGGCAAGGAGGCCAAGGGCGGCCCCCACCATAAGGGTCCTACGGACACAGTATCCGGAGAGACTGAAGCCCTCTCTTCCCGTGACGGAGACGAGGAAGAAGAGGAGGAGGAAGTGGAAAGCGACTCCCCTCGTAAGGGTAGGAAAAAGAAGAGGGCGGCCTCCGAAGACCCGAAGGGGGAGGCGCCCAAAAGAGGGAAGATGACCCTCCCGGACAGTTCGGACTCAGATTCCGAACTAGTCTCCAAAAAACCTCCCAGGGCGAAGCCCCTAGCCGAATCGTAAGTATTCATAGACTTACCAGTTCATCGTTTCGGTTTTTCTATTTCCATTATATAAGCCATTTGTTGTGTGCCTTTCAGCCCTCCACGCGAGCTTCTGAACACTCCATTATCGGAGGGGAACTCTCTGCCACCTGAGATGGCACAGAGCGAGACGCCGCCACGAGCCCCCTCGCCTATCACCATGGATGACACCGAGGTGTTATCCCGAAGGACCTCTCCTGGCCACGGAGGGGCGGGCGAGGCTATCGAAAAAGCGCCCGAGGTTAATACCTCGGTCGCCGAAGACATAGGGGAGGCGACCCCTATGACAACCGATAGTGGGGACCCCCAACAATCTGGGCCCCAGCCGGACACCATTCTGGAGACCAATGCGGCTTCGGGATCAGGTGAGCTGCCCCCTTCAAAAGAGGGGGGAGGAGCATCAGCTTCGTCGGCGACCTCCACTAATCCGGAGGCGCCGAACGCTCTAGCGGAAGCACTGCAACGTGCTTCCATCGTGGAGGAGCACCGCACCTTGATGGGTGCGGTGATGGAAAAGGTTCAGTCTACAAAAAGCGGACTGAATGAAGCCTTCACCAGCCTACTGACAGGCTTTGAGGTATGCGATGTAATGTCCTAAACATTTTTGTTTCATTTAGAGGAATATACCTGTATACAGACAGTAGACCCTGAGGCTCTGTTCGGTTTGAAAAGAACCAAACAGAGGATCCACATAGTACTCGGGCGTGTTATCATACTACTCTACTGTTGCAACAGGCTTCCCTGTTGGCGGCCACCGCCCAGGCCGCAGAAGTTCCCGAACTCAATCGGAGGCTTGAAGCGGCCAATGAAGAGCTCGACCGCATCAACAAGAAGTTTGATGAGACGCAAGGTATGTGCATGATGAAAAAATTCATTTTCATGTCAGAAGTGATATGTATGTTGAGAGGTTAACTCACATGATGCTTTGATTATGAGCATAGTTGGTGCAGCCGAGGTCGAGACCCTCAAAGGCGCCCTCACCCAGGCCAAGAAGGAAGCCGAGGCGAGCAAGGCAGCCGCTGATAAAGCGGCTGCTGAACTAGAAGCCGAACAAGTTGCCTG
Organism: Thinopyrum elongatum; assembly: GCA_011799875.1. NCBI lineage: Eukaryota > Viridiplantae > Streptophyta > Magnoliopsida > Poales > Poaceae > Thinopyrum > Thinopyrum elongatum. Next base: position 465,363,776 of record CM022301.1, on the reverse strand, counting down.
CCGCCAACACGAAGCTCGGGTGGCCGAAGTCGAGCAGGAGCTGAAGGATGCCATCAGCCAATGCGAGACATTGGAGCAGTCTAGGCTTCGGCCCAGTCGTCCGAGCTTGCGAAGGCTCTCCATGATGCCAAAGAGGCGTGGAGCGAGTCCCGGAGTGCTCACGAAGAGATCTGTCAAGCGAGGCAGATAGCGGCTGGTAAGGCCTTTCCTTTGCAGAGTATTTTTGGAGGTCAAAGATATGCTTTGCTTACTCGAGTGTGGAGTTCCCCAGACGCGTTTGCAGATCTCCCAAGGAGTGCCGGTGATGCCGCATAGTTCTTCCGAGCCCAGGAGGGGAACTCGTCCGAGAAGCTGTTCTGGTCGCAGTTTCTTGCACCGGAGCACCCGGTGCTCCTGAACGACTAGATGAAGCAGCTGATGGAGCTACATAGGGTGTCCGGTTTGGCCATGAAGGATCTAATAGTCCAACTTTGGCCCGCCGAACCAATTCCCAGTAGCTACTTCGGTTTGGTGAAGCGGCTCATCGACGCGCTGCTTCGGATTGATGCTGTGAAGCGTTTGGCCTGCATAGAAGGTGCCCGGATGGCCTTCACCTGCGTTAAGATGCTATGGGCAAAGATGAAGGCCACCGATGTGGCGACCGCAGGCCCGCCCGAAGGCAAAGATCATCGGAGGCCGGAAAGATATTTCGACGACGTCCTGGCAGGGGCCCTAATAGTAGAGGTCCAATGTTCTAAGGACGTCGTATTTGAGTAGATGTATTCAGGTTGTAAAAACTATGATATGAACCCATGCTTGTAATATATCTATTTATTCCGCCTTTTGTTTCAAGCAATGTTTTCCTCCTGTGCGGCCGTTTATTTCAGAAATTTGCCAGTCGTCGGCTTCAGCCCCCACGTAGATGCTACGGGGGTGTTCGTAGTGACGCGTGACCAAACTTTATCCAAGGTCTTGGTCCGTAAAGGAGGTGTCCGCGAGGTGAACCAGGCAATCAGACTATGCGGCTTTATTACTTTCACTTAGCCATAGGAGTTTGACGGTGGGGCTAAGTACTAGCCCCTTGTGCGTGTGCGGCAATCCGGGCTGAATAGCCATTTCCACGCGGCTTGGACAAAAACCAGCCCCTCGTATAACACGGAGTAAATCGCTAATGATTGTAGTATAAGACTAAGTCACCGAATCGCCGACCAGCTCTCGCTTTATCATGACAGTCAGTTTTCGGCTTTCTCTACTGAGGTATTTGACCGGACGAACCAGAAATACAATCGCAGTAGTTCTCCCTTTACTACCTTAGCTGAACGAGCGGAACGTAAGGTGGTAAGCACAGGAGCCGGGCAACCCAACTATAGACCAAAGACATGATTCAGAGCCGATGCATATAATGCAATATTCGGGACGCCGAAGAGTACCCCATAGTAGTTCAGACTTTAAAATGTGCCGAACCGGATACAACCCCCGGTGTTTAAGACCAGACTAAGGCACGTGTGGCAGTCGGGCGTAGGGAGGGAAGACAGATGATAATATAAAATGGATGAGTACCAAACAAAAGTGGTGATCAACTGCTTCCTTTATGCCTTGATTAATACGTCAAGACGTGTCATTACAGATAATGCCCGAAGGCCAAGGCCATTTTACATGCCAAAAGTTTACACAAGGGAAAGGTTTATACAGGGCTTTTCTGAGAAAATAGTGGCTTGAAGGTCCTAATGATGCCCTGCTGCACGTCTGCGCCGTTTCTCCTTGGTTGGAAATCCTTTGAGAGGAGGAGTCGATGGTCGTCTATAAGAAAGGGGAACCTAGAAAGGAGTCCCCGTACAACCGTAGAGTAGGTAGGTTTTTAATGAACCTGTGGTAAAAGAGAAAGAAAAGAAAAAAGAAAGTTAAGGTCCAAATAGGGTCAAGCCGTACTATAGACCTGTTCTGCAGTATGACTTCGGCGCTGCCCAAGGTATTTTAAGTGCGTAATTATGCACGCGCGGTACATATGCCACAACCTTATGGGGCGATCGGCGGAGGCCGAACTGCTATTCAAGCTCCGGATTTGCCGAGCTGTCATGCTGTAATGTTGATCGGACTCACTTGGCGATGTCATGGGTCTTGATGACCGATGAGCTGTTGAGGCCGTTTTGTACCTCGACTGCTAGGGCCGCGGTGTGCTCCTCAGTACGGAGGGAGCGCTCCATATTTCCATTGACTGTGATGACGCCGTGTGGTCCGGGCATTTTGAGCTTCAAATAAGCATAGTGCGGGACTGCATTAAAGCGGGCGAAAGCAGTTCGTCCAAGCAATGCATGATAACCACTGCGGAAAGGGACGATATCGAAGATCAATTCTTCACTTTGAAAGTTATCTGGAGAGCCGAGTACCACTTCCAGTGTTAAGGAACCCGTGCAGCGGGCCTCTACGCCAGGTATCACTCCTTTAAAGGTAGTTTTGCTGGGCTTGATTCTTGACGGGTCAATACCCATCTTACGGACAGTGTCTTGGTAAATCAAGTTGAGACTGCTGCCGCCGTCCATAAGGACTCTAGTGAGATGGTATCTGTCGATGATGGGATTGAGTACCAGGGCCGCCGAACCTCCGTGACGGATACTGGTTGGGTGGTCCATGCGATCGAAGGTGATCAGACAAGCCGACCAAGGGTTGAATTTCGGGGCGACAGGCTCTATGGCGTAGACATCCCTCAATGCGCGCTTTGCGCTCCCTCTTGGGGATATGCGTGACATATATCATGTTCACTGTTTTCACCTCAGGGGGAAACTTCTTTTGTCCCCCGGTGTTCGGAGGGCGGGGTTCATTGTCGTCCTCGCTTTGAGGTCCTTTCCCCTTATGTTCGTTATTTAATTTACCGGCCTATTTAAAAACCCAGCAATTTCTGTTGGTGTGGTTGGCAGGTTTGTCAGGGGTGGCATGGATTTGACAGGGCCTATCTAGTATTTTATCCAAGTTGGACGGACCATCTCTATTTCCTTCGAATGGCTTCTTCCGCTGACCGGGTTTAGAGCCGCTGAATCCGGCGTTGACCGCCGTATCCTCGATTTCTTCATTGTTGTTCTGGCGCTTATTTTTGCTGCGTCGTGGCCTTCCATTGCCGTCCCTGGACTCAGAGGTGCCAGGGTTGCTGGTGCTGTTGCTTCTATGAGCCAACCAGCTATCTTCGCCCGCACAGAAGCGGGTCATGAGTGCAGTGAGAGCTGCCATAGTCTTCGGCTTTTCCTGACCGAGGTGTTGGGCGAGCCATTCGTCGCGGACGCTGTGTTTAAATGCCGCTAAGGCTTTGCCGTCTCGACAGTCGACAATTTGGTTCTTTTTAATTAAGAACCAAGTCCAGAGTTTGCGGGCTGACTCTCCGGGTTGCTGGACTATGTGACTCAGGTCATCAGCGTCCGGTGGCCGGACATAAGTGCCCTGAAAGTTGTCCCGAAAAGCATCCTCTAAATCCTCCCAACTGCCAATGGAGTTCTCTGGGAGGCTATTCAACCAGTGCCATGCTGGCCCTTTTAGCTTTAGAGGAAGGTATTTAATGGCGTGGAGATCATCACCGCGAGCCATGTGAATGTGGAGAAGAAAATCTTCAATCCACACAGCGAGATCTGTCGTTCCATCGTATGCCTCGATGTTTACGGGTTTAAACCCTTCCGGAAACTGGTGCTGCATTACCTCGTCGATAAAGCACATGGGGTGTGCGGCGCCTCTGTATCGGGCGACATCACGACGGAGTTCGGATGACATCCGTGTTCGGTTCTCGGCTCGAACTTGGTTATGCTTGTCGCGCCGGGCTTGATGGCCGTCGTCTCATGTTGGAGCATGTCCCCTTGATCCGTAGATTGATCTGGTCTGGCCGGCTATATTGTCCAGGTCCTGACGTAAGTCATACGTGTAGCCCAGGGCCGCTGCCTCTTTGCCTCTATGGCGAGGTGGTGCGGGCTGGTGTTCGGCATAATTAGCCGCTTTGTCACGTCCACGTGGTGGTCGGTCCGGTTGATCAGCATGATTGTATCTTGACGGTATTGGCTCAAGGGCTTCCTCGTCGAATTGTGGTAGTAGCCTGCGTTTTGGGTAGCTCTTTGTTGGGCGCTCGAGGCCGTATTCTTCGGCAGCCAGGACCTTAGTCCATCTGTCGTTGAGCGTATCCTGTTCGGCTTGAAGCTGCTGCTGTTTCTTTTTCAGGCTCCTTGCAGTGGCGATGAGCTGTCGCTTGAAGCGTTCTTGTTTGAGGGGTTCCTCTGGCACGATGAAAGCTTCGTTACGGAGGCTAACATCCTCCTCGGAGGCCGGTAGATAGTTACTATCTTCCAAGTCCTCATTATCGACAAGTTTGTCGGAATTGACTTGTCCCTCTTCCCTATCATCCTGCTTGAACGCAGGGTCGACGGGGTCTTCGGCATTGTCCGGAGTGTCATTATCTCCGGTGCCGGTGTTGCTGTCCTTCGCCCGACGTGATCGTGAGCGGCGCCGCTGACACCGGCGCTCTGGTGGATCCTCGACGGGCTTGTCCTGATCTAGATCTTGAGTGCCATCATCGTCCTGCTTCTCAGGTGTGTCCACCATGTATACATCATAGGTAGAAGTGGCCGTCCAACGCCCAGTGATAGGCTGGTTTTGACCTGGTCTGGCTCCGGCATCATCGTCCAGACCGTCGATGTCTTCGGAGGCGTAGTCTAGCATGTCAATTAGATCCTCGACAGTGGCTATTAAGTGGGTGGTGGGTGGGATGTAAAATTCCCTGCTCTCAGCCCCCAGTTTAGGTTGGTCGTAGTTCGGAGATGATACTTCCGTGATGGCAAGAGATCGCATTAGGTCCAGTGTCTCGTTTAAGAGCGAAAACCGGACGGGCGTATGATGATCTGCGGAGCTAGGTTCGGTAATAACCACTTGACCGAGCTCAATGGACGCAGACCTCGAGAGTTTGGAGTTGACGTCCAGAGGCGAGCCCGGCTCCCCGATATCAGGAAGAGTCACGTTTGACTGCGGTCTGCTGACAGTATAGTCGCCTCTGGGTCTCCGGCAAGAAGCTCCATAATGGGAGAGAGTCCGACGGGGTTTAGCCTCCCAATTTCGGACAAAGTGGTCCGCCCTGGATCTAAGGCCAGGGCAGGCACGAGAGTCGATCCTTCAGCGGAATCTGACGACGGATCCGACGGGCTTCCTTCATGTGGGTGAAGAGTGGCGGCTGAGGCCGAGAACCCTTCGAAGACCAAGTCTCCACGGATATCCGCGATGTAATTCAAGCTTCCAACCCTGATCTGATGACCAGGGGCGTAGCTGTCGATCTGCTCGAGGTGACCAGTTGAATTGGCACGCAGAGCGAAGCCGCCAAACACAAAGAGTTGACCAGGGAGAAAGGTCTCCCCGGAAATAGCATCGTTGTTGATGACAGGTTAAGCCATCGATCCTTCTGCCGACGACACAGTGGAAATCTCAATGAAAGCACCAATGTCGGTGTCAAAACCGGTTGATCTCGGGTAGGGGCTCCCGAACTGTGCGCTAGAGGATCAATGGTAACAAGGGACGATGGGGACACGATGTTTACCCAGGTTCGGGCCCTCTTAAAGGAGGTAAAACCCTACGTCCTGCTTGGTTATATTTGATGAGTATAGGGGATACAAGAGTTGATCTACCTCGAGATCGTAATGGCTAAACCCTAGCTATCTAGCCTATGAGAATTCTGATGATCTCTACGGACTAAAACCTCCAGTTTATATACACACCGGAGGGATCTAGGGTTGTACAGAGTCGGTTTGCAGAAGAAGGAAATAACATATCCGGACACCAAACTTGCCGTCCATGCATATAGGAGTCCCACCCGGACACGGGGAATATAGTCTTTAGTTTTATCTTCACAGCCCATCAGTCCGGCCCACATCAAATAGTCTGGACACCCGAGGACCCCTTAATCCAGGACTCCCTCAGAGGGCTGGTTGAACAGGACCCCGTGGAGGGCTGGTTGAACAGGACCCCATTGAGGGCTGGTTAAACAGGAGCCGGTGGAGGCTGGATGAACAGGACCCCGTGGAGGGCTGGTTGAACAGTAGCCAGTGGAGGCTAGATGAACATGACCCCGTGGATGAACAGTAGCTGGTGGAGGCAGGAGGAAGTCAATGGTGGATGAACAGTAGCAAGTGGAGGATGAACATGACCCCATGGATGAACAGTAGCTTGTGGAGGCAGGAGGAAGTCGATGGTGGATGAACAGTAGCAGGTGGAGGCTGGAGGAAGTCGACGATGGATGAACAATAGCCCGTGGAGTCCCGTTTTGCGGTACGCCACACCCCTCCCGATGAACAGGACCCCGTTTCGACCATAGGCACTCCAACAAAAGTCCGTTTCCTTCGTTTTGCGGTACGTGTCATGGGAAATCCACGGCCACCTATGGGGCCGATGGCCCCTTTTGGTTCAGCAGGGGGGCTGAGCACGTTGCACAAAAAGCGGAGGACCGTAGCGCAGCGCGGCAGAGATCAGACGGCAGTTTTACCCAGGTTCGGGCCACCGCGAGGCATTAAACCCTACTCCTGCTTTGGTGGATTGATGGTGGAAACACAGCGCTCTTGCCCGGCAGGGTTGCCTCGGGGCAAGAGCAGCTACGCGCGTACGAGTGTACAAGGTTCTGAACCCTTTCTCTGGTTGCCATGGCCCTCCTTTTATAGATCAAGGGGTTACCACGATGGCAAATCAGTCATTGTGTGCTGATTAGATAGCAAACAATGCTATCATATCTAACTCTGCAGGCAGAGCATGGCGCATTAAATTCATCGCTTAGTGTCACATCGTAGCCTCCCCGGCAAGCCTTGTCGGGCTGCTCGGCCACCTTTTCGCCTGTCTGCTTGACACATCTCTGGACGGGCGTCATTTGGAGGTGGTTTCCTCTGGAAGTGGCTGGCATGTGTCGCATAACTGCCACTTAGTCACTTGGGGGCTTGACACCGCACAGATCGATGACTTGCATCGCTGTGAGGTGGAATCGTGAAGCCTTGGCGGGGTAGTTTGCTTCGGTAGTGCCTGACAAGCCTGCCGGGACGGTCTTGAGGCTTGACTTCGGGGCCACCTCGTCCTCGCCAGGCTCGCCTGCCCGGCAAGGGAGGTTCCTCCTTAGCAGTGTCTTGGTCTTGGATGTTGTAAATTAGCCCTTCTAGGCATGTGCATGGTCTGGGCAACAGACCCAGGGTTTGTTGCACCGACAGGAGCCCCCGGGCCTGTCCCGAATGCGCTACCGGGCGTCGTCGGGGTAGGCCCCTTTCCAGTGCATAGGCAAGAGGGTAGAAGTTGCTTCGTCTTTTGAGATCTTCTTTGCTTCTTCATTAACCTGAGCCCAGGTCAATTTTCGGTTCTTCCGCTCATCGCGTAACGCCAATCGTGGTGGGGGAGGATAAAGGGCCACGATCCGCGGGGTACCCACGTCCCACGTTCACGGGGCAGTAACCGTCATCCCATTATTCTTCCCACCTCGAGTGCTTCCGCCATGTGTATCGCATGCACTGCACAGGGTTGGTGGCGGATGCAGAGGGCGCGGGAATGAGCGCCATAGCAGAAAGCCAGGCGTGGAAGATTGGTGCGGGGGGTCAGCCTTGATGTCTCGAGCCGTTAGTGGCGAGGGGGAGCCGGACTGGCCGAGCGGGGCGGCCACCTTCACGGAGGAATCCAGCCTCCTGCCCTGTTCGCCTATAAAAAGGGGAGCGTGGGGTAAAGTGTTTCCCCACACTCCCTTCTCCTTCCGTTCCTGCAGCAGTTCTCTCCCGCCATGGCGAGAGGTCGGGGACGCGACGCTGCTCCAGCGACGGCGACGAGAACTTCTGCTCGACAGCGCCTCCCTCCCCCTTCCGAAAATGCGGGGGCGGAGCCCGCCGCGAGAGGAGGTGGGAGGGGGCGAGGTCATCATGGCGCCCGAGGCCGAGGAGGACGGGGCGGTGCTATGGTTGTACCCCCGTCGGCCGCCCCTCCCCCGGTGGAAGGCCATGTTGGAGATCAACCTCTAGAGTTCATCATCAGACTGTACAAGCCTCCACGCGGTCATCTTCGTCTTCCCACTCCATTTGCAAGGGAGATGGAGCTTGAGCAACCGCACTCATTGAAACTGCACATGAGGGACTGCGGGAATGGCGGCATGCGGGTGGATGTGGATTTCCCCGCCCCTCATCTCATGCTCTTCCGACGCGGCTGGAAGACCTTTGCGCGCACCCATAGCTTGTCGGAGGGGCATGTCCTCCATTTCAAACTAATGGAGGCCGATCTGCTCTCCGTCAAGGTCTTTGGGTGCTCGGGTGCTCACTTAGGGTGCTGCGTGGAGAGCTCAACCAACGACGAAAGCTCCGCCTCGAGCGACAACGAGGAGGAGGACAGTGACGGTGATGACGACGACGCCAATGGGGAGGACGGCGACTCTGACTCCGACTGATCATCAACTGCACCATCACCGTCAGGCGGCAGCACCACTATCTGCACCTGCATCCCTTCCCCGGCAAGGAGATTCCCCGGGGAGTTGGATGCAGAGGCGGGGGTGGTGCTCCGGGCTCCTCCAGCAGCCTTCCAGCTGTGCCCCGGTAGGCTTCCTCGCGGGCTGCAGCTCTGTTTGCCCTGCCGTGCCCTGCTGGCCCTAGTGGCGGTGGCTGGCGGGTCATCTCCACCGCTCTCTTCACCATCACCTTCGCCCGCGCCCTCCTGCTCCTGTTGGGCCCCTTGACAAGGGGCCTGACAGGGTCAGGCTGGGCTTCTGCCCAGGTGCTCCTTTGCCTTCTTCATCTTCCACCGTAGTGCCTAGGAGAAGGAGGGCAAGAAAGAGCATCACGTGGCACCTATCTTTTTTCAATCTAAAACATGTAGGCACCTGCCAAACTTTAGTCTAAATAATGTAATCTTCTTTATCCTTGCTAGTGTTCTGTAAGATCTATACTTGTTCATCTGCATATTAATGAAAAAGACAAGCTTTGCCGGGCACTTGTGCATGTGTCATACTCATGCAGAGGTGAAATGCCTCTATACGTTCAAGTAAACAAGTTAGTTCCGGCAAGCTATCCTGCCGGTACCCCCGAATTGTTACCATGAAGCTGAGCCTACCGGGCACAAATCGTAAAGAGGGGCTAGCCCCCCACCAAGCTTTCTCCATCAAAGGCCACTGCAACCATCCTGACCGAAGCAACGTTCGAGTCAAAGGATGGGAGCACCTATGTTTCGAAGGTGGCAAGGTTTTCATATGCACAAGTTTCTGCTTACATAACGCATAAGGATAAGAAGAGAACTTATCTGTTAGGCTTGCCGGGGATCGTCATGTAGGCTTGTCTTCATTTCTTCTCCCTTGGGACCAAGTCCACGGCAAGAACCCTGCAACTTAATGCAGATGAAAACAGTGCCTCATGCGACCTCATCTACATGATCATGCTATGCTCATGATATGCTTATGCATGCATGCAAGTTTTGGGGGGCCCCCAGCGCTTCATTTATCTCTGTTGCTCAGGGTCTGCGCCTGGCTTTGTACAAGGGGTTACATGCAACAGTGGTAAGGCCTGTACAAAAGGGTGGCTACCGGGCAGGGCCCGACAGCCGTGCTTACGGGTAGAACTTACGGAGATGCTCAATGTTTCATGAGTTTTTGCAATTGAATGCCATCTCCGGTCTCCAGACGGACTGCGCCAGGTCTGATGACTCGTACTACCCGGTAAGGGCCTTCCCACTTCGGCGTCAACTTGTTTTTAGCCTTGGTGGACTGAACACGCCTAAGGACAAGGTCACCTTCCTCAAAACCCCGGGCATGAACCCTGCGGCTGTGATAGCGACGCAGGGCTTGCTGGTAGCATGCAACACGCGTAGCAGCCCGGAGACGGTTCTCCTCAAGTAGCACAGCGTCATCACGCCGGTGCCATTCCTGCGCTACATCATCGCAGGCAAGCACTCGAGGAGACCCGAATATGAGTTCTGTGGGGATAATTGCTTCTGCCCCATAGACTAGGGAGAAGGGAGTATGCCCGGTAGCTCGATTTGGTGTCGTTCTGAGGGACCAAAGAACCACCGGCAGCTCATCGATCCATCGCCTGCCACACTTCTGCAGTCTATCAAAAGTTTTTGTCTTGAGGCCCCGCAACACTTCAGCGTTCGCCCTCTCAGCTTGTCCGTTGCTTCTGGGATGGGCAACAGAGGCGAACGAGATCTTACTTCCGAGGGCATGAACATATTGCATGAAGGCACGGCTCGTGAATTTGGTGCCGTTGTCAGTGATGATCCGGGCAGGGACTCCGAAGCAGCACACCAATCCTTTCAAGAACTTGATAGCTGACTGAGCGGTCACCTTTCTCACGGGCTCCACCTCTGGCCACTTTGTGAACTTGTCGTAGCGACGAACAAGAACTCAAAGCCCCCGGTAGCACGGGGGAAGGGACCCAAGATATCGAGCCCCCAGACCGAGAAGGGCCAAGATGAAGGGATCATTTGAAGAGCTTGGGCAGGCTGATGAATGTTCTTGGAGTGGAACTGGCAGGCTTCACATTTGGTGACTGATACGTCCCCAACGTATCTATAATTTATGAAGTATTCATGCTGCTATATTATCATTCTTGGATGTTTTCCAATCATTTTGTAGCAACTTTATATCATTTTTTGGGACTAACTTATTGACATAGTGCCCAGTGCCAGTTGCTATTTTTTGCTTGTTTTTTACATCGCAGAAAATCAATACCAAACGGAGTCCAAACGCAGCGAAACTTTTTGTGGATTTTTTATGGACCATAATACATCCAATGGGCCAGAGCAGCACCTGGGGGGTGCCCCGAGGGGGGCACAACCCACCAGGGCGTGCCTGAGCCCCCAGGCGCGCCCCAGTGGGTTGTGCCCACCTCGGTGGCCTCCCGCACCGCCTCTTCACCGTATAAATTGCCAAATATTCCAAAAACCCTCGCGGAGACCGTAGATCAGAAGTTCCACCGCCGCAAGCCTCTGTAGCCACGAAAAACCAATCCAGACCTCGCTTCGGCACCCTGCCGGAGGGGGAAATCATCACCGGTGGCTATCTTCATCATCCCGGCGGCTACCATGATGAGGAGGGAGTAGTCCACCCTCGGGGCTGAGGGTTTGTACCAGTAGCTATGTGTTTAATCTCTCTCTCTCTTGTGTTCTTGAGATGTCACGATCTTGATGTATCGCGTGCTTTGTTAATGTAGCTAGATCATATGGTGTTTTCCCCTCTCTATCTTGTTGTGATGAATTGAGTATTCCCTTTGAGATTTCATTTTATCGGATTGAATACTTTTATGGATTTGAGAGCACTTTATGTATGTCTTGCATATGAGTACCCGTGGTGACAATGGAGTATTATATTGATTCACTTGAGATATGTTTTGGCACTCAACTAGCCGATTCCCGATGTGACATTGGGGTAATCTATGCATAGGGGTTGATGCACGTTCTCGTCTTTTGTTTCTCCGGTAGAAATCTGGGGCACTCTTTGAGGTTCTTTGTGTTGGATTGAGTATTATGAATCTGAATTTGCTTTGGTGTTATTTTAGTACGAACTCTTGATAGATCGATCGGAAAAAATAACTTGGTGTTATTTTAGTATGAACTCTTGATAGATCGATCGGAAAGAATAACTTGGTATTATTTTAGTAGGAACTCTTGGATAGATCGATCGGAAAGAATAGCTACAAACAATTTCTTCTTATGTTCTCCGCTAGATAAGAACTTTGGAGTGATTCTTCATCGCACTTTGAGGGTTGGTTATATGATCCAATTAGATTAGCATTGTTGAGAGATTGCACTAGCGAAACTACGAAACCTAGGCCTCATTTTCAAGCATTGCAATACCGTTTGTGCTCCGTTTTATCAATTGCTACCTTGCTATTTTTTATTGTTCCTATTACAAAATCAATATCTACTATCATTACTACGCTTTTATTACCATCTCTTCGCCGAACTAGTGCACCTATACAAATTACCATTGTATTTGGTGTGTTGTGGACATAAGAGACTTTTTGTTATTTGGTTGCAGGGTTGTTTGAGAGAGACCATCTTCATCCTACGCCTCCCACGGATTGATAAACCTTAGGTCATCCACTTGAGGGAAAATTGCTACTGTCCTACAAAATTCTACGCTTGGAGGCCCAACACGAGTCTACAAGAACAAGTTGTGTAGTAGACATCAAGCTCTTTTCTGGCGCCGTTGCCGGGGAGGTGAGTGCTTGAAGGTATATCTTTAGATATTGCAATTGAATCTTTTAGTTTCTTGTTTTATCACTAGTTTGGTTCGTAAAAGAAAACTACAAAAAATAGAATTGAGGTTGCATCATATTATTCATCTCTATAATGTCTTTCGTGAAAATGATGGAAAGGACAATTGTGCTCAATTGATAGAAGAAGAATTCTATAAAATGTTTGACAAAAAATCTTTGAATGATGAGCATATTTGCAATGTTGTTGGTATGAATTCTTTGAATATCCATGATGCTAATGATATGCAAAGCAACAAGCTTGGGGATGCTATGTTTGATGAAGATGATATTTTTAGTCCCCCAAGTTTTGATGTGCAAATTTGTTATAATGGTAGCATGCCTCCTATTTATGATGATTATATTGATGAAAGTGGGTTTGGAAGAGTGTCAACTCTAGGTACTAATGATCCCACTATTTTGGAGGGTGTTGAATCTTATTGTGGTAATTATGAAAGTGGATTTGGAGAGGTCATGACTTTATTTAGTGATGAATCCACTATTTTGGAAGAGGTTTCAATTGATTATGACAACAAAGTTGCTATCTATGATGATTATGGTGATGACATGTGTGCTATAAAGAATAATGATAACCATGAAACTTGTCATCATAATTTTAATGTTCAATTTGATTATGCCAATCAAGAATCCCATGATAGTTATTTTGTTGAGTTTGCTCCGACTACTATTCATGAGAATAAATTTGCTTATGTGGAGAGTAATAAACTTTCTATGCTTGTGGATCATGAAAAGAATGATTTATGTGATAGATATATTGTTGAATTCATTCATGATGCTACTGAAAATTGTTATGAGAGGGGAACATATGCTTTTACATATAGCAATAATATCAAGTTTCCTCTCTTTTTGTTGAAAGTTTTGAAGTTGCACTTGTTTTGCCTTCCTATGCTAGTTGATTCTTGTTCTCATAAGTTGTTTGCTCACAAAATCCCTATACATAGGAAGTGGGTTAGACTTAAATGTGCTAGTCATATGCTTCATGATGCTCTCCTTGTGTTTAGATTCTTATCTTTTATGCGAGCATAATTGAAATCATCATGCCTAGCTAAAAGGCATTAAAGAAAAGCGCTTGTTGGGAGACAACCCAACACTTTTACCTAGTATTTTTGTGTATTCACATGGTTATGCTACTGTAGTAATCATGTTTTATTGCTTTTATTTCAATAAAGTACCAAGTAAAGCCTTTGGGATAGTGTGGATGATAGTTGACTTGATCCTGTGCAAAAACTGAAACTTTTGCGCCCAGTAACAGAATTGTTTAAATTGACTGGAGCGTCGAAAAACTCTGAATGTTTTACAGTTGTTGGGCATACAAATGTTCTACGTTGTCGTAAATTTTTAGAATTTTTGGAGTTGCATCATTATGACCTTAATTCAGATCTTGACGTACTGTTCTTTTTTTACAGATTCTGTTTTCAATGCATAGTTTGCTTGTTTTATGGTTTCTATGGCTTATATTGCTTAATATAAATTATGGAAATTATAGAGTACAGTAGGAATTGTGTGAGAACAATTATGAATCTTGTCTTTGACAGTACCAAAGTGAATGATTTGTCCTTATCATACTAACCCATCTCACGAAGTTCCGTTAAGTTTTGTGTGATTGAAGTTTTCAAGTTTTGGGTGAGATATCGATATAAGGAGAATAAGGAGTGACAAGACCCTAAGCTTGGGGATGCACAAGGCACCACCAAGGTAATATTCAAGGGATATTCAAGCAACTAAGCTTGGGGATGCCCCGGAAGGCATCCCCTCTTTCGTCTCCAACATTATCGGTAACCTCACTTGGAGCCATATTTTCATTCATCACATGTTATGTGTTTTGCTTGGAGGGTCATTTTATTTTGTTAGGATTTGCTTGCTGTTATTTAGAATAATGTTTTGCATCTTTTATTTCAATAAGAATGTCAAGTATAGCCTTTGCCATGCTTATTTTGCAAGTATATGAGTTGCTGTTTCAAAACAGAAAGTTTATCTCTGTTGCAAAAATTCTCTAGAAAAGTCAGAATGTGATAAAAGGTTGAATTATTTTCCATAGTAAGACATAATAAATTTTCTACAGTGTGGTAATTTTTCAGAATTTTTGGAGTTAGGTAAATATGAGTAATATTGCACTCTTTACAGACTGTTCTGTTTTGGCAGATTGCTGTTATGTTTGCATTGTTTGCATATGTTTGCTTGTTTAATGATTCTATTTGAGGATAGGAGTATTAAATATGCAGAGGCATTTAGTATGCAATGTTGAATAATAATTTTTGTGATTTGCTACAGTAGATAATGATAAGGTTTTTGCATTGGTTTATACTAACTTATCTCACGAGTTCTTGTTGAGTTTTGTGTGTATGAAGTTTTTAAGATTTAGGGAAACCGTGATATAAAAGGAATTAAGGAGACGCAAAAGCTCAAGCTTGGGGATGCCCAAGGCATCCCAAGATAATATTTCAAGAATTCTCAAGCATCTAAGCTTGGGGATGCCCCGGTAGGCATCCCACCTTTCTTCATCAACAATTATCGGTTAGTATCGGTTGAGCCTAAGTTTTGCTTCTTCACTTGAGTTGTGCTATTCTTGGAATGTAATTTTGTTTTATTTTACTTGCTGTTTTAATAAAATACTTAGATCTGAAAGTTTTTAAATAAGAGAGAGTCCTCAATTAGTTACCCCTTTACTTAACTACTCGCTTGATCTTCACATATATCTTTCTGGAGTAGTTTGTCATTTACTCTCGTGCTTCACTTATATCCTATGAGTAAATTGTTGAATGAATTGAATATCATGAAGTTGAAATTATATGTTCATATCATGCCTAGTGGTAGCTTCACATTGGGTTTAGAAAGGGAAATCTTATGAAGCTTGACAATCACAATATTGGTCATACAAGCAATTCATGAATGATTACTATAAGGAAGAGAACTTTCACATGCAAATACACTATCTTGGAAATCTTTTGTGATTGTGAGCCCCCATCAAAATATTATATGCCAAAATTGTTGACGTTGGACAAGGAAGACAACGTAATGATTTATGTTTGTTCATATTCACATAGAAGTTATATTGTCATAGATCCTTCAACATGTGGTGCTTGCCCCCTATCTTTCCGGTTGAAACATTTTGCTCATGTGTATGCGGTGAGTGTTAGCAATCATAGAAGACTATATGATGGTTGAGTATGTGGAGCTCTTACTTAGACTCTGTTGAATAAGTTGAATTGCAATTGTTTGGTGACTAAGAATATGGGTTGTTGAGTTTCAAGAGAATTCATTGTTTGAACCTTAACATGTGAATTGGCTGCTACTTTAACATGATGAGTTTTATGAGAAAGAGTTGCTGTTATGATGCCAGGAAAAGTGATTGAAATTACTATTGATCAAACTTATGCACTTTGCTAGCATTCACACTTCATAAATTTATTCTTTTATCATTTACCTACTCGAGGACGAGTAGGAATTAAGCTTGGGGATGCTGATACGTCTCCAACGTATCTATAATTTATGAAGTATTCATGCTGCTATATTATCATTCTTGGATGTTTTACAATCATTTTATAGCAACTTTATATCATTTTTTGGGACTAACTTATTGACATAGTGCCCAGTGCCAGTTGCTGTTTTTTGCTTGTTTTTTACATCGCAGAAAATCAATGCCAAACGGAGTCCAAACGCAGCGAAACTTTTTGTGGATTTTTTATGGACCAGAAGACATCCAATGGGCCAGAGCAGCACCTGGGGGGGTGCCCCGAGGGGGGCACAACCCACCAGGGCGTGCCTGAGCCCCCAGGCGCGCCCCGGTGGGTTGTGCCCACCTCGGTGGCCTCCCGCACCGCCTCTTCGCCCTATAAATTGCCAAATATTCCAAAAACCCTCGCGGAGACCGTAGATCAGAAGTTCTACCGCCACAAGCCTCTATAGCCACGAAAAACCAAGCTAGACCCCGTTCCGGCACCCTGCCGAAGGGGGAAATCATCACCGGTGGCCATCTTCATCATCCCACCATGATGAGGAGGGAGTAGTCCACCCTCGGGGCTGAGGGTTTGTACCAGTAGCTATGTTTTTAATCTCTCTCTCTCTCATGTTCGTGAGATGTCACGATCTTGATGTATCACGGGCTTTGTTAATGTAGTTGGATCATATGGTATTTTCCCCTCTCTATCTTGTTGTGATGAATTGAGTATTCCCTTTGAGATTTCGTTTTATCGGATTGAATACTTTTATGGATTTGAGAGCACTTGATGTATGTCTTGCATATGAGTACCCGTGGTGACAATGGGGTATTATATTGATTCACTTGAGATATGTTTTGGCACTCAACTCGCGGATTCCCGAGGTGACATTGGGGTAATCTATGCATAGGGGTTGATGCACGTTCTCGTCTTTTGTTTCTCCGGTAGAAATCTTGGGGCACTCTTTGAGGTTCTTTGTGTTGGATTGAGTATTATGAATCTGAATTTGCTTTGGTGTTATTTTAGTATGAACTCTTGATAGATCGATCGGAAAGAATAACTTGGTGTTATTTTAGTACGAACTCTTGATAGATCGATTGGAAAGAATAATTGGTATTATTTTAGTACGAACTCTTGGATAGATCGATCGGAAAGACTAGCTACAAACAATTTCTTCTTATGTTCTCCGCTAGATAAGAACTTTGGAGTGATTCTTCATCGCACTTTGAGGGATGGTTATATGATCCAATTAGATTAGCATTGTTGAGAGATTGCACTAGCGAAAGTACAAACCCTAGGCCTCATTTTCAAGCATTGCAATACTGTTTGTGCTTCGTTTTATCTATTGCTACCTTGCTATTTTTTATTGTTCCTATTACAAAATCAATATCTACTATAATTACTACGCTTTTATTACCATCTCTTCGCCGAACTAGTGCACCTATACAAATTACCATTGTATTTGGTGTGTTGGGGACACAAGAGACTTTTTGTTATTTGGTTGCAGGGTTGTTTGAGAGAGACCATCTTCATCCTACGCCTCCCACGGATTGATAAACCTTAGGTCATCCACTTGAGGGAAAATTGCTACTGTCCTACAAAACTCTACGCTTGGAGGCCCAACACGAGTCTAGAAGAACAAGTTGTGTAGTAGACATCAGTGACGAGCTCAACTGCATCTTGGAGGGCCGTGGGCCAATAGAAACCTTGCCGCAAGGCTTTTCTAACTAGGGTCCTTGATCCAATGTCTGAGCCGCACATGCCTTTGTGTATCTCTGCCAACAGTTCCTTTCCTTCCTCCCGGCAAATGCACTTCAATTTCACATCGTTGGGCCTCCTTCTGTATAGTGTGTCATCGACAAACTGATACATACTGGCCCTCCGAGCTACTCTTTCAGCTTCTTCTTGCTCTTCGAGGAGTTCTCTAGTTTGGAGGAAATGGATTATGTGCCATGCCCAAGTTGGAGCCAGAGGCTCGGCAACAAGGATCAATGGCACCTCCTCATTCGCAGGAGTGCACTTCTCGACCGCAGGGACCGGTGGTCTGGCGGGATGGTGCAGCTCGCTGATCGAAGGGGAGTTGTTCCCGCCAAGCTCTCTGTCGGGGGCCTCGGGAGGTCCTGCCGGGTGAGGCTTGCCGGAGTCCAGTTTCCTCCTCTTTCTGGCCATTGTTGCCGAGGATACGGAGGGTTGAGTCAGATGGAGAACAAAAGTCCCTGGTGCCACAGGGAGCTTTTGGACAGTGCACTTCGACAGATGATCAGTGATGCTGTTTTTTGCACGGGTACGTGCTCTGTTTGCAATCCATCAAAGCACTTCTCCAACTTTCTCATTTCCTCAAACTATGCCTCCATCAATGGACTTTGGTAATCCTTGTTGACTTGTCTCACCACAAGCTGTGAATCTCCGCGGATGATCAGCTTCTTGATTCCCAGTTCTGTTGCAATCCTGAGGCCGGCAAGGTGCCCTTCATATTCTGCAGTATCGTTGGTAGCCTTTTCCCGGGGAAAGTGCATCTGGACGACGTACTTAAGGTGCTCCCCAGTGGAAGCAAGAAGAAGCATGCCAGCCCCTGCACCTTGTAGGGAGAAGGCACCATCGAAATACATGATCCAATCTTGGGGCGCTTCCTTGCCGGGAATAACTATCTCCAATACCTCTTCATTAGGAGTTGGTGTCCACTCTGTGATGAATTCTGCTAGTGCTCTGCTCTGAATGGTTGACGTGCTTTCAAACTTCAAAACAAAGCTGGACAACTCCAAAGCCCATTCCACAATCCTACCGGTGGCCTCAGGGTTTTGGAGTATGCGTTGCAAGGGGAAACGGGTGACAACTGTGATCTCGTGGGCTTGGAAGTAGTGGCGCAGCTTCCTTGAGGCCATGATGAGGCCAAAAATTAACTTTTGCACGCCAGAGTACCTCGACCTAGCCCCCTGTAATAGGGAGCTAACGAAGTATACTCGGCCCTGCACCACTTTCTTCTTTTCCGTGACCAGAGAACTGCTTCCGCTGCTCTGCCTTTCTCCACTCTGAACTGACTCTGGCCTTGTCGGGATAGGTCCACTTTCTCCTCCAGAGGTAACAGTGGCCGTAGTTGCCGCGTCATCCACTTCCCACTGCGCCACTAGTGCTGCGCTGAGCACTTGATTGGTTGCCGCCAAGTATAGCAGCAACGGCTCTTGTGGTTTGGGAGCAACCAAGGTGGGCACAGAGGAAAGATAGGTCTTCAAATCTTGCAGTGCATCATCTGCTTCCGGGGTCCATTTCACGGGCCCTGCCTTCTCCAAGATTTTGAAAAACGGCAGGGCGCGCTCGGCAGACTTGGAAATGAACCTGCTCACCGCAGCCACGCATCCTGTCAAATGCCTCACATCCTTGGCTGTCTTTGGTGCTTGAATCTGCTCGATAGCCTTGATCTTGTCGGGGTTGGCCTCTATCCCACGATGCGACACAAAGTAACCAAGTAGCTTACCAGAGGGGACACCAAACACACACTTCTCTGGGTTCAGCTTCAAGTTGATTTTACGCGCATTGGCAAAGGTTTCTTCCAAATCCTGGATGAGGGTTGATCTATCCTTGGTCTTGACCACAATATCATCCATATAAGCCTGATGTTTCTGTGCAGCTGGGGCTCAAAGCCTATCTGTACTGCTCTTGCAAAGGTGGATCCGGCGCTCTTCAGCCCGAAGGGCATCCGTACAAAGCAGTATGTGCTGCACGGGGTTATGAACGCGGTTTTCTCCTCGTCTTACTTGGACATGAAGATCTGGTGATATTCGGATTAGGCATCCAGAAAGGAAAGCAGGTCGCACCCGGAAGTGGAATCCACAATCTGGTCGATGCGCGGCAAGGGGAACGGGTCCTTCGGGCATGCCTTGTTCAGATCCGTAAAATCTATGCAAAGCCTCCATTTCCCATTCGCCTTGCGCACCACCACTGGATTTGCCAACCATGTGGGGTGCAACACTTCCCTGACCAAACCAGCTGCTTCAAATTTCTTGATCGCATCGGCAATGAACTATTGCCGCTCCAAAGCTTGCTTCCGTACCTTCTGCTTGACGGGCCGCGTCATCCACTTCCCACTGCGCCACTAGTGCTGCGCTGAGCACTTGATTGGTTGCCGCGAAGTATAGCAGCAACGGCTCTTGTGGTTTGGGAGCAACCAAGGTGGGCACAGAGGAAAGATAGGTCTTCAAATCTTGCAGTGCATCATCTGCTTCCGGGGTCCATTTCACGGGCCCTGCCTTCTCCAAGATTTTGAAAAACGGCAGGGCGCGCTCGGCAGACTTGGAAATGAACCTGCTCACCGCAGCCACGCATCCTGTCAAATGCCTCACATCCTTGACTGTCTTTGGTGCTTGAATCTGCTCGATAGCCTTGATCTTGTCGGGGTTGGCCTCTATCCCACGATGAGACACAAAGTAACCAAGTAGCTTACCAGAGGGGACACCAAACACACACTTCTCTGGGTTCAGCTTCAAGTTGATTTTACGCGCATTGGCAAAGGTTTCTTCCAAATCCTGGATGAGGGTTGATCTATCCTTGGTCTTGACCACAATATCATCCATATAAGCCTGATGTTTCTGTGCAGCTGGGGCTCAAAGCCTATCTGTACTGCTCTTGCAAAGGTGGATCCGGCGCTCTTCAGCCCGAAGGGCATCCGTACAAAGCAGTATGTGCTGCACGGGGTTATGAACGCGGTTTTCTCCTCGTCTTACTTGGACATGAAGATCTGGTGATATTCGGATTAGGCATCCAGAAAGGAAAGCAGGTCGCACCCGGAAGTGGAATCCACAATCTGGTCGATGCGCGGCAAGGGGAACGGGTCCTTCGGGCATGCCTTGTTCAGATCCGTAAAATCTATGCAAAGCCTCCATTTCCCATTCGCCTTGCGCACCACCACTGGATTTGCCAACCATGTGGGGTGCAACACTTCCCTGACCAAACCAGCTGCTTCAAATTTCTTGATCGCATCGGCAATGAACTATTGCCGCTCCAAAGCTTGCTTCCGTACCTTCTGCTTGACGGGCCGGGCATGAGGGCAGACAGCAAGGTGGTGCTTGATTACCTCCCTGGGAACACCGGGGATATCAGATGGTTGCCAGGAAAACACATCGACATTCACCCACAGGAAGGCAACGAGCGCGCTTTCCTATTTGTCATCGAGGGTAGCACCGATCGTGAAGGTACCATCAGCGCCAGCCAGCCCTGCCGGGACCTTCTTCATAGCAAGCGCAATAGCTTTGGATCTCTTGCTATTGGAACTCTCCGGCAAGTCATCGACAGGCGCAGCGCACTCCGGAGAGGCATGCTTCCCGGATTCCTTGCTGGCAGCCTTGCTATCTCTCTTCATTTTCTTACTCTTCTTGGCGGGAATACTTGCTTCCGCGGCCTCTGCCGCGACTGCTTCCCGATACATCTTGTCCATGCATATGACTGCATCTTTCTGATCTGACGGAATGGAAATGACTCCTATCGGCCATGGCATCTTCAAGGTGTTGTAGGCATAGTGGGATGCCACCATGAACTTGGCCAGAGCTGGGCGACCAAGGATTCCATTGTACGGCAAGGGGAGGTCAACCAAGTCAAACACGATCTTCTCAGTCCGGTAGTTTAACTCCACCCCCCCCCCCCCCCCCCCCCCCGAACGTCACCGGCAGCAAGATCTTTCCTTTAGGTTGACTCCTACCGGGGTTGATTCCTTGGAACATACCAGTAACCTTGAGCTCCTCATCAGCTATCTAAAGTTTGCTGAGGACCTTTGAAGATATCAGATTCAACCCAGCCCCGCCATCAACCAACATCTTTGTGACCTTGAGGTTGCGTATCGTTGGTGAAACCAACAACGGCAAGCACCCTACCACAGTGGTGTGATCGGGGTGATCCTCGTCGTCAAAGATGATGGGCGTGCGGGGCCATTTTAGCGGCTTCTGAGAATCTGCCGCTGGCTGCATGGCGTTGACTTCACGCGCCCACTGTTTAAGTTGGCGGTGAGAGGAGTGCAGAGATGCACCCCCGTCAACGCACAAGGCGTCAGTGGCTTTCTAGAACTCCTGCTCGCTGGTTTCCTCTTCATCTCCCTCATCGGTCTCATCACTACAATCCTTCTTCTCACGGCCTCTGGCGGGTTTCCCTTGATCCTGATGAGCCTTGGCGGGGCGGCTTACTCCGCCGCCACGGCCCTTCACGCCAGCACCATCCTGATTCTTCTCCTTATCTCACTTCTCGCACTTAGCCCTCTGCTTCTTGATGAGCTGCTCAACCTGATGGCACTCTTGAAGGTCGTGGCCCTTGGTCCTATGGATCTTGCAATATGGCCCCTCACCCTTCCCGGCCTTCTCGGCAACCGCAGCCGCCCAGCAGTCAGTGCACGCAGCAACCTCCTTGCCGGGTGCTTCGGCCTTGGCCTTCTTGCCGGTACTAGGTGTGCTTGACCCTTCGACCGCCATCACAACTTTCTCCTTGCGCTTCTTATTGCGTTTCTTGTTCTTCTTCTGGCTGGTGGCATCATCGTCATCGTCTGAATCGATGCCGATGCCGTCCTCTTCGCCGGGAAGTCGCCTTCCCTCCTCTATGCGAGCACAATTATCCACCAGAGTGTATAACTCATTCACAGTCCGGGGCAGCCGCACGTTCATTTTGGAACATACCCGGCGGTTGCTCACGTTGGACTGGAATGCAGCTATCACGGTTGCCGGGTGGATGTCTGGGATGTTCCTGTGCACTCGACTGAACCTTTGCATGTACTTCCGCAGGGTCTCCCCTTCCTTTTGCGGGAGGAGTTGCAGATCGCTGGGCCGCCCTGGTTCTTGATGGCCACCCGTAAAGGTGCCAACAAACTCCTGGCACAGGTTAGCCCAACTTGAAATGGAGTTCTCCGGCAGGTGCATCAGCCAAGACCTCACGTTTGGCTTGAGTGCCAAAGGGAAGTAGTTGGCAAACACCTTCTCGTCTCTTCCCCCGACAGCCTGAACAGCGATGGTGTAGATGCTCAGGAACTCTGTCGGGTTCAATCTTCCGTCGTACTTCTCTGGTATCTCCGGCTTGAATGTGCGGGAAGATGGCCAGCGGACTTGCCGTAGCTCGCGAGTGAAAACGGGCACCCAACCTCGAAAGGTAGTTACCCGCCCTCACCGAGCGCAGGCTCATCAACGTCGGGGCCATTGCGACGATCAGACTGGCAGCGGGTGTCGCGGCGTTGCTCGACGGTGATGCGCGCGCCTTCCCCCCGCCTGTCTTCCTGGGCTTACCGCTGATCTCGACGTGCTCGAGGGCCGGACGAAGCCATCGAGACGTCGTCGGGTTCTTGATCGTGTGGCACTGGACGTGGCTTTTGTGCAGGCTGCCGCGGAGGGGACTGCACCGTGGGGGTGCCCCCCTCGGCAAGGCCAGCTGCGCGGGCTGTTGTCGTCGCATTGGGAGGCCGTGGCGGGCCAGCCCGCTGTGATCCCCCTGCTTCGGCAAAACCAATCAGGCTCTGAATGGTGGCTCTCCACTCATCCATTTGATCGGCTGTCGGCGGAAATCTCTACAGCAACTGGGCCCGCGCTATAGCCTCCGAAGCGGTGCTCGGCATGGATGATGACGTAGATCGCTGCGTCGCCTGGCTCCTTACGGTGCCTGCAGTAGCTGCGCCATATTCTCGCCATAATGAGCCCGCGGCCACAGTGGCGGGGTAACGAGGTGGAGGCACTTGAGGGCCAGCAGCTCCGTTCGGCGCATCGACTGGGCCGGTCCGCTCCGGGACTGGCGCACGCCCCGTGGTCGCGCCCATAGCGAGAGCGACCGGAGGGTTGCGATTCGCCCCAGAGCGAGAGCCGCTGCTGTGGTTGTGCCTTACGGCCGGGCGGAGAGGTGCGGACAGAATGATTTCTCCTCCCGTACCTTGTGGAGCGTGGCCGTCGGGATGCTGTTGGTGCTATACTTCCTCGGCGCCTTCTGCTCTTGCTTCCACCGCAGGGGAGGTGGTGGCGACGCTGCCTGCGCCAGCCACGCCCCCTGCCGCATCCGTGTCCCCGTGCGGCCACGTGCAGCAGGGCCTTTGAAGTGGACGGGTGGGCTGCAGCACCGGGCGTCTTTTTGGGCGCCATGAATGATGGAGCCGTCGACGAAGATGACGTGCTGTGTACGCTTCTCAGGTTCGCGCAAGCGCTGCCCCCTACCTGGCGCGCCAAAGATGTCGTGGGAAATCCACGGCCACCTATGGGGCCGTCGGCACCTTTTGGTTCGGCAGGGGGGCTGAGCGCGTTGCACAAAGAGCGGAGAACCGTAGCGCAGCGCGGCAGAGATCACACAGCAGTTTTACCCAGATTCAAGCCGTTGCGAGGTGTATAACCCTACTCCTGCTTTGGTGGATTGATGGTGGATTGTGGTGGAAACGCAACTCTCTTGCCCGGCAAGGTTGCCTCGGGGCGAGAGCAGCTACGCGCGTATGAGTGTACAAGGTTCCAAACCCTTTCTCTGGTTGCCATGGCCCTCCTTTTATAGATCAAGGGGTTACCACAGTGGCAAATCAGTCATTGTGTGCTAATTAGATAGCAAACAGTGCTATCATACCTAACTCTGCAGGCAAAGTAGAGCGCATTAAATGCGCCGCTTAGTGTCACATCGTAGCCAAAGATGTCGTGGGAAATCCACGGCCACCTATGGGGCCGTCGGCCCCTTTCGGTTCGGCAGGGGGGTTGAGCACGTTGCACAAAGAGCGGAGGACCGTAGCACAGCGCGGCAGAGATCACACGGCAGTTTTACCCAAGTTCGGGCCGCTGCGACGCGTAAAACCCTACTCTTGCGTTGGTGGATTGATAGTGGATTGTGGTGGAAACGCAGCGCTCTTGCCCGGTAGGGTTGTCTCGGAGCGAGAGCAGCTACGCGCTTACGAGTGTACAAGGTTCCGAACCCTTTCTCTGGTTGCCATGGCCCTCCTTTTATAGATCAAGGGGTTACCACAGTGGCAAATCAGTCATTGTGTGCTGATTAGATAGCAAACGGTGCTATCATACCTAACTCTACAGGCAGAGCAGAACGCATTAAATGCGCCGCTTAGTGTCACATCGTAGCCTCCCCAGCAAGCCTTGTCGGGCTGCTCGGCCGCCTTTTCGCCTATCTGCTTGACACGTCTATGGACGGGTGTCATTTGGAGGTGGTTTCCTCTGGAAGTGGCTGCCATGTGTCGCATAACTGCCACCTAGTCACTTGGGGGCTTGAACCGCACCGATCGATGACTTGCGTCGCTGTGAGGTGGAATGGTGAAGCCTTGGCGGGGTAGTTTGCTTCGGTAGTGCCCGGCAGGCCTGCCGGGACGGT
This sequence comes from Thinopyrum elongatum, assembly GCA_011799875.1. Classification (NCBI taxonomy): domain Eukaryota; kingdom Viridiplantae; phylum Streptophyta; class Magnoliopsida; order Poales; family Poaceae; genus Thinopyrum; species Thinopyrum elongatum. The sequence goes on along the minus strand of CM022301.1, from coordinate 465,338,827 downwards.
CTTGAGGCTTGTCTTTGGGGCCACCTCGTCCTCACCAGGCTCGCCTGCACGGCAAGGGAGGTTCCTCCTTAGCAGTGTCTTGGTCTTGGATGCTGTAACTTAGCCCTTCTAGGCCTGTGCATGGTCTGGGCAATAGACCCAGGGTTTGTTGCACCGACAGTACGCCACACCCCTCCCGATCAACAACACCCTGTTTCGACCGTAGGAGCTCGAACACAAGTCTGTTTCCTCCGTTCTGCGGTACGCTAGACCCTTCCCGATGAACAGGACCCCGTTTCGACCGTACGCGGTCGAACAGAAGGCCGTTTTCCTCCATTTTCCGGTACGCCAGACCCCGTTCTGGCTGTTGCGTCCAAGCCGGTTGGCTCCCGATGAATAGGACGACGTCGTTGTATGCGTTAGAGACCCCGCCCGTATGTACGTACGTAGCCGTATTTACTATCTTGCAGCGTGGCTGTACATACGTGTACACGATATAGACGGGACTGCGTGACATGCTACGGCAGCGCCTCTACTTCAACACGTGCCGTTCCATACTCGGCCATGATACGTCGCTGCAGAGAGACCGATCGACCGCTATGTACGTACACGTTCATGGCCAGACAGATAACACTACCTTCGCTTCACCCTGGTGGGTCCCAGCTGTCAGGGGGTAAGAAGGTAATTCCTTCCGTGCGAAGATAAAGCCGGGTGGAGGAATCATTATTTTGCGCGTAATAAGGAGGCACTTCCTTGCGTGCGGCCATGGACCCAGCTGTCAGCCTCTCCACTTACAGTCCTCTTCTGATGGCTGTCGTTCATTGACCGCCTTGATGTGGCACCCCGGCTCAGAGAACTGGTTTACCAGTGTTTCCAACCCAGAGATCATGTCTTCTGGAAACACCCAATAACTTGGAACAGAACATAGCTGAACTTTTATTGATAATAGTTGAGTACAAGCTATATATTACATGATCATCGAGACCAAAAGCACATCTAGTGCTAAGACAATATCTACATTATTTATCCAACATATCAGGGCCTCGGTATTACTACGGAATACTACAACGGAGGACTACTGCGTAGCGGAACATGATAGTAGCACCATCCACAGGGACACTGCTAAGGACACATCCTAGGCATCGCAACACGGACATCCAGACCTCCATCTCAGTCTTCTCCTCCATCTGGCATGATACGCCAGGTGAGTACTTTGAATGTACTCGCAAGCACATGACAACCAAATATGCAGCAAATAATAGCATGGCATTGACATGTTAAACTCTAAGTAATTCACTTACTGTCACCAACTTACTCATATTCGGGTTGTCTCACAACCCTCGGAATACTCGATCTCAATGAGTACTTCCGTTCATAAGACGAGTTCTTCCATCATTCCTATGATTCTTATGGTTGATCACCTAGAGAGGTCTGGATGGGCTATCCAATACTGTGGACGCGGCTATTCGAATAGGTTTTACACTATGCAAAGGTTGCGCACTTTACCCACACTATGGAGCACTAACCTCGTGATCCCATTCGGGTGGACCAGCATTGCTCCAACGAAACCCGCCTGACTCGTGACTCTCCCAGCGTACCACCGGCAATCATACTCCCCCGGAGTCAAGCCTTGGGTAGCCCCGTGTCACCTCGTGACACCTGCCACCGTCGTGGCCTAACTAAACTGTCCCAAACAGGGACGCCGGCAAATAACTCAACTGGGCTCATAAGGTTATCACCGTCTACCTGATCAGGGCAGCACGCACGCATAACCCTCCGTCCTTGGAGGTACCGGTGAAAGAGCACGAAGCCAGACCAAGTCAAGGCCGTCCCATACCGGCGAATGTGGCTACACGGGTAAGCCCGGACAGGTGACTCTTGATCAACCAACTAAGTTCCATTTATCAAGTATGGTGGTTCAACATTTCAGCTTGAGTTATCAACATAAGGCATTTAAATAATTTACTTTGAATAATCTATGTTAATGAAATGCAAGAAATGATTATGAATTTATGCAATGCTATGAAATGCTTCATAATATGGATGTCCTGGCTTGCCTTGATCAGTTGGGTTGTTCAGAAACTCCTGGTCTTCAAATCCACAAGAATCTCCTTCTGAAAACATTTGTTTATAAAATCAAATTTGAATTAACCAGAATGGGCCACGTCGAAGGCGTATTGGCCCAATACGCCTACACTTACCGCTTCGGTAAGTGGCTGACAGTGGTCCCCTTCATTTTAAAACAGAGGGGGAAAGAGAGCAGAGAGGGAAGGCGGCTCACCGGAGATGGTTGCCGGCGATCCCGACGGCGGAGGGGCTTGGAGAGGGCGGGGATGGATCGGGCGTTCGACGGCGGTTCACCCTGTACCCGTAGCTCCTCCGGAGATAGCCGGACGTCGTCGAGCCCTTCTTCTACAGCGGACACGTGCTACGGTGATCGTCGGCGATGGCGATTCCGGCGGTAATTCGCTCGGCCAGGAGGTCGAGGGGCACCAGAGGAGTGCTCAGGGCTTGAGGGCGTAGTCGGGCGAGGATGGGGTGGGGTAGAGAAGGCTGGAGGTGGAGCTCAGCTGCCGGCGGAGCTCCGGTGAAGGTCGAGGCCAGAGGGCCTCTCGGCCTTGGCTCTTGTTCTGAGGGGGCGATTGAGGAGGGAGAGGGGTGAGAAGCTAGGCGAGGCGAGGCTGGGCGGGGCTTTATATAGGCGGGAGGGGGCGAGCAGTGATCTCTCTCGAAGTGGCTCGATGCGGGCCATGGCGCCGGCGACGTACGCCGCGCTGGCTGGCTGCTTGCAGGCGAGAGGACTTGTGCGAGCAGGCACATTGAATGCTAGAAGTGATCGCTCAGGAGGAAGACGACAGCGTGCCCGCCACTGTGACCGCACGGGCGCCACAGTGCGGTGATGGCGTGGCGGCCGGCGAGGGCTTCTCCGGCGCAGGCGAGGGTTCTCGAGGGGCTGCGTGTCACCCAGGGACGATGTCGGCATGCCTAGACAACGCACAGCTGCGCGAGCGCTCAGTCCCGACGTGACCCGAGCCTGGCACGGCACAGAGCCGGCGACGAGCATACCAGCGCCGTGTCACCATGATGCTTGGCACCAGGAGACCACGTAGGTCTGGCTAAGCTTGTCCAGCACCTCAACCATCGATCCCTCAGATCACCGACAGCCTTGGTTTGTCTTGGTTCACGCAGAGATGAGCGGTATGATCAGCAACAGTTTCTGACGGCAAACTTGGGGAGGTTCCAAAGAAGAGATGAGGTGAAGACTGAGCCAAAGATAGTGTCTGGAGTGATCTTTGTTGGAAGGACTCCAAACTGGCCATGTTTGAGGTGGTTTGGATAAGAATTGAGGGTAGTTCATGTGTAAGTGGCAAATCTGGTCTGAAACTGAGATATGAAGTACTGCTCACACTGGACATCTTCAGATGCTGAAACTTTGTCGAGGAAGGTTGTTTGGAGGTGTCCTCATGCTGTAAAAATTTGAGAGCAATTGGACAATCCTAGCATACACTTCCTTCACAAAGGTCCAGACTGACCAGGGACAAAAATGAATTGTTTTGCAAAATATCTGAACTAGTTTATGGAATATTTTTGGATATTGGAGCAAGATATAGTCCAAGGTATTTTTAAGAATTATTTGAGAATTTTCTGAGCATCCAAACCATAGGTTGCTTCACAACCCATAGTAATGCCCTAAATCCTCAAATAAAAGAAAAGAGTTATTGAACATAATTTAAATTGGAATTTGAGTCCTTGAGGTACTTGGCAGGGTTTTGGCAAGATGCTGAGGCTTGGAATCACTTGGAGAAGATTCAAGAATGACCAAGACCAAGTGAAAAATTCAAAATCCATTCAAATTCCAAATAAAACCAATTAAAGTTTGAAAAGAAAAAGTTGCCAAAATCAGGGTGTCACAAACCTACCCCCCTTAGGATGAATCTCGTCCTCGAGATTTGGTTGCTCAGGCAACAAATATGGATAGACGGATCTCTGAAAATCTTCTCTTTCCCAAGTGGCCTCTTCTACAGTATGGTGCTCCCATAGCACCTTGTAAAATCTTATTACCTTACTCCTCGTGGTTCTTTCCATCTCATCTAAGATCCTGACAGGTTTTTCCTCATAAGTCAAATCCTTAGCCAATTCTAATTCACTCATATCCGCTTGCTTGGCTGGGGGTGCAATGCATTTCCTTAATTGTGAGATGTGAAAAACATCATGAACGTCTGACAATGCTGGTGGCAATTCTAATTGATATGCGACTCTGCCCTTCCTAGCAATCACCGGAAAGGGACCGATGTATCTTGGGGCCAACTTTCCCCGGGTGCCAAACCTTTTTACTCCCTTCATAGGGGTTACTCGCAGATAAGCATAGTCTCCAGGCTCGAAAGTTACTTCCCAGTGTTTTGGGTCGTAATAGCTCTTTTGTCGGGACTTGGCTGCTTGCAGACGCTCTTGAATATCTTTGACTTGCCTTTCAGCCTCGATCATCAAGTCCATACCAAAAATGCGACTGTCTCCTGTTTGGGACCAGTTCAGTGGTGTGCGGCACTTTCGTCCGTACAATGCCTCAAAAGGCGACATTTTAAGACTTGCCTGATAGCTGTTGTTGTAGGAGAATTTAGCATACGGCAAACTATCCTCCCATTTGGGTCCATGGGAGAGAGCGCATGACCGAAGCATATCCTCTAATATTTGGTTTACTCGCTCGGTCTATCCATCTGTCTGCGGATGGTATGCTGTGCTATGTTTCAGCATGGTTCCTAGAGCTTGATGTAGCCGTAGCCAGAATGCTGAGGTAAATAAGGAACCCCTATCTGAAGTGATAGACTTGGGTACTCTGTGCAGACTGACTATCCGGGACATGTAGATTTGTGCCAGCTGATTTGCGTTGAAAGTGGTCTTTACTGGGATAAAGTGGGCCACTTTCGTGAGTATGTCTACAATGACCCAAATAGCATCATTGCCTCTCGTGGACTTGGGCAGTACCACAATAAAATCCATACATATGTCATCCCACTTCCACTTGGGCACCGGTAAAGGTTGCAGTAGCCCAGCGGGTTACTGATGCTCAGCTTTGACCTTGTTACAAATGTCACAGCAGGCAACATAGTATGCTATATCTTTCCGCATTCCTGACCACCAAAAAGTTTCTCTCAAGTCCTGATACATCTTGGTACCTCCTGTGTGAATCGAATATGCGAACTCATGTGCTTTCTTGAGTATTTGTTGCCTCAAGTTGTTCCGATTCGGCACACAAATTCTTTTCTCGAACCACACGGTACCCTGTTCATCTATACGGAAGGACTTGGCCTTCCCTTGCTGAATTAACCCCTTGATCTTCCGAATTTCTTCATCTGATTTCTGTGCTTCCTTGATTTCCTTCATGAGGGTTGGAGTAATTTCGAACATGTCCGGAGTCGTTGGGCCGCACAGCACCATATTGAGCTTGGCAAACTCCTCTTGTAAGCTCGGATGCATGCCCTCAAGTAGTGCATTCACTGCAGCTTGTTTCCTGCTCAAGCCGTCAGCGACCACATTCGCTTTCCCTGGATGATAGTTTATTCCAACATCATAGTCCTTGACTAGCTCAAGCCATCTTCGCTGCCTATGGTTTAGGTCAGGTTGAGTGAAAATATACTTGAGACTATTGTGGTCTGTGTATATTTCACATCATTGTCCAATAAGGTAATGCCTCCAAATCTTCAGGGCATGAACCACAGCAGCTAGCTCTAAATCATGTGTGGGATAGTTCTCCTCATGAGGTCGTAGTTGTCATGATGCATACGCTACAACCTTTCCCTCTTGCATTAGCACACATCCAATTCCACGCCTGGATGTGTCACAATATATGTCGAAACTCTTGTGAATGTCTGGGAGGACTAAGATAGGGGCTGTGGTTAGCCTTGTCTTTAATTCCTAGAAAACTGCTGTCACACTCGTCTGTCCAAATAAACCTTTGGTTCTTTTTCAAGAATTCCGTCAGTGGCTAGGCTATCTTAGAAAAGCCTTCAATGAAGCGACGGTAGTAGCCTGCCAAGCCCAGGAGACTACGGACTTCAGTCACCGTAGCTGGTGTCTTCCAGTTCAAGACCGCAGTAACCTTACTGGGATCAACAACTATCCCTTTCTCTGACAGAATATGTCCAAGGAATCCCACCTCTTTTAGCCAAAATTCGCACTTACTGAACTTGGCATATAAGCGATGGGTTCTCAACCTTTCCAAGATAGCTCTAAGATGTTGTTTATGCTTCTCTTCATCCTTAGAGTATATCAGGATGTCATCAATGAACACCACTACAAACTTGTCCAGAAAGTCCATGAAGACTTTGTTCATCATACTCATGAAGTAGGCTGGAGCATTGGTCAATCCAAACACCATAACTGTAAATTCATATAGTCCATAACGAGTGGTGAACGCTGTCTTGGGGATATCCTCCCTTCGGATTTTCAGTTGATGATATCCTGTTCTGAGGTCGATCTTAGAGAATACCCGTGCTCCATTCAACTGGTCGAATAAGTCATCAATTCGAGGGAGCGGGTACTTGTTCTTGATAGTGACCTCGTTAAGCTGGCGATAGTCTACGCACATCCGTAAACTTCCATCTTTCTTCTTGACAAATAATACTGGTGACCCCCATGGCTAGATGCTTGGACAAATATATCCTTTCTGTAGCAATTCGTCTAACTGCTTCTTTAGCTCCGCCAACTCTGGGCCTGGCATACGATAATATTTCTTGTATATTGGAGTTGTACCAGGAATTACTTCAATGGCGAACTCCAATTCTCGGTCGGGCGGCATTCCTGGTAATTCCTCAGGAAACACATCTGGAAATTCACCCACTACCGGAATCAGATTCATATCTGTAACAATGGTCTGGTATGCCGTGCCCTTTCTTATTATCATTTTGCTGGCCAGAAATTGGACGATTTGTCCAGCGGGGTTCACCAATGTCACCGTTCTGGTGGCACAGTTGATACACACTTGGTGCGGTGCCAACCAGTCCATTCCCAGTATTATGTCCAGTCCTTGGGAGTCAATAGCAACAAGGGTGGCCGGGAATTTGACTACATGTATTGAATTTTCCAGATCCTTATATATTATATTTGTTCTGAGCATAGAGCCAGGGGATTGTACCACCATGATTTTGTCCAAAAGCGAAGGAGAAAACTTGTGCAAGGTGGCAAAACTTCGCGAAATAAACGAATGGGAAGCCCCAGAATCAAATAAAATTACGGTAGGTATGTTATTGATAGAAAACATACCAAGGACAATGTCTGGAGCTTCGCAGACTTCTTAGGCAGAGACGTGGTGGACGCATCCGTGGCTGAAGTTGTGGTTGGGGCGGCGTCCAAGATGCTTGACTTGTGGCTTGTGGCCAGCTGATTACTTTCCATTGTTATTAGTAGGACATTGCTTGGCGTAGTGTCCACTCTGGCCACAAGTGAACCAAGTGTTGTTGCGGCGGCAGTCCTCTATGACTGGCTGCTTGCCGAAGGTCTTGCTCTGGTTGCCCGGCTTGCTGTTGTTGCCACCATTGTTCCACACTATTTTTTTTTTCAGATGACCCTGGCTGCCAACTGCGCAGCTTTTGCGCATATGGTTCCTTGCTGTCCTTCTTGGGCTCAAACTTCCTCTTACGATCATTATTCCCGGACTTGTGCTCTCGTTCGGTGATGAAAGCCTTATCCACCAAGGTCTGGAAATTGGGGAAGTCCAACATGCATAGCTGACATCGGAGGGCGTGATTAAGTCCTCCGAGGAACCGGTCTATTTTCCGTTCTTCGGTAGCCACATCATAAGGAGAGTACTGGGCCAAATTGTTGAATTTGTTTAAGTATTCTCCCACAGACATGTTTCCTTATGTGAGAGCCAGGAATTCTCTCTGCTTCACTTTCATGATACCCGTGGTGATATGATACTTGCGGAACAGCTCTTTGAATTTCTCCCAGGAAATCTCTTCTGCAGGCCACATTAGCTTGGTATTATCCCACCATATGGCTGCCGGGCCTTCGAGATAATGAGTGACAAATGGGACCTTATCTGCTTCTTCACAATGAGCGATGTCCAATTTCTTTTCCATGGTTCTAATCCAGTCATCAGCCTCAATAGGATCCGCAGCCTGATTAAAGCTGGGGGGTTTTATATGTTGGAAGTCAGACAGTTTGGAATGCACCCCATTGCCATTGTTCTGACCTACTATTGTCTCCATACTCTTGAGAAATTCCATGAGGTCTTGGTTTCTCTTTTCCTCAAACATTCTCATTATCTGATCTGTGGTTGGTGCTTGAGGTGGTGGTGGTGGTAAGTCTTCGGGCGGTTGCCCTGCCTGCCTGGCGGATCGACGGACAGGGTTTCCATCGCCGCCTTGGCTGCTACTTCCTTTCTTCATCCTAATTTTTGTTCCCATGGCAAATACCGAACCGATGAGCAACATTCATAAGGAGAAATACAGTAATATGACACCAAAAGGAAATTCTCGAAAAAGGCGAATAAACAAAACAAGATAATTATACAAGATAACCCAACATCATACATGGCAAGCTAGTAGGGGAATATCATGACTAGACTGTTCATACGACAGTCATCATAGGCAAAGATGCATGCATTACTACTCAAGCTCCAGTCTAGTGCGTCGGTGACACAAACACTGCCCATCTGAAGAGTCCTCGTCATCAGATCCTGAGTCGGAATCAGAACTGATGATGTGAATCACCAGGTTAAAGGAGACACGACGTCGCTGCTGAGACGGCTCTCCCTCGGCGGAAGAAAGAGCACGTCGCCTCAGCATCGGTAGAGCAGGAGTGGCTAAGAGTGAGGCCCACTCATCTGGGGTCTCGAGTCGACTACCAGACGATAAGCCTGATAGTCCAGAAAAACCAGAAGGGGTATCAAGCACATGCGGGGGTGGAACTGGTGGTGGATAACTGGGTGAAACTACAGGAGGAGGAGGTGCTGGAGTCACTGCTGCAAGTGCCCCCTGAACACGACACAACTCCTCAGCCAAGGAAATGATCATACGATAACTGGCGTTCAGATAGCGGGACAAAACACCAGCCGCATGATCACACGCCGGGTCAACAGGTGAGAAAAGGACTCGCCCTGTCGTAGGCGACAAAGTGGGATAGTGGAAGAAACCTGGATGGGTCTGCATCTTGACCTCGTGGAAGCGCAAGTCAGTAATAGCCTCCATGGTAGAAAACTGGATCGCCAGCTCCGGAGTAGAAGCCACTCCGTCCTTGGAAGAGCGGGAAGAGCTTCCAATATCCGAAGTCGCGGTCATGTAAGCCACTGCATGGTACTCATATACTGACTCGCCCAACTGCTCCTGGAACACCTGGTACACCGGGTCATCACCGTTGGGATACAGCCGAAGCCAGACGCTACGAAGCAGAGCTGGAAAAGTGTGGGGTTCTGGCTCATGATGCAAATGATATGGGATTGGTGCCATCTACACTCACAATGCCAAGAGTTAGTAACATAATGAATTATGATGTATGAGGCATGGTATGCAACAATCAAATGCAACAAGAAGGATGCACACTCAAAGTCCTATGCTAATCGGAGTCCTAGCGCGGGTTACCTAGGGTGTCTTACAGTTAGCACGGCTCTGATACCAAGCATTGTGGCACCCTGGCTCAGAGAACCGGTTTACCAGTGTTTCCAACCCAGAGATCATGTCTTCTAGAAACACCCAACAACTTGGAACAGAACATAGCTGAACTTTTATTGATAATAGTTGAGTACAAGCTATATATTACATGATCATCGAGGCCAAAAGTACATCTAGTGCTAAGACAATATCTACATTATTTATCCAACATATCAGGGCCTCGGTATTACTACAGAATACTACAACGGAGGACTACTGCGTAGCGGAACATGATAGTAACTCCATCCATAGGGACACTGCTGAGGACACATCCTAGGCATCGCAACACGGACATTGAGACCTCCGTCTCAGTCTTCTCCTGCATCTGGCATGATACGCCAGGTGAGTACTTTGAATGTACTCGCAAGCACATGACAACCAAATATGTAGCAAATAATAGCATGGCAATGACATGTTTAACTCTAAGTAATTCACTTACTGTCACCAACTTACTCATATTCAGGTTGTCTCACAACCCTCGGAATACACGATCTCAACAAGTACTTTCGTTCCTAAGACGAGTTCTTCCATCATTCCTATGACTATTACGGTTGATCACCTAGAGAGGTTTGGACGGGCTGTCCAATACCGTGGACGCGGCTATTCGAATAGGTTTTACACTCTGCAGAGGTTGCGCACTTTACCCACACTATGGAGCACTGACCTCGTGATCCCATTCGGGTGGACCAGCATTGCTCCAACGAAACCCGTCTGACTCGTGACTCTCCCATCATACCACCGGCAATCATACTCCCCCGGAGTCAAGCCTTGGGTGGCCCCGTCACCTCGTTACACCTGCCACCGTCGTGGCCTAACTAAACTATCCCAAACAGGGACGCCGACAAATAACTCAACTGGGCTCATAGGGTTATCGCTGTCTACCTAATCCGGGCAGCACACACGCATAACCCTCCCTCCTTGGAGGTACCGGGGAAAGAGCACGAAGCCATACCAAGTCAAGGCCGTCCCATACCGGCGAATGTGGCTGCACGGGTAAGCCCGGATAGGTGACTCTTGATCAACCAACTAAGTTCCATTTATCAAGTATGGTGGTTCAACATTTCAGCTTGAGTTATCAACATAAGGCATTTAAATAATTTACTTTGAATAATCTATGTTAATGAAATGCAAGAAATGATTATGAATTTCTGCAATGCTATGAAATGCTTCATAATATGGATGTCCTGGCTTGCCTTGATCTGTTGGGTTGTTCATAAATTTCTGGTCTTCAAATCCACAAGAATCTCCTTCTGAAAACATTTTCAAATGGCAAAGGAAAATGTCACATAAAGCCTTTTTATTCACCAACAATTCTGTGAGTGTGAGAAAAATACCAAACTTGGTGGAAAAATAAAGAATTATATTATGAACACAATGCAAAAAGAATCAGTTCATTTGGACTTTTCTGTAAAAAGCTATTCACAATCAAACCTCCTGGTCAACTCTGTTTATAAAATCAAATTTGAATTAACCAGAATGGGCCACGTCGAAGGCGTATTGGCCCAATATGCCTCCACTTACCGCTTCGGTAAGTGGCTGACAGTGGGCCCCTTCATTTTAAAATAGAGGGGAAAGAGAGCAGAGAGGGGAGGCGGCTCACCGCCGATGGTTGCCGGCGATCTCGACGATGGAGAGGCTCGGAGAGGGCGGGGATGGATCGGGCGTTCGACGGCGGTTCACCCTGTACCCGTAGCTCCTCCGGAGATGACCAGAGGAGTGCTCAGGGCTTGAGGGCATAGTCGGGCGAGGCTGGGGTGGGGTATAGAATGCTGGAGGTGGAGCTCAGCTGCGGCGGAGCTTCGGCGAAGCTCGAGGCCAGAGGGCCTCTCGGCCTTGGCTCTTGTTCTGAGGGGGCGATTGAGGAGGATGGAGAGGGGTTAGAAGCTAGGCGAGGCTGGGCGGGGCTTTATATAGGCGGGAGGGGGCAAGCAGCGATCTCTCCCGAAGTGGCTCGATGCGGGCCATGGCACCGGCGACGTACGCCGCGCTGGCTGCTTGCGGGCGAGAGGACTTGTGCGAGCAGGCGCATTGAATGCTGGAAGTGATCGCTCAGGATGAAGATGATGGCGTGCCCGCCACTGTGACCGCACGGGCACCATAGTGCGGCGATGGCGTGGCGGCCGGCGAGGGCTTCTTCGGCGCAGGCGAGGGTTCTGGAGGGGCTGCGTGTCACCCAGGGACGATGTCGTCATGCTTAGACAACGCACAGCTGCGCGAGCGCTCAGTCCCGACGTGACCCGAGCCTGGCGCGGCACAATGCGCAGCGACGAGCATGCCAGCGCCGTGCTCACCACGATGCTTGGCACCAGGAGGCCACGTAGGTCTGGCTAAGCTTGTCCAGCACCTCGACCATCGATGCCTCAGATCACCTATAGCCTTGGTTTGTCTTGGTTCACGCAGAGATGAGCGGTATGATCAGCAATAGTTTCTGACAGCAAACTTGGGGAGGTTCCAGAGAAGAGATGAGGTGGAGACTGAGCCAAAGATAGTGTCTGGAGTGATCTTTGTTGGAAGGACTCCAAACTGGCCATGTTTGAGGTGGTTTGGATAAGAATTGAGGGTAGTTCATGTGTAAGTGGCAAATCTGGTCTGAAACTGAGATTTGAAGTACTGCTCACACTGAACATCTTCAGATGCTGAAACTTGGTGGAGGAAGGTTGTTTGGAGGTGTCCTCATGCTATAAAAATTTGAGAGCAATTGGACAAACCTAGCAAACACTTCGTTCACAAAGGTCCAGACTGACCAGGGACAAAAGTGAATTGTTTTGCAAAATATCTGAACTAGTTTAAGGAATATTTTTGGATATTGGAGCAAGATATAGTCCAAGGTATTTTTAAGAATTATTTGAGAATTTTCTGAGCATCCAAACCATAGGTTGCTTCACAACCCATAGTAATGCCCTAAATCCTCAAATAAAAGAAAAGAGTTATTGAAAATAATTTAAATTGAAATTTGAGTCCTTGAGGTACTTGGCAGGGTTTTGGCAAGATGCTGAGGCTTGGAATCACTTGGAGAAGATTCAAGAATGACCAAGACCAAGTGAAAAATTCAAAATCCATTCAAATTCCAAATAAAACCAATTAATGTTTGAAAAGAAAACGTTGCCAAAATCAGGGTGTCACAGTTAACGACACCGTACCGCCCGAGAGCACCAAGGTGGTGGACGATAGCGCGACCTAGGAAGGGAACGACCCAGAGCCGGGGAATATGCAGCAGTGGATGCCCACCCAGAGGGGAGTACAAGGGTTGACTGGTTTGGCTGCGGTTTGAGGCTGCCATTGCCGGAGAATAACAGGGGGTGTGTGTGAGTAGAGGGAAGGCCTAGCCAGTGGTGGGAGTAGGGTGGGGTGGTGAGGCCTGTGTGGTAGCATAGCCGGCCACGGGAGGCAGGAGCAGGCTGCACGGCCGACGCTGGTTTTGGCGGCTGGAGCAAGAAAACCAGAGGTTGAAGAAGCACGACGACCGTTGGATGGACATCGTACGGTCACCGCAGCTAGAATCATTTATATTGACTAAGTTGACAAAGCCCTGCGTCCGTGTCAACTTAGTAGGCCCACAAGTCAGCCTCCAAATACGGAGGGACCAACCTAGCAGCGGGGGTATTCATTGTTTTTGTGCGTAATAGCTGGTGGATCCGAGCTGTCAGCGGGGGGAATGTTTTTTTCATGAAATACAGAGGCCCTTCTGGTTGGTCCCAGCTATCAGGAGGAGGAATCATTATTTTGCGCGTAATAAGGAGGCACTTCCTACTCGCAAAAAAAAGGAGGCACTTCCTTGCGTGCGGCCGTGGACCCAGCTGTCAGCCTCTCCACGTACAGTCCTCTTCCGATGGATGCCGTTTGTTGACCACGCCGTGCCGAGAGCACCAAGGCGGTGGACGACGGCGAGGCCAAGTAAGGGAACGACCCGGAGCCGAGGAAGACTCGGCAGTTGTTTCCCACGCGGAGTGGGTACGAGGGTTTACTTGTTCGGTCGCAGTGTGAGGCTGCCGTCTCCGGAGAATAACAGGAGGTGTGGGTGAGTAGAGGGATAGCCAGGCCAGGGATGGGAGTATGGTGGGGCCGTGAGGCCTGCCCGGCAGCACAGCCGGCCACGTGAGGCGGGAGCAGGCAGTTCCACCGGCGCTGGTTTGGGCGGCTGGAGCAGGAAGATCAGAGACTGAAGAAGCACGATTGTCGTTAGATTGACATCTAACGGTCTGACGCTGGTAGAGTCGACTAAGTTTCTTTTTTTGAGAAACCTTGTGTACGCATGAACTTAGTAGGCCCACAAGTCAGCGTCCAAATCTGTGGCAGGCAACATAGAGCCCATTTGCTATTTTTTTAATAATTTGCAGCCCATTTGCTAATTCTTAAGGAATTTATTACAACCCATTTTCTGCCCAGGACCACGGTCAAAAAGTTCAACCTAATTTTGCATATTTCGGTGGAGTCCGAACTGTTTTAATCTAGAAATGATAAACAATTATTTTTTAAGAACTTATTGATTTGCCAAATAAAATATTGTTTTATTTTTGTAAGCTAATAAGACGTGGGACAATTGAGTTGGTTTTAGGGAAAACCAGTGGTAAAAAAATCAGCGCGGGAGGGAAAACAAAATAAAAAAATAAGGATGTAAAGATGAAAAGGGAACTTTATGTATTTTCAATATAATAATACGTGTATATGAACTAGTAAAACTATAGGTAGAGATTAGAAAACGAAGTAGGACATGGCGTTTCAGGAGGAAAATAGAACTGGGCTGTGTGTTTGATTCAGTAAAAAAACCGCCTGTGGATGTTCTAAGAGAAAATATAACTAAGGCTGGCGGGCCAGAGGCCAGTTGATACCTGCTGGATCTTTGTACCCCATTGTCGTCATGGGCTAGGCCTATTAAAAACAAAAACAAGCCTGGGCAGTCTACAACCCAGTTGAAACTTGCTCGACCTGAAAAAACAATATACCTGCTGGATCCCAGTTATCAGTTTGTACTTGCAGAATTCTCTCGTTTATTGACTACATTGAAAACTTCATGGGTTTCAGCGTCTCAGATGTCAGCATTATTTTTCCATCGTGATAATAAGTGCATGCACTTGCTTGCGTACGGCCATGGACCTGCTGGTTCCGTATGGTTAGGCTCTGTATGGACAGCCGTCTTGTGGTTCCACGGACGAATTTCATGCAAATCGGGTGGTTTTCAGTGAAAGCGGACTAAATTCATTGCATTTTGCATATTTCTTTTCATTATGGAATATTTTACATATTTCAACTAATAATAACTGACTAGGCCTTTTTTTAGTCCATGGGAGGCGCTTCACGATCGAGGTCGCGACACTTAACTGTTCTAGAAGGCCCAAATCCATCGCTCCTCTCTTTTAACAATTTGCAGCTGGGCTTGGCATGCCACAACCCAGTTCCGACGTGCTGCATCCAACTATCAGCCTGTGAAACTGGATGGATCCCCTGCGTACTTCAAAGATGTAAAAAATTTGGAGAACTGGGAATTCGAACGGCAGGTGCTGATGCTACCCATCAAATAAAAATCAGGTGCCTGAAAATTTGTTTTGAAACAAATGATTCAGCTTTATATCCACGTCGACCCTCGACGTGATGGTTGGAAGCAAATCCCAAGTTCATACCGAAAGATCCTTAACAACAATACCAACTTGCAGACGACCAGGTAGTACAAGTACCAATACCAAACTAACTTATAATCTTTTTAGTCCTGGCCCTAGTGTTCGTCTGGTAGAAAATCTTGCAGAGGACCAGCTCCCACTCCTTCTCTTGCTCCAGGTCCCCGAGATGGTACTGGTGCATCACCCAGTTGGTCCTCTTTTGGTCGAAGTTCTTGTTGGTGTGCAGCACTAGAACCTTTTTGCTGCCCGTCTGCCGGCCGTTGACCATCACCGGCAAGGTATTGCCAGTCTTGTGCCACATCGCGTGCATGCCGCACTCCGACTGTATCTTGCAACGCGTCCGTGTGCCCCTTTTGAACGCCCTAGAGTTGCGCTGGAAGAAATGCTTGCTTAGGCCACTTAGTGTGATACCTGCAGTATTGGCGAATACAGGTTTTAGTGTACGTAGTTGGCATTTTCATAACATCTTTGGCATGTTGCAGTCACTTGTTTCACTTTTTATTAACTGTCAAATTGTAATTGCTTCACTAGGTCTGCCTCCAAAAAGAAAAATAGAGCTATAAACAAAGGAATATGTTTGTGCAAGTTGTCGGCCGATCGGTGTCCCACCTGGAAGTTTCTCAGGATGGGTGTAGCATATGCCGTGCTCGCTGTCGATGGTTGGTATGAACAAATCGATGAGAGGGTGAGATCTCACGCTGTCAGCACTCACTTTGGCCTCAAGGTGCTCGATCAGCACCTGATCCGTGGGATCGAACTTGACGCCAGCCGGCAGCACCGGCCAATCCTTCTTGGACTTGCATCGGTTAATTCCAGTTAAATGGTACTCAATGTATGATCAATCAACTGTTTTAAGTAAATGATGAAAGATTTCAACAGATAAGTGGTACTCCAAATCTGAAGTCCACAATATCTGAACAAACTGGGGTCTCGGCTTCATTACTACATGTAGACACTAAAACTTGAAAACCCCCATAAAGATCGAAATCATCATACAGGGCGACGGGACGAATACTCACAGGAGCGGCCTCGCTGGTTCCTTCCTTCATCCGGCTAGCTTGAAGAGCATCCTTGTTGAGATCAATTTTTTTAGTGTCTTCCTTTTGACTACTTGCAATGAAGTATAGCAACTCCAGTAGCTCATCGCTCATCGTACCAAATGGATCGGAACAAGGCGGCGGCTGGGAGGCGGGGAGACTGGGAGAGAATGGGAGAGTGATTTTGTAGAGAATGCTAGAGTGCTGTTGTAGTATGAGAGGGGTGAGGCTCACTTTGGTGAACCGAACACGCCGCCGGGACTCTTGTGTCACCTCACGTGCAACGTGTTGTCACGTCAATTCAATGTGAGGACATGATGAATAATTTGACCGGCGTATACTAGTACTACTGTACTACTTACTAGTCATATTTAGTGTCACATTTTAACCAAAGGTTTAACTAACAAAATGTCAATGCATGTCACCGAAAATTATACCATTGGAAACTATGTTCAAATACGAATCCAATGATATAATTTTTTGTGACATGCATTAATATTAGTTAGTTAAATTTATGGTCAAAATTTGACACAAATTACGAAGGGGACCAATAAACCAGGATGGAGGTAGTAGTACGAGTAGCGCAATATACGGTATAGAGGACTAGTACAAATTTAGAAATGGAGTACGAAGTTACAAGGCTGTGTGACAGACTTTGTAGGCTACATGAGTAATACAAAATATAATTCCCATTGGACAACACTTTCACCAACAAGTATGCACTTGAAGCCTAATTGATATATATATATATATATATGGCTTCTGTACAACATCTCCATCATCATTATCAGTACATCCTACGCAGGTGAGTTAGGATGCACTTGATCCCAGAAAGGCATCTATCCTTCAAACTAACTACAGTACATAATATCCAACAAAAGAGGGTCATGCTATAGCAGCAGGATACATGGCTCAGTCTAGATATCACTACGAATCAAGTTGTGCATATTTGTTGTTGGCATGAACCACATCGCCGCATGTCGGGCTTGCAAAAGCCATTCATCGCTTGGAAGCTTGATGCCTTTCACACAATGAAGATTATCTGGCAACAAGCTGTGTCAACGAATCTCTAGATATGGTGATACATGAAACCCATGGTATGATGTGTAAACACAGTTCCCCCTGGTGAATGGAAGTTGCATAGCACGGTAATCATCGCCGGTGATATGATTGATGATTGGTTGGATGATCGGATAATTGAGCCCGAGGAACATGGATTGGTTGCTGAGGCTGTAAACCCGCCTCCAGTTGAATACGCCTGGCCCAACGGAGCTAGGATCTTTCTCGAACATGAAGCATCCATAGCCATCACAGTCACGAACGCCCCAGGCATTGTACTGCATGTGGTTTGATGAAATGGTTTGGTCAATTTGGTACGTGCGAATGAGCATCAAATGACCGCCGTCAGTTGAACGAGCGATAAACCACCACCCATTGACTTGTATATTTCCAGGTCCTGGAATTATGAAGGCCAGCGCATTTGCGTCTGCTCCAACAAATCAAATTGGAGACCAAAAGGACAAAAATATACAATCATGTTCAGAGTATGTGTGGAATTAAGATTATTATAACAGTGACACAGATCATAGACAGAGAATTGCAATGCCATGATCATAATCATACCCCAAGTTAAAAAAATTAAGCCAATGGCTTTCATATTCTATCAATATGTCATGGTTCAAACATCATGTAAGAATGAGAGGAAAACAACTATGAGAGGGCCTACTCATATTCTACCATAGCAGTTACTACTGTTCTCATATCAACTCTAACAATAACATGCGTGGTTATAAAAATCTTGGAAATGAGAGTAACATATAGCAATCATGAGGTTATACTCATAATATCTATTCTAACAATCATTAGATGCCAATTGTTCTCATATCAACTCTAACAATAACATGTGTGGTCACAAAAATCTAGGAAATGAGAGGAACATATAGCAATGATGTGGTTTTAGACATACTATCTATTCTAAATTTCTAACAATCAACAGGCAGTCGTATTCATAAGGTAAAGATGAGATGAGATAGAACAATTACACGACGATAGATTCCACCAGTATATGCAGCCAATCTGCGCGTCGACCGCATAAACAATGCCATCGTGCACTATAGCATCAGACAGAAATGGAGGGTCAACAGGATTGATGATGAGCCATAACCATGTATGGCGACCAGATTCCAGATAGACTAATCCCATGTCGAACAAGGTAATGAGCTTGTAATCCATGTAGTCTTCTGATGGTGTGGGAACTTCGCAGGTTACAACCTTCAGCAAATGAAGGTCACACCAAAAGCTCGACGCGTCTCATGCATAGTAGGCAGGAGTGTCCGGCGGGCCATGAGGCTCGATGCCGGCGATATCCAACGATGGAAGGGTGATCTCTCGCTGGGTGTAGATATCCACGAGACGCCACGGACTACCGGATTGGTGGATGAGGATGATCCAGTTGGCCTTCATGCCCGCCCAGTAGTGGCCATGCATGAAGGATAGGTGGATGGGTAGTGGTAGCATGTCAAGGGGCACCACGGTAACCTCCGTAGGATCGTCAAGTCGGTGTCTGGGCCACCTGCGAGGATCGGGCATCAGCAAGCAGGGTGTCTTGAAAAGGGCCGGCCGGTTGCAGACGAGTAGACGGTACAAAGACAGCGAGCATGCGGCCAGACGCACGGTGCTGAGCAGGTCCATAAGATTACAGATCTGCTCCACGAGAACATCGGGGAGGGAATTCCAATCGCGGCTCTGCGCGTCAGTCGGTTCTGCCATAGGGTTTTTTATGGCGCTGAGTGATTGGAGTTTTCGGTGCCTGCGAGCGAGCGCGGAAGTGGATTCGGGCGGGTGAGCGAAGAAGATGGCGTGTGTGGCCGAGCAGTGAGCGGGGGGATATGGTACGCGCGAGCTACCAAGGAAGATGGCACAGGCGGGCGAGCAGTGAGCGGGGGGAATGGTGTGCGTCCGACGATGGGGAAGAGAGGAGGAAGAAGAGGGAAAGACAGGCAAGAAAGTGCATTAAATCTCAATTCTACTAGTACTACTACCAGGATATACCGTCCTTCGGAGTGTAAATAGTTAAGCCGATAACATGTGGATCTACCTCAAGAGGGCCCATATGTCAGTTAATGGAAGAGAGAGGTGCGTAGGCGTATTTGCGGAAGCATGCTCCACTGGCAAACATGATGGCAGTACTGGGTAAGGCTGATTTAGTAACACCAACACGCTGGTTCAGCTTATTAATTAAGTGTCCTATCTGCTGCACCGTGTATTGTCACTTCACTGTGAAGACTAGTTGAATAGTTCTCTCTGACCGAGATGGGGAATAATGGATCGCCAAGACTTCCTATCTACAATATTCCTATGCCTCTACTCTCATCCTGTCCAACAAGCTGAAGCATTGGCCAAGGCACTCAGCGCCAATAATGTAGGAGTACTAGTAGTATTTTGTGTCAAACTTTGACCATCTATTTAACTAATAAAATGTTAATGCATGTCACCAAAAATCATATCACTAGATTCGTATTTGAACATGGTTTTTAATGGTATAGTTTTTTATGACATGCATTGACACTTTGTTAGTTAAATTTACGGTTAAAATTTTACACTAAGTACGAAGGGGACCAATAAACCAGGACGGAGGTTTATATACAGGTCAATAAAAAAATCATCAACCAAGGTAGTAGTAAATGATGAGTGCCCGAAGAATTTTTCCGAAAGTACTCAATAATAGGCTCGTTTTCCTCAAGAAAATTGTGTTTACGAACGTATTAATTGGAATGCATGCGTGAGGAACAAAAGACCAGAACTTTTACATGCATTGGTGAGTTTTCTCTTAATTCTTGCATGCAATGT
This sequence comes from Thinopyrum elongatum, assembly GCA_011799875.1. NCBI lineage: Eukaryota > Viridiplantae > Streptophyta > Magnoliopsida > Poales > Poaceae > Thinopyrum > Thinopyrum elongatum. The sequence continues at coordinate 465,318,700 of CM022301.1, read as the reverse complement.
TTTAATGAAGCTTGAAATATGAACATGTCAATGGGAGGGAGTAAAAGCCTCATGCATGCATGCATGCATGCAACATGCAATACTCACACGTACACTTGCACGCAGGCAATGCTCACGCATCCATGCGGCACACAGCACATGACGCAACACACACACTCACGCTCAAGTGCTCAACCTACTCTCTCCGTCCGTGAAATACTGTACATATAGAGATTTACACATTAACCAAGAGGAACCGGAACTTCATGGCATAATTAACGCACAAAAGTAGCAGACTTATGTGTGCATGCGACCATTGAGAGAAGAAGATTAAATGAAGGTTGTTGCATGCTGTAATTAAGGATAGACATGTAGCATATAGCTAGAGCATAAGTTGGTGCATTAGTCAATCAATTCCGATTAGATTAAAGGCTAAGTGCATTGGAAGTGTAGATGTACACTCTTTGTTGGAAAATTTTCTAATGCTAGATGTACAGTTTTTCACGGACCGAGGGAGTACACGTGCATGCACTCACATACACAGCCAGGGTGGTTCGCGCGCAAGGGTTGGACTCCTGTCGCGCCTGCGTAAAGTTTTGTTTAACTGATTTTTTACTCTGCCAACTGACAGGTGGGACCCAGAAACCAGGTGTCAATTTAACCAGTCAACAAAGTGCCGCGTCGACTATTTGGCCGGTCAGTAGGGTGCAATATGGTGCTCTATGGTAAGCTTGTGACCGTATAATCACCGCAAAACTATATAGTGACCGTAATGAGCGTATTGTTACATACGTTGACCGCCAGTGTATTTTTCTCGTTTCAAATTAAGCCATATTAACTAGAAAGGATGCAGTATGGACTAGTACTACTTTGATGTGTCCCGTCAACTCGCCGAACAAGGAGAAGCTTGCTTACTACTTCCTCTCCCTCGCCCACGCGCGGTGGCTCACAGGACGAGGAGAAGCTTGCTTACTACGTACGCCTCCGCCCTCTCCCTCGGCCATGCGCGCGGTGGCTCGCAAGACGAGGAGAGGGTTTTGACTACAACACCCTCTCCCTCTCCCTCTCCCTCGCCCTCGCCCTCGTGGTGGATGTGCAGTAGTTCATTCGGTGTCAGATTGCCAGAAGCATATTGTACTGTAGTATCATCATTGTTGGACCTACCGAAGAGGCGAAGAGCCAAGTGCAAGGTTCACAGGAGTACGAACTGTTGAACCTCCTGAAGAGGCAAAGAGCCAAGCGCAAGCTTTATAGGAGTTGTCGTCCTAGTACTACAACTATAGCGAACGATCGCTACTGTATGATGCCGCCACGTCACCTATATCCAATGTTGTGCCACCTTTTTTTCTCACAGAGCGTGTTGGAGCCCATGCAACAGCCACACAAGTTGCACGTACACATAACACATTTACTAGTAATAAATTCTAAAGGACAAATGCCAGTATGCCACACAAGTTCATCTCCACTTCATGTGATAAATTTGTGCACGACTAGTCTACATATATTTACAGCGCTACCATTCACAATTTACAATACTCCACTTACACGTTATAGATGGGCTCCATGTCCTCCTCCAGGTTCCAGTCCCAGGTGTTCTTCATAGATGGCACGATCCATAGCGGTGGGCAACTGGAATCATTGTTGCAGCTTTCTAGTCCGGCTCCACACGATGGAGACTCATCCAAGCTGAAGCGGCATATATCAGGGATAGCGTGTCCCAGCATCTCGTTCATCCGGCAGTGCGCACTGAAGACACAACCATGCTTCATGAACGGCAGGCCTTCGGTGTAGTGCACGGAAGGTGGCATCCGCTTCACAATGGGGTAGCTGTCCCCAATGAAAAGCGAGTACTCTCCAAGAGTGTTCCTTGGCACCCACATAGCATCACGGGGGTCGAACTCGGTGCTGTTCATCTGGTACACGCGGCATCTCAAGTCTGGACACATGGTGACGTACATGGTCAAGGTCCATGCATAATAATGTTGTGCTCAAATATGGCGGTCAGTTATATTGTGCAGCAAATAGTACTACTTCGGTATAGAGGAAGTAAAATAACTGGCTTATTATATATAGCCACTCTTGGCTACATGGATGAGATAGTAAGACATGGAAAAAACAAAAATGGTGGGAGCTAGTGGGTTCAAGTCTTCAAGGGCCTGGCTAGCTATACGCGTCCTCCAAGGTAAAAAGTACTAGTACTAGTAAGTAGTACTACAATGAAAGAGAAGGCGAGAGGGTTAAAAAAATCTAATACTAAATTGTAGTACTAGTAAAGTAAACATGTCCCAGTCAAGAAAAGAAAATAACTAACAAGTACTACTACTCTAACACACATCAATGAGAAAACGGAATACCTGGGTAGATGGTGACGGTCCGATCGTGGTAGATCGTGTGACCATGTTGCACATCAGTGGTACCATGGGTAACATTTGCTAAGATAGTTGATCCCAATATGCCAAAGTCAGCTACAAGGTTCCAGGTTAGACCGAATCGCGGATGCAAATGCACATCCAGGATCGGCGATCTTATTTTGACCGGGGGATGACTGGTCCCTGCAAAATAATGGCGTACCATTAGGGATGCAAATGATGGTTTGTGCATTCCATTTGTAATCTCCCGTACCATAGGATGGCAACCAGATGAAGCAAGTCCCCTGGCTTGTCACCGCGAAGATGCGACCTACATGGAGCACAGCGTCTTCGAACATGTAGGGGTACAAATCTGCCGCGGCCAACATGTGCCAGCCTCTGCCGTTACTGCCTTTTGTATTGATGGCAATCCTTATGTCGAACACCGCGATGAGATAGTAATCGTCGTAGCCGCATCGTCGCTTAGTCGGCGGGTCCGCAATTGATATCTTCTTCAATCTCATGTAGGCATCATCATACGTATTCAGGCCCAGCCAGTCCGGAAGGCCGATCACAATGGTGGAGAAGGGGTCTACGGGAACGGCCGCACTGCTGTGGATGTTGTGCAAAATGCAAGTGGTATCCGGCCAGAGGTATGCAAGCCAATCTTCGTTGGCACCAACCCAGACCTATATATAAGATGGTGGGCAGCGGAGAAATTACGGGATGGAATAACTAAGTACTATATTTAGAATGTAATACACTACATGATCAAACTCCATGACTAACCCGCTCATCGGACAAAATCCCACTACCTCTCAACATTGGCAACTCTAGCGGAGTCAACGTGCAACCATGGCCAGGGAGCGGTGGACTGTTCGATGGATTGTCCCATAGAATAACCTTCTCCTCGAGGCTGCATGGAAGACCAACAAGCATGGCCTTTTCCCAAGCCTGTTTAAGCACCGTCTTAAAATAGTTGGTGCAGGAAGCACCGAGTCTTGCGGCGGTGAGGATGTCGGAGCGGCGTGCGATTTCTCCTGGAGGATCGTCGTCCAAGGTCTCCCAGCCCCGACGAGGAGGAGAACCGCCTGGCGAATCCATGGGAGCAGCGACAAACTGCCTTGGTCTCTTCGGGGTGAGGGGAACTGGCGAAGAGGAGATAAGAGCGTAACCGCAGGGCCTCGTCCCTTCATTAAGGAAGTTATGCGGGCACGCATAGTGGTAGTGCCTAGTGCCGCGCGATGGTGAGGCTATTATTTACTACTACTACTGTCGATGCAACAAACCCCCAGGTGTGTTGCCCGGACTATACGCACGCTCAAGAGCAAGGTTACGACATTCAAGACAATGCCAAGCAGAAGAGATAGCTTTTTGAGAAATCAAAGGGCGGATCAAGAAGACCAAGACCAACCAAATAAGAAAGATATCACTAAGGAAAAACCTCCCTTGCCGGGCAGGTGAGCCTGGCGAGGTCGAGGTTACCCCAAGACAAACCTCAAGACTCCCCCGGCAGGCTTGCCGGGGACGCCAAGGGTGGATTACCCCGCCAAAGCTCCACCGCTCCACCTCACAGCAACGCAAGTATTCCATCGGTTCGGTGTCGAGCCCCCAAGTGACTAAATGGCTGTTACTTGGTACGTGGCAGGCCATTTCTGAGAAAGATCATCCCTAAATGACACCCGTCCAGGCGACGTGTCACGCGGGTAGGCGAAAAGGTGGCTGAATGGCACGGCAAGGCTTGCCGAGCTATGCCACGATGTGACACTAACCGGTGCATTTAATGCACCCTATCTTGTCTGCAGAGTTAGGTATGATAGCATTGTGGCTATCTAATCAGTGCATAATGACTGTTTTGCCATTATGGTGACCCCTTGACCTATAAAAGGAGGGTCGTGGCTACCTTAGAAAGGATCTGGGACCCTTGTACACTCATACGCGCGTAGCTGCTCTCGCCCTGAGGCGACCTTGTCGGGCTAGAGCGCTGCGTCTCCACCATGGTCCTTCCATCAATCCACCAAAGCAGGAGTAGGGTTTTACGCCTCGCGGCGGCCCGAACCTGGGTAAAACTGCCCGTGTCATCGCTGCCGTGCTGCTCTGTGCTTTCCGCTCTTTGTGCAATGCGCTCTTCCCCCTTGCCGAACCACAAGGGGCCGATGGCCCCATAGGTGGCCATGTGATACCACGACATCTTTGGCGCGCCAGGTAGGGGGAAGCGCTTGCGCGAACCCGAGAGTGTAAGCAGAGCGCCATCTTCATCATCGTTTTCTTCATCAATGGCTTCATCATCCATGGCGCCCAAAAAGAAATCCGGTGCTTCAGCTCACCCGTCTACCTCGAAGGCTCCCTCGCATGTGGCCACTAATGCCGTGGGGGCTGCAGGGGAACATGGGAACGCTGACGCCACGGGGAACGTGACTGGCGCAGGCGGCGCCATCGCCGTTTCCCCTGCGGCCGAAGCAGGAGCAGGAGGCACCGGAGGTGGATGACACCAACAACAACCCTGCGGCCATGCTCCGCAAGGTGCGGGTGGGGAGAACGCTCCGTCTCCGCCTCCCCACCTCGCCGAGGGACACAACCACATCGGTGGCGCTCGCCTTGATGAAGATCGTAATCACTTAGCTGCCCCCACCGCGGGTGCGGCTACAGGGCCCGTGCCACCCCCAGGGAAAGCTAGCCGAGACGATGCGCCAAATGGGGTCGTCAACCCCCAAGCGAATCCGCCTCATCGTCATGCCGCCCTAGCGACTTGCTCGCGGTGGCAAGAACATGGCGCCAGCACTACAGGCACCATCAGAAGTTGGGCAACGTCGCGATCCGCATCGTTGTCCATGCCAAGCACCGCTTCGGAGGCCATGGCGAGGGCCCAGCTCTTGTTGAGATTTCCGCCAGTGACCAATCAAATAGATGAGTGGAGGGCCACTATCCAGAGCTTGATTGGTTTCGCTGAGGTGGGAGGATCACAGCAGGCAGGCCCACCACGGCCTCCACCAACAGCGGCAACGGCCCAAGCCGCTGGCCGCACCGAGGGAGCCATTCCGATGGTGTAGTCCCCTCCACGACAGCCAGCGCACGCGACCAAGAACCCAAAGGCGTATCAATGGCTTCGTCTGATCCTCAGACACGTCAAGACCAGTGACGGGTTCCTGGAAGAACCGTTGCTGCTATACTTAGCGGCAACCAATCAAGTGGTTAGTGCAGCGCTGGTGGCGCATCAGGAAGTAGATGACGAAGCAGCTGCAACTGCCGTCCCCTCTGGAAGAGGAAGTGAACTCGCCCCGGCAAGGTCAGAGGCAGATCGGAACAAGGAGGAGCGGGGTAATGGAGACAGCTCCAAGGTCGCGGCGAGGAAGAAAGTGGTGCAGCGGCCAATGTACTTCCTGAGCTCCCTGTTGCAGGGGGCTAGGTCGAGGTACTCTGGCATGCAAAAGTTGATTTTTGGCCTCATCATGGCCTCAAGGAAAGTGCGCCACTACTTCCAAGCCCACGAGATCACGGTTGTCACCCGCTTCCCATTGCAACGCATACTGAGGAACCCTGAGGCCACTGGCAAGATAGTGGAATGGGCTTTGGAGTTATCCAGCTTTGGTTTGAAGTTCGAGAGCATGTCAACCATTCAGAGCAGAGCACTGGCAGAGTTTATTGCGGAATGGACGCCTACCCCTGACGAAGACGTGTTGGAGACAGTTATCCCCGGCAAGGATGCGCCCCAAGAATGGATCATGTACTTTGATGGTGCCTTCTTCCTACAAGGTGTAGGAGCCGGCGTGCTTCTTGTTGCTCCCTCTGGGGAGCACCTCAAGTACGTGGTTCAAATGCATTTCCCCCGGGAGAAGGCTACAAACAATACAGCAGAATATGAAGGACTCCTTGCCGGGCTTAGGATCGCAACAGAACTAGGAATCAAGAAGTTGATCATTCATGGAGATTCGCAACTTGTGGTGAGACAAGTGAACAAGGATTGTCAAAGCCCATTGATGGAGGCATACGTCGAGGAAGTGAGAAAGTTGGAGGAGCGCTTTGATGGATTGCAAATAGAGCACATACCACGTGCGAAAAACAGCATTGCTGATCATCTGTCAAAATGCTCTGCGCAAAAACTACCTGTGGAACTAGGGACTTTTGTTCTCCATCTGACTCAACCCTCCGTATCTCCGGCAACAATGGCTAGGAAGAGGAGGAAACTGGACTCCGGCAGGCCTCTCCCGATAGAGCCCTTTGGGGTCCCCGGCAGAGAGGTTGGCGGGAACAACTCCGTTTCGCCCGGTGAGCAGCACCCTCCCACTGAACCACCTGTTCCTGTGGTCGAGGCATGCGCTCCCGTGAACGAGGAGGTGCCGTTAGTCCTTGTTGACAAGCCTCAGGCTCCAACAAGGGCGCGGCACAGAGTCTATTTCCTCCAAATAGGAGAACTTCCCGAAGAGCAAGAAGAAGCTGAAAGAGTAGCCCAGAGGGCCAGTATGTATCAGTTCGTTGACGACACGCTATATAGAAGAAGGCCCAACGGAGTGAAATTGAAGTGCATTTGCCGGGAAGAAGGAAAGGAACTGTTGGCAGAGATACACAAGGGTATATGCGGCTCCCACATTGGATCAAGGGCCCTGGTTGGAAAAGCCTTCCGGCATGGTTTTTACTGGCCCACGGCCCTCCAAGATGCAATTGAGCTAGTCACCAAATGTGAAGCCTGCCAGTTCCACTCCAAGAATATCCATCAGCCTGCTCAAGCTCTCCAGACGATCCCTTTGTCATGGCCCTTCTTGGTTTGGGGGCTCGACATCTTGCGCCCCTTCCCCCGTGCTACCGGGGTCTTTGAGTTCTTTTTCGTCGCTATCGACAAGTTCACAAAGTGGCCAGAGGTGGAGCCCGTGAGGAAGATGACCGCACAGTCAGCTATCAAGTTCTTGAAAGGATTGGTGTGCTGTTTCGAAGTCCTCGCCAGGATCATCACTGACAATGGCACCCAATTCACAAGCCGCGCCTTCATGCAATACATTCATGCCCTCGGAAGCAAAGTCTCATTTTCCTCTGTTGCCCATCCCAGAAGCAACGGACAAGCTGAGAGGGCAAACGCTGAAGTGCGGCGAGGACTCAAGACAAGAACATTTGATAGGCTGCAGAAGTGCGGCAGGCGATGGATCGACAAGCTACCGGTGGTTCTTTGGTCCCTCCGTACGACACTAAGTCGGGCTACCGGGCAGACTCCCTTCTCCCTAGTCTATGGGGCAGAAGCAGTTATCCCCACGGAACTCATATACGGATCACCTCGAGTGCTTGCCTACGATGAAGTAGCGCAAGAACATCACCGGCATGACGACGCTGTGCTACTTGAGGAGAACCGTCTCCGGGCTGCTACACGTGCTGCACGCTACCAGCAAGCCGTGCGTCGCTATCACAGCCGCAGGGTTCATGCCCGGAGCCTTGAGGAAGGCGACCTTGTCCTTAGGCGTGTTCAGTCCGCCAAGGGTGTAAACAAGTTGACGCTAAAGTGGAAAGGCCATTACCGCGTAGTACGAGTTACCAGACCCGGTGCAGTCCATCTGGAGACCGGCGATGGCATTCAATTGCAAAACTCATAGAACATTGAACATCTTCGTAAGTTCTACCCGTAAGGCACGGCTGTTGGGCCCTGCCCGGCAGCCACCCTTTTGTACAAGCCTTGCCGATGTTGCATGTAACCCTTTGTACAAAGCCAGGCGCAGACCCTGAGCAACAGATAAATAAACAAAGCACTGGGGGGGCCCCGACAAGATTGCATGCATGCATAAGCATATCATGAGCATAGCATGATCATGTAGATGAGGTCGCATGTAGCACTGTTTTCATCTGCACTAAGTTGCAGGGTTCTTGCCGTGGACTAGATCCCGAAGAGAAGAAATGAAGACAAGCCTACACAGCGATCCCCGGCAAGCCAAACAGATAAGTTTCTTCTTATCCATACCTGTTCTATAAGGTAAAAACTTGTGCATATGAAAACCTCGTTACCTTCGAAACATAGGTGCTCCCATCCTTTGTCCCGAACGTTGCTTCAGACAAGGTGGTCGCAGTTGCCTTTCATGGAGAGGGTTCGATGAGGGGCCGGTCCCTTTTTATAGTTTTATGCCCGGCAGGCCTTGCCCCATGGTAGCAAACTAAGGGTACCGGCAGGATAGTTTGCCGGCGGAAACTTGTTTACTTGAACGTATGGAGGCACCTCACCTCTGCATGGACATGATACATGCACAAGTACCCGGCAAGGGTTGTCTTTTTCATTAATATGCTGATAAGCAAGTACAGATCTTATAGAGCACAAACATGGATAAAGAAATTTACATAATTTAGACTAAAGTTTGGCAAGTGCCTACATATTTTAGACTGAAAAAAGATTGGTGCCCCATAATCCCTTTCTTGTCCCTCTCCTCCTAGGCACTACAGTGGGAGGTGAAGATGGCAAAAGGAGCGTCTGGGCAGAAGCCTAGCCTGACCCCGTCAGGCCCCGTGGTGAGGAGCCTGACAAGATTGAGAGGGCGCGGGTGAAGGTGATGGTGAAGAGAGTGGCGGAAGGGTCCGCCTGGCCACCGCCACCAGGGCCAGCAGGACGCGGCAGGGCGAACGAAGCTGCAGCCCGAGAGGAAGCCTGCCGGGGTCTAGCTGGAAGGCTGCTGGAGGAGCCGAGGGCACCACCCCCACTTCTGCATCCAACTCCCCGGCAAATCGCCTTGCCGGGAAGGAGATGCAGGTGCAGATGAGATGGTGATGCCGCCTGAAGGTGATGGTGCGGCTGGTGTTCAGCCGGAGTCGGAGCCGTCGTCCTCCCCATCGGCGCCGTCGTCATCGCCGTCACTGTCCTCCTCGTCACTATCGCTTGAGGAGGAGCTTTCGTCATCGGTCGAGCTCTCCGCGCAGCACCCTAAGCGAGCACTCGAGCACCCGAAGACCTTGACGAAGAGCAGATCAGCCTCCATTAGTTTAAAATGGAGGACGTGCCCCTCGGACAAGCTGTGGGCGTGAGCAAAGGTTTTCCAGCCGCGTCGGAAGAGCATAACGTGAGGAGCGGGGAAGTCCACATCCACACGCATGCTGCCATTGCAGCAACACCTCATGTGCACCTTCAACACGCGCGGCTGTTCAAGCTCCATCACCCACGCAGACGAAGTAGGGAGGCGGAGGCGACCGCGCGGGGGTTTGTACAGCCTAATGATGAATTCCAGCGGTTGGTCTCCGACGTGGCCCTCCATTGGGGGTTGAGTGGCCAGTGGAGGGGCGGCTCGAGCGCCCCCTCGCCCTCCTCGACCCCGAGCACCACGACGGCCGCGACCTCGCCCCCTCCTACCTCCTCTCGCAATGGGCTCCGCCCCTACATCTTCGGCGGGAGGAGGGAGGCGCTGTCAAGCAGAAGCCCTCGTCGCCACTACTAGGGTGCCATTGCGTCCTCTTCCCCTCACCATGATGAAGAAACGACACCAGAAGAAAGAAGAAGGGAATGGATATGAGCCTGCACCCCCGCCCGCGTCCCCTTTTATAAGGAAAACGAGGCCGGGGGCTGGCTCCCTACTCAGGGGGAGCGACCGCCCCGCTCCGCAAATTCGGCTCCCTCCCGCGCCACCAACGGCTCATGGAATCGAGGCCGACCCCGTGCGCCAATCCATGGCGTCTAGATTTCTGCCATGGCACGCGTTTCCGCACTCTACGCGTCCACCACCAACCCAGCACAATGCATGTTGCACACGTGGCGGAAACGGCAGAAGCAGGGAAGATAGCGGAATGGCAGTGTGACGACCCCGGCTTAATCGTGCACTAATCATACACGCAAATGCGCACGATCAAGCCTAAGGACTCACTTGAAGATATCACAACACAACTCTAAAACATAAAATAAAGTCATACAAGCTTAATATTACAAGCCAGGGCCTCGAGGGCTCGAATACAAGCTCGATGGCATACAAGCGTCAGCGGAAGCATTAGATATCTGGGTACAGATATATTACATAGAGAGAATTAGGCCTTCACAGAGGCAGGGTAAAATAAAAACTACGATCGAAAGGCGTAGGCCTCCTGCCCTGGACCCTCCGATCCTACTCCTGGTCGTCGAACGGCTCCTCGTAGTAGTAGTACTCGCCAGGCGGGTAGTAGTACTGGTCGTCGGCTGGGGCTTCTGGCTCAGGGGCTCCATCGTCTGGTGGCATCAAATGGAAAATGGGGGAAAAAGAAAATAAAGCAAACGTGAGTACTCATCCGAAGTACTCAGCAAGCAAGGATCTACACTACATATGCATCATTGTCAAAGGAATGGCTGTATATGTGGACTGGGCTGCAGAAATGCCAGAATAGAGGGAGAAGCCTAGTCCTATCGAATACTAGCATCTTCAACAATCTTCGACAGTCTTGCAGCATCAGGAGAGAGCAGATGAACATAATGTAAAGTAGTAGTAGTAATATCATCAACCTCGACCTGAGATCCTTTCTCGACTCCCTGCGAGAAAGCAATCCCAGAGCCGTACTATCCAATTCTCATCACATGTTCTAGTTGTACCGATCGGGATACAACTCCGAGTGTCCGTTACCGTAGGACAGGCTATCGATAGAAGTTTCTTCCCTACAGGGGTGCACCAACTTACCCACCACGCTCACTTAACTCTGGCCGGACACACTTTTCTGGGTCATGCCCGGCCTCGGCTAAGCAACACGCCGCAACCCGACCTAGGCTTATAAGAGAGGTCAGCACGCCGGACTAAACCTATGCCCCCAGGGGTCTTGGGCCATCGCCCCGGGAACTCCTGCACGTTACGGGGCCACCGAGAGCAGACCTAGCAACCCCTTATACAAGCGCGGTTGCGTTACCAGTCCAACTCGGCGTGCGCCGCTCCTTACTGACGTCAAACAAGCTTCGGCTGATGTGTACGACGTAGAACGCCCATACTATGCCCACGTGATGGTTAGTGCTATCGGGCCAGAGGCCCCTCGGATCAAATATCCAAACCGTAGTGGATTAGGAGCGCGCGGAAACGAGCAGAGACTCACGATCGATGTGACCCCGTCGCCCCGTCTCGAGGACTTGCGGCAAGGGCTAAGAATGCCCGGCCACGCCTCGTAGTTATCTCGCGGGCACCATCCAGGTCAACCCGACTCCACATCACTTCGCGTTAAGCTCGCGCGGGTACCCCTCAGGGCCGACCCGTCTTTAGTATCATAGTTTAGTGCAAGTCATAATATCCAAGGTAACTGTGTGTCTGACACCGAAGGGAACCCTGAGGAATCACCCTCGATGGAATTCCCGCTCGATGTTATCATCAAGGTGAACGAAGGAGGAATCACCCTCGAGGTCCACACTTGAGAGGTTGCGCGACGATGTCGTTATCGGGGGTGGTGTAGGAGGAATCACCCTCGCTTACCACGACCGAGTAGCTAACCTACAAGGTTAACATCAGAAGTGCTGACGAGGTATCACCCTCGGCACTCGATGATAACCCAGCAGTGTCGGCAACTAAGGGGAAGTGATGTGCGGTGCCATGGTATAGTCTTCAATCCCGATGATCGGGTCTTCTGATGTCCAGCAGGGCAGTCGGGATCAAGTGGGGGTCTCTGTCGTGACTCTACCCATCCTATGCTAAACAGTTTAGGATAACAGGCATGTATCAAAAGTAGGTTACAAGTAAACAGGCTATGCAACAGAGTAGGATAGTAATAGCAGCAGTAACATCTAGTGCAAGCATAAGAGGGGAGAGAGTAGGCGATATCGGAATGCTCAAAATGGGGGTGCTTGCCTGTTTGCTCTGGGGCAAGGGCAAGGTCTTCAGGGGTGTCGCCGGGAACGTAGTCGTACTCCGGAGCTGCGTCTGCGTCTGGAGCTACGTCTGCGTCGGGGTCTATCGAGGGAGAAGAGGGGGAGGAAACAGGTAAACAATATGCAATCATATGCCACCAGTGCGTGCTATGCTATGATGCAGTGCAGGGTTGCCTGAATATGCATCTAAGTCATTTTAGTTATTTTTAGAATTATTCTGGGATTTAATATCCGACGTGTGTGCACTATTCATCTGCCGGATTCGGGTCCGGAGTTACGAGTTCTTCTACGTAGGAGGTTCCGATGGAGAAACAGACGGGACGATCAGACTCGTCTCGTCGTTCTGAGCAACTTTCATGTTTTAACTTTTTCGATCCGAGCTACGGTTTAAAAGTTATTAATTTTTAAAGATTATTTGAATTTCTGGAATTAAATTAATTCAAAAATGCACAGTGCAGGAAAAGGCTAGGTGCACCCGGTGCAGTGCACCAAAGGTGCTCCAGTGAGGCTGACCGGTGGGTCCAGTCAACTGCTGACTCAGCAGTTGACTGGTCCACGGTTGATTAGTCAAAGGGCCCAGGGGACCCACACGTCAGTGTCTTATTAGTTTAACAGGGTTTAAATTAATCTAATATAGTTTAATTAGGGTGCGGGCCCAGGCTGTCAGCGGTACAGTTAGTAGTGGGTTAATTAGCACTAATCGCAACTGCTACAGTGCTATGGCCCACATGTCAGTGACAGCTAGTGAAGTGGTTAGTGACTAAACGGCCTGACGCGCGGGGCCCACCGGAGTTTTGAACTCCGGCGTGCGCCGGCGACCAGCAGAACGGCGGCGTGGCGCGGGACCTCGCCGGATATGGCGCACAGGGGGCGGATCGAGCCGCGGTTGGGCTCGTTCGGACGAGCACGGAACCGCGCGTGCGACGAAGCGAACGGCGGCAGCTGGGGGTGACCTAAACGACGGCGGGACAACAATGGCGTCGGCGAGCTCGCCGGAGCTCGGACGCGATGAGGCAGCGGCCTACGGCGATGGAACCGAAGGGGAAGAAGGGGAAAACGGCGAGGCTCACAGGGAGAGGGCCGATGGCGAGCTCGGGACGGGTCGGGGAGGTCCGGTGGCACGGATCGGTGGCGAGGCGGTCCGGCGATCGACGGGGAAGAAGATGATGCAGACGGCTTTGATGTGGCCCCCCAGTCTCGATCCGGTGCTGTAGTTGACGAAGAAGAGCGCGGCCGTTCTCCTGGGCAAGCTCCGGTAGCAGGAGGCGGCTTCGGAGCGCGAGATCGACGGCGTGCAGTGGCGGCAGCTTTCGGTGGCTACCAGGGAACGAAGAGGCCGAGGCGAGGGGGGTGAATGGCCGTCCTAGGGTTCGGCCTGGGGTCGAGCTGGTTCTTATCCTCCTCGCAGCGGCAGCAGCGCCGGGGATGGCCGGCGCGTGGCGATGCGGCGACGTGTCGGCGCGTGCGGTCGACAGCGTGGGAGGAGGAGGACGACCTCCTAGCGGGCTGGGCCGCTTACAGTGCGGAGCAGGCTTAATGCACAGTAGTAGTTTAGGCCTTTTCTATTTTCTATTTTTTTTCCTTTTTCAGCTAACCTTTTATGTTTGGAATTAGTTAGGTCTCTTCTGCATTTTTGTAAAATGTGAGAGCTGTCCCAAATATTGCAATGCAATATTATCTCTCACCAAAAAGTGGTTTGGACTGATTTGAAGTTTGTTTGAATTTAATATGATTTTAAATATATCAAATATCCTGTCTTTGGGTCTGTTCCAACTTGTTTGAGTCATTTATCCAACTCCAAACATTTTGATGTTGATTTTAGAAAGGTTTCTGGATTATTTACCATTAAATGAACATTTTTCCAGCAGTGTTTGATCAACCTTATATTTCACTTATGAATTTAAGTTGATTTTTAAAAATGGAGTTGATTTACTTTGGTTAACCACTATGTTTAATCACTGCATATGATATGACTTGGCATTATTAACAGCTGATCATGGTGGCTATTACATAGGGGTGTTACAAGTTCTCCTCCTCTAAAAGAAATTCTCGTCCCGAGAATTTAGGAGGTAGAAGAAAAGAGTCCGGGATATTCTTCCCGAAGATGATCCTCGCGTTCCCAAGTGGCTCATCTTCAGTGTGATTCGACCATTGCACTTTTAGGAACTTGGTCGTCTTCTGACGAGTACGACGCTCAGCTTCGTCGAGGATGCGGATCGGATGCTCCTTATAGGAAAGATCATCTTGTAGCTCGAGCATCTCATGATCCACTGCATGATGCGGGGATTCCTTGAAGCACTTACGGAGTTGCGACACGTGGAAGACATCATGAATATGGGAGAATTGCGGTGGCAACTCCAATTTATATGCCACCTGTCCCCGTCTAGCCACGATGCGGAAAGGACCAATATAGCGAGGAGCTAGCTTGCCCTTGATTCCGAAACGACGGGTGCCCTTCATTGGAGTGACACGAAGATAGGCTTGATCACCAGGTTGATAGATCACACCCCATCGCTTGCGATCATAATTACTCTTCTGACGGTCTTGAGCTGCTTTGAGATTCTCCCGTACAATTCGGACTTGTTCTTCGGCTTGCTGAATAATGTCCGGTCCAACAAGAGGTCGTTCCCCAGTTTCTGACCAATTCAGAGGGGTTCGACATTTACGTCCATAAAGAACCTCAAATGGGGCCATTTTTAAGCTGGCTTGATAACTGTTGTTATAAGAGAACTCGGCATACGGGAGAGATTCCTCCCATTTCTTACCGAAGGATATAACACAGGCTCGTAGCATGTCTTCAAGCACTTGATTAACGCGCTCAACTTGGCCTTGGGATTGGGGATGATAAGCTGAACTCCAGGTAATATGAGTTCCCATTGCTTTCTGGAAACTTTCCCAGAAATGGCCAGTGAAAATGCTGCCACGGTCTGAACTGATTTCCTTGGGAATACCATGGAGTGAAACAATTCTGAAGATGTATAGCTCTGCTAACTGACTAGCAGTAATAGTCTCCTTAACTGGCAGAAAGTGTGCAACCTTGGAGAGTTGGTCAACGACGACAAGAATAGCATCGTGACCCTTCTGAGACTTGGGAAGACCAGTGATGAAGTCCATTTGCACTTTATCCCACTTCCATAGAGGAATAGGGAGCGGTTGCAGAATTCCAGCAGGTTTTTGATGTTCTGCCTTCACGCGACGACAAACGTCACACTCGGCAACATAACGAGCAATATCTTGTTTCATTCTAGACCACCAGTACCTTTGACGAAGATCTCGATACATTTTGGTACTACCCGGATGGATAGATAGCGGTGTATCATGGGCCTCCTTCATGACTTTGTCAGTCATCAGCTCGAAGCGAGGTACTACGATGCGGTCTCTGAAATATAATGTACCATCTTCAGCAACTGAGAAATCCCGATACTTAGCAAGGTGAAGCTCCTTCTTCATCAAGTCAATTTCAGCATCTTTGGCTTGCGCTTCTTTAACAGCCTTCAGAAGGTCTGGCTGTACCAAAAGGTTATTAAGAGAACCCTGGGGAAGAATTCGCAGATTCAGCTGAGTCAGTTCTGCGTGAAGACGAGGTTGAGCTTGCCTAACCATGAGGTTGTTGCAATATGACTTGCGACTCAGGGCATCGGCCATTACATTAGCTTTGCCCGGGGTATAAGAAATACCGCAGTCATAATCCGCAATAGCTTCTAACCATCGTTGTTGTCGGAGATTAAGATCCGGTTGAGTGAATAAGTATTTCAGACTTTGGTGATCGGTATAAATTTCACACCGATTACCCAGAAGGTAGTGTCGCCATAACTTCAATGCATACATCACTGCTGCAAGTTCAAGATCATGCACTGGATAATTCTCTTCATGTGGACGCAATTGACGTGAAGCATATGCAATTACTCTCCACTCTTGCATTAGGACGCAGCCTAATCCCTGACGAGAGGCGTCGCAATATATGACAAAGTCCTTGCGAGAATCAGGAGGAGCAAGCACTGGAGCAGAAGTGAGCTTGTCCTTGAGGGTTTGGAAACTTTCCTGACACTTGTCTGTCCACTCAAACTTAACGCCTTTGTGGAGCAGATTAGTCAGGGGCTTGGCGATCTTGGAGAAGTTCTCGACGAATCGGCGACAATAGCTGGCTAGACCGAGAAAGCTTCGGACCTGCTTGGCATTCTTCGGAGGGGTCCAGTCAAGAATAGCCTGAACTCGCTCCGGGTTAACTGCAATACCATCCTTGGAGATGACATGTCCAAGGTAGGTTACCTCGGAAAGCCAGAATTCGCACTTAGAGTAATTGGCATATAATTGGTGCTCTCGAAGTCTCTCCAGAACTAGTCGAAGGTGCTCAGCATGTTCTTCTTTGTTCTTCGAATAAACCAGAATATCATCCAGATATACCACGACGAATTTGTCGAGGTAATCCATGAATATGTAATTCATTAGGCGGGAGAATGTAGCTGGAGCGTTTGTTAAACCAAACGACATGACTGCGTACTCGTAAGAGCCATAACGAGTAACGAATGCAGTCTTCGGAATATCCTCTTCGCGGACACGGATCTGGTGATAACCCAACCTCAAGTCGAGTTTAGAAAACACCGAAGATCCAGCGAGTTGATCATATAAATCGTTGATCCGGGGAAGTGGATATTTATTCTGAATGGTAGCCTGGTTGATAGGACGATAATCTTGGACCAACCTATTCGTCCCATCTTTCTTCTTGACGAAAAGAGACGGTGCTCCCCATGCAGAGGAACTGGGGCGAATGAAACCCTTCCTTAAGGATTTATCAATCTCCTCCTTAAGCTCGATGAGGTGGTGCGGAGGCATCTTGTAAGGACGCTTCGCAATAGGAGTGGTGCCAGGCTTCAAGTCGATGATGAACTCGACAGCTCTAGCAGGGGGTATTCCTGGAAGTTCTTCTGGAAAAACATCTAGGAAGTCACAGACAACTGGGATATTCTCGATCCCATCAAGCGGAGAAGCATTCAACGCGTTCAAGGCATAAATTTGAGCCTCGGCGTTCTGAGTGATATGAGCATGGTAATTCACCATCTCATTCGAGGGGTGCAAGAGGTGAACAACTTTGGTGGCACAATTGATTGAGGCATAATGGGCCTTCAACCAATCCATTCCCAGAATAAGGTCAATCTTGGACGATTTCAGAATAATGGGAGACGCACTGAACTCCAACCCTTCGATTTCAACGGGAACATTATAGCTAACTGCAGAGGTTTGGCAACCACCCGCGGGAGTGTGTACCAATAAGGGTGTGTTCATGTATTCGCATTTAATGTCATGCATGCGTGCAAAATGTTCTGACATGAAGGAATGCGATGCTCCTGAATCAAATAAAACGGATGCAGGTACTGAATTAACGAGAAGTGTACCCATCACAGTATCTGGTTGATCTGGAGCTCCAGACATGTTGACGTGGTAGTACTGCCCACGACCATAAGAAGGTCTGGCATTATTGTTGCGCTGCTGAGGAATACCACGGCCAATTCCACGTCCAGCAGAAGGGAGAGCTAATTGATTCTGATTCTGAGAAAAATCTCTAGCACGGTGACCTGGCTTGCCACACTTGAAGCATAGTCCGCTGTCAGGACGAGGTGCTGGAGCTCGAAGTGCTGGAGCTGGCAGGGGCTGTCTCGGTGGTGGAGGTGGCAGACGTGGTGCAGCATAAGAAGGTCTGTTCGCAGGAGCTGCTGAACGGAACATGCCTTGGGGAAACCAGATGCGTCGCTTCTGGGAAGACGAGCCCGAAGATGAGCCCGACTCACGGGTGCGTCTGGACGCTTCCTTGTGCTTCTTAAGTCCAGTTTCAACCATGATGGCCTTATTCACCAAGGTGGCGAAATCAGGGTAATCTTGAACAAGAAGGGCTAACTGAATGTCATGGTGCAGTCCTTCACGAAACTTCTCCTGTCTGCGTTCATCAGTAGGAATGTCCTCTTCAGCGTAACGAGATAAGTCTAGAAACTCGCGCTGATAGACTTCCACAGTCTTGTTTCCTTGGACAAGGCTACGGAACTCAGCCTTCTTCCTAGCTATGATAGCTAGAGGAATGTAGCGGGCACGGAAAGCAATCTTGAACTCTGCCCAAGTGATGACAGTACCAGGCGGCAGAGTCTGTCGGTGAGTGGCCCACCATTGGGCTGCGGGACCCTTAAGAAGATATGTCGCAAAAGTGACATAGTTAATTTCGGCGACACTAGCAGACTCCATCTCATGAGAGATATCACGCAGCCAGTCATCTGCATCCAGTGGGTTGACTGTGTTGCGGAAAAACGATGGACTGAGCCTCATGAACTCTGGTAAGGTAATGAATGGTTGCTGCTGATTAGCATCAGGACGAGGGAATTGCTGCATAATCCCCGTCATAAACTGGAGGTTGAGTTCAAACTGTTGCATCATCGCTGCCATGTAATCAGGTGGTGGCGGCGGTGGCGGGTTGTTGTCAGCCATCCTGCTATTCCAACAGGGGTATTTCAGCGATAGCTTATGCAAGTGTTTAACAATAAACATGAGGTAACTCGACATTATTGAAAGAGTGCAATAGATGCTAGAAGTAGTCATTAAGACGTACAGATCCATACATAGTCGGTTACATTCGGGTAGCATAACGGCGCAAATTGAAAAGCTAGACATGCTAGGCGGCGCGCAGGCACGCGGTAAGGAAGTACACAACGGGACATAGCAAAGGCTACATCAACGTCGGAGAAAACCACTGAAACGGGGTAACTGCAAGTGCGGACGATGGACGTTCGTCGCAGAAGGATCCTGCGCTCCATGGGCACTCTGATGCAGAACCCGGTCTCGAGAAGAAAGAAGAGGTCCACGTGCAGGCGTGTGACCTCCCACAGCAGGCCAGACGATCCCTGATGGCATCTCAGTCCTGCTCGGGTAAAGAATGTACTCCGGATGCATCCCTGCACGAACAGCTGGTAGCAACTGTGTCATAGCCTCGTAGTAGCGTGCTCGAGTGGCAAACAACTCAACAGCAAGTGCACGAACAGTGCGATCCAAAGCCTGAGTGCACTGAATCAGAACCTGCGGGTCGTAGCGTCGAGACTCATACGGGGCACACATAGCTGTGTAAAATCCAGTAGCATCTCCAACAGGTGCATACGGAATGTACCGAAACACAGTATCATCCAAGTTAGCACTGTGCTCTCCTCGGAGACGTGCGACAGCAGAGTAGGCGGCATCATGTACTGCCATCTCAATCGTCACGCCTAATCCATGAAAAAGGTGTAGCTCGGTGTCTGAGTTGTTTTGCTGATCATAAATCCGAACTTCAGCATAGTACTGTTCCTGGTTGAACTCGCGATAAACCTCATAGACCATGTACTCGGGATACCAGCGGTAACCCAGTCTACTCAGGAGGGCGATCAGAACAGCTGGAAATCCAGGGGCATCACGAGCCCAAGTGCGAAGCACAAGCTGGGTCGTAGGCCGCGGTGGAAATAGCCGATCCATCTGAAACAGAAAGGTTCAGGGTTGTCATAAGACAATGAGAAATATAACCAATCTCGGAAGGAAAGGTTAAACAAAACAATGGAAAGGAAAATGATTATCAGACTAATCAGATCAAAGACAGGGAAATCCCACTGAATCCAGCTCTCCGGGTGGATAGAATTAACGAGAACCTAAATGTCAGTGTTAGTAAATTTTATTAAACCCGAATAGATGAGAGATTAGAATCCCAGAGTAAAGACAAGGAATAAAAGATCCTAATACCACCCAGTTGGCGACGTGGGCCCGTAAGCCACACAGCCAAGTTAGTAAAACAATTTTTGACCACTAGACTCAACTTCGGCCAAGGAATTGGAAAGGGGGGACTCCTAGAGGCAGTCGGCTCTGATACCAACCTGTGACGACCCCGGCTTAATCGTGCACTAATCATACACGCAAATGCGCACGATCAAGCCTAAGGACTCACTTGAAGATATCACAACACAACTCTAAAACACAAAATAAAGTCATACAAGCTTAATATTACAAGCCAGGACCTCGAGGGCTCGAATACAAGCTCGATGGATACAAGCGTCAGCGGAAGCATTAGATATCTGGGTACAGATATATTACATAGAGAGAATTAGGCCTTCACAGAGGCGGGGTAAAATAAAAACTACGATCGAAAGGCGTAGGCCTCCTGCCCTGGACCCTCCGATCCTACTCCTGGTCGTCGAACGGCTCCTCGTAGTAGTAGTACTCACCAGGCGGGTAGTAGTACTGGTCGTCGGCTGGGGCTTCTGGCTCAGGGGCTCCGTCGTCTGGTGGCATCAAATGGAAAATGGGGGAAAAAGAAAATAAAGCAAACGTGAGTACTCATCCGAAGTACTCAGCAAGCAAGGATCTACACTACATATGCATCATTGTCAAAGGAATGGCTGTATATGTGGACTGGGCTGCAGAAATGCCAGAATAGAGGGAGAAGCCTAGTCCTATCGAATACTAGCATCTTCAACAATCTTCGACAGTCTTGCAGCATCAGGAGAGAGCAGATGAACATAATGTAAAGTAGTAGTAGTAATATCATCAACCTCGACCTGAGATCCTTTCTCGACTCCCTGCGAGAAAGCAATCCCAGAGCCGTACTATCCAATTCTCATCACATGTTCTAGTTGTACCGATCGGGATACAACTCCGAGTGTCCGTTACCGTAGGACAGGCTATCGATAGAAGTTTCTTCCCTACAGGGGTGCACCAACTTACCCACCACGCTCACTTAACTCTGGCCGGACACACTTTTCTGGGTCATGCCCGGCCTCGGCTAAGCAACACGCCGCAACCCGACCTAGGCTTATAAGAGAGGTCAGCACGCCGGACTAAACCTATGCCCCCAGGGGTCTTGGGCCATCGCCCCGGGAACTCCTGCACGTTACGGGGCCACCGAGAGCAGACCTAGCAACCCCTTATACAAGCGCGGTTGCGTTACCAGTCCAACTCGGCGTGCGCCGCTCCTTACTGACGTCAAACAAGCTTCGGCTGATGTGTACGACGTAGAACGCCCATACTATGCCCACGTGATGGTTAGTGCTATCGGGCCAGAGGCCCCTCGGATCAAATATCCAAACCGTAGTGGATTAGGAGCGCGCGGAAACGAGCAGAGACTCACGATCGATGTGACCCCGTCGCCCCGTCTCGAGGACTTGCGGCAAGGGCTAAGAATGCCCGGCCACGCCTCGTAGTTATCTCGCGGGCACCATCCAGGTCAACCCGACTCCACATCACTTCGCGTTAAGCTCGCGCGGGTACCCCTCAGGGCCGACCCGTCTTTAGTATCATAGTTTAGTGCAAGTCATAATATCCAAGGTAACTGTGTGTCTGACACCGAAGGGAACCCTGAGGAATCACCCTCGATGGAATTCCCGCTCGATGTTATCATCAAGGTGAACGAAGGAGGAATCACCCTCGAGGTCCACCTTGAGGAGTTGCGCGACGACGTCGTTATCGGGGGTGGTGTAGAAGGGATCACCCTCGCTTACCACGACCGAGTAACTAACCTACAAGGTTAACATCAGAAGTGCTGACGAGGTATCACCCTCGGCACTCGATGATAACCCAGCAGTGTCGGCAACTAAGGGGAAGTGATGTGCGGTGCCATGGTCTAGTCTTCAATCCCGATGATCGGGTCTTCTGATGTCCAGCAGGGCAGTCGGGATCAAGTGGGGGTCTCGGTCGTGTCTCTACCCACCTTATACTAAGCAGTCTAGGATAACCGGTAAGGTAACAAAGCAGGGTACAATAATCAGGCTATGCAGCAGATATAGGAAAACAGTAGCAGTAGCAGTTCTAATGCAAGCATAAGAGAGAAGAGAATAGGCGATATAGGCATGCTCAAAATGGGGGTGCTTGCCTGTTTGCTCGGGGGCAAGGGCAAGGTCTTCAGTAGTATCGTCGGGGACGTAGTCGTACTCCTGTGCGGCGTCTGCCTCGGCAGCTACGTCAACGTCGGGGGCTACCGAGAGAGAAGAGGGGGAAGAAACAGGTAAACATAATGCAAA
Organism: Thinopyrum elongatum; assembly: GCA_011799875.1. Lineage (NCBI taxonomy): Eukaryota > Viridiplantae > Streptophyta > Magnoliopsida > Poales > Poaceae > Thinopyrum > Thinopyrum elongatum. Next base: position 465,296,597 of record CM022301.1, on the reverse strand, counting down.
CAAATGCAACACGGTGCGTGTGATGCTATGATGCAGTGCAGGGTTGCCTAAATATGCATCTAAGTCATTTTAGTTATTTTTAGAATTATTCTAGGATTTAATATCCGACGTGTGTGCACTATTCATCTGTCGGATTTGGGTCCGGAGTTACGAGTTCTTCTACGTAGGAGGTTTCGATGGAGAAACAGACGGCACGATCAGACTCGGCTCGTCGTTCTGAGCAACTTTCATGTTTAAAGTTTTTCGATCTGACTTACGGTTTATTTTCTATTGATTTTCTAAAGTTTAATCTATTTTCTGAAATTCCTGGAATTAAATTAATTCAAAAATGCACAGTGCAGGAAAAGGCTAGGTGCACCCGGTGCAGTGCACCAAAGGTGCTCCAGTGAGGCTGACCGGTGGGTCCAGTCAACTGCTGACTCAGCAGTTGACTGGTCCACGGTTGACTAGTCAAAGGGCCCAGGGGACCCACACGTCAGTGTCTTATTAGTTTAACAGGGTTTAAATTAATCTAATATAGTTTAATTAGGGTGCGGGCCCAGGCTGTCAGCGGTACAGTTAGTAGTGGGTTAATTAGCACTAATCGCAACTGCTACAGTGCTATGGCCCACATGTCAGTGACAGCTAGTGAAGTGGTTAGTGACTAAACGGCCTGACGCGCGGGGCCCACCGGAGTTTTGAACTCCGGCGTGCACCGGCGACCAGCAGAACGGCGGCGTGGCGCGGGACCTCGCCGGATATGGCGCACAGGGGGCGGATCGAGCCGCGGTTGGGCTCGTTCGGACGAGCACGGAACCGCGCGTGCGACGAAGCGAACGGCGGCAGCTGGGGGTGACCTAAACGACGGCGGGACAACAATGGCGTCGGCGAGCTCGCCGGAGCTCGGACGCGATGAGGCAGCGGCCTACGGCGATGGAACCGAAGGGGAAGAAGGGGAAAACGGCGAGGCTCACAGGGAGAGGGCCGATGGCGAGCTCGGGACGGGTCGGGGAGGTCCGGTGGCACGGATCGGTGGCGAGGCGGTCCGGCGATCGACGGGGAAGAAGATGATGCAGACGGCTTTGATGTGGCCCCCCAGTCTCGATCCGGTGCTGTAGTTGACGAAGAAGAGCGCGGCCGTTCTCCTGGGCAAGCTCCGGTAGCAGGAGGCGGCTTCGGAGCGCGAGATCGACGGCGTGCGGCGGCGGCAGCTTTCGGTGGCTACCAGGGAACGAAGAGGCCGAGGCGAGGGGGGTGAATGGCCGTCCTAGGGTTCGGCCTGGGGTCGAGCTGGTTCTTATCCTCCTCGCAGCAGCAGCAGCGCCGGGGATGGCCGGCGCGTGGCGATGCGGCGACGTGTCGGCGCGTGCGGTCGACAGCGCGGGAGGAGGAGGACGACCTCCTAGCGGGCTGGGCCGCTTACAGTGCGGAGCAGGCTTAATGCACAGTAGTAGTTTAGGCCTTTTCTATTTTCTATTTTTTTTCCTTTTTCAGCTAACCTTTTATGTTTGGAATTAGTTAGGTCTCTTCTGCATTTTTGTAAAATGTGAGAGCTGTCCCAAATATTGCAATGCAATATTATCTCTCACCAAAAAGTGGTTTGGACTGATTTGAAGTTTGTTTGAATTTAATATGATTTTAAATATATCAAATATCCTGTCTTTGGGTCTGTTCCAACTTGTTTGAGTCATTTATCCAACTCCAAACATTTTGATGTTGATTTTAGAAAGGTTTCTGGATTATTTACCATTAAATGAACATTTTTCCAGCAGTGTTTGATCAACCTTATATTTCACTTATGAATTTAAGTTGATTTTTAAAAATGGAGTTGATTTACTTTGGTTAACCACTATGTTTAATCACTGCATATGATATGACTTGGCATTATTAACAACTGATCATGGTGGCTATTACATAGGGGTGTTACAGGCAGTTACCGCCCCGTGAACATGGGGCGTGGGTAGCCCACGGATCATGGCTTACTAACCTCCCCACTACGTCTCGCGCGACGCACAGGAAAACCGAAAACTGACTCAAGCATAGGTTAATGGAGAAGCAAAGAAGATCTCAAAGGGCGAGCTACCACAAGCCGCTCGCCTGTGTACTAGACAGGGCCTACCCCGACGATGCTCGGCAGCGCGTTCAGGCCAGGACCGGGGGCTCCTATCATTGCAACAAACCCCCAGGTGTGTTGCCCGGACTATACACAGGCTCAAGAGCAAGGTTATGACATTCAAGACAAGGCCAAGCAGAAGAGATAGCTCTTTGAGAAATCAAAGGGCGGATCAAGAAGACCAAGACCAACCAAATAAGCAAGATATCACTAAGGAAAAACCTCCCTTGCCGGGCAGGCGAGCCTGGCGGGGTCAAGGTTACCCCAAGACAAACATCAAGACTCCCCCGGCAGGCTTGCCGGGGACGCCAAGGGCGGATTACCCCGCCAAGGCTCCACCGCTTGACCTCACAGCAACGCAAGTCACCCATCGGTGCGGTGTCGAGCCCCCAAGTGACTAAATGGCTGTTACTTGGTACGTGGCAGGCCATTTTTGAGGAAGATCATCCCTAAATGACACCCGTCTAGGCAACATGTCGCGCGGGCAGGCGAAAAGGTGCCTGAATGGCACGGCAAGGCTTGCCGGGCTACGCCACGATGTGACACTAAGTGGCGCATTTAATGCACCCTGTCCTGTCTGCAGAGTTAGGTATGATAGCACTGTGGCTATCTAACCAGTGCATAATGACTGTTTTGCCATTGTGGTGACCCCTTGACCTATAAAAGGAGGGCCTTGGCTATCTTAGAAAGGATTCGGGACCCTTGTACACTCGTACGCGCGTACCTGCTCTTGCCCCGAGGCGACCTTGCCGGGCTAGAGCACTGCGTCTCCACCACAGTCCTTCCATCAATCCACCAAAGCAGGAGTAGGGTTTTATGCCTCGCGGCGGCCCGAACCAGGGTAAAACTGCCCGTGTCATCGTTGCCGTGCTGCTCTGTGCTTTCCGCTCTTTGTGCAATGCGCTCTTCCCCCTTGCCGAACCACAAGGGGTCGCTGGTCCCATAGGTGGCCGTGTGATACCACGACAACTACGTAGTAATGCAACAGCAGTAGTAGTACTACTTTCTCAACTAGTAGTGCGATGTACTGTATTTCTATAGTGCACCAGTTTTGAACTCTTGAATCTCAAGGCCAAGGACCTACAGTTGCAAGTGGAGGGTACTACTGTTCTCTAGAACCATCGTTGTACTATCAATGCAGGGAAAGTACACCTGCGTAGTGCGTACTTTCCATGCTCTATTCAAGCGCGTAGCTGGCCTACTCAGCCGCTCCTCTCACGCACACACTAGCAGCCTGTTTATCAGCGAAGGTTACTACGAGGGCAGAGCATTTGAGTTCTTTGATACAGCTACGCGAACTTTGTTAGTTCCTTCTTTATGAATGAGATGAGGCAAAGCTTTTGCCTCTGTTTCAAAACAAAAAAAAATCACGTCAAGAGGAATATCTTTTATAGAGCCGATAATGGAGCGAAGTCCATGCGTGCAACGCCACAAGCTACAGAGTAGTAGCACTTTACATACAGAGCCATATTGCAAAGTTCCCAATGTCGCATCAGGCTTTTTCGGCCCCTCGGGCTTAATTGGGAGGCGCTAGTTTAAATATGGTAGCTGATGAGGAAGCTGCAAGCGAGGTGCGGCTAGGGAGAGCATGCAGGTGAGAAACTTTGCATGGTGTGAATTGATATATAGGAGTACTACTCTAGTACGCGAGCCACGAGATGATGGGAGGGAAAACCCGTTCACGTGGCTGGGCTATCCAGTGCACCTAGATTGTGGTGCGACATGTCCGTTCGACTTCAAAAGTCAAACTACCAGTGTACAATATTGGCTCGCAGCGACGTTACTATTTTAAAAAAGGCCGCCGTGCGTTCGGCTGGGATCGAACCCACAAAACGAGCTATACACTCCCATGACCACTAGTAGTACTCGTTGGAGTACAACGCAACCTAGAATCACCTTTTGTCGCTAGTACATTGTTCCTTACAAGAAACCACTACCAAGAAACTACCACCTACCAACCAGCCCTACCAAGAAATGACTACTCTACAAAAATTAGCAAAAACATACCGAAATTTTATTATTCCGTTGCAATAAACTACCAAATGCCATTATAGGCATGTTTCAACCCATGTCGCCCCTTAAGTCAACGCCTTCTATTTGACCAGCAAGTTTGGCGTTATGACTTGTGGGACCTACATGTCAGTCTGGACAAAAATCCCCGAGTAACCTCCTACCTCTGGCCCATCCACCTAGTCATCCTCGGCCATGGGACGCAGCTACCACCGTCGGCAGAAGGCGAGGTCAAAAGCGCGGGCGGCGCGGAGCCCATCTTGCGGCAGCCCGGATGCCAGCTCCGTCCGGCAGTCGCGGCCGCTAGCTAGCCAAGCTAGCACACACCTTGCTGGATGCATCCAGCTGCTTGTCTGCAAGGTTTGCTAGCTAGGTTGGCACGGTGGTCCGGCGGCTTACTCGCATGCGCCGCGCTAAGGCCAGCCATCTGGCTTGATTGAAGGCCAGGACAACGGCTTGCTCATGCGTGAGCCACGCTCGGGCCAGCCAGCCAACCGTGCGGAGGCCAGCGCGGCGTCCGGCCCGTCCGGCGGAGCGGCGGCCAGCTCGCTTATCACCGGCGCCACCGACGAACATGCATAAGAACTGTTTGAAGTAATGTTCAGGAAAAATAATGATTGGAGGAGGAAGAACAGGATAGAAGGTCAGATGTGGGTCCCTCGTGTCAACGGTCAAACAAAATGTGTTGGTTTAAGCTGCCTCGTCAGCACGGACGTGTGGGCCAACACTGTCATAAACGGGTTTAAACAAGCCTAATCGGCACTAGGTAGTAGTTTTTTGGTGCGGATTAAGAAATTTTGGGTATGTTTTGCTATTTTTTGTACAGTAGTTTCTTCCTAGGGCTGGTTGAAAGTGGTAGTTTTTTGTTAAATACTCTACATACTGTAAGTAGGAGTGAAAGTTAAGCTTTGGAAGCTAATAAGCACGACTAGTTACATAGTGCTTATGTGGACATAATTCAAACTAAATATCAACCATGAGTGACTAATATATTGATGGAAAAATTGAAACTATGGAAATACTAGCAATTTTTTTTGCATGGTTGGAAATACTAGCAATGTGCACGTGCGTTGCAACGGATCATAATTAGAATAATACTTCTTCACAAACTTGATAGAAAACACTCTAATTTTGATATACATATATCACTAGAAATATATTATGTTTCAATCAAAATATATTCCTTGGGCTGTTTTGGTGAGGTGAGGGAGGGATGTGGTTGGTTTTAAGATACTAATTAAGGGGTTTTCTGCAAATTGGCTAGAGAAGTGGGATGTTGTTGAGAAAAGGCAACAACTTACCTCAGAGTCGTTAGATGTAGATCTAATGGTCAGAAATGACGGATGGCAGACACACCATCATCACCAACTAAGTCTTCTGTAGGAGTACTAGCAAGATGCCCGTGCATTGCACGGAACATCAAGATGCATTTTTTTTATAAAACACCTGTTGTGATTGACCCATGCGGGAGTAATCCCATGTGTAAAAACTAATGATATCTTGAGAAAGAGGAGAGATAAGGTGAGGAGGAGTGGGGCGTGGTGGTGATTGGTGGTCGGACTGAGCGGAGGCATGGGGATGGATAACGCCGGCAGCGACCACCATGCCAGATTGTTCCAGAGGCTTCCTTTTTTAATTGCTCAACAATGAGGTTGTGGGATATAAGGATGAACGAGGGAAGGCCTTGTCTGCAAATGTGGAGAGAGGTGCGGGTATCTTTTAGTTTAATTTCTATCCGTCAGATATACATTGGACGGTCTATATTGCAAGATGGCAGGCATACCATCATCACCAACTCGGTTTTTTTATAAGAAGAGATATAAGTATGGAGATACAAACGTATTATCGATACTTGTTTCCATAAACTTGGATCTACATTCTATTCAACGGCTGAAATGTGGGGCATTAGCGCGATGACTTCTTGACTGTGTAAAACAAAGGTTTTCCCATCGCCGATAAGGAGGGGGTGACGGCGGCGCGCTTTTGGCTCGCTCTAGTCCTAGTAGTCATACTAGGTGGTCTATGCACGTGTAGATTTATTCTTTTTCACGTCTCATGTTCGTCGTACTGCCATGACTGTTGATGAATAAATGGTAAGTTATTCATGAGAAAACCTTGGTTGAGCGTGTGTGCGAGAGAGAGAGACAGCGCGTGCGTGTGTGATATGTGTAGAGACTGAGGCAATGATAAGAGATTCTTTGTGTCTCTGTGTGTGGAGGATAGATAGAGACATGTGCATGGGGCTTTGTGTTGTGTAACGTGGAGATACATAGACATAATCAGAGAGTGAGTGTGTGAGATACACATGCGGACATGGGGAGAGATGTGTGAGTTAGAGAGATGGAGAATTTTGGTGTGCATGTGAGCTAGAGAGAGAGGGGGATATATATATACCTAGAGCTAGAGAGAATATGCAAGGGTGTGTGTCTTAAAAGAAGGATCCAGATAGATGGGTGTTTGTGCGTGTCTGTGTGTGTCTGTTCGTGCGTGTGTGTGTGAGAGGGAGTGTGTGTATGTGGAGAAGAGAGACCACTAATGATGTAAACCTAGTAGGGAAGGGGGAATGGTGTGACATGTGTGTCAAAGAGAGAGAAAGGCATGTGTAGTAGCGGGATAGCATGGGTGCGGGCGGGGAGCATACTATTTGGAAGAGACATCGAGTGTGTGTGGGAGAGGGGTGTGAGAGCGAGAGAGAGAGCTAGCGAGGGGGAGAGAGAGGGCCGTATAAAGAGCAGAACACTTAATTTCAGCTGCCAAAAGCTTTCAAACTTCTCGCTCACATCGAAATATCTCGCGCCCGAAAGTTTAACCCTGCGATATTCCTGGTTTACCCCTGCCACATGAACGAAAAAGGGCTGCTTTGGTAACTCCATTGTTTTCCCCTCTTTGCCCCCAACATTCTTCCCCAGAGCCCCTCCCCTCCCCTTCCACTCCCCGCCTCCCCCCAACCACATGAAGCCACCGAATCTAGTCCCCCGCTGCAGCGGTGGACCTCACACCCCGCCGGATCTACCTTCCGCACCTTAGAACCCCCAACTGCCAACTCACCACTTCACCGGAGCCGCTTCAGCGACTGGCTTGTCCACCACTCCAGATCTCCTTGACCGCCATCATGGTCCACCGCAACGGATCTGCTTCACCGGTGCCCTCGTCCACCACAGTGTAGGCCCTTCACCGACTCCCTCGTCTGCCCCATCGCTGGCCCTTCATACAAGCCGTCATCTTCCGCAATAGATCCGCCTCACCGAAAGCACTGTACACCACGCCGGATGTGCTTCGCCGACGCCTTCGTCCATTGCACCGGACCCGCTCCACGGACGCCATATTTAACTCCACCGGCCCTGCTTTACTGATGCCGCAGCCTCATCAGGTTATTTCGATTTGTACTCCTTCGGTTTTTCTCTTCTTTATCGTGGAACTGTTCACTTGTATGTCGACAGGCGCCGCAACCGAAGCATCGGAGCCGCTTCAGCAACGGCGACAGCCGGCCCAAACTCAACCGCAACACGAGCACCATCGACGATCCTTAGCTATCAAGTATGACAACGATACCCATACGCCGCCGAGAATCAGGTACTATTATCCAACGGTCGGCGCCTACGTTCACTTTCTTAGCATAAGCACCGCACCTTCGAATTTCTTCAAGGCATCATTCAATTTTTCATGAGACACATTATTCTGCTTGCACCTGTAGGGCCATACTTCTGGCAGTGAACATGTTACATGTGCTAAATTACAAACCAGTGCACATATAGTTACATTGCTTTTGTTTCGTCCTAAGTATTACTGTACTTCCTAGATATCACTGCCTACTATTTTGCTTCTTGCATGCTGTATTTATGATAATGGTGTTGTTCTGATGCCATCTGTTGGTTACATCCGACTGCTTCATGTTCTCTATGCTTAATTACACATCAGCAAACTAGCTTGTGGTTCCGCTGCTTTTTTTTTCATTTTACCCTACATTTTTCGATGCTAGCTATTACATCACTGCTCTGAGCCTCTGTTCATTACTTTTTTGTGCGTTCTTGATCTTCCCAAGTTGCATGACTAATTTGATGCTTCTATTAGTTATGGAGCTGCCAACCCCATCAAGCAAAATATTTGCTCTTTTGGGGCTGGCACCTCGAACAAGCATAAAAATAGAGTGAAGCAGATATATTGTCGTGTAAGCACACACCCTTCTTTCATTAGTTTAGATTAACCATTGATGATCAATTCGAACCAGTGCATGTGATTAAAATTAATTTTACCTAAATAGAGGGTGCAGAATAAACTACAACAACTAGATTTGCAACCATGGGATGCTGACGATATCTTCAAAGAACATTGCAATAGCAGCGAGGCTTCACAGCAACATATGGTAAGCCAGTGTGTTTTAGTACATGTGAAATGTAATGCGTGTGGGCTGCTTTCTTGGCTTGTGCCCTCAACCTGTAATCCTACAGAATTACAAATAGTTCATTTGTCTGCTTTGCTGTATTGCTTGATTCGAATGCTTGTTTGTTACTTGTTAGGCTATACCTGAGTTGGCCAATATGTCAGCAGTGCCTGCTGTACTATCGTAAAGAAATGCATGCCTAGTTCATTTGACTCCTTAACTTTTCCTATGAACTTCATCACAAGACTGTCTTCGTAGTTTATATGTGGCCACAATGTTAAGTGCTTTCTCAGATTATTTTAACTGCTTAGATGCCTTGGCAACTTAAATATAGCGGTGGTACACTGCCTTTCATCTAGGGATGTCAACTAGGTCCCGTTTAATCCCGATTAAAGTCCACTAATGGTATGACAGTTCAAAAGAGTTTTTGTTTTTTGAGGAAAATGAACTAGTGAGCTAGCAAAAACTAACTAGATAGGGTTGGCGGATGCCATTTATTTGCCAATTACATCCCTAGTTTCATCTTACCATTTTAATTTGTTCTTGGCTGATGCTACTTCAAACCATTTAAATATAGCTTGCCATGCTCGACAATAATTCATATGTCGTTTACCATGTAAGCTTACTTCCTGGATCATTCGATAACTATCTCTTACTTATGTCCGGCGGAAACCTTTCAGGATGCCGTTCACACTAGGACACAATGTACAACCGCAGAATCTATTTGTGGAAGTAGTGCACCATCCATGTTACTAGATGGTAGCAGTTCCGAGGCAACACCGCTGGAGAGCAGTCTGAGCACAGATATTATAGTTCTTGAGGCTCTACTAGAGGCAGAAAGAGATGGTGTGGCTGCCATGAATGAGGTAATTTTGATCTTGAGGCTGGAAATTATGCAATTAGCTACACGCATTATGCAAGCAACCCAAGAATTGGAGGAAGTAAGATTGTTGCATTTGAAGACGGAGGAGGTCCTGCTGCTTCTGCTATCTGAAGCCCAGGGTAATCCCAGTTCTTCTTTAGATACCAGTTGAAATTGTCATTAGATTAGTATACTTGCATGTTGTGTCATGTCTCTAAATGAATTATGTTGTAAGACCCACTATGTTGTCCATGTGTTGTAATGATCTGAATTTTTTAGGCGAGGTAATCCTTAGTACTTGTATGATTGACATAAGGTGAACTGTTTTTCGTGTGAGCATATTGTATTGGATGAAATAACTGTTTGACTCAAAGTGTATCCAACCTACTGAATTCGAAGATCACAACATTTCTAAATCATATTCATATATAAAGGTGGAATAAATCTTTGTCGTGGTTTTGAAGAAATAAATAACAAAACATAGAATGATGTATGGATATTCATAATCGAATACAAATTGGATTTGAATTTAGTTGCCAGGGCCCAGGGTAAACGTGAATGCTAATTCTCCCAAATTTTGAACGAAGCGGCAAAACACCCACTATCATTTTTCGGCTGCCCGAAGCAAGTGTTTGCGAGATGGAAATTACTGTCTACCCCTGACACTTCACATCCTAATCGACCCGATTTCCACTGCTGTCGATAGGGGTAGACTAGTAACTTCAATCAGACATGACACGACCGCCTCTGAACCCATTCAGACACGGTGGGCGCCAAACATGGGCGGCAAAACACATTTGATTCAAGCTCGTCCGAAAGACCTGTGTCTCTCCCTCCATTTCCCCATTCATACACGGTGGGCGGCAAAACAAACTCTCCTTGTCCAAAATCGATGTAGGCAAATATTTTAAATAGGGGCAGATGTGTAACTTCCCTCAGACGTGACACAACCACCCTACTTGTCAGCCCCGTTCATACACCATGGGCGCCAACCGTGGGCGGCAAAACACCCTCTCCTCGCCCGAAATCGCTACCGGCAAATATTGGGGAGATGCGAGATTACCGTCCTATCCCCAACCGACGAGATGTCCGAAATTTTAAACGGGGGCTAAGTTCGTAACTTTCCCAGATTTCAGACAAGCACGTCCCAAAGTTTGAGATGCCCCCTCCCCCTCCATTTCCCCATTCATACACCATCGGCACCACAACAACCTCCCCACTCCGGCCAGCCTCCTCCGTCCGCCACCTCATCCTCCACCTTGCCGGAGCCGCTACCCCTACCCCGTCGTCCACTGCAAGAGATGGACGTCTCTCATCCACGACGTCGGACCAGGATCCTTTCATCGCGTCCTCTCACTTCATCGGCGCCGTCGTCCACCTTGTCGTTGCCACTCCTATGACCGCCTCGTCCACGGCAACATGACTTATCCCCTGACTCGGCCGTCTGCTGTCTAAAGTCTTCTTCCGCGCCGCCGATAGCCATCGCACCCAGAGCACCCTTAATGTATCAGCAGGGGCCTACACGGCGTCACAAGAGAGGTGGTACTCTTTCATATATGCTTAAGTTATTGATCTCACCCGGAAAATAGATCGTAACTTGTTTATTGTACTTTTCTTGTCCATACCAAATCGTAGTGGCTAGTTGAAAGCAAACATTGGTTGTGAAGTAGCCTTTGTCCGTTTTGCACCTTCAGATTAGCCATGGCACGGTCACTATACTCATAAAGCTTATGGTTTTCCCCCTTTATATTCACTACCATCATCGTAGGTGCTTCTTGTCGTGCTAGCACTGCTCCTCAAGACCTCAACCCAACAAGTGAAACAACATGCCACTCATAATTCCAAAGCTTAGTTGTTGAAATATGAATCTGGTATGATGCTCATATTACTAAAATAGAGAACGTTTAATTGGTCAGCTCATGTTCCTATATTCATTTCGAAAAGCATGTGCGCCACATATAGAGAGACAGCAGGGATTTGCATTTCTCTGTACCTCTGGTTCATCATGGGTGGGCAACACACATTGTATTATCTAACTAGCAAGATGCCCATGCGTTGCACGGAACATCAAGATGCATTTGTATGAGTAGTTTATCTTGTGGGAGAAAAGGATGAATGAGGGAAGGCCTTATTTGCAAATGTGGAGAGGGGTGCGGGTATCTTTTTGCAAAATTGCCATAGTTTCCTTCCTATCCTTCAGATATAAATCGGACGGCCTATATTGCAGGATGGCAGGCACACCATCATCACCAACTCTGTTTTTTATAAGAGTATATATATATATAATATATATAAGAGTAGAGAAAAAAGTAGAGAAATCTGCTTGCTCTTTGTTATCGTGTTCCTCTTCTGTTCTTCTTAATAAGTATATTACTTCCTCCGTTCCTAAACTGCCTTGGGTTCGTGCGTGTATTGTGGTGGCGTGCGTTTGTACCGGGTGTTGTTCATCGTTGCTTTATTTATAAAGCGGGGCGGAAGCCTTTTTCGGTAAAACATAAGTCTTTTTAGATATTACAATAAGAACTACATACGGATATATATAGACATATTTTAGAGTGTACATTCACTAATTTTGCTCCGTATGTAGTCCGTATTCGAATCTCTAAGAGATTTATACTTAAGAACGGAGGGAGTAGTACAGTATGTTCCTTGTCATGAAGTGGAGCAGGGACATTTGCAGTCGGCAGGTCTATTGGGTCGCTTCAGATGGATGCTTTCAACGATTCTAGATGGTCTGCCATAATATCCGGGAAATGCTGGGAGCTATGTCGTCTTTGATAGTCTAGACTAATAGTAACAGTATTGTGCCTTCAGTTGAATAGAGCTGCCACTTTTGGGGCCGAAGCCTTTCCGAACCCTTTCTTGCCGTACCGGCAATACAAGCCCATATGGTCCATCTAGTTCCACTTTCCTGATTTTACTCTTGATGCTTAGGATTTTCCCCTTTTATCTACCCTACTATGATCTGCGTAGGTGCTTTCTGTCGTACTAGCAGTACCCCACCCTTCAAGCTAAACAACACAACACTCATAATTCCAAAGCTTAGTTGTTCAAATATGATTGTGATATGATACTGATATTAGTTAATCGACACATTTAATTGGTTAGCTAAAGGTCCCACTTGAGTTTCCAAATGCATGTCGCGACATATAGAGAGACAGCAGAATTGCATTTGTTTGTCACTTGTTGACTGTACTTTCTTGTCCATACCAAATCTTAGTTGTTATTTCAAAGCAAACATCAGTTGCTAACTACCCTTTGCGTGGTTTGCAGCTTCAGATCTGCCATCCCACTGCCACGGTCAACACTATACACATCATGCTTACGGTTTCCCCATTTTACGATGACCATGATCAGCCAACGTGGTTCGTGTCGTAATAGCACTGCTTCACCCATCAAGCTAAACATGCTTAGTTGTACAAATTCGAATCTGATATTATGCTGATATTAGTAAAACTGAGACATGTTTAATTGGTCAGCTAAATGTTCCTACTTAAGTTTCGAAATGCATGTGAGCCACATATGGAGAGACCGGAAGGAATAGTATTTGTTTGTGCGCTCTGGTTCATCATGGGTGGGCAACAAACATTGTATAGAAAGACTTGTAATATCTTCAATCTGCTTGCTCTTCTGCTCTTCTTTAACATGATCCTCTTCTCTTCTTTAATAAGTATGTTCCTTGTTGGGAAGAGTTGCAGAGACATTTGCGGTCGACTGGTCAGGTCGAGTTGTTCTCCCTTAGTATATTTTGAATCTGTTAGGTCAGGTCGACTTGTTCTTATTTACTATATGTTGAAGCTGTCGTCTGCGAAGTATCATCACTTATGGAGCTCTCATATTTTGAGAAGTAGGCCACATTATATTAATGCACACACCAAATTACAACATGCATGGCATCTCTCAGAAGAATTGCAGAGATAGCACAAAGGGGTTTACAGGGAGGCGGTATTGGATTAGAATCACTTCTGCATTACAAAGATAATCTCACTTGTTTTTAAGTTTCATGCATGTCAGGTATTGAACATGATCAAAATGAATATGAGAATGGGCGCACAAGAGGAATATTGTGGAACAATCCACTGGCTAACAAACTTGGCATGGTGGAGGATGGCCCATCTTATTCACCCATCAAGGTGCTTGCTCTAACTTGGCAAGGTTGTATTGGTCGCACATATTTTGCATCTGACCTCTTGCATTACTTCTACTTTGTTACACCACCATCTGCTTAGTTTAAGCATCATATATGAGTATATGCCATACCTATCCATTTTCTGTACCTATTCCATGTGTCATCATACTATGTTTTTCCAGTCAAATGTTGTTCTTTCGTAATGGATGTCCAAAAGGAAGAGGGTGAGTGTAGATCCTCAAGGAGTACAAACTAGGTATTTGGAAAAGGTAGTGATACATGTTAAATCAGATAGATCAGCAGCCAAAGAAAACACAGGCCCAACTGTACCACACTTTACCCCTACTCCACTGGCCAAACCCCTATTAGAACTGCAGAGAGCCCAGCGTCAGGTACTGTCTATGATGTCAATTCAAAATTTGAACTCCTAAATTTTTGCATGTGCCTTACCTTCTCTCTTGTATGAAAACTAATTTCGGATGAATCTCCTTTCTCAAAGGATCATAGGATCTCACAACAATACTTGGCACTGCATTACTCTTGTCAGTACCTCTTGCCCTTTGTGAGTGTACTTACACTCATTGCTGTTTGATTATGTAGCATCACTGTAAATGTTCGCTTCTTTATCCTCCCTTTGCTCGAAATTATAAGATCTATATTTACTCTTAGATAAACGTAGAATTAACACAATGGTTATGAAGTTTTGGATTGCTCATGTAAGTACCTGTTGTCATGTACTCCCTCTGTATCGAATTAATTATTGCTCAATTTGATGTATTTAGAACTTAATAGTGCTAGATACATCCATTTGAGCGACAAGTAATAACGGACGGTGGTAGTATTACTGTACTTGCATTGAGAGATAGTTGATTGTCTAGCATTACTCTGCATCTTATCTGCCCTGCCCTCCACTTTCTCCAAATTATCAGATCTACATTTACTCTTACCAAAATGTTGAATAAAGCCAATGCCACTGCACACGTTGATGTCTGCATTCCTCTTGTCAGTACCTTTTGCCTTGTAATGTTGTACTTAAGTAATTGCTATTTGATTATGTATCATCACTCTGCACCTGAGCTTCATTATCCTCTATTTCTTCCAATATTATTTGATCTATATTTACTCTTTACAAAATGTAGAATAAAGGCAACGCTTATAAAGAAGTTTCTTTGGGGTATTTATTGAATTATCCTTCCATCGACAAGGAGAAGGGTTTTATCCAGCCCGTGTTAACATGTAATGTAAGTTCATCCTTCTCAAGCCTTCAAACTTTGTTCTGGTATAGATTTGGATAGGCATCATTTCCTCCACCGCTGTTTACTTTGGTGTTTACATCTGATTGGATGTTTGCAACAACAACCAGTTTTAAATTGCAGTTGTAAAAACATGTTCCTTATGCAGAATAGGTCCATTTATTTGCTTATATAATTGTGAAACCTATTACGTGTCTCCTTGTTTCTCTTTCAGAGTCGTATCTGTTATGCCAGGCAGAACTTTAGGGAAGATAGTGAGCCAAACCATCTTGAAGAGAGCGAGATGACCCCAAGGTCATGTCTTGATGAAGACAATGAGTTGAAGCTACTCACCAGCAGCTGTGAGACAACCTCTGTGTAGTTGCTGCCTCAATCAGTTCGACTTCTTCAGTCTCAACTTAAAGTGGAAAGGCTTGCTTCAGCTCAGCTCCAACTTGATGTCAATGATGTAAAGAAGGCCGCAAAGGACTCCCATGCGTGCTTTCTTGCTACGCAGCTACGGTTAGAGCATCTATCATTGACACAACTGAGGTCTCATCAACTTGTTCTGCTGCTTTTGGTGCACCGCCAGGGCAAGCCTAATGCCTTCTGAAGTGCTCTTAGTTTTGTATATTCTATTGTCGGCGCGTTTATATGCACTGATGGTGACCTTTGATGCCCATTTTATGTAATCCGCGGTCACGTTGCGCTTTATTATCACCGGTGGCGAACTTTGATGCACAGTGGATGTAATATGCCATAATTTCTTTATTGTATAGTCTAGGTTTATTCTTGGTCGGTATGCTGTAATTTAGGCCGGAAGGTTCAATGGATCTAAATGTTGTCGGTCTTCAGGCCGGCCCGTAACTCGCTATATATGGGCCAAAACGTGGGCCTATAATCATCTTGGGACATTAGCAGGTCTAAACATATAGTAGTTTTCCACCTAACAGGCCGAGTAAAGTTCTGGCCAGCTAGGCCAGAGAATACCATGGGCTTTTAACAGGCTAAAAACTACATTGGGCTAGCGTTGAGCCAAAAAAATCACGGGCCAATACAGGACGAAACTGCCTTTGGCCCGTGTTTGGCCCAAATAGAACGAGTCGTTAACAGGCCAAAATATATCTCGGGCCCTGTTTGGCCCAATAAAATTATGGGCTTTAAGCAGGCCGGTATCAACGTGGGCCCTAGGCCCAACAGTGTCACGGGCCATTAACAGATGGGCTATAAGCAGGCCAGATTCAACGCGGGCTGTAATTAGGCCCAACTCTTACACGGGCCATTAACAAGCCGATAGGCCAGTTAGGCTGAAATTTATCCACGAAGACTATGAGCCGTTAAGAGGCCTAAAGTTACTTCGGACAAGAAGTAGCCCAGTTTCTGCATGGGCCGTTAAATGGCCTAAAGTGAAACCAGGCCGACAATGGCCCAGATGCACCACGGGCCGCTAACAGGCCGAAACTATTATCGGGCCAAACTGGTAAACGGGCATTTAACAGGCTGAAATACAAACCCGGCTTAGAATGGGCCCAAAAGAACAGTGGCCTGTTAACGGGCCTGGTCTGATATGGGCCGTAATTTAGCCCAAAACACGACAGGCTATGAATGGGCCTGATCTGATATGGGCCTTAATTTGACCCAAAACATGGCAGGCTGTTAACGGGCCAGCCCACTAGTGTCTGAAAAAATATGATGGGCCTTTAGCTGGGCCGGCCTTTTTACCCTAAATGGGCCACTGTTGGGCTATGCCACGTGTCGACATATCATAGGCGTCTTCCGTCCATTGTAGGGATGACATTTGTCCCAACGATGAGCTGACACGTGGATCATCCGGCGAATGAGAATTTTACACGTGGAAAATACCCATTGGTCGGGGCTGTTAACGGGTTATCGGATCCAAACCGAAACCCGATAGCTTAACGGTGCCCAGTTATGGTGGATGCCACATGTCGGTTACCCTTGACGAAAACCCTTCCATGACGCGCCATTTATCGTCATGGAAGTGGACACTTCCGTGATGATAATTTTGGTATTGTCATGGAACACTTCTACGACAGCATAGGTATGACTATCTTGATTCTGTCATAAAATCGTCATGGATGTACATGCATGACAGAAAACGTGACCTACTATGACAAACACGTATCATCACGGAAGTGTATTTTTTTTGTAGTGCATTTTGCCACTGTGGTAGCCCCTTTTGTCTATAAAAGGAGGCCCATGGCAACCTTTACAAAGGTCGACACCCCGTTCAATTGCACTGCCTAGATGCCGGAAGTGTATTTTTTTTGTAGTGCATTTTGCCACTATGGTAGCCCCTTTTATCTATAAAAGGAGGCCCATGGCAACCTTTACAAAGGTCGACACCCCGTTCAATTGCACTGCCTAGATGCACCTACAGAGCTCCTTGCCGGCAAGGTTGCACTCTTTGTAACTTGAATATTTACACTTATATAATCCACCAAAAGTAGGAGTAGAGTTTTACGCTTCACAAGCGGCCCGAACCTGGGTAAATCTTGTGTGCTGATTTGCTGGATCTGCTCTTTGCGTGATGCGTCCCCTTAGTCGAACCGCAAAGGGGCCTTGCTGGTCCCATAGATTGTCCTACGCCAATGATGTCTACAACACAACTTTATTCTTGTAGACTCGTGTTGGGCCTCCAAGCGTAGAGTTTTGTAGGACAGTAGCAAATTTCCCTCAAGTGGATGACCTAAGGTTTATCAATCTGTGGGAGGCATAGGATGAAGATGGTCTCTCTCAAACAACCATGCAATCAAATACAAGAAATCTCTTGTGTCCCCAACACACCCAATACAATGGCAGATTGTATAGGTGCACTAGTTCAGCAACCATATGGTGATACAAGTGTAGTATGGATAGTAGATATAGGTTTTGTAATCTGAAATAATAAAAACAGCAAGGTGGCAAGTAATAAAAGTGGGCACAAACGGTATTGCAAAGCTTGAAAACATGGACTAGGGTTCATACTTTCACTAGTGCAATCTCTCAACAGTGCTCACATAATTGAATCATATAACAATCCTTCAATGAGCGACAAAGAATCACTTCAAAGTTTCTATCAGAGAACGTAGGACGAAAACATGTATCAATCTATGTGCCTAGATTACCCCAATGTCACCATGGGAATCCGCAAGTTGAATACCAAAACATATATCAAGTGACTCAATATAAAATCCCGTTGTCACCACGGGTATCCATATGCAAGACATACATCAAGTGTTCTCAAATCAAATATTTAGTCCAACATGACGAAAGCTCAAAGAGCAAGACTCAATTCATCACAACAAGAGATAGAGAGCGAATAACACCATATGATCCAATTATATTAACAAAGCTCGCGATACATCAAGATCGTGCCAAATCAAGAACACGAGAGAGAGGGAGAGAGAGAGAGAGATCAAACACATAACTACTGGTACATACCCTCAGCCCCGATGGTGGACTACTCCCTCCTCGCCATGGTGGCCGCCGGGATGATGAAGATGGCCTCCGATGATAATTTCCCCCTCCGGCAGGGTGCTATAGAAGGCCTCCAGATGAGATCATTTTGGTACAGAGGCTTGCGGCGACAGAGCGGAAGTTCTAGGTTTCTTTCTGGGGTTTTTGGTATTTATAGGAATAGGAATGTTTGGCATCGGTCTCACTGATACGTCTCCAACGTATCTATAATTTTTGATTGTTCCATGCTGTTATATTATCATTCTTGGATGTTTTACAATCATTTTATAGCAACTTTATATCATTTTTTGGGACTAACCTATTGACATAGTCCCTAGTGCCAGTTGCTGTTTTTTGCTTGTTTTTTACTGAAGGAAATATGCCCTAGAGGCAATAATAAAGTTGTTATTTTATATTTCCTTATTCATGATAAATGTTTATTATTCATGCTAGAATTGTATTGATCGGAAACCTAAATAAATGTGTGAATACATAGACAAACACTTTGTCCTTAGTGAGCCTCTACTTGACTAGCTTGTTGATCAAAGATGGTTAAGGTTTCCTAACCATGGACATGAGTTGTCATTTGATAATGGGATCACATCATTAGGAGAATGATGTGATGGACAAGACCCATCCGTTAGCTTAGTATATTGATCATTCAGTTTTATTGCTATTGCTTTCTTCATGTCAAATACATATTCCTTTGACTATGAGATTATGCAACTCCCGGATACCAGAGGAATGCCTTGTGTGCTATCCAACGTCACAATGTAACTGGGTGATTATAAAGATGCTCTACAGGTGTTTCCGAAGGTGTTTGTTGAGTTGGCATTGATCGAGATTAGGATTTGTCACTCCAAGTATCGGAGAGGTATCTCTGGGCCCTCTCAGTAATACACATCATAAGAAGCCTTGCAAGCAAAGTGACTAATGAGTTAGTTGCAGGATGATGTATTACGGAACGAGTAAAGAGACTTGCCGGTAATGAGATTGAACTAGGTATGAAGATACCGACGATCGAATCTCGGGCAAGTAACATACCGATGGACAAAGGGAATTACATATGTTGTCATAACGGTTCGACCGATAAAGATCTTCGTAGAATATGTAGGAGCCAATATGAGCATCCAGGTTCCGCTATTGGTTATTGACCGGAGAGGTGTCTCGGTCATATCCACATAGTTCTTGAACCCGTAGGGTCCACAGGCTTAGCGTTCGTTGACGATATAATATTATATGAGTTATGTGATTTGTTGACCGAATATTGTTCGGAGTCCCGGATGTGATCATAGACATGATGAGGAGTCTCAAAATGGTCGAGAGGTAAAGATTGATATATAGGACGATAGTATTCGGACACCGGAAGTGTTCCGGAGTGTATTGGGTATTTATCGGAGTACCGGAGGGGTTACCGGAACCCCCGGGGGGAATATATGGGCCATGTGGGCCATGAGAGGGGAGCACACTAGACCACAAGGGGTGGTGCGCCCCCCCTATGGCAGGAGGCCGAATTGGGAGAAGGAAAAAGGGGGTTCGGCCCCCTTTCCTTTCTCTCTTCCCCCTTCCCTTTCTTCTCCGGTGAAATAAGGTAGGGGGGCGCCACTTGGGGAAACCCGAACTAGGATTCGGATCCTACTTGGGGCACCCCCTGGCTGCTCCCTCCTCCCCCCCACCTATATATATGTGGGAGGGGGTGCCTAGGACACACAACATCAATTGTTAGCCGTGTGTGGCGCCCCCCTACACAGTTCACAACCCCGGTCATATTCTGGCGGTGTTTAGGCGAAGCCCTGCGAGGATCACTTCACCATCACCGTCACCACACCATCGTGCTGACGGAACTCATCTACTACCTTGATGCCTTACTGTATGAAGAAGACGAGGGACGTCACCGAGCTGAACGTGTGCAGAACTCGGAGGTGCCGTACGTTCGGTACGTGATCGGTCGGAGGTAGAAGAAGTTTGACTACATCAACCGCGTTGTCAAACGCTTCCGCTTACGGTCTACGAGGGTATGTAGACACACTCTCCCCCTCGTTGCTATGCATCTCCATGGATAGATCATTGCGTGTGCGTGGAATTTTTTTTGTTTTCCACGCAACGTTTCCCAACAGTGGCATCATGAGCCAGGTCTATGCGTAAATGATATGCACGAGTAGAACACAAAGAGTTGTGAGCGGTGATAGTCATACTACTTACCACCAACGTCTTATTTTGATTCGGCGGTATTGTGGGATGAAGCGGCCCGGACCAACCTTACATGTCCACGTACATGAGACCGGTTCCACCGACAGACATGCAACTAGTTTTGCATAAAGGTGGCTGGCGGGTGTCTATTTCTCCTGCTTTAGTTGAATCGAATCTGACTACGGCCGGTCCTTGAAGAAGGTTAAAACAGCAAACTTGATGAAACACCGTTGTGGTTTTGTGTGTAGGTAAGAACGGTTCTTGCTAGAAGCCCGTAGCAGCCACGTAAAACTTGCAACAACAAAGTAGAGGACGTCTAACTTGTTTTTGCAGGGCATGTTGTGATGTGATATGGTCAAGACATGATGTGATATACGTTGTTGTATGAGATGATCATGTTTTGTAAGTTATCGACAACTGGCAGGAGCCTTATGGTTGTCGCTTTATTGTATGAAATGCAAACGCCATGTAATTGCTTTACTTTATCACTATGCGTTAGCGATAGTTGTAGAAGCAATAGTAGGCGAGACGACCATGACGCAACGATGGATATCAAGGTGTCGACCCGGTGATGATGGAGATCATGACGATGCTTCGGAGATGGAGATCAAAAGCACAAGATGATGATGGCCATATCATGTCACATATTTTGATTGCATGTGATGTTTATCTTTATGCATCTTATTTTGCTTAGTACAGCGGTACCATTATAAGAGGATCCCTTCACTAAATTTCAAGGTATAAGTGTTCTCCCTGAGTATGCACCGTTGTGACAGTTCGTTGTGTTGAGACACCACGTGATGATCGGGTGTGATAGACTCTACGTTCACATACAACGGGTGCAAGACAGTTTTGCACATGCGGAATACTTGGGTTAAACTTGACGAGCCTAGCATGTACAGACATGGCCTCGGAACACTGGAGATTGAAAGATCGAATGTGAATCATATAGTAGATATGATCAACATAGAGATGTTCACCATTGATGACTACCCCATCTCACGTGATGATCGGACATGGGTTAGTTGATTTGGATCATGTATCACTTAGATAACTTGAGGGATGTTTATTTAAGTGGGAGTTCATTAGTAATTTGATTAATTGAACTTAAATTTATCATGAACTTAGTCTTGATAGTTTTGCATATCTATGTTGTAGATCTATGGCCCGAGCTACCGTTCCCCTGAATTTTAATGCGTTCCCAGAGAAAGCTAAGTTGAAAGATGATGGTAGCAACTACACGGACTGGGTCCATAACTTGAGGATTATCCTCATTGCTGCATAGAAGAATTATGTCCTTGATGCACTGCTAGGTGACAGACCTGCTGCAGGAGCTACTGCAGATGTTATGAATGTCTGGCAGGCTCGATCTGATGACTACTCGATAGTTCAGTGTGCCATGCTTTACGGCCTAGAATCGGGACTTCAAAGACGTTTTGAACGTCATGGAGCATATAAGATGTTCCAGGAGTTGAAGTTAATATTTCAAGCAAATGCCCGAGTTGAGAGATATGAAGTCTCCAACAAGTTCTATAGCTGCAAGATGGAGGAGAACAGTTCTGTCAGTGAACACGTACTCAAAATGTCTGGGTATCATAATCATCACTTGACTCAGCTGGGAGTTAATCTTCCAGATGATAGCGTTATTGACAGAGTTCTTCAATCACTGCCACCAAGCTACAAAGGCTTCGTGATGAACTATAATATGCAAGGGATGGAGAAGATAATTCCCGAGCTCTTCGCAATGCTCAAAGTAGCGGAGGTAGAAATCAAGAAGGAGCATCAAGTGTTGATGGTTAACAAGACCACTAGTTTCAAGAAAAAGGGCAAGGGAAAGAAGGGGAACTTCAAGAAGAATAGCAAGCAAGTTGCTACTCCCGGGAAGGAGCCCAAAGCTGGACCCAAACCTGAAACTGAGTGCTTCTACTACAAAGGGACTGATCACTGGAAGTGGAACTGCCCCAAGTATTTGGCGGATAAAAAGGATGGCAAAGTGAACAAAGGTATATTTGATATACATGTTATTGATGTGTACCTTACTAATGCTCGTAGTAGCACCTAGGTATTTGATACTGGTTCGGTTGCTCATATTTGTAACTCGAAACAGGTGCTACGGATTAAACGAAGATTGGCTAAGGACGAGGTGACGATGCGCGTCGGGAGTGGTTCCAAGGTCGATGTGATCGTCGTTCGCATGCTACCTCTACATCTACCTTCGGGATTAGTTTTAGACCTGAATAATTGTTATTTGGTGCCAGTGTTGAGCATGAACATTATATCTGGATCTTGTTTAGTGCGAGACGGTTATTCATTTAAATCAGAGAATAATGGTTGCTCTATTTATATGAGTAATATCTTTTATGGTCATGCACCCTGGAAGAGTGGTCTATTTTTGTTGAATCTCGATTGTGGTGATACATATATTCATAATATTGATGCCAAAAGATGCAAAGTTGATAATGATAGTGCAACATATTTGTGGCACTGCCGTTTAGGTCATATTGGTGTAAAGCGCATGAAGAAACTCCATGCAGATGGACTTTTGGAATCACTTGATTATGAATCATTTGATACTTGTGAATCATGCCTCATGGGCAAGATGACTAAAACTCCGTTCTCCGGAACAATGGAGCGAGCCAATGACTTATTGGAAATAATACATACCGATGTATGCGGTCCAATGAGTGTTGAGGCACGCGGCGGGTATCGTTATTTTCTGACCTTCACAAATGATTTGAGCAGATATGGGTATATCTACTTAATGAAACACAAGTCTGAAACATTTGAAAAGTTCAAAGAATTTCATAGTGAGGTGGAGAATCATCGTAATAAGAAAATAAAGTTTCTACGATCTGATCGTGGAGGTGAATATTTGAGTTACGAGTTTGGCCTTCATTTAAAACAATGTGGAATAGTTTCACAACTCATGCCACCTAGAACACCACAGCATAATGGTGTGTCCGAACATCGTAACCGTACTTTATTAGATATGGTGCGATCTATGATGTCTCTTACCAATTTACCACTATCGTTTTGGGGTTATGCATTAGAGACAGCTGCATTCATGTTAAATAGGGCACCGTCTAAATCCGTTGAGACGACACCGTATGAACTGTGGTTTGGCAAGAAACCTAAGCTGTCATTTCTTAAAGTTTGGGGTTGCGACACTTATGTCAAAAGGCTTCAGCCTGATAAGCTCGAACCCAAATTAGAGAAGTGCGTCTTCATAGGATAGCCTAAGGAAACAATTGGGTACACCTTCTACCACAGATCCGAAGGAAAGATCTTTGTTGCCAAGAATGGAACCTTTCTAGAGAAGGAGTTTCTCTCAAAAGAAGTGAGTGGGAGGAAAGTAGAACTTGATGAGGTAATTGTACCTTCTCTCGAATTGGAAAATAGCTCATCACAGAAAACCATTCCCGTGATGCCTACAACAACTAGAGATGAAGCTAATGATGATGATCATGAAACTTCAGATCAAGTTACTACCGAACCTCATAGGTCAACCAGAGCACGATCTGCACCAGAGTCGTATGGTAATCCTGTTCTGGAAGTCATGTCACTAGACCATGGCGAACCTACGAACTATGAAGAAGCTATGATGAGCCCAGATTCCGATAAATGGCTTGAAGCCATGAAATCTGAGATAGGATCCATGTATGAGAACAAAGTGTGGACTTTGGTGGACTTGCCCGATGATCGGCGAGCCATAGAGAATAAATGGATCTTCAAGAAGAAGACTGACGCTCATGGTAATGTTACTGTCTACAAAGCTCTGTCGCAAAAGTTTTTCGACAAGTTCAAGGAGTTGACTACGATGAGACTTTCTCACCCATAGTGATGCTTAAGTCTATCCGGATCATGTTAGCAATTGCCGCAATTTATGATTATGAAATCTGGCAAATGGATGTCAAAACTGCATTCCTTAATGGATTTCTTAAAGAAGAGTTGTATATGATGAAACCAGAAGGTTTTGTCGATCCTAAAGGTGCTAACAAAGTGTGCAAGCTCTAGCGATCCATCTATGGACTGGTGCAAGCATCTCGGAGTTGGAATATACGCTTTGATGAGGTGATCAAAGCATATGGTTTTATACAAACTTTCGGAGAAGCCTGTATTTACAAGAAAGTGAGTGGGAGCTCTGTAGCATTTCTAATATTATATGTGGATGACATATTGTTGATTGGAAATGATGTAGAATTTCTAGATAATATAAAAGGATACTTGAATAAAAGTTTTTCAATGAAAGACCTCGGTGAAGCTGCTTATATATTGGGCATCAAGATCTATAGAGATAGATCAAGACGCTTAATAGGACTTTCACAAAGCACATACCTTGATAAAGTTTTGAAGAAGTTCAAAATGGATCAGTCAAAGAAAGGGTTCTTGCATGTGTTGCAAGGTGTGAAATTGAGTCAGACTCAATGCCCGACCACTGCAGAAGATAGAGAGAAAATGAAAGTCATTCCCTATGCCTCAGCCATAGGTTCTATCATGTATGCTATGCTGTGTACCAGACCTGATGTGTGCCTTGCCATAAGTCTGGCAGGGAGGTACCAAAGTAATCCAGGAGTAGATTACTAGACAGCGGTCAAGAACATCCTGAAGTACCTGAAAAGGACGAAGGATATGTTTCTTGTTTATGGAGGTGACAAAGAGCTCATCATAAATGGTTACGTCGATGCTAGCTTTGACACTGATTCGGATGACTCTAAGTCAAAAACCGGATACGTATTTATTTTGAATGGTGGAGCTGTCAGTTGGTGCAGTTCCAAGCAGAGCGTCGTGGCGGGATCTACGTGTGAAGCAGAGTACATAGCTGCTTCGGAAGCAGCAAGTGAAGGAGTCTAGATGAAGGAGTTCATATCCGATCTAGGTGTAATACCTAGTGCATCGGGTCCAATGAAAATCTTTTGTGACAATACTGGAGCAATTGCCTTAGCGAAGGAATCCAGATTTCACGAAAGAACCAAACACATCAAGAGATGCTTCAACTCCATCTGTGATCAAGTCAACGAGGGAGACAGAGATTTGCAAAATACATACGGATCTGAATATAGCAGACCCGTTGACTAAGCCTCTTCCACGAGCAAAACATGATCAGCACCAAGACTCCATGGGTGTTAGAATCATTACAATGTAATCTAGATTATTGACTCTAGTGCAAGTGGGAGACTGAAGGAAATATGCCCAAGAGGCAATAATAAAGTTGTTATTTTATATTTCCTTATTCATGATAAATGTTTATTATTCATGCAAGAACTGTATTGATCGGAAACCTAAATACATGTGTGAATACATAGACAGACATTGTGTCCCTAGTGAGCCTCTACTTGACTAGCTCGTTGATCAAAGATGGTTAAGGTTTCCTAACCATGGACATGAGTTGTAATTTGATAACGGGATCACATCATTAGGAGAATGATGTGATGGACAAGACCCATCCGTTAGCTTAGCATACTGACCGTTCAGTTTTATTGCTATTGCTTTCTTCATGGCAAATACATATTCCTTCGACTATGAGATTATGCAACTCCCGGATACCGGAGGAATGCCTTGTGTGCTATCAAACGTCACAATGTAACTGGGTGATTATAAAGATGCTTTACAGGTGTCTTCGAAGGTGTTTGTTGAGTTGGCATAGATCGAGATTAGGATTTGTCACTCCGAGTATCGGAGAGGTATCTCTGGGCCCTCTCGGTAATACACATCATAAGAAATTTTGCAAGCAAAGTGACTAATGAGTTAGTTGCAGGATGATGTATTATGGAACGAGTAAAGAGACTTGCCGGTAACAAGATTGAACTAGGTATGAAGATACCGGCGATCGAATCTCGGGCAAGTAAAATACCGATGGACAAAGGGAATTACGTATGTTGTCATAACGGTTTGACCGATAAAGATCTTCGTAGAATATGTAGGAGCCAATATGAGCATCCAGGTTCCGCTATTGGTTATTGACCGGAGAGGTGTCTCGGTCATGTCTACATAGTTCTCGAACCCGTAGGGTCCGCACGCGTAACGTTCGTTGACGATACAGTATTATATGAGTTATGTGATTTGGTGACCGAATGTTGTTCGGAGTCCCAGATGTGATCACGGACAAGATGAGGAGTCTTGCAATGGTCGAGAGGTAAAGATTGATATATAGGACGATAGTATTCGGACACCGGAAGTGTTCCGGAGTGTATCGGGTATTTATCGGTGTACCGGGGGGGTTACCGGAACCCCCGGGGGGAATATATGAGCCATATGGGCCATGAGAGGGGAGCACACCATCCCACAAGGGGTGGCGCGCCCCCCTATGGCAGGAGGCTGAATTGGGAGAAGGAAAAAGGGGGTTCGGCCCCCCTTTCCTTTCTCTCTTCCCCCTTCCCTTTCTTCTCCGATGAAATAAGGCAGGGGGCGCCACTTGGGGAAACCCCATGTAGGATTCGGATCCTACTTGGGGCGCCCCCTGGCTGCTCCCTCCTCCCCCCCCACATATATATATATATGTGGGAGGGGGGCGCCTAGGACACACAACATCAATTGTTAGCCGTGTGCGGCGCCCCCCTCCACAGTTTGCAACTCTGGTCATATTCTCGCGGTGTTTAGGCGAAGCCCTGCGAGGATCACTTCACCATCACAGTCACCAAACCGTCGTGCTAACGGAACTCATCTACTACCTTGACGCCTGGCTGGATCAAGAATACGAGGGACTTCACCGAGCTGAACGTGTGCAGAACTCAGAGGTGCCATACATTCGGTACTTGATCGGTCGGAGCTAGAAGAAGTTCGACTACATCAACTGCGTTGTCAAACGCTTTCGCTTACGGTCTATGAGGGTACGTAGACACACTCTCCCCCTCGTTGCTATGCATCTCCATGGATAGATCATTGCGTGTGCGTAGAATTTTTTTTTGTTTTCCATGCAACGTTTCCCAACATTTACTTCGCAGAATATCAGTACCAAACAGAGTCCAAACGCGACGAAATTTTTTGGAGAATTTTTCTGGACCAGAAGACACCTGTTGGGCCAAAGAAGTACCAGAGGGGGGCTCCGAGGGGAGCACAACCCACCTAGGCGCGCCTGGGGGCCCAAGCACACCCTGGTGGGTTGTGCCCACCTCGGCCGCCTCCCGCACTGCCTCTTTGCTCTATAAATACCCTGAAA
Source organism: Thinopyrum elongatum (assembly GCA_011799875.1). NCBI lineage: Eukaryota > Viridiplantae > Streptophyta > Magnoliopsida > Poales > Poaceae > Thinopyrum > Thinopyrum elongatum. The sequence continues at coordinate 465,269,086 of CM022301.1, read as the reverse complement.
TCCAAAAACCCTAGGGAAGTCGACGAAACAAAATTCCAGCCGCCGCAAGTTCCAGAACCACCAGATCCAATCTAGACACCATCACGGAAGGGTTCGTGATCCTCATTAGTGCCTCTCTGATGATGCGTGAGTAGTTCATTGTAGACCTACGGGTCCGTAGGCAGTAGCTAGATGGCTTCTTCTCTCTTTTTGACTCTCAACACAATGGTTTCTTGGAAATCTATTTGATGTAACTCTTTTTGCGGTGTGTTTGTTGGGATCCGATGAACTTTGAGTTTATGATCAGATCTTTATATCCATGGAAGTTATTTGAGTTTGTTTGATCTCTTATATGCATGATTACTTATAGCCTCTTATTTCTTCTTTGAATCTTTGGTTTAGTTAGGCCGACTAGGTCGATTTTTCTTGCCATGGGAAGAGGTGCGTTGTGATGGGTTCGATCGTATGGTGTTCTTTCCCAGTGACAGAAGGGGCAGCAAGACACGTATGTATCGTTGCTATTAAGGATAACAAGATGGGGGCTATTCCTACATAAATAGATCTCGTCTACATCATGTCATCGTTCTTAATGCATTACTCCGTTTCTCCATGAACTTAATACACTAGATGCTTGCTGGATAGCGGTCGATGTGTGGAGTAATAGTAGTAGATGCAGGCAGGAGTAGGTCTACTAATCTGGGAGGTGATGCCTATATAATGATCATTGCCTGGATATCGTCATAATTATTTGAGGTTCTATCAGTTGCCAAACAGTAATTTGTTTACCCACCGTATGCTATTTTCTCGAGAGAAGCCACTAGTGAAATCTACGGCCCCCGGGTCTATTTTCTCATCTTATATTTTCAGATCTATATTGCTATATTGCTATTTGCCTTTTTATTTATTTGCATCTTTTATTTTCAGATCTATATAACCAAAATCCCTAAAATACCTCGCATTTTATTTGCCTTTATTTTATTTGCATCTACCAATCTATCACTTTACCAATCTTTTACCCGGGAGGGATTGACAACCCCTCTTTCGCGTCGGGTTGCAAGTATTTGTTCTTTGTGTGTAGGTACCATTTACATCGTGTTGCTTGGTTCTCCTACTGGTTCGATAACCTTGGTTTCATAACTGAGGGATCTACCTACCATAGCTGTACTGCATCATCCCTTACTCTTTGGGGAAAATACAGGACGCGGATTCAAGACATCAAAAAGGGAGGATCAAAGATCTGGCACCGTTGCCCGAGAGACATCATCAACATCTATCAGGTTCCTAGTCACAAATCTCATCTCCTTGCAATTTACATTATTTGCCATTTGCCTCTCGTTTTCATCTCCCCCACTTCACAAAAAATTGCCGTTTTATTCGCCTTCTTTTTCGTTTGCCTTTTTTTTCTTGTCAGATCTGTTGTTTGCTTGTGTTGCCATGAGCCTCTATTTGCTTGCTTCTTCGCTTGCTAAAAATCTATTGATATGGATCCACTTAAAGTTTTCTACTTGGGTCATCTTCGATCCATTTGTGCTCGTGCTAAAACCCCAACTAGTTTAGTTGAGGGAAAATCATTTGATGAGCATGCTCATTTTGTGCGTTATCGTTTGTCTGAAAAAGGGAACTTTTATGGAATCAAATATTTTTTTTGCTATGCTATGCTTGGAATCTTTGTGAAATTTGTGATTTTACTTGTTGCTCTAAGAACCCTAGAAAACACCTTCCCTATCTATGTGAGTTTAATGACAATGAAATCTTATCTTCTTATGCCAAGGAAATTTATAGTTACTATGATATCGAACAAATTGAAAAATTTGTTGCTTTTAAGGGTGCTTATGAAGTTGCTTCTTTGATTGAAAAGTATGACATTACTCTCTACAAATCTGAAAATTTTGACATACTTAAATATTGCTATGAAAACTATGCTCATGATGCCTATGTTAAAGAATTTATTGAGAGAATGTCCTCTGCTTTGGAAGAAAATAATGATATACATGAAGCTATGGATAATTATGATTCCGTTGATTTGATTGAATTATCCCCTCTTGATGAACATGATGCTTGCGATTCTTGTGGCCTTGATGCCAATATTAATGATGCTTATGGAGATGAACTTGCTATAGTTCCTTATGTTAAATATGAAATTATTGCTATTGCACCTACACTTGATAGCCCCTTGAATGAAAATCAGGATTGCAATAATGATATTATAAATTTTATTAATGTTAATTGTGCTAATAATATGCAAAACCCCAAGCTTGGGGATGTTAATTTTGCTATGTCCACTACTTATTGCAATGATCATGATTGGGGTGATTTTTCTTATTATCTTGAAAATTTATTTAAGCCTCATGATGAATATGATATTGATAATAATGCTTGCAATAATATTGAAAGTGGGTTTGGAACAGCATCAACTTTAAGTAGAAATAATCCCACTACTTTGGAGAATGATCAATCTTATGAAATTTTTGATAAAAGTGGGCTTGGAGAGGTCATGACTTTGTTTGATGATCCCACTATTTTGGAAGAGTGTCAACTTTGCATGCATGTGGATCGTCTAGAGAATATGTTATGTGATAGCTATATTATTGAATTCGAATATGATCCCACATGTAATTTTTATGAGAGAGGAAAATATGGTTGTAGAAATTTTCATGTTACTAAATTTCCTCTCGTTATGTTGAGATTGTCAATGTTTTATTAGTTTCCTTTGCATATGCTAGACATTTCTTGTCTTGATAATTTGTTTGCTTATAAAATGCCTATGCATAGGAAGTATGCTAGACTTAAATGTGTTTGTCACATGTTTTATGATGCTCTCTTTGTGCTTCAATTCTTATCTTTTTTGTGAGCATCAATAAAATCTCAAGCCTATCTTGATGGCTATAAAGAAAGAGCTTGTTGGGAGGCAACCCAATGAATAAAATTTATTTTACCTTTTTATTTCTGATTTTGAGTGTTTGCACAATTATGCCTCTATTATGATTGTGTTTTTTTATGTTTTAATTAGTGTCTGTGCCAAGTAAAGCCTTTGGGATAGCTTTGGTGATAGTTGATTTGATCCTGTTGAAAAACAGAAACTTATGTGTCCAGTAATAGAATTGGTTAAATTCACAGAAGCACTGAAAAAATCTGAAGTTTTTACACAAGATTTATATACAAATTTCCTCTGTTGTTCTAATTTTTTACAATTTTTGGACTTACAGAATATGAGAACAATTCGCATCTTTACAGACTTTTCTGTTTTTGACAGATTCTGTTTTCTTTGCATTGTGTGCTTATTTTGATGAATCTATGGATTGTATCGGGGGGTATAAGCCATGGTAAAGTTATAATACTGTAGATATAATTCAATAACAAAATATGAATGAGTTTGCAACAGTACTTAAAGTGAAGATTGGTTTTCTTATACTAACGGATCTCACGAAGGTTTTGTTAAGTTTTGTGTGATTGAAGTTTTCAAGTTTTGGGTGAGATCACGATGGATGAAGGAATAAGGAGTAACAAGAGCTCAAGCTTGGGGATGCCCCATGGAACCCCAAGATAATATTCAAGGAGAAACAAGCAACTAAGCTTGGGGATGCCCTGAGTGGCATCCCCTCTTTCTTCTAACGACCATTGGTATTTTACTTGGAGCTATATTTTTATTCGTCACATATCATGAGTTTTGCTTGGAGCGTCTTGTATTATATGAGTCTTTGCTTGTTTTTCTTTTTAGTTTGTCATAATTATCCTTGCTGGACACACCTATTTGAGCGAGCCAAAATTATGCTATGATTTGTTAGAATTGCTCTTTATGCTTCACTTAAATTTTTTGAGCTATGGAATTGCTCTAGTGCTTCACTTATATCTTTTTGAGCACGGTGTGCTTTAATACTTTTGAAGAAATTCTCTCATGCTTCACTTAGATTTATTTGAGATTTAGTATTTTTGAAGAAATTCTCTCATGCTTCACTTATATTATTTTGCGAGATGAAAATCTTTATGCTCATGTTCTTCACTTAAATTTGTTTGAGCTTGTCAAAAAGCAATTGCAACATATGAAACTAGTCCCAAAGTGATAGATATTCAAGAGGGATGTAATAAAAACTTTCATGAAGATCATTGGACAAAATAAACTTGATTCTTTGTAATATTTTTGAGATATGATGATAGTGATATGTGAGTCATGTTGATGAGTAATTATGCTTTAGTAAGAATATTGGTGTTAAGGTTTGTGATTCCCTATGCAAGCACGAAAGTCAATAATTATGCAATGAAATTACATCCTACTTCCAGTGCATTATTCAGTGTTAGTTATGCTTAATGCTCGCTTATGTGATTTTTCGTTTCTTGGTTGGTTGCTTCTCAATCGTTTTGCTAGCCTCCACTTGTACTAAGTAGAAATACTACTTGTGCATCCAAAATCTTTAAAGCCAGTTTTGCCATATGAGTCCACCATACCTACCTATATGCGGTATTCCCGTGCCGTTCTAAGCAAATTTGTATGTGCCATCTATAAATTTTCAAAATAATTTCCTTTTTGTGTGCTCGTATCGCTCATGAAGCGGCAGGGGGTGGCCAATATTTTCCATGCTAGATGTGTTATTCTCAAGATGAGTGTTCATTCACTTGTCATTGCACGATAGTACGGCAAAGGTATTAGGGATGCCCAGTCCCAAAATGAAAAATGAATTTACTTTACGTTGTCAAATAATAAATTCCTTGGAAAGTGTTGGTATGGAGGGCACCCGTGGATACGTCTAGCCGTGGATTGTGAAAGAATGGTGGAAAAAGGAATAAACTTTATTTTTTGTTTGGGAACTGCCTATGATATATCTAGCATGGAAAGTGTTGGGAATTACTCGGTCGTTTTTGTTGACGGGAAAAGTATGCCTCTCAAAATGTTTTTATCTCTCATTTTTTTCGCTTTGAGCTCTGGCACCTCTACAAATCCCTACTTCCCTCTACGAAGGGCCCTTCTATTTACTTTATGCAATTTTTATTTTTTATTTTGATTCTCCATCTTCTCTTATAAAGCACCAACTAAGGGGCACTATAATCATACTTGAGCATTGGATGTAGCTAATATGCGAGTGTGTTTCATGAATGGATCAATGATTGAGCATGATGGGCTAGGGATAACTTGCTTTAGTGTTGATAATCTGAAAGACATGGTTGCTTGTTGATATGCTTGAGTATTGAAATCTTCATGTCAAAACCAGACTATTGCTTTGAACCATATAAAAGTCTATATGTCCATGCTACAAAAGAAAAGAATGTGATGAACATGATAGGCAGCATTCCACATCAAAAAACCTGTTTTATCATTTACCTACTCGAGGACGAGCAGGAATTAAGCTTGGGGATGCTGATACGTCTCCAACGTATCTATAATTTTTTATTGTTCCATGCTGTTATATTATCATTCTTGGATGTTTTACAATCATTTTATAGCAACTTTATATCATTTTTTGGGACTAACATATTGACATAGTGCCCAGTGCTAGTTGCTGTTTTTTGCTTATTTTTTACTTCGCAGAATATTAGTAACAAACGGAGTCCAAATGCAGCGAAACTTTTTGGAGAATTTTTCTGGACCAGAAGACGCCTGTTGGGCCAAAGAAGTAGCAGAGGGGGGCTCCGAGGGGAGCACAACCCACCTAGGCGCGCCTGGGGGCCCAGGCGCGCCCTGGTGGGTTGTGCCCACCTCGGCCGCCTCCCGCACCGCCTCTTTGCTCTAGAAATACCCAGAAAATCCAAAAACCCTAGGGTAGTCGACGAAACACAATTCCAGCCGCCGCAAGTTCCAGAACCACCAGATTCAATCTAGACACCATCACGGAGGGGTTCATCATCCTCATTGGTGCCTCTCCGATGATGCGTGAGTAGTTCATTGTAGACCTATGGGTCCGTAGGCAGTAGCTAGATGGCTTCTTCTCTCTTTTTGACTCTCAATACAATGGTCTCTTGGAGATCTATTTGATGTAACTCTTTTTGCGGTGTGTTTGTTGGGATCCGATGAACTTTGAGTTTATGATCGGATCTTTATATCCATGAAATTTATTTGAGTTTCTTTGATCTCTTATATGCATGATTACTTATAGCCTCATATTTCTTCTTCGAATCTTTGGTTTAGTTAGGCCGACTAGATCGATTTTTCTTGCCATGGGAAGAGGTGCTTTGTGATGGGTTCGATCGTACGGTGTTCTTTCCCAGTGACAGAAGGGGCAGCAAGACACGTATGTATCATTGCTATTAAGGATAACAAGATGGGGGATATTCCTACATGAATAGATCTCGTCTACATCATGTCATCGTTCTTAATGCATTACTCCATTTCTCCATGAACTTAATACACTAGATGCATGCTGGATAGCGGTCGATGTGTGGAGTAATAGTAGTAGATGCGGGCAGGAGTCGGTCTACTAATTTTGGATGTGATGCCTATATAATGATCATTGCTTGGATATCGTCATAATTATTTGAGGTTCTATCAATTGCCCAACAGTAATTTGTTCCACCGTATGCTATTTCCTCGAGAGAAGCCACTAGTGAAATCTACGGCCCCCGGGTCTATTTTCTCATCATATATTTTCAGATCTATATTGCTATTTGCCTTTTTATTTATTTGCATCTTTTATTTTCAGATCTATATAACCAAAATCCCTAAAATACCTCGCATTTTATTTGCCTTTATTTTATTTGCATCTACCAATCTATCACTTTACCAATCTTTTATCTGAGAGGGATTGACAAACCCTCTTTCGCGTCAGGTTGCAAGTATTTGTTCTTTGTGTGTAGGTACCGTTTACATAGTGTTGCTTGGTTCTCCTAATGGTTCGATAACCTTGGTTTCATAACTGAGGGATCTACCTACCTTAGTTGTACTGCATCATCCCTTACTCTTTGGGGAAAATACTAACGTGGATTCAAGACATCAAAAAGGGAGGATCACTCACATCAAGGGGGCCCACATGGGAGCGACAAGCCTGCCCCACACACCCTGGGGGGTGGTCATGCCTAACAGGCTTTTTGCTACCTAGGGAGGCTTCTGGTCCTACCTCGATGCTTCCGGGGTCTCTTTTGGTCCACAAAAAATCGCCGTAAATTTTCAGCCTATTCCGAGAACTTTTATTTTTTGCACAAAAAACAATACCACGGTAGTTGTGCTGAAAACAACATCAGTCTGGGTTAGTTCCATTCAAATCATTCCAAAACCATATAAAATTGTTGTAAACATGGCATGAATACTTCATAAATTATAGATACGTTGGAGACGTATCAGCCGACATCTTTGGCACGCCAGGCAGGTGGATCGCTTACGCGAATCTACTCCAGCAGTGTAGGCACCACCTTCATCATCCATGGCGCCCAAGAAGGCCAAGGGCTCAGCTACCGCTGCACCATCTATGTCCAAGTTTCCGTCCCAAAAGCCTACCGTAGACAAGGTCGGAGGCGGCCAACATCCTCGTCGCTCTAGTGATCATAGCCACCCCAGCGGCGTGATTCAGAGCATCACAAGCCAAGACCCTCATGCTGCGACGTCCAAGTACGGCACGACAACGTCCAAGAACAACGCGTTGAAATATGCATCGAGGCCGTCGCAAGATGGACACGATACGCTTCCCTGTGACGCTGGTGGCTCCAATCGACATTGCGACAAGAACCCTGAGCATCATCCTCAAGATGCTCATTGGCACCCATCGCGTCATCCTTCCGGCAATAACCGACCGCGGCAGCAGGCATGGGATGGAGCTACTTCTGGCTCTGTCAGGAGAAGAGAACCATCTCGTTCCTCGCACCTAGTCATGCCAAACACTACGGCGGAGGCCATGGTGCAAGCTTAGCTGTTGTTGAATTTTCCTCTTGCATAAGACAAGATGGATGAGTGGAGAGCCACTATCCAAAGCCTCATCAGCTTCACCAATGGCGATGGAGCGCAGCAGGTGGGACCTTCACGGCAGCAACCAACAGCGCAAGCAAGAGCAGCTGGCGAGCGGACTAGAGGTGCTGCACCAGTGTTGCAATCTCCTCCCCAGCAACAGTAGGAAACCAGGTGAACCTACGCGTGATGGCCTGCAAGTGCACAGGGCGGTTGTAGCGCTTTCGTTTGATAAGTAGAGTGTCAAACCCACAGGGAGCGAATAGGAAGGCACCACAAACCCCGCAACTACGATGTCACTTTCACGCAGCAACATACGCACCCAAACCGGAGTTTGGAAATAGCCTATTCTATCGTTGGTAGGAAACCGAGATAAAATGGGATTTAACTAAACTACTAACAGAGGAATAAAAATAGGAATTAAAAGACATTAATTTAGTAAGGAAGACGCTTGAGTACTAAACATACTCAAGGGGTCCGGAATCACTACCTCATATGAATTATCGTATCCTCTAGTAACTGGTCAAATGCATAAGTGGGCAGAGCCGGGCAGGTTCTACTCTAGGTAGACTTCGTGCCACGCACGCCACTGTCATAGTCTCCCCCAAAGGGTTACACTACCGCAGGATGCTACTAACGTGACACATGAATCACAGACCCTCCGACAAAACTGTATGCGATACATTAATCGCAAATAGTGTTATAATAAAACCATCTTTAATAAGATGAATTGTGTGCGATCGCGGAGACATCAAGCATGATTCAGATTAGGGTTGCGTGTGCGATACATGGCATATAGTTGATCCATACGAACTGTTTGCGATGAGCCCAAAATTGAAACGGTCAGCCATATCAAGGTGTGTGCGATAGACGGCATACAGTTCACTCAGATGAACTGTTTTCGATTAGGCAACCCAACAGAAATGGTCGGCCAGAGCAAGGTGTGTGCGATTGACGACTGATACGTCTCCAACGTATCTATAATTTATGAAGTATTCATGCCATGTTTACAACAATTCTATATGGTTTTGGTATGATTTGAATGGAACTAATCTGAACTGATGCTGTTTTCAGCAGAACTACCATGGTGTTGTTTTTTGTGCAGAAATCAAAGTTCTCCAAATGCAGCGAAACTTTTTGACAATTTTTTTGGAGGAAAAGAGGCACTAGAAGCTTCGTGTGAGGGCTAAAAGAGCCACAAGGTGGCCACTACCCACCTGGGTGCGCCAGCCCCCTTCGGCGTGTGCTGGTGGGTAGTAGGCCCCTAGAAGCCCATCTCAGTGTGAGACCGACGCCAAAAAATCCTATAAATACAGAAACCCCCAGAAATAACCCTAAATTGGAAGTTTTGCCGCCGCAAGCCTTTGTAGCCACGAAAAACCAATCTGGACCCTTCTCCGGCACCCGGCCGGAGGGCGAAATCATCATCGGAGGCCATCTTCATCATCCCGACGGCCACCATAATGAGGAGGGAGTAGTCCACCCTCGGGGCTGAGGGTTTGTACTAGTTGCTATGCGTTTGATCTCTCTCTCTCTCTCTCTCTCTCTCTCTCTCTCTCTCTCTCGTGTTCTTGAGTTGGCACGATCTTGATGTATCGCAAGCTTTATTAAAATAGTTGGATCATATGGTTTTCCCCCTCTATATCTTGTTGCGATGAATTGAGTTTTTTCCTTTGAGGTTTCACTTTTATCGGATTGAATAGTTTGTTGGATTTGAGAACACTTGATGTATGTCTTACATATGAATACCCGTGGTGACAATGGGGTATTATATTGATCCACTTGATGTATGTTTTGGCACTCAACTCGCGGATTCCTGAGGTGACATTGGGGTAATCTATGCATAGGGGTTGATGCATGTTTTCGTCCTACTTTCTCCGGTAGAAATCTTGAGGCACTCTTTGAAGTTCTTTATGTTGGATTGAATATTACGAATCTGAAGTTGTTTGATACATATCGTATAATCAACTCACGGATACTTGTGGTGACATTGGAGTATCTAGGTGACATTAGAGTTGGTTGATGTCATATGGTGTTATTTTAGTACGAACTCTAGGGTTGTTTGTGACACTTATAGGAATAGCTCAATAGATCGATCGGAAAAGATAACTTTAAGGTGGTTTCGTACCCTACAAACAATTTCATCTTATGTTCTCCGCTAGATAAGAACTTTGGAGTGATTCTTCATCACACGTTGAGGGATTGTTATATGATTCAACTATGTTAGCATTGTTGAGAGATTGCACTAATGAAAGTATGAACCCTAGGCCTTATTTTCAAGCATTGCAATACCGTTTGTGCTCACTTTTGTTACTTGCTACCTTGCTGTTTTTTATTTTTCCTATTACAAAAACCAATATCTACTATCATTACTACACTTGCATCATCATCTCTTCGCCAAACTAGTGCACCTATACAATTTACCATTGTATTTGGTGTGTTGGGGACACAAGAGACTCTTTGTTATTTCGTTGCAGGGTTGTTTGAGAGAGACCATCTTCATCCTACGCCTCCCACGGATTGATAAACCTTAGGTCATCCACTTGAGAGAAATTTGCTACTGTCCTACAAAACTCTGCGCTTGGAGGCCTAACAAGAGTCTACAAGAACAAGTTATGTAGTAGACATCAACGATATATAGTTTACTCGGATGAACTGTTTGCGATGAGCGAAAACAACAGAAATGGCCAGCCAGATCAAGGTGTGTGCGATAGACGGCATACAGTTCACTCGGATGAACTGTTTACGATCAGCCAAGACAACAGAAACAATTCAACTTAACAAGATGTGTGTGATACGCGGCAAACAGATCCGTAATGAGTAATTTGTGTGACGACCGATAATAACACAGACGATTGCTGCTAATAAGCGCGGAGGAAACGAACTTCTGTTCGAGCTCCTACGGTCTAAACGGGGTCATGTTGATCGGGAGGGGTGTGGCGTACCGCAAAACGGAGGAAACGGACTTCTGTTGGAGCGCCTATGGTCGAAATCGGGTCCTGTTCATCAGGAGAGGTGTGGCATACCGCAAAACGGGACTCCATGGGCTACTGTTCATCCACCGTCTACTGCCTCGCTCCAGACTCCACGGGCTACTGTTCATGTGCCGTCGACTTCCTCCAGCCACCACCTACTACTGTTCATCCACCGCGGCTTCCTCCTGCCTCCACCAGCTACTGTTAATCCATGGGGCTACTGTTTATCCACGGGCTACTGTTCATCCAGCCTCCACTGGCTACTGTTCAACCAGCCCTCCATGGGGTCCTGTTCATCCACCCCCAACCGGCTCGGGTGTGGCGGCCTCCTCAGGGTCCTGTTCATCCAGCGGCAATGGCCTACTACCACGGGGTCATGTTCATCCAACCCCACCCAGGAACTGTTCATCCAACCCCCACCGGGAACTGTTCATCGAACCCCAACCAACCGGCTAGACTCACCACGTCTCGACTCATTCAACAAACCCCCAATGGTCACTGTTCATCAAGAGGCAGGTTCAATCATCTTCAGTAGGCAGCAGCAGCGATCGATCGCTGGTTCAGTTAGCAGCAGTAGCGAAGGAATCGCTTAGTTTCAGTCAGCAGCGAATGAATCGCTCAGGTTCAGTTAACAACCAGGGATCGATCGCTCAAGTTTACTAACATAGCTAGTACAATCACTCGGGTTCAGTAAGCGAACGCCTCACTCGGGTTCAGTTAGAGCCCAACGCCTCACACACACGCGCGTACGTATATGAGAGAAACATGCAAACCTTCGTGCATCGCTCGGCCCCGACCACCCACCATTGGATTTTTTTTCCATCATGGACGGCCCAAAGAATGTCATTCAGGTGCGTCCCCGGCCCGCCCAGGATGAAAAGCCCATTTTCTGTCATGATTTTTTATCATAGAAGTAGGATCCCACCACATCTATGATGATACATGTTTTTGTCACAATTATCGTCATAGAAGTGTCATAACCATGATGGATTTTTTTTTCGTTCGGGCCATAAAGTCACGGATGTGTCTTTTTTTTGTAGTGCGAAGACCAAGAAGAAGCTGAAAGAGTAGCACGGCAGTCCAGTATGTACCAGTTTGTTGATAGCATTCTGCATAGAAAGAGGCCAAACAGTGTGAAATTGAAGTGTATTTCCCGGGAAGATGGACAAGCGTTGCTGGCAGAGATACATGAGGCATGTGTGGTACCCACATTGGGCCACGTGCCTTTGTCGGAAAAGCTTTCCGGCAAGGCTTTTATTGGCCCACAGCTCTCCAGGATGCAACTGCACTAGTAACTTCATGTGAAACGTGTCAGTTTTATGCAAAGAACATTCACCAGCCACCTCAAGCTCTTCAAACCATTCCTCTCTCCTGGCCTTTCGCAATCTGGGGGCTGGACATCCTTGACCCTTTTCCCCATCCAACCGGGGGCTTTGAGTTCTTGCACGTAGCAATCGACAAGTTCACAAAGTGGCCTGAAGTAGGGCCGGAAGGAAGTTGGCAGCACAGTCAACCGTCAAGTTCTTCAAGAGAATAGTTGCCCATTTTGGTGTTCCTAACAGGATCATTGCTACTTCTTGAGCTTGCGGTTGTTTTTCCCTTGAAGAGGAAAGGGTGATGCAGCAAAGTAGACATAAGTATTTCCCTCAGTTTGAGACCAAGGTATCAATCTAGTAGGAGGAACAAGCAAGTCCCCAATAGATGCACCTGCACAAACTAACAAACACTTGCACGCAATGCGATAAAGTGGGTTGTCAATCCCTTCACGGTCACTTGCAAGAGTGAGATCTAATAGAGATAGATATAAAAGATAAATAAAAGGTAAAATAAAGTAAAGGTAACTAAATTATAGCAAGGTATTTTGGGTTTTTGGTTTTATAGATATGAAAATATATGATGGAAAATAGACCCGGGGGCCATAGGTTTCACTAGAGGCTTCTCGCTTGAAAGAAAACATACGGTGGGTGAACAAATTACTGTTGAGCAATTGATAGAAAAGCGCATAGTTATGACGATATCTAAGGCAATGATCATGAATATAGGCATCACGTCCGTGACAAGTAGACCGAAACGATTCTGCATCTACTACTATTACTCCACACATCCACCAACTCCTGCCTGCATCTAGAGTATTAAGTTCAAGAGAACAGAGTAACACATTAAGCAAGATGACATGATGTAGAGGGATAAACTCAAGCAATATGATATAAACCCCATATATTTATCCTTAATGGCAACAATACAATATGTGCCTCGCTACCCCTACGATGTCACTGGGTGAGGACACCGCAAGATTGAACCCATCACAAAGCACCTCTCACATGGCAAGATGATCAATCTAGTTAGCCAAACCAAATCAATAGATTGGAGAGAAATACAAAGCTATTTAAATCATGCATAAAAGAGTTCAGAGAAGCCTCAAATAATATTCATAGATAATCTGATCATAAACCCACAATTCATTGGATCTCAACAAACACACCGCAAAAGCAGATTACATCAGATAGAACTCCAAGAACATCGAGGAGAACTTTGTATTGAAGATCAAAGAGAGAGAAGAAGCCATCTAGCTACTAGCTATGGACCCGTAGGTCTGCGGTAAACTACTCACACATCATCGGAAGGGCGGCAAGGTTGATGTAGAGGCCCTCTGTGATCGAATCCCCCTCCGGCAGATTGCCAAAAAAGGCCCCAAGATGGGATCTCACGAGAACAGAAGCTTGCGGCAGCGGAAAAGTACTTTTGTGGATGCTTCTAATGTTGGGGGAATATTTGGGTATTTATAGAGCAAGAATTAGGGTTAGGAGGTCTGCAAGGGGCCCACAAGCCAGGGGCACGCGCCCCTATGACTTGTGGCCTCCTCGTAGGGCTTCTGCACTCTTCTCCAAGTCTCCTGTGTTTCTTCAGGTCCAAAAAAAATCACCGAAAAGTTTTATTCCGTTTGGACTCCGTTTGATATTCCTTTCTGAAAAAGTCAAAAACAAGGAAAAAACAGCAACTGGCACTGGGCACTAGGTTAATAGGTTAGTCCCAAAAAATGATATAAAATAGCATAATAATGCATATAAAACATCCAAGATGGATAATATAATAGCATGGAACAATAAAAAATTATAGATACGTTGGAGACGTATCAAGCATCCCCAAGCTTAATTCCTGCTCGTCCTCGAGTAGGTAAATGACAAAAATAGAATTTTTGATGTGGAATGCTACCTAACATGTTTATCAATGTAATTTTCTTTTATGTGTCATGAATATTCAGATCCATAAGATTCAAAATAAAATTTTAATATTGACATAAAAACAGTAATACTTCAAGCATATTAATAAAGCAATCATAGTTTCTCAAAATAACATGGCCAAACAAAGTTATCCCTACAAAATCATATAGTCTGGTCATGCTCTATCTTCATCAGACAAAGTATTTATCATGCACAACCCCGATGACAAGCCAAGCAATTGTTTCATACTTTTAATGTTCTAAAGCCTTTTCAACTTTCACGCAATACATGAGCGTGAGCCATGGATATAACACTATAAGTGGAATAGAATATGGTGGATGTTGTGTGGAAGACAAAAAGGAAGAAAGTCTCACATCAACTAGGCAAATTAATAGGCTATGGAGATGCCCATCAATTGATAACAATGCGAGTGAGTAGGGATTGCCATGCAACGGATGCACTAGAGCTATAAGTGTATGAAAGTTCAAAAGAAAACTAAGCGGGTGTGCATCCAACTTGCTTGCTCATGAAGACCTAGGGAAATTTGACGAAGCCCATCATTGGAATATACAAGCCAAGTTCTATAATGAAAAATTCCCACTAGTATATGAAAGTGACAAAATAGGAGACTCTCTATCATGAAGAACATGGTGCTACTTTGAAGCACAAGTGTGGAAAAAGGATAGTAACATTGTCCCTTCTCTCTTTTTCTCTGATATTTTTTTCTCTCTTTTTCTTTTTTCTTTTAGGCTCTTTGGCCTCTCTTTTTTCTTTTGGGCTCTTTGGCCTCTTTTTTTCTTTTTCTTTTTTGTCTGGAGCCTCATCCCGACTTGTGGGAGAATCATAGCCTCCATCATCCTTTCCTCACATGGGACAATGCTCTAATAATGATGATCATCACACTTTTATTTACTTACAAATCAAGAATTACTACTCGATGCTAGAACAAAGATATGACTCTATATGAATGCCTCATGCATATGAGAACAATATGACAATGATGGTCTGTGTCATAATAAAACGGAATGGTGGAAGTTGCATGGCAATATATCTCGGAATGGCTATGGAAATGCCATAATAGGTAGGTATGGTGGCTGTTTTGAGGAAGGGTATATGGTGGGTTTAACGCACCGGCGAAAGTTGTGCTGTACTAGAGAGGCTAGCAATGGTGGAAGGGTGAGAGTGCGTATAATCCATGGACTCGACATTAGTCATAAAGAACTCACATACTTATTGCAAAAATTTATTAGCCCTCAAAACAAAGTACTAATACGCATGCTCCTAGGGGGATAGATTGGTAGGAAAAGACCATCGCTCGTCCCCGACCGCCACTCATAAGGAAGACAATAAAAAATAAATCATGCTCTAACTTCGTCACATGACGGTTCACCATACGTGCATGCTTCGGGAATAACAAACTTTAACACAAGTATTATTACTCAACCACAATTACCAACTAGCATGACTCTAATATCACCATCTTTATATCTCAAAACAAATGCAAGGAATCAAACTTCTCATATATTCAATGATCTTCATGAAAGTTTTTATTATATCCCTCTTGGATGCCCATTGTCGGTGTCAAAACTGACAGACATCGGGGTAGGGGGTCCCGAGCTATGGATCTAGGATCGATGGGTAACAAGGGACGACGAACACAGTGTTTACCCAGGTTCGGGCCCTCTCGAAGCGGTAATACCCTATGTCCTTCTTGATTGTATTGATTGTATAATGTGGTTTACAGAGTAGATCTACCTCGAGATCAGTATGAGCTAAACCCTAGGCTATGGGGAGATGAATATAGCTCTGCCCCTAATGACTACAACCCTCGGTTTATATAGACACCGATAGGGTTACACTACTGGAATTAGTTTATTTGCCGTCTGCCAATTCTTTGCCGTCTGCTGGCTAACGGCAAAGAAGAGCTTTGCCGTCCGCTTACAAAAAACGGACGGCAAAGAACTGGCTGATGGCAAAGAAGGTCTTTGCCATCAGCCATTTCTTTGCCGTCTGCTAGCGGACGGCAAAGATTCTTTGTCGTCAGCTGGCGGACGGCAAATAGAGAGGTGGGCCCCACTAACGAACTGCTTAGAAAAAACCTAACGGCCCGCCTCTTTCCGTCTGCTAGCAGACGGCAAAGAGCAACAAAGCGGATGGCAAAGGAGGGCAGACGGCAAAGAATTTTGTTATCTAACGGCCCCCACCTCTCCATCCCACATCCATCCATCTAAAGAAAATGAGGAAAAAAAGAAAAAGAAGAACGAGACAGAAACCACCGCACGCCTCTCCCACTCTCTCTCTCTCGCTTGTCTTTCCCTCCCCCCGAAACCGTCGCCGCCGCCACCTACACCGCTCGATTCCGGCGTGTTCCGGCGGGCCTCGCCGGCGCGCAGCACAGATCTGAGCTCCCCTGCCTCCGCTCTTCCCTTCCTTCCGGCCAGATCCGCCTCTCGCGGCCCCGGGAGCTCATCCCCGACCCCTTCCCATGGCTAGGGTTTCGAGGGTGGCCTCCCCACCAACTCCGGCGCGGCAGCGGCGACTGTGCTCTGCCCTCTTTGATGCCCACCGCAAGTCCCACGGGTGGTTCTGCCTCGTGGATGGTGCTCCTGCACCTGATGGCTGCGGGGCGGACGCGAGCGGCGGGTAAACTCCGGCGACGCAAAACACACTTCCTCTGCTCTTCCTCGCGGGGGGGGGGGGGGGGGGGGATGAAGATCAAGGAGGATGACAAGCAGAAGAAGAAGCCGGCCAGGACGTGCGTCCAGATCGAGGAGATCCCCGAGGACAACACCGCCGGCTACGACGCCATCCGCAAGGTACTGGCCACGATTGGTTACGATGGGGAAAAGAAAATATGAGACTTTTGTGGCCCGATCTGAACGAAATGTGGGATTTCCAGTAGATTTAAGATAGATCCATGGGTACCTCTCGCTAGATTTAAGAAAAAGGTTGGAATTTTAGAGGATGCTAGTGTCCACACTCTAGATCTGTGCTAGTACTGGCTATAGATAGACTCTGCTCTGCTCTGAATTCTGAATGATAGTATTAGCTTGAGAATCCTGCCTCCTAGCAATGTACTGACCGCCTGACATTTGTTTCCCTTCTGTTCTGATGATGCAGGCCATTGCTATGGGGAACGGCAAGGGGAAGGCCAAGGAGCTGTCGCCGCAGGATGCCGCGCTGCTCATCCAGATGAACTACAGGGCGCACCTCGCCCACTGCTCCCAGGTGCTCCGCTGCCTGCGCGATCTCGCCGTCGCCAAGGCCAAGCTCAAGGAGCTCAGGTCCCTCTACTACAACCTCTCCTACAGGCGCCGCCTCTCGCATGACCACGAGGAGCACCAGAGGTTCTCCGAGAAGATCATTGTCTTGCTGCTCACTGTCGATGCGCTTGAGGTGAGCTCCGTCATGACCTGTTTACGATTGCTGATTGCCATTGCTGTGTTTTGGATTTGAAATTCAGTTACTACATATACTGGCTACCACTATATTATTAGACAAAAAAATAAAAGCAAAGCACACCAGGATGATTACCATGCTATTTAGCTGAGCATCCGTCCAACATATGTATGCACTTGAGATGATCTCCATCATCACCTGTACCCCATTGCCATGGCTGTGTTGTGAATTTGAAATTTACTTGCTAGTTAGTACAGTACATTGTTGGTTTGAGGATGGTCTATCAGGGTTCTGTACATAAGTATGATTTTCTAGCTAGTGTCTGAAGGTATTGGTTAGCGATGCGTCATTATTGAGAAAATAAATAAAAGCACACTACAAAGATTAACATGCATGCCAGATATGTAGCTCAAGTAAGTTGTAACTATTAAACATGTGATATACCGAGCTAGTTACTATTAGTATGTCTATTGTACTAGCCAATAGATGATACGTTGGTTGTTGGCATCATTAACATGCATCCAAACCAATATTATTCACCTGCTGTTTTTCTAATCTATATGCAAACTTGGACATATGCAGCCGGTCTGTAGCACCTAGGATATAGTACTGTAATCATGTAAAACTGAAACTGAATCTGATGATCTTGTGTGCATGTGTATACTAACAATGTAGCCTCACACCATTAATAGTTATCTGCAGCAATTTAGAAGAATCCATCAAGTCATTGAGCTGCAGAAAAAGGGCCCCTTGTGTGTTTTAAAATGAAACTTTTGGCTGCACTTCTCTCGCTCTTGTTGAGACTCAGTGCTGCACTTGATATTAACTGAACAGTTTCTCTAATTTTGTGCTGAATATGAAACTGCACTGCTGACTGTGTAGTTGATTCTGTTTTGGAGAGATAAAAGAAATTACTTCTAGTTAGCATCTCACATGAGATGTGTTTGTGTAGTTACTCATTAATTCCTGCAGAAACCTGTAGTATATGCTCGGAAGAACAAGGTTTCGGAACCAGATTCATATTTGCAGGATAATAAGGTGTTGTTGCATAAGTCGAATGGACCAACTAGCAGGCGCCGTGTTTCCTGAAGTGTTGTGACCATGGAGGACTTGGTGCATCGAGCACCTTGAGTCCTTACTGCGTGCCTGCCTGTCTTGAATGCTAGTGCACACTTCACGCTAGCGCCTTCACCTTCTCCACAAACGACCAGAGTTCCCAAGTCTGAGGATGCGCGCACGACAGCGACACCTTTAGTTGCTGGTACATTCTCTTTTCCATCCATTCTTCTGGGAGCATTATTCTTTTTTAGCACAAGGATGATGACCTATTTTACAGATATAAGTTGCTTCATAATAATCTTCACATTTTAGTTGCATCATAATAGTCTTTTTCTTATAGTCTTCTTCTTCTAACTTAATTCTTTCCCATTTTGCAGATTTGCTTCAGATCACGGAAGCTTGGGTTGATGGAGTGCTTGTCTTTAGTTTTTGTTTTGACTTTGTGAAACTTGCTACCTATGGATGAAACTGTGTAATATTGATGAAACTATGTATATGTATGGATGAAACTTGCTACTATTGATAACATGTGTTGGATATGTGTTGGATATATATGTGCTCATGACTATTGGTAATATATGTTGGATATGCTATATTGGTCATATATATATATATATATATATATATATATATATATATATATATATATATATATATATATATGTGTGTGTGTGTGTGTGTGTGTGTGTGTGTGTGTCTCAGTGTGTGTGTTTGAATTTCTATGAAAATGAATTGATATAACAAAAAACAGAAAAACCAGGGGCTATATAGCCACTTTGCTGTCTGCTAGCAGACGGCAAAGAAGTTTGCCATCTGCTAGCAGACGGCAAAGAGGCCATGTGGCAGCAGCCTGGGCTGGCCTATTTCGGCTCTTTGCCGTCTGCCAGCAGACGGCAAAGATGCAAAGGTCTTTGCCGTCTGCTGGTAGACGGCAAAGCACGCCGTTAACCCCCTAACGGCTCTCACGCCACCGCACTGCCGTCAGCTTTCTTTGCCGTCTGCTGGCCTCGGATGGCGGACGGCGTAATCCTTTGCAGTCCATTTCTAAGAAGCGGACGGCAAAGAAGACCTTTGCAGGCAGGCTTTCATCCGGATAGTTTGCCGTCCGCTAGCGGACGGCAAAGATGTTTGCCATCCGTGATCCATGCCTTTGCCGTCCGCCATGGCGGACGGCAAAGAAGCTGATTCCAGTAGTGTTAGGGTTACCGAAGATAGATTACAACAAGAGGGAAAGAGATCTCGTCCACCCTTGACTTCGAGGGCACACCACGGCTTCACAGGTCTCCGATCACCACACGGCTCCACCAGTCCGGCCCATGCACAATGGGCCATCGCCCTGAGGACCCCTTAGTCCATGACTCCCTCAGTAGCCCCCGAACTTGCCTCCAATGCCGAGACTTGTATCCGGTATCCATTCCGACCAGTATTCGGTTTGTGGGGCGAGTTCCCCAGCAAGTCTTCCACCTGTTCGGTACAAAGTGATGTTCGGAGTCTGAAACAGCTGTTTTACTTAACACCGAAGGTAGTAATAAAAATATCGCTCAAGCGCAAATAGTGCCTTTATCTGATAACTTTTTCTCCTTCAACGAAGAGTCACTTCCGACCATAACGCCAAGCAGTTACTATTTCTTGAAGCGTGGTTCGAGGCTGACGCCACGCTTGACATGTCCCTTCAAGGTGGAGATCGTGTCCCGCTTTTCGGGGGATATGGTTAATGATCTCGATTCCCCTCCCCGCTCATAACGTTGCGGAGATATCAGGAAGTGGAGAGGCTAATGGCGTGAAAAAAGGGATCTCTGGCCTGCCCACAGTCTATAAAGGGGGGGGTGCTAAAGTCTGCATCCCATGCCTTCTCCTACCTTCCGCACTCGTGATCCTTTAGAGCTCAAGCGCCCTTTCTCGCTGCTTCCATAGCCAATCCCACTTTACCTCCTTCGACCATGGCCGGATCTGGCACCAATGGGAAGTGGGAGGCCACCTCCGTCACCAACGAGGATATACTGAAGCTGAAGGAGGCCGGTTACTTGCCGGCCAATGTCGCCCATCGAGCCCCTGAACAGGGCCAGATCATCCCTACGCCCGAGCCGGGTGAAAGGGTAGTTTTTCTCCCCCATTTCCTTAGGGGGCTTGGATTTCCACTGCACCCCTTTGTGCGGGGGCTAATGTTTTACTATGGGCTGGATTTCCACAATCTAGCCCCCAACTCCCTCCTCCACATTTTGACCTTCATCGTCGTCTGTGAACCGCTCCTTCAGGTCCAGCCGCACTTTGGCTTATGGCTGAAGGTGTTCAACATGAAGCCCAAGGTGGTCGGCGGCGAGCACATGGACTGCAGAGGGGCCATGATCAGCAAGCTGACATGGGTCTAGTGGCCAGACGGCCACTTCATCGACACCGTCCGGAGATGGCAGAAGGAGTGGTTCTATATCACCGAGCCGAGGAAGGCCGCATGGGGAGCGGACCCCGCCTTCCGGTCCGGACCCCCCACCAGATTGGCCTCTTGGACCACCAAGAGTCCAGACTGGGGATGTGTTGCCGAAGCCAAAGCACTGCAGAAGCGCGTCGACAACGTAATAGAGACCGGTGCGAAGCTGGTCGACGTGTTCCAGATCATGCTCCACCACGGGCTTCTCCCTTGCCAAGAGAGGGCCAAGCCCATGTGGGAGCATGAGCCCGAGGATCCGGCCACTGTGCGGCACCTCTTCGGCACGACTTCTGACAAGATATGGGGCCAACTATTCCAGCCCTAGAAGGAGTGGCCGGCCGAGGGAAAGGAAATCAGTCTTGACACCGCGAATCCCCCAAGGGAGGTGAGTGGCATGTCCCTTCGAAGAGTATTCGGATATTCACATTACGTGAGATTCAATCTAACCTGGCTATGTGGATTCTACAGGGCTGGCTCGCCAAGGCCAAGAAGATCAGCGGCCCGGCGTCACTGCTGGAGGGGCCTCGATCAGAGCAGCTGGAGAAGATGCTGGTCGTGGTGCCCTACAAGGCGCCCGCTAAGAAGGGCAAGAAGCAAGAGGCACCGGAGGCCAGGGAGGGCCTCCGCTGCAGGATCCGTCCGGGCAACCGGTCCGGAGATGATGCGGCCTCATCCATACAGGATGGGGCGAGGAGGAGGAGGACGAAGAGGAGAGTGCCTCTACGCACTCCAAAAAGAGGCCGGCGTCCGAGGACACCGAGGAGGTCCAACCTTCCCCGGCCCCAAAGAGACGACACCGGCCTAAGCTGGTCATACCTGATAGCTCGTATGACGAGAAGTTTGAGGCATCCAAGGAGCTCCCGAAGAAGGGATCCAGGATCAAGCCCCCTGCCAGCAGGTAAGGTGTCTGTATTTTCAGCTATTATGCTTTCAGTAGTTTGTTTTAGTTGAAGGTTAACCCCTCCGAATTGCAGTCTCCCGCATGAGCGCCCCACCGAGCAAATTTCAGAAGGGATGTCTCCGCCCACCGAGCTGGCGGACAGTGGGTCTATGGCGCACTCCGTGCCTCCTTTGGTCCCCGAAGAGGCTGAGGAGGTGCGGTCCCAAAGAACTCCTCCTCCTCCGAACATGGAGGGGGAGGTAGATGCCGTAATGGCCGAGGTCAACATCTCGGTCAACGAAGACCAGGAGGGAGCGTCCCTCTTGGCCGACGAGGGAAAAGAGTCCGGGCCATCCGGACCCCCTCCGTCGACCACTCCCGAGCCTCCAAAGCCCTCAACGGCACAGATTCCTCCCAGTGGGGAGGGGGCCAGGGAGCCAATGCCAGCGTTGAACGCCTCCGCACGGGCGATGGTGGGCAGGCCGGACATGCTGGAGGAGTTGGTGAGCAACTCTGTCATCGTTGAAGGGCACCGCACCCTTATGGGTGCGGTTATGCAGAGTGTTTGGTCCGTCCAATCCGGACTGAACGATGCTGTCCAAGGCCTTCTAACAGGCTTTGAGGTAAGTCAAGTAATGATCCTTCCTCATAATGTAGTTATAGTTCTTAGTTTAAGTAGGCCGCATACATAGCAACCCCCGAGACTCTGCCAGGATCTTCGAAGAGACCTGCAGAGGATCAAATTCGGTAGGTTGGTTAACAATGTCGACATTTCTGATGCTAACGCAGGCATCTTCCGTGGCCGCGGCTACTAATGTCGCGGCATTAGAGGAGATGGATCGGAAGCTCAAGCTTTCCGATCAAGAGCTGGACCTTGTCAAAAAACGGCTTGACGAGGCGCAAGGTAAGCTATGTAAAAAGATGTGTATTTGCCAGATAGGGACTGGCCGGACCATTGACTGATCCTTTATCTTGATGATCTTGCAGCTGCTGCTGCTGAGGTCGAGGGCTTAAAGGAGGCCCTTAAGAAAGCTGAGGCCAAGGCGGCCGAGAAGAGGACAGCTGCTAAGAAGGCGGTGTCCGAGCTTGAGCAGGCCAAGCGTGCTGCTAAGCAGCATGAATCTCGGGTAACCGAGGTCCAAGTGGAGCTCCAGGATGCCGCTGAGAAGCTTGAGGCCCTTGAGAAGGGGCGTGAGGAGCAATCCTCCTGTCTGTCCAAAGCGGAGAAAGAGCTCCAGCTGGTGAGGAGTAACGCCCGAGGTGTCCGGGATGAGCTTCGGCATGCTGCACAAATTGCCAATGGTAAGAAATATTTATTGCAGAGTGTGTTCGGAGGCAACAGATTCACCCTGCTAACGAGGGTCTGGCGCTCCGCAGGCGTCTTCGCTGAACTCCCGAAGAATGCAGCGGCCGCGGCGAGGCACTATGCCACTCGCGAGGAGGATTCCACGCAGCGGCTCTTTTGGTCACAGTTTTCGGACTCCGAGCGTCCTCACCGCCTCAGCGATCAAATGAAGCAGCTGATGGAGATGCATCGGATGTCCGAGCTGGCCTTGAAGGACCTCTGTGTCAGCCTGTGGCCGGCTGAGTCCATTCCGGACACCTACTTCGACCTTGTGCAAAGGCTGCGGGAGGCGCCGCTCCGGATTGACGCCGTGAAGCGGTCGGCGTGCCTTGAGGGGGCAAGGCTCGCGTTTGCGAAGACCATGGTTCATTGGCCAAGGATTAATCTAATGGAAATGGCCACTGGTCCTCCGCCCCAGGGGAAGGAGCATCGCCAACCCGAGCAGTACTTCGCGCAGGTGATGACCGGAGCGCGGGTGATAGAGGGCCAGTGTTCGAAAAATGTAATGCTTGAGTAGATGTAGCAAGCTTGTACCAAGTGGGATTTATGCTTTATTATGCGCACGGTGAACTTAGTGATTAAATTTTGACTCATGTGTGGACTAGCCCCGGTGTATTTGTGATGTACTTGGGGGTCGAAGCCTGCCCTTTCCGATCACATGGTTTGTGTTAAGACGAACCGTTCGTGTGACACGGCGAAATCGCCAACGATTTTTAGAGTCCAACCTCGTCATTGGATTGCAGACCCGTTCGCGCTTACAATGACGATCAGTTTTTGGCTTTTTCCTCCCGAGGTACTTGACTGGGCGAACCAGTAGTACGATCGCAGGGGTTCTCCCTTTGCCCTCTTAGCCGAACAAGCGAAACATAAGGGGCAAACACAGGAGCCGGGCAACCAAACTTTTGACCCAAGACATAGTTCGGAACAGATGCATATAGTGCAATATCCGAGACGCTGGGCACCTAGTGGGAAGCGGTGCTGGACTTGATGATATTGAGCTGATGTATAAATCGAACTTGTAACTGATTAATATATTTTCATGCCGGGCTGTTCAAAGAGCGAGCAGAGAATCGGAAAGGGACAGAAAAATTGCAAGATGCAGATATCCGAACACCATAAAGGGTATTTTTATTATTTCTCATAAGCTCAGGACGTCTAACCGTACAATTCGAACTGCGAAGGCAGTACTTGCAAGAGAGAAAGAAAAAGAAAATTTATAGAGTAAAGGTTGACGCAGGGCCTTGATGCGTGAGTTGAAACCTTCACTGTGCCCTGCTGCATGTCTTCGCCTTTGCTTCTGATAGGTGGGGGTTGGAGCTTCGATGAGACCTTGATGGGCGAGGACCCTGCCGATGAAGCTTTAAACTTGGGGGTATCCGGAATTGGTCCCCGGGTCGTCCGAAGACGAGGTAATTCTGAAGTTTGGTTTAACCGAACATGTACTTCGGATTAATGTATGCCTCACGGCTGCCCATGGTATTTCGAGTGCGAAGTTGTGCTGATGAGGCACATGGAGCGTGAAGAATGTGGGCGTGCCATGGGGCGCGTATCCCTATTTGCGGTGAACGCATGCGGGTTCCCATGATGGGGAACGGGTTCGAACCCGTTTACTATTGTCGCCGGCCCTTACAGTGGGTCGGCATCCGGGCATATATGGGCCGGTGTGGTCTTCGGCTGCTAGGGCCGCAGTGTGCTCTTCGGTTCGAAGTGAGCATTCTGTGTTGCCGTTGATAGTTATGATGCCCGAAGGACCGGGCATTTTCAACTTGAGGTACGTGTAGTGCGGAACGACATTGAATTTAGCGAACGCTATTCAGCCGAGGAGTGCGTGATAGCCACTGTGAAAAGGTGCAATATCGAAGATCAAGTCCTCGCTTTGGAAATTATCCAAAGATCCGAACACCACTTCAAGTGTCATGGTGCCCATGCAGCGGGCCTCCACTCCCAGAATGACTCCCTTGAAGGTGGTGTTACTGGGTTTAATCCTTGATGGATCGATCCCCATTTTCTTCACTGTATCCTCGCATATCAAATTGAGGATGCTTCCTCCGTCCATTAGGACTCTAGTGAGGTGGAATCCATCAATGATGGGGTCTAGCACTAGGGCTGCATACCCTCCATGGCGTATACTAGTGGGATGATCCCTGCGATCAAACATGATCGGGCAGGCTGACCATGGATTGAACTTCGGCGCTACTGGCTCGATGGAGTATACGTCCCGTAGTGCTCGCTTCCTCTCCTTCTTCGGTATGTGGGTTGCGTAGATCATGTTTACCGTCTTGACCTCGGAAGGGAAGGGTTTCTGGACTCCACTATTTGGCCTGCGGGGCTCGTCATCGTCCTTGCTTCTTGGGCTTTTGCCCGAGTCTTCGGCTGTGAGTTTGCCGGCCTGTTTGATCACCCAAAAATTTCGGTTGGAGTGGTTGGCGGGCTTCTCCGATGTGCCGTGGATCTGGCAAGGAATGTCCAGAATTGTGTCCAGCCTAGACGGGCCATCACTGTTGCCTTTTGGGGGCTTTCTTTCGGGTTCCGGACTTCTGGTTTCGGAATCCGACATTTACTGTCGTATCCTCACCCTCGCCGTCATTGTGGCGACGTTTATTCTTGCTGCGTCGGGGCTTTCCATTTCCGTCCCGAACCTCGAAGGTACTGGGTGTGTCTGGGTTGGTGTTCTTGCGAGCAAGCCAACTGTCTTTGCCTGCGCAAAAGCGGGTCATGAGGGAAGTAAGGGCTGCCATAGTTCTTGGTTTGTCCTGGCCGAGCTGCCGTACAAGCCATTCGTCCTTGGCACTATGCTTAAAGGCAGCCAAGGCTTCGGCATCCGGATAGTCAACGATCTGATTTTTCTTAGTCAGGAATCGGTTCCAAAATTGTCGGGCAGATTCTCCGGGTTGTTGCGTGATGCGATTTAAGTCGTCAGCATCTGGAGGCCAGACATAGGTGCCCTGGAAGTTTGCTTGAAAAGCATCATCAAGCTCTTCCCAGCAACCTATAGTGACTTCGGGAAGGCTGTTTAGCCAGTGTCGAGCTGGGCCTATAAGCTTGAGCGATAAATATTTATTGGCGTGGAGGTCGTCTCCTCGCGCCATGTGGATGTGGAGGAGGAAATCCTCTATCCATACGGCTAGATCTGTGGTTCCGTTGTATGATTTGATGTTCACAGGCTTGAAGCCTCCTGGGAATTGGTGCTGCATTACCCTCTCTGTGAAGCAAAAGGGGTGTGCGGCGCCCCGAACTCGGGCTACGTCGCGACGGAGGTCTTCGGCCCTCCTACTCTGTTGCTGCTCCCGGACTCTATTGTTTTGGTTTAACCGATCGTAGTATCCTTCTAGGTATGCAGGAAGATCCTCTCTGGGTCCGTAGATGGACCTGGTACGGCCTCCACGAGCATCTAGGTCATGGTAGAGGTTGTACTCGTAAGTGGGCTGCACCTGATCCTTGCCGTGACGGCGAGGTGGGGCGGCTGGATGTTCGGCCTCGTCAGCTTCCCTGTCCCGCCGTCTAGGGGGTCGGTCTGGCTGTTCGGCATTTGTATACGTCGGGCGTGTTGGCTCTATAGCCTCGTCGTCAAACTGGGGCAATAGCCTTCGTTTAGGATAACTCATGGTTGGCTGATCGCGGCCGTACCCCTCTTCGGCAGCTAGGACTTTAGTCCATCGGTCGTTGAGGGTGTCCTGTTCAGCCTTGATTTTGCGTTTTTGCTTCTTTAGGCTGCGGGCGGTGGCTAAAATCCTCTGCTTGAACCGTTCTTGCTCCAGAGGGTCTTCGGGGACGATAAAATCATCCTCCTCTTCAAAGAGTGGGAGGTAGTTGCTATCCTCGGAGTCTTCGTGGCTTTCCGGATTGAGCGGGTCCTCCTGCCCCGTGGGGTCATCCTGATGATGCTCTTTGACTGCGTCTCCGGCGAGGTCATCCGTATTATTTATGGTGCCGTTCTCTGCCGAGTCTATGTTGCTTGCGTGGCTTTGACATGGTTTTGATCGACGACGCTATTTTCGGCGTTTGGGAGGCTCAGCTATGTGCTTGCCTCGGTCCTGCTCAGGAGTGCCGTTGCTGTCCTTTGTGGTGTCCACCATGTAAATGTCGTAGGTGGATGTGGCCGACCAGCGGCCCGTGACGGGGGGACTGACCTCAGCATTAGCTGCGGTTACGTCCTCCTCGTCCATGTATTCGGCATTCTTTGAATTATAGTCTAACATATCGGTTAAATCATTGATAGTTGCTACTAAATGGGTGGTGGGTGGGGCGCAAAATTCCCTGTCGAACGCCTCGAAGGGTCGGTGATTGAAGGCGGAGGGCAGGTTCTCTTGGATAGTCATTTTCTGAATTCGGTCTAGCGCCT
Organism: Thinopyrum elongatum; assembly: GCA_011799875.1. Classification (NCBI taxonomy): domain Eukaryota; kingdom Viridiplantae; phylum Streptophyta; class Magnoliopsida; order Poales; family Poaceae; genus Thinopyrum; species Thinopyrum elongatum. The sequence goes on along the minus strand of CM022301.1, from coordinate 465,241,597 downwards.
CGTTCAAAATATCAAGGGTTGCTGGACTTGAGGGCTCTAGGCCAGACTTTGTGGTGACGAAGCGGAGGTCGGTGTGTGACTCAACCGATCCTTGGTCCCGGACGGACCTATCTTCAGGATTCGGGATCGAAACCTAGAGGGGCACCGGATTGTCCTCGGAAACTGAGGGTGTGCTTTGAACCTCCTGTGCACCTTCCACGCCAATGTTTGAGGTCGGGACGTTTTTGGCCGGGGGTGACCTCTGGCCGCTATTCGACGACTCAGGGTGCGGGCTAGAGGCCAGCAAGGTGTTGTGGGGGAGGAGCTCGGCCGAGATCGAATCTTGGCTTCTGACCTCTGGTTCTGCCTCGAAGGCCGGGGATAAATCCTTCGCCTATGTGAGTTCGGTTGACGGTGGGGTAAGGTCCCCTCTCTCAGGGAATTCTTCCTGGCTCAAAGTCGTTTGGTGGACTGGGGCAGATTCACAGATCGGAATAGAGGTGTGCGTCAGAGCAGGCGCGGCAAGGCCTGCGGGGGTGGTGAATCCGGTGAAAACCAAACCCCCCTGCATGTCAGTAATGTACTCCAGATTGCCGAATCGAATCTAGTGTTCGGGAGCGAAGTTGTCGACCTGGTGAAGACGGCCGGTCGAATCAGCATGCAGTACGATGCTGCCAAAAGGGAAGAGTTGTCCAAGGATGAAGAGATCCATGGAACTGATGTCCTCTCCAAGGACTAAGCGAGCCATCGATCCTTTCGGTGATCCAACAGCGGAACTCTCAATGAAAGCACCAATGTCGGTGTCAAAACCGGCAGACCTCAGGGTAGGGGGTCCCGAGCTGTGGATCTAGGATCGATGGGTAACAAGGGACGACGAACACAGTGTTTACCCAGGTTCGGGCCCTCTCGAAGAGGTAATACCCTACGTCCTTCTTTATTGTATTGATTGTATAACGTGGTTTATAGAGTAGATCTACCTCGAGATCAGTATGAGCTAAACCATAGGCTACGAGGAGATGAAGATAGCTCTGCCCCTAATGACTACAACCTTCGGTTTATATAGACACCGCTAGTGTTAGGGTTACCGAAGATAGATTACAACAAGAGGGAAAGAGATCTCTTCCACCCTTGACTTGGAAGGCACACCACGGCTTCATAGGTCTCCGGTCACCACACGGCTCCACCAGTCCGGCCCATGCACAATGGGCCGTCGCCCCGAGGACCCCTTAGTCCATGACTCCCTCACCCATCATATTAGGACCAAATTCATAACCTAAACCAATTGCCATACTATTTTCAAGACTCTAAAAATAATATAAGTGAAGCATGAGAGTTCATTAATTTCTATAAAATAAAACCACCGCTGTGCTCTAAAAATATATAAGTGAAGCACTAGAGCAACTGCCTAGCTCAAAAGATATAAGTGAAGCACATAGAGTATTCTAATAAATTCACGATTAATATATGTCCCTCTCAAAAGGTGTGTACAACAAGTATGATTGTGGCAAACTAAAAAGCAAATAAAGCAAAGACTCATATATCACAAGTCGCTCCAAGCAAAACACATATCATGTAGTGAATAAAAATATAGCCTCAAGTAATTTTATTGATGGATTGAAGACAAAAGAGGGGATGCCATCCGGGGCATCCCCAAGCTTAGATGCTTGGTTCTCCTTGAATTTTACCTTGGGGTGCCTTGGGCATCCCCAAGCTTAGGTTCTTGCCACTCCTTATTCCGTTTTCCATCAAAACTTTACCCAAAACTTGAAAACTTCACAACACAAAACTCAACAGAAAACTCGTGAGATCCGTTAGTATGACTAGCACATATGTCTGTGTGTTGCAACGGAAGATAAAACGTCCACCAACATTTTCTTCAGCGCAGCACAACATCGTCCTATTGATGCCAACTGACTATAGGTAGTCACACATCAAGGTCTAGAAGAAATGCATATCATCCATGCACTAATCATGAAACGAACCTGAGCACCGCTGATAAGAAACACTTAGGACCTCGATTCCTCACAGGTCATTGACCCTTATATTATACTCTCTTTCTCCGGCATTTTTAAGCTGGTGTGCCACTTAGGGCAGTTCGAGTGCTCGAAATACTACTATCTCCAAATAAAAATGAAAAAGAGTATCATATATATTAAAAAATGTTCAGTATTTCTCTCTTAATTACCTAATCTACCATCTCCCCTTTTAAGTCTTACTATTGAAATATTCATTTAGCTCCCATGATTATTAAATGACCCAATTAATGAAGATGTGCAAAGTCGACCTTTAGTTTCTCTATCTCAAAATAAAAATTAAAAATAGTATTATGTATATAAAGTAAAATATTTTTCGGTTAATTGACCAAATCTTCCATGTTCCATCTCCATTTTCAGATCCCACCTCTGAGATTTTGCTTCACCTCCCATGATTATTGAATGATCCAATAAATAGAGGCATCCAAAGTCTTTCTCATAAACAAATATCAGCTTTAAATCCAATGAGTTGCATCCACCTTTTTTAAATAATTCCCCACACGGTTTTAGTGCTCACCACCACAAGACTGATTTAATCGGGTCTCTTAAATCCAACAATTTTAATGTATCCCCCACATGAATGACCCCCCTCCCCCCACATGAATCTGGTTTTTTAGTTCTCAACACTACATCCCTCACATGAATGATCGATTTAATCAGGTTTCTCAAATCCCACAATTATAATGCGTCCCACCATGAATGTGTTCTTTTAGTGCTCACCACTGATGCATGACCAGATTTTAATTGGGTCCCCCACAATTAATGTGCCCCCCATTTTTTTAACTATAAGGGGACAATCCCTCTCTTTGCTCTCTGCTTATTGATTTTCAACGTGGCTTGTTGATTTCCCAAGCAACTCATGTATAAACAGGTGGGATTTGATGTAATGAAGCGAGGTGAGACTATTTAATGGATGAACAAACGTGAAAGGAATGGAAAACTTTTGCAATTAATTTTACACTTTGGGCCACAAGTAAACAGGCCATGGTGCCTGCTAGGTGAGGCCCAATATGCTGGACGGCTCGGCTGACATATGAAAAGAGAAAGAAAAAAGGGCCTACAGTCATATCTCAGGAACGCGCCCATGACCAATAGCAGCATACCAAGCCAAACTGAACTTTTAACATCATGATGAATATGCTGAAAATAAAACTGGTTGAGTATATTACTGTCCACAAAAAATATATTCTAAATGTCACTATGGGTTGTTTGGATAAGGGGATTATATCTGTTTTCTTTAAACAGGTTTAATCCTAAAACTACGTTGGTTCGCGTAACATACCTCAGGATAAATATGACTCTCTTTTTGACAATTCAGGATAAATAGACTTGGTTTTCATAAAACAGAAAAGGTGAGATTTTAAATAAACGACTATTATTCGTTTTTCTATATACCTGTTTATATATAGCTAATCCTACGCCTCTACTCTTTAACTGCACACCACATCCGTATAGCTTGTTGCCATCGTGATTCTGCACACCCATGTTGCTCCTCAGCCCCAGGGAGTAGTGCGACTGCGAGTGAGGTCGCCTTCCATGCCGCTCCAATGGGCATGGCCGGTGGAGGCAATCGGACCTGCCCGGCGCCGCTTGAGATGGGGACCCTGCAGGATGTAGCCGTCGTATGACAAGCACTACTTTTGGTCAGTGTCCACCCTCTTGCTCTAGCGTGACACCACTGCAGCAATCGATAGCTCCTCATGGTGCCGCCGCTTGGCCACAATGTGCTTCTCCGCCATGTAATGGATGCGGCATTGTCCACCTTGCGGCATGGTATGATAGTGCCATCGGAGGGGAAGACGATGCTTCAGAGAGCCAGGCGCCCGCAGGACCGGCGTTGCAGACTCATCAGGTGTCGTTGATGATGCATGTGTCGAGCGCAAACAACATTATGTGAGTCAGCGAGTGCAGGAAGGCTGAATGCTTCCCATTGGCAGCAGCGAAGTGAACTTCGAACGGAGGCTAGGGCGACTTGCTGCAGCAAAGTGGCATGTTAAGCTTCAGGAGGAAGCTTGGAGGAAGGTCATGCATAGCTTCGATCTCTTGTTGGGTGCATGCGTGCTCTTGTGTCTGGCTCCCTAGAGTGCAGCAAGGGTCGAGTCTCTTATCCAATTCATTCTGATCAATGGATCCAACCCAAACATGGTTTTGCAAAAACAGCTTTTAATCCAAACAAAGGTTTGTAAAAACTTTACTAAA